>OY856415.1:605440406-606761240 GCA_963693085.1 Alisma plantago-aquatica
AGATAAATTTTGTGCATCTACAATATCAACAAACAAGTGTTGAAACTGTGATAAAATAGGTAGATACCACATCACCTTGGCAAGAGACTCGATTTGGTCTTACCCAATGTCATCCTTTTTTTCCTAGATTCCCCACATTTCTAACATTCTTTTAGATCAATATGGTTCTTTTGAAACAACACATAGTCATTCAAGTATGCATGTATCTTTTTAGCCTCCATTCCATTGGGCACAACATCTTATTTGTTTTGTATGTTGATATCGGAAGATCGTTGACTTCATTGAAAATTTCTTTCAACAAAGATACATAGAAGTGAAGATTTTGGGGCTTGATCTATTGTTAGCCTTTAGAGTATACAATCTCAACACATCACTCAATTTTGTAAAATTAGTACAACCTAAGTGTAATTGTTCTCAGCATCATGCACAATGTTTCTAAATAAGGAAGGTGGACCTGAAACATTTACCTTGTAACTATCTAGAATCACATCAACCATGTGTGTTGGAATTGATTCATTTACATCAACATCGTCAACAGTTTCTTCTTTGACACAACTACCACTACTGACATGTCGTGATCTCTGTAAGGACCCTGAGCCACATTTTGGGATAACCTTGTTTGTTTTGCCTAAGTATGTTTCTTAGCACATTTCTCTAATCATTTGATATGTAATTAGGGCATGTTGATGGCTTAAATTTTCTTGTTTGATCTTGTTTGGATGATGTTTGTGTTTTGCGGTGAGGTTTTGGTGCAAATTGCAATTCACCCAGAGTAGGGGTTGATGTGTAAGTTTGCCACCTCTAGAGTGTTCCTTCTCTCTCTTGGCATCATCTTTTGGAAAGAGATAGAGATGGGCACCTTTTTTGGGTCTTGGTTGTGTGGTGATATCCTTGGTGGCATTTTGGAACACATGTGTGAGGTGTGTCTTGCACTTAGATGTGTTGTCTCGGGCTAGAGAGCCATAAAGAGATTGTGTATCAGTTTGTCAGTGTGTAGGGTTGAGCCCTATCTATTTTTGGGTGTGTAGGGTTGTACCCTATTAGTTTATGAGTGTGTAGGGTTGTACCCTATCGGTTTGTGAGTGTGTAGGGTCGAGCCCTATCGGTTTGTGAGTGTGTAGGGTTGAGCCCTATTGGTTTGTGGATGTGTGGAGATATGGTATCAAGAATGACCTTGGTTGGAGACCAAGATGGTGAGACCTTGCCTAGACCTTATCACCATGTCTTGCATGATGTTGTGCATGTGGATCCTTTTCATGGACAAGTGGAACCTAAGCTCCTAAGGTGATGACACCTCTTCCATGATCTCTCTTTCATACCTCTTGTATATAATCTCCTTTCTCTCCATGCAAGAGGATCCTTTTGGCCAGCTATGTTTTCTCTCCTTCTTGGTGGATGACCTTGAGAAGCTCAAGGATCTAGAGAGTCTCTCTTGGATCTTGGTGGATGAGTTCCAAGTTGTGGTGTTCTTTGATCATCCTTCATTTTCTACCTTGGTAAGCTATGTTTCCTAGCTCTCTTTTCTTTTTCTTCTTCTCGGCCATGGATCTTGGATAACTTCTTTCCACCTTGAACCATCTTCTTCCTTGGAGGTGTTTTGGTGACCAAGTTTGGTGGATCATCTTCTACCTTGAGCTCGTGGGCTTGAAGCTTGGCCTTGGAGCTTGGATCTTGGTGGTGATCTTTGAGGTGGGTTATATAACTCTTAACCTCCTTTGTTATTTTTACTCTTCACATTCTTATGTTGTTCTTCATATTAACATCATTCATCTCTTGTATGCTAGTATTTTGTAATGGTCTTAGAACTATTTTGATGATGGAATCTCGTTGGTTTGGTTTTCATGTCTTGCACCTTCTTGATATGTTAGTAGATGGACTAGTGGCTGACCTTTCTAACGTTGAATACGACAAGTCCACACACACATGCACCGTGTTGAGGGTAAGTCGTCATGACTTGGAGATGTCTAGGTCAGCATGCCTTATGGATGCTTAGGCCAACATGTGTTAAGAATGTTAGCTCATCATGGTTTATGGTCGCTAAACCGATATGGTTGATAGATCTTGAAGAAGCTAGCCTGTCATGACCTAGAAGTACCTAAACTTATATGTGATGGCTAAACTGATATGCATGTAGGGTGTTAGCCGTCACGCTATTGAAGTACCTAAGAAGATAAGGTGTTGCTCAAACCGATATGCTTGGGTGGTGTTAGCCTGTCATGGCTAATGGGGTTCCTTGTGGGAGTTGGTCTATTTTGAGGGCTAAATCATGACGCCCTGGTTGAGTGGAGGCTGACACACCTTTAGTGAAGCGTTGTCCAATACACCATTAGCAGGTTATCCCTTATGCTTTGCATAATGGTAGTCGACATGTAAGGATGATGACAAGATGATACCCTATTGCAAGTACCAATCGATACACTACATGATAGTCTTAACTAATACCTTGAGACGGTGGTTATGTTACCTCATGTTGATGATAGGGTTACATGACATGATGTGATACCCTATAAGCTAGTGGTGTGAATAATAAGGAGTGCTATTTTCTATAATCTATATCTCATGACATACCTTATAGTGGTGATGGAAGTAATGATCTAAGGGTATTTGTTGATCTAACCTTGTGAACCTGATTGATTAATAGAAACCCTAACCCTAATAATATAATGTGAATTGCATGAATCTTATGAGATGGTAGTATTGATGATGTATTGTTCTCCTTATTACAAGTCTCTAACCATGTAGGTAACACCAGTTGATAAGCATAGCCAGGTATGAGCTATGTTGCTTATGATATGTTTGAATGGGCCTTGTGAGGCATATGTGATGTTGGCACCATTGAAAGAGCAGGTAAATGGTCTTATGAACTAATGATGGCTTATTAGCTTATATAAGATGATGATTTCCTTAGTAATGATATGAGGGGTTGCTACCCCAAAAGTATGTGATCCTTGTGTTGAGAATTATGGTGAATGACAAGCATCAAGTGATAATATGATGAGATCACACCCTATATGCTCAAATATGTCATGTTGATGTGTTATGTCTTTTTTATGTAGAATTTGTTTAGAGGTTGTATGTTGTAACTTGATTGATGCTTAAAGATACTTAAATGACCTAACTAATCAAGTGGAATCTAATCATGTAGATTGCCCTGTTCCATAGATTCATTCAGTGTCAGTACTTGCTGAATGGTGAAATGAGTTTAACTCAGAGTGCATATTTTTGAATATGTGGGGGTGAGGATGAATACCCCCTTACATCTAGGAATATGTGACATAGGATTGGTCATGGGCCATATATAGGAAAGAGTGCATATTTGGACCGTAGCTCAATGATATGAGACAGAGGATTGGATGTGGGATATACCCTAGAAGAGTGATGTTGCAGGTTGTAGCTCAGTTTCACTAGCGTTGTGGCATGTACCAAGGTGGGATAGGTTAGCACAGCTAGACTATATGTCACTGAAAGCCGTTTGACTTGTGATGTCACTTCATGTTTCACTCGTAAACTGACCATAAGGTGGTGAGGTTGTGGATTCCGGCTCTTCCACTAGACCTAGTATGGCACCAATTTTGACTTAGCAGTGGTCGGTTGGATTTGAGTAGTACAATTCTAATCCTTGGGTCATAATAAAATATGTAATCAGCCATATAGCATATTTGTATAGAATCAAATACAGAAACATTGGATGAGGCCTTGCTTGATTTTTGTATAATAGTGTTGACAGAAATTATACATATTCTTCGTACTCCTTTTATAATGCTAAGATGTTTCATAGTTAAAATAGTAATTGCTCATCTTGTAAATAATGATTACTTACTTTTTACTGTATAGCTTTACAGCTACTTTAGTTACCCTATCTGTGATAATAATAGAGTTGTTGGAGAGTTATATCTCCTACTGAGATTTGGAATCTCACCCCGTGGTTTTCCTACATCCTTTTTAGGTGGACGTGTATGAGGAGGTATATATCGTGCAACAGAGGTTGAGGAGCAGCAAGAGAGGAAGTAGCTGACAAGGTTGGGAGTGCTTCTAGATGTCTTTTGTTGATAGAGTCCTACATTCGTCCCTGTACACTCAGGTGCTTGGAGATGTATGTATATGTTTTGTCAATGTGCTTTCAATATGTGGTTGGCTTGTGTGCCCTTTTGTATACAAACGTAGTGTATATATGTATATATGTTCTGGAATAGATTCTTTGGTAACAGGTTGATGGCACACACGATAAGTGCCTTGAGGCATGAAAGGACTCATATGTCAAGGTTCTAGTTGTTTGTTAGTTTTACGAAAACGGTTTTAAATTTTTAGTATTTTCCAATATTTGTTTAATCTCTCTTCTGTAGTTTTGATTTGAGTTATCTTACTTTTTTGGCGCATGGCATCACAATCAGGTTGGTATCAGAGCTTTAGATTTGCTGAGTCTACAGGGACCTAGGTTTAAGGTTTATGTCTGTTGTAGTGTCCTCTAGTCTGTATTATAGTGACTTTTACTTATGTAGAAGAAGAAAAGAAAGCTTAAAGATGTCTGGAGAACATGAAGAACATGCTGCCAAAAGTAGTGTTGTGGCACCAGGTGGTAGTGTAAGGAACCAGGCACGAGAAGATCGAGTGCCTGAAGTCCCCGAGTTTGACCCATCCATGATGGAAAATCCTTCCTTTGAATATCTTTTTGGGGTAGTTTATGGCTACTATGACTCATATGGAGGACAAGATGCCTGCACCTCAGCCTAGGGCACTAGTTCCCCATATTGAATCTTTGGCTACTGGGAAGACTTTTGAGCAGCTTCACCACGTTGGGATGGTGGAGTATGTTGGGATGGATGATCCGGTGGATGCATATTTGTGGCTTACTGAGCTTGAGAAAGCCTTTAAGATCCTTAGTATCCCTAAATAGGAGAAGGTGAATGAAGTAGTGTGCCTTCTGAAGGGGAGTGTTGGCCATTGGGGGGGCATAGAGGAGGAGAAGAGACCAGATGTTTTGATAGGATGGGAGAAGTTCTGATGTGAGTTTGTTAGTCAGTATTTTCCTCAGACGTATCTTGATGAGAAGATCAACTAGTTTGAGAGGATCTGATAGCGATCCATGACGATCAATGAGTATGAAGCAAGATTTATATAGTTGTTGAGGTTCTTTCCTCACATGGCTGCCATAAAGGATGAGCAGAATCATCATTTTGAGAAGGGGTTGAATGCTGAGTTGTCTACCCTGGCAGCTTCTTTGGAGAATCGTTAGAGTTTTTCTATGTTTTTGGAGTCTATTCAGAGGATAGAACGATCTGCGAAAGAGAAACGAGAGGCAAGTTCCAAGAAGAGGTATGCACAGTCCCAGGGATAGTCAATAGGATGCTTTATGAAGCTGAGGTTTTCTGCACCGCCAACATCGTAGATGTTCAATTCTCCAACGCAATGGTCACCAAGTAAGGGAAGAGACTATAGTTTTCTATCTGCAGGAACCCAGAGTGTTGCATCCGTATCAGTGATAGGACCGTTTAGGCCACAATATGAGAATTGGGCTTGCCACAAGTGTGGGCAGATGGGACATCTAAGGTGAGAATGTTTGGTGAGAGATGATGAAGTGACCCAGCAACCGAGGCAGAGCCAGTAGGGTTTGTAGAGGCAGCTGAATAGTGGCACAGGAGGACAAGGACGTGGTCAAGCAGCATAAGTCAGATCATCTGCTCAAGAAAGTAGAGTACGAGGGAGAAAATAGGCAATGACTAGATTCTACGCTATGAGTTAGTCGGAGGTGGTGGTCAACCCGTGAGTGGTGATAGGTCAGATGGAGTTATTTCATTCTGATTTGTCTTCTTCTTGCTTTGTATCTATTTTGGTTGACTTGAATGCAATACACTCTTTTATCACTTGTGAAGTGCTTAGGAGTTGTCTTTTGCATGTTAGTCGTAAGAAGGATAGCTTGTTGTTAGAAACCCTATTAGTTGGTTCTGCAGTGTTGCAGGATGTGTGTCCTTCCTATGTTCTCTCCTTTTCAGGGCTCAACATTTAAGTAGATCTCATGCCACTTGACATGCATGGATTCGATGTAATCCTTGGAATGGATACCTTGGAGAAGTACATAATGGTCTTGGATTGTAGGTCCAAGTAGGTGATGTTTATAGATGGTGGTGAGATGTGGATCTTCCAAGGAGATAGGAAGATTCTTCCAACATGTCTGGTATCAACCATGGTGGCGAGGAAGCTTTTGAGACAAGTCTGTGAGGCATTCTTAGCACATGTGATGAATACTGAGGTGAGGGGTTGTTAGAGTGTTTGAGGATGTATTCCCTAAGGAGTTTCTAGGTGTTCCCCCACCCTAAGAGATTAATTTTAAGATCAATATGGTCTCTGACACGCAACTGATAGATAAGACACCATGCATGATGGCTCTGATAGAGATGGTAGAGTTGAAGAGAAAGTTGCAAGAACGGCTTGACAAAGGTTTCATTTGGTCGATTACATCTCTATGGGGTGCTCCAGTGTTGTTCGTAAAGAAGAAGGATGGTTCTATGAGGTTGTGCATAGACTACAAACTGTTAAAAAAGGTGACGATAAAGAATAAATATCCCTTATTGAGGATAGATGACATGTTTGACCAGTTGTGTGGCATGACGGTGTTCTCAAAGATAGATCTAAGATCAAGATATCTCCAGTTGAGTATCAAGGAGGATGACATACCCAAGTCATCTTTTAGGACGAGGTATGATCACTACGAGTATGTGGTTATGCCGTTTGGGCTGACCAATGCACTAGCAACATTCATGGATCTGATGAACAAAGTGTTCCAGCCATTTCTTGATCAGTTTATGGTGGTCTTAATAGATGACATCTTGATATACAACCATAACAATCAACAACATGAATAGCATCTTCTTAACTGTGCTGAAACAACACCAACTTTATGCTAAGTTTAGCAAGTGTGAGTTCTTATTAAAGAGAGTAGCTTTCTTGGGGCATGTCTTATCTATGGAGGGAGTACGTGTGGATCCAAAGAAAGTGGTGTCTGTGATAGAGTGGGAGTATCCTAAGACATCAATAGAAGTACACAATTTTCTAGGTTTGACAAGCTATTACAAGAGGCTCATCAAGGACTTCAGTGCTATCATCTTACCCCTAATTTAGTTAACGAGGAAGGATGTGTTGTTCATTTGGGACAACATATGTCAACATGCTTTTCAGGCATTGAAGGAGAAGTTGGCAAGAGAACTGGTTCTGGTTTTTCATAAATAAGGAAAAGTGTATATAGTCTTATGTGATGCGTTCAGGAATGGTTTGAGTTGTGTACTAATACAAGACAAGCAAGTGGTTTCTTTTGCTTCCCGACATCTTAAGAAACATGAGTAGAATTACCTGACCCATGATCTAGAGTTAGTAGTGGTAGTTCATGCCTTGAAGATTTAGATGCACTACCTATATGGAGAGAAGTTTCAAATCTTCATGGATCACAAGAACCTGAAGTACATCTACTTACAACAGGAGTTGAATATGAGACAATGTCACTGGATGGAGTTAATCAAAGACTACGACTGCACGATTGATTATCATCCTGAGAAGGCAAACATTGTGGCAGATGCGTTGAGCCTGAAGTCTTCATCTTCGCCTATGGATAAAACACAGTTGAGTTCTTTGATGTGCCACAAGTGAGACATGTTGGTCTCCTTACGACAGATGAATGTTAAGTTAAAAGTTTCCTTACTAGATGGTTTGTTGGCATATTTACAAGTGAAGTGTACGCTGAGACAATAGATCAAAGGGGTGTAATGAACAAATATTATGATACAACAGATTATATTAGAGTTTGGCAATGAGAAGCATGATGGCTTCCACAAGTTAGATGATGGGATAGTTTGTTACCATGGAAAAATAGTGATTCCTAATGATAATGACCTAAGGAAGATGGTGTGGGAGAAGGCTCATTCATACATGTACGCTATGCACCCAGGTAGCACCAAGATGTATCATAATATGAAGGATATGTATTGGTATCCAGGATTCATGAAGGATGTGGTTGAGTTTATTGCAAGATGTGTTGTATGTCAATAGGTTAAAGAAGAGCATCAGAAGCATGTAGGGACATTGCAATTGTTGCCTATACCATAGTGGAAGTGGGATCATGTGACTATGGACTTTGTGGTTGGTCTACCTAGAATAGCCAAAGCTCATGATTCCATTTGGGTGATCATTGATAGACTGACCAAGTCAGCACATTTCCTTTATGTGAAGACAACATTCACAACAAATAAGATTGCCTAGATATATGTGGATGAGATAGTGTGTTTGCACGGTGTTCCAAAAACTATTGTGTCTGATAGAGGTCCCCAATTCACGAGTCACGTTTTGGGAGTGATTTCACATAGCTTTGGGTACACACTTAAAGTTTAGCACTGCCTTCCACCCATAGATAGATGGTCAATCTGAGAGGACCATTCAAACCTTGGAGGATCTATTGAGAGCATGTGTTCTTCAATTTTCAAGAAGTTGGGATATATACCTTAGTTTGATAAAGTTCGACTACAACAACATATATTAGAGTAACATAGACATGGAACCTTATGAGGCATTGTATGGGAGGCATTGCAGAACACCATTGTGTTGGTTTAAGACAGTGCATATCAACTTCTTGGTCCTGAGCTTGTGCAGCAGATGACAGAGAAAATCAAGGTAATCTAGCAATAGTTGAAGGCAGCACAGGACATACATAAGTCATATGTAGATAACTGTCATAGACCCTTGGAGTTCCAAGTAGGATACAAGGTATATTTGAAAGTCTCCCCTTGGAAAGGTGCCTTGAGGTTTGGGAAGAAAGGTAAATTGGCTCCTAGGTTTATGGGACCTTACCCAGTGGTGGCGTCTGGTGGGAAGGTGGCCTACAAGTTGGATTTTCCACCAGAGCTTTACAATTTGCATCCAGTGTTTCATGTGAGTATGTTGAGGAAGTGCCACTCGGATACCAAGTTAGTGATGCAGCCTGTGGAGGTAGAGCTGGATGAGGATATGACCTATGTAGAAGATCCATTGTTGATTCTTAACTGGAGAGTGAAAAAGTTGAAGAGGAAGGACTTAGTGTTGGTGAAGGTTCTTTGGTATCATCGTGGTGTTGAGGAAGCTACATGGGAGCTCAAGAAAGAGATGGGGAGGAAGTACCCATCCCTTTTCTCTTAGGATTTCAGGGGGCAAAATTTTTGTTAGGGGTTTATGGATTGTAAGGACCCTGACCCAAGTTTTAGGATAACCCTATTTGTTTTGCCTCAATATGTTTCTTAGCACCTTGCTCTAATCATCTGAGATGTAATTAGGGCATGTTGAAGGCTTAAAGTTTCTTGTTTGAGCTTGTTTAGATGATGATTGTGTTTTGTGGTGAGTTTTGGTGCAAATTACAATTCACCCAGAGTAGGGGTTGATGTGCAAGTTTTCCACCTCTAGAGTGTTCCTTCTCTCTCTTGGCATCATCTTCAAGAAAGAGAGAGAGACGGGCACCTTGTTTGGGTCTTGGTTGTGTGGTGACATCCTTGGTTTTGTTTTGGAACACATGTGTGAGGTGTGTCTTGCACCTAGATGTGTTGACTCAGGCTAGAGCACCCTAGAGAGGTTGTGTATCAGTTTGTGTGTGTGTAGGGTTGATCCCTATCGGTTTGTGGGTGTGTAGGGTTGTACCCTATCGGTTTATGAGTGTGTAGGGTTGTACCCTATCGATTTGTGAGTGTGTAGGGTCAAGCCCTATCGGTTTCTGTGTGTAGGGTTGAGCCCTATAGGTTTGTGGATGTGTGGAGATATGGTATTGGGCATGACCTTGGTAGGAGACTAAGAGGGTGAGAGCTTGGATAGACCTTATCACCATGTCTTGCATTATGTTTTGCATGTGGCTCCTTTTTGTGGACTAGTGGCACCTAAGCTCCTAAGGTGATGACATCTCTTCCATGATCTCTCTCTCATCCCTTTTGTAGATGATCTCATTTCTCTCCATGCAAGAGGATCCTTTTATCCATCTTTGTTTTCTCTCCTTCTTGGTGGACGAAATTTAGAATCTCAAGGAGCGAGAGAGTCTCTCTTGGAGCTTGGTGGACGAGTTCCAAGTTGCGGTGTTCTTTGATCATCCTTCATCTTCTACCTTGGTAAGATATGTTTCCTAGCTCTCTTTTCTTCTTCTTCTTCTCGGCCATGGATCTTGGATACCTTCTTTCCACCTTGAACTATCTTAAACTTGGTATCATCTTCTTCCTTGGAGGTGTGGTGATGACCAATTTGGTGGATCATCTTCTACCTTGAGATCATGAGCTTGAAGCTTGGCCTTGGAGCTTGGTTATTGGTGGTGATCTTTGAGGTGGGTTATATAACTCTTAACCTCCTTTGTAATTTTCACACTTCACATGCTTATGTTGTTCTTCATATTGAGATTGTTCATCTCTTGTATGCTAGTAGTTTCCAATGGTCTTAGAACTGTTTTGATGATGGAATCTTGTTGGTTTTCTATTCATGTCTTGCACCTTCTTGCTATGTTAGTAGATGGACTAGTGGCCGACCTTTCTAAGGTTGAAGACGATAAGTTCACATACACATGCACCATGTTGAGGGTAAGTTGTCATGACTTGGAGATGTCTAGGTTGACATGCCTTATGGATTCTTAGGCTGACATGTGTTGAGAAGGTTAACTTGTCATGGCTTATGGTTGCTAGACTGATATGGTTGATAGATCTTGAAGAAGCTATCCCGTCATGACCTAGAAGTACCTAAACTGATATGTGATGGCTAAACCAATATGCATGGAGGGTGTTAGCCATCATGCTCTTGAAGTACCTAAGAAGAGAAGGTGTTTGTCAAATCGATATGTTTGGGAGGTGTTATCCCGTCATGGCTAAGGGATTACCTTGTGGGAGTTGGTCTATTTTGAGGGCTAAACCATGACACCCTGGTTGAGTGGAGGCCAACACACCTTTAGTGAAGCATTTCCTGATACACCATTAGTAGGTTATCCCTTGTGCTTTGCATAATGGTAGTCAACATGTAGTGATGATGACAAGACGATACCCTATTGCAAGTACCAACATATACACTACATGATAGTCTTCACTGATACCTTGTGACTGTGGGTATGTTACCTCATGTTGATGATAGGGTTGCATGACATTGTGTGATACCCTATGAGGTAGTGGCATGGATAAAAAGGAGTGTTGTTTTCTATAATATTTATCTCATGACATACCTTATATTGATGATGGAAGTAATGATCTAAGGGTGGTTGTTGATCCAACCTTGTAAACCCTGATTGATTAGTAGAAACCCTAACCCTAATAATATAATGTAAATGACATGAATCTTATGAGATGGTAGTATTGATGATGTATTGTTCTCCTTGTTACAAGTGTCTAACCATGCAGGTAACACCAGTTGATAAGCACAACCTAGTATGAGCTATGTTGCTTATGATATGTTTGAATGGGCCTTGTGAGGCATATGTGATGTTGGAACCATTGAAAGAGGAGGTAAATGGTCTTATGACCTAATGATAGTTTATCACCTTATATGAGATGATGGTTTCCTCAGTAATGAGATGAGGGGTTTCTACCCTAAAAGTATGTGATCCTTGTGATGATAATTATGGTGAATGACAAGCATCAAGTGATAATGTGATGAGATCACACCCTATATGCTCAAATATGTCCTGGTGATGTGTTATGCCTTTTTATGTAGAATTTGTTTAGATGCTGTATGTTGTAACTTGATGGATGCTAAAAGATACTTAAATGAACTAACGAATCAAGTGGAACCTAATCATGTAGCTTGCTCTGTGCCATAGATCCATTCAGTGTCAATACTTGCTGAATGGTGAAATGAGTTTAACTCGAAGTGCATATTTTTTAATATGCAGGGGTGAGGATGAATATCCCCTTACATCCAGGGATATGTGACACAAGATTGGTCGCGGGCCATACCCTGGAAGAGTGTGGTTGTGGGATGTAGCTTAGTTTCACTAGCGTCGTGACCTATACCAAGGCAGGCTAGGTTTGCACAGTTGGACTATATGTCGCTAGAAGTAGTTTGACTGGTGATGGAATGCATGTTTCACTCGTGTACTGACGACAAGGTGGTGAGGTTGTGGATTTTGGCTCTTTCAATAGACCTATTATGGCACCAATTTAGACTTAGCAATGGTCGGTTGGATTTGAGTGGTACGACTCAAATCCTCGGGGCATAATAAAATATGTAATCATCTGTCTAGTATATTTGTATAGAATCAAATACAGAAATATTGGATGAGGCCTTGCTTGATTTTTGTATAGTATTGCTGGCAGAAATTATACATGTTCTTCATATTCCTTTTATAATGTTAAGATTTTTCATAGTTCAAATAGTAATTGCTCATCCAATTAATAAAGATTACTTGCTTTTTACAGTATAGCTTTATTGTTTCTTTAATTACCCTATCTATGATAGTAATAGAGTTGGTGGAGAGTTATATGTCCCACTAAGATTTGGAATCTCACCCCGTGGGTTTCCCACATCCTTTTTAGGTGGACGTGCATGAGGTGGTAGAGATCATGCAATAGATGTTGAGGAGTAGCAAGAGAGGCAATAGATGACAAGGTTGGGAGTGTTGTTGGATGTCTTTTGTTGATAGAGTCACAGAGTCATCCATGTACACTCGGGTCCTTGGGGATGTTTATAGATGTTTTTTAACGTGCTTTCAATATGTGGTTGTCTTGTGTGCCCTTTTGTATATAGACGTAGTGGATGTATGTATATATATTCTAGAATAGGTTCTCTGATAACATGTTGATGCACACACAATAAGTGCTTTGAGGCATGAAAGGACTCATATGTAAAGCTTCTTGTTGTTTGATAGTTTTATGAAAATAGTTTTAAATTTTCATTATTTTCCAATAATCTATTTGTTTCATCTCTCTTCTGGGGTTTTGTTTTGAGTAATCTCTCTTTTGTTTAATCTCATCATAATTTTTATAAAAGTTATCACAATCTCCATATAATTCATCACAATTTCTACACAATCATAAGATTTCTTCTCAATTTCATCACTGTTCACTACGATTGAAAGTGTAGAAAAGATTTCTTCAATTTCCACATAATTTGATTTCTTCTCCCTCTCCTCCTTCCTTTGCCCTCCATGTTTTCTTCTTAATATTAATAAGAAATCATACAAGATAGGGGAAGGAGGAGAGAGGATGAAGGAGGAGAGGGGGAGATGGAGATAATTGAAGGAGGAAAGAGGAGGAAGGAGGAGGGGAAGGAGGAGAGGACATACCTCTAGAAGTAGCTAGTGATGCTCAAGGAGGAGGCATTGTGGCCAGCAGAGGCAGTGCAACAGTGGTAGCCGATGGAGGCAGTTGTGGTCAGTGGAGGGAGCACAACAACAACATCGAAGGAGCTAGAAAGGATGAAGATGAAGTGGCAACATGTCTTGCTGAGCAATAGTAGAGGGTCTGGGGGTGACGACGATGGAAGAAGTGAAATTGCACAAAGGTCAGAGATCTAGAGGGGTTTCTTGTGGGGAGGGAAAAGAGGGGTTTCTCACTGTGTTAAGTAAAACTTATGTATGGTTATTATAAAACAAAAAATGACTTAATAATATTGTCAGCTCATTAGAAAAAAACCACCAGAGAAACATGTGTCTTTATGAACCTATATATTCAATCAAGTATAACAAAGCCGACAACAACAATGCATCCAAGTGACAACTGCATTGTCAATTTTGTTCATTACAACCAATGATATACTCCAATTAGGGGGGATTTTGCATAATGTTTAGCACGTACCCTTTCTGATCGGTTAGTGTACACAAAACTAACAAAACATATTCTAAGGGTTATGCTTCTATCTCCTAGTTAGTGTACAAGAAACCACCGAGATAGGGTTTTTGGAGGAAAGCGAAATCTCTCGCAAAATTTTACATGAAAATTTGTATTTTCAAACGTGCTCTGTATCATGATTTTTATTATGAGGCAGCCGATGAGATAAATAAAGTGTAGTATATGTTTTCTTAGTTATCCAACAGTGGCATTTTTTTATATAACCAACGATATATATCACACGGTTGCCCTAAAAAAATGACCAAATATATAAGGAATATCTAGTGTAAGTCATGTACAGTGAGATCATAGCTTGTCATAATGCTTCATATGTCGTGGTACACTTCCTGTGGGTTTTGGGCATAGTAAAATGAATGATAAATTAATCTGTGTGTGTAGTTATTCATTTGTTCTTTATTGTTATCTATAATAACCAACTACCTGTATGTTTTCTGAATTACTATTCCCTTTTTGATTAATCAAGCATGTCTAGATATGATTCTCTCTTGTAGATATATAGAGTATCATGCCAAATATATACATTTTTGAATGATTAATTCCTTACAGCTTGTTATTTTTCTATCTTAAATTCAATTACTCAATAATATATCTTTTGATTAGTAAAGTGCCTTAAACTATTTCTTTGAAGTAATCATTCACTGAGCGAGTATGCTCACCCCTCTATTCACAATTTTTTTAGAGAAACCATGTAGATTGAAGAATGTCAATGCCAATGTAGATCTCCCACAAAATATAAGTATTAGATTATATAAGTTTAGTTGGTCCCTATCACTCTAGGTCCTTGTAAAGAGGTAAGAGAGTTGCATGTGATGATGTGCAACTTCTTTCAATATATATATAGAGAATGCATCCAATTATCAAGTTGTATGTACATGGAAGTTTGGAAAGAAAAATGAATATATAGCTATGTGTATTTATTGTTGAAAGCAAATTAGAGGAATCATGGCTGAAATTCCCCTTTAAATTTAGTTTATGTGATAGAACTTGAGAAACAAAAAGTTTGAAATCATAAGAAAAAAGTTAAGGGTGATCTTTGTATTATGTTAAAGCCTCAACTTATGACCCGATCTCATGATTAGAGGTTATCATGGAATGTGGGTGTAACAGCTTGGTATTAGAACTTAGGTTGAGTCAACATACATCATTAATATAGAAAGTTAGAGTCATAAGCGTGGAAGTTACGACGTGATGTGTCAATAGCTCTGGTAAGTCTGAGTATTTGGATTCCCTGGCTTAGTACCAGAATACTTAGGATGACCAATATCAAGCTACTCTCTCTATTCTTCTATAGATGCCCTATCCAGGTATACATAGGGAGGATGGGCTATAGAAAACACCTATAAGTGTTAGTGTGACATACTAGATCTTGGACCCTACCCTAGAGCTTTGACTTTTGGGCATACCCAAACAAGGTTGAGGATAAATCTAAATGATATTTAGTATAACCCTGATGAGATAATGCATGTATAAATCATCCTAATGTAACCTAATGTTCTTAAATTAGTCTTAGGCCAATAATGGACACATAAAATATGTCAAATGAGGTAATAATGAATTATATAATATTTTGTGCAATTAATCATACATAACTCAATTGGTAATAATATCAAGTTATGAAGCAATAGTGACAATAATGAAATAGTGTGATAATAATGACCACAAATATTAATTGTGACATAACTTATTAAAGGAAACCATAAAAGTGATATCTAAGTTAAAAATTGTGTTCCTTGGGTTCCAATTACCTTGGGAGTCAAGCTTCACATTGTTCACATAATAATAATTAATTAAATTTATTTTGGATAGAGAAGATTTATGATTTCCCCAAAATATCAAATACAATAATAAATGACCCCAAAAAAGGAAAATACTCTTGGATTCATAATCTACATAATAAATATAGCCTTTGGGTGAATTTTCATCCAATTTGGAAGATGTTTGATTAAAAGATGAAGTTAGGAGAGAGAAAGTGTGTAGAACCTTCAAAATATTAAATAAATGTACAAACAACTCCAAAATGTAAAATTAATGGAAAATTTGTATCCAACACATTAAATATGACTTGTGGGTGAAGTTTCAGAAAAATCTTAAAGTCATTAATGCATGAGGAAAGAGAAAATAGGATTTGGTTTATTTAACACATCAAAAGTTCTCAAAAGGCAAATCTAATTGCATAGTCGGAATTTACATGATTTAATTAGCCTCTGTGCCAAATTTTACTTAATTTAGGGTTTGTTTGCACCCTCAAAAGAAGAAACAGAAAAAGAGAAATAAATACATTTCCACTTTATTCGAATCATATTTAAGCTTCATTTTTTTTGTCACACATCCTTTGTTTTTCACATGCAACCAGGACCGTCCGATCATAGATCTGATGGTGGGGAACCGTCTCCTACCTTGGGTAGGAGAGGTGTGGCCGAAATAGTAACTGGCTCTGGTATTTTAGGATTTGCTCACTCAATTCTTAACGGTTTTGTGTGATTTTTTTGAAAAATCTAACCCGTTGATCTTCTTAAACATCATGTGAATAGCTCATATATAAAATTTGTGCCCATTTCGACATTTATAGGTCATGTTATGAAGGCCACAAAAATTATGCATTTCAAATGAGTTTCGTGCGTCAATTTTGTTGCCCTCAGATGAGTGACTTATACTCATCCAAATGAGCTCAAAATTTGCATGTAGCCTAATTATAGTATAACAATGAAGATCAATGGTTTACATTTTGCAAAAAAATAGTCTTGATATTCAAACACCACTTGAGTGTAGCGTGTGATATGTAAACTCGAGTGTATTCTAGCCTGACTATATATATATATATATATATATATATATATATATATATATATATATATATATATATATATATATATATATATATATATATATATATATATATATGAGCCTACCCCAGCAATCATTAGATGCTTTGCAACTTTTCTCTCACACGAATTTGGTCTCGATCATCCTCTACAACCATTGCAAGATCAAAGACATGTTTCTATTTCCAGTGGGCTTTGCTTTGTACCCGCTTCTCCCTTCTTCAAATTCTTCTCGTGGTAAGCTCATGTGGCCTCTGTTCCTCGTTTCTATGTGATCAACTTAGTGTTTTCTCACTCTATCGAGTTTTCCCCAAATTGGCATCATCGAGCTCAAGATGCTCTGCACTAGCTATGACGCTCGAGCATCTGAGGGGGGTAGTCCCTTGTGATTTTACTCTTCTCGTCTTTGCCTCACTTTGTATCTTTGTTTCATCCCAGGGGCAAGTTGGTCTTTTGCCCAATTTTCCTTTGCTTTGGGGTGAGTCAACTGAGCCATTGACCCACTGACTTGGCCTTACATGATTGGGCCATGTCAACTGGGCCCACTCCCTCTCTTCCTCTCTCGCGCGATTTTCTTGCCTATGTGGATTTTCAGATTTTTCTGATTGGCAAAGCTTTGAAAAATCATAACTAATTCCCTGTGTATCCAAAAATTACAAATAAATACTCATTGGATTCAAAAAAAGATTCTCTAGCTAATGGTATAAGTTTTATCACCTAATTCCAAACTAATTAACATGTGAATTTTAATGGATTTTTCCAATTGATTATAACTTGCAAAATTCATAACTAAATATATTAGTCAGAAAAATATAATAAAATTTGTTTTGGACTCAAAATAATATAAATTGAAATATGGCATTGTTTTGATAACCTAAATTGTATATAAATAAAAATGGTAACTTTTAGGGTTTGTGAAATCAATGTAATTCTAACCCTAATTTCACATACATGATAATAGGTGCTTTGGAAACCTAGATTTGGATCTAGAAGTAATCTTGGAATGTTAAACTCTATAGAGAGGTATGTTTTGCATATCCTATTATTCTATGTTTAGAAATTAACCTATATTCTCTTTCTCTTGGTCCTACGGACATTAGCCTATACACAAAGTCTTTTCTTTTGAAAATCATGGTTCATGTGAACTACCTTATTTGATATTGATTTTATGATCATGGATATTCTTTTGGACTCTCTCTTATGCTTTTTTCATGTTGGACTTAATTGATGATATGTTCTTCTTTTCCCACCTTGGTAGTGGATGTTTATATGGCAAATTATGTGATGGCATGGATCCTTTGATCCCACTATATACTTGATGGGTGTTATTGTCCTCCTTATTTGTTTATACTTTCTTATTCTTTATTATGCATCATGTGGAAACTTCTACTATAATTTTACATGCTATTTTATGTGGAGGTGAACATTCCCACATATGAGTGCAGAGGTGATAATTCCAGCATAATAAAATATATTTGAGCAGATGTGTATCATGTCCTGCTCAGGTTGATGTATACAGTTCCTACCCACTCCATACTTAGAGCAGATGTATACAGTTCCTGCTCACCTCATATTTTTGGTAGATGTGTTATTTCCTACCTACATGTTTATATTGTCTAGTTTTATCATAGGTGAAACACATGGATGCTTTGAACTTATCTTTTTCTCTTATTTATCATGTATTTGACTTCTTTTCTTTTATGCCCTCTTGGTTAGTACTTTACTCTTTCATGGGAAGACTTATATTTTGATGTGCCTTATTCTTTATAAATTGCTCAATTTTTTTAGTATGCACATACCAGGCTTTGCTGATGTTTTCTTTTCTTCTCTTCTTGCTGGGGTATGCTTCCAACCCTAGGTGAAGAACATGGAGGACATGGCACAAAAATATGGAAATAGGTTAAGGAGTTAAAGCTTGGAGACAGAGTTGTTATGGTTTAGATTTCCCTCTATCTTAGATCCTTATGTTGTATCATACATGTAAACCCTATGTGGATGATAGACATATACTTTTTTAATCTTTTGGTGAAGAATTGATAATAGTCATGTTGTATATTCTGCTGCTATACATTGGTTGTTTTGAATACCATTCATAAAATTTGAAAATGTTACACCCGATTCAGCATACCTTTTGAGTATGTTTGGGATGGATGTTTTGTTCTTCAAATTTTTAGTAGGGATTGGTTCCCCTCTGGGATCCCACTCCTTACAACACAACCCTAGACGGTATGAATTTTTAGTTGGATACATGACCTACATAAATCTCAAAAACATTCACAATTGAAAGATATGTGGGCAACCCTAAATGTTATTTACTTTGACTTGTTAGGACAAACCTTTTTAAGGGGTGGAGATTAGTTGGTTGTTGATGTTTGGATCAATAGATTTCAAGAATGAAATCCTTTTAAGGGGTGGAGTGCTATAACATTTCAGATCTTGGATCCTACCCTAGAGCTTTGACTTTTGGGCATAGCCAAACAAGGTTGAGGATAAATCTAAATGATGTTTAGTATAACCCTGATGAGATAATGCATGTATAAATCACCCTAATGTAACCAAATGTTTGTACATTAGTCTTAGACTGATAATAAACACATAAACTATGTCACATGAAGTAATAATGAATTATATAGTATTTCATGCAATTAATCACACATAACTCAATTGGTAATAATATTAAATTATGGAGAAATAGTGATAATAACGAAATAGTGTGATAATATTGACCACAAATATTAATTGTAACATAACTCATTAAAGGAAACTCCAAAAGTGAAATCTAAGTTAAAAAATCACGTTCCTTGGGTTCCAATTACCTTGGGAGTCAAGTTTCACATTGTTCACATGATAATAATTAATTAAATTATTTTGGATAGAGAATATCTGCGATTTCCCCACAATATCAAATAAAATAATAAATGACATGAAAAGAGGAAAATAGTCTTGGATTTGTAATTTAAATAATAAATATAGCCTTTGGGTGAATTTTCATCCAATTTGGAAGATGTTTGATTAAAAGATGAAATAAGGAGAGAGAAAGTGTGTAGAACCTTCAAAATATTAAATAAATGTACAAACAACTCCAAAATGTAAAATTAATGATAAATTCATACCCAACACATCAAATATGACTTGTGGGTGAAGTTTTATAAAATTTGGAGAATCTTAAAGTCATTAATGGGTGAGGAAAGAGAAAATAGGATTTGTTTTGTTTTTTCTAACACATCAAAGTTCTCAAAAGGTAAATCTAATTGCATAATCATAATCTACATACTTTAGTTAGCCTATGTGCAAAATTGTACTTAATTTGGGGTTTGTTTGCAACTTTAAAAGAAGAAAGAGAAAAAGATAAATGAATACATTGCCACTTTATTCGAATTGGATTTAAGAGTCATTTAACTTGTCGCACATCCTTGGTTTTTCGAACGCAACCAGGACCATCTAATATTAGATTCGATGAAACTGAACCCGTCTCCTACCTTGGGTATGAGAGGCGCGACTGAAACAGTAACTGGCTCTGGTATTTTGGGATTTGCTCACTCGATTCTTAATATTTTTGTGTGATTTTTGGTGCTTTGCACTCAGGAGGGAATTTTGCACCCAACAAGCTATTACTCAAACCCTAATGTTCCTTATTTGTGAAACACCCAATTATCCTCTTTGATCTTCTTGAAGCTACCCACCTCCAGAGCCCTAAACAAAACAATATATATATGATCCTACCCCACCAATCATTAGATGCTTTGCAACTTTTCTCTTGCACGAATTCGGTCTTGATTGGCCTCCACAACCATTGCAAGGTCAAAAACATGTTTTTGTTTCCAGTGGGCTGTGCTTTGTCCCCCCTTCTCCCTTCTTCAAATTCTTCTTGTGGTAAGCTCATGTGACCTCTATTCCTCGTTTCTATGTGATAAACTTCATGTTTTCTCGCTCTGTCAAGTTTTCCTCAAATTGGCGTCATCAAGCTCAAGCTGCTCTGTGCTAACCATGGCACTTGAGTGTCTGAGGGGGGGTAGTCCCTTGTGATTTTACTCTTGTGGTATTCGCCTCACTTTGTATCTTTATTTCAGCTAAGGGGCAAGTTGGGCTTTTGCCCAATTTTCCTTTGCTTTGAGGGTCATCAACCGATCCATTGAAATATTGACTTGGACATACATGATTGGGGCTTGTCAATGGGCCCAATCCCTCTATTCCTCTACCTCTCATGATTTTCTCGCCTATGTGGATTTTCATATTTTTCTGATTGGCCGAGCTTTGAAAAATCATAACTAATTCCTTATTTACCTAAAAATTACAAATAAATACTTGTTAGATTTAGAAAAAAATTGTCTAGCTAATGGTATAAGTTTTATCACTTAATTCCAAACTAATTAACATATGAATTTTAATGGAATTTTCTAATTGATTATAACTTGCAAAATTCAGAACTAAATATATATAAGTAAAAAAATATAATAAAATATCACTACTACAGAACCAACCTTTAGTGTCGGTTATTTAAAGCCTTTAGTGTCAGTTTCTAAGCGACACCTATGTGGGCGACACTAAAAGCTCACCCATTAGACGTCGGTTCCAAAACCGACGCCCAAACTCTTTGCGCGCCACCGAAAACACGCCATCACGGGACTATAGGCGTCGGTTATTAGATAAGAAACTGACGCCCAAACCCTTCGCGCCACAGAAAGGGCGCCATCTTGGGCACTATCAGTGTCAATTTTTTACAAATAACCGACGCCATATATCTTCGCGCCACAGGAAATAGACGCCGGTTATTTTTATAAAACTGACACTATAACATTGTGTGTCGGTTTTTTACAAATAACTGACGCCTATTGTTTTGTTTTTTTTTCTGTCAGTCTGCAGACCTGCTGTGGCTGGTCGCAGGATGAGAAACCTGTTCAGTTCAGTTATGAACTGTAGGTTTTACGACATCCATTGATATCAGCCGACAACAGGCCACAAACCTGCAAAATTAACAACAAAAATATTCACACATGCATTTAGCAATGCAACCTACAATTCCATTTTATTTTCACACATTTATAAACATTCATGTAGCTAGCAATCTGTAGTTCCATTCATTCACATTCACACATGTAGAAACATTCATATAGCAACCAACACTTTCATTCATTTTCACTCAGACACATGTAGAAACATCCAGACATGTAGAAACATTCACACATATATTATAATTCAGAAATTCATTTACAAAATATCATTGTTTAGTCATTATTCGCTATCAGGATCCCAATTATATTTTAAAGCCCCCACTATTTGTATGGTTGTTGCCCATTCTTCTCTTACTTCATTTAATTCTCCCATCGTATAGGGAGCATTTTCATCTGGTAAGGCCTCTCCTGTAATGGGGTCAGCTTTAAACACCTGTAAAGAGAATGATGTATATATATAATTAATGAGCTATAAATAAGATTGATATATTTCAATCATATTATCTAATGAGACTATATAATACCTGAGCAATACACTCGATATCCAGTGCGGCATGTTTGATAATCATGTGCATATATCGCATGACATAGTATCCACATGCCCATCTGTTGTCTTGTGTAGCACACTATAAATTCAAACATACAAAATATTAAAAAATACAACTAATTAAGCATTGTTCACATAAATAATATATACATATATTGTAGTCGGGAACTTACTTTCACGTTCTTCCAAATTATTGGCTGGTTCTTTTTCGTAGGGACCTTTCCTCCAGCCCTTTGAACTCCTCAAAACCCCTACATGTTAATGTAACACAGAACATTGCAATTAAATAGTAATGTAAAAACATATGTTAACGGATATGAAAATGAAATATTTCTCACCGGAATAATGCCATTTTCATTATGTGTCCAAATCTTGTATTCAATTTACTCCCCTTAGGATCTAGATAATACACAGTGAACGTCTCGGGGGAAATAACCAGTAACTCCCAATGCCTACCCCTAGAGGTAAAAAAGCTAAAAATTAATAACTTAAAATCCATAATAAAAATGTAATTTTCTTAAGTCCAAATTATAATAAGCAAAGTAAACTTACTCTACATTGAATGGAGCCATTATCACCGTCTTCTTATTTACAACAAAATTTGAAAAAGCCTCACAGAAATATTGTTGAACTGGCGTAGGGTCTTTAGCTACTAGACTAATCAAAGATGGAATAAAAAACCCTACATGTTCGAATCCAAAATCTGCACATATGTTGTATAAGTAGCTGCAAAATATGTATTAATTACGCATGCATTAATAAATAAGAAAGCAGATCACCAGATCATACACAAGGTATATGGATGTATAAAGAATATCTCACCTTATCCATAGCTCTATCACAGATGTATTTAGCCAATCATATCGAAACAACTTTAAAATATCTTGTATAAATAGTTTTGTTCTGTATGACTGACCTGTAGAATCTGAATCGGAAGAAACAGTTATAGGGGAGTTTATATCATGTTCGCCTAACCATATTACCATACCCCTACAGTTAGGACCTAACGGGACAGGTAGGTCCTGTGGAACCCAACTAGGTAATGTAGGAGGTGGAAGTGGAGGCCTAGATGATGTGGGTGTCTTCTTTTTAACCTGTATATATATATAATTTCAGATCAACTGCCATCATATACACACACTAACAATTGAACGTAATGTAAATTTACCATACCTTTTCAGTAAAGAGGACATCCACTTTTAGCCACAATATCACTCTGCCTACTGCCTCACCAAGCATTTCACAATCTGGGTGGGCATATGGCAATGGAAGATCCATCCACTGGGAGAATATATGTATCGGGCTCACACGAATCCAACCAGCTGGTACTGGAGACCCGTGACACGTTTTCCCCGGTAGGGATGGGTAAGACGATGTATTCTCAGGTGATATTTGTCCTATAGTTCCTTAGGACTCTCCCACAACGTTGCATCACGCATTTATGATGCAACTTTTCATCCAATTCAAATATACTCTGCAAAATAGAATTGCTATTAACTAGTATCCAAAAATTTAGTAATGTACAAAATAGAATTGCAAATTAATAATAACTCACGCATAAATCCCTCCATATTAAGTCTTTCTTCTCCTTAGAAACGTTATGCCAAGAATCTAAGCAACAACCGCAATGGCTACGAGTAATAAACCCAAGATATGAAACAAATGAATTGCGATTCACACCACATGCATTTCCTGCATTATCAATATCCACAACAAGTTTGGGTCCATTGCCCTTTTGCGCAATTAACTTCTTCATCATAGTGATGCCCCTTCTCTTGTCAACTTTTTGGTGTTGTTGATCAAGTGCCTCAAGTGCTTCATATGGTACCTGTGCATCATCAACCTAAAATTTGACAAAATAATCACATTTACAAGATATAACTATAAATGGACATATAAATATAAATATATGATATATTTTTAAAACTTACATTTTGAGGCGGCGCATTGATGTCCTCACCCTCACGGTAATCATCAGCACGGTCATCAGGAGAATGGTCAGCCATCTGCAAATTCACATTCAAATTGTAAAGTTCACATTGTAAAGTAATTCAAATTGTAAAGCTCACATTGTAAAGTTCACATTATTACAACAAAGTATATATCACAACAAAATTGTAAAGCTCTATGATCAAAGAGAAAACAAGTATATATTACAACAAGATTAGGGTCTAGGGTTAACAAATACATGTGATGTCATTCTTATATATAATAAATGTACATGTACCACCTATCCCATCCTTGAACACCTAATCTCACTAGTAAGTGTATAATGTGTATTGGGTTTTCAAGAAAATTTCGGCAGTATTTCCCCGTTGTTCTCCAATTACATATGTACTTAGAGAACAAACGGGGAAATGCTGCTGAAATTTTCTTGAAAACTTACATCCTAAGCGAGATTAGGTGTTCAAGAACAGTCCCAAATCGGGGACTATCCAAGATTTACTCCTAATGAGTAAATCTTGGACGGGTTTCTAGGCCAACAAATAATGTGTTGTCATTCTTATACCTAAAATCCTAGTTCTTCAAGTTAGGGTGATTATTGATGTCTTTAAAAGCATGATTGGCAATTTAGGGAAAAGTTCATCATTTACATTCAAAGCATGTCACATGTGTGCATTACAGTTCATCAATAAGCAAGAAGGGTGATTAGGATTCTCAATATACTCAACAATGAAACAAGTTTCCGAAAGAGGTTTGGTGATGATATATATAACTTACTTAACATTCAATTATGAAGTAAATATACACTTAATTCAGAATAGCATGACGCACAAAGTTGTAGTCAACATCATTATGCTTTGTTCTATCATGGACTATCAGATTGGTATAATGTGGATTAGGGTCTAGGGTTAACAAATACATGTGATGTCATTCTTATATATAATAAATGTACATGTACCACCTATCCCATCCTTGAACACCTAATCTCACTAGTAAGTGTATAATGTGTATTGGGTTTTCAAGAAAATTTCGGCAGCATTTCCCCACTGTTCTCCAAGTACATATGTACTTAGAGAACAAACAGGGAAATGCTGCTGAAATTTTCTTGAAAACCCAATACACATTATACACTTACATCCTAAGCGATATTAGGTGTTCAAGAATAGTCCCAAATCGGGGACTATCCAAGATTTACTCCTAATGAGTAAATCTTGGACGGGTTTCTAGGCCAACAAATAATGTGTTGTCATTCTTATACCTAAAATCCTAGTTCTTCAAGTTAGGGTGATTATTGATGTCTTTAAAAGCATGATTGGCAATTTATAGAATGTAAGAATGTATTTATAGATCCTCAATACCAGGTCTGTTGCTAGCTAGCACACGTATACAATCATAAATCACGTAACAGAATATAGTTATTGACTGTTTCAACACTTATCAAGTTACCAATAAGTAAATAACTTAAAAAAAAAATGCCCAGCAGGGCACCTGACGATTTTTCTCCAGGGCACCTGCAGGGCTTGACCTAGCCTAGGCGGAGGAAGGAAGGAGGAAGAAGCTGGTGTACCTTGAGGGCAGAGGAAGAAGGCCCAGCCAGAGTAGAGGAGAGAAGCTGAAGGTAAAGCTGGCAGTACCGGAGCAGAGGAGAGTAGCTGGCGGTGAAGCTGGCAGCGCCGGCGGCGAGAATCAGAGGAGAACTGCGGTGACGGCGGCGAGCGGCGACGGCGACGAGTGGTGATCGGCGGCAACGGCAACGGCGGTGAGCGGCGTGCGAGGAGACGAACGGCGGTGCGGGGAGCCAACCGACAACGACGGCGGGGAGTAATCGGGGGAAATCGCCAGACCTAGCGCACGTCGCAATGAAACAGAGACAATGGGGAAAAGTTCTATTTGCGGGGCTATTAACTGTACCATAGGCGTCGGTTATTCAAAAAAACCGACGACTAAAACTAACAGTGTCGGTTCTGCACAACAACCGAAACTGACGTCTATATTCATATGCCGATTAAAAAAATCGTTCTCGATTTATGACCATAGTCGTCGGTTTCAACTTCAAACCGACGCTTAAAGGGTGTGAAAAATTCCCCACAGACAGCGTGGGAAAACTCATAAGCGTCGGTAGTTGTAGTACAACCGACGACCAAAATGTGCCCAATTTCTGTCTCGCGAATAACCTTTAGTCGTCGGTTTTTAATTTATCAACCGACGCCATAAGTCAAATTTTGGAGGTAATTTTTTTCGCTGGAAATTTTGGATTTGGCAGGTAATTTTAGGCGTTGGTTTTTTATTTAGTAACCGACACTTAATAAAAGCGGTACCCGTGTCTGGTCGCCCTCATAGATTGGATGTCGGTTTATGTTATCAACCGACACTGTAGAGTTTAGGTGTCGGTTTATTTATACAACTGACACCTTGAAAAGTGACTTTATAAGCCATTTCTGTAGTAGTGTATGTCTTGGACTGAGAATAATATAAATCAAAGTAATGAGAATTAGATGAAAATGTAATAATGAATAAGATTAAGAATAAGAAATTTAGATGAAACAAAGAGGCATGTTAGAAATGATGAGCTCAATTAATTGAAAGAGGGTTACATGATATAATAGAAAGCATGAAATGTGTCATTATGAACTCTAATACATTCATCCTTACTACCTTTTGATTCAAAGACTCTATAGAGTAATAACCTAATTTCAACATGATGTACTTCATGAGTTCCTTGTGATGAATTGGAACTAATTGTTAAAGGAAGAATAAAGGTGCAACTAAACAAATGAACAAATAATATAAAGGTGAAATATATTTTGAATAGAATAGAATGATTGAAAGAGAAATTATGTTTGACACATGCATGAGCCATTTGATTTGAAACAAAGGACATGTAATGTATTAAACATAACATGAAACTAGTAGGTAGAATATTGAATTAAAATTTCAACTTCATATTAGCAAAACTATAATAAGAAATATATATGGGAATACATAATCATGCATGTGAGAGAAACAAGATCATAAGAGATAAGTAAAAGTTATTAATGATATATGGAAGAATATCATATAGAGAGACAATGATAGAAAATAAACAAGGTGTTGAAACATGAGGGAGTAATATTGATGATAAAAGAGAGAGATTGTGAGATGAAATAAAATGCTAATTATAGTCTAGTATCCTTGATGATGAGAAATTAAACCTAAATACAAGAAAGGTGGTAAGTGAATGCTTGAAGATAAGAATTATAAATCTCAAAATCATCTTCTCATTTGTGTCCTGCTTAATGAGCGGAACATGTAGACGAAGTAATAAGGAAATGAATTTTAGATGATACATAACCACCATTGTAGACACATATATAGAATGTATTAATGAAACATAATATGACAATGAACCCCTAGTAGGGTGAATAAAGAAAGTAACCTATCAGAAACATCAAGAGAAGAAATTCAAGTGATAAAGATATGGAAGAACAATAGAAACTTCAAGAGAGATAAAGTTTTTATATCAAACTAAGGGAGTAAAATCATGTCACAACAAGATTATGTTATTGATAAGGATCAAACCCTAGAATGTTTAGGGTTCTAGTAGTTCAAGGGATGTAATAATTTGACCTTGAGTGATGACCATAATATAAAACAAGATCATGAGATCAGTAATATGAGTAGAAACTAATAGTGATAGTAATCTAGGATTTGAAGGTTGAGAACGAGCAAGGTAGATAAACAACATTGAAATGACTAAGAATGAAGGACAACAAATAGAATTGAGATATAGAAGTATGATTTGAATAGAAGGAGAAGTGCAATATGAGAAAAGTGCGATCTAAAATAAATTCTTACAGTGATTGTAAGAATGAAGGATAATCTTATTGGTAAGGTATACCCACAGAGCCAATCATGTGATGATTGACATGGCATATACCATAAAGGATTTGTTTAATACTTATAAAGACAAGCTTCCAATTCATTCTATTTCACTCAGTTATGAGATAATGAGAAAATATTATGAATGTCTAGAGAAAAATATTACTCAACGATGTATGTCTTCAAGTATTAGCCTTGGGGAAATGAGATCATACATATGTGAAAAGTATATATACATATTATCATTATGTCCCAATTTGGTTGTTACTATGGAAGGTATATCGGCACTAATAGCACATAAGACTAGAGTGTGGGTTGGCCGATGATAGAATCTCATTATTTATGATATGGCAATATTAAACCAAGCACACAGATGCATGATAGGGAACAGTGAATTAGACAGACCCACCTTGAGAGCTACGAGAGAGAACAACTGAGACTCATTGTTGTGGGAAAGCAAGTTGGTGACTAGTACACCAACGAGAGGGATAACTTCTTCCTATCTGTTCTAGTTGGTTCCTGTGGACTACTCCAGAGGAAGGAGCCCTTTGGATACTGCTAGGAGAGAAAAGTCAGTTTTCAGTCCACGGTGAGACCACAGGAGGTTGTAGGAGTTGTTTCTGTTCGTTGTTCGTGGTGAAGACCAGGAGCTGCACAGCCACCGTCCAAGAGCAACTAATTGACAGTTGCATTGAAGCGAGTTGTCATAGTTGGACTTACTACAGGACCAATTATAACTCGTTAAACCATCCTTCCTATTTCATAGTAGTGGACGCGATCTTGATATTATGGGAATGCAAATAGATAAAAATTTTGTTTCTGTTGCTATACTATATGTCCAGATTTTCCAATAGTGGTATCAGAGCCACATCAATTTATTATGATTTAAGATAACCGATATGATCATATTTTTGGTTTAATCATTTATTTATTACATAAGATGTGGATATTTAACTGTCTCATATGTGTATCCGATCAAAGAGCACATAATACAAAACTAATATATATATATATATATATATATAATTTACATGTGTCATCCTAAAAGTGATTTTGATGGTGGATGTGTAGCGTGGTTATGGCCAATACCTAATATCTGTGTGTGGTTGGATGGTTTGGTTTTATTCCTATTTATCTTGGTCTGTTAACCGAGCTTCTACCTCATCTTCCCAATGTTAAGTTAATTCTTTTCTACCTTTTCTCCCCTCAAATGTAACTCAAGGTTTCTCTTTACAATGTAATAGTTTAATAGAAATAGGATAGTTTCATTCTTGCAACGACGAGGAAGATGATCATCGTCGGGTGATACGACTAGTTCGTGAGACAAGTCGATCGTCTGGAGGACCATGGAGGACTGAACGATGGATCCAGATGACCACTTGGTGGACCCAACCAATCATTTGGAAGGAGTATAAAAATCGGTTGGAATGGAGGCAAGACAACCGTCTATGAGAACCAACCAACCAGCCAAGAGGCTAGACAAATAATTCAAGGGTTGAACCGATCTACACAGATTGGCAAACATAGATCTACACTAACAACAGGTTCATGCATGTGATGTGATGATTGACCTAGGTGGCAGTCATTCCTTGTGGCTCTCAAGATTTACAAGTAGACATGGCCATAACCATCACTTTTTGTTTTATATTGCATGTTTACATTGTGGGATATAGCATGTATATGATACATACTATATATGTGGTGATTGGATATAGTATATGTAAATATATATGATATATATAAAACCCCTCAATCAAATATATTAATTCTAAGATACTTTCCAATAGAAATACACATGAAAGACTTGTTCGACCAAGCATAGGTTATGCCAAAGTGTGATGTGTCGTCTACCTCGTAGAAGTGTGATGATAGTAATATAGGTGCTGCCAAAGTGGGGTACATTATTATCATATTGTCTATTGGTTCAGGCTTAACTGGTGATTCTTAGAGAGTCTAAGCCCAGAAGCATGCGGATATTTATGGCAATGAGTTGTGCATATTATCTATCCAAGAGTTGCATGTGTTGCAATTATCACAATTGCCGACCTTAATGGTTTATTATGGACGCTAGTGTTGGCCGGGTAATAATTGAATCATGGCACATTAAAAGATTATTCGCTACAATTTTCTGAGTTGATACTTGAGGGTTTTCAATTTAAACAAAATAATGAGAACGATAATGAATTAAAGACCTAATTATTATCGCCCAATTTTAATCAAATCAAATCAAATAAAAAATGAGTTTTTCACAAAATTGCAAATTCTTTTGTAGAATCAAATAGCAACAAACAAAAATCACTTTTCTCTATGATCAGTCCTTGAAAAGGACAAACTCACTTGGAACAACTTCCATGACTGGTTTAGGATGTTGAGAATCATTCTCACACAGGAGCACAAGATCTATTTCCTTGAAATGCTAGAACCGGAGGAACCACCTCAAAATGCACCAAGGGATAATAGGGATGCTTACAAAAAGCACACTGAAGACATCATGGATGTCAAGTGTCTAATGCTATGATCCATGAATTGTGAGTTGCAGAGGTAGCATGAGAATATGAGTTTGATTGAGATGGTCACACATCTCAGTAACATGTACCAAGATCAATCAAGACATGAGAGATATGATGTCTCCAATGTATATATAATCTTACCCACATTTCATATTTAGAGGCTTCATGTCATACTGATCATCAAGATTTGTTTCAAACTTTATGTCATGTTTCTATGATATCTTTCTATTATGTCTCTTTTATTGACATTCTTTAATATCATGATGTCTTTCATAACCGTTCCATATCTTGCGTGTCTTTCAATATTCTTAACTCATTTTTTCTTTACTTCCATTTGTTTTAAACCGAATAAAATGTCTCAAGTAATTATATTATTCAGTCCTTTACCCATTCTTTCTTCTTCATCTTGTATGCTATATACTAATATGGGTCTTGCATATGTATTTATACTTCCTTTATTCTCAAATTAGGATTTCTTATCTAAGGCCCCAAAGCTTGATCATGGTTATCAGTTCCACCTGATTATAAATTATTCCAATATTTCCATTATATCTCAATATATTAGTGTATGTGCATATTCATTACATTCTGAGATTGCCTCTCTATACTATAATTACTCTTATTAGATTAATAAATAGGAGTTGTCAAATCCCAGTAATGCGTCCTCTCAGTCAGACTAAGACAAACCTATAGTCATGAAGCCAAGAGCTACTCAAGATTTACCAATGCTTATTTATTTCAAACTTGTGAAATTAATATCCACTTAGGAAAAGCTCATTTAAAGATCATTTCTGGTCTACTTGATGCAAAGAACGTAGACAAAAATTGAAGTAACTTCACAGTGTATAACAATATGAAAGGGCTGCATATAGTTTTGAAAACTAAATATCTAAATCAAAATATATAAGAGCATTTCTATTCATCTTGAATCAAAACAACAATAGAAAATAAAAGTTGTATCAGATTCTATCTTTATGCTCTTATTCTTTCATTACTTTCTACTCTAGTAATTCTAACTGTAAGGAGTGGGATCCCATAGGGGAACCACTCCCTACTAAAAATTTGAAGAACAAAACAGCCATCCCAAACATGCTCAAAAGGTATGCTGGATCGGGTGTAAAATTTTCAAATCTTATGAATGGTATTCAAAATAACCAAAATATAGCAGCGGAATATAAAACATGACTATTATCAATTTTTCACAAAAGATTACAAAAGTATATCTTAATCTCCCATGTAGGGTTTACATGTACGATACAACATAAGGATCTAAGATAGAGGGAAATCTAAACCATAATAACTTTGTCTCCAAGCTTCAACTCCTTAAGCTATGTCCATATCTTTATGCCATGTCCTCCATGCTCTTCACTTAGGGTTGGAAGCATACCCTGACAAGAAGAGAAGAAAAGGAAACATCTACAAAGGCTGGTATGTGCATACTAAAAAGAAAATTGAGCAATTTATAAATAATAAGGGACATCAAAATAAAAGGCTTCCCATGAAAGGGTAAAGTACTACCCAAGAGGGAGTAAAAGAAAAGAATTAAAAAAACATGATAAATAAGAGAAAAAGATAAGTTCAAAGCATCCATGTGTTTCACCTGTGACAAAACTAGACAATATAAACATGTAGGTAGGAAATGACACATCTGCCAAAAATATGAGGTGAACAGGAACTTTATACATTCACTCTAAATATGGAGTGGGTAGGAACTGTATACATCCACCTGAGAAGGACAAGATACACATATGCTCAAATCTATTTTAATATGTAGGAATTATCACCTTTGTAGTCATTTGTGGGAATTTTCACCTCCACATAAAATAACATGTAAAAATATAGTACCAGTCACCACATGATGCATAACAACAGAATAAGCAAGTATAAACAAATAAGGAGGACGAGAACACCCATCAAGTATAAAGTGGGATCAGAGGATCCATGCCATCACACAATATGCCATATAAACACCCACTACCAAGGTGGGAAAAGAAGCACATATCATCAATTAAGTCCAACATGCACAAAGCATAAGAGAGAGTCCAAAAGAATATCCATGATCACACGATCAATATCAAATAAGGTAATTTGCATGAACAACGATTTTCAAAAGAAAAGACATTGTGTATAGGCTAATGTCTATAAGACCAAGAGAAAGAGAATATAGGTTAATTGCTCAACATAGAATAATAGGAGATGCGAAACATACCTCTCTACAGAGTTTAATAGTCCAAGATCACTTCTAGATCCAAATCTAGGTTTCCAAAGAACCTATTATCATGTATATGAAATTGGGTCTAGAATTACATTGATTTCACAAACCCTAAAAGTTACCATTTTTCTTTATATATGATTTAGGTTATCAAAACCATGCGGATAACATCTCATTTTTTGCATTTTTTACATATGTTTTATGCTTCTCCTAACATACCTTTTATAGACTTTTCTACTTATTTTAGTACTTTATGATAAAAATCTCAATTACACACCTCTTTCACCTTTGTAGGGTCACACCAAGACATGGTCGCAGCTAGCACCTTGACCGTAGCTTCATTGCAACTAAGGACCCCCACCGCAGTCAAAGCCCCTCATCACCATCTCTATGCCCCATGACCGTGGTGCTTCCCTTCGGTCGCAACCTACAACTTACACACCATGATTATGGTAGGAGCTTCGACCGTGGCTTGCACTTATGCCTCGACTTTGGCTTGCACTCAAGCCTCGACCGTGGCTTGCACTCATGCCTCGACCGTGGCTTATGCCCTACCTCGACCGAGATCCTACCACGACCGCAGCCTAGATGGTTAAGTCAGTGGGCAACAACTATAAATAAGCTACCTACTCAACATGTCACATCATTAGATCATCAAGGACCACAAAGTGCTGCCAAATTTGACAATCACCGACATCCATACGATCAGTCTAGGATCTCTGAAGGAAGAAGTAGGAGGAGAGAGAAGACTGACATCCCTCTTCTTTAAAATAAGGAGAAGCCTCCACACCATCCACACTAGATCTAGATTCGAAGGAGTATATTGGTGTATCACCATCTTCTCTCTTTCCATCTAGATCTATCATCTCCATTACGTTGTACTCCCCCCTTTTGTAGTTGTGATGTATCTATCATTTTGTAATGTTGTTATGCTTCCTATTAACATGTGTGGCTAAACATTTAACTTGGGTTGGGAGTAGCCACTAAGACTCTCCCAACATGTACATTCTTGCTTCCCTTTGAATATATATATATATATATATATATTCTTATCAAGATTATCTCCATACGCTTGTTCTTAATACTTTACTTGCATGCTTATCTACCATCTTGTGATGTTTGATTTTTGGTACCTCAAAAGAGTAGTATCTTCTTTATCTAGTATTATAAAATAGTATGAATGCATGAGAATGTTGGAATGCTAAAGCTTATGATCATATGATTTGTTTTGTGGTTGTAGGGTGGTTATCTCAAGAGAGAGGCTACCTTAGATACTAGATCTATCCTTATCTCGAGAGAGGAGGGAATAGACATTCTTATGACTTCCTGTAATCTTGATAGGAGTATACAAAGGGGTGTCTATTTTTCATGTTGGTGAGAGATCTTAGTAGGTGAAACTCGGTCCAAGTTTCCTCCCATATCTTTGTTTCCTACCGCTTGTGATTGCTTCTCTCTTATTTTTATCTTCTTTCCTTTAACCTTTTTGTTTTGACTGGAGTACAGTCATCCCTTAGGGAATAACCCTTTTTAACCCTATCTGGTTGCTCGGAGTGTAGGAGTGTGAGACCCTGCATGCTTAACACCTACTGACCTTGTCGCCATGGTTCGACCCCAATTACTACATCGGACCCCGTATAATAGTTGTGGGGGCTTGAGTGTCAGGTTATAATCTTAAAAGTTTGACTACTCTAGATCCACTCCATTTTAGATGTGCGATTTAGGCCGGTCAATTTATATGCACTATTGCCGGGGACAAAGCAAAATGGTACTGTTAAGAACTTGAGTCCACTCACTATACTCTCGTGCCTCATGCTTGGTGATAAGCTTGGCTACACAGAAACCTTAAATCTTCTACCCTACGATTATGTAGAATAGTTCATTTTAACATGTCTAGTTTCCTAACTCGACTATACGAACTATTCAGGGAACTCAGAGGGAAATAGATCCGTTCAATTTTTCACTTTAACCTCAAGTCACCATGCCACCTCGTGTGGACATCAGTCTTAATGGGGACGATCGGAATGCAAGAGTTCAACATGACCCATCACCGCATGAGATGAATGAAGATAGAGATAACCGTCACTCAGATGATCGTCACCGTGAGGAAGAACGATGCGAGGAAGAATGACGTCACCATCACCATAGAAGACAACATCACAATCAATGTGAGTATGAACTCAAGCGTGATGACCGAAATAGTGAGAGTGAAGATGATGAAGAAGGAAAAACTCTTAGAAAGTTGGCCGGAACTAAAGCCAATGAATCCAGATGCCCAATTGTCATCCTGTACTTCAATGTAGGGAACTTTGAATTGAAACAATTCATAATCTCGATGATCCAGAAAAAACCTTTCCATGGAAATTCAAGGAGTGAAAATCCATACCATCACCTTGATTCCTTCAAAAACATATACAATACCATTAAGATGAGGGGAGTCCCTCAAGAGGTGAGTTATTGCAAGGGATTCAATTTATCCCTTGAAGATAAAGCTCTATCCTAGTACCGCAACCTACCTCACCAGTCCATAGATGGATGGATACCCCTTGCAGATGCTTTTGTCACTAAATTTTATCCTAGTAAGAGAACTATTCGTAATATGCAAAAGATCACTTCTTTTGCAAAAAAACTGGGAGAGAACTTTCATGAGGTGTGGGAATGTTTTCAAGAATACCAAAGAGATTTCCCTTACCACAACTACCGTAAGGGGTTCCTGGTAACCACCTTTTATAATGGGCTCACTCCCACCGAGAGAACTTCATTGAATGTAGCTTTCGGAAGTGACTTTCTTGGAAAGAAACTGAGCAAAACTATGAAGATAATCAATAACATGGTTGCACTTCAAGGAGGCATGGATTATGATAGAAATGACAGAGGATTAGTTAAGAAAGCAACATCTGAATGACCATTAATCAAAGCCAAAGCCTTGGAGACTATTATAGCCTAGATTCAGAAAATCACCACCAATATCAAACAGTTAAAAGACACTGGGGGCAAGGGCAAGAAATACACGGAGAAAGCCATAAAATGTGTTACCTACTGAGAAGGAAGACATGGAATTGACAATTGTGTCTATACCCGACCAAAGGAGAGCGAAGAAAGTAAAAGTGAAGAAGAAATAGAGAATGTATCCTATGTTAATTTCAAACAACAAGATCATCCTGGGTTTAACTATGGCAACAAGGAAGCTATGGAAAACATGCACCAACTGAGTAATTTGTCTAAACCTCCTCTAGGATTCGAGAAAAAGGGAGGGCCAACTCAATACACAAGGACTATAACATCATACAAACAAGATTAGCTACCAAAGTCAAAATAAAAATGTGAGTCGACAAGGCCAAGGGCTGAGCCAAACCAAAGACAACAACCAAAATTGCATGATTGCTCAACTATTCAACTTCATGAAAACACAAGCTTCGGTGAATGACCAGCATGCTCAGAGTGATATCACCAATTCAGGAGTGCTAACTAGTATGCAAACTCAATGGAGGACATGCAAACTCACCAAAGGCAGATTGATCAATAGCTTGCACAACTACTTGAACTCATGAAAAACCCTTCAGGGAAGATCCCATCTAATACTGAGACTACAAAAATGTCTACTCTCCGATCTGGGAGAATGTTGGAAGATCCTAACACTAACAACACCAAAGAAGGAGGAAGCCATAGTAATCAACAATCTGAGAATGAGAAATAAATAGAAGAATCCAAAGGGACAGAACAAGCTGTAAGTGGCAGAGAAGAAGGGAATCATGAAAAGAAGGAAGAAGAGGAAAAGAATTCAGATCCTATAGGAGAAGTCCTTTCAAAGAGAAACCCCAACGCCCCAAGAGTTCATTTCTCCTACAAACTCATTAAGGCACACTTGAAGAACATGTACAAAAAAGTTTATGGAAGCCATAAAGAAGCTATGCTTAGATGTACCCTTTCTTGATGAAATCGAAGAATATCAACATATGAAAAATTCTTTTAAGGACCTGATCATGAAGAGAAGGAGAGGAGACCACATCGAGACTGTTCAATTGGAAAAAATGCCAAGCACAAGCTGAGTTACCAGCCAAGAAGATGGACCCCATGGCATTCAATATACCCTTCTGCGTTAGAGAAAATGTGGAGAGAAAGGAGTTGGCCGATTTGGGAGTGAGCATTAGTCTAATGCCCTTGACTCTAGCACAAAGAATTGGTATGACGGACATGGTAAAGACATGGATGAGAATCAAGTTGGCTGACCACACCTTTACAAGACCTGTAGGGATAGTTGAAGATTGTCCGATACGGGTTGGACGATTCTTCATACCATGCAATATAGTAGTGACAGACATAGTCGAGGACTCTAAATACCCAATGATATTTGGGAGGCCTTTCCTTGAAACTGGGAGATCCTTAATAGATGTAGTAGAAGGAGTCATCACCTTGCGAGTGGGGGATGATCACCTCAATTTCTGAGTACAAGATGCCATTAGGGGACCTTCTCTCTCTGAGTCAGTCATCTTCATGGATAGCTACAATCAATATTGTGAAGAGGTACAAGAGGACAAGGAAATTGTCAATCCCCTCATGCGAGACTTGAATAGTTAGGACATTACAATGGAAGACAGAGAGGTTGTAGAGATCTTGGACTACCTAAATACCCCTGAAAAGGAATGCAATGACGATGAAGAGATATTCGAGACCGTGAAGTACGCTTCGCTCGAGAAAAAACTTAAGGAGAAGAGAGAACCAAAGCCAAAACTAGAATTGAAACCACTTTCGGAGGGGCTGAAATATGAATTCTTAGACAAAGAAGAGAGGAATCCAGTGATTGTTAATGCCAACTTAATCGATGGCCAGCTGGAGAAGTTTCTAAAGGAGCTCAGGCTAGATAGAAAGGCTATAGGGTATTCTGTAGAAGACATTAGAGGCCTCAACTCGGACCTATGCATGCACAAAATTTGGCCCTAGTTTTATAACTTCCTTCTTTACGACTTCCTTTAGCTCAACCATAGAGGAAGTTAAACCAAATGCTAAAGGAAGTTATAAAGCTACGAGATGTTGGGATCATCTACCCGATAAGTGACAGCAACTGGGCTAACCCCATCCATGTGGTGCCTAAGAAGGGTGGAATGACAGTGATATGGGGAGAAGATGGAGATGAAGTGGCAATGAGGATGGTAATAGGCTGGCATATGTACATTGACTATCACAAGATAAATACTACCACCAAAAAGGACCACTTCCCTCTGCCATTTATAGACCAAGTCCTAGAAATACCAGCTCACCATGACTCCACTTCAGTTTCTTTCTTGGAAACTTTATGGCCTAGGACAATACCATCTTGGACCATGAAGTGGCATTTCTCCCAGTTCACGACAAGGTGTTTTTCTTCACATCACTACAACACTAAAGATAGGTTTCTTAGGCATGCTTCAAAATCTATTATGTATATAGAGAAGTTGTCCATGAAGACTTCTACTATGTCTTCCAGAAAGATTGGAAACATAGATATCATATGACTCTGGAAAGTCACTAGTGCATTACGCAAGCCAAACAAAATCCTTTTAAAGGAATAAGTGCCATAGATGCAGGTGAAAGTTATCTTTTCTTGATCATTAGGATGAATTGGTACTTGATAAAATCCTGAATACCCATCTAGAAAACAAATGTAAGATTGAATCCATATCTAAACTCCTTCCACCAAAGTTAGTCATAGGAGTACAAAGTTTCTTAGGACATGTAGGATATTATACAAGATTTATAAAATATTTCTCTAAGATTGCCAAACCACTTTCAAATCTCCTAATTAAAGATGTTGAGTTTGAATTCACCAGTGAATGTCTAGATGCCTTCAATACCCTTAAAAGGGCATGAACGACAGCGCCAATTCTACAAGTACCGGATTGGGAGCTACCTTTTGAAATCATGTGTGATGCCAGTGATTTCACCATAGAGGTCATCCTTGGACAAAAGAAAGATAAGAAACACCATGTGATTTTCTATGCAACAGAACCTTGGACGAAGCCCAAGTAAACTACACGACTACTGAAAAAGTGATGCTGGCTATCGTGTTTACTTTCGATAAGTTTAGATCATACCCAGTAGGATCAAAGGTAAATGTGTAAACTGATCATGGGGCAATAAAATACCTTATGTAGAAAAAGGACACAAAACTAAGACTTTTGCCATGGGCTTTGTTACTGCAAGAATTCAACCACGAGATCATTGACAAAAAGGGAAAATAAAATGTGGTCGTAGACCACCTGTCGAGGATAATTTTTGATGAAGAAAATCAATTGCAGGTAACGACAACTATGTCAATGAAGCTCTCCTGATGGCTCAATTAGAAGAGCAGAGTCTGCCATGGTTCACAGCCATTTGTAATTATCTAGCTTGTGGGCAACTTCCATAGGAAATCGCGTATAATAAGAAGAAGAAGTTATTCTTTGAGCTGAAAAATTACTATTATGATGACCCACTATTGTTCAAAAGGTGCTCTGACAACTTATATCATTGATGCATACCAGAAGAAGAAGTACCCTTAATCCTCAAGGAATGCCACTCCTCACCTTATAGGGGACACCAAGGAGGGGAAATGACAACTATAAAAGTCTTGCAATTAGGATTTTTCTAGCCAACTCTTTTCAAGAATGATGCGTCAGTTGTCATAACATGCAAGGAATGTCAGCTTACAGGAAACATCAGCAGAAGGAATGAGATGACAATGGAAGATTGGGTGGATTTCAAAATCTTTGAAGTATTGGGGATCGATTACATGGGACCTTTTTGTCATCAAGAGGGAACCAATATATACTTGTTGATGTCGACTATGTCTCCAAGTGGGTTCACTACTACAGAAATGACCTTTGGCGTCGGTCTTTTAACCCCATTTGGCGTCGGTTTCCGACCGACGCCTATGTGGGCGCCGCTAAAGGTCGAACACTTCGGCGTCAGTTTTTTAACCGACGCCTATTTAACCTATAGGCGTCGGTCTTTTAGTAGATAACCGATGCCAAAAGGGTTCGCGCCACAGAAAACGGCGTCATCTAGGGCACTTTCTGCGTCGGTGATTTACTAAAAGACCGACGCCTATATTCTATGTAGCGTCAGTCTTTTAGTAGATAACCGACGCATAAAGTGTCCTAGATGACGCCGTTTTCTGTGGCGCGAACCCTTTTGGCATCAGTTATATACCAAAAGACCGACGCCTGGTTGTTTAAATAGGCGTCGGTTCGATATGAATATCCGACGCCATTTCCAGGACTGCTTTGGCCACATCAGGCGTTGGTTATCTATACATAACCGACGCTGTATGTCTTTGCTGACGGTTTTCTATAAATAACCGACGCCTATTTTTTTTTTTTCATATCAGTTTGCAGGCCTGCTGTGGCTGGTCAGCAGGATGAGAACCTGCAGTTCAGTTTTCTGAACTGTAGGTTTATGACATCCATTGATATCAGCCTACAAACAGGCCGCAAACCTGCAAAAGTCACAAGGAAAATTTCACACAAGTACATACATTCAGACATCAATTCAATTCTCACATTCACACATATAGAAACATTCAAATAAATGTATTAACATTCAGAAATATTCATTTACAAAGTATCATTCATTATCGCTATCAACATCCCAATTATATCTTACAGTTACCACTGCTTGTATGGCTTTTGCCCATTCTTCTCTTACTTCATTTAATGCTTCCATCGTATATGGAGCATGTATATTTTTTAAGCGTTTACCTATAGTGTGGTCAGTTTTAAACACCTGCAAAGAGAATGATGTATATATATAAGTAATAATATAAAAATAAGATTGATATATTTCATACTAACTAATGAGACTATATATAATACCTCATGTATGCTATCGATGTCCAATGCGGCATGTTTGATAATCATCTGCATAAATCGCATCACATAGTATGTGCATGCCCAGCCATTGTCTTGTGTACCACACTATAAATTGAAACATACAAAATAATACAACTAAGCACAATTCACATCAATGATATATACATTGGAGTCGGGGAGTCGGGAACTTACTTGTACGTTCTCCCAATTTATTGGCTGGTTCTTTTTCCTTGGGACCTTTCCTCCAGCCTTTTTGAATGCATCTAAACCCCTACATGTTAATATAACACAGTAAATTGCATAAGTAAATAGTAATGTAATAAAAGATGTTAACGGATATAAAAATGAAATATTTGTCACCAGAATAATGGCATTCTCATTACGTGTCCAATTTTAGGGTTCAATGTACTCCCCGCAGGATCTAGATAATAAACAGTGAATGTCCCGGGGACAATAACTAGTAACTCCCAATGTCTACCGCTATAGGTAAGAAGTTAACAATTAATAACTCCAAAATGCAAAATAAAAATGGAATTTTCTTAAGTCCAAATTATAAATAAGGTAAACTTACTTGACATTGAATGGAGCTATTATTATCGTCTTCTTTTGCTGACCAAATATTGTAAAAGCATCTATACAGTATTGTTGAACATTATCAGGGTCTTTAGCTACCAAACTAATCAATGATGGAATCAAAAATCCCAAATGATCAAATACAAATTGTTTGCAATGATCTTCGACGAAGTAGCTGCAAAACATATAGGCGTATGCATTAATATATAAGAAACCAGATCACCGGATCTTACACAAGGTATATGGATGTATAAACATGATCTCACCTTATCCATGTCTCTATCATTGATGTATTCAGCCTATCATACATAAACAACTCAATAATATCTTGTATAAATAAAGAGCTATCGTATGATTGACCTGCATAATCTGCATCTAAAGAAATAATTATAGGGCAATGTACATTATGTGCCCGTAGCCAACATGCCATTCCCCTACAAGCAGGACCTAACGGGTATGTTAGGTCAGTTGGAACCCAATCGGGTAATGCGGGAAGTGGAAGTGGAGGCCTAGGTGCTCCTAATGTCTTCTTTTTAACCTGTACATATAATTTCATATCAGTTGACATCATATATACACATTAACAGTCTAAATCAATGTAAATTTATCTTACAATTTCAGTCGTGTAGACGACATTTGCTTTGGGCCACAACATCACCCCGCCTTCTGCATCAGCAAGTCTATCAATATCCGGGTGGGGATATGGCAATGTAGCTTCTCTCCAATCGGGTAACACACGTATCGGGCTCACACGAACGTAGCCATGTGGCATTGGAGTCCCGTGAAACATTGCCCCAGGAATGGACGGGTAAGCCTACGCCTCTGCAACAACGTAGTCTTGCATTCTTAAGCGGCATGGCTTCAATGCCTACAAATTTACGTAAAGAATATTATACATATATACATATCATATTGAAAACATAACAACTTGAAAAGACTAACTACAATGTCATAAACAATACTTACAACAGACGTGCTAGGCGATGGGTCTCCAGGATTACTCACAGTCTGTGCATCAGGAGAAGAGTGGGTCGCCATAGGCGTATTGGAAGCCTGAGATGCCTGCCACCACAACAATTCTTCCTTGACCTTCTCAGCAACTACATCGTTGACCTTCTTAGCAACTAAATCCTCAAATATATTATTCTCCTATACATGGATAAAAGAAACATTAGCTTCTTATTAATGAATTTCCTTTTGCAGTAACATTCTAAAAAAAGATTAGGTTACCTCTTCTTGAGAAAGTCCCGCTCTGGGTTTGCGCTGGGATGGCCCAAAGAATGCTTTGATGCCAACACCAGCGCCGACACCTCTAACACGTCCAGGATGCTCTGGGTTACCCAGAGCAACTGTCAATTCATCCCTTGTGCCCTGAGGGGTGAACGTGCCTTGTTTCCTCTGCTCGTGCAGCTCCCGCTAATCACCATAAATAGAAATTGGTAAGTTAACACCACAAATAATCAATATTCAAACGATTTCTCTAAGAGTTGTATTTTACCATTTTTGCAGCCGCCTCAGCAGTTACAGGATTCTTTATTTCACCCTTCTTGTTTTGCCTTCCAGCTATCCAGATATCATGGCGAGGCATGGGTGTGGCAGACTCCTGAGTAGGAGAAGACTCCTGAGTAGCTGCAAACTCCGCCTGTAGTCTTTGGCGAACGCTTGCATAGCCTTTTGGACCCATAGTGTGGTCATGCACATTCAATGCACACCTTGCTTTTTGTGCGTCACTGAGGGCCTAGTTAGTATGCACATTAATGATTTGGTTAGTAGCACTAAATTTTAATCTTTAATAGGTGAATACAATGTATATTAATTAAATTGGGAGTGACGCCTAATACCTTGAATTCTTCAGATTTTCTTGAAGCAACAAAATTGTCCCAATCTTCTTTGTCCAAGAAGTTCCATTGTTCAAGGGCTGACTTCTTCTTCTTATCATCCTCTTTTATGTATTCTCTGTTCAGATTTGTCCTATAATTCCTAAGCATCTTTCCAGCGTGTTGCATCACATTTTTACGATGCAACTTCTCATCCAATGCAAACAGATTCTGTAAAATAGAAATGTTATTAACTAGTATCCAAAATAGAATTGCAAATAATAGAATTTGTAATCTACAAAATAGAATTGCAAATAATAATAACTCACGCATAAATCCTTCCATATCAAGTCTTTTTTCCCTTGAGGAACTTTATGCCAATTATCATACTTAACACCACAATGGCTCCGAGTGGTACACCCAAGATAGTTTACAAAATTATTGCGGTTCACTCCAATTGGATTTCCTCCATTATCAAACTCCACCACCAATTTGGATCCACTACCACTTAGCGCTAATAACTTCTTCGACAGAGTGATGCCCCTTTTCTTGTTAAGTGTTTGGTGCTGCGCATCAAGTTGCTCCAATGCTTCAGTGGGTACAGGTGCATCAACCTAAAATTTGACAAAAATAAACACACTAAATTAGCCCAATATAGAAATATAGGATATATGACATAACTAGAAGATAATGAATTTTATAGAAATACAGGATATGTTTTTAGAACTTACATTAGTATCCTCGCCATGCTCGTCATGGACAGCATGCTCATCATGGACTTCATGCTCATCATGGACATCATGCTCATCATGGTCAGCCATCTGAAAATGTCATTTAAAAGGCAAACATTTAGCATTTGTATTAACTAGAAAAAGGAAGACATTTAGCATTTGTATTAACTAGAAAAAGGCAAACATTTAGCATTTGTATTAACTAGAAAAAGGCAAACATTTAGCATTTGTATTAACATACATGTCTCTAAAATTGTGATCTTTTATCAATTAACAATCCTTCATTGTGATCTCCGCGCACATATAAGTCATCATTAGCTTCAATATTTTGTGGAGTGGGCAACCCAACTGAGAATGGGCTGGAGTCATCATACTTATCATAGTACTCTTCTTCATCTATAGGATCTTCAATGAACTGTCTTTTACCATGAAGAACAACCGACCATTTATCATTCGCATGATCATCGATATAGAATATTTGTTTCGCCTGTGATGCCAATATGAATGGTTCACCCTTCTCGCCAATCTTTTCAAAGTTCACCAAAGTGAAACCCAATTCATCCACTATAACTCCTTTGGTGTTATCAACCCAATTACATTTAAAGAGCGGAATTTTGAAATCTATGTAGTCAAACTCCCAAATGTCCTCAATGACACCGTAATATGACATTTTAGCTTCACGTGGACTCTTATCCTTTGCACTTGCAAAGTACATAGTCGACGCTTGAAGAGTGACCCCACTATTTTGGACGACACTCTTATCAACTTGGCACTTTGTGTAATATGTGAATCCATTAATGTCAAACCCTTCATAAGACATAACATTCGGTTTTGGTTTAAAGGCGAGGCATTTGATAGTTTCTGTAATATCATTTGGTGTTTGAGATAGTTGATGTAAGACTTTATCTTCAAACCACTTAGTAAAAGTCTTATTATGCTCTCTAGCAAGCCACATTGAACTTGCTCGAGGATGTTGTCTCTTTATGAAATTGGTATGTTCCTCCATATAAACACTCACTTCGTCCATATTGTGTAAAATATACAAGTGAGCTTGTTCCAACTGCTCACGGCTGATTACTTTCACCCGTGATCCCAAAATTCCTTTGCCCTCCTCAATATTCTACATAGTCCTTTTGAAATAATACACAATCATCCGGGCATGCGTGTATCTTCTTGGCCTCCATTCCCATTGGGCACAACATTTTCTTTACCTGGTATGTTGAGATTGGAAGCTCGTTTCCTTCAAGAAGCATTTCTTTCAACAAAGTCAACAATGAAGTGAAGCTTTTGTCGCTCCATCTATTGTTAGGTTTCAACTTATACAATCTCAACACAGCGCTAAGCTTCGTAAACTTAGCACAGCCTGTGTATAACGATATCTCAGCATCATGCACAATGTTTGTAAAGATAGGAGGTGGATCGGTGTGCTCTACCCTACAACTATCCAGCATCGCATCAACGATGTCTGCTGGAACTGGTTCGTTCACATTTACGTCATCGGAGGCAATTTCTTCTTCCACCCAAGCACTGCTATCGACATCTACTGGCTTCGATTTTGAAATCTCTCCATGCCAGTGCCATTCTGTATAGTCTTGTACAATCCCGTTGCACATGACATGACTTTTGATTTCCTCACCAGTGTTGACTTTTAAGTTGTTACCGCAATGCCTACATGGACAGTAGAACCTATCTGTAGGTTTTTTCCTATGTTCCTCGGCAAATCTAATAAACTGATCAAGACCAGATATAAACTCTGGGGTGCAACGATTACGAATGGACATCCATGATCTATCCATTCTATGATCAGAGAAAACAAGTATATATTAGGAAACAAGTATATATTAGGAAAAGATTAGGCAGCATTTCCCCGCTGTTCTCGAAGTACATATGTACTTAGAGAACAAACGGGGAAATGCCAACAAACACATTTGATGTCATTCTTATATATAATAAATGTGTACCACCTATCCCATCCTTGAACACCTAATCTCACTAGTAAGTGTATAATGTGTATTGGGTTTTCAAGAAAATTTCGGCAGCATTTCCCCGCTGTTCTCTAAGTACATATGTACTTAGAGAACAAACGGGGAAATGCTACCAAAATTTTCTCGAAAACCCAATACACATTATACACTTACATCCTAAGTGAGATTAGGTGTTCAAGAACAGTCCCAAACCGGGGACTATCCAAGATTTACTCCTAATGAGTCAATCTTGGACGGGTTTCTAGGCCAACAAACACAATAATAGATATCTACAATGAAGCCGGACTCCATACAAATAGTATATAATTTAGTGATTGTTCATTCTAATTTATACCAATGTACAAGTAATATAAAGAACAATGATTGTTGACTTTCTAGGCCAACAAACACATGTGATGTCATTCTTATATAATAAATGTGTACCACCTATAACAAACACATTGTCCAACATTAGGTTCAACACTTGAAACATACATTCATTTTCAACATAAAAAATTTGTATCATTAGGGCCCAACATGTGGATTATATGGGACATACATATCAAGGTGGTCATAAGGGAGGATATTTCCTTATTTATGAGTAAGCGATATAAGATTAAGATCCATATAAAAATTAGGGCATAAGGAAGAAATAAATCTTCTTTAGGATACAATAGACCCTTATGGATGTATTTAGGGTCATAGGTACCATCATAGAACAAAAGGGGTACACTCTAGGATTTAAGATCACACTACATCATGTATTTTATACAAAATTACATGTATGTGTATATAAAAAATATATTTATAAGGAACTTATATACATATCTAATCAACAAATCAGTAATTAACTAAGTATTCATCAATACTTACTATTAATCAGTATCTCTAATCATTAAAGTCGGCAAGCAGATCAGTAATTGTAAATAACAAACTATGAATTGTTGAATTAAAGTAATCACTAAAGTAATACTAACCAGTAGTACCAATCATTAATCACTGAAAGCAGCAAGGAAATCAGTAAAACTAATCATGCATTACTAGTATATAAGAGCAATAGGATATTTACTTCGATGCATTACAGCAGTACCCAATTATTTCAGCTTACATACCTTTCGTTAGCGGCGGCGGACAAATAGGCGAGCTCCCAGCAGTGGTGGTCGAAGCAGGAAGAAGGGGGTGGCGCCGGGCGTGAGCAGGAAGAAAGGAGCTAGGGCGGCGGGTGACGCTGGATGAAGCTGGAAGGTGGGCAGGCAGGTGGGCAGGCAGCGGCACACTGGGCAGGCACGCAGAGCGATGATACCAGGTGTGGCGGCGGTGCCGGTTCTCAGGCGTGGCGGCGGCGTAGGGCGATTGGAGCAACAGGGCGGGCAGCATGGGCGGCGGAGAAGAAACTAGCCAGAGAGGGGCACCGGAGAGGGGGCGCCGGAGATGGGGCGCCGGAGAAGAAACTAGCCGGAGAAATGGCGCTGGAGAAGAAATCGCCGCAGCAGAGAAATCGCTCGCAATGAAACAGAAGAAAGGGGAAGAGTCGAGCGATCGAAGGTTATGAAGTTCCCAAATAGCGTCGGTTGTTTACAACAACCGACGCCTAAACATCTTTAGCGTCGGTTGTTTGCAACAACCGACGTCCAATTGGACGATATTTTCATGAAAATGTTTGGCGGGAACCACCTTCAGCATCGGTTATACAAGGATAACCGACGCTGAAAGTGACATTTTCGGCGCAAATTTTCATCGCACATAGGCGTCGGTTTTCTAGGTATATAACCGACGCTGACAATGACACTATTTTTTTTATCGAAAAATGGATTTTGCGGGTGACTTTAAGCGTCGGTTTTTTATAAACAGTCGACGCTTAATACAAAGCGGTACCCGTGTCTGGCTGGTCTTCGAATATAGACGTCGGTTTTCTTAAACAACCGACACCTTATATGATAGGCGTCGGTTTTCCTTAATAACCGACGCCCAGAAAAGCGACACTGAATGCTATTTCTGTAGTAGTGGTTGAGGTTGTTTCCACCCAGACCTACGACTCCAAGGTAGTCATTAAGCTATTTGAGAAAACTATCTTCCCACACTTCAGAGTACCACAAACTATTATAAGTGATGGAGAGTCGCACTTCAGTGAAAGGTAGTTTGAAGCTCTATTGAGAAAGTATCGGGTGAAACATAAGGTTGCAATGCCATATCACCCCCAAACGTCAGGGTAGGTTGAAGTATCAAACATGCAGATTAAACAAATACTAGAGAAAGCTGTTAGTTGTACAAGGAAGGACTGGTCCATGAAACTAGACGATGCACTTTGGGCTTACTGCACATCATATAAGACACCTATAGGGACGACACCCTATAGGTTAATTTATGGGAAGTGATGTCATCTACCTGTTGAACTCGAGCACAAAGCCCTATGGGCTATCAAAATTTTTAGAAATGATCTCGATAAGGCTGGATAGAGAAGATTCCTTCAACTCTAGGAGCTTGAAGAGTTGAGACCGCACGCTTATGAGAACACAAGGATTTATAAGCAGAGAACAAAAGTTTGGCATGACGCCCATCTGAAGAACAAAGACGTTCATGAAGGAGGCAAGGTCCTCTTATTCAACTCAAGTATAAGGTTATTCCCTGGAAAGCTGAGTACAAGGTGATCAAGCCCTTTTTCTATCGTAAAAATATACCCATTAGGGGTGATGGAGATAGCTGGAGACAAGACATGAACCTTCAAAGTGAATGGGAAGTGAGTGAAAAGATATTACGAAGACGAAGCTTTTGTAAGAAGGACAAAACTCAGTTTGTTGGAAACCAACCCAGTAACAGGTAGAACGAATGAGGAAGTAATGGCACCAGTTGAAGGAAAATGAAGACTGATGATAGACAAAGTCAAGCTAAAGACTTCAAATAAGAACTTCTTGGGAGGCAACCCAAGTTTTCACTGCCTTCTTTATTTCATGTTTTCCTTATCTTGTACTTCAATTTATGAGATATGTACCTCTCATCTTGCAATATTTCAAGTTTTCGTAGCTAGTAGGGGTATAAATGTAGTATGTATATTAATCTCTCTCTACTAAAAAGGATTTGTTGAGAAGTACATGTTCTTTCTTTAGTTGTTTTTTGTTAACTTGGTTTGGAAGGATCGCGGTCGCGGAAGGAACTGTGGTCATGGTATGAACCGCATTCGCGGCATGCACCGTGGTCGCGGTACCCTCTCTTTGCACATTAGGCCACAAAAGAACCGGCCCGCGGTCATGGTGATCATTCTGCCATGGTCATGACTTTTGTCTGCCACGGTCGCGACACTACCTTTTTTTTCTTATCGCCCATCGCGGTCGCTGTGCCTCTTTGTTGCGGTTGCGACATCCCCTTTTACTTGTTAGATACTTAGGTTATGTGACGTCATGGTCACGACACCTTCCTCAAACACAACCCAACCTTTTGTTTAAAGCTGCAGTCGTGGCACTTTGATCCTTGCAAAAAAAATTAAATAAAAAAATAAATAATAATAATAAAATAAAGTAAATAATGATAAATTAAAGGCTAATACAATTATGCTAACAACAAATTAATGTTGAAACTTTTAGAATGTTGAATTCGACTGAAGACACATTAATGAAGAAGGCAACCTCACTGAAGGGAGTAGAGAAAATTTTGGAGAAGATAACAAACACATTGAAGGATAACCCGAACCTCTCCCCAACAAAAAGGCTTCAACTACAACTAATGAAGAAGAAGTATGACTACATTCTGGCCCACAAAATGCCAGAAGAGTCTGAGGAGTTCCAGGAGACATCACAGACAAAAACTTCCGAGTACCATCCTCCTGAAACTGAGCTAAGGAGGCTTGAGAAGAGAAAATCTGAAGCCAAGGATGTGAAAAGCAGAAAAAAGAGGAAGGTGACGGACGTAGAAAAGTTAAAAGGGCAGGAGAAAGAAGCAGCCCCAGGGGAAGATGAAAAGATAATGAAGATGGCCCTCAATCAGAAGAGGCCAACATTTATGCCAAGAAACCCAACACATGAGTCATAGTTTGGCTGGATACTGTAGACAAAGGGGTTCAACCGAAAAGATACTTGGACGTCGAATACTTCAAGAAGATGGGAGTCTATGACAGGGTAATAAGTTTCCTGGAAGGTACAAATCTACACACCCTATGCACCTCAGAAGCCCCCTCCCAAACACAATTGACGATAGAGTTCATGTCGTCATTAGAGAAGTTCCCTGTAAGTGACAGTGAACACAAGAAGGGCGGAAGTGACTTCAAACTAGAAGTGAGACTAGGAGGAAAGTCTCACATGATCACGGAGGCTATGCTTAACACAGTATTCACCAGAACAATTGAAGAAGCACATGCCTACTCCACTGCGACAGGAGAAAAAGACACCGTCAGGTACAACAGCCACAGGATGTGGGAGAAGCTGATCGGAGAACAAGAGCATAATTCAAAGAACTCAAAGGAGACTCTCATCTCCTCCTTCTTTATTAGGGTGGTGCAGAAGATAAAAGTCAACACTATCTTTATAAGATCAGAAATCAGTAGTGTAACCAACGGGGACCTATTCATAATATGGCCAATGCTAAATAAGAAGCATGTGAATGTAGGAAGGATTTTGATCGAAAGCCTATCAGCCGCAGTAGGAGGGGAGGCAAAACAAACAAAGGAGTTTGGCATGGGAAGTCAGATTACAAAAATATCATACCACTTCATGGATGCAAACTTGTTGATGACATACAAGAAAACCAAGGGACATATAAAGATTGATATAAAGTCCCTCATCAACACGAGGATCTTGGCACAGAAAGGAAATACACTCTTTTACAAACAAAGCTGCTCTAAGACACTCCTCCCACTCCCAGAAATGGCATATTATGATGCCCACAAGCTACGGCCCACCCAAGAAGACGTCGATAAGATGTACTTGGGGGCCATCCGCACTACCGCAGACCAATCATCTGCATCTAGAGAGAAGGAAGCGAGAGCTAAAACTCTAGAAATAGAGATGAAGAAGTCAGAGGAAAGAAAGAAGCTAGCAATAAGAATGAAAAAGAAAAAAACATCAGACAAGCCCATCACCCCAAAACACCCTCACCACGTATTCCAACTGGGATCGTAGCGAGTGAAGGATGCCAGCCTGAAGTGGAAATCATTGAAGGAGGTGACCAGGTGCGTCTTGAAGCCACAATGAGGGAACAACATGTCGAAATCGAGCAAGAAACCAACCAAAAGTGTAAGGACCCCGATGCTATACCAGACTCTGTGATATCGGAGGTGATCCTACAAGTGCCAGGGTAACCAGAGGCGAGCATTTCCAATCCAGTGACACACACTGACCCAACGGGAAGCAAGATGGCTCCATGACTGAAGGAGCCCATAACATCCACAACACCAGTAGAGCAACAACAACACTGCCCACAAACATTCAGTGATGTACTAGGAAATAAATTTGATGCCATGTGGAAACACATGCAGTAGACTTCTAAACTTAATTTGAATATTACCTCTAGCCTGTGTACACAAACTATGTAGGTACAAATTTTAAATGAGAGAACGAAGGAACTCCCCTAGTTCATGCAAGGGGTAATCAACACACAAAACACGCTAATGGGAGCTCTAAAGACTCTAACCGAGGCAATGGTGGACCTCAGGAAGGAACAAGACGCCATGAGAGCAGACAAAGAGCTAATGTGGAAGGGGTATGAGGAAGTGTTAGATGACCTAAAGAAGGAACGAATGTGCCTAGATGAAGAACGCCGACAACTAGATGTTGAACACTAAGAAATAGATAGTTGGTGGAAGACTAAGAAGACAAAGCATCTAACAAGCCCTTCCACATCTCATGCTTCCTTGAGCCCCTCGAGCTTAGACAAAGACGACGATGATGTGGGAGGAACCGGTGCAGGAGCAGTCTCGAAAGATGAAAGTGCAAATGAGAAGACCTCCCCAAGGGCAGAACCTCAGGAAAAAGAAGCACCGCCACAGTCAGAAACTCATCAGGACAACAAAGCAAAGAAAACAAATATGTTGTCAAGGGTGTTCGATTTAAACAACAGCCCAAAAGAAAATATGACTGTGTCAGAAGACCCCAAACAAGTCGTTGTCACCAGAGCTGAAAGTGTTGTGACAGAAGAGCTCACATCATGAGAAATAAGAGATCTCAACAAATTCTTAGATGACCTAAGATTAAGGATGGATATATGCAATGACTTCCTCAAAGATCTAGAGGAGTGCAGACAAGACGATTCCTTTTATGATGAGAAAATGGTCACAACGTTAGTTGTGCTCAACGCTACAGAACTAGAGAAACTATCATAAGTGAATCAGCTGTTGAAAGATGTAACTGCAGAGATATCCATGAAGGGTGAAGGCAACGCAACAACCCAAACACTGATGGAAACAAGGGTTCAACCTCCAACCACAAAATCACCACCCACAACAACACAGTAAGCAAGAGATGACACCTTAGAAGATGAAGAAGGTGGCCTCGCCTCTTTCTACACAAATGAGCCAGTCAAAAAGTGGAGCACGCCAGTCAATGAAGTACAATTAGGTTAGGCTCCTCTTCTACCCTGCAAGATGGCAGGTATGGACATAATCACATTATCAAGAATCACATGTAGAGATATCCATATCTTGGTTGACATACTAGACGACAACCTTCCCAGAACTAATATTGTCTATCACAACAAGGGCAAGTCGTTTAATAGAGATCACTTTAGAGGGATTTTTCTGAAACGAGCACACGTACATAAGAAGCTATTCAAAGTACTATGTGCAACTCTTCTTGAAGAGTTCTTACATCCTGAAAAAGTGCAACGAATATTCAATGGAACCATGCATTTAGTAGGGCTTCTATTCAATAAAAATGACAAAGTTGCTGATGTGATAGAGATAAAACGTGCAGTGAGCAGGGAAGAAACAAATTTTGTGGTCCTATCCATAAGGATTGTAAAGCATCGGGCCTTGATTTTCGTCAAATTTTGAGAGAGACGAACAACAGTGTTCAACTGCTGCATCGTTGAATTGGACAACACCTCCCTGATCTATGAAAATAAGGAAGTAAGGGATATCTTAAAGGTGCCCTTGCATTTAAATGGTAGAAAATAGGCATAGGGGAATGTGGAAGCAATTCTCCATATGTAAAAAGGTTCCCCAAGAAAAGGCTGAAATAGGGGACTACACCTTTATAGTTCTCCGAACAATGGAAGCCATCAATAAGGGAGTCTCGCTGGAAGACCCCTGCACAGAAGATTTGCTTGGGTTGTGTGGTATCTATGCAATAGAGGTTATATACAATCACTGCTTCTTTAATGACCCGTTAATGGATTCAGACGCAGTACCATGGCGACTTCACCAAGAAATCCCTCTCCCTAAAAAGAAAACATGGAGAGAGAAACTTAAGACCATATGGATCGATCCTACAGAACCCACTTGAGTGGCTGCTTCAAAGGAGGGTTGGCAGTCGACACACCCGGTACAGAAGAAAGAAAACCTGAAAATGAGCTAGAGCAACCTCCAGTGGCAGAAGGAAATAATAAACAACCTCTAGCAAGCCAAACAAAAGAAGGAGAAATAGAGGAAGATGGTCTATCAGAGATTAAACAAGATGGGCCGGCTAGAGAAATAGTGCCAACCTTCAAAGATTTCAATAGGTGGAGCTGTGAGAGCCTACCACTAGAATACCTACATTCAATAATGAAATCTTTGAAGGAAGATGACACACCGACAGAGGCAATCTTTGAAAGGGATGGCATCTACATGTTGAAGGATGACCTTTGGGATACATTGAAAATAGGAGGGTACCTCTCAGTGAGCACTATGTTGGCTTACCAAGCTCTACTAAATGACAACATGTCAAACATACACATGGCCTACTTCCTTCTGGTAGATGACATCCTGAAAGATAAAAGGTCAGGAGAAAAGGAACGCCTGGCAACATCTCTTCTAGATTACATATTCCTGCCTATTCTACATGATAGTCATTGGACTTTGTTAGTAGTCTGTGTTATAACAAGGACTATAGTACTTTACAACAGGTCAAATGTAACCTTCGCACTCAAAAAAAGAATGAACATGACTACTGCAAAGACACCTATAGAAGAAAAGGCAGTCACATGCGTCGAGGTTTTTGTAGGGATGCTCAAGAGTCATGAAAAAGGGTACAAGCATAAAGAAGGCAAAGACTTCAAGAAGACACAATTTTGCCACAGAAGCCTTCAGCAGGTGCCTTTGTCAAACGAATGTGGCTTCTATTGTCTGGCCTAGATGATGGCCCTAGCTACGATGAACACGAAGGTAGAGGGTATGCAATATGATAAATACCACCCACTACGTGGAGTGTACACCAGCATGCTCCTCGATTCAAAGTGGGCCACCAAAACCAATTGGCAGAAGTAAAGAAAGCATGTTTATACATCTAACTCCAATTTTGACACCCCAAGTCAGGGTGAATGATAAGTTTGGGGGAGGAGTCATAAACATGTGTAATAGGTACAATTTCATCCCAAATTAAAAAAAATTTACTTGTACATATTCTCATTCCCGCCAAACTGATTTTGCTAAAATTTATAATTTAAGGAAATTTTGTTATAAGTCACAGTTTTGCTTAACTGCCTCTTGGATTTGTTAGTTCCCCAACTAAATGTTGTAGTGCTATTGTTTCTAGAGTGTAATAAATGAGAAACTAACACATATAACAATAAAATGAGAAGCATAACAATACACTTTTATCCCATTCTTACAGTAAAACATTGTGTGTGCAATAATCCTAAGCTTATGCAACACCTAGAAACTGGAGGACTTCACCGAGCCATACTCCCGACCAACCACCCTAACCTGACAGTTCCAGCCAAAAAAATCCTCAACTCCCTCGAGAAGGAAATAGCTACCCCTTTCAAGTTTGATTATCCCTTCTTTGGGATGAAAAGAGGCTTGGCCACCCAGAAGACCATATAAAAACCCCCTCACCCAAACTTGAGAGGAGATATGAAAAGCCAAAAGCAAAAAGAACAAAAAGAGTATGTAATGAGAGTTTTTCCTAAAAGATGTCGAAGGGTTCCATACGGCCGGTGTATTGTTGCACTCACGAATGCAAATATGTTGTGCCCATAAGTTGAATCTTGAAGCCAAATTCACCCACCTACAATCCAAAATGTCCCTCACACAACCACCTGACTTAACGTCAGCAGCCCTTGGGGGCAACACTGCCCTTACGATAGCTTGTTGGTGAGGAAATTTAGGAGAATAGGAAAACACTTAAAGCCAAAAACCTACCCGAGCATATCAACATAGGGCTAAATGAAAATAAAGGAAGGGTGTGAAAGATACCCCTCAAGGAGATGTGGTACCAGTACGGTTATAAACCCAATGCAGAAAGGGGTAAGTCGTTGAGACAAAGAGACCTTTACTACCGAAAGGTAGTGGAAAGTATTCAAAGTCATGTAACTCTAGTTATGAGGGGGGATAAATAGGATTTTAGGATTGAACGAACATACCAATAGAATTTTACTGTAAGAATGAGATAACTCAGTAATGTTAAACTTTTTTTTACAAAATTTTGTCATAGTTTTCTCACCCCTATATGATTTTGGGCATACCCTTAGCCTAATGATAGGCTCGATCCTAAGTTTGGGGGAGTTGATAACATCTCATTTTATGCACTTTTTACATATGTTTTATGCTTCACCTGACATACCTTTTATAGACTTTTTCTACTTATTTTAGTAATTATGACAAAAATCTCAATTGCACACCTCTTTCACCTTTATAGGGTCACACCAAGACATGGTCGTGTCTAGCACCTCGACCACAGATTCATCGAACACTAAGAACCCTCACTGCAGTCGAAGCCCCTCATCACCATCTCTATGCCCCACGAATGCGGTGCTTCCCTTCGGTCGCGGCCTACAACTTGCACACTACGATCGCAGTGGGAGCCTCGACCATGGCTTGCACTCATGCCTTGACCTTGGCTTGCACTCAAGCATCGATTATTGCTTGCACTCATGCCTCGACCGTGGCTTGCACTCATGCCTCGACCGTGGCTTACACCCTACCTCGACTGAGATCCTACCATGACCACAGCCCAGATGGTTAAGTCAGTGGGCAGCACATATAAATAGGCCACCCACCTTGACTTGTCACATCATCAGATCATCAAGGACCACGAAGTGCTGCCAAATTTGATAGTCACCCACATCCATACGATCAGTCTAGGATCTCTGAAGGCGGAAGTTGGAGGAGAGAGAAGACTAAAAGCCCTCTTCTTTGAAAGAAGGAGAAGCCTCCACATCATCCACTCGAGATCTAGATTCAAAGGAGTATATTGGTGTATCACCATATTCTCTCTCCATCTAGATCTATCATCTCCACTACGTTGTACTTCCCATCCCCCTCTTCATGGTTGTGATGTATCTATCATTTTGTAACAATGTTATTTTGCATGTTAACATGTGTGGCTAAACATTTAACTTGGGTTGGGAGTAGCCAATAAGTCTCTCCCAACATGTACATTCTTTCTTCCCTTTGAATATATATATATATATATATATATATATATATATATTATTTTCAAGATTATCTCCATACACTTGTTCTTAATGCTTCACTTTCATGCTTAGATACCATCTTTTGATGTTTGATTGTTGGTACCTCAAAAGAGTAGCATCTTATTTATCTAGTGTTATGTGAGTAGTATGAATGCATGAGAATGTTGGAATGCTAAATCTTACACTCATATGGTTTGTTTTGTGGTTGTAGGGTGGTTATCTCGAGAGAGAGGCTACCTTAGATCCTAGATCTATCCTTATCTCGAGAGAGGAGGGAATAGACATTCTTACGACTGCTTGTAATCTTGATAGGAGTATACAAAGGGGTGTGATTTTCCATGTTGGTGAGAGATCTTAGTAGGTGAAACCCGATCTGAGTTCCATCCCATATCTTTGTTTCCTACCGCTCGTGATTGCTTCACTCTTGTTTTTATCTTCTTTCCTTTAACCTTCTTTGTTTTTACTGGAGTACAGTCGTCCCTTAGGGATTAATCCTTCTTAACCCTATATGCTCTCCTGGAGTGTAGGAGTGTGAGACCCTGCGTGCTTAACACCTGCTGACCTTTTCCCTGTGGTTCGACCCTAATTACAACATCCAACCCCGTATAATAGTTTTTGGGACTTGAGTGTCGGTATATAATCTTAAAAGTCTGACTACTCTGAATCCGCTCCATTTTGGACGTGTGATTTAGGCTAATTTATGATGGTCACTATTCAAAAGTAACATGGCAGAAGGTGACCCAGTAGGTCTACATGTACTCAAGCTCATTGGGTATGTGGAGAACCTAGGTAGATTGGGATTCCCCTTGGGTCAATAGTTGGCCAATGATGTGATTCTGGAGTCCTTTCCAGAGTCATATAGTCATTTTGTCATGAACTACAAAATGTATGACTTTGACAAACTGTTGATAGAGTTGTTGGGCATGTTGATAACAGTTGAGACACAATGAAGAAAGACAAGCCGAAGCATGTGAGGATGATCAACAAGACAAAGGGAAAGTCTAAATGCAAAGGAAAAGCTAAGGTTGTAATGCTAGCCAGAAGCCCAAGTCTTCATATCTCAAAGCAAAAAGAGGTGTCAAGAAAATCAGAGGCAATTGTCACCACTGTCACTAGCCTAGACATTGGAAAAGAAATTGCCCACTATGGTTAGAGGAATTAAAGAAGAAGAAGGAAAACATTGAGGCCTCCACTTCAGGTATAAACATTATAAGATAAATGTGATTACTTTTTCATTTGGTATGTGATACCAAATAGAGATCTGACATACTTGATGTGCAGGATCTGACAAGAAGTAAAGGCCTTCATGGAAGGACAAAGACGGACAAGGCAGAGTAAGTGTTGAGGAAGATTTAGTCTATATTTCAATTTATCATACCCCCAATGGGCATGTAATAGAGTTAGTAGAACTTTTATTTCATAATGCCATCAAATAGAAACATTTAATTTAAAAGCATCTTGTATGATAAGGATGGTATATCGATAACGTAAGGGATTATTGTTTCTATTTCAAAAGATATGATCTTGCATGGCAATGCCCAAACATCTAATGATCTTTGTATAAAAGATTTTAAGATGAGTGTTTATAATGTTAATACTAAAGGATTATAATTGATAAACTTAGGACTATCATTAGCAACAGTCAGCTTGGACGAACATACAAGAAATGAATGTCTAGAATACATATTGATGCTAATCTAGATTTCCTTGGTTGTCAAACCTAAGGAAACATGCAAGCCTTATTTACGCACAATATGACATGACATCCTTCACTAGATGTAGTGGGAGGGTAGTCTTTCCATTAGACCTCATACATGTCATGCATATAATATCTAATGGAATGAATGCTATACTTCATTTCTATTACTAGTAATATGATGATATGTATTTAGTAAAATAGAAACATAAATCTCTTGAAGTGTTTCAAGAAGATTATAAATGAAGTATGACTTTGATGAAAGTAGTAAGAAACTTTGATGAGATCAAACATTGAAATACTTTGCATCAATACCTTGAGTACCTTCAAGAAATAATTGTGATAATGTATTATAGGTTAAATCCATCTGAGAATGATGATGTATCAGAATGAAGCAATTATATCATGATGGGTCATGATATAAGTATCAATTAACTAATCTTCTTATAATCTCATAAATATAAAGCTATCACTAAATCATGTACCATATGAATGGTTTGTTAAACATCATATGAAATATGATTTGGGAATGTCCCAATATGTTTAAGGGGTTCAAAATGAGATTGAGAAAATAGTTTCTTAAAGAAGCTTTATCCACAAACCACAATTGTTGAATGTTACTATTATTCCCAATCCAATAACAAAAGTGTTTTGGTTATATAATCATTGAGTTCCTAAAGAATCAGTGGGAGTAAAAGTACATCTCAAAATGTTCGAGGTCAACAAAGAGGTACAATGAGAACTAAGAGAATCACAAGTTGTTGTGGAATCTCAAGTTTTTCATATAACATAGAGAAAAATAGTTCTAGTAGAACATGTCTGAGATTGAAGGATTGTGAATTCAACAACTCACATGGGTTGGTTATAACAAGATGATCCAAAAAATCAACTAGAATATATTAAGTACCATAATCTGAGCAATGGCTCAAGGACATTATGGGATCCATGTAAACTACCAAGGTATGACCTTAATAGTACTACCTGAGGGATAAAACCCAAAATGTGATGTTAGGTCTTGTGGAAAAGACCTACATGGACAACATAAAAGGGACGAATTGGTTGAATAAGTTTTTCAAATTAGTTCAAGTTGTTGAACATGATAGAAACTCCTTTACCAATTGTCATGCTTGTTGTTGTAGTTAAAATAGACTAAGAGATTTGGCATATGAAGATAAAATCAGATTCCTTAAAAGGAATACATCAGAGGATGTGTATGTGACACAACCTAAAGGGCTTTATAACTTCAAGAATGCAAATAAAGTCTATAAATTACAAAGTTCAATCTGGAATTGAAACAAGCATCTCAGAGATGGAATCTTTTGACTTGACAAGATAGTCAAAGAGTTTGACTTGAACCAAGATAAAATATGAAATTTGTGATTACAAAATATTTAATGGGAGTATATATGAATATTCCACATGTGATGAGGAATAACATCTCAATATTGTGAATATCGAGATCTGGCATGATAACCCCTTCAGCAATGAAGGATAAGAAGAAACATATTATGAGATAAGGATCAATATCAATACAGATAGCTCTTGAATGTTTCACAATGGAAGTTTGAATACAATAGCAATGTGTTGAAAGAGTTCAACATGGGAAGTCTTCAGTGAGAGAGGATTCAAATTCGTCTCTCACGGACCTTATGTTTCAGTTCTTGTGAAGAATGGAAATGACATGATTATGATGACATAGGCTGTACCAATGGATCTATCATGAATGTTATTATCCCATACAATCGTGTATGTATTGGACATGACAAGATGATTCTAATAAGGGTTATTGAAATGTCATTAAGATATCAATTAGTACTTCAGAAGTACGTAATGATAGATTGCTAATCAATAAGGACAACAATAAAAGGAAGAGTTGGATGTAAAGGGCTACATTGATGCAAGCTTCCAAAATGACAAAACAGATCACAAATTAAAATATATTTGAGAAATTTTGTTAGTTGGAAGGGTTCGGAACTAAAAGCCATTAACTCTATTCTACAATAGAAGCTGAGTATACTAGTGTTGTGAACACAAAGTGATACTATATGGATCTAAAGGTTCATGTGATGAACTTATAGATGTTCCAACCATTGATGACTCAGTAGTGGTACTATGCAACAATGGAGCTACTTGTTAGGAAAGGAATATTAGATACCATATTATGACAATTTCATCTCAGAGAAAAGAGATAAGAAATATGCAATATACCGACTAATAGAAAAATATTGCTAGCCCATTGAGATTAGCACTTGCACAATAGAAGCATGATGGACATGTTTGGAGCACTAAGAATGAGATTCATGGGTGACTGACTCTATGTGCAAGTGGGATTTTGTTGGTAAGGTATGCCCATAGAGCCAATCATGTGATGATTGACATGGCATATACCATAACGGATTTGATTAATACTTATAAAGGCAAGTTTCCAATTCATTTTGTTTCACTCAGTTATGAGATAATGAGGAAATATTATGAATGTCTAGAGAATAATATTACTCAACGATGTATGTCTTAAAGTATTGGCCTTGGGGAAATGAGATCATATGGATGTAAACAGATACATATTTTCATTATGTCCCTAGCCGGTTGTTACTATGGAAGGTAGATAGATACCAGATAACACATAAGACTAGAGTGTGGGTTGGTTGATGACAGAATCTCATTAGTCATGATATGGAAATATCAAACCAAGCACATAGACGCATGTTAGGGAACAATGTATCAGACAAACCCACCTTGAGAGTAACACATGGAAACATAATTGGTGGTCATAGTCATCTCACATAGTGAAGGGTGATTGTGATTCTTAGACCTAAATTCACTACACTCATCACATGTCATTGGGTACGATTTGACATCATCAAACATAGTCCTACAATATGATTTATTATAAAGGTGATGATTGGGTGACTTTGACACATTGGGATAGATTGTGAGTGATATATATGGGATTTGTCCCTCCTACTGGAGTATGATATCCTGACCACTTGATAAGAGAGACTGAGAAACAGATATGCATGTACTTGTGAATCAGTATATGAAATTGAGGTCACATTATATCAAACAGTATGCTTTGCTTCAAGAAACATGAGATGAATGTTGAGAAGATGACGACTCCATGACTGAAGTTCATTTTGGATATTAATGACAAAGGAATTATACAATCACTGCAACACCTTACACAGATTGTAGGTTGAAGTTGTTCTCCAACTTTCTATTCACTTGGGTAGCATTGATGTGTAACTAGGCACCGCTCCTTGCTTGTGATGCCATAAGCTAGTTATGGACATTCACTGCCAACGTGATATGGGACCTATAGGGTCACACACATAGGAACTCATCTAGAAGAAGAGTTTATCTTGAATGATAATTGGATTGATTGCTGAAGTGTTTAGGTATTCGATTCACACAACATATCGATAGATTGGCTGCATGGACTACCAAATGACCATCTCAAGTGTTGATACGACCGTTTGGGTAGCCAGACCAGTGTCTCAAGTGTTGAGACGGTCATTTGGGTTGTCAGGCTAATCAAATATCGAATTGACTAAGTTCTGCCCAAATTGAAGAGTAAACTTATTGGTTCAATTTGTTGAACCAACTGGCTCGACTCAGGCTCACCAGACAGCCATCTCGGTGAGTGAGACGAGCATCTCGCATGGGTGAGACGGCTCGGTTGGGCTTAATGAAGGTTTTGGATGTTTTCTGGACTTGTTTCGATTGCTCATTACTTGTGGTGTAAGGAATTAATATGTGATATTAATTGGAATCAAAATTGCAAAATTCATGTGCGATTGGAAAACGGGTAAACGGTCGTGTGGCACTGTGAGACGACTGACCGTCTCGCAGTGTCAGACGACCGTCCAGACTGTCACATGATCATTTGGTGTCTCGTAGGTTGTGAAAATTCAAGATCTTTCAGTCCCTTCAACTCCTGCACAATCATGTACAGACTGGGAACCCTGACCCTAACCCCGCCTATAAATAACGAGGTATTGGAGGCTTCTCAGAAAACAACACAGACAACTGAGAATTAGTTCCTCTGACAACTTTTGTCCTCTCTGGTTGTGGTAACCAAAAGACACAAAGCAAGTCTTACCTGACAAGGGAGGGATAACTACAGGAGGAGACTCGTTATTGTGGAAGAACAAGTTGATGACTAGTACACCGATGGGAGGGACAACTCTTTCCAGTCTATTCTAGTTGAACGATAAGAGTTTTAGTTGGTCCATATGGACTACTCTAGAGGAAAGAGTTTTTTGACTGCTTGTAAGAGAGAAAAGTCAGTCTGCAGTCTATAGCGAGACCCAGTCTATAGCGAGACCCACTACTGCAAATCTTATCAATACCAACACCCTGTTCCGACACTATGTGTTTTGAGCTGGTGTAGACTATACTTACCGGCACATATAACTATGCTGGTATTAATCATTGTTTTCTTACCCACGCTATTTTAGTAACCCTCAACATCTTTTATCTTTTCTCGATTTATTCACCACGCCTTAAAAATGAGTTCTGTCCCACGAACCCGGCGGCGGCTTTCTGACCTGCCCTATTTCTTACGACATGCCGAATCAGGATGACGAGAATAAAAATCGATAACTCAATGTCAAATCGTGAATGCCGGCACGGTCCATTCACGTACTGCTGACAAGAGTAGAATCAACATTGATGCCACCTACTAGAATCTCATTCTCATCTAAATTGCTTGAGTGCAACATTGTCATACCGGTGCACAAATCTGTCTTTTTTATTTTCTTCATCGTCGGATTGAATTGAGGTAAGCTCTTACCACTATTTTATTTGATGATTCAATATAGAACATACGAATACACCTGCTTTCAACTTTTGAGTTCACGTCGTCATTCCAATCTTTTGAGATAAACTAGAATAGAAAAATCAATTAGTACAAAGCGTATACTTATCTATTAACTTCATTATTTGGTGGTGTGGTTGAATTGAACAAATGACTACAGAAGAATGAATTCATTCGGCTTTGCCGTCCACTGATATAATATCTATCTGATTAAAAAGACAATCTAAGAGTTAGATTGAACACCTTAAATGGTTTCGTTGTGTTTATATGGAAGTCTTTATCTACTAGTCTAACCCAGATTTATTCGAAATGGATTGTGTAAAACAGAATTTATTACCAAACTCTGAATAATTTTCGTTTGTTTATTTTACCCGGAACCAATCTGGATCATCATAGAACTAGTTATTCTAAGGTTGACAATTTTGAATGAAAATCTCGATGTATAATTGAAAGAGATATATAAGCCATGTGTGTTCATGTTTTTATTGTTCATGTTTTTATTCTTCTAATGTATCAACCAGTAATCAAATAAAATCAAGTGACTTGTAGTGATGCACGCTTAGACTTCTACATGTTATAATGTACTTGTTTGTAAAAAAAATTTAGAAAATCAATATAGTTTTCATTCGTTTAAACATGTAGACAATTAATTTTTTTAACAAAAATAATATTTTCCCTGGTTTATTGGTTTTTACATTCATGTAGGCATGGCGGCCATAGATTTTGTGTTTAACATACTTTGCTTCTAATTTAACCTACTTTCAAGACGATTCATGTGTAATGTCATGATGTTTCTTAAAGGAACTCTCATTTAATAGTTAACGTCTTTTGCAATATATGTCTGACTCTATAGTTTGATTCTTCTAATTTTTTTCCTGATTTTATAGGTATAAGATCGTTCTTTAGATCAATCAAGACAAAATATCTTGAAAAAATATGAAAAGGGTTGAAGTTAAATGTATTAGACGAATTACTCTAGTTGTCCCCTCATGTTTCATTTCTCGTTAAGGTAACAATATTTCTTTCTTTTTATTTATTCTAGAACTAAACCTTGCATCTAATTTTGTTTACTCAACTGTATTGGTTCTTTATATCTTTTTCAAAGATGTGAAACATGTAGGCCTATTTATGTATATCAATATTATTTATGCATGTGGGATTTTTCAGCTGTTCAATTCCTACGATCTACTATGATAGGAGCAAACATTTGGTCACTTTGGTAATTCATATAAAATCTTAAGTTTAATAAGAATTTAAACATATTCCATTTATTGTTTTTCAACAAGTTATGTTGATTGAAAATAAAGTGACTAGTGTTCCCATGTTATAAGCTACATGATTGAAAATTAAAAGTACCAACATTTTCATGGGATATGACATAGAGTAACATGGCTTTGTATTGCTGGCCACTCGATTTCTTTTTCTGTGAAGTTTCATAGACTACATTTCCACTCACTCGCTCATAGTCATTATATATGGAGTAATTGATTAACCATTGAAAACATAAATATATGGAATGCTTGAAAACCATCTGAATTTTCTGGCATCCTCTTTATAAGAATTTATTCATTATCTTTGGAAATTGAGATGGTTTATAAATTGTCTTACTAGATTACTATTTAGATCTATTTTTGTAATTGGGAGTAGTGAATAACCAGAGAATCAGAGTTTGAAGCATAATTACAAGCTGCAATATACACTCACACATGAAGAGAATAAATATGCCCAAAATCAAGAGTTATGGAGATGTTCTAATTTCTTGATGACACACTCTCCCATCATAATGAATAGTATACCAGTGACGCATATAGAAAGTAAATAATTCTACTTAAATGAGGTCTTGGACAATATCTTTCATTTATAGATCTTTCCATACATATGCTCGATGTATTACAATTCTTGATTTATGATTGAAATGTGTCTTATGCAACTTTTGAATGTAGATAAATGAGGGACATCCATTCTACAACAAGGGCTATGTGTATGATACATGTGATTTGAAGTGATGTACTAGTCTAATAGGATTAATTTTATGTGTCAAACTTTTGAGATCAATTCGACATTCACATCATATGTACCCATGATTAGCTTGAGCTATGTGTGTGATCTATTTGTACAAGGGGCAAGGATAATGTCCTCTCCATGTAATTCATATTCAGTATCAGATACAAATATCATTTTGTGTCACATTATTTCTCATATTCAAGTGATATTATTTTAAAAATTAAATAACATGCTAGTCATGTACAAAGTAACTTTTTTATTTGCTACCAACCAACAAATAATGTGTCACAAGACAAACAATTCTATGTTGATATCATCAATTTTATGGTCTATGTTTTCCACATAGTTTCCAAATGACTATATATTGGCGGGTATAGTATCTATACTAACATCTTCTCAATGTTGGTGTATATGTCACAAGATAGTTATTTTGGCGCCAATGCTACCTGTTCCAGATATCATGAACTTTTTATCGACACCTCATAAGTGATGGCTTAGAGATAATAATGACTACTAAGAAACTAACCCGACACACATATACCGACGGATACAAGTGTTGGCATAGTATAGAAAAATGTTGGTAAATGTCTATGTTGACATCAGTATAGCTAGCATTTATTGGCTGCTAGTATAACCTATATCAGCATTCATTGAATTGATGGTATAGGTCCATATTGTTGTAGTGACCACAAGAGGCATTGAAGAAGCTATTTCTATCGTTGTTCATGGTGAAGACCACGAGCTGCACAACCACCGTCCAAGAGAAACTAGTTAATAGTTTCATTGAAGCGAGTTGTTGTCGTTGCACTTGCTCCATGATTAGGTATAACTCGTTAAACCATCCTTCCTATTTCATAATAGTTGACGCGATTTTGTTGTTATGGGAATACAGATAGATAAAATTTTTGTTTTTTTTGTTATACTATGTGCCCGTATTTCCCAACAAATCCATCCTTACCTTGAATATTTTAATGATTGAAGATGTTCATCTTTATGATCAAAATGAGAAGGATAAGTAACCAGAAGTAACAAATATTGAATAAGAAAGAAATTAGGGAAAACAAATGGTCTTTCACTAATACTGAATTTGTTTTTAGGAGTATAATTTGATGAAGGCATATCAAGGGATCAAAATTTGATTTACTTATGAATTCTGTTGTACATGCACAATATAACAAATTGAAAAGGGTATTATGGCTTTAACCATTCACACCATTAATCCAGCTCGGTATTGTATAATTGTTGTTTTGTAACTTTTGAATGTTTTGCTATTGGAGTAGTACAATAGTAAGCTTCAAAATAGCAAAGTGAACTATTTTTACTCGCTTAAATGTGATACAAAGTAATAATATAGATTGAACCGTATAAAATGAGATAGTTGGATCAAAATATCAGTACTAAAGAAAACCTCAAGGGAGTATGACATGATAGAAAATGGTTGATATCTCTTTCTCTTCCCTAGTAATGTATTGTGATATAGAAAATTCTTTTTCTATTATTTAAAGACCTTGTTTCACATTTGTCATGATTAGAAGAGAAACAAAGGACTCGATGTTGAAGTCAGTTTAAAAAATATAAGAGTAAGTGAGACATAAGATTTTAGAAGTTTAAAAGAAACCTTGACTGTACATTTCCTACATATTTAAGTTTTGAGGACATAACCTTTTAAGGGGGAAAGAATTGTTATGACAACATCTAAGCTTAATTGGTAAATCATTGTTTACCTGGATGAACACATGATTAATTAGATTGATCATTTCTTAAACCTAATTAGTGATGGTAGCTTAACTATGATGTTTTAAATCCTAATGAAAACTCTAACTGTGCTTCATTTCGAATAATTAGGGTTTGAAAAGTATAGACCCTAGTTAGCTAGAATTATGGGTTTGGCCCACCACAGTCGTGTTGGGCAACACATCTATGGTGTACGAGGGCCCAACGACCATGCTAAGAGTGAAACGGGTGAAGTGACACTTGGGTGGAAAGGTTGTGGAGGGCACTGCAGTCGTGTAGGGTTGATGGTGGCACGAACATTCTACACCACATGGGAATTTTGAAAGAATAGAAGTGTTGGCCATTTTTATACTCAAATCAGATGAAATATTGGCATCATGGATGTGGAAGGCAGAAAATTCATTCTGGTTCCTCCTTTCCATGACTGTGTTACCTTACACTATGGTTTTGGGGTCTCTAACACATTTTTCTCTTCAATCGACAATTACTGTAGATAGCATATAGTGTTTGATTTTTATTTATTTATTGGTAACCCAAAATAATTTGAAACTTTTATTGGAGCTTTGAAACTTTATTGCAACAACATGATTTATTTTTTATAATTTTTGGAAGATGTTTGACCTATTCAGTAAATGATTTACAATAACATTTTTATGACACAAAATTTTACTGGAACAAAAGAAAGTACAACTAGGGTCAATTTGCAATTGACCCAAGCACCTTAATTTCTCTATATTAGTAAGCTAACACTAGGATCTCTAATATTTAGTGATTCAATCCAAAGAAATGAAATCCTATAGAGAGAGAGGGAGAGTTAGGGTTTGGATGGAGAAAGTGGTGAAGATGGTGATCTAGGGTTTTCTCTTCCTAGAATTGATGAAATCAAGTAAGTTTGTCACGTGAGATAGTTTTTATTGGTGATTCTTCTATAACATGTCAAGATTCATTCACTCCTCTAATTTGATTCAAAATGATATCAAACTTCTATCTTTTCTCACTCTTACTCTGTAGTTCTCCATTCCTAGGGTTTTTGAGTTGGAAGGAAGAAGAAAATAATGAATTCCTTGGAGTTTAATATGGATTCATGAATTAAAAATTTTGGGGTATTCTTTTAAGTTATTTCACACCTTAGGTCAGTGTGCACTTCCATTAAACTATAGACTGTGTGAGTTTGGACTAAATTCACTATAATTTTTAGCTCTTCCTATATGCGACAATAAAATTCTAACCTGCCTTTTAATTCTAGCTTTTGTGAGAAAATATACAAATAGATTATATTCCAGTTGTAATGAATTTCATATGATAAAATCATATTACAAATGGATGCCAATCATCTAAAAATAGAATTCCTAAAGTTATTGCAAAACTTTATAAGACTATACCAAAATCTAGAGTTTTTGGTTATGTCTAAAATTTGTTATATAGATGAATGAAGCGCTTTACCTATTTCAATCTCCTTATTTATAAATTATTTTTATATGAATGATTTGTACATATATGTCATATATATTATCTTAGAATTCATTCAATATTATCATTGTTTGCTTTATACCTTAGTTAAGAGGGTGAAACCCTATATGAGTTGAAATTCATAAGTTAGCAAATAGACAACACAACATCCAATAGAAGTGATTCATTTTAATGTTATAGATTTATTTATTCAAGGTTATGCTTGATGCATGATATTTTGATGAATAGTGAGGAAACCCTATACCAGTTCATTCCAAGGCTTCACACACACACACACACACACACACACACACACACACACATATATATATATATATATATGGGCCCATCTTTATTGCCCGTGCGGGTATCTGCCTGCCCACCGTTCCGACCACATTTTTTCAAAAAAAAAATTCGCAATTGTAGAGGACTATTTTGTCTAGCTCTCCAAAAAATTTTAGCCAAAAATAATATCATTTACCCCTCCAAAATAAAAAAACCCGTCCTTATATAGATATGTTGTATATTTTGTATAGAGTTACTATTTTATTCGTGTAGTTACTTTCTGTTCACCATAGTTAATTTTTTGACAGAAGAGTTACTTTTTTGTCCAGGAGAGTTACTTTTTTGGCTGCTGGGTATAGCGAAAATCCAAGCTACCCACGCGGGCAACGAATGAACGCCCTATATATATGTATATATATATATATATATATATATATATATATATATATATATATATATATATATATATATATATATATATATATATATATACGTGTGTGTATTTGGTTGTATGTGACATGTTGAAAGTAGTATTTTATCAGTGACATTTTATGAAACATCAAATCCTTATGTGAGCCATGTGATATGTGAATGAGGCAAATGTAGCCCTATGGATAGGGTATTCAGTGAATTAAGTATTTTCAATCCAGTGTTCTTTGGTATGATAAGTGGTGTTTCTCAGTTTACAGTATAGACTACCAATAATATACAAAAAGAACTATTTATGAGGTTAAACTAAGAAATGTTAATTTGATGATCAAACTATGAATTTAAAGAGTGAATAAGACTTTTAGATACCCTGAACACTGTAGAATACTTCACAGTAGTCAAGAGGTATGTGTTGTGGGGAGGAACGTGCTTTCCTACTAGAGGTATTTTATCTAGATCAAGGTAAGCTAAAGCATACCAGTTGGGTGTGTGAGTCTAGGCCAACAAGGGCAATATCCTTAAGTTTTGATGTATCCAAAATCAACTGGGGATGTTGGTGGTACATGTGTTGTTGGTTAGTTGGTTGTCCCTTATGAGACCATTGATGCATAATGATATTGATCAGTGGACATATTTAGTTGGCTCATAGATGCACAACAAGCCAGAGTGCTTTGACTCTGTACATGAGTGCCCAAGTTTAGAGGAGGAATCCAAATATTGGTTGCTCCCATTATCCGTTGAGAGTTATACATGCGAGGTCCACTACAGACAGGACCTTTGTGACTTCCTCGGATTTTCTAAAACTTAATATGATGTGTGATGTCTAAATTGAAACCCTCACCTAAGCCATAATCCCAATTTAAACACCACACACTAGGATAAGAATAAGAAAATCAGAGGAAGTAAGAAGGAAACAATAGTAGTACATGCACATGAACTATATACAAACAACAACACATGTTCACCATTCAACATATAATTACAAAATGAATTGTTACAACATTTGATATTACATATTGAACAACAAACTTTACATATACAATAGGATCTTAAGACAATAGGTCCACCTGTACATCATCTCACCACACAACTCTCAACTATCCTGAATCTTCATTATCATATGTCCACAACCTAAACAAAAGATTACATATGGCACACATCAGCATAATATTCAAGAATATTGTGCTGAGTATGCCTACGTGTCTGTTTATATACCTCTCATTACTAAGTTTGGAAATAAGATAAAACTAGCACTTGGCAGTAATAAACAAATATAAGAAAAGACATATACTTGCACAAAGATATTTATTACCAAAAGAGAACACATATTTTAGTCACATTTTCCATTATATGCTCATGCATCTGCCTACTAATGGGATATATGCATTCAGACCTTATGATCTGCTTACCAAATAGATAGATCATTGTACATGCGATCTTCTTACCAAAGAGATAGATCACTCACTAGCACTATGCTTGCCAAAGATATGTAGTGTCTTCATATAATGGAACAAATATATTATGTTTCATGTGTTCATAACCATATGTATGGAATATCAAGGAACATATCATTCAAGAACAATCAATTAAACAAATACCATATGCCAAGTAGTTTACTACACATATAATACAAGCATATAGTATAATAAGCCAAGTAAGAGGTAATGGCATACCTTGATCATAGATATACTAATCATCACATATTCCTGAGTCATCTATATCCTTGATCAAACCCTGATCAAGATAAGATCTTGTACTATCAGGTTCTCATCATCATAACCCTAGTTATGACTTATGTAGGGTTTAGCTTCATTCATTAGGATGTTTGCATCATTAGTTGTCTTGTCATCTTGGTATTAGTTTACTGGTATTATATTATGTATTAGGATACATAATCTGATTATTTGATTACATATAATTGTGTGCACATATCAACCCTAGGTTACATGCATTAGTCATATTAGGGTTTATATCACTTTAGGAGTCATCATCATATAATCATGAATTATGTGCATAATATAGATATGTTAGTTTCAAATTGTGTTCCATATACTGTTATGAATATATTATGGAGTTTCTAAGATTTATTGAGCATACTTGTAATTATTGCTAATTAATTAGGGTTATGATCCCTAATTATCCATATGGAGCAAATTACATGATTTCATGCATCAACATCATAATCACTGACCTTAAAAGGATTATAAACATGAATATGTATTTGTTGACATATTATCATAATTTTAGGACATTGTTTGATATTTATTATCCATGAAATAAGCATTTCACAACTTACATGATATCACTGATATTAGTACATAAAAAACCTAATATTATGATCATTTTTTGTTCTACTCATTTTTTTGAGAATTTTGATATCTTATTTGTAATTTTCTGACAAGAGGTCTAATTTCTATAGATTATACAAGATCTGGACATATTTTGAGATTTTTGTAGTGATTTACCTTCTTTGGCCAATAAGGGTCTACCACGTGGACACTGGGATGCATTTCTCCTTTACTTTTTCTTCTTGAGGTGGGCTAGCCAGTTTTTTGACCTGGACTCGGTCTGCTCCCTTTTCCTTTCCTCACTGGCATTCTCTGCGATCTGGGTGTCTCCGAGTTTCGCATGTGAGTTTGCCACTGGGGCATCACATGTGTTCTCCTGTGAGTGCTTGAGTCATCACCGTAATGACCGGCCCCTTCTCCTCAGTGCAACCCTTCTCATGCTCAAAACCTATCCACACGAGCCCTCTCTATCTGGGTGTATGGGAGCGTTGCCGCCAACCTGCTCTCAAGCATGGCCACGGGGTGTATTCTTCTTCCTCCTCTGTCCTGTAGCGTGAGCGTCGAAGATCCGACTTTGGTGAGGGATCAATGTCATCCCTCGCTTGCATATTCCTCAACAACCAACTTCATCTGGTCCTTCCTCGCACCCCTGACTAAGGTTTCTTATGTGTGCTCCTAGCACCACTGACCTATAGGTCATTGCTAACATGTCTCCTCTTCACAGATCGTGGAGTTTGCTGTTGTATGGGAGACATCTGCTCCTCTATTGTAGTTGTTGCTTCCATCTAGAGATCTCACGAACCCTCCCTCATAGTTTTGATTCCTCAATCAACATCTTTGGCAACTAGAGCTAGGGCTCGACATAGCTCCTTCTCACTCTTTTGTTCTGCACTATGAGCACCAAGATCTGCCTTTGTTGAGAGATCAAGGCCTCTCTGTTCGCCTTCATATCTCTACTATATCCAGGAATAGATCCAGCTTGCAGTATGTGGTTCTCATCTCCTCTCTTCCCTCGCCTTCCATACTACAAATTTGGGTGGAGAAGCAACACAGCTGAGGAGGTGGGACTCCCTCTTCTCTACTCTTTAGGTTATGAATCAGGGGTCTTTCCACTTCCTTGTTAATCTGAAGACAACTACTCTTTCAGTTTTTTCCATCTAGCCACTACCATGACATGGGATGATGGGTTGGGCTTGTCTTCATTTCTAACTGCATCATCTCCAGCAGGACATGAGGTAGAGGATGAAGTTCACCCATCAGATCCAAATGAATGACCAAGAACAACTCTCCTCAAAGTCAATCTATGCTTCTGAAAGGGATGCCTGTCGCATGCACATTAGAAAGGGGTAGTGTGACATCTTCGTTGATTCAAGCCTAAGTTTTCAATTATGACTCATTGCTTAACTATACATCAAATGCACATAATCTTATCATTTGTTAACTTCAATATCATCTTCTAGGAACATCCAATTGTCCTAAAGTTTTAGGTATAGCATATCACAATTCAAGCCACACTATAGTCGGATTTGATGTCAAAAAAATCAACTATTTGACTTGTCAATCGATCACCTCAATAAGGAATAATCTTAGTGATCTTAATCATGATATCCACATCAATCAACACTCAGACTTTATCAAAACACTTGGAACTTCAAAATAACTCAAACATATGGATTCAAATATTCCTTTTGACATCAAGGTCCTAAAAAGTTCAGTCCATCACATCCTACACACCTTAAAGGAAATTTCATCCTCAAAATTGAGACAAAAATGTGTCCTTCACATCATATACATCTTAAAAGAAAATTTTGTCCTTAAAATTAATCCACACACTTACTCCAAGAAAAACCAAAAAAATTTCACTCACTTGTAGGGAATAACTCTAGGTGCAACATCTCTAAGAATGCGGGGTATAAAACTTGTTTAACCACTCCTATGAGGCTTGAACCATCTTGGGTGCACCATCAGAAAAAGGGTTTAGAAGCTCTAGTTATGTCATGACATATTTCATATTTTAGGATTTACATCCATATTTTTCCCAAGCATAAAGATTCCATCATTAACTTATTCACTTTATGAAGGACTTAATTATAGTTATCCCACTTTATCCTTCTAGATCATTTCCGGATTCCATCATGATTATGTTTTGCTAAAATTTCAAACTACATCCAACATATATATTAAGCACTAACATTATCATTATTTGACATATATCATTAAGATGATCTCATTTCATTTTCATGTTAAGTTATAAGTTTATTAGTGAATTCCTCACTAAATTGACCAACCATATTATGTCATCACGATTCATGTAACATGTATCATTAGTGTCATTTCATTATACTTTCTCATATTTGGTTGTAAACTATTTTAGACATTCATCCTGAGATTAGCCAACTATTCACGTCATCAAAATTAATACATATGGCTAGCCAACTAATAGAGAGCTATGTCAAAACATTACTAGTATTTTCCAATCATATTATGTCCTCATACATTACATCTTGAGATTAGAACCTGAACACATATATTATATCATGGTTGTGCTAAACAAACTTATATGAGTGGCTAATCAAACATATATCAAAGCTTTATATAGTCCAATTGAGGTTCTCCTAACCCATATCATGAGGGTAGTGTCATGCTCAGTCTCTTTGAGCTCACTCAACTCTATGATTATCATATATTCATATACCTTATTTTCCCTCATAAGTCTAAGGTTATTAGATTACCACATTGGCACTAGTGATTGCTTTTTGAGCTCTAGCCACATAAGCACAAACCAAAACATGATAGGACATTCTCTTCATAGGTTCTCTATCCATGAGACAAGCTTACCCAAAACTCTATATATATACACCACTAGAGTCCTACATGGGGAACCACCAACCCGAGCATGAGGCTTGATGACATGCTAACATTTGTTACCTCCTCCAGGGTCTTGGGACTCTCTCTCCCTCACCCAGTTGGTAAGTACTCATATTCATATCCACATATGCATATATAACTAGCCTCTCTCTGACTCTAGTGTTTTGTCCTTCCCAGGACATCTAGGGTTCAACGAGAATACAAGAATCATGCATAACACAACTCAATTCAATCACTCTGAAGTATTCTAATTTAGGACATATCATAACAAATATTTCTCATAATTCTCATATCTTGGAATTTAGGTTCTCTAACCTTCTCCCTTTGGGTCACACTCTCTATGGAGTTAACCCTATAACTGGTCCCAACACAAGAGGTCCTCCTTTGTAAAAGAGTTTGAGGCTCATGTTGACTCACAACTTATCTTAACTTATCTTAGAAAAGAATATATACTTGCATAATTAAAACTTATCTCAAACCTTCAAATATGAACTTAGGTCCTCAAAGAAAAGCATATATCATCACAATTCATCCTATATTATCTATATAAGGCTTACATCTTATCATCTAAACATACCCCATCTATTACAACTATCACATATTCCAACAAGGCTTTAGACATCTACTATAGAACTATTCTCTCTTCTATATTGATGTCATTCACTTTCACTTAGGTTACATGACCACCCCCTACTTGTACATGTGTGGGGACACATTTTCATAATACTTACATATATAATAAAATATTATATAGTTTTTCTCCAATAAAACAAGCGCTAGAGAAAATTATCTAGGTTTGATCTGAGTGGAATCAAAAACCAAATCCAGAAAATGAGTGCCCCACACATAGTAGAGAGTCTAGTGCCATGTCACCTAGTGAAAAGGGTGAGAACATGATGTATATTGGTGTAGCTACCCAAAACATAGATGAATCATATGTCAAAGGTTTCTCTTCATGTGATGTATGCTATTTCCAAATAATGCAATGTCCCATATTGTTGCACTATAAGGAAAGAACGACACCTAAGGACCTACTATACAACAAGCACCAATCTAGACCTAGTTCTCAGACATCTAGGTGCTAACCTAGAGGCCAGGTCAGATCTAGTCTCTAAAAGATGACTAATCTAACCCTAATGATTTTTAAAGTTCAAGTTCTTGTTTAGTTTGAGTTGCATAATGAGCAAATGTCAGGCTTTGCTATTGTTCATGCTCTGATACCACATGTGACGTCCCTAGATTTTCTAAAACTTAATCTGATGTGTGACGTCTAAATTGAAACCCTCACCTCAGAGAGAATCCCAATTTAAACACCTCAAACTAGGCTAAGAAGAAGAAAATCAGAGGAAGTCAGAAGGAAACAACACTAGCACATGTACATGAACAATAAACAAGCCACAACACATGTTCACCATTCAACATATAATTACAAAATGAATTTTTACAACATTTGATATTACATATTGAACAAAAAACTTTACATATACATGTACTACATCTATAATAGGATCTTAAGACAATAGGTCCACCTGTACATCAGCTCGCCATACAACTCTCAACTATCCAAAATCTTCAAGATCACATGTCCACAGCCTAAACAAAATATTGCATGTGGTACACATCAGCACAATATTCAAGAATATTGTACTGAGTACACCTACGCATCTTTTTATGTACCTCTCATTACTAAGCTTTTCAATAAGATAAAACTAGAACTTGGTAGTAATAAAAAATATAAGAAAGACATATACTTGCACAAAGATATTTATTACCAAAAGAGAACACATATTTTAGTCACATTTTCCATTATATGATCATGCATCTACCTACCAATGGGATAGATGCATTCAGGCCTTATGATCTACTTATCAAAGAGATAGATCATTGTACATGTGATTTTCTTAACAAAGAGATAGATCACTCACCAACACTATGCTTACCAAAGAGATATAGTGCTTTCATATAATGGAACAAATATATTATTTTTCATGCGTTCATAACCATCTGTATGGAATATCAAGAAACATAACATTCAAGAACAATTAGTTCAACCAATACCATATGCCAAGTTAGTTTGCTACACATATAATACAAGCATATTGTATAATAAGCCAAGTAAGAGGTAATGGTATACCTTGATCATAGATATACTAATCATCACATATTCCTGAGTCATATATATCCATGGTCAAACCGTGATCAAGATAAGATCATGTACTATCAGGTTCTCATCATCATAACCCTAGTTATGACTTATTTAGGGTTTAGCTTGGTTCATTAGGATGTTCACATCATTAGTTGTCTTGTCATCTTGGTATTAGGTTACTGGTATTTATTATGTATTATGATACATAATCAGATTATTTGATTACATATAATTGTGTGCACATATCAACCCTAGGTGACATGCATTAGTCATATTAGGGTTTATATCACTTTAGGAGTCATCATCATATAATCATGAATTATGTGCATAATATAGATATGTTAGTTTCAAATTGTGCTCCATATACTGTTACGAATATATTCTGGAGTTTCTAAGATTTATTGAGCATACTTGTAATTATTGCTAATTAATTAGGGTTATGAGCCCTAATTATCCATATGGAGAAAATTACATGATTTCGTTCATCAACATCATAATCACTGGCCTTAAAAGGATTATAAACATGAATATGGATTTACTGGCATATTATCATAATTTTAGGACATCATTTGATATTTATTATCCATTAAATAAGAATTTCACTACTTACATGATATCACTAAGATTAGTGCATCAAAAACCTAATATTATGCTCCCTTGTTGTTCTACTCATTATTTTGAGAATTTTGATATCTTATTTGTAATCTTCTGACAAGAGGTCTAATTTCTATAGATTATACAAGATCTAGACATATTCTGAGATTTTTGTAGTGATTTACCTTCTCTAGACAATAAGGGTCTGCCACATGGACACTGCGAGGCATTTCTCCTTTGCTTTCTCTGCTTGAGGCGGGCCGACCGGTTCTTTGACATGGACTTAGTCAGCTCCCTTTTCCTTTCCTTACTGGCATTCTCTGTGATCTGGGCGCCTCCATGTTTTGCATGTGAGTCTGCCGCCGGGGTGTCGCCCGCATTCTCTTGTGAGCGCTTGAGTTGTCATTGCAATGAAATACCCCTTCTCTCAGTGCAACCTTTCCCATGCTTAAAACTTATCCCCATGAGCCCTCTCTGTTCTGGGCATGTTGGAGCATTGCCGCCAACCTACTCTCAAGCGCTGCCACAGGGTGTCTTCTTCTCCCTCCTATGTCTTGCAGCGTGACTGTCAAAGATCTAACTTTAGTGAGGGATCAATGTCATCCCTCACTTGCATATTCCTCAAAAACTAGCCTCATTTGGTCCTTCCTCACACCCCCACCTAGGTTTCTTACGTGTGCTCCTTGCACCGCCGACCTACAAGTCATTTCTAACGTGTCTCCTCTTCACATGTCGTGGAGTTTGTCATCATGTGGGAGACATCTACTCCTCTATTGTAGTTGTTGTTGCTATCTAGACATCTCACGAACCCTCCCTCACAGTTTGGATTCCTCAATCAACATCATTGGCAACTGGAGCTATGGCTCACCAAAGCTCCTTCTCACTCTTCCGTTCTGCACTATGAGTGCCAAGATCTACCTTCATTAAGAGATGAAAGCCTCTCTGCTCACCTTTGTCTCTCTGTTGTAGCCAGGAACAGATCTATCTTGCGGTAGGTGGTGCTTGTATACTATCTTCCCTCACCTTTCATACTATGAATTTGGGTTGAGAAGAAACACAGCTGAGGAGGTGAGACTAACTCTTCTCTACTCTTTAGGTTTTGAATCAAGGGTCTTTCCACTTCCTTATTCAGCTGAAGACAACTACTCTTTCAATTTTTTCCATCTAGCCACTACCATGACATTGGATGATGGGTTGGGCTTGTCGTCATTGCTGCATGATCTCCAACAAGATACAAGGTAGAGGATGAAGTTCACTCGTCAGGTCCAAATAAATGGACAAGATCAACTCTCCTTAAAGCCAATCTCTGCTTCTAAAAGGGACGCCTATCGCATGCACTTTAGAAAGGGGCAGTGTGACATCTTTGTTGATTCAAGCCTAAGTTTTCAATTATGACTCATTGCTCAACTATACATCCAATACACATAATATTATCATTTTTTAACTTCAATATCATATTCTAGGAACATCTAATTGTCCTAAAGTTTTAGGTACATCTTATCACAACTCAAGCCACACTGTAGTCGGATTTGGAGTCAGGGAAAGGGGTTGCTTGACATCTTTGTTGATTCAAGCCTAAGTTTTCAATTACGACTCATTGCTCAACTATACTTCAAATACACATAATATTATCATTTTTGTACTTCAATATCATCTTCTAGGAACATCCAATTGTCCTAAAGTTTTAGGCATAGCTTATCACAACTCAAGCCACACTGTAGTCAAATTTGGTGTCAAAAAAATCAACTGTTTGACTTGTTAATTGATCACCTCAAAAAGGCACAATCTTAGCGATCTTAATCATGATATCCACATCAATCATCACTCAGACTTTATCAAAACACTTGGAACTTCAAAATAACTCAAACATATGGAGTCAAATATTCCATTCGACTTCAAGGTCCTAAAATGTTCAGTCCATCACATACCGGAGACTACAGACTTAGGAACCTAGGCATGCTTCTAAGTTTTGTACAGTGAGATTGTAGCTTGCTACCATGCTTTCACATGTTGTGGTACACTTCATGTGGGTTCAGGGCATAATAAGATGAACGAGATATTAATCAAGTGTATGCATTTATTCATTTATTCTTTATAGTTATTTGGAATAACCTACTATGTCTATGTTTGTGAATTACATTCTCTTTGTGATTAATCAAGCATGCTCAGATATGGATTCACTCTTGTAGATATATATAGCATACTGCCAAATGTATATGCTTGTGAATGATTAATTCCTTGTAGCTTGTTATTGTTCTACTTTAAATTTGGTTTCTCTATAATGTATATTTTGACAATCAAAGTGCCTTAAATTGTTAGTTTGTAGTACTCATTCACTAAGAGACTAGACTCGCCCCTGTACTCAATAAAGTTTTAGGGAAACCATGTGGATTGAAGTACTCCAATGCCAGAGTAAATCTGCCACAAGTGCTAAGTATCAGATTAGTTAAGTGTATTTGGTCCCTATCACTCTAGGTCCTTGTAAAGAGATAAGAGAGTTGTAGATGATGATGTGTAGCTTTTATTTCTTATATATAGAGCATGTATCTAGTTATCAAGTTGTATGTACACGAAAGTTTGATGAACAAAAATGGATGTTTATATATGTATCTTTATTGTTGAAATCAAATTAGAGGAATCAAAGTTTAAATTACCTTGTAAAGTTAGTTTATGTGATAGAATGTGAGAAAATAAAGAGTTTGAACTTAGAAAGAAAAATTTAAGTGTGATATTTGTATTATGTTAAATCCCCAACTTATGCCCTAATCTCTTTATTGGATGTTATCTTGGGATATGGGTGTAACAATTTCCATGCAAAGTCTATTGACTATTCAAAATTCATGACCAGTGAAGAACAAGAAAGAATATGTCACCCTAGATGGAGTATGAAGTTCAAAGAAGAAGTGGCCAAACTATGTGTAGTCGGGTTCCTAAAACCAGTTACATATCCAACATGGTCGGAAAACATTTCTCATGTTTAGTAAATGGAGTTATACATGTAGATGTGTGGATTACTACAATTTGAAAAAACCCAGTCTGAAGGACAATCTTCTACTACTACACATTGATGTGATACTCGATAACATTGTTTGACATAGTTTTTTTTCATTCATTGACATCCTATGGTTACAATCACATAAAATCATAGAGTAATACATGGAGAAAAGTGTCTTCACTTGGAAATGATGTAGTCTTCTACTAGGTTATGTTGTTTGGTATAGAAAAAGTTGGAACTATACATCAAAGGACCACATTGGCTTTGTTTCATGATTTAATGTACAAAATTGACCATGGTGGCTTTTTTGGATCAAAGTCATGGTGTCTTTGTATCAAGTATGTAGAAACAAATAAAAATATATGTGTTGGACATGGTAGCTAAGTCCAAGAACTAGAAACTCATATTACTTGCCTTGAGAATATCTTTCAACATATCTATTAATGTTGGCCATGACTTATTCCATCTAAGAGTACCTTCATGGTTACTTTAGAAATTTACTAGGTTGTATCATGATTTAGTGAGTCATTGAAATTGATCTAGGAAAATCAAGCCATTTTGGTCCAACCAACTCCCAAGATTGAGAAAGAAATTGGATGACTTTAGGTTATAGTCTATTAGTAGGTTCATCAAAAAAATTGCACCTACCTATCATCTGATTTTCAAGATCCTAACGAGAAACACATATCATGGACCACATAGAGAACCCAAGAGGCCTGCAACAATATGAAATGATATCTAATGTATCCTTAAAGACATCATTCAAAGACATATGTGGATGACCCTCCCTTGGAAACTTCACCACATAGGTGTGGGTCGGATCCATGTCCACAAAACTGGGTGTGATGGCACTATTTTTGCCTCAGAAAACCTTATTTCTTCCCAGATAAGGACTACTCCCTAGAAAAGTAATAAAACACTTGAAACACTAGGAAAAGAATTGATTACCAGTACGAGATTGACATAATATCATTCAAAGACAAGGAATATAAACTTACCTCATATGGACCCTTCAAATAGATAATAACCAAGAACTCTGATCATTGATCCTTAAGGAAATTCAATGACCCCCATGATCACCGATATAGAATCATAGTGAGTTTAAGCAACATACTTCTCACAAAAATTACTCCTTTTGTAGGCTAGTCTGTTAGAAAATGGATAAGGAACTATTTCTCATATTTAAATCCATTAAAGGATATTAAGATGTTACTTTTTCTTCCCCCCAATGCCTCTGAACTTAGTATTCAACACATCAGATATCCCTCCATGCCATCTTGTGGGAAAAATCTTCACCCCTTTTGTTGACACCCCAAAATAGAGGTTTTAGCATGTGATATTCTCCTCTCAAAGTCATGTTTAATCAGTACCCAAGAATAGGGTACCCGATGCATTATATATACCTTTAAACCTCTTTGAAGGTTGAAGAACTATAGTTTGCTCATTTCAATAAAACATACAATCTAAGTACTCTGCATATTGCCCATTCAAAACTCTTCACTAGAAGGCAAATCATATTTCATGGTATTATGACTTCTTTGAACCCTCCTCACATATGCTAGGTTATGAAACACTCAATCTCATAACAGAGGAGATGTGGTGCAATTGCAATGGAAATCTTTGTCTCTAGCTATTATATTTCAAAATTTGTGATTTATATGCTTCACAAATATCTGATGTGAATCTTTGTCATGATAGATCTGATGTTTACAATAATTCTGACAACATTTTCTAGAGAGTGAGTTCTACAAGTCAAAATGGGTGTCTAGCAACCCAATTTTACTTTACTTGTATGGGGTCAAAACCTAGACATCATAGATATCCTTGGGAGGGACATCTATAGACACCCCATTTTGGATTTTCTTGTGAAGTTTAGTCTCAAAAGTGACTAAAGGGGTTCTTGAACATCAATACCATACCGTAAAACCATACATGTTCTTCATGCAACCCCAAAACCATATGCTAACCATAGATAAATGGTAACCTTTGACTTCAAAAACATTAATGTGTATGTGGGTCTTTACATGCCTACGTAGACATTCAAACCATTCTCAAATTTCATCCCCCAAAATCAAATGTATATCCCATTGCAACATAATTCAACAATAGCCATGTAAGTGATATACTATTACACAAGGCAATAAAGAAATGTATGTACAACCACCTCAACAAACTTGACTTAATCACAACATATCCAAAAACAAATTTAATGTAACATAGATGTGGATCCTTCACATGCCTATGTAATTTATGGGATGTTGAGATATGTGACCATGATATCTCACATTGAGCTCATATGAATCTTTGAATGGAAGACCCTAGTGTATTTATATGACCATAGATATATAAACAAGTCCTTCCATCACATTAATAAAGACTTTTATATCTAGAGTTACCAAAGGAATTATGAAGCAACTAGTGTCACTAACACTAGTTTCCATTCACATTTTTGGCAAATCCTAGCACTGTACTACCATCCCTAACTAACTTCACACCAGCTTGACACTAGAGAACACTTGGATGATGCCAAAAAACAACTACCAATCTGTATGAGAAGCAAGGTTGTAGAAAAAGTGGTCTAAATGTAGGCTCTTTCTCACTTTTGATTATGACCAAAGTAAGGTTCATGGATATGAGAAATTATGCATCTTTCTTACTAATTTGATATCATAATTTTCTTATTCTTCTCTTTATTTCCAACTTATCTTCGTTGTAACAAAGTATAGACCGCTATTTTTTTTATTCATTCTCATTAATCCTTCAAAGATAGGCATTAACACCAAAGTGAGTGCTCTAGGGTTCTTAACCCAGTGATAATGTACAACATAAGCCATACCTTGAATCTCATACTACTATCAATGTCTTTTACATCATCTAACTGTAGTAATGTTTAATTTTCTAGGTTTCCTTAATTAACTTAGTGGTGACTCTACATTTTGCATTTTTTTTCTAAAATGAGACCTTCTCGGGATCAATCCTATATTGAGGTTCTCATAGTAGTATGTACATTCTTAGTTAGGTTCAATTATCAAATTAAAAGAGGACATCAAAATAAAGTTATGGTTTTATTTTTATCAGACAAGTCCATAATTCTAATAAGATAAAAATTAATAATATTGGTATTAAAAGCTGACAATAATCTGACATTTTATTGACTGTATTACATCATCAAATCACCTAGCTCCAATATAATTATTATAAAGAAATATATAAAATATCATAATTTAGTTTTAATTTTAGTTTAGACATTATGGAACATTGTTTAGGCTTTTCCAAAAATACTGGCTTGGGTCAATTTTGGGTGGACAATTTTACATAAAAATGCCCATCTAACACAAAACCAATACAACATTAGATTTGAGCACATGTACCAACATTTTTAATGCTTATTTGCAAACCTAACCTTTTCAAACCATATTTTTTTATATTGATAATGTGTGTGGGCTTCATATTTGGACTTCATTTTCAAAAAAGAACTAGGTCGGTTGCATAACTTTTACTAGAACTGGAAAAAATAACAAAAAACACTTAAGTCACCAAGACTAAATGATCATGACAAGTTCACATACAAGAGAATACTTGTTAAAGATGAGGGTATGTTGGGATTTAATGGAAATTTAGGGGTGTTTCAAAAAAATAAACTCTTTCTACTATCTCTATGTGATTCCACAAAATTCCGTGTGTGTTATTTTATTTTGAGATTGGAACTATATTTGATTCTAATTTGGAAATAAAAATCCTTACCTAAACTAAACTCGATCAACAATACAAAAAACTGGGACCAATTTTTCTAGACCAGACTGAGTTTGATTCACATGCTCAGTGCAACTCTCATGGTAATAAACATTGTGTTTATTTAATAATATACACATACATAGTAGATTAAAAAATAGATAAGAAGGGAGGGTGGAGGAGTTGAAGTAGAACTAGAAAAATAAGTATCAAAATAGTTTTTTTTATCATATCTTAATGATCATCATGGTAGAGTTTATATGATTTTTAAAAGGTGAGGGGTATTTCGAAATTTCATGGTTTGAGGGTGTAAAACTTTGTAAAAAGATTGTCATTGGTAGATAATAAAAATATTTATGATTGCATTTACATGGAAAACATTTAAGTTTCCAATTATAAGAATAAAAATACAAATAAGAAGTCACGATCAAAATGAAAACCCATAAAAAATATAAGTTGTATAGAGAAACAAAAATGTCTATATAGATCTTGCATGATATACAATATGAAGAAATTCATTTTATTATTTTTCATTTCAAAATTGAATCTATTAGGTTGTTGAAAATATAATTGAACTATTATTGATACCAGTTGAATTTGTGAATGTGGAATTTTTTTAACTAAAAAGTTATTTGAAATTAATATTCTTACGTCTATTAGATTTTTTGTAAAGTCAAGTAAAACAAATCTCAAATAAATGCATTCAATATAAACTATACATATATATGTGTGTGTGTATAAAGAAAATCATAGTTATTATTTTCCTTTAGATTTTTAATTTAATTTATTTTCTTGGGTCTATCAAAATAATAAAATGGGATGTATGTGAATACTATTGCAAAATCCAAAATTGAAATGGATGTATTCCTAGAACGTACACAACTGTAGTGAACATTCTATTTAGAATGGATAAGATTGATCACAACTTACCCTTGGTAGAATGATAAAAGAGAAATGGAATATTAACTCATGTACTTTTAATTGAACTTTAGGGTCCTATTAATTTCAAACCAACATGTCACCGTTACTCAAACTAGATGTAGAGAAATTTTCTTTGGAGATCAATAAATTTGTATTTGGAGAAGTGTACTTAAGTTGAGAAAAGTCAAACAAACTCTACATAAGATGAAAAAAATTATTAGAATTTAATGATAGAGTTTGTAGTGAGTGTGCATATTTGGTATATGTATTACACATAAGTTAAAAACCATATACATTTTCTGATAGGATACATGTTACAAAGTAGTATGGTGGTAACCAACAACTTGGATGGTCAGTTAGATGCCAAATGAGTAACAATGATAATGGTAGAGAGAGTCACACATCATGTGACTAGTCATGATGAGTAACTCTTGATATGTTTCTTTTCTATAATCTTAGAAAATTTAGCATTTGATCACAATCAACTTAGTGAGCCGATCTATATACAAGATTTACCTATTATAACACATGTCGCACAAATCCAACCCCACCCCAACCATCGTATTAGTAATGAAGAAGAATAACAAGAGAAATATAGGCATCCACTATGGTCACATTAGTAAGTTTATAAATCCATATTTTCGTGTTTACTTTTCTTTTTATGTTACCACAATATATACTTTAGTTGGAGTGATCCCATTATTACCCCAGAAATGTTCTCCTTCTTATAATCTATCTCCACCATTTAAAAAAAGAGTACTGATAGGAAATATGTTGATAGTTAGGTCAACGAATAAGTATCTAATATCTGACCAAAAATAGTAGGAATACATAAAAACTATATTATTGTCCAATGCACATCAATATAGCGGAGTGTCTGTGTTTTGATTCTAAAAGAACCTTAAAGATATTATTATATCAATCACATAAAACTAAGAGAGATGGTATAATTTTAATATCACATCATGATGATGTTATTGAGTTTTTGTAATGAAATTTGGTAGAAGGACTTACTCATTGTGCTAAAATATGGATAAAAAGTGTTATCTTTAAATTGTTATAGTCTAAATGATGTGATTCTACAAAAGTAACTAAAAACTATGATGAGATTAGTTTTTACTGAGCGTATTAATTCATGCTTGTTATTATAATTCCATATTCTTACTTCTAACTCAAATAGTTATCTAAACTATCTATGAAATGTTGGGGGTATATACATAAGTTTTCTATCCCAAGTTTTACCTCATTTGATATAAGAACGATATGAGACAACCATCATTGAAAGGTTGTTGGAATCCCTAATATTACAACTCATTTGATATATGGCATGCCTATGTTAATAACATATCCTTATTCTAGGTAATTCAGAATTATTTGGTAAATTAATTTAAGATATACATCAACACTAAAATGAGTAAATGTGTCTATTGGAATAGAGTACGTGAACTGTTGAATTTTTAACGAGTTGGATGTTCAAATTGAAATGATGATAGGAAGTTAGGAACACCTTAAAATTTTCATTGATTTTTGTATAGGTAAAGTGAAATGGTTTCCTAATGTTGACCAACCAATATAGTAATACAAACTATGTACTACTCCAAGCATATTAGATTACATGGACGACTACAAGGCTAACATGGAGTTTCTTTACTTTGTTGACTTCCAAGGGTACTTTGAGTCATGTAACTTTTTTATTCATGTTTTATTTTGATGTGTGTTTAGTTAGGAGGTGATTCATAGTGGAATGTCAGAAAAATGTATCCTAACTGTATATAAATGTCAGAAAAATGTGTGTTTAGTTAGGAGGTGATTCATAGTACCTACACATGCTCATTGTATTGAGGCATTGAGATCCTGTAAGTACACATGATATCCTTATGGTTGGTTTGAGGTTGTGTGGAAGTATTAGGTAGGTCGAAATTCCCTAAAGTATATAGGTGGCTCATGAAATGTGTGTTATACTTGTTGGGTTCAACCATGTAGTTTAGGTCTTTCAAGTTACAAATCATTGAATTGCATAGCGAACTAGAACTATATTTTTAACTTTTTTTAAATGACATTATAATATATCCATTACTCTTTGTAGACGTCATTAAGATAGATAGATTCCCTTTATTATACTAATAATGTTTTACTATTATTAAACTTTTATACTAAGTGACTCCTAAATATAATTTTGGCTCTACGTGTAAACTTCATGTCTTACCACCTGAGTGGGTGTAAGGAGTGGGGCATGATAGAGGATCCACTCCTTACTTAAATTTGAGGAATAAATCCATATAATCTAAGCACACCAACAAGCATGCTATAATAGGTGTAAATTTTTAGTTTTTCAAAATAATGGTATACAAGAATAGTAGCAAAATAATAAATCATGACTATATTCAATTTATCAAGATGTACACAATAATCTCCCATTAAGGGGCTTACATGAAAATAACAGCTTCATGATCCAAGTAAAGGGATATCTAACTTATCTCAAGTCTATCTCCCAAGATTAAGCTCCTCTAATCCAACTCCAAGTCACAATTTCGACTCCACCATGTCCTTTACCTAGGATATGGAAGCATACCCCACAAGAGAAGACAAAATAGATGTTGTCAGTGTAAAGAAGTGAGATCACCTCTCTACTAATAATAGTAAAAAATCTAATGAATAGTAACAGAAGTTAGAAATTTTGACTATATTCAATTGAATAAGAGTACATAATTTTTTCCCAAAAGGGTGTACATGCTTTATACAAAAAGAGGATCTAAGTTGTGGGAAACTCAACTACATCAATATGTCTCCAGTAAAATAAATAACTTATAGTCCAAGGTGGAAGGATGAACTCCTTTCTCCTAGTCTTAGGTTGGCTCACCATGCTCGTGTACTCTCCAGAACTCGAGTTTTGGCTCTATGAGCTCTGGTTGGTGTGAGGAAGACTCAGGAGCTATCAATTCCTTGCAAACAAATTTCCTTCACAAGTCGTGAATGCCCCATTATCTCTCTATATTGCGTATGGCGCCATGACCGTGGGTGAAGAACCTGGGTTGTGAAAGGATCCGGTTGCCAAGGTTGTTTTAATTAGTTGATCAACGTCCGATGGGTATTTTGGTCCATTCTCATGCTCATTTTGAATTATTGGCAATGATATATGTTTCACGTGAAATGACTAAAATGCCCCCATGCATTTGATTATTATGTCACAGTGCCTAAGATAGTTTTGTCATTTTGCAAGTTACTTACATCGGTTTATAATCTGATTTAAATGACTATCACGTTATAGTTTTCCTATTTTCTGATTGGTCAATTTTATAAAATTCATAGTAAATTGTACGATTATAAAAAAAATATGAATAAATATTCTTGGAAAGTATTTTTCATGTAGAATATGATTTTGTGATTTTTGAGTGTCAATTTGTATCCATGTTTCAATGTTTATAATAAAAACCATTTTAATTATATAAAAAGCCTTAAAATATATAACTAGTTCATTTTAACTCTAAATTTAAGAAATAAATATGTTTTCTTAATAAGGAGAATCCAAGTAATCGATTGGTCCTAGTTTTGAGTCCTAAACTGATGGTTTTCATAGAAGGTCCAAGATTAGGGTTTCTCACATTATATGATTTATAAACCCTAATCCATGTGTGTAAACTTGTATCTAAGACAAAAGTAACATTAGACACATTTAATTAATGAAAGGTCCTCTCTATGAATCTCAAAAGAGGTATGTATGTGCAACCCTATTTATTTATGAGTTTAAACACATGTCCTTCAGTTGGGCATTTGATATCCAATCCTATTTTCCCAATGAGGCATTGCTTAGCCTTCCTTCTCTTTATTGCCTTCTTGTGTCACTTTTATTTCAATTATTCTAGGGTCTTGTACCCCACTTGAAAAGTTAGTAAATATCTTAAAACTACCATTGTATTATTCTAGAATGATTATGTAAATGACTAATTAACTAATGTAGTGTACATGAGTACAAACCACCCATAGAAGGCATGTATTATCTCGCCCAGGGGAATGTGACCACTCTCCCCAATTTTATAAATATATTCAGGTTTTTGGGAATGTGTTACTCTCCTTCACCTAGAGGTCAAGGTTCGGTAGGTGCCTCAACCCTATATTAGTTTAATTGTTGTCATATTAAATCATGCATGCAATTTATTATTGTTTAACTTGGTAGAATTCTAATTTATTTTACTTGCCTCATATTCTTGACCCTCTTAGCATAGTGAATCTTTATTATTTCCTACTTTAGTTTGTAATTGTCCTTATTCCTTAATTGACACATACATTTTTTCTCCTCTTACCGAGTGATCCCAACCACCCAGGTTTAGGGTCAGAGTACGCAACAGGAGCATGGTGAATCATCCTAAGTTATTTATTTTGGGGAAAGGAGTTCATCCTTCCACCCTAGACTATAAGTTATTTATTTTGGAGACATATTGATGTAGTTGAGTTTCCCTCTACTTAGATACTTTATTTTTATAAAGCATGTTTACCCTTTTGGGAGAAATTGATGCACTCTTTATTAAATTAATTATATAATGAAAAAAATTAACTTCTTATGCTATTCATTGGATTTTGTTTACCATATTTAGTATAGAGGTGATCTCACTTCTTTACAGCATGGTATCAAAGCCAATGGTAGTCAGAGTCTTGACTATTTCAATTTGTCTCCTTAGTTAGAAACCATTACCTTATATAGTTTCCCTTTAGTTCACCTTATAATTGACTTATGGTGAAATTTTGATTTAGGACCACAGGAGTTCACCATAGAAATATCTTTAGTCAACTTTTAGGTGATTAGCCTATTAGGTAACTACTAGGGCATAAAGTTGAAAGCAGGGGTGTCTAGAAAGGGTTAGGGTCTGGGGGTTGGCAATATTTTCCTCCATACTAGTAGCTTGGTTTACGAGGACTCCCTAATCCATATGTCACTGGCCTAGCCTGGCCTAAGCTGATACTATTGTCCAAAATAGCATACCTTTAGGCAAAAAGCCTCAATGTTGAGTGTCCTTAGGAACCTAATATGATGATTTGGGTAACAAAATAAAATCACCTTATATCCCATAAGTTCCTCATATGAGCATTATATTTCCATGTTTAAGGGTAGTCTACCCTATATTAGACATTGAAGTTTGGTAATAGTGAGTAGCAAACAATTAAGTGTTGGGTCTTATACATGATTTGATTAGACTCACACTTTTACCTCTACTTTAGTTTGACTTAGTAGGTCAACCCTTTTAAGGGGTGGAGTAGTGGTAGTAGTACCTTGACATATTTTGCATTTTCTGATTTCAAGGATGAAATCCCTTTTTAGGGAGGGATGGAACCTTTACATAGAAAAATCTAGCCACTTTTGAATTAGAAACCCTAACTCCATAAACAAGAGATTAGTGTGTTTATATGATTATTATTGACCAAACAAATTATAATTATAATATAACTTGTTTGTTTATATAGTAATGAATCCATAATAAGTATCTAATAAATAGTTCATATGCTTGAACCCCAACAAATACTTAATATGAGTAACTCACTAATTGTGAATACACATAATGTTGACCATGTCACCCTAATGATATGATAAATGGAACTAATGCATGCTAAGAATGCACAACATGTAATGGTTATGTTGACCTAAACCCTAATATGTAATCATCTAACCTCAACATATATACATATGTATCCTTAATGCCTTCATTATACATTAGTGACATTAGGTGGCATCGTCAGATAATATACCTTCATACACATAAATGGAATATAACCACCTTATCATAACTTAGTACATGAATCAATTCCTTAATAAGCAATGTGTTCCACCTTATTCACTAAAATGCATATAATGACTCAAATGTTAGAAGGAGTAATTGGATTTACATAAGCCTGATTATTAAGTCTACAATAATTCCAAATACCTAATGTGATGTTAAATGTATAATTTATAATATGAAGTGTAAATAGGAGAAAATGGTTAGTGATGACATTAATGTGAGTATGAAAAGTGATGTGAGAATGTGTAATATAAGTGTAAGAAATTAATGTGACATTATTTAGACTTAATAACTTTTTAGATAATATTATCTACAAAATAATTGGTGATAACTCTCTATGATGGTAACATGAGGATAATGGAGTATAAGTTCAAGTTATTAAGGATTGTGACCTGATACATTATTAAAAATTGTGATTACTTCATAAACCCTAAATGTGCTTAAAATTCTTAATTAGTAAATAAGAAATGCATATCATGAGTGCATAGTGTTGAGATATAATTCTTTTGACAACAATGTGAATAAAGCATGATACAATTAATAAGGATGATGTAATTTCACAATAAACATAATGCTAATAAGCCACAAATGTCAATTGTGTTATATTTGGTAAAAGGTAACATGAATAGTGAAAACCTTAGTAAAACATGACTTATGAGTAGAGCATGTGAAGTACCATAGATTAGAAGTAACCACCTTTTTTCTTAATCTTGGGATGTTACGTACTCACCTTTCCCTCTTGTTGAGATTTTGGGGATGAAATCCTTTTTAAGGGCTGGAGTGTTGTAACATACTAAATCTTGGGTTTATTTGAAATTTAACCCAATTTCAAGATTTCATTTCTTTCTTATCCTTTTTGTCCTTTTCCCTAAACTTTCCTATATTTTCTATCCTCTTTGTCCTCAATGTTTAATTTGAGCAACCCTTGATGGCTTGAACTATATTTACCCACATTCATGATAATGAATGGGCTTCTTGCACAAATATCTCAAATAGTGTGTCAATTAGTGTCTAATAATGAAAAATGACCATTATTGACAGATAATGAACAAATTATACTAATTTAGAGTCTTTGTGGGTTTTTGGGACAAGAAATGAGTATTAATGTGGAATTAGTTAATTAATGAGAGAATACTCCTCTTTTGTTTTCTCTCTCCTCCTAAGTTGCAATAAAACATTAAAATAGAGTAATTTGAGATATGACTCTAGAAATTCATATATGTTGTATATCTCAAATTTCCACCCAAAGATTTAATTAGAAAACATTTTCAAGTAAATTCACCCTTTAATGCATTAATATATACACATTATTGGCCAATATGGTGATTAAGGGCCAAAGATTTTGCAAAATGAAAATCTAATTACATAGCATTAATCTAGGCATTAATATTAGCCTATGGTTCAATTTGAGCTCATTTGACCCATGTCTGGCCCGTCACAATGATTTTCTAAGATTTGATTATAGTGTAGCTATGGTTTTCAATTCAATTTTATCAATGCGACGCATTTACCTAAAGTTCCATTATTTCTCGCTTGTCATGCATTACCTATATCACCCGTACTCATCATACAGCCTATATTCAATCATCTAAAAAATCGACCCGGTCCAACAGTTAGATCATCATCACCTTCCTCCGACGGTTATGTCAGTCAGAAGCTATTTCGCATGCTTCAATTCCCCGACCTCTTTCTCCCTCAACTGACCACCAATTTGCATGATTTCTTCATTGTTGGATTTGTCTCTCTCTCTCTCTCTCAGATTGAATGAGCCTTAACTCACCTCTCCTCTCACCCTGAGCACGAGATGCCCAAAGCGGATCTCTCAACCCTCTCCACCGCCAGTTAACATAAGAGCCTCTGGCTCGCCTCCCACCTATATAAGGCCACTTAAAGAATCCCTAGTCACCAAACAATTCTCCCCCACCTCCAATTTCACCTACTATGGCTCCAAGCTCCCTGACCTTCTCGCTCCTCATCTCTGGCGACATCGGCCTCGCCTCGACGCCCTACACCACCTCTCTTCAAATTAACAAGCTAGTAAGCATCCACGACCCTCCTTCTTTGCTTTTCCGTTCTTAGTTTCCTCTATGCTTGTCTGAGTCACCACATCCTATAGACGTGCATATAGGCTCTCATCAGCACTAGCCACCTCGGCACCTCAGTGGTCTCCTGGCCTTTATGAGGCGTCGGTCGAGTTCTTCTAACCTTCATGGATGTGTTCCGCATCTAGTCTCAGTGTTTCCATGCCTACTCGATTCTTTGCAGATCCCCCAACCTTCTCCCCTATTTCTCCTTCTTTTGGTGATGCTCCCTGAGCTCCTATACTCTCCAGAATTTGATTTTAATCTCTATGAGCTCGGGTTGGTGTGAGGAAGACTCCGGTCCTATCAGTTCCTCACGAGCAACTTTCCTTCGCAAGCCTCAAACGCCCCATGATCTCTCTGTATTGTGTATGGTGCCATGACCGTGGGTGAAGAACCTGGGTCGTGAAAGACCCGGGTGCCCATGTTGTTTTAATTAGTTGATCAACGTCTGATGGGTATTTTGGTCCATTCGCATGCTTGCTTTGAATTATTGGCAACGATATATGTTTCATGTGAAAAGACTAAAATGCACCCAGACATTTGATTTTTATGTCACATCACCTAAGATAGTTTTGTCATTATGCAAGTTATCTACATTGGTTTATAATCTAATTTAAATGGCTATCACGCTATAGTTTTCTTATTTTTTGATTGGTCGATTTCATAAAATTCCTAATAAATTGTAGGATTATCTAAAAAATATGAATAAAAAGTCATTGTAAAGTATTTTTTGTGTAGAATATGATTTTTTGATTTTTGAGCATCGGTTTATATCCCTATTTCAATGTTTATTATAAAAACCATTTTAATTATATAAAAAGCCTTAAAATATATAACCAATTCATTTTAACATCAAATTTAAGAAATAAATATGTTTTCTTAATCAGGACAATCCAAGTAATCGGTTGGTCCTAGTTTTGAGTCCTAAATCGACGATTTTCATAGAAGGTCCAAGACTAGGGTTTCTCACATAATATGATTTATAAACCCTAATCCATGTGTAACAACTTGTATCTAGGAAAAAAGTTACATTGGAGACATTTAATTGATGAAAGGTCCTCTCTAGGAATCTCAAATGATGTATGTATGTGCAACCATATTTATTTATGAGTTTGAACACTTGTCATTTAGTTGGGCATTTGATATCCAATCCTATTTTTCCAATAGGGTATTGCTTAGCCTTCATTCTCTTTATTGCCTTCTTGTGGAACTTTTATTTCAATTATTCTAGGGTCTTGGACCCCACTTGCAAAGTTAGTAAATCTCTTAAAATTGCCATTGGATTATTCTAGCATGATGATGTAAATGACTAATTAACTAATGTAGTGTACATGAGTACAAACCACCCATAGAGGGCATGTGTTATTTTGCCCAGGGGAATATGACCACTCTCTTCAATTTTCAAAATATATTTGGGTGTTTGGGAATGTGTTACTCTCCCTCACCCAGAGGTTGAGGTCCGGTAGGTGCCTTAGCCCTATATTAGTTTAATTCTTTTCATATTAAATCATGCATGAAACTTATTGTTTTTTAACTTGTCAGAATTCTTATTTATTTTACTTGCCCCATATTCTTGACCCTCGTAGCAGAGTGAATCTTTATTATTTCCTTCTTTAGTTTGTAATTGCCCTATTTCCTTAATTGACACATACATTTTCTCTCCTCTTGTTGGGTGATCCCAACCACACATATTAGGATCAGAGTACACAACAGGAGCATGGTGAACCAGCCTAAGACTAGGAGAAAGGAGTTCATCCTTCCACCCTAGACTATAAGTTGTTTATTTTGGAGACATATTGATGTAGTTGAGTTTCCCTCTACTTAGATCCTTTATTTGTATAAAGCATGTATACCCTTTTGGGAAAAATTGATGTACTCTTTATTAAATTGAATATAGTCAAAAAATTAACTTCCGCTAATATTCATTGGAATTTGTTTACCATATTTAGTAGAGAGGTGATCTCACTTCTTTACAGTCAGCATAAAAGCTGGTATGTGCATACGAATATGAATTGAGAAACTTTAGGAAAAAGGACCTGAAATATAACAAGGCTTCCCAAATCATGAGTGAAAAAGATCATCCAAGTGGATATCAAGAATTTTTTTTGAAGAAGATAAACCATAAGACGATTTCTAGCCATAATAAATTTGCATCAACAACATCACAAATATGAATAGTGCATGTAAAAACATTAGACTAAGGTCATTAATTTCATGTAGCGCTCGAACACCATAGGATCTCAGCCAAAATGTATTCCATGGAAAGGTGCACCTGAGCAAAACAAGAGGCCGATATGTATGTGTGTGTCTATATATATATATATATATATATATATATATATATATATATATATATATATATATATATATATATATATATATATATATATATATATATATATATATATATATATATATATATATACATATATATATATATCGAGTGTAAAGGCACACTCGGGGCAAAACAAATTATGCCCGGCACATGTTTGTACTCATGTACAACTACTAGAAATAAAATTAATGTAAGTCATGCACAATGTAGAGGAAAGATGTAAGTTTAGTCAAGATCACATAAGAGGATGAGAACATCCAATCAGTTATCATGTGGGGTCAAAGAACCCATAAACAAATATCTGACCATGTCCACAAATAAGGTGCAACGTAAGATCATAAAGTCCACCACAAGAAGGCTAGGGTATCAAATACTCAAATTAAGGTTTACTTATGGAATAAAATGAACAAGATAAAAATAAGGATCCAACATGAATATTCAACAAAATAAGATGATCACAAGACACATATCAACACATTTTTCTCACTAATGTCTACCTCTCATAAGAGAGAGAATGTGTAAAGGGTAGTATGTCCTAAAGGACCAAGAGAGAGAGATTAATATGGGTGATTGCACAATATAGAATTTAGGGAATGTAACTGTGACAACCTAAGTTTTTGCTCCATCTATTATACTCTTTCTCCCTCTTTTCCTTTATGTATCCTAACTCACAACTCTAACCCAACCTTATTCCTGGTGATCAATTCCATGCTTTGAACACCTTGATGTTTTGTTAAGAGTCACATTGCTAGTATGATGCTAAATATGACGTTATTTCTAGTTTTAATCTAAGTTGGAAACTATATTGCATGTCATTGGATACATATTCTTCGTTGAAGCTTTTGACCCTCATCCCTAAAATACTTCAGGACCATAATGTTTTTCATGTTGAAGGGCATTAATTGTGAATCTAACAAGTCAATAATCTCCTCAATCGGAGTACCGGATCAAAAGATATGGATAGTATACAACATGGCTTTATTTAGCCCATTTCTTATGTTTTATTCTGTGTTTGGGCCAATTTTGACCACTTTGGGCCCAAAGTTGAAGATGAGGCCCATCTTCTTGTTCCCCCCTTCCCTTTCTACTTCAAGAAAGTATCGGAGGGCAAGAGCTCCTCCTCCTTTTCCTCTCCAAATCAGGCATGGTGGGGGAACAAAGGAATGAATTAACCCTAACCTCTTACTCCATTTAAGGCCTCCCCTTTCCAACCCTTACTTATTTTTTGTCTCAATATCTTCAGTTGCTAGCCTCACCGCCTCCTCTCCTAAACCCTTCCTTTTTCCCTCTAGCAGCTGGCATAGTTGTAGGACTAATGGTAGGCATTACATCCCACCTCCATCAATTATAGAAAGAGAGCCAGCCCCTAAATAATGGTTCAGTGCAATCACAATGGGAGAACTGGAGCCACCTTGCCTTCTTCCTGCTTGTAGCTACCCCTGCCCACAAGCTGGTTCCATGGCTACTGCGACTGGAGTTCTAGTGGCACTAGGTAGTGGACCACCCATTCAACAAATAAGCTCCCACGGCCGAGAGCAGCGCCGACCTTAAGAAACGGATCTGTAGGGGCGTCTTTCACCCTTCTTGGACCCTCAGTGGAGGCACACCAGGGAGGTTGGGTGGTACCCTATTGCTGCTCTATTTGCAGGGTAGAAGTAGGGAAATCCCACTTGGGATCGGAAAAAAGAGGGTGACTCCCCACCTGGCTTGGCACATGAGGACATGTGCCTGTGTTGTGAGCGGGTGAATGATGGGCCACATAAGGAGCTCAATAGCCCACATCTTTTTTTTCTCACCAAGGTAATCCAAGCCTTCCTAATAAGCAACATCCCTCTTCATGCTAGAATTCTCAAAAATATGTGAAGTTATGTATCAAGTTGATTGGAAAGAAAAGATCTACAACATGATAATATTTGCAAACCTTAAATATCAATGAAATCTGGCTATTATCCCAAAATGTATGAACATTAATCTTTTGATGTGACTAACTGCATGATTATAGTTAACTTGAATCATCTATGTTCAACTCTACCTTAAACTTTCTGATTTAATTTATGTTTGTACACACTTTAGAACTCAATGTGGACCTAAACCCCCCCCCCCTTATTCTCACGATTGCCTTTTATGTAAAATGTAACTTTATATGGATGTTGGTATTGGAACTTCAATCCTTTTGCTAATCTTGTTCCTATATCACATCAAACCTTCGTCATAACTCAAAATTAGTATTCTTGTACCATCTCATGGTAAAACTACCAACCCTAAACCCATGTTTGCACTTGTGTTGGTCCATACACCTTGTATGCATAAATGTGACCTATGTATGACATGTATGGCTAACCCTTGATTCAAATGGTAGTTGTGACCTATCTCGTACATCAAACTCCTATATATTTTTAAAATAAGTAATTTCATGATGATTGGAGACTCTAATGTCTAAGTTCACTCTATGTTATGCTATGATGGTGAATGTGACTCTTTAGTCCACTAGTGTTGACCTAGCGCAACGCATATGATCTACTTGCTTCACTTGTACCCTAATCTCATATGAATATGGTTTGTATGCACTCCCTCTAATATGTCTTGAATCTTTTAGTAATATTTGAATTGATGTGGATGTCCCATATAATCTCTATATTGACCCCTAATGGCATATAAATTACGTTGATGCTTGCATGTATGTGGATATGTTGATACCAATGTTGGACTTCAATGCCTTGACCCTTGGGGACATCTATCTATATTCTATTATGTGCTATGTCCATACTTTCCTAATCTAAATCATGCTTTATGCTTGGATCCCTTGTCCTATTTGGATCATGACCTTGCATGCCCTATTATGAGTCTCTGACCCTATAATGTGCATGAGTGACCTAAATCTTGATATGAACATATATAATGAATGGAACTTTGAAATGACTTGAAACTTGAACCCCACCTTGATAATGTCTTCTAGACTAGTAAAGGATCATCTAATGCACTAATAAGCAATGTTGCACCTAACTTGGCCAAAACGTAAAAAATGGAGCTAGTTAGGGTTAATGATGAGAATCTAATGCATGTATGTAATCTTGTTGTTAATCAGGTGTTGCTTATGGCTAGATGCTGAAGGATAGATTATGAAATCTCTGAAATTAGGTATGGGATTTAAATAAGTATATGACTATGGCTTTCTTGCTTGAAATGTGATACATATGTATGCTTTCTAACTTGCTCAAATATTAACATGTAGTATTCTAGTATGTACTTGATGATTGTCTCGTATCGTTGTTTTGTAACTTGCAAACATAATATAGTACTCCATTATAAAAACCACATACACATGCCTAAAGTTTTAGGGTAAGGTCATGAAGATGGGTGTCCTACTTGAGTTATCAAGATAGGGTGGATCGTTGATAAAAGGGTTGGCTAATCTAGAGCACCCTCCTAGACTCTTCCAGTGAGAAGTTGTCCATGAAAGGCCTTATGAATACATGATATTGATGAATGCACGAAATGATGGTATAATTGGAGTGAAACGACATAAAATATGGGCTCTCATTTTTCTAAATACTTAACTTGTTTATTTCTTGTTCGTTACTTCTGCAAATCTTTTCAAATTATGAAAATCTTATGTATATGCATCCTTTAGCCCTGTACTCGGCACCTCGTGTGCTTGACCCACCTTGTTTCACGTATTTTATAGGTTCAGATATGGCTAGCAGTTGATGGGCTTGGTGAGATATGTTAGGTGTTCTTGTTGTAGATCCCTAGTATCCATGAGATGATTGGTAAAACTATACTCTTGAACATGTAATTGAAAGCTTGTAATAAACAATGTTTCTTAATAATACTTGGTGACTGTTGAGATATGAATGGTGCTTTTATCTTGCTATCTGTTCATGTATGCTAAGAATTTCACGCTTCCACATGTGGTCTTTGGTATTTGTTTGGTTCATGGGACTGGGATTCTAGTTCTATGACAGTAATATATCTCAGATCGAGTCTATAAGTGTTCAAAGCCAACCCTAGGTTCATGCTAGGGTCTTCAAAACACCTATTAAGGCATATATGAAATTAGGGTTAACTTCACATTAATCATATAAACCCTAAAAGTCTCCTTTTTATTAATATATAATTTGGTCATAAAAACCATATCAGATTTTAGATTATCTTTTTTTGAATTCATAGAATAAATTATTTTAGTTTTATGACATATAGATTATTAGTTATTATTTTTAGAAAATCGAAACAATTAAATAAATCCTTAAAAATTGCATATATATTAGAATGGAAAATTATGATGAGTTGACACTATTGGGTGGAAAATGATTTTTTATTCCAAAATATATTTTATTTTATTTTTAGGATCTATAAATAATTAGTTATGACTTTATGAAGAATAATCTAATTATTGATTTTCCAAAATCAAGATATTATCAAAAGATGATTTTGCCCTCAATTAGAATTCTGGTTGTACATCATGATAAGAACAAACATGTCAAACTAAGATTCTAAAACTAGCATGGCTTAGAAATAAAGAACAAGGAAAATGACCGAAATGCCCTTGGTGCGAAAAACATAGAAGTGAAGAAAAGAGGGATAAATTAGGGAATCTAAGGAGGAACATGTTCTTAATTTTGTCCTGTCGCGCAATAAAGCATGTCATCAGCAGGGCACAAACCTGAGCAGACAAATCATAGCCTAGAGAGGGGTCGATTTCAAGGACAACACCACCTTCTGCCCATATCTATTAAGCTCAGAGATAATAGCCTTAAGGCATGGTGGTGGTCAGAGACCTAAGAACCAACCTTCGTCATTACAAGTATCAAAGAAACTTTTGAAATCGAAAGGAAGCAACTCAACCAAAAGTAAAACCTGGTGAGAAACAACAATGATGCTCGATAGATCATCAAGAAATGGAGCTAATCACGATGGTAGCAGGAGAAGCAGGCGTTTGGTAAATGGGTAATATTCTTAAAATAGAAACATCAATCGAAGGAGGAAAACATGGTTACCATCTTTTAGGGGAGAAGTGGTTTGTGAAGAAAGCTTCCAAGAATGTCTGGTAGTCCCAATCATTGTCCCTTGTCATCGTGGAGGTTTAGGGAATCACGGAGAGACTAGAAAAGCATCAACACAGTCATGGTTTTGAACATATGATCTCCATGTAGTTGAGTGCAAGAGGGGGTTTGACCTTACTTCCTAGAGGTGTTTTAGAGGTGCAGTAATTATAAGAGGATAACACAGAGGATAGGAGAAGCATCAGTTGTCTGAGACTATGGATCGTGAAGAAGATGAAAGAGAGAGAGACTGACGACATAGATGTTGGTATGTATGCCCTGAGAGCCAATCATGGGATGATTGGTGGGATACATTAAGATTGATTTGATAAACATCAAAGGCAAGCTTCCAATTCTTTCAGGTTCAGTCATATGAGATAATGATAGAACAGATTGAATTTCTAGAGAATGACCGTACTCAATGACGTATGCTTTCAAGTTGAGAACCTGAACGATGAGATCATACGGATGCTAAGAGTTTGTACATTCTTTTTATGTCCCTAGTCAGATGTCATTGTGTAAGGTAGATAGACAACAATGACACACAAGACTAGATTGTGGTATTGGTTGATGATAGAATCTCATTAGTCATGATATGGAGATATCAAACCAAACACATAGGTACTTGTTAGAGAACAAGTGTACCGGACAGACCCACCGTGAGTTTGACACATGGAACCATGACATGGTAGTCACAGTCAGTTCTCACAGTGATGGTGGTGAGTGTGATTCTTTGACCTGAAATCACTATACTCAACACATTTCGTTGGGTACACTTTGACATCATCAAACGTAGTCTTGAAACATGGGTTGTTATAAAGGTGATGATTGGGTGGCTTTGATACATGGGGCTTTTGAGGGGTGAGTGATAGATATGGGATTTGTCCCTCCTGAGGGAGTTTGATATCCATGGCCACTTGATGAGTAGGATTGAGATAGGCGTGTGCATGCATGTGTGAATCAGTATATGATATTGATGTCATACATATCTCCTCCAATCTACTCTGAGATCAAGAAAGTGAATGAACGTTGACAGGATGACTGTTCCATGCCTTGAGTTCATTTGGGATATCAGAGACAAAGGAATTATACATTCACTGTAATACCATTCACGGATTGTAGGATTGAAATTTGTTCTCTAACTTTCTATATCACTTAGGTAGCATTGATGTGCGTCTAGGGACCGCTCTTTGCTTGTGAAGTCATAAGTGTTATGGACTTTTACTGCCAATGTGAAATGGGCCTGTAGGGTCACACACATAGGATTTAACCTGGAAGAGGAGTTCATCCACAAATGATGTTTAGATTGATTACTAAAGGAGTTTAGTAGTTCAATTAAACACTCAATTAATTGATAGCTCAGTATCATAGTGTTCAAGGTGTTGGACCGATTGATTAGAGTATCAGATTGATTGAAACTGCAATTGACTGATTATATACAGTCTGCACTCCCAACCAATCAGCTCATGTGATGAACCTATCGGCTCAGGTTGGTGAACCGATTGGCTCATGTGATGAACTGATCAGCTTAGGACAGGCTAAATCGACTGGTTCAAGGGTTGAGCCGATCGGCTCAATTGGTCCAAAGAGTGAGTTGGGAAAGCCAGGTTGGTAAGAAATTTCTCTTCATTTCACTTGTCCAATTTTATTGGAACAAGGATTGATATTTGGATCAATTTGAAACAAAAGAGGAAAAGTCAATCGGGAACTGACCAGGGTAGTGAACCGACCGGTTCAGGTGCCCCAACTGATCAGTTTAGGTGTGAATCGATCGGCTCAGGTCCCCAACCGACCGTTTCATGCTTGAAACAATCGGTTAAGCTGGCGTAGTTGGTTGTTTTGTGGAAAATCCCGAACCCTTCTACTCCTGCTTTAATCCCACATTGCTCGGGGTAGAGAACCCTATCCCATGACCCTCCTATATATAGGGGTACTGGAGGCTTCCCAAGTACAACTCAAAACACCAATTTCTCTACAAAATTGTCGTTCTCTCTGGTTGTGGTAACCAGGAGAGCCCGAGAAAGTGCTACCCGACAAGGGAGGCACAATGAGGGAAAGACAACTGTAGAAAGGCAACTGCTTGCAGGAGAGTGTGTCGGTGATTATTATGCTAAAAGGAGGGTACGACTCCTTCTGGTGCCTTGTGCGACAAGGTGATCAGAGTTCCAAGTGGTTCGTGTGGACTACTACAGAGGCAGGAGATTTCTTCCGCTCAGAGGACAGCTGTCGATCTGTCAGTCTGGGTGTGACCAGGAGCTGTTAGTCTAGGTGTGACCAGGAGCTGCACAGACATCATCCAAGACCAGAGGTGAAGATCGCACAATCCATGAGGTAATGTCACCTAGCAAGCCTCAGGACAAGGTATGTCTGTACAAACCATCCTTCCTACTGTATAGACATTGACGCGATTCCTTTATACTGGGTTTGGGGAGAAGAAATTTTTTTGTTTCCGCTGCCTTCTCTGTCTCCCCTAAAACCCAACAGTGGTATCATAGCCACGTCAACTGCTCTATACTTTAGGATTGTCGATGTGATCGATTTTGGTTTGTTGCCTTTATTTATTGCATACGATGTGAATAAAATTGGCTTTATGCATGTCCAATCCTAAATCCACAAATCCTAATATACATATATGATATGTAATATGAATGCACTCGATACGCGTTACCCTTAAATGAGTTTTTTGGTGGATGTATAGTGTGGTTATGGCCAATAAACCCTATGTATGTGTATGGTTGAATGTGGTTTCTTGCATCTCGGTCTACGCACTGATTCCCTATCTCTTATTCCTGATGTAACTCGAGATAACTCGAGATTTCTTTCCTACCTTTGCTCCCCCCGAATGTAACTCGGGGTTTCTCAATTCAAATGTAAATATGATAGAACTTTTATTTCATGTTATGTCAAAGAATGACGGACAACATGACAACAACTGAGATGATTGGTTCAAGGCGTGAACCGATCGGTTGGTGTTCTAGATGACCGATTTGAGGAGCAAGACGAGCGGGTGGTGACCTGAGGAGATGCACGATGACCAATGAACTGATCGGTTGGAGGCGCCAGTCGATCGGTTGGTGGCACCCAACCGACCGACCTGATGGCGAGCCGATCAATCATGGAGATGAGTTGATCAAACCCAGAACGGAAAACCACATAGTTCATTTTGTACAGGTTGCATGTGATGTGGACTAGATGACTATGATTCCTCTTGGCTCGAGGAATCACATTAGGATGGCCATAATCATCGCTTTTATCATTTCACATGTTTTCTGTGGGATATAACATGTATATGATATGTACTATGTATTGTGGTGATTGGATATATATATATGTACCTATAAAACCAAATCCCTCATTAAATATTAAAGTTTTAGATGCCTTCCAAATGTGACACACGTGAAAAGCTTGATCAGCCAAGTGTGGGCATGCCCTAGCGTGGTGCACTGTCTATGTTGTGTAAGCGTGAAGGATGGATATGTGGGTCTGCCCTAGCAGAGTGCATATTCATCGTGTTGGCTTTGGGTCAGACTTAAAAAGGTGACCTAGATAGGATCTAGCATCTTGAGGCATACAGGTGATCATGGCAAGGAGTTGCATAAGACATCTTTCAAGAGTTGCATATGATGCAATTGGAAAAAGTTTCCTACCTAGAAGATCTAAGTTGTGGGTGACATTCCTAGCTGGTCCATGACTTAGAGGATTTTAGGATCTTGACCCACTAGAAGATTGTACACTGCAATCTTCCAAATTGACGGTGAGGGCTATCAATTTGAAAAAAAATAGTGGAAGCGATAATTAATTAAAGTCCTAATTATATCATCAACTTTTCAAATCAATCAAATAAGTCAAAATTGAGTTTTGGACTAAATTGCATATATTTCCTTTTGTAGTACAAATGACAACAAACAACAATCACTTTTCATTGTGATCGTTCCTTGAAAAGGACAAGCTGAATGGGACTAACTTCCACGACTGGTTTAGGACATTGAGAATTGTTCTCACTCAAGAGCGAAAGCTCTATGTCCTGGATACTCCAGCTCCAGAGGAAGCTTCTCCTACCTCACCAAAGCCAGAAAGGGATGCTTATAAGAAGCATTCTGAAGATGCCATTGATGCAAAGTGCTTGATGTTGTACTCCATGAACCACGAGTTGCAGAGACAACATGAGAACATGGGTGTCATTGAGATGATTCAGCATCTCAAGAATATGTATGAAGATCAAGCACGACAAGAGAGATATGATGTCTCCAGGGCACTGTTCAAGTGTGTCATGACAGAAGGAGATCCATTGTGTCCTCACACACTCAAAATGATTGGGTATGTGGAGAACCTGATAAGACTGGGATTTCCTCTGAGCCAAGAGTTGGCTACTGACGTGATACTGCAATCATTGTCAGAATCCTACAGTCAGTTTGTGATGAACTACAACATGAACAACTTTGACAAGCAATTAGCAGAGTTGTTAGGCATGTTGAGGACAGCCGAAGAACAGATGAAGAAGGACAAGCCTAACTGTGATGATGATCAGCAACAAGAAAGGCAAGTCCAAGTGCAAGGGCAAGGGCAAGGCTAAGAAAGGTTTTGATGCTAGCCAGCAACCCAAGTCGTCTTCAACTCTCAAGGCCAAGGGAGGCGTGACCAAGAGAGCAAATTGCCACCATTGTCAAAAGCCAGGACATTGGAAAAGGAATTGTCCACTCTATCTGGAAGAACTAAAGAAGAAGGAGGCGACAGACGTCTCCACCTGAAGGTGTCATGAAATAAACTTATGACACTTTTGAGGTATATGATATCAAGATATAAAGTGTAAAGCACCCAATAAATGGGTCAAGTGTTGCCGCCATAGATAGGAGTACTTTAGTTTATTTTCAGCCTTGAAGGCATGTAATAGAGTTATAAACTGTTATTTCATATTTGCCAATGGATAGAAACACCTTATTTTTGCATATTGTATGACAATAATGGCAATTAATAAAGTTGTATCTTTTGGTACTTGGTATGCATAAGATAAAATGATACCTAAAAGTTATTGATAACTCAAACAATGAATTAGCATTATCATGAGAAATTCATCTCTAGTTTCCATATGATGGATAAATCTAGACTCTTTTGGTTAGAGAACCAGTAAGAGACATGAATCTCTTAGACATGATTAATCAATCTTCACTAGTGGTAGTGGGAGAATGATTATCCTATTAGGTATAATACATGTGATGTATTTACATACCTATTAGAGTTAATGCTAGTACTTCAAATAGTGTTTAGAGAAATACTAATATGAATATCTTGAAGTGTTCAAGAATATCATAGATGAAGTACGAATTTGGTAAAGTGTTAATTCTTGATGAGATCAATGAATGAAATACTTGGACCAAATGTTTGAGATCCTTATGAGTGATTATGATTGTGTATCATAGTGAACTCATGATTAAGGCATGGTGATGTATAAATCAACAAGGAGTCGTACTCTAAGGAGTTAGAGGATGATTATCAAATAACTAATTTCTTCTTAAATAAATAATACCATACACTAATAAAGGACATTAAGAATCACAAAGGGTTGTGAGTTCTTATATCCTTGACAGATACACCTCGATTATCTATGTGATGAGTTGTTCATGTGATGAGTCAACTATCTAGATGAATATGAGGGACCATATTTTGAGTTATGGTTTATGACCATTACATCCTAAATGACTTCCATGTGAACCATAAGGTATGACCTTGATGGTAGCACCCATTGGGATGAAATCCATAAGTGTGAATGAGTCTTAAGCGTTAAGAAACATGGATAACATTTGAGAAGGATGATGCTTGTTGATTGCAACTTAATGACTAAGATATTTGCATACATATACTAAAACTGCATTCCTATGAGGAATAAAACAAGGATGTGTATGTGACACAAGCTATAAGGTTTATGAATACATTAATGCAAATGAAGTCTATAAGTTACAATATACTAATCAATGTGATTGATTGAGTACAAGAAACTCAGAGATGGATCTTTACTTTGATAATATAGTCAAAGGGTTTGAATGATATGACAAAGATAAAGAAGGGATCTGTGATTTAGTGGGAGCGTATTTGTATTCCACATGTCGATGAGGAATGAGATGTTCTAGAATGGAATCCTTTGTGGAAATTATCTTTAGGGAAGATAGAGACATTTACTATGTGATAGGAATAGAGATCTATAGAGATAGTTATCAAAAACCTCTTGACCTAAAAAGAGAAAGCATACATTGGAAATCTATACTGAAGGGTTCAGTGTGCACAGATTTAGTGGGAGAAAACATATCCATGTTACATGTAGTTAGTATCCCAAGGCCAAGTGTCCAATTCTTATGAAGAATGGAAACACTAAGAATATATAAGGATCTATCATGTATGTAATCATCCCATTATCTTGCATGTATAGGACATAGCAAGAATAAAATGCATTCATCATCTTGTATGTAGGACATGACAATATGATGTGCTCATCCTGATAACTCATATGTGGGACATGAAGAGTGGATGTCTGTCTAGTTCCAGTAATGGTTACTGGAATACCATAAGAACTTGATAAGTACTTGAGAAGTACTTGGGTTCACTATAAAGAGTTACACTGATGCGAACTTCTGAAAAGGACAGAAAATTAATCGCAAAAATATATATGAGATATATAAAAGTGAATGTTTGTTAATAAATGGAAATCTTCCAATAAAGTCGTTTAAAAGGAAAAGTTGAGTATCTGTGTGTTAGAGAACATAAGTGGATACTATATGGATATGGAAGTTCATGAGATGAACTTATAGATATTTCAGTCATTGATGACAAATAAGGAGTGCTTGGTCATGCAATGTGGCTAAAGGTTAGGAAAGGATTACTAGATTGCATATTACGGAAACTCCATCTCATACGTGTGACATACAATGAAGAAATGAGAGACATGAAGTTTATACCAACTCTGGCAAGGTGTTGCCATAACTCACTGCGTAAGCACTAGAGCATAGTAACATGTGGGACATGTTTGAAGATCACTATGAATATGATTCAAAGGTGATTGGCTCACAGTGCAAGTGGGAGTCTGTTGGTATGTATGCCCTGAGAGCCAATCATGGGATGATTGGTGGGATACATTAAGATTGATTTGATAAACATCAAAGGCAAGCTTCCAATTCTTTCTGGTTCAGTCATATGAGATAATGATAGAACAGATTGAATGTCTAGAGAATGACAATACTCAATGACGTTTGCTTTCACGTTGAGGACCTGAACGATGAGATCATACGGATGCTAAGAGTTTGTACATTCTTATTATGTCCCTAGTCAGATGTCATTGTGGAAGGTAGATAGACAACAATGACACACAAGACTAGATTTTGGTGTTAGTTGATGATAGAATCTCGTTAGTCATGATATGGAGATATCAAAACAAACATATAGGTACTTGTTAGAGAACAAGTGTAACGAACAGACCCATCATGAGTTTTACACATGGAACCATGACATGGTAGTCACAGTCTGTTCTCATAGTGATGGTGGTGAGTGTGATTCTTTGACCTGAAATCACTACACTCAACACATGTCGTTGGGTACACTTTGACATCATCAAACGCAATCCTGAAACATGGGTTGCTATAAAGGTGATGATTGGGTGGCTTTGACACATGGGGCTTTTGAGGGGTGAGTGATAGATATGGGATTTGTCCCTCCTGAGGGAGTTTGATATCCATGGCCACTTGATGAGTAGGATTGAGATAGGTGTGTGCACGCATGTGTGAATTAGTATGTTATATTGATGTCATACATATCTCCTCCAATCTACTCTGAGATCAAAAAAGTGAATGAACATTGACAGGATGACTATTCCATGCCTTAAGTTCATTTGGGTTATCAAAGACAAAGGAATTATACATTCACCATAACACCATTCACGGATTGTAGGATTGAAATTTGTTCTCCAACTTTCTATTTCACTTGGGTAGCACTGATGTGCGACTAGGCACCGCTCTTTGCTTGTGAAGTCATAAGTGTTATGGACTTTCACTGCCAACGTGAAATGGGCCTGCAGCGTCACACACATAGGATTTAACCTAGAAGAGGAGTTTATCAACAAATGATGTTTAGATTGATTACTAAAGGAGTTTAGTAGTTTAATTAAACACTCAATTAATTGATAGCTCGGTATCATAATGCTCAAGGTGTTGGACCAATTGATTAGAGTATCGGATTGATTGAAACTACAATTGACTGATTCTGTACAGTCTGCACTCCCAACCGATCAACTCATGTGATGAACCGATCGGCACAGGTTGGTGAACTGATCGGCTCATGTGATGAACCGATCGGCTCAGGACAAGCTGAATCGACCAGTTCAAGGGTTGAATCGATCGGCTCAACTGGTCCAAATGAGCGAGTTGGGAAAGAAAGGTTGGCAAGAAATTTATCTTCGTTTTACTTTTCCAATTTGATTGGAACAAGGATTGGTATTTGGATCAATTCGAAACAAAAGAGGAAAAGTCAATCGGGAACTGACCAGGGCAGTGAACCGATCGGTTCAGAAGTGAACTGACCGGTTCAGGTGCCCCAACCGATCGGTTCAGGTGTGAACTGATCGGTTCAGGTCCCCAACCGACTGTTTCATGCTTGAAACGACCGGTTCCGCTGGCATAGTTGGTTGTTTTGTGGAAAATCTCGAACCCTTCTACTCCTGCTTTAAGCCCGCATTGCCCGGGGTAGAGAACCCTATCCCATGACCCTCCTATATATATAGGGGTACTAGGGGCTTCTCAAGTACAACTCAGAACACCAGTTGCTCTGTAAAGTTGTCGTTCTCTCTAGTTGTGGTAACCAGGAGAGCCTGAGCAAGTGCTACCCGACAAGGGAGGCACAGTGAGGGAAAGACAACTACAGAAAGGCAACTAGTTGCAGGAGAGTGTGTCGGTGACTAGTATGCTGACAGGAGGGTACGACTCCTTCTGGTACCTTGTGCGACAAGGCGATCGGAGTTCTAGGTGGTCCGTGTGGACTACTACAGAGGCGGGAGATTTCTTCTGCTCAGAGGACAGCTGTCGATCCGTCAGTTCGGGTGCGACCAGGAGCTGTTAGTCCAGGTGCGACCAAGAGTTGCACAGACATCGTCCAAGATCGGAGGTGAAGACTGTGCAAGCCGCGAGGTAATGTCGCTGAGCAAGCCTCAGGATAAGGTATGTCTGTACAAACCTTCCTACTGTATAGACATTGACGTGATTCCTTTATATTGGGTTTGGGGAGAAGAATTTTTTTTCCGCTACCTTCTCTGTCTCTCCAAAAACCCAACAATAGAGGGGTCTCTGAGAACTTGATGCGACACTTGGGGAGACATCAATATAGAGAGAGAGGGATTTGTAAAATAGAACCAACTACATGTGACAGGAAGGTGATTCAAGAAAGTAAGGTGAGGGTGAGGGAGACTGAAACGTCTCCCCGAAGGCAGAAAATGGGATAGAAACATAAGCATAGAACTCCAAAAAAATATCAAACACGTCTTCTTTCTTCTTTAATGGAAAGATCCATACAAATTTGGACAAAGAGGAGAGGGAAAGTAGGGGAGAAAGAACAGAAGAAGGAATAGGGGTTCAGTGCGGGCAACCTACCAAAGATGAAAGGTAGGAGAAAAGAATGCAATCATCAGATCAAAATCGGACAAGACCACAACCAATGTGGGTTTTGCTAAACCAAAATAATCTAGTGTCACAGTGAGTAAAATTGGAATTATTGAGAAAATTGTGATATAAAACAAATCGGATTAATATTGAAGCTTTATGATTTCTTTGTCAAATTGGTTGGGGAATTAAAGTCCCATTAAATTGAAATTTTCCATGTAAGCTATTTTTCATATGTAAAATCCAAATATGAGTTTTGTTATAACTTTTGAAATCACTAAATAATTTATTTATTATTTTTTACCTTATCACTATTTTTTCTCCTTAATGAAATTAGGATAGTTAGGATTGTTTAAATAATGTGAAACTTGACACCCAAGCTAATTGGGACTCAATGAACATGATTTTAGATTATATTTGGGCTTTGATATTTCCTTTTTATGAGTTCTGATACAATTATATTTTAGGCTCATTACCATTATATTTATTTTATTATTACTTCTATTATCAACTTCCATTGAAGTTAGTCCCATTATCTTCACATTGTTAACAAAAGAGACCTCTTATATAATTATGCATGTATTTCCAAGGTTTATTTATTTTTCACATTAGTCCATTAATTCAAATTTTATTTAAATAATAGCACATTATTCATGTTTATAGATATGAAAACTTCAATTAGAATTTCTATTCATGTATTAAGCACATTAGATGTTTTAATTAACATCTTATCCACTATGTGACACATTTCATGAACTTACTTACATGTAGCACATAATTAAGTTATTATGTTAATATGGGTGTATTATGATATGTGATGTTGATTGTAGAACCTAACGTCACATTATGTGTTATATATTTGTTTTCAAGCCTATACCTTTGGGTTATTTTTTCTTCATGCATTGACTATGTACATTAAGGAATAACTTTACCCTTGTTTGGTAAAATCTAAGGAACCCATATTCCTACCTTCCTAATCATAGGATAAGAGTTTCTAGGGTTACAAATATAGGTGTCTATATGCTACAGTGGGAACTACCCACACATTTTCAATGTAGACCATCCATTTGTATATAAATTTATCACTTTGGACTTTTTGAGATTGAGGATTATAGTTGTACCTATTCTAGTCAAATATGAAGTTCCTTTTCATGATTGATAACAATTTGGAACTTTGTATATAGTTCAAGTCATCTATCCCATCCATTTTTTGGATTTATGGAGTGGGTTTCTATATGCTTAATGTATTTTGAATTAGCCACCCAAGTGGTAACTCGATGCATAAAGGTTGGGGTCTTTAGAGTAAAGACCCAAGTTTGAATCCCCGGTTGTGCGGCCTAAGCAATCTTTGGTCCTATCACGAATGGTGATCCAAGGCGAGTTTACACGCTCCCCCTAATTTGTGAGTAGTTGAGGGGGGAGCCGGCGGTTTACACTATCAAGATGGGGTCCTCAATCTGGTTGCTTCTCAGGAGTGGTTCCAACATCTAAAAAAATCTATTGTGCATTACATATTATATGTGGACTACATATATCATTTCTTGTTTACAATCTTTCAAATATGTACTATTGCTCATGGTGGACAAATGTGGTGGTATGAAATCATATTTATTTTATGAAACGGTCTAAAATTTTATGTAAATTGAAATATTTAAGTTGCAACATGTCTCGTATAACTATTGGATTTCTAGTTTTAAAAAATCACTTGTTTTTCCTAAATTTCAAAATGTTGTATGCATATGAGCTGACTATGGTTTACCACTATTTGAAGGCATTGTGAGTGTGGGATTACTTTTTGGGATCTAAATAGTGGCACCTTTTCCTAGGTGTAATGGTACTTGAGCATAAGTTACTAAGTTTGTAAGGATGTAGGATTAACATTTTGGTCTGTTTTGTATAACTATTTATAAAAATAATACTCTACTGTCTAAAATTGTCTGATAGGGGAAAGGATCATTCATGCAGTGTATTGTTGGACAACTAGAGGTCCTATAAAGCACATAGATCAAATCCTGCCAAGGTAGAAGGTAGAACAAATGACTATAAGTTGAGAGTGATACCCGACGAGATCGATGGAAGAACACATGAGGGAGTTTTGGATCCATGAGGTTAAAGTCTATGACAACATAATTAGTAGGGTCTTAATGACAATTTCCAGTACATCCATGTAGCTATTGATGCCTTCACAGACTTAGTGTGGCATGCTTTATAGGGATGACAGATTCATCTAAGTTTGATATATGGCGTATGTATAGAGTTATTAGAATTTTAAGTTGGAGAATAGGAAAATCTCAATATATTACTCTATTTCTAAAAGGCATTGATGGTCACTAGTGGAGCAAGGTGGAGAATAGAGGAACAGGGAATGTGCTTTCCTAGATTTCAAGAGAGAATTTGAGAATAAGTTTTATCTTATATCTTTCATGGGGATAAAATATGGTATTTTAAAAATCTAAGGGAAACATTTTGATAATAAATTATTATGAATTTATTTTGATTGAATTAGTGTGACTGATGGCATAGAAACATAAGTACAGGCTGAAATTATCACAAATTTGAGAATGGACTGAGTATTAATAAAAATGAGAAAGTGGATAGATTTGAATCATGGGGGTACTTTTGGATCTTTGTGGAGGTTGTAAATTGCAATGTGTAGAATATTCAAGATTTGAAACTCCCAAAAATTATCATAAAGAGATCAGTAGGACAAGTGAATTACACAATGCAAGATTAGAAAAGGTTACATAGTTTAGAAGTGTCACAAGTGGTTGTAGTGATAACACATTGACTATTCTAGCATTTGTAAGCAAAGGTATAAGTAGTGGTAGGGGTGCGCCAATGAGGTGAGAAACAAGTATCAGTTCATTTTCTATGATATATTTATAGAGGGGTAACTTAGTCATTTGCTAATTATGGGAAGTCATATCACATTTCATGTTCGGGAGAAAGCTTAAATAGATTATTTTAGTATGCTAAAATATGCAAGGTTGTCCTTATCACTTCTGCAATAGAGTGCTCAACCATTACAAAAACAACCAATATACATAGTAGATTTCTATACATGGACAAATGGCTCATAAAGGTTCCAATACTTAGAGGGAAGCTACAATCATATAATTTAAGGATGAGTTGTACAACTAGACATATGTCAGTCTACACATTGACTATATAGGATGGCACAATGTCACCATTATACAAGTCATATGATACAATTATTATTTTCAATTGTTCACCAAAAAGAAATCATTATTTTCATTCTAAAATATAGACATCATATTTCGGATCACCTTTCTTCCATTAAATTTAGACTTGAGATAAGGATTACATTCCTTAATAAGAAGGATAAAATATCAAAGCAAATATGATCGACAAAATCATCAAGACAAGATGCAAATTATGATAAAATAAAAACCTTAAATACCTACAAATGCACTTTATCAACATGTTAGTATGGGAACAACTCAATTGTGTACTTGGTCAAATCCCCCCAATTTATTCCATAACTAGACACCTAAATAAAATACCAATCAAAATCAACTAGCAATACTTATTCCCAACAAAATTATTTATTATTGCCTCAAGAAACTTATCCACATCAACGTTGTAGGGAATCACTTGGGACTTGAACAAATTGGGTGCATAATAGATATGCATCTTTGTAAAATATATCACATTGTTTTTGCAAAAATCTACACCTATCCACTCTTATTGTGATGTTTATAGAACATCATTAACATGGGATCCCAAAGTTCATGTGCTCAATGAACTAGCAATATGACCCCATATTGTCTCTTACTCTAATGGATTTTGAGTATCAATCTGAACATCAACCCTCCATATTGAGATTTTTACATATGAACCCATATTAAAATTTTAGAAGACATTTGTCCCTTTTAATTCCTCTTCACTATATAGAAGAAAATATGAGAGTCCTTACGAACAACAACCCCAAGCTAAGCCATGTCCAGAGATAGTGACCTGAACAAAATACATATAGGTAAGTTGTGAAATTCATAAAAGGAAAATGATCACATGTATGCTACTTCAACTCATTGAAGTTAAGGAAAGGTAGATTTGTCACCTAATATGTAGTATTTTTTTCTTTTTAACAATTATATAATGGTGTTGTTAAGGATGCAATTCTATGAGCACCCAAGATTAGTTTTTAGTTCGTTCCAACACTTCTTATTCCCATAAAATGTATATGTAATGTTCATGTGTATGTATATATATATATATATATATATATATATATATATATATATATATGTATATATATATATGTATATATATATATGTATATGTATGTATGTATGTATGTATGCATGTATGTATGTGTATATATATATATATATGATTTTCTAATGAACTATTCTAGCTTTATCTTGATATTTTCACTAAGTTTTCACTTGAGATAGCTAATACCATCTTAAAATGGGTGTAAGGGGTGTCTAAACCCCTTTTCCATGAATAAATGTGATTCCTTTCACAAATCTTAATTCATATATTTACTTTATCTTCTAGTTTTTCATATTTTTTTCATGGTCTCCTACATTTTCCTTTTAAACATGATGGTGACTCCATTTTTTCTTCTATTTTATAGCACAAAGACTAGTACATAGACTACAATGATGTGTACAAAGGCTATAAGATATTCTTTTGACATCAATAATTTCATAGTCAAATATGTTAGTCAATGTAGGACCCTAAAATTTCTTAATATATTCTAGGAATTACAATGAGCTTGATCTTTTCCTACTCAAAGTTCACAACTTTGAATTAGTCTTAATCAATAATTAACTATCGGTGAACAATTTCAAGTTACATTATTGTAACAAGGAAGCATATTTCCACAATGAAGATTCTATTTGGCATCTTAGACTAACGAGAACATGATTTCCATGTTTTTGGTTAATTTAGTCATGGAAGATATGATGTTCAGAAAAGGATGTGTGAGAACTCATCACATGATGATGATAGAAAGACATGGATCCTGATTTATGATTTTCCTATAGTCATTAAGTTTCCTTGTATATTATGAATGATCTTTTAAGGTTAATGCATATCAGAGACATTGTGTCTCATATATTTCTTACACCAAGGTGCGTCCAATTGTTTAATAACCATCTATGATGTCCCAAAATATGTTATGGGAACTCAAAAAGGCAATTGTAGGAGATAAGTGGGAATGAGATTAAAGTAGCCCATTCATCACCTTGTGCATCCCCATTATTTATTACCAAGAAGTACAACATGTTGTGGTTTTTTAATCAACTATAGAAAACTAAGAAATATCACCAGACTAATAAAAATCATATTCTAGAATTGGTAACTAATTTGATTATTTGAAGAGCATATCTAGTCCTCATAACATATTCAAGTTTGGTGTACCATCATCTTACCATGAAATCTGAAGAAATTTCTAAGCTATCTTTAGGACTCGTATGGTTATATTGAGATTTTCCTGAAGTGACTGAGGTAGAATAATGTGACAACTAAAGTTATTGGTTCAAATGAATAAGGTATTCCTCTAGTTTATTGATGAATTCATACTCATCTTAGTTTAATTTTATTTTTAGCTTAGTTTTACATTCATTTCCATCATTTTATCTTAGAAATTTTGTTTTTCTTTATTTTATAATAATTTACAAGGTTTTGATATAAATTCTTAGTTTTTAGGACATGCTTGAGCTTCATTGCATGGTAAAAGTGTAGGTGGCGATGGTCCAAGGTAATTTTGAATAAATGGACCATATTTTAAATGATCCATTCCTCCATCGGCTGTTTATGGCACAGTTTATATTACACCTTCCAAGACAAGGATTTGCGTTGGTAGCCCTTCCATCGATTGTCATTCCTTTAGAAGATGCTCCATTAGTGCGGACCTTTGACCTTACTCTTATACAATCCCAGGGGGTGTGCTTACATCTGTCGAACCATCAAATTACATCATTTAGTTCTTTCTTTGGTTGACAGCCTAAGGAAACCTAACCTTGACTTCTGATGGAGGATCCACTCAATAGACAAGGAAAACCAATGCCCACTACCAATGGTCACCAAGTGCTTGCCTTCTAACAACTCATTTTCTTTCACCTTCAAATGGTCACTCTGACTCCACCTTCTAAAGGATTTCCTGAGCTTGCCTTCTAATGGTTGCACATCGTCTACCTTCCGAAGGTAGTTATGCACACTACAACTGATGGTCATTCTACATCATCAATCAAAGGTTCCCCAATGTCATCCTTACAAAGAGATTGCCACTTCACTTATCAAAGGTTGTATAGACCCCTTGCGTACTAATGGACCCACTGAACACAAAAAAAACCTTTGTCTACCTCTTTGGCTGTCTCTTCACCTCCATGGTGGCTAATGACTTAATTCCATGGTGGCTCAGAGGGTTATAAACCCTAGCCTCTTCCTATAAATACAATAAGGTTTCCAACAACAAAAGGATCCTCCATTGATGCTGCAAGGTTTCTACTTTCATTCCAAATATTTTACTTGTAGGAGCCTTAGACCTCTTCCAGAGGTAAAAGAACGCCAGCCAAAGGTGCTTCCACCTCTACCATCACCAAGGTACCATATTTATGACCTCAAAGGAGGCCTATTCTTTGAACCTTCATCCATTGGTTGTCAAATTTGCCTACATAATCATGTTTCTTCCTCATCAACAGTAGTAGATCTAGTACCCCCAGAAGGAAGAACAATGGTTGTAGCCCATCCTTGTAAAACTTCTAGGGATAATCATGCATGTTTGTTGACACCTTTTTCTCCTTTGACCTTGAAGGTAGGCATCCAGACACCAAGGTTGCTCCATCCTCGTCTACTATGACGATGGCCTTATACTCTTATTCCCTTGCTAATTTTTTCACAGTTTCCATGAGCAAGTAGTCCTTTCACTAGGGTGTTGGGGGTATCCCCACTACCTGATATTATTCTCTTCATTGCATCTATTATTGTATGTAATATTATATGTTTAGAATCAAGAGTTTTATGCTTGTATGCTTTTCATATCAGTAGGATTACATATTGATGTAGAGAACTTTGAACCCAAGATCTAGCATATGGATTCTTTCTTACTAAACCCTTGATGAGAACTTCAAATATGTGTTTTCTAATGTGATAGATGTATGAGATGTAGGTAATGCAACAACGAACTTAGAGTGATATCCGTCTAAGTTTTAATCCTAACATCCAAAGGGGGGTTTTCTTGGGCTCAATATATATGTTTCCATACTTTTTATGATGTAGTGAAAGAGTGAATGATAGGCAGTGTGGGTGAAACCATTCCAACATGGTGTTCCCATTCATTGATTAAACTTGAATTCAACATTTTATTATTTGTCATCAACCTTTTCTGATAAATATTAATTCTTGTGTGGTTTCCCTAATCAATAAACTCTTAAAAATGTTGTCATTTGGGTTTGATCATGGACTATATTATAGTAACATTTGTATGATCATGGGCGGCGATTATTGTATGATGGTTAAGGTAAACTCTAGGGATATCACCCCTAGTGAATTTTCCAATGAAATAAAAGTCATGTCATGTATATATCAATTTATTTTGATCTTCATAGATGATACATCAATAGATGTTATATATGCATAGTAGTATGAGTAGCACCAAATATTGGGTTTCCTAATGTTGAGGCATCACAAGTAATATTCCATATTTAGTATGGGAGTTTGATATAAAATATATAAATAAGTGTTGACCACAAGATATGTATTTCATTTTAGTAAGGAAGTAGCTTCAAAATTACCATTGAAGTTAGATGTTTTCTGAACTAAAAGTTTATTTGAGAAAGTTCATTCAACACTTAGGGATTTGTATATGCCATTAGATAGATATACCATAGAAAATATTAAATCCAACTAATGAAATTAAGATGACTAGAGTTTTTGATGTCTAAACCATAGTTGAATTATTTGACTTCCTAGAGAGTAAAAGGATGTCATTTAATTTTAATACTCAAGAAGAGGGTTTGGTTATGTCCTATTCCAAATGGGAAAGTAGTGTCCTATCATTCTTGAGAAATTAAGAAGAATGAAGAGAATTATTCGCTCATGACTAGGATTTGGGTGAAACCGTTCATGCTTTAAAATATGTGAAGGTCTTAAATTTAGATTTATCCATGTTAAAAACATATTTACTACAAGATATTAAGATGCATGTTTGAAACAAAATGGATCTACAACAATGTATATGTCTTGAATTAATAAAAGACTATGATTGCATAATAAATAACCACATTCCAAACACAAATGTGTTTGATGATGATTTATGTGATAACTTGGAGATTTGGTGTCTTAATCATTGTTAATTCTTGAATCTCAAACTCAAAATAATGGTACTACGTATGTGTTGAGGTTTAATGTGATGAATTAAAGTAAAATGGGTTGGTAGAGAAATACATTTCTGATAATAGGCTAAACATTAATCAATAAAGAAATTATATTTGCTACTAGATGATAATAGACCAAAGTTGTTTCTAAGTCGTATAATGATGAATTATACTTAATTTAAATACTTTAGAAAATATTTTGATGTAAATTGGTATTTTATTTAAGCTTTAAACATTTTCAAGACTAGTTAACTTTAGGTTCAATTGTATAGTTATATAACTAATTAATGGGATCCATTTGGGCAGAGAGTGAAGTTAAAAGGTGTTGGAGCATTGATTCCATTTTGGTATGAATTTGACCCACACTTTAGACATTATGATTTTTCAATAATAATGATAAACAATCTACTTATCAATGGACTTGTTGATTTATCAAGATATGTATTTATCTATCACTGACAGATCTATGTCCAATGAATGGACCAAGAGTGATATCTACTAGGTGTAGCTTTTGATGGAAGTCGTGGCCCTCTTCACCATCTTAGAATGACACAAAGCTCCCATTACATCTTCTAGTGCTAAACCTAGAAAAGGAGAGAACTCTATCCACTTTTCTATCATGAAGGAAACAACATTTGACACTTATTTGGCCAACCTCAAGATATCATGAGTATCCTAGTGACCCTTTAATCAAGTAATATAGCTCTGGAATAAAAATACTCTCCCTCAATCCATTTCCATAGTGCAACACAGAGTCTTGAAAGAAGACAAGGGGGTGAACACATGGCAGTATGGTCCTTTGATGGATTGATTTATTCTCACTCTACACTATAGCTTGTATTTTATACTTTACAGTCTTGTTGAGTATTTTTCAAAGTCAAACAACACAACCCCTTATGATAAAGAATATTGGTTCAATGATAGTATAGGGATAAAATTTGCATCTTAGAGAATATATTAGGGGTTCAAGAAATCCTAGTGACTTTTAGAGGTCACATATGTTTCTTTATTTTAGGTCTCAAAAGTGTTGTAAATAGCAACATTTAGATATTTCTATCCAATAGAACCCAATCACATTATTAGTTAAGAGGCTTAGTGATTACAAATTAACCCAATAATTGCAAGGACCCTGACCCACATTTTGGGATAACCCTACTTGTTTTTCCTAAATATGTTTCTTTGAACCTTGCTCTAATCATATGAGATATAATTAGGGCATGTAGAAAGCCTAAGTTTCTTGTTTGAGCTTGTTTGGACGATTCTTGTGTTATGTAGTGTGGTTTTGGTGCAAATTGCAAGTCAACCAGAGTAGGGGTTGATGTGCCAGTTCGCCACCTCTAGAGTGTTTCTTCTCTCTCTTAGAACTATCTAAAGGAGAGAGAGATGGGCACCTTGTTTGGGTCTTGGTTGTGTGATAACATCCTTGGTGATGTTTAGAACACATGAGTGAGATGTGTTTTTCTCTTAGATGTGTTATCTCGGGTTAGAGATCCCTAGAGAGGTTGTGTATCAATTTGTGAGTGTGTAGGGTTATGGTGTATCAGTTTATGAGTGTGTAGGGTTATGGTGTATCGATTTGTGAGTGTGTAGGGTTATGGTGTATGGTTTTTGAGTGTGTAGGGTTATGGTGTGTCAGTTTGTGAGTGTGTGGGTATATGGAATATCGGGTTAGCGAGGCCATGATCTTTGTAGGGGACCGAGAGGTCGAGATCTATCCTAGATAATATCACCATGCCTTGCATGTTATTGTATGTGTCCCTTTTTTTGTGGACAAGTGTAACCTAGGCTCCCAAGGTGATGACACCTTTCCCATGACCTCTCTCTCATTCCCGCTAGTATATAGTCTTCTTTATCTCCATGCAAGAGGATCCTTATGGCCATTCTTTCTTTCCCTCCTTCTTGGTGGATGACCTTGAGAAGCTTTAGGAGCCAGAGAGATTCTCTTGGAGCTTGGAGGACGAGTTCCAAGCTTGTGGTGTCCCTTGATCATCTTTCATCTTCTACCTTGGTAAGCTATGTTTCCTATCTATCTTCTTCTTCTTCTTCTCGAGCATGGATCATAGATATCTCCTTTTCATATCTAGCTATCTTAAACTTGATCTCATCTTCTTCCTTGGAGGTGTCGTGGCGATCAAGTGGAGGGTCATCCTCAACCTTGAGCTTGTGATTTTGAAGCTTGACCTTAGAGCTTGGATCTTGGTGGTGATCTTTGATGTGGGTTATATAACTATTAGCCTTCTTTGTTATTTTCACTCTTTCATGTACCTATATTGTCTCTCATCTCTAAATCATTCATCGCATATATGTTAGAAGTTACTAAAGGTCTTGAGAACTATTTTTATGAAGGAAATTCGTTTAGTTTGTTGTCCATATCTTCTACCTCCTTGCCATGATAATAGAGAGACTAGTGGCCGACATCCTAAGGTTGAAGATGACAAGTCGACACATACACTAAGTTGTGAGTGGTCGTCATGACTTGTGGTGCTTAAACCGACACATCATGTAAGAAGTCGACACACATGGGAATGCTAAACTGACATGATTTGATGGGGTTAACCCGACATTCCCTAGAGGAGCTAAACGGATATGCTTATTAGCCGACACCTTAGACTGATAGGTTGAGGGTGCTAGCCCTTCATGACCAGGAAGATATCTTATGATCTGGTCTGCTTTGAAATGCTAAACTGTGATGCCCTTGGTCGAGTAAGAGGTTGACATAATAATGCCTAACCCAACTGTTAACCTCCCATTTTGTGATGTTATCTTACTAGTTTTCCTCAGTTTTCCATACTCTTTCTTAGTTAAATTAGATAGAATCTTTAACTTTCCACCTTTTTGTAAATATACCATTATATTAACTTCTCCTTTTCACTTCTTATAGAAAAGCAAAAAAAATTACGAAACCCCCAAACGGTCCCAAGGCCGAATGGAGACCAAACGGTCCCAAGACTGAATGGAAGCCAAACGGTCCCAAGACCGAATGGAATTCGAACGGTCCCAGGACTGAATAAAGATCAAACGGTCCCAAGACCGTGTGAAGCCAAATTGTCCTGAGATCATCTGAAGCCAAACGGTCCCAAGACCAGATGGAGATCAACCGGTTCCAAGACCGTATGAAGCCACACGGTCCCAAGACCGAATAAAGGTCAAATGGTCCCAAGACCGTGTGAAGCCAAATGGTCCCGAGATCGTATGAAGCCACACAGTCCGAAGACCGAATAAAGGTCAAACGGTCTCGAGACCGTGTGAAGCCAAACAGTCCCAAGACCATATGAAGCCAAACGGTCTCAAGACCGAATGGAGATCAACTGGTCCCGAGACCGTATGAAGCCACACGACCTCAAGATCGAATGAAAGCAAACGGTTTCAGACCAAGAGGACTCAAACGGTCTCCAGACCGAGAGAGTCCAAACGGTCTCCAAACCGTGTGAAAATCCAAATGGTCTCCAAACCATGTGGAAATCCAAACGGTCTCTAAGACCGTTTGTACCCACATACCCCAAACCGTTTAAGTCTCACTCAAAATCCTATAAATAGAACCCAAAGGGGTCCTCACAAATCATCAAGTCTTAGACGTCCAAAGGCTGCCTCTATTGTTCCAGAGCCATTCCATCCTTCACCCACAGCCCCGAGGCTACCGATCTGAGATCCATACTCCATCTCCAAGCTACTTTCTCTCTCATCGAAAAGAAGGTGGGAAGAGGATGATTCATCATCAAGCAAACTAGAAAGTGTGAAGATCGTTGTTGTCTCTCCTCCAAGGGGTCGACCTTCCTCCCTCCTTCGTGGAGATGATGCTCTCTCTCTCTTCTCGCCCCCTTCTTTATTCTTGCCATGATCGAGTAGTCTCATACACTAGGGTGTGGGGAGTAGCCCCGCTACCCATGTTTTCATTTCATGCAATGTAATTCATGAGTTTGCAATAGAGATATACTTTCTTTTCAGTTCAACATCAATCATTTAATGAATGTGTGTTGCTTGATCACCAACTTGTGTTACTTATTATCTATTAGTATGAAATGTCTACATTTTTACTATTAGATTTGAATCTCGATTGAATGTTGGTTCTTAATGTATGTAGTCACCATGCATCTGTTTTGGTATCTAGGAGTGTTTTTCAAGGAGTGGAGTAAACTCACTTCCATCGTTGTACTTTCATACTATGAAATGGAATCAGTTGACGTATAAAAGTACAACCTTGACAAGTCGAGGACCACACTTTGTGAAGGGAATGATGCAAAGTAAGTGACCATTTGTTTGGGGATGGCTGGCTTTGCAACATTCCCACACTCCTCGTAGTTAGTTCTCCGAAAGGAAACTAAATCTACAAAGATACTAATTGTTTAGACTCTTATTGCATGCTATGTTACTATGTTGCATGTTTTGATCCATGTGTAGTGGTGGTGAAAGCCGATCACATCCTAGTGGTTTCTTAACATTGTTTACAACCTTATATTAACTTTCTTGCTTTTACTTTACTTGCACTTAATTTAAACAACCAAACTAACTCTTTGATCTAAATACCAACTATTAAGGAGTTAAATGAAATTCTAACATTTTCTATCTTGTTGATCTTAACAAAACTGTTGTCTTGTGGATTCGACCCTTAACTATACTACGATAAGACTTCCACGTATCCTAGCATACGTGGGTGGAATTTTTAATCTAGTATAAGCAAGGCTAAACCTAAAGACTTACTATCTTTGGGATTTTTAGTTGTGCACGCAACTCCACGCAAGTGGAAGCTCCATCAAAAATTGACATCGTTGTTGGGGACAACGGAATGTTTTAATTTCATTTATCATCTTGCTAGTTGGTTAGGGTTTTACACTTTTTCTTTCAACGTTAACCCATATTCTCTTAATTTCATCATATCTCCTGCATCATCTGAAAAGTGTGTTTCTTCCTCTACTCAGGTAGAAGACGTGTATGCAACCATCGCATAATCTCGGATTCTCCCCTGATCCAAAGTACAACTCTGAGGTAGAGAGAAGCTTCCACCGATGCATTAGACTTAATTGTCAAAGAGCCAGACAAATGGCCGAAGATCAACACCAAGCTGCACTAGTGATGGAAAGGGTTGACGCTGCCATAGCAGCCCAGCGAGCGCAACTTATTGCCGACACGCACACCCAAGTTCAGGCTGAAGTACGGGCTGAAGAGCAAGCCCGCATCCGTGCTGAGAATGAAGAAGCCACGGCTGCTGCTCAACTGTTGGTAAGAAACAAGCAATTACGGGATTACGCTGTTCCCAAGAACTACGAAGACAACCATCCAGTCCAACCACCACTCATCAACACTCCTAATTTTGAGATTAGGACACAATGGATCCAAATAATGCATGGCATCTCATTCTCTAGAAGTGTCGAAGATGACTGCATGGACCATTTGAAGAGGTTCAAAGCTCTTTGTAGGTTGGTACCACAAGCTGGAACAACCATGGACGCAGTCATGCTCAGATTCTTCAACTTCACCTTGTTTGGAAGAGCACTAAGCTGGTACAATTCTTTGGACGGGGAGCCAATCACCACCTGGGCTCCCTTGAAAGAGAAGTTCTTGGAGAAATTCTTTCCCCCTTCACTAACCTACCAAATCAGAGGACAAATCAACCAATTCCTTCAACTACCGGGAGAGTCACTGGCTGACTCATGGGAAAGGTTCAAGGAACTCTTGAGGAAATTCCCTCACCATGGAATCTCACAAAATCAGCTCATAGAAACTTTTTATAGGGGAGTAAGTGATGAATTTAAGAAGTTCTTAGATTCCTCATTTGGAGGAAACTTTATGAGATAGAACTATGAAGACGCTTGGAGGATCATCACTCTCGGAGCTGAAAATCAATCCAATTGGGGGAGGGCGACCAAAGGAGGAGTTCTAAAGGTTTGTAAAGCTAAAGAATCTATGGAAATGAAAGCCATAGTCGAAGCTTTGAAAACCATAGCCAACAAACAACAAGCCCTCAAAGCATCATTTAGGGAGTATGATAGAAAGAAGAACTCCCAACAAGCTAAAGCAGCTACAGGAACTTGTGAGGCATGTCATGCATCTGATCATCCCACATTGTCATGTGGTCTCCTATACAATGTAATGATGGATTTGCAACCACCTCAACCACAGTATGATCCGATCATTGAACACCCTGAGGATCAGATGCCAGAACAAGTAAATTCCATCCATTCCATACCAGGACAACCTTACTACAATCCAAATCAACTGAGAAACCATCTCGGGTTTCAATATGGAAATCATGTGGGGACTGCTAACCCGCAACATCAAACACAAGGTGGATCTTCCAACAGACTACCACTTGGATTTCAAAGAAACTACAACCAAAATCTAGGGAATTTTAGAAACAATTTCCAAAGATCTAACTACCTAAGAAATCCCTCTGCATACTACCAATATACTCACCCTCCTCTGCACCCGCAATTACAACAAACTCAGCTGCAACAGCCACATCAACCTCAGTTGCCAGCACCTCAACAACAACCACCTCAAGGGCAGCAACAACTCACTCAATTTCAACAGAAGAATGCCCCACCACAGCAGACTGATGAACTGTCCTTGATAAGGCAGATGTTGTAATCATAGCAAACCATGTTGGCTAACCAACAAGCCCAGCAAAAAGTTGTGCAAACCCAGTTAGCATAGATAGAAGCTCAGCTAAAACCTCCAGTGGGCACTTTCGCTGGCCAGCCAGAAGCAAATCCAAGACACGATCAACATAGACCAGAACAATTGAATGATGTTACAACAAGGTCTGGTCATGCTCTCACTGAAGCCATCTCAGTTAATCAAGAATACAAGGATGTAACTGAAATCATCCCAACAGAAGAATCAGGTCAAGAAGCTGAAGAAAGGAAAGAAAAGGAACAAGGTCCCAAAGAACCAGAGGTTCCACAATATAAGCCAAGGATACCATATCCTGGCAGGTTAAAGGAAACCAGACTAGACTCTAGATTCCAGAAATTCAAATAGGCAATGAAGAAACTTTATGTTGATATTCCCTTTCTCGACGCCTTATCTGAAATCCCAGCCTCTTCCAAATATCTGAAGACCTTGCTGTCAAAGAAATATATGACAGAGGAGCATGAAACTGTCAAGCTAGCCCAAACCACTTCTGATATCATTTTGAATAAAATGCCAAAAAATAGAAGGGCCCTAGCTCCTTTGGCATACAATGCTCTATTGGGAACACTTCTTGAAAAAAGGGATTGGCTGACTTGGGAGCCAACATATCAATTATGCCATTTTCCATGTGCAAAAGATTGGGGTTCACTGACTTGTTGCCTACAACAATGACCATCCAGCTCGCTGATTCCACCATTACTACACCCCTGGAAATCATTGAAGATATTCCATTAAGAGTGGGGAGGGACTCTTATGTCCCTTGTGAATTCATTATTATGGATATAAAATAAGACCTAAGGTACTTGATAATATTCGGTAGACCCTTCCTCACCACAGCTAGAGCATTAATCGGTGTTGAGGCTGGCACAATTACCTTGAGGTTGGGTAAAGAAACTATTCAATTCAGGGTTTTCAACAGCCTGAAGAGCCCTAGTATCCATGAAGAGGTTTTTTTGTTTGAAGCAATTGATAAAATGTCTCAACTCAAGCAAGCAAATCCAAAACCAGCAGATGCCCTAGAGGACACTCTAACAAATCCGAAAGCTGAATTTTCAACCAACGAGTTAGTTCAGTGATGCCTGCAATACTTGGAGTAGGCTGAAAAAGCCCCAGAAGCTACTTTTGAAGAACTGAAATATGTCACCATATTAGAGACAACAGAAGTACCCAAATCCCCGGAAATGAAAACTATACCAACTGGGCTCAAACATGTCTTCCTAGATGAAGAAAAATTATGTCCAGTTATCATTAGCTCCTCTTTGGTTGACGATCAGGAAGAAAGGCTTCTCACTGAACTAAGGAAGCACAAGAAAGAAATTGGGTACAAGATGACTGACCTAATAGGCATAAAACCAGCTCTATGCATGCATAAACTACCTATGATAGAAGAGTTCAAACCCTCGAGGGAGCACCAGAGAAAACTGAACCCAAATCTGAAAGAGGTAGTTCGCCTCGAGGTTCTTAAACTCTTGAAAGCGGGTATTATCTATCCAATTTCTGACTCTCATTGGGTTAGTCATGTCCAAGTGGTCCCTAAAAAGGGGGGAACCACTATTGTCTTAAATGATAAGAATGAACTAGTACCTACAAGGACCGTTACTGGTTGGAGAATGTGCATTGATTATAGAAAACTGAACAAATCAACAAGGAAAGACCATTTTCCCTTACCCTTCCTTGATGAAGTCCTTGAGTGACTAGCCCACCAAAAAAAATTATGCTACTTCGATGAATATTTTGGGTTTTACCAAATCCCAATTCACCCTGAATACCAAGAAAAAATGGCATATACTTGTCCTTTTGGAACATATGCCTTCAGAAGGATGCCCTTCGAGCTATGCAACGCACCCGCAACCTTCCAAAGGTGCATGACTGCTATCTTCGCGGGATTAACTGAAACCATCATGGAGGTGTTCATGGATGATTTTTCAGTATACAGAGACTCTTTTGACAACTATCTGCTCAACCTAAGTAAAGTCTTATAGAGATGCGAGGAAACAAACTTTATCCTAAACTGGGGAAAATTTTACTTTATGGTGACCGAAGGTGTTGTCCTCGGACATCGAGTGAGAAAAAGAGGAATTGAAGTAGACAAGGAAAAAATTGATGTCATCTCAAAATTTTCACCACCCAAAGACATAAGGGGAGTGCAAGCTTTCTTGGGTCATGCCGGGTTCTACGGGATATTTATCAAAGACTTCTCAAAAATAGCAAAACCTATGACTTACCTATTGACCAAGGATGTTGATTTCAACTTTGACCATGAATGTCTGCATGGCTTTACAACCTTGAAGAATGCTCTAATCTCAGCACCCATTCTGTAAGCACCTGACTGGTCACAACCTTTTGAAATAATGTGTGATGCTAGCGACTATGCTATAGGGGCGGTGTTGGGGCAGAGAATAGACAAAAAGCCATATGTAATATGCTACACATCTAAGATGTTAGATGAGGCACAAAATAATTATACTACTATTGAAAAGGAATTCTTAGTTGTCATCTATGCCTTCAAAAAATTTCATTCTTATCTAATTGGATCAAAGGTCGTAGTATATACAAACCACTCCACCATCAAATATCTTATTCAGAAATAGGATGCAAAACCTAGACTCGTCTGCAGGGTATTGACACTGCAAGAATTTGATCTTGAAATAAAAGACAAGAGCGGAGTGGAAAATGTCGTCGTTGACCACCTAAGTCGCATCGAGTGTCAAGAGGACGACAATGTAACTATCCGAGACTCCCTCCCTGACGACCAACTTATGAAAATTACCACTGGATTTCCCTGGTACGCCGACATAGTGAACTATCTGGCTATAGGAATCATCCACCCTTCCACCTCTCACCACGATAAAAATAAATTTCTCCATCATGTTAAGAAATACTTTTGGGATGAACCCTATCTTTTTCGTCTATGTGCAGACGGACTTTTCTGTCGCTGCCTACCAGAAGAGGAAATTACCCCTGTCTTAAAGCACTATCATTTTGGCCCCAACGGGGGGCACATGAGTTTGAAGAAGACCATTCTCAAAGTTCTAAAATTGGGTTTCTTTTGGCCAACAATAGCAAGAGATTCCTATGATTTTGTAAGATCCTGCAATAAATGTCAGCTTTCTGGCGGTATAACTAAACAGAATTAAATGCCTCTCACTTTGTGGCAAGAAATTGAACTTTTTGATGTTTGGGGAATAGACTACATGGGTCCCTTCCCCTCATCTTATAGATTCTCTTACATATTGGTCGCTGTGGATTATGTTTCGAAATGGGTAGAAGCTATACCCACCATATCCTGCGATTCCAAGTCAGTCATCAAGATGTTCAAAGATATCATCTTCCCCATATTTGGAGTCCCCCGAACTATCATATCAGACAGAGGAACCTATTTTCTGGAAAGAAGCTTCAAAGCCCTCCTGAGAAAATATGGGGTCAACCATAAGGTCACCACACCTTACCATCCACAAATAAGTGGCAAAGTGGAAGTTTCAAATAGAAAATTGAAAGCTATCTTAGAAAAAATAGTCAATAAATATCGTACCGATTGGTCCACCAAACTCCCCGATGCCCTTTGGGCATACCGCACAGCTTACAAAACACTGATAGGAACAACCCCATTCCGTCTGGTGTATGGATAGTCGTGTCATATACCAGTTGAACTAGAACATAAAGCTTGGTGGGCCATCAAACAACTGAACTTTGATCTCAAAAGTGTTGGTGAATATAGACAACTTCAACTACAAGAACTTGAGGAGCTTATAATGACAGCTTACCAAAGTTCCAGAATCTATAAAGAACAAATAAAGATGTGGCACAACGGCCACCTCAAAAGAAAAGACATCGCTGTCGAAGATAAGGTCCTCCTCTTCAATTCCAGACTTAAGATGTTTCGTGGAAAGCTCTGCACGAAATGGTCTGGACCTTTCACAATTAAACACATCTACCCCACCGGAGCAGTCATCATCCTTGATAATAATGGGGGAGAACGGATCGTTAATGGCCACAGATTGAAGAGATATTACACACCAGCAGACAAAATACCAAGACAAACTATCGAGATCCACGATCCCTCAGCATCGACATAACCAAATCGGATTTTCGTCAAGTCAGTGATGTAACACCCAGGAGCTACTTGGGAGGCAACCCAAGATCTGTGTACCACCATTTTATTTTGCCTAGTTTTGCTAATTTTCTAATCTCTTCGTTTGATTTAGACTTATCATCTTTAATATGAAAATATAAAAATTCACATAAATAACCAAAACAAACATAAAAATATAAAATCCAAAAACCTAATTAAATCTTAACATAACGGTTTCGAAACCGTTTGGACTCAAACAGTCTCGAAACCGATTTGTCCTTTCGATCCTAAAACTGTTTGAAACCCAAACAGTCTCGAAACTGTTTGGAACCCAAACGGTCCCGAAACCATTTGGATCCCAAACGGTCTCAAGATCGTTTGCCCTTGGGAATTTGTAGTGACACCCAATGTTTTCTATAAATATAACCCCCCCATCATTTTCTTTCCCTAGATTCTCAATTTCTCTAAACCCTCACGTGAACCCTGTTCCATTTCGTTTCTATGCCCCTGACTCCTGTTCGTTCTACGACCATCTCCGACGTCGCTGCTGACGCCACCATATCTCCATGCCCCTTCACGACTTCATCTTTGTCGTTATCATCGTTCTTTGCTTCGTCACCGTCGTCGTCACCTTCACCCTCAGCACTGTCATCTTCTTTGTCCGTAGCAGCATAGTCAAACCAGCCAAAGTTGTCCATTCTAATGCTAACGATGATTTTTTCTTTCATCAATGCCATCTTCACCATCGACGCGCGCATCGCCGCCATCATCTGCTACTTCTTCTCATTTTCAACCGTCCAGATGCTTCGCCTTCCTAACGATCTCGGCTCAAACGGTCCTAAAATCATTTGAGCTTGGGACCGTTTGGACCCAAACGGTCTTAAAACCGTTTGGTGCCAAATGATCCTGAAACCGTTTGAGCTCGGGACCGTTTGGACCAAAATGGTCCTAAAACCGTTTGGTGCCAAATGGTCCTGAAACCATTTGAGCTCGGAACCGTTTGGACCCAAACAGTCCTAAAACCGTTTGGATCCAAAAGGTCTTCAAACCATTTAAACCCAAACGGTTTTCATCTTCACAATTTCTTCTATTAAGCAAACCAAACGGCTTTGCAAAACCCTTTGAAACCAAATGGTCTCAAAACTGTTTGTATCCAAACGGTCCTCCAAATCATTTGGTTCCATCAAAAAAAATTTAACTTTAAGATTCCTTGTCAACTTTCAGAATGGTATCACCTGCAAAGGAGATCACCACATGGACTACAGAACAGTTGATGGTGCACATAACTAAGCTCCAGCGCATCATCGACTCATGTGAAAAGACTGGAAAAACTCCGGCTGACCTACCCATGGTCATCCAAGACATCAAACAAATCAACCAACTCTTAGCAGTCGATCATGAGGAAGAGGCCCAAGATATCTCCTCATCTGATGATGCCTTGGAATACAAGCCAACTCCCAAGGAGGAATCCCCATCCACAAAGACAAAGGGGAAACGGAAGACCCAGGAAGCTGCAAAAGAACAACCAACAAAGAAACGAGCAAGGAAGTAGGTACATCCCGCCACTGCAAGGGAACAAACCCTGGCGGGATACGTTCCATCAACCACTGTCAATCCCGCCACCACCGTTGCCCCTACTTTCACTACCATCACTACCACCAGCAAATCTTATCATCTACACCCTGTCATCTATTGACAAGACCCTAAAGCCAACAAAGTATGTTTGCTCCAGTGTACTACTAAATATGGGGATATATGACAGAATCCTCACTCTGCTCGATAATGCCAACCTTTCAAGACTATGTTTTGTCCTTGAGATTTCTTATGTTGAGCCCACAACTGAATTCTTCACACATCTCAACAAAGAAGTTGTGGACATTACGGATAGATCAAGGGACGGAGGTGACCGTAAGTTGGTCACCAAACTCTTTGGCAACAAGGTTGTCATAACGAAAAACCTGTTGAACGAAATATTTATAGACAACCAGGAGCAGCTGAAGAAGGCCAAAGTTGTAGGTGTAGAAAGCTCCGAGTTCAACAAGCATATCTTCTGGAAATCCCTGACAGGGATCCCGACCTACGAGGCAAAAACCTGCAAGGCCTCCAATATTCAATCTGGTCTGGTGTGCACATTGCACAAAATTCTTACAGTTGCACTTTTCCCCAGGATAGAGGAAGGAAATGTTAGCATTTCTGATCTTTTCATCCTCTGGTCCATTCTAAAAGGGCAGCCGGTCAACATCGGATGGCAATTGATAGACAAGCACATAGCTTACACCCTCAGGAAAGAAATATGTATGGGAGGTCACATAACATCCATCCTAAAATATCTCAAGATGGATAGACTACTCCCCAGGTGCACAAAGATCAAGGGTGACATCCTTACAAATGAGCAGACCTTAAAAAACTCATACATCATCAAAGAAAAGGATGCAAAGTTGCACTATATCTTTTGCCCTACAGTAAAATCCTCAAGGACTCTGCTGCCGCTTCCAGAGCTTGTAGACTACGATAAGGAAAAGCTTTTCTTCACCGAAGAGGAGCTTGCAAACCTCCTAGTTTCGGTCAAAATACAAGAAAACAAATCCAAAGAGGGGCAGACAGAGCACAACATCACCACTCCGACAGCAAGAATAAAAAAATACCAGTGAAATGACCATCCAAAGGGTGTTTGCAGACACAACAGCTGTCAGGAATGTTGACATCAAAACCAAATCCAGAGGTAGAAGCCCACCTCCCCAAAGAAAATATCATCACCTCATCACTTGACTTCTTCATCATGAGTCTAAATGTTGAACTTACCTCCACCACCACCCCCACCATGCTACCATCCTCCACTATTCCACAATCCACAACTCTCCCATCATTCTCCACAATGATGTCCACCACATTTCCTTTCTTTGAAACCACACCACCACCCGCATCTTCTGCTCCACCCTTTTTCTCTTTGGGCATCCCATTCCCCACTTCAATGCCTGACTTCACCTCCTTCGCCTCCACCTCCACCGCTTTTCCCTCGACATTCTCAGTTCCACCCTTCTCTCCCAGAATGTCACCACCCTTCCCATCCGCCTCCTCGAAACCGTTGGTGACTCCATATATAGTCACCACGTAGTTCGAGGGACCATCCACAACGTCTTTTTCACAAGGCACTACTGCCCTTCCACCCCGACCCCATCCACCACACCCATCCATAACTAGGGTCCCTTTTACAAATGTTGGTGAGGAATTCGGATGTCAATTTGGCACCATCTGAAGCCTCCTCACCAACCCTTCTAACATAATGCAATCTATTTTCTCTTGTGTGCAGGGTCTTACTAAACAAGTCGCCAAGATCTACGAGCAAAATTGTGCCTTACCAGGCATCCTCTCAAGTATCCACCAACGGCAGGAAGCAGTGGCCACGCAAGTCGAACACATCGATGACCACCTACAACAACTACCACAGTTGGTGCTTGAGGTGAAAAGCCAGCAAGCAGCGTTGGCTCAGCAAGTTGACAGGATCTCTGTGCAGACTCAACCTCTGATTGAGACCATGTGTGAGCTTAAGCAGCAAAAAATTGCTTTTAGCATGCGCTTGGACGACATCAACAACACCCTTGCACAGCTCCATAGCCGCCAGGAAGAGTCATCAAATAATGAAATCAACCAATTGCGAGCTCAGGTGACAGATCTTACTTCACAACTCCTCTCTGCCGAGGCTAGATATTCAAATCTTACAAAAACCCACAACACACTGCTTGAAACACATGAGCATGTGCAAGTGGCTTTCGACGAACTACAAGCCCTTCACCGGCAGTGTAAGAAGACTACAATGATGAAAACAAAAGATAAACGGCAGACAATGATGAAGAAGAAGATGAAGAAGATTATGACTCCTCTGCTGACTCCAACGATGATACTTCCTCTTCAGATGACAAACCTGATGACCCAGGACATGCTGGGGAGGGAACCAGCCGAGGAGTAGAACCTTCAAAGAAAGCATATGACAAAGACCACCACGAAGGTGGAAACGATCCCAAATCCCATGATTACAATGACGACATTAACATGTCATATGGGGATCAATTCCTTGACTACTCATCCATGGGATCTCTAGGGGAAAATGTCAAAGAAGCAACCTTTGTTGAGTTCCAGCAATGTATATTGGGAACTAGCACAAGTCAACCAACAGCAAACCTTCCACAACACTCTTCCCCAGAGCAATCTTCACCTTTTCCCCCAGACCACGAAGAGGAAGACAGTGTGAGTCTAGACATAGATATTGGACTCGACTCTGATTCTGAATCAGAAAAAGATGAAGATCTGCAACATTATATGGACAACTTAGTGTAGACTTCTCTTCCACCTCCGTAAGAGCTTCCCCCGCCGCCACCTCTACCTAAGATGATGCACGACCTAGACATGGTGGCCATCTCTACCCTAGATGTCTAGGATATCTTCATCCTGAACACTATCGTAGATGATGCCAAAGGGGGGGGACATCATCTACACGAATATAAAACTAAGCGTAAATTGACACGCGAAGATTTCCGCACCATCCTTCGACCGTAATCAACAGTGAATATGGCAATCTTCTGTGTCCTTCTTGCCAACTCTATCGAAATATACAGAATCTCAGAGCGACCGCAGCCAGTTTTCAATGCTTCACCAGCTCTGGCTATGAGCCTATTATACAAAGACTTACACAATAAGTCTATAGAGTGGTTGGGCGTTGGGATCACTCGAAAGGTGCGATATCTCATGGTCCCCTTTCAAGTTTATGGCCACTGGCTACTCATGATCGTTGACACCGTGGCCTGCGATGCCAAGGTGTACAACTTTTATGCCAGTGAACTAAAGGCCAAAACAATCAACTTTGCTGGAGAAAAAGATAGAGAAGCAAGATGCATCCCCTTCCAGCTTCTCAAACTAATTTGGGTTGCCTGCCCTTCTCTCAAGAATGGTTGGAACCAACCTTGGTTCCAAATCATCACTCCACCAGTCCAAACCACTGACGGATATTGCACTTTCTGCACTATACGCCACATACAAGCGCTTAATCAACAAACCCCCTTCACCAAGCTTGCCACATAAGATTTTCACTCTCTATGAGGGCATTACGCCATGGAGCTCATATGTGACAGAAGATTCTTCAATGACCTGACTATGGCACCAGACGACGTCCCTCACTATCTTTTCTCAGCCATCGAACGTCCACAAAGGCGACCTTTCTGACAAACATTAACAGATTTGGAGAAAGAACAACAACCCGCCACGGTTCCTGAAAAAAGACAATGGGGCCCTTACACTTTTGATTTGGCGAAAGACACAGGGGACATCAACTTGATATCAGGGGCCACAATCAACAGACCTTCCACACAAATGGTGCCCCTACCTGCCATGGAACTGACATTTCCTAACTTCGACCTTGCAGCTTGCAAGAGTCTTTCTGAAAATGAACTCCGACTCATCATGTCTAGGCTATATGCCGAGAAAGATGAGCTCATTTTTCTTGCCGGATATATTCTAGTCATGGCAGATACCCTCCGTGAAACCGTACAATTACAAGGATTTCTATCTGTGAGCCTGATGACTGCTTATCAATATCTCCTCAGACGGAACCATCCTATGGTTTACATGGCGTCAACTTACATGAAGGATGACCTACTAAAGTTAAAGAACTTTGGAACCACGGAGGCGCTTATCTATTGCCTCCAACATACAACTCTGAAGTTCATTATGCTTCCTTTCCTTCACTTAGAGCACTGGATGTTACTGGCGACAAACCTTCCTAAAGAAACAACAATCATCTATAACAGTTCTGACAGCCAATTTGATCCTAACCAGAACCAGTATGATGTGATAGCTAACACGCCCATGGAGGATGTGGCAAAGGAATGTGTTGACAAACTACACTATCTTTTAAGCAAGCACACAAGGGTGTATGATAAAGAACACTTTCATCGCCCAACCTTCAGCCACAGATGCGCCCAGCAGCTCTGAGAATCAAACGACTGCGGTTTCCACATCCTCTACTGGATGTACACCCTCGTTGTTCTTGTAAGACCAGTGGAGGACATGACGGACGTGGATTACCACGCTCTACGTGGAAAGTTCACATCTAACCTTCTCCGAACACATAGAGCTAACAAAGGACTAACAGAAGCCTAATGCCCTTGTTCATGTACTTCTCAACCTATCACTTTGACACTCTGAGGATAGAGTGAGTGATAAATTAGGGAAGAGGTACACTGGACAAGGGAGAGGTATCATTTTTCAACCCTTCTCCCTCTGCTCTTTTTATTCACTCATGTTTTCTATGCATTGTTTTTTTATCTTTCTTTTTACATTTAGACTTTTTCAATAATTTCTTTGATAGAATAATTCTTGTACATAAGTATAACATCACTCTTGGAAAAGGTCACCCCCAGATAAATTTAGAATCAAAGTAGTCCTGAAAAAGCAATAACAGAATAAGCATTTAGGCATGTAATGGTGAATTAATAAATTACTTTCACACTCGATTTCCATGCTTTTGCTTCAACTCTGCTCCAGACTCTCCACAAGTTAACATCATAGCCGAAGCCAGCCAAAACTCTCTCAAGGACGGGAGGGAACTAGGTGAAATCCAAATCAAGAAACCTCGCAAGTGGACCACCAAGTATGAAACTGAAATAACTGCATGTCAGGAGACTCCAAGAACAGTTTTCTTCTTCTAAAAAAAAAAGAGGCATGGCAGCCCAAACAAAATCCCTAAATATCCAACTCCTAAGCCTGTGAGTATATAATAATAAAAGCCAGAGTGTTGAATAAAAACATGAGAGTTGTGCCACGCCTAAGGACCTATATGAAGGACCAATAAAGGTCTCACCCGACCGGTACATTCAGTTGCCCTCACAAAGGCAGATGTGTCACACACGGTAATGAGATCCTAAGGTCTCTGAATATATGAAAAAGCTGATAAAGGACTCGCCCGACCGGTACATTTAGTTGCCCTCACAAAGGTAGATGTGTCGTGCCCGGTTGTGAGATCCTAACATTTTATATAAACCCTCCCCCACTAAAAAGGGGAGTTACACATCAGCCTTTAGCCAACCCTCATGCCTATCTTAGTTTCCAGTAGGTTTTTCAAAGATGTATAAAACTGATTGGAGTTGAAAACATGCACAGAATGCGATCGAGGAAAAGGTGGTCCCAATGTGAGATACACGATACGGAAGAAATCTGAGATCCATGCAACTCCCAATACCTGAAGGAGTTAGTGCGACCAGAAGCCCGATAAAACTCTAAGAGATCTCTGATTTAGAATTGAAGAAAGAGTATGGAAATCTTCACTAAATAAAATCGCCTCGTCACTACATGCCTTAGCTCTATTTAGCTTGAGGACAAGCTAGACTCTAAGTTAGGGGGGTGATAACCTCCCATTTTGCGATGTTATCTTACTAGTTTTCCTTAGTTTTCCATACTCTTTCTTAGTTAAATTAGATAGAATCTTTAACTTTCCACCTTTTTGTAAATATACCATTAGATTAACTTCTCCTTTTCACTTCTTATAGAAAAGCACAAAAAAATTAAAAAACCCCCCAAACAGTCCCAAGACCGAATGGGAGCCAAACGGTCCCAAGACCGAATGGAGACCAAACGGTCCCAAGACCGAATGGAAGACGAATGATCCCAGGACGGAATAAAGATCAAACAGTCCCAAGACCGTGTGAAGCCAAATGGTCTCAAGACCGTCTGAAGCCAAACGGTCCCAAGACCGAATGGAGATCAACAGGTTCAGAGACCGTATGAAGCCACACGGTCCCAAGACCGAATAAAGGTCAAACGATCCCAAGACCATGTGAAGCCAAACGGTCTCAAGACCGTATGAAGCCACACGGTCCCAAGACCGAATAAAGGTCAAACAGTCCCAAGACCGTGTGAAGCCAAACGGTCCTGGGACCGTATGAAGCCAAAAGGTCCCAAGACCGAAAGGAGATCACCGGTCCCGAGACTGTATGAAGCCACACGACCTCAAGATTGAATGAAAGAAAATGGTTTCAGACCGAGAGAACTCAAACGGTCTCCAGACCGAGAGAGTCCAAACGGTCTCCAAACCGTGTGAAAATCCAAATGGTCTCCAAACAGTGTGGAAATCCAAACGGTCTCTAAGACCGTTTTGACCCACATACCACAAACCATTTATGGCTCACTCAAAATCCTATAAATAGAACCCAAAGGGGTCCTCACAAATCATCAAGTCTTAGACATCCAAAGGCAGCCTCTATTGTTCTAGAGCCATTCCATCCTTCACCCACTGCCCTGAGGTTGCCGATCTGAGATCCATACTCCATATCCAAGCTACTTTCTCTCTCATAAAAAAGAAGGTGGGAAGAGGAGGATTCGTCATCAAGCAAGCTATGAAGTGTGAAGATCATTTCTCTCTCTCCTCCAAGGGGTCGACCTTCCTCCCTCCTTCATGGAGATGATGCTCTCTCTCTCTTCTCGCCCCCTTCTTTGTTCTTGCCATGAGCGAGTAGTCTCATACACTAGGGTGTGGGGAGTATCCCCGCTACCCATGTTTTCATTTCATGCAATGTAATTCATGAGTTTGCAATAGATATATACTTTCTTTTCAGTTCAACATCAATCGTTTAATGAATGCTTATTTCTTGATCACCAACTTGTGTTACTTATTATATATTAGTATGAATTGTCTACATTTGTACTATTAGATCAGAATTTCGATTGAATGTTGGTTCTTTCTGTATGTAGTCACCATGCATCTGTTTTGGTATCTAGGAGTGTTTTTCAAGGAGTGGAGTAAACTCACTTCTATCGTTGTACTTTCATACTATGAAATGGAATCAGTTGACGTATAAAAGTACAACCTTGATAAGTCGAGGAACACACTTTGCAAAGGGAATGATGCAAAATAAGTAACCATTCATTTGGGGATGGTTGTCTTTGCACATTCCCACACTCCTCGTAGTTAGTTCTCCGAAAGGAAACTAAATCTACAAAGATACTAACTATTTAGACTCTTATTGCAGGCTATGTTACTATGTTGCATGTTTTGATCCATGTGTAGTGGTGGTGAAAGCCAATCACATCCAAGTGGTTTCTTAACATTATTTACAACCTTAAATTTACTTTCTTGCTTTTACTTTACTTGCACTTAGTTTAATCAACCAAACCAACTCTTTGATCTAAATACCAACTGTTAAGGAGTTAAATGAAATTCTAACATTTTCTATCTTATTGATCTTAACAAAACTGTTGTCATGTGGATTCGACCCTTAACCATACTATGATAAGACTTCCACATATCCTAGCATACATGGGTGGAGTTTTTCATCTAGTATAAGCAAGGCTAAACCTAAAGACTTACTATCTTTAGGATTTTTAGTGGTGCATGCAACTCCACGCAAGTGGAAGCTCCATCACCAACACCCATTCAAGTAGGGTTAAACCGACACACCTTAGAGAGGTTAACCCCATGTGCCTAGCATGGTGGTGGTCGACACATTATGGTGGTGACAAGTCGATGCTCAATGTCAAGTATCAACCCGACACCTTGAGTGCTAAACAGATACACCTTGTGAAGCTAACCTAACACCTTGAGAGCTAAACCAATACAACTCATGTGTATCTAACCTGACATGCTTAGACTAATGCTAAATTGATATCCCTAGGTGATCTTTCCCAACACACCTTGGTGTGGTCAAGCCGATACATGTAGATGATGAATCGGGATTCGTCTAGCCCTATGAGACTGATACCTTGTGATGGTAGTCATGATACATCATGTTGATGATGGGGTTATATGGTATGATAGGTTACCCTATGAGGTGTTTGTATGATCAATGAGGGAGTGATGATTTATATAGCCTTTAATCACATAACATACTCTATAGTGATGATGAAAGTGATGAATTGAGTTTGATCGTTAATTCAACCTTGTAAACCCTAATAGGTTAAAGAGAACCCTAACCCTAATGGTGTAGTGTGAATGACATGAATCTTAATGAAATGATAGTGGTAATGAAGTATTATCCTTCTTGTTATAAGTCTCTAACCATGCAGGTAACACCAGTTGATAAGCATAGCCATAAAATCTATGGTGTTTATGATATGATTGAATGGGACTTATGAGGCATGTGTGATGATTGGTGTCATAGAAAGAGTAGGTAAATGGTTCTTATGATCTAATGGTTGTTTATTGCCTAATATGAGGTGATAATTTTCTCAGCAATCAGATGAGGGGTTTCTACCCCAAGGTATGTGGTCCTTGCGATGAAAGATATAGTGAATGATAAACATCAAGTGATAATATGATGAGATCACACCTTGTATGCTCAAATAATTTCTAATAATGTGTTATACCCTTATCTTGGTAGAACTTGTTTAAAGTTTATACATTGTAACTTGATTGATGCTAAAAGTCACTTAAATGACCTAACTAATCAGATGGAACCTAATCATGTAGATTGCCATGTGCCATAGATCCATCAATGTCAGCATCTATTGGATGGTGAAATGAGTTTAACTCAGAGCACATATTTTTGAATATGTGGGGGTGAGGATGAATATCCCCTTACATCCAGGATATGTGATACATGATCAGATGTGGGCCATACCCTAGTAGGAGTGTTTCTTTGGGCCATATCTCAGTTATATGTGATACGTGGTTGGCTACGAGCCATACCCTGGGAGGAGTGTGGCTGCGGGGCATAGCTTGGTTTCACTAGCGTCGTGACCTATACCAAGGCAGGATAGGTTTGTACAGTTGGACTATAAGTCACTAGTAGTAGTCTAACTGATGATGTCACTGTAGGATTCACTCATTTACTAACCACGAGGTTTGGTGAGTTTTTGGATTCTGGCTCTTCCACTAAACCTGGTATGGCATTGATTTCAACTTAACAGTGGTTGGTTGGATTTGGGTGGTATGACTCAAATTCTCATGGCAAAATAAAACACGTAAACATTCATGTAGTATACTTGTGTAAGATCCAATATGAAAACATTGGATGAGTCATTGCTTGCTTTTATATAGTATAGTGGATAATGAATATACATGTTCTTCATATTCCTTTTATAATGTAAGATGTTTCATAATATAATAGAAATTTCTTATTTTGTTTATAATGATTACCTTCTTATCATGATTGTAACTTTACTTCTTGCTTTAATCATCTTATCTGTGATAATAATAGAGTTGGTGGAGAGTTATATCTCCCACTGAGATTTAGAATCTCACCCCATGGGTTTCCTACATCCTTTTTAGGTGGACGTGCATCAGGAGGTAGAGATCGTGCAACCGAGGTTAAGTAGCAGTAGGAAAGACAATAGCTGACAAGGTTGGAAGTGTTTCTGGATGTCTTTTAGTTGTTAGAGTCCTAGAGTCATACCTATACACTCGGGTCTTTAGGGATGTTTTGTAGATGTGCTTTCGATATATGGTTGGCTTGTGTACACCTTTCTGTGCATAGTTGTGGTGGATATATGTATATATGTTTTGGAATAGGATTTCTTATAATAGGCTGATGGCAAACACGGTAAATGCTTGAGACATAAAAGGACTCATATGTAAAGGATTTTGTTGTTTGGAAGTTTTATGAAAATGGTTATAATTTTCAATATTTTTCCTATGATCCGTTGGTTAGTGGTTAATCACATTTTCTTTTGAGTAATCTCACTTTGTGTGGTGTGGGGTGTCACAATCAGGTTGGTATCAAATCTTTAGGTTTTCTAAGTCTACAGGGACCTAGGACTAGGGTTCGTGTTTATTCTTGTGTCTTTCAGTTTGTCTTATATTGACTTTTTCTTATGTTGAAGAAGAAGAAGAGAAATCTTAAAGATGTCCTAGAGAACACGAAGAACACACTGTTGAAAGTAGTGTTGCTGCATCAAGTGGTGGTGTAAGGAACTAGGCATGAGAAGATCGGGTGTCTGACATCCCCAAGTTTGACCCAACTATGATTGAAAACCATGCCTTTCAATCTCTTTTTGGGAAGTTTATGGCTACTATGACTCATATGGCGGATAGGATGTTGGTACCTCAACCTAGGGCGCCAATTCCCCATACTGGATCTTTAGGACTGGGAAGAATTTTGAGAGACTTCTCTGGGTTGGAGCTTTGGAATATGTTGGGATGGTTGATCCAGTGGATTCGGATCTGTGTCTTATCGAGCTTGATAAATCCTTTAAGATACTTAGTATCCCCAAAGCAGATAAGGTGAAGCATGTGGTGTATCTTCTGAAGGGGAGTGTTGGCCGCTGGTGGGCCATAGAGGAGGAAAAGATGTCGGGAGAGGCTATAGGTTGACATGAGTTCGTTAGTTGATACTTTCCCCAGACCTATCTGGATGAGAAGATCATCCAGATTGAGAAGATCTGGCAAGGACATATGTCTATCAATGAGTAAGAGGCTAAGTTTATGGAGATTCTTTGGTTCTATCCCCACATGGCTGCTATGGAGGATAAGAGGATTCTTCATTTTGAGAAGGGGTTGAATGTTGAGTTGTCTACCCCGGCAGCTACTTTGGAGAATCGAGAAAGGTTTGCCATGTTTGTGGAGTTTTTTTAGAGGATAGAATGATATGTGATAGAGCAGTAGGAGTTGAGTGCCAGTAAGAGGTCTACACAGTTTCAAGGGCAGCCGTCAGGAGGCTTTAAGAAGATGAGGCTTTCAGTACTGCCAGCGTCACAGATGTTTAGTGCTCTGATGTAGTGGACACCTGGTAAGGGCATAGGTCATAGCTTTCCACCTGCTGGAGCTCACAGCACAACATCAGTGTCAGTGATGGGATTGTGTAGGCCACACTATCAGAACTAGGCTTGCCATAAGTGTGGGAAAATAGGACATCTGAGGCAAAAGTGTCTAGTGAGGGATGATGAGGTGACCCAAGAACTGAGGCAGAGCCAGTAGGTCTCACAGAGGCAGTAGAGCAATGGCTTAGTAGGATGAGGACATGGCCAAGCATCGTAGGTCGGATTGTGTAATCAGGGAAGTAGAGTATGGGGGTGACAACAGGCAACAGATAGATTCTACACTATGAGTAGCCATAGGCGGTGGTCAACCCACGAGTAGTAACAGGTCAGATGGAGTTATTTCATTTTGATTTGTCTTCTTCTTGATTTGTATCTGTTTTGATTGACCTAGGTGCAACACACTCTTTTGTCACTCATGAAGTGCTTGACAGTTGTCTTTTACCTATTAGTCATAAGAAGAATAGCTTGTTGTTAGAAACCTCATTAGTTAGTTCTTCAGTGTTACAGGAGTGTGTCCTTCTTGTGTCCTCTCCTTTTCGGGGCACATCATACAAGTGGATCTCAAACCACTTAACATGCATGGATTCAATGTAATCCTTGGAATGGACACCTTGGAGAAGTATAGAGTGGTCTTGGATTGTAGTTCCAAGCAGGTGACGTTTGTAGATGGTGGTGATAATTGGATCTATTAATGAGACAGAAAGATTCTTCCGATGTGTCTAGTATTATCCATGGTGGTGGGGAAGCTTTTGAGAAAGGGTTGTAAGGCGTTCTTGGCACATGTGCTGGATACTAAGGTAAGGAGTCCTAGTATGCAGGAGGTGCCAATTATCAGAGAGTTCGAGGACATGTTTCCTGAAGAGTTTCCAAGTGTTCCCCCACCCTGAGAGATTGATTTTGAGATCAATCTAGTTTACGACATGCAACCGATATCTCAGGCACCGTACAAGATGGCTCCAATAGTGATGGCAGAGTTGAAGAGGAAGTTGCAAGAACTGGTTGACAAAGGTTTCATCAGGTTGAGTACGTCGCCATGGAGTGCTCTAGTGTTGTTCGTGAAAAAGAAGGATGGTACTATGATGTTGTGCATAGACTACAGATAGCTAAATAAGGTTATGATAAAGAATAAGTATCCCTTACCAGGGATAGATAACATGTTTGATGTGTTGTGTGGCATGACAGTGTTCTCGAAGATAGATCTGAGGTTAGGATATCACCAATTGAGGATGAAGGAGGATGACATACCTAAGTTGGCTTTTAGGATGAGGTATAGTCACTACAAGTTTGTGGTTATGCCGTTCAAGATGACCAATGCACCAGCAATGTTCATGGATTTGATGAATAGAGTGTTCTGTCTGTTTCTTGATCAGTTTGTGGTGGTCTTCATAGACAACATTTTGATATAGAGTCATGACAATCAACAACATGAACAACATCTTCGTCAGGCGTTGACCGTGCTGAGACAGCATCAGCTTTATGCCAAGTTTAGCAAGTGTGAGTTCTAGTTCAAGAAGGTAGCTATCCTGGGGCATGTTATATCTGTTGAGGGAGTATGTGTGGATTCCAAGAAGGTGGAGTCAGTGACAGAGTGGGAACAGGTGAAGTTTCCGACAGAAGTGTGCAGTTTTCTAGGTTTGGTAGGCTATTATAGGAGGTTCATCAAGGACTTTAGCACTATCGCTTTACCTCTAACAAAGTTGACAAGGAAGGACATGGCGTTTGTCTGGGATGATAGATTCTAGTGTGCTTTTCATATGTTGAAGGAGAAGTTGACAAGTGCACCGGTTCTGGTCTTTTCTGAGTAAGGAAAAGGATACATAGTCTTATGTGATGCTTCCAGGAATGGCTTGGGTTGTGTGATGATGCAGGACAAGCAAGTGGTTTCTTTTGCTTCCCGACAGCTTAAGAAACATGAGGACAATTACCCAACCCACAACTTGGAGTTAGATGTTGTAGTTTATGCTTTGAATATTTGAAGGCACTAATTGTATGGGGAGAGGTGTCAAATCTTCACAGATCACAAGAACTTGAAGTACATCTTTTCACAATAGGAGTTGAATATTAGACAATGTTGTTGGATAGAGTTAATCAAAGACTACAACTGCACAATTTATTATCATCCAGGGAAGGCGAATGTTTTTTCAGATGCGTTGAGTAGGAAGTCTTTGTATTTTCCTATAGATAAAGTCTAGTTGAGTTCTTTGGTGTGCCACAAACGAGACATGTTGGTTTCCTTTTGTTAGATGAATGTTAAGTTGGAAGTTTCTTTGCTAGCAGGTCTGTTGGCACATTTACCGATGAAGCCCATGCTGAGATAACAAATCAAAGAGGAACAACAGACTGATATCGTGATACAACAAATTAGATCAGAGTTTGGCAGCAAGAAACGTGATGGCTTCCATGAGTCAGACGATGGGACAGTTTGTTACCATGGCAGAGTTGGGGTTCCTGGTGCTGATGATCTAAGAAAGATGGTGCTAGAAGAGGCTAACTCATCCATGTACGTTATGCACCTAGGCAGCACCAAGATGTATCATAATCTGAAGGATATGTATCGATGATTGGGCTTGAAGAAGGATGTCGTTGAGTTCATTGTGAGATTTTTTGTATGTCAGCGGGTTAAAGATGAGCATCAAAAGCATGTAGGGACGTTGCAACCATTTTCTATACCACAGTGTAAATGGGATCATGTGACTATGGACTTTGCGGTTGGTCTGCCTAGGATAGCCAAAGGTCATGATTCCATCTAGGTGATAATTTAAAGACTAACCAAGTCAGTGCATTTCCTTCCCGTGAAGACGACGTTCACAACAGAGAAGCTTGCCCAGATCTATGTGTATGAGATACTGTGTTTACATGGTCTTCTAGCAACTATCGTGTCTGATAGAGGTCCCTAGTTGACAAGTCGCGTTTAGGAGCGACTGCACAGAGCTTTGGGTACGCAGTTAAAGTTTAGCAATGCTTTCTACTCATAAATAGATGGTCAATCTAAGAAAACCATTCAGACCTTGTAGGATCTATTGAGAGGTTGTGTTCTTTAGTTTTTAGGAAGTTGGGACATACACCTCAGTTTGATAGAGTTCACCTACAACAACAGCTATCAAAGTAGCATCGACATGGCACCTTAAGAGGTGTTGTATGGGAGACGTTGTAGATCTCTGTTGTGTTGGTATGAGATAGGTGAGTATCACCTTCTCAGTCCTAAACTTATACAACATATGACAGAGAAGATCAAGGTAATCCAACAACAGTTGAAGGCAGCACAGGACAGATAGAAATCGTATGCATACAACCGTCATATACCTTTAGAGTTCCAAATGTGAGACATGGTATATTTGGAAGTCTCTCCTTGGAAGGGTGTTATGAGGTTTGGGAAGAAGGGTAAGCTAGCTCCCAGGTTTATGGGACCTTACCCGGTGGTGTCACGTGTTGGGAAGGTGGCCTACATGTTGGAGTTGCCACCTGAGTTGCACGGGTTGCATCTAGTGTTTCATGTGAGTCTGTTGAGGAAGTGCCATATGGATACAGAGTTAGTGTTACAGCCTGTGGAGGTAGGGCTTGATGAGGATATGACCTATGTGGAAGGTCCACTGTTGATCATTGACCGAAGAGTGAAGAAGCTGAAGAGGAATGACCTAGTTCTTGTGAAGGCTCTTTGGCATCATCGTGGTATTGAGGAACCATGTGGGAACTCGAAGAAGAGATGAGGAGGAAGTACCCCTCCCTTTTCTCTTAGGATTTTGGGGGCGAAATCCTTATTAGGGGTTTATGGCTTGTAAGGGCCCTGACCCAGATTTTGGGATAACCCTGCTTGTTTGGCCAATGTATGTCACTTTGAACCTTGCTCTAATCATCTGAAATATAATTAGGTCATGTATAAAGCCTAAGTTTCATGTTTGAGCTTGTTTGGATGATGCTTGTGTTTTGTGGTGTGGTTTTGGTGCAAATTGTAATTCATCTAGAGTAGGGGTTGATGTGCAAGTTTGCCACCTCTAGAGTGTTTCTTCTCTCTCTTGGCACCAACTAAAGGAGAGAGAGAGATAGATATGGCCACCTTGTTTGGGTCTTGGTTGTGTGGTAACATCCTTGGTGATGTTTAGAACACATGAGTAAGATGTGTTTTTCTCTTAGATGTGTTATCTTGGGTTAGAGATCCCTAGAGAGGTTGTTTATCAGTTTGTGAGTGTGTAGGGTTAGGGTGGATCGGTTTGTGAGTGTGTAGGGTTATGGTGTATTGGTTTGTGAGTGTGTAGGGTTATGGTGTATCGGTTTGTGAGTGTGTAGGGATATGGCATATCGGGTTAGCGAGGCCATGATCTTGGTAGGGGACCAAGAGGCCGAGATCTATCCTAGATCATATCACCATGCCTTGCATGTTGTTGCATGTGGCCCCTTTTTCATGGACAAGTGTCACCTAGGCTCCCAAGGTCATGACACCTTTCCCATGACCTCTCTATCATTCCCCCTAGTATATAGTCTTCTTTCTCTTCATGAAAGAGGATCTTTTTGACCATTTTTGCTTTCCCTCCTTCTTGGTGGACGACCTTGAGAAGCTTTAGGAGATAGAGAGGTTCTCTTGTAGCATGGAGGACAAGTTCAAATCTTGTGGTGTCCCTTGATCATCTTTCATCTTCTACCTTGGTAAGATATTTTTCCTAGCTCTCTTCTTCTTCTTCTTCTCGGCCATGGATCACAGATATCTCCTTTTCATCTCAAGCTATCTTAACCTTGATCTCATCTTCTTCCTTGTAGGTGTTGTGGTGATCAAGTGGAGGTTCATCTTCAACCTTGAGCTCGTGAGCTTGAAGCTTGACCTTAGATCTTGGATCTTGGTGGTGATCTTTGTGGAAGGTTATATAACTCTTAGCCTTCTTTGTTATTTTCACTCTTTCATGTGCCTATATTGTCTCTCATCTCTAAATTGTTCATCTCATATATGTAATAAGTTACTAATGGTCTTTAGAACTATTTTGATGAAGGAATCTTGTTTAGTTTTTGTTCATATCTAGTACCTCCTAGCCATGATAATAGTGGGACTAGTGGCTGACATCCTAAGGTTGAAGATGACAAGTCAACACATACACTAAGTTGTGAGTGGTCGTCATGACTTATGGTGCTTAGACCGACACATCATGTAACAAATTGACACACATGGAAATGCTAAACCGACATGCTTTGATGGGGTTAACCCGACATGCCCTAGAGGAGCTAAATGGATATGCTTGTTAGCTGACACCTTAGACCGATAGGTTGAGGGTGCTACCCTGTCATGACCAGGATGATATCTTATGAGTTGGTGTGCTTTGAAGTACTAAACCATGACGTCCTTGGTTGAGTAGGAGGCTGACATGACAATGTCTAACCCGACACCCTTTCAAGTTGGGTTAAAATGACACGCCTTGGGGAGGTTAACCGCTTGTGCTTTTCATGGAGGTGGTCGACATGTTATGGTGGTGACAAGTTTACGCTCAATGTCAAATATCAACCCAACACCTTGAGTGCTAAACCGATACAACTCATGTGTAGCTAACCTAACACCATGAGTGCTAAACTGATACACCTCAAGTGTATCTAACCTGACATGCTTGGACTAATGCTAAATTGATATCCCTAGGTGAGATTTCCCAACACACCATGGTGTGGTCAGGCTGATACATGTAGATGATAAACTGATTCCTCTAGCCATATGAGACTGATACCTTGTGATGGTAGTCATGATACATCATGTTGATGACATGGTTATATGGTATGATAGGTTACCCTATGAGGCTTTTGTACGAGCAACAAGGGAGTGTTGTTTTCCATAACCTTTAATCTCATAACATACTCAATAGTGATGATGGAAGTGATGAATTGAGGTTGATTGTTGATTCAACCCTGTAAACCCTAATTGGTTAAAGAGAACCCTAACCCTAATGATGTAGTGTAAATGACATGAATCCTAATGAAATGGTAGTGGAAGTATTATCCTTCTTATTACAAGTCTCTAACCATGCAGCTAACACCAGTTCATAAGCATAGCCAGGTAAAAGTTATGGTGTTTATGATATGGTTGAATGGGACTTATGAGGCATGTGTGATGATTGGTATCATAGAAAGAGGAGGTAAATGGGTATTATGACCTAATGATGGTTTATTGCCTAATATGAGGTGATAATTTTCTCAGCAATGAGATGAGGGGTTGCTACCCCAATGTATGTGGTCCTTGTGATGAAAGATATAGTGAATGATAAACATCAAGTGATAATATGATGAGATCACACCTTGTATGCTCAAATATATTCTGGTAATGTGTTATGCCCTTATGTTAGTAGAACTTGATTAAAGTTTATACGTTGTAACTTGATTCATGCAAAAAGACACGTAAATGACCTAACGAATCAAGTGGAACTTAATCATGTAGCTTCTCCTATGTCGTAGATCCATTTAGTGTCAGCATTTTTTGAATAGTGAAATGAGTTTAACTCAGAGCGCATATTTTTTAATATGTGGGGTGAGGATGAATATCCCCTTATGTCTAGGATATGTGATAGATGATTGGATATAGTCCATACCTTGGTAGGAGTGTGGCTTTGGGCCATAGCTCAGTGATATGTGATACAGAATTGGTTGTGGGCTATACCCTGGGAAGAGTACGACTGTGGGATGAAGCTCAATTTCACTAGCGTTGTGACATGTACCAAGGTGGGATAGGTTTGTGTAGCTGGACTATATGTTGCTGGTAGCAGTCTGACTAATGATGTCACTGCAGGATTCACTCATGTACTGACCACGAGGTTTGGTGATATTGTGGATTCTAGCTCTTCAAGTAGACTGGTATGGCACCCATTTCAACTTAGTAGTTGTCAGTTGGATTTGGGTGGTATGAATCAAATCTTTGGGGCGAAATAAAACGCATATATAGCTATGTAGTATACTTGTATAGGATCCAATACCGAAACTTTGGATGAGGCTTTTCTTGCTTTTATACAGTATAGTGGATAGTGAATATACATGTTCTTCATATTCCTTTTATAATGTTAAGATGTTTCATAATCTAATAGAAATTGCTTATTTTTTTAATAATGATTACCTGCTTATCATGGTTGTAAATTTACTGCTTGCTTTAATTATCTTATCAGTGGTAATAATAGAGTTGGTGGAGAGTTATATCTCCCCCTGAGATTTGGAATCTCACCCCCATGGGTTTCCCACATCCTTTTTAGGTGGATGTGCATGAGGAGGTAGAGATCGTGCAGCCGAGAATGAGAAGTAGTAAGAAAGGCAATAGCTGACAAGGTTGGAAGTGTTGTTGGATGTCTTTTAGTCATTAGAGTCCTAGAGTTGACCCTGTACACTCAGGTCTTTGGGGATGTTTTGTAGATGTGCTTTTGGTTGGCGTGTGTAACCCTTTTTGTGCATAGCTATGGTGAATATATATATATATATATATATATATATTTATTTATTTATTTATATATATATATATATATATATATATATCTGTGTGTGTTCTGGAACATGATTTCTTGGAATAGGCTGATGGCACACAAGGTAAGTGATTGTGACATGAAAGGACTCATATGTAAAGGCTTTTTTTGTTTGGCAATTTTATGAAAATGGTTTTAATTTTCAATACTTTTCATGTGATTCGTTGGTTAATGGTTAATCATGTTTTGTTTTGAGTAATCTCACTTTGTGTGGTGCGGGGTATCACAATAATATTATTCTCTATAATATTAAAACTCATTAATACACCCTTGTGTACTATTATGGACACATAATATATATTGAGGAGCAAACTCTTACCCTAAGTCCACTATGTTACCCTCATATAAATGACATGACACATTTCATATACAAAAATGACTGATATGATGGAATATAATGAAATTAGATTTGTAAACTAATAAACCTTACTATAACCTATGTCTAAATATATAACTCATGTGGATAAACTAGTTTGCCTTAGGGTTAAGTGTGTACACCTTGAATCATGGTCATGTACAAATCTTGGGACCACACAATACTTCTTGTGGGTTTTCTTAATGCATGACTAAATGGGAGGGGTGGTATATGAAAATGAAGGTGTTGTTACATAGAGTATAGGTTTTGTGTGAAGTACAAGATGTTATTAGCAAAAAATATTATACTCTTCAAAGAGGAGGTGACTTGAAGGAAATGGGTGGGTGGATTGAGTCGAGGTAAGAAAATGTTAGGGAGGAAGGGATATGAATGAGGTAGAGTAGTGCTCCTTGCCTTTGCTGAATATGCTATTTTGAGAATCCAGAGGAGTGGGTGTCCTCCTTTGACTTAAGATAAATGCAAAATATAGTACAAAATGGTCCTTTGTAATGCATGTTGCATCAAATTTGGATGTTATAGATTAGGGTTATGGTTTGGGCGGTGTGAACACCACCACCTTAGGGTTGGGTACCAGTGGGACTGTGTAACACCCAAAGTTTTAGGGGTTCTTAGACAGTATAGTCTACATGTACCAATAGACCTCGCAATCATAAAAACATAAGATGACAAAAATAAAGTCTTCATAGGTCTCAAAATGATTGAAAGGGATGAATATGAAGTGATCAAATCATCTAGATATGTGTTCATATAGCTGAGTAGTCCATTGAGTTTTTGTACATCTTTATGTCACAAGACTTTGGGTTGATGATCATATTGGTTATTTTGAAGTTATATGATGTATTTGAGTATGAACAAAGATTTGGGACAATTGATGAATTTCATATAATAAAATTCTTCATAGTTTAGGATTACTGGATTGGCAAAAGTGTTGGATAATGTGGAAGTCCAAATTTTATTATCCTAAGATTTAGTGATTAAATAGAAACAAAATGTTAAGATCCTAGACCAAGGCTTCTTCCTTCTCTCAATAGGAATCCTAAATGTGTTCTGATTTAGTTATGTACCATTTGGAAGGATACCCCAATTTTTTAGAGGCAATAGTGGTAATCCCAGTGGAATCAGATTCCCCTATTGGATAGATCGATGTAACTAGAAAGATGGTTGGACAAAGAGGGACTCTATTCTGGTTCAAATATGGTGGGGGGATTGGCTTACCCACATGATACCTTGTGTCTACCAAACAAACCATAGAAGTCTAGGGACTAAGTGAGTCCTTGAATCTACTAGGAGAATCTCTTCCATCCAGTGTGGTGACATCAGAACAAGCTGTTGCAAGTCACTCTATTCTACTGAAGAAACATAGTGGGCGGCACTGAGATCCAATTCTTGATCAATCCATAAGAAAGGAGGGGTGAGTCACAATTGATGATGAAGAAATGAAGGAAATAGATCCTTATACCTCCATGGTGGTGAATCCCTAGAACACCACCATTTCACAGGGAGTAGTGGCTGAGTGAATCAATGGTGACTATCTTGGGCACTTAGAGGTGTTACGACTAGTTTCTAGGGCTCTTCTTGGGGCTTAAAGAACTATTACAGTCTGTAGTGGGGACTACAATGAGTAGTAGGTGATATAGAGAGAGGGGGGATACAAAGAAGAAAAGGTTTGGGGGTTGTTCACGCCTCAAGGAGCGACCAAAGCCACTGGAGATGGTCGTTTGCTATTTTGCATTATGATCAGAATTGGCACAGATGGGAGACGATCCACAAAAGAGGAAGGGAGAACATGGACCCTAGTTTGATCCTAGAATGGCCTTAGAAAACTATGTAATATGTCCACCTAGAGAGGGATGACCCAAGTTAAGGAGTGTGATCTAATGACCATTGGATTGAAAATCAACACCGCCTAAATGGGTATGTCTTATGAAAGCTATATTTCCCATGTTACTTGTCTAAATTTAGCAAACAAGGTGTCAATGGAAATATTTTGGTATATTATAAAAGTGGATTTGAAGGATGTTTTACATGTCTGATATTCATTATAATTTGGTTAGTAAAAGATATGGATTTTAATGTTTTCTGCACTAAAAATAGCGACTTTAAAAATTTATGGATATTTTACAATAGGTGTATTGTGATATGTTTAACATGATTCCAAGGCCTATTCTATTGTAATGTGTTACCTATGTTTTTCTTATAAAACCTAATAAGGGCATTGTGGGTATTTAACCTATTGTTTAATAATACAACAAAATGATTTTTTTATGTAAACCCTAATATGTAGTGTTCTTGTTGTTTTCAAAGTTTTCGAGGAGTATCGTGTATAATTATATGAGTACATGATTCTTTGGACCTAGGTGGATGTTATATGATGTAGTTGCAGGATTGTTGGTGATATGTGATATTTCTTATATGCTAAATTGGAGTGGAATATAATTTTGAAAGTTCATCTATAGTCTGAACAAAATCACAAAAAATATAGACATATGATTATATTTTAGAGTTTTCTCTTGATCGAGGTTTATCTTATATATGCATACTAGTACATTATGTGATAAATGTGGCTTAACTGGGTATGATAGTGTACACTTATTTTACACAATGTGAGTTTTATATGTTAGGTGCTGAGAATTTATCATGATTTTCAAGCAAAGTTTAGCTTAGCCTGAATAAGAACCCTAATATGGACATGATATTAAGAGCATGGTGTTAGGATTTAGAAATAAAAAGATGGAATAGACATCACTTGTAGAACATTGATGATGTCTAGGTGATTATGTCAAGGAACAAGGAATCAAGACGACATTAAAGATACCCTCAGTATAAAAGGTAAGTGGTCCATGCTCATGATTATTCAATATTTATTTATCTCAACTTATCTGCATGTTTCTTATAGCTAAGAAAGATTTCTAAAATTATTTGACCCAATATTCTAGGAATTCAAGTTAAGATACGCAGATAATAATATCATACTTTTGTAGTTATGTACTTCTTATGTGCTCAATATCTCAAGTAGAGATATATTATTAAGATTGCATAGAATGATTAAAATCTAAGATTAAGTACACAATAATTGTGGGCTCCGATCTCCAAAACACGATATAAACTTAGCGGAAGCATTCGATTAATAGCGGAATATGAAAAATCATGAAACAATTATAACTTTTCGAGACAAGATCTTGAAGGCATGAAACTTCTTTCATAAAAGCAAGGTAAACAGTTTACATCTCTGTTAAACCACTTCTTAAGTGATTTCATACAACAAAATACAAAATCTTAGATTAACAAACTCCAAGGACCTGAGAGTACAGAGACGACATAGAACTAACTAACTACATAACACAATAGCCAGTATCTCCACCTGAGATTCACTGCTATCCCTGATGTTGCTGTTGCTGATACTGCTCACCCTTGGATTGGTTTCTTCGTCCTCGACGTCCACCTAAAAGTTAGAAACCTACGGAGTGAGACAATTATTTAAATAATTGTCCCAGCGAGAGTTATAACTCTTTGCCAGAAGCTTTATTATAGCATCAAAGAACTTCATAAGCAGTACAAGCTTTTAAGGCAATCAACAGCAAATTAACATTTAAACAGAATAACAACATATAAGAAATATGAAGGACATGTGTACTATGCAGTATAATATCATTCATGTATCTCATAGTTCAAACTAAACAGATATACTATGCGGCTGATTATGTTTTACAAACATCATTATGCCCTGCGGAGATGAGGTATACTGCTCATACTCCAACCGATCACTATTAAGTCGCATCGGTATCATACCTAGGTCATCAAAAGAGCCAGATTCTTATGACCTCATCTTCCTCATTCAGAGTGAGGATCAACATGCAGGACATCTAGTGTCTCTGCTATTATAGCTCACCAGGGTACTCTGGTACTTCGCCATTAGAGTCACAGTGGAATTTTGTACTCTCTTCGTCATCGAAGGATTTCTTGTTTATCTCTCATCGATACGGTATAAAAGATTTCCTCGGGAGATTAATGTTACATCTCTTTGACATAAACATATAGTGAAGGATTGATAGATTAAGATATATCTACATCAATTCCTACACCAGGATGTAAGGATATACACATCCATATTCCCCCACATACTCAAAAGTATGTGTTCCAGGAGTTCCCTTAGGAAAACATGTTTCACCATCATTTAGTTTCTGACAATGATGGATCTATGATCAGGGCTCTACATGGTATGATTATATTTGGTTAGTTAGGTACATTTCAGTATTCTTTTAATATCATACATGTTCTCAAACATTTAACCATTAGCATAGCAGCTATGAAAGAAGAATACTAAATGTAGCAAGTCTAACTCACATCAATTATCATTTCTCAATCATGTCATCACAAGTCATCTATTAAGCATGACCTTGATGATACTCATGGCTCTCACAGCCTATCAGTCTCATAAGATGCCACTTACTAGGCAACAAGATATTTCACTATTCATAATGCTAACAACATACTTTTAATGAATATGATATCATAATCCTTACCTGGATATGATCATCTTTATATATGAGAACCTGCATGGTTAAACCAACTAATAATAGTAAACACTTCATTTCAAGATCTATTCTTTCATACTCTTACAAGAGATAGATTCCCTGATTTCCATTAATTAGGGTTTACTATTCACAATACATATTATCACCCTAGAATTAGGGTTTACTGTTCACTTCATGGTGAATTGAACTCATAACATCATCATGTATGAGAAACATCATTATTGATATCCTCAAATTAGATTAAGATTCATAAATTATCATAATTAGGGTTTCCATGATCTCACATAGGAGGATCATACCCTAATCATACACTTTCATGTTTATTGAAGGTATTTTACTTGAATTTCAACCATAAATGGTACTTTCTCTCTCCTCTTACTAGTAGATGGTGATTACACCACTCTAGATTAGGTTGGGTTAAGTCCTCATTGACTGACATAAGTCAACACATCACTATCATGTGATTAGGGTTTGGTTAAAACAAGGTATCCTTTGATTTAACCCTTCAAGGGTATTTAGGTAATTTACACTATTGATCATCATTATAAGTCAATTCATTAGTCTCTTAGTCCCTTAATGTCCTAGGTTATCATTAGGGTTCAAATCAGATCATCATTGAACCAAATACACCTTCAATTGATTAAGTATAAACAACCTTGAAAGTCTTCAATCGGTTACACATATTCAACCTCCAAACGGTTTGAAACCGTTTGGATGTGTTGACCATTTGCTAGGTTTGACTTCAAGACCGAATGACACCCAAGGTCGTTTGCCCTCAAATGGTCTTAAGACCGTTTGGGTGCATTGACCGTTTGGGGAGAGTTGACTTCCAAACCGTTTGAGCTTATGCGGTTTGAAACCGTTTGAATTGAAACGATCTTGGGATCGATTGGACCAAACGACCTTGAGATCATTTGAGCCCAAACGGTCTTGAGACCATTTGGCCCCAAATGGTCTTGAGACCGTTTGGCCCCAAATGGTCTTGAGACCGTTTGGCCCCAAACGGTCTTGAGACCGTTTGGTCCAAATGGGCTCAAACCGTTTGGACCTCAAACCTGGTTCAAAAGTTTCAATCGATTATGGTTATGTATGTTGAAGCCCTCAATTCTCCAAATCCATGTCAACCACTTACAAATTGATTCATTTAGGATGAGCCTTAATCAGTTGGACACCAAAATTGACCCTCAATTGAAAGCCAATTAAGGTTAAGTCCATCTCAATTAGGGATTCAATCGGATATTCATCAATGTTCAACAATGTGAATTGAATAAAGGTTGAACCTATCAATTGACCTCCAATTGGGCCCAAACTTGGCCCAAACGGTCTTGAGATCGTTTGGAAATCCTCCAAACGGTCTTGAGACTGTTTGCCTAAAGTTTTACCAAAACCCAAGTCGGTTGGATAAGGGTTGAACCCTAACTAGGTCTAAAATCAGCAATTTCATCAATTCATCAACTTATTACAATTGGACCCTCAAACCATCAAATTACCTCAAACCTAGACCTCCAAACGGTCTTGGGTTGAGTCCAAACGGTCTTGAGACCGTTTGGATGAATCCCCAAATAGTCTTAAGACCGTTTGAGTCCTTCAACCCAAAACTCAACAAAATCTATACTTGAAAACAACAATTTCAACCCGATTAGGGTTAGGGTATTGCAGTGCCTTCAACTCTCAATTGGTTAAGAATTAGATTATGATTCTTTGTAGGAATAAAATTCATTATATTACCAACAGACCCTCAAATGGTCGTCCCTTGGTCAACCCTATCAAACGGTCTTGAGACCATTTTGATCCAAACGGTCTCGTAAGACCGCATGAGATCAAACGGTTTGAGACCGTTTGACCTCAACCGGTTTGCAACCGTTTGGAACAAAAGGGTCCAAGGTCAGTTAATAAAGTTGCATAGGAATTCACATCCATCATCTTCAACCTATGTTCAGGTCGGTTACTCCACCGTTTTACATGCAAACGTGCATGGAGGAAGGGAGGTAGAAGAAGAACTAAGCATAATTACAAGAACATGGATATACATAATAAAGCAAGGAGTTTAGAGTTATAAAACCCACCTCAAACGTTGTTCCTAGAGCTCCAAGCTTCCAAGATTAAAGTCTCTAATGGCGTCTTGAGCTCCACAACTTGGCCAGAGGAGATTCTCCAAGGAAAAGATAGGGATGGTCGGCTAGAACAAAGAATCTAAGTGAGTTAACCATAGAACCAACCTTTTATGATGAATTCATCCAAGAATCCGAGCTAAAAGATGGTTCCTTCTCACCTTAGCACTACTTGGTCGTCTCCCTGAGCTCCAGAGCTCTGCCTTGGCCATTTTGAGAAAGATGAGAAGTGAAGAGGATAAAGGATACGTTTACTTGGTTTGCAAAGGAATAGGCTTATATAGTTTAGGCTAATTTCCACCATAAGGACCTCTAAAACATGGATTTCTCATCTAAGTCCCTCCTTGTTCAAAGGCACGTCCAAGTACATCAAAACTTAAGCAAATTTCATCAAAACTCAAGCTCTAAGGGTAAAGAAAGTCAACATGCAAACTAAGGTACATATATGAAGGGTCTCCTTACACATACTAGGTGAATTTTATTACAAGGGTCACTTTTCTTATCTGATTATTTAATTGAAGCGCCCCTTTCATCATTTCTTCTCTAATTGATGTCAAAAGTTATAAAATATATTCTGGAAGGTGTATTTTACAAATTGCACCCCACAATTTGGGTAAATTGCACTTTATTCCAAATTTGGGTTTTAAGCACAAAGATCATTCCACAAGCTGCATCTTGATGCCCAGGTTTGGGAAATCCATCATACCTCATCATATTCACTCATATGATGACTCATCATCAGAGGAACATCTTAACCTGTGAAATTTGCAAGTTAAACCCCTTAACTCGGTAATTTGCACATAGGTCCCTGTGTTACAAAACAATACTAAAACATTGTTTAAGAAGGATAGAAATGTAAACATATGTTCCTCAGGAGCTTAATTTCATGCCAAAATATAATCACAAGTATCTTAATTACATAATTAGGAAAAATACCTAGGGTTAGTTTATAACCTAGGTCAGGGATGTTACAAATTATCCACCCCTTACAAGGATTTCGTCCCCGAAATCAACAAAACATATATTAAGAGAATAGAGCAGGGTATTTCTTTCTCATCTCTTTCTCTAGTTCCCATGTGGCTTCTTCAGCACCACGGTGATTCCAGAGGACTTTCACAAGACTTATATCTTTTTTCTTTAGCTTTTTAATTCTGTTATCAAGGATTGACACTGGTCCTTCCTCATAAGTTATATCTTCATTCAATTCTACTTCCATAGGCTGTAGAACTGACTCGGTATTAGGGTGACATCTCCTCAGCATAGAAATGTGAAACATAGGGTGTAACTTCTGTAACTCTGGTGGTAACTCTAGTCTATAGGCTACCTTTCCAACCCATTCAATGATTGGATAAGGCCCTATAAACCTAGGAGCTAACTTCCCTTTCCTTCCAAATCTTAGAACTCCCTTCCAAGGCAAGACCTTGAGATACACTTTGTCACCAACCTGGAACTCTAAGGGTCTCCGACATTTATCAGCATATGACTTCTGCCTATCCTGTGCAATCTTAATCTGTTGTTGTATTACTTTAATCTTCTCTGTGGTTTGCTGCACAAGATCAGGACCTAACAAATGACGTTCACCAGTGTCATACCAACACAAGGGTGATCTACAACGTCTACCATACAAGGCTTCATAAGGTGCCATATCAATACTACGTTGATAGCTATTGTTATAGGAAAACTCTATCAAACTTAAGTGTAGATCCCAACTTCCTGTAAACTGGAGAACACATGCTCTGAGCAAGTCTTCCAAGGTCTGTATAGTCCTTTCTGACTGTCCATCAGTCTGTGGGTGAAAGGTTGTACTAAACCTTAACTTGGTGCCTAAAGCTCTGTGCAACTGCTCCCAAAAACGACTTGTAAACTGGGGACCTCTGTCAGAAACTATAGTGACAGGAACTCCGTGCAGTCGCACTATCTCTTGAACATACAGGTGTGCTAACTTCTCGGCAGAATAGGTTGTTTTGACAGACAAGAAATGAGCTGTATTTGTCAACCTATCAACTATTACCCAAATGGAATCATGTCCCTTGTTTGTCCTAGGTAGGCCAACAACAAAGTCCATGGTCACATTGTCCCACTTCCACTGTGGTATGGGTAAAGGTTGCATTATTCCTGCAGGCTTCTGGTGTTCAGCTTTAACTTGCTGACACACAGGACACTTCATCACAAACTCTGCAACATCTTTCTTCATCCCAGGCCACCAATACATATCTTTCAAGTTTCGATACATCTTGGTGCTCCCTGGATGCATAGCATACATCGAAGAATGAGCTTCTTCCAGGACTAAATTTCTCAAGTTATCCACATCCGGTACTATCATCCTCCCATGATAACATGCCACTTGATCATCTGAGTCATGGAAACCATCTCGTTTCTCATCACCGTACTCCGATCTGATATGCTGAACTGCAGCATCAACATGTTGTGCCTCCTTAATCTGCTCTCTTAGGGTAGGTTTTATATGTATCTTAGCTAACAATCCGGTTAACAACGACACTTTCAACTGTACATTGGCTTGTCTTAAGGAGATAAGCATATCTTTCCTAGCGCATACTAAGGAACTTAGTTGTGCTCTGTCCATGGTTGATGTTGCTAATTTTCTACTCAAGGCATCTGCAACTATATTGGCCTTGCCCGGATGGTAATCAATTGTACAGTCGTAGTCCTTGATTAACTCCATCCAGCGACGTTGCCTCATGTTAAGATAATGCTGAGAGAAGATGTACTTAAGGTTCTTATGATCAGTGAAAATTTGGAATGTTTCTCCGTAGAGATAATGTCTCCAGATCTTCAAGGCATGAACCACAGCAGCTAACTCCAAATTGTGTGTCGGATAATTCTCCTCGTGTTTCTTAAGCTGTCGGGAAGCAAAAGAAATCACTTGCTTATCCTGCATCAACACACATCCGAGTCCATTCTTGGAGGCATCACAGAAAACTACATATCCTATACCTTGCTCAGGTAGCACAAGCACAGGTGCACTTGTCAACCTCTCCTTCAACAGCTGAAAAGATTGTTGACACTTATCACTCCAGGAAAAAGGAACATCCTTCCGGGTTAACTTGGTTAAGGGTAAGGCTATAGAACTAAAATTCTTAATAAACCTTCGGTAGTAACCAGCTAACCCCAAGAAGCTTCGAATCTCTGTTGGTGTCTTCGGTTGTTCCCATTGTAGAACAGATTCTACCTTTTTAGGGTCAACACGAATACCCGAGGCAGATATCACATGTCCAAGGAAAGATACTTCTGGCAACCAGAACTCACACTTGCTAAACTTGGTGTATAGCTTATGTTCTCTTAGCAAGGTCAAAGCTTGGCGAAGATGCTGTTCGTACTGTTGAGCATCCTTACTATAGATCAGAATGTCATCTATGAAGACGACAACATACTGATCGAGAAAAGGTCAGAAGATTCTATTCATGAGTTCCATAAATGCAGCTGGTGCATTAGTTAATCCAAACGACATAACTGTGAACTCATAGTGACCATACCTTGTCCTAAAGGCAGACTTGGGTATGTCACTGTCCTTAATACAGAGTTGATGATATCCAGACCTCAAGTCTATCTTTGATAAGACAGTTGCACCATGCAACTGGTCAAAGAGATCATCAATCCTCGGCAGAGGGTACTTATTCTTTATTGTTACTTTATTTAGTTGTTTGTAATCAATGCACAATCACATTGATCCATCTTTCTTTTTAACAAACAAGACCGGAGCACCCCAAGGTGAAGTGCTCGGTCAGATGAAACCCTTCTCAAGCAACTCTTGCAGTTGTTTCTTGAGCTCCGCCATCTCAGCAGGCGCCATCCTATACGGTGTATGTGCTATAGGTTGGGTGTCTGGGATCAAATTGATTTCAAAATCAATTTCCCGAGGCGGTGGCACACCTAGAAGTTCTTCAGGAAATACCTCTTCAAATTCCCTGACTACAGGAACTTCGGCAGGGTTGGGATTCTCCATGGTAGTATCTACCACATGGGCTAAGAATGCATAACATCCTTGCCTCATCAACTTATCCACAACCATAGATGACACAAGACAGGTGGGTAGAATCTTTCTCTCTCCTTAAAAGATCCATGTGTTGCTTTCATCGACAAACATAGCCTGTTTGGATTCACAATCCAAGACAACCTTATACCTTTCCAAGGTATCCATCCCAAGGATTATATCAAATCCTTACATCTCAAGTGGTATTAAATCCACTTGAATGCGATGATCAGAAAAGAAGAGGATGCAGGGAGTGCATACCTCCTGCAAAATAGCAGACCCTCTCAATGGAGTCTCCAGCAACAAGCTATCTGCTCTATAACTGACTGTCATATTGCAGTTATGAATCACTCTTCGAGTGATAAAGGAGTGTGTAGCACCCTGGTCAATCAAAACAGATACGACACAGGAGATAGACATATCAGAATATAACAACTCCATCTGACCTGCCACAACCCGTGGGTTGATCACTGCATCAGGTGGGTTCATTGCATAGAATCTTGCTGTCGCCTGAGGTTGAGCCAGTGCTGATGATCCAGCTTGAGATGCTTGTCCACGTCTTCTAGCTGCTCCTTGAAACTGTCTTCTTTGTGATCCTTGTTGACTCTGTCTCTGAGGCTATGTCACACTGACAGGCCTAGCTCTGCAGTCCTTCATCAGGTGTCCCACCTTACCACAGTTGTAGCAGCTTCTCTCCAATTGTTGTGGTCTTGGTGGTCCTGTGACTGACATGGATGCTGAACTGCGAGTCTCTTGTAGTGGTAGGCTTCGTCCTCTACCTCTACTTGGTGTCCACTATGTCTGGGCACTTGGTCTAGGTGGTGGTGGTGTCGGTCCAGAAAACCTAGGCTTCTTAAAGTCTCTAGATGAAGATCCCTGGAACTGAGAATATCTCTTATGGGTTTGCCTTTTCTCTACCACGGACATTTCTATCCTTCGGACTGACTCAACGAAGGTAGCAAACCTTTCCTGATTCTCTAGGGCAGACACGGGAGTAGCCATGTCGGCGTTTAATTCCTTCTCGAACCTTCTGATCCTTTCTTCATCTGTAGCAACCATTTGTGGACAAAACCGCAGCAACTCCATGAACTTAGCTTCATACTCACTAATATTCATCATGCCTTGTCTCAATCTCTCAAACTGAGAGATTTTCTCATCCAGGAAGGTCTTTGGAAAATATCTATGGATAAATTCTCGTCGGAACACTTCCTAGGCAATCTCTACACCAGGCCTCTTCTTCTCTTCCATGGTCCACCAATGACCAACACTTCCTTTGAGAAGATAGACAGCATGTCTAACCTTCTCAGCTTCTGGGATGTTCAGGATTCTGAAAGCTTTCTCTGAATCGGTTAACCACAGATCGGCATCTGCAGGGTCAGCTGTCCCAAAGTATTCGGTTGCTCTGACACGACGAAGTCGTTCGAACGTCTTACCGATACCTTGTCCTTCAGGTTGGGCAGGTGCCCTAGGTGCAGGCATGGGCATTCTGTCGGTGATGTGTGTCATGGCAGTCATAAACTGCCCGAACATAGTCTGGACAGCTGGGTTACCCATGTCAACTGGGTCAAACTGAGGTGGCTCAGGTACATGTTGTTCTATCTCCAGGATCCTTGCACCTCCTCGGGGTGCAGCGACACTACTCTCAGCCTCGTACTCCTCATGTTCTTCGTGTGGTCCGTACATCCTTAACTTATCTTCTTCTCCTGAGGAGCAGAAGACTCTATTAGATAGGAAAGAAACACTGAGGATAGACTCGACATCCTAAGTCCCATGTCTCTGTAGACTCAGAGAACCTAGAGCTCTGATACCACTTAATTGTGGGCTCTGGTCTCTAAAACACGATATAAACTTAGCGGAAGCATTCGATTAACAGCGGAATACGAAAAATCGCGAAAAAATTAAAACTTTTTGAGACAAGATCTTGAAGGCATGAAACTTCTTTCATAAAAGCAAGGTAAACAGTTTACATCTCTGTTAAACCACTTCTTAAGTGATTTCATACAACAAAATACAAAATCTCAGATTAACAAACTCCAAGGACCTGAGAGTACAGAGACGACATAGGACTAACTAACTACATGACACAACAGCCAGTATCTCCACCTGAGATTCACTACTATCCCTGATGTTGCTGCTGCTGATACTGCTCACCCTCGGATTGGTTTCTTTGTCCTCGACGTCCACCTAAAAGTTATAAACCTACGGAGTGAGACAATTATTTAAATAATTGTCCCAGCGAGAGTTATAACTCTTCGCCAAAAGCTTTATTATAGCATCAAAGAACTTCATAAGCAGTACAAGCTTTTAAGGAAATCAACAGCAGATTAACATTTAAACAGAATAACAACATATAAGAAATATGAAGGACATGTGTACTATGCAGTATAATATCATTCATGTATCTCGTAGTTCAAACTAAACAGATATACTATGCGGCTGATTATGTTTTACAAACATCATTATGCCCTACGGAGATGAGGTATACCGCTCATACTCCAACCGATCACTATTAAGTCACATCGGTATCATACCTAGGTCATCAAAAGAGCCGGATTCTTATGACCTCATCTTCCTCAGTCAGAGTGAGGATCAACATGCAGGACATCTAGTGTCTCTGCTATTATAGCTCACAAGGGTACTCTGGTACTTCGCTATTAGAGTCACAGTGGCATTTTGTACTCTCTTCGTCATAGAAGGATTTCTTGTTTATCTCTCATCGATACGGTATAAAAGATTTCCTCGGGAGATTAATGTTACATCTCTTTGACATAAACATATAGCAAAGGATTGATAGATTAAGATATATCTACATCAATTCCTACACCAGGATGTAAGGATATACACATCCATATTCCCCCACATACTCAAAAGTATGTGTTCCAGGAGTTCCCTTAGGAAAACATGTTTCACCATCATTTAGTTTCTGAAAATGATGGATCTATGATTAGGGCTCTACATGGTATGATTATACTTGGTTAGTTAAGTACATTTCAATATTCTTTTAATATCATACATGTTCTCAAACATTTAACCATTAGCATAGCAGCTATGAAAGAAGAATACTAAATGTAGCAAGTCTAACTCACATCAATTATCATTTCTCAATCATCTCATCACAAGTCATCTATTAAGCATGACCTTGATGATACTCATGGCTCTCACAGCCTATCAGTCTCATAAGATGCCACTTACTAGGCAACAAGATATTTCACTATTCATAATGCTAACAACATACTTTCAATGAATATGATATCATAATCCTTACCTGGATATGATCATCTTTATATATGAGAACCTGCATGGTTAAACCAACTAATAATAGTAAACACTTCATTTCAAGATCTGTTCTTTCATACTCTTACAAGAGATAGATTCCCTGATTTCCATTAATTAGGGTTTACTATTCACAATACATATTATCACCCTAGAATTAGGGTTTACTGTTCACTTCATGGTGAATTGAACTCATAACATCATCATGTATGAGAAACATCATTATTGATATCCTCAGATTAGATTAAGATTCATAAATTATCATAATTAGGGTTTCCATGATCTCACATAGGAGGATCATACCCTAATCATACACTTTCATGTTTATTGAAGGTATTTTACTTGAATTTCAACCATAAATGGTACTTTCTCTCTCCTATTACTAGTAGATGGTGATTACACCACTCTAGATTAGGTTGGGTTAAGTCCTCATTGACTGACATAAGTCAACACATCACTATCATGTGATTAGGGTTTGGTTAAAACAAGGTATCCTTTGATTCAACCCTTCAAGGGTATTTATGTAATTTACACTATTGATCATCATTATAAGTCAATTCATTAGTCTCTTAGTCCCTTAATGTCCTACGTTATCATTAGGGTTTAAATCATATCATCATTGAACCAAATACACCTTCAATTGATTAAGTATAAACAACCTTGAAAGTCTTCAATCGGTTACACATATTCAACCTCCAAACGGTTTGAAACCGTTTGGATGCGTTGACCGTTTGCTAGGTTTGACTTCAAGACCGCATGACACCCAAGGTCATTTGCCCTCAAACGGTCTTAAGACCGTTTGGGTGCGTTGACCGTTTGGGGAGAGTTGACTTCCAAACCGTTTGAGCTTATGCGGTTTGAAACCGTTTGAATTGAAACAATCTTGGGATTGATTGGACCAAACGACCTTGAGATTGTTTGAGCCCAAACGGTCTTGATACTGTTTGGCCCCAAACGGTCTTGAGATCGTTTGGCCCCAAACCGTCTTGAGACCGTTTGGACCTCAAACCTGGTTCAAAAGTTTCAATCGATTATGGTTATGTATGTTGAAGCCCTCAATTCTCCAAATCCATGTCAACCACTTACAAATTGAGTCATTTAGGATGAGCCTTAATCAGTTGGACACCAAAATTGACCCTCAATTGAAAGCCAATTAAGGTTAAGTCCATCTCAATTAGGGATTCAATCGGATATTCATCAATGTTCAACAATGTGAATTGAATCAAGGTTGAACCTATCAATTGACCTCCAATTGGGCCCAAACTTGGCCCAAACGGTCTTGAGATCGTTTGGAAATCCGCCAAATGGTCTTGAGACCGTTTTCCCAAAGTTTGACCAAAAACCAAGTCGGTTGGATAAGGGTTGAACCCTAACTAGGTCTAAAATCAGCAATTTCATCAATTCATCAACTTATTACAATTGGACCCTCAAACCATCAAATTACCTCAAACCTAGACCTCCAAATGGTCTTGGGTTCAGTCCAAATGGTCTTGAGACCGTTTGGATGAATCCCCAAACGGTCTTAAGACCGTTTGAGTCCTTCAACCCAAAACTCAACAAAATCTATACTTGAAAACAGCAATTTCAACCCGATTAGGGTTAGGGTATTGCAGTGCCTTCAACTCTCAATTGGTTAAGAATTAGATTATGATTCTTTGTAGGAATAAAATTCATTATATTACCAACAAACCCTCAAACGTTCGTCCCTTGGTCAACCCTATCAAATGGTCTTGAGACCATTTTGATCCAAACGGTCTTGCAAGACCGCATGAGATCAAACGGTTTGAGACCGTTTGACCTCAACCGGTTTGCAACCGTTTGGACCAAAAGGGTCCAAGGTCGGTTGATAAAGTTGTATAGGAATTCATGCCCATCATCTTCAACCTCTTTTCAGGTCAGTTACTCCACCGTTTTACATGCAAACGTGCATGGAGGAAGGGAGGTAGAAGAAGAACTAAGCATAATTACAAGAACATGGATATACATAATAAAGCAAGGAGTTTAGAGTTATAAAACGCACCTAAAACGTTGTTCCTAGAGCTCCAAACTTCCAAGCTTCAAGTCTCTAATGGCGTCTTGAGCTCCACAACTTGGCCAGAGGAGATTCTCCAAGGAAAAGATAGGGATGGTCGGCTAGAACAAAGAATCTAAGTGAGTTAACCATAGAACCAACCTTTTATGATGAATTCATCCAAGAATCCGAGCTAAAAGATGGTTCCTTCTCACCTTAGCACTACTTGGTCATCTCCCTGATCTCCATAGCTCTGCCTTGGCCGTTTTGAGAAAGATGAGAAGTGAAGAGGATAAAGGATACGTTTACTTGGTTTGTAAAGGAATAGGCTTATATAGTTTAGGCTAATTTCCACCATAAGGACCTCTAAAACATGGATTTCTCATCTAAGTCCCTCCTTGTTCAAAGGCACGTCCATGTCCATCAAAGCTTAAGCAAAGTTCATCAAAACTCAAGCTCTAAGGGTAAAGAAAATCAACATGCAAACTAAGGTACATATATGAAGGGTCTCCTTACACATACTAGGTGAATTTTATTACAAGGGTCACTTTTCTTATCTGATTATTTAATTGAAGCGCCCCTTTCATCATTTCTTCTCTAATTGATGTCAAAAGTTATAAAAGATATTCTGGAAGGTGTATTTTACAAATTGCACCCCACAATTTGGGTAAATTGCACTTTATTCCAAATTAGGGTTTTTAAGCACAAGGATCATTCCACAAGCTGCATCTTGATGCCCAGGTTTGGGAAATCCATTATACCTCATCATATTCACTCATATGATGTCTCATCATCAGAGGAACATCTTAACCTGTGAAATTTGCAAGTTAAACCCCTTAACTGGGTAATTTGCACATAGGTCACTGTGTTACAAAACAATACTAAAACATTGTTTAAGAAGGATATAAATGTAAACATATGTTCCTCAGGAGCTTAATTTCATGCCAAAAGATAATCACAAGTATCTTAATTACATAATTAGGCAAAATACCTAGGGTTAGTTTATAACCTAGGTTAGGGATGTTACAATAATATTATAAGACTTGAATGCATTAAGTCATGATTAGTCTACAAGATAAGATTTTATTAATATTCATATATTAAGATTTATGATTTAAGATAATGATAAGATCATGGGCTCAGAATGCATTAAAATTAATATAAGATCAAATTTAAGAAGATAACATCAGATAATGAAATTATACTCAAGACATAGTGCTAGTCAACTCAAGAGACATGACCCATGCCCTTAGTGTAAGTCATGAGGCTCAAACACCAAAGTGTAGGTTGATTGATATATATTACCCATGCACCAAAGCACATGTCATTAGACTCAGACACTAGAATACATATCTTAAGAAAAAGATAAGTAAAAATAAAAGAACTAAATTAAAGAAAGAATAGATACTTATGTTTCATATATTTTACAGATTTTAATGCTAGTTCCATGTATATAATGTTTAAAAATATTTTGTGTATCTTACTCCTTAGTATAATAATGACACTTACTAGCGTTATTTTTTCAAGACATGGTTGGGGACGATATGTCCATATGTGAAAAGCACGAGCAAAAGTAGCATCTAGAGACTTGGAGCACAAGGATATAACATGGTAAGATTTGGTAGGGTGCCAATTATAAGATGATCATCGACTTTATATATTCAACTATATATTTTCATGTTTAGAATTTCAAAGTAAAAACTTTTTCACAAGATGTTAAATGGGTTTTCCATGTAATAGCTTTTATATTTTCTTAACTGATGAGAATATATAATATTCAAGTTTGATAGATTGATTATAATGTTACAATGAATAGCAGTTTATGTAATGCGCTCTTGAGTGCACGAGTTATAGATAATTCTATGTTGCTTCCTCTATGTACAGTGTGTGCTTAGGATGGGTGTTACAGCTTGGGTTTCATGTTGAACAAAGACAAGAACAGAAGTTTAAGTGGAAAGATGGTGTTAATTTTATCTGACTCATGATATTGAATGCCCTAAAACTGCAATTTTTATAATGTTCTGTTACACTTAACTAGCAAAAATAGAATTCTTACATCTTCACGAACCTTTCCTCTTCTCTTTTGACTACGGATAATCCTTTTACCATAATCACAATATATTAGTTACAAAAATGATCTTGCTATCTTCGTAATGATGATACTTAAAAATATCCAAAATGTTGATGGAACCATGTATCATGGGCCCAACCAAATAGTGCTAGGATTATTCAACAAACGTTCACATGGCTCGTTATCCCCCATGTGACTGGTCTATTTCATTTTGAAGAGAAGCTTTCGATTTTTTCATAGCAAATTAACCGTATTATAACTCTAGACCAGCACAACCACATCCTCAGATCCTCTTGACTTGTATCTTGGAGATTATTTCAAGCATTACCAGCTGTTCTGGCTGCTGCAACCTACCCATTTTCAGCTCAATCGTAGTAGTTGGGCTGTCGGGGACAGCCTGCCAAGCTACAGGGCCAAGGTCCAAGTGAAACGAACGCCATGTATCTATCTGAATTCTGCTATATGGACCAGAAATGACATCCATATTGGAACCATTTTTGTCCTCTTGCATGTATGAGAACAAAATCAGAAATGGAAGTGAGTTACTTCTTTCATTAATATTGTTAGTGAGTTACTTCTTTCATTAATTTTGTTCTCATACAGGCAAGAGGACAAAAAGTTCTCAAAATAGGTGCTATTCTTGGTCCATATATCATATTTCTATCTTTAATAAGGTTTTTGATATAAGGCCAACAGAAATGGGCCTCCACTCCGGCAGGAGCTACTGTTGCCACCTCAGCCTACACTGTTATGTTTGTATCTGCTGTCGAGACTTACAAGAAGCCACGTCGAGACGATACAGCTGCAGGATTTAAAAAATCTATTTGCAGGGGCACCGGACGGTTTCTCAGTCTGACGACTTGGCCCGCCCGTGCATGCTGCCTGTTGGGCTGCCGCAGACAGGCGGGGCTCCAGGGGAACAGCCCGTAATCAACCAAAAAACAGAGGCAGTTACGTGGTTTCAGATCTTGTGCCCCACGCTTGGTGCTTCCCTACTTCTGACTTCCACTGTTTGAACTCGTTGGTACAATGAACCTTCGATTAGAATACATATTCTCCAAAGAGTCTGTCTGAATTTCATAATTTTGTCCGCTCATTGAATTTTGCTCGGTTAGGATAGACATAGTTCGATTCGTTCGATCGCGGTGCTTCATATAACTAGTTCCAATAAGTGAACTGATTTTTTAGGTATCTTTAACTAGTCGTTGAATTGTTTTACTACTCATTACGTCTTTGATTCCCACATTTCGTTTTCTTACAAAGATATTTGTAGATCTTCCACTTCTGCATTCAAATCGTCGATCTCTTCATATTGGGGAATCTAATATTTTGTAAAGTCTATGTCTCATTTTTATATATTTCTCTAGTTCGTCTCTAGTGGATTCAAACAACTTCATGAATTTTTTTTTTATATAATAGACAAGGAAAGTAGAGGTACTTCACCTAAATCATCTTCTACACCTTGAATCTTGAAGTGATCACATACTTTAAGAAACTTAATCAAAGTGTGTATCATGATTCATATCTCAAGACCATGAAATAGGGAAAATCTGGCACAATTACAGCTCAAGCTCAAAGTTAATGGTTTTGACCTAAGCCACGTCATCCCTGAGGGTGAGATGTAATAGTTGGGGATGAATCAGCCTATTTGTTAGCATGTTGGATCCACATCCATAAAGATACACACTTCAGGCTGTAGATGTGCAAAGAGTGGCTCCTAGAGAAACTCTATCTATAATCCCAATGGAACTATTATCTTATAACTAATTCCCACAAAAATATTGTCAACTACAAAGGGATGTATCATTTATACAAAACTAGGGTCTATACATTAGGGCATAACGATCTTTTCATGTATATACACCAGGAAAAATAACATGCCAAAGAGTAACACATTTATCAAAACCACAAGAGTAGACAAGTATAGTTCAATATACATATTTAAAAAAGTAAGCTCAAGCTAGACCAATTGACATTCAAGCATTGAGGTGGCCAAAGGCAACTAGGTGTAAGGAAAAAAAACCTAATCTAAGAACTAGAGATCAATATCTCTATGGCATTGTAAAGGTGGAACTAAACAGTCATTAGGTATGTAGAAGGAGATAAACATGAGAAAGCAAAGAATTGGATACAAAGGTCAAAAAGGATATATGTTAATAAGAAAATCAACAAACAAATGAAAAAATACAACTAAATAAAATCAAATAAATTAAGAATTACTAGGAAATGAAGTTGTAAAAAGAAGAATGAGAAACTAAAATAATTAAAATCAAATACATCCACACCAAACCCAATTAAGAAGGAACTAGCCAAAATTTTACAAGTTGTAAAAGACTCAAAACTATAAGTCATCTCTTGTCTAAAAAAATATTAATATTCTTTTCCATGCATCAATGGAAAGAGATAAACTATAACAAACCAATGCTTTTGGAAACTCTAGGAACACACTAAGAATTGAAATACAAGTGGATGAATCTCCTATAGTAGATGTGAGTAGGATTTGGTCCAAAGTGAAGTAGAATATGGGTATTTAAATTATAATATTCATGACTTCGTTTAAAAAAAAAGAAATATGGCTTGACTATTTAAATTATAATGTTCTATATCTAAAACATGAGACTAGAATACTATGTGATGTTAGAATGATCTAAGGTTTATGATTTTGAAGCATTCTCATATGGATTTCTCTTTCTCCTAAAACCCTAATTTCATGCACCCAATTTATAAGTGATGGAGATGTTGTGGTTCTTTCTTGTATCCTAGTGATAACTCATCATCTTGAGTTATGGTTCAACCATCATGTTTTGGATGAGGTTTTTTATCAGATTTCCAAGAGGTTGAAGCTTATTTTTCTCTCTCTTAGTTTGGTTTCCTTGTTGTTTATGATGGTGATCGTTTCTAGGGTTTGATGTTCATGTTTCCATGAGTTTGAATGTAAGGCCCCTAAACTTGCTTAATGCGTTGAATGAGCTTAATTACCATAATTGAATGCTTATAACCCTAATCTAACCTTTTGATATGTTTTGAAATCATAATGCAAGCTTAAGTTTCAAAGTTAGTCCAATTTGGACACTGTTTGAGCAAGTTATGTAATTTTCTGTACATTTTGGACTTTTCTGCAATTTACCTAATTTAAGGGTTTTCTTTGCATTTTGTCACATACAATATGTTCCTTAGATGTTATATTATCATTCTTGATCTTTTTGATCCATGGGGAACCTATTTAATCCTTAGTTTGAAGGTGTTTTCTCTAAGGGTATTTTAGGGTTTACCCTTTCACGGATGAGCTACCTTTAGTAGCTATCAACTAGTGAATTATGTGATTGGCTGGGAATTTCGACAAAGGAAAGATCATAAGGTCTATAAGTACGGTGGGGGAGCTACTTGTGTGTGTGTTTATACATTCTTAATAATTTAAGGCCATAGACACATGGGGAAGCTACTTTTACACCTCATGCTTGCTTCTATCCTTATCCATGGGCTATATTTACCCCTTCCTTACCCAAGTACAAAAATATGCTTGCTTTCTCTTTCCTCTAACCTGGAACAATGAATCCACTCTATTTTTCTACGGAACCAAGTGCTCTAAGGTATAATACAACCCCTTTTTGGAGAAGAAGGTCTCCTAGAGCTCCATCTAGCCCTACCTAGGGTTTCCAAGGTCATCTTCTAGGGAATTTGACCAAGGCAAGTTGTTTTCTTCCTTCTCCATTTTTCTTGCTCTTATCCTTCCTTATACCTTCCTCCAGGTTGGAACCCTGCTGTTCTATGGTAAAAGTGGCTCTAGAACTCAAAAATTTATCCTTCTTGTTTCTTTTTCTAGGGTTTTGCTTCCTTGCGGAGAGAAGTGCTTATTTGGCCAAGTTCAGATCTGAATCCAATGTTTCATTGCCCTATTTTCTTGAGTTTCTTTTTGTTTGGGATCTTACCTACTCTATAGAGGTGATTTATATAACATTCTTCACTTATATTGCTTACTAGAAGCTTGTTAGTTCATGTTTATGCCTTAATGTGTTGAATTAAGCATAGAGAAACCATGCTTGTTTAGAATTATGAATTTGTGTGGTGTTCCCTATTTTGTTCTAGTTCTATATGAACTTGTAAACATGTATATGACCTTTATAAGGTGTAACATGATCTGGGACAGGTTGATAGCAACAACCTATGGTGCTAAGCACAAAATAATTGATGGTTCAAATTAGGGTTTTCAAGCTATTTCCTTCCCTATCACACAACTGATGGTTATACCATTCAATAACCAATGGTGTTTCTATATTGGCAACTGATGTTCATGATCAAGGGTGTCAAATTTATGGTGACAACCTATGGTCACCCCCTTAGGTCAGGTTTTGACTTAATTAGATGTTTAACTATCATCCATTAAGCATTCTAATGATGTTATCAATCGATGATGATATTGGCTTAATATTTGATGGTGTTAACTGAATGTATTACTGATCTAGAAACCAATGGTGACCTATTGATCACAATTAATGGTGGATCAGGTCATCACCATATATGATGAATTAGGAATGTAATTGCAGATTTGACTAAACCTTGAACCAATGGTTCTTTGGTTCAATTGATTTAATGGTTAGACTTATACTTCAATTGATAACCTTGAACAATGAACCTGATCCAATGAATAATATTGGATGCTTCAACATCCAATGGATTAGAATAAATCACATGGTATTATATGTGGGTCCTAGTGAAGATAATTCAATGGTTCAATACCATTAAATTGTAGTCTTACCTTTGCCATCATATAGTTATATTTGATAAATCGCTATAATAAGTGGATGTGTAACTCCCATGTGATCTAGCTTGTTATACCTAACCTTAATGTAATTATATGATGTTGATTAGTTATAATAAGACCTCTTTGATGATTAATGTGATAATGAATTACACTCTTCTTGTGTTGAAACCACATTGTAGTACTATTTTAATATCATAGTACCTTGCCGTGTTAGTATCTATGGACACATATGTGCTAATGATCTTTTGAACCTTGTTTAAGGCATGGAATGATAATTATAACCTTACTATGAATAATGTGATGGTCTTAATGACCTTTGTACATGTTTGAAGCCGTGATTGAGGTGAAATCCTCTTCATGTTTCAATAAGGGTTAAAACCCTAGATCTTCTGATAAGATATTAGTATCTTGTAAAAGTATGATGATAAGTGTGGTCCATTAATTTGCAATGAATTATAGCATGTAGTAATGTGATTAAGATTTATATTTCAAATGTTTTATATCTTTTAAAGTTGTTATACATATACTCTTGTTAGAAAATAATTAGGGTTTGAATGTCCATTTGTATGATTTAGCCTTAATTCACCCAATTGGCATAACTAATTAAGTGAAACTCTAATCATGTAGTGCCATGTACCATCGATCTATCTGAGTGTCAGAAATTTCCATATAGTGAAATGAGTATTCCTAAGGGATACTCGGAGCGCATACCAATGAGTATGTGGGGTGCTTGTCATCCTGAATTCAAGTGTTAGGGAGGATGACAGTGGTCATACCTAGCCCTCAGTTTGAGAACGGATATGGTCATGTCTCAGTGCTTATATATATATATATATATATATATATATATATATATATATATATATATATATATATATATATATATATGATGAGATTGGAGGACAACTATGGTTGTACCTCAGATGGTAGTGTATGCGTACCCACCTCCTTTCACTAGTGTCGTGACGTAACCAAGGATGGACTAGGCTGTTAGTAGCTTGACCTTATGTGTCGTTGTGGAGGACCCGTACTGACTGGGGGCGAAGAAGATCTTAGGAGTCCGACTCTTCCTAGATCTTGTATGGCATTGATTTTGACTTAGTAGTGGTCAGTTGGGACTTGAGTGGTATTTCTCAAATCCCTCAGGGCAATGTAATAAAAGAAGTGATAGAAGCCGTGTAGTATACTGACTATGGTTAAATACATCTCACATTGTTTGATTAGTCTTTAACTTTTCTTTATACTATTTAGTGTTTATAAGATGATATCATATGATCTTTGAGTAATTATACTTCTAGTCAAGTTAATTTGCTTAATGGCTTAGTATGCTTAACCTATTCAATCTACTTAAATTGCATATTCATTACAGTATATGCTTAGTTCATTTATTGTCAATCAATATGTTATAATCAATATATGTTGGAGAGAATTGTATCTCTCACTGGGACTGGGTCTCACCCGTGGGTCGCCACATTTTTTTGGTGGTCGCGGGCAACGAGGTCGAGGTCACACTGTGGAAGAGAACCAACTTGGTGATCAATAGATTCAGAACGTTGGTTATATGTAGATGTTAGTAGTAGAGTCCTAGTGTCGTCCTTGTACTCTCAGGTCTAGGTATGGGATGTGTTTTCTAGATGATATACTTGTATCAACACGAGATTTTGGTAGTATGCCAATGTTTGTAAAAATATGGTATGTACATGTGAAATATCTTTTGTATGAAGGATGTGACTGAGGTCTTTGGACCCATATGTAAATACTTGTTACAGTATATCAAAATGGAATGATGGACCTTTTATAAATGTTCTAGAGTTTATTTACATTGTTGGAATTGGTTTTAATTATTCCACATTTTTGACTATGTGATAAATTAGTAGTTGATCATGTTTTATGTTTTGAGTAATCTCATTAGCATGATGAGGTGTCACAAATAAGTTGGTATCAGAGCTCTAGGTTTATTGAGTCTACAGGGACATAGGACTTAGGTTTGAGTCTGTTCTTATGTATCCAACATATCTGATCATAGTTTATGCTTATGCAGATATGTCTAAAGGACATGAAGAACATGTTGAAAGTAGCTATGTAGCACTAGGAGGAGGTGCTGGGAGGTAGGCACGTGATGAGAGAGTGACAGAAGTAGGGCCAGAGCAGCCTGCAATTCCTCATCTAGACCCGACAATGATGGCCAATCCTGAGTTTCAACATATGTTTAGACATATGATGGCCACAATTACACATATTGCTGATAGAACACCAACACCTCAAGCTAGGGTAGCCACCTCTAATGTGGAGTCCCAAAGTGTCAGGAAGACATTTGAACATCTTAGACGTGTTGGGGATATTGAATATGCAGGTACTTCTGATCCAGCAAACGATGACATGTGGTTGACTGAGTTGGAAAAGGCATTCAAAATCCTAAACATCACTGAAGAAGACAAAGTTAAGCACGCGGTATGCTTGTTGAAGGGTAGTGCTGGCCACTTGTGGGCCATAGAAGAGGAGAAAAGGCCAGGAGTTGTGATAGGATGGGAGGAGTTTCGGAGGGAATTTGTTAGTCGATATTTTACAGAGACCTACCTAGATGAGAAAATCTCTCAGTTTGAGAAGATTTGTCAGGGAGCTATGACTATCAATGAGTATGAATCAAAGTTTATGGAACTTCTGAGGTTCTTCCCGCACATGGCAGCAACGAACAAGGAAAGGATCTGGAGATTTGAGAAGGGTTTGAGCACATAGTTGACTACTACAACATCAACCTTAGAGAATAGGGAAAGGTTTTCCACCTTTGTGGAATCTATTAGGAGGATTGAGAGGTATACCATAGAGAAGTGTGAAGCTAATGCTAAGAGGCGACCTATGCAGTTTCAAGGGCAATCATCTAGAGGCTTTAAGAAGCCACGGTTTTTCCCACCATCATCGCAACCAAGGTCAACCTTCACTGAACTAAGATCACATGCACCGTCATAGTAGATCCCAAGTAGGGGTAGAGGTCACAGTTTTCCACCAATAGGAGCTCACAATTCATCATCAGTCTCATTTACAGGGTCATTTAGATCACATAGTGATAACCAAGTGTGTCATCAATGTGGACAGATATGGCATATTAGATGGAATTTCCCTATGAAGGTGGAGGAGGTGACTCAGTAGCCAAGGCAGAATCAACAGGGATCACAACAACAATAGTTTGATACTGGTAGTGGCAGAGGACATGGTCAGGCGTCCCATGCAGGATCCTCAGGATAGGAGAGCAGAGGACGTGGACAATAGTAGGCGACAACTAGGTTCTATGCCATGACCCAGTCGGAAGTAGTGGTCAATCCACGAGTCGTGACCAGTTAGATGGAGTTATTTCATTCTGATATGTCTACTTCTTGTTTTGTATCTGTTTTAGTAGACCCAGGTGCGACTCACTCTTTTATCACCAAAGAGGTGATAGATAGTTGTTATCTACCTGCTAGTATTAGATCTGATAGTCTGCGGGTAGAGACTCCTTTGGTTGATTCCGCCGAGTTGTGGGAAGTGTGCCCTTCTTGTGTTCTTTCTTTCTCTAGACACAACATTCAAGTAGATCTTTTGCCACTTGACATGCATGGTTTTGATGTAATACTAGGAATGGATACCTTAGAAAAATACAAGGTTGTCTTGGATTGTAGTACTAAGGTGGCGACGTTCCATGATGGAGATGTATAGTGGATTTTCTAGGGTGATAGGAAGATTCTTTCTACATGTTTGATGTCAACTATTATAGTTGAGCGGTTGACAAGACAAGAATGTGAGGCTTTCTTAGCTCATGATGTGGATACCAAGGTGGCAGGTCCTAGTATCCAGGAGGTACCAGTGGTGTAAGAATTTAGGGATGTCTTTCCTGAGGAATTTCCTAGCATTCCCCCTCCTAGAGAGATTGAGTTTGAGATCAATCTTGTTCCTGGAACACAACTCATAGCACAATCAGCATACAGAATGGCACCAATAGAGATGCATGAGTTAAAGAAACATTTACAAGAACTATTAGATAAGGGTTTTATTAGGCTGAGCACTTCCCCTTGGGGTGCTCCCGTGTTGTTTGTTAAAAAGAAGGATGGTTCAATGAGGTTGTGTATAGACTACAGATAGTTGAACAAGGTGACAATAAAGAATAAGTATCCTTCGCTGAGGATTGATGATCTTTTTGATCAGTTGAGAGGTGCCACTGTGTTTTCAAAGATAGAACTGAGGTCAGGTTACCATCAATTGAGAATTAAGGCTAATGACATACCCAAGTCAGCTTTTAGGACTAGGTATGGTCATTATGAGTTTGTGGTTATGCCGTTTGGGCTAACCAATGCACCTGTAGCTTTTATAGATCTAATGAATAGGGTGTTTAGACCTTATCTTGATCAGTGTGTGGTAGTGTTCATAGATGATATCCTGATATAATCCAAGGATAGTCAACATCATGAGAAACACCTTCGCTAGGCATTGACTTTGTTGAGGCAGCATCAACTATATGCTAAATTCAGCAAGTGTGAATTTTAGTTATCTGAAGTGTCTTTTCTGGGCCATGTTATATCTGCAAAAGGTGTTTGTGTTGATCCCAAGAAAGTGGAATCTGTACTAGAATGGGAACAACCAAAGACACAGACAGATATCCGTAGTTTCCTAGGTCTGGCAGGTTACTACAGGAGGTTCATTAAATACCAGTTCTATAGCGTTACCCAAACTAGGTTAACCAGGAAGGATGTTCCTTTTGCTTGGAATGACAAGTGTCATCGTTCTTTCTAGTTTTTGAAAGAAAAGTTGACTAGTGCACCGGTGTTAGTGCTGCCAGAGCAAGGAAAAGGCTATATTGTCTTTTGTGATACTTCAAAGAATGGGTTGGGATGCATGTTGATGCATGATAAAAATGTGATTTCTTTTGCTTCGTGGCAGCTTAAGAAACATGAGGAGAATTACCCAACACATGATATGGAGCTTGCAGTGGTGGTCCATGCCTTAAAGATATGGAGACACTATCTTTATGGAGAAAAGTGTCAGATCTTCACTGACCACAAGAATCTACAGTATATCTTCTCAAAATAGGAGATGAATATGAGGAAGAGAAGATGGATGGAGCTAATTAAGGATTATGATTACACAATAGACTGTCATCTAGGGAAAGCAAATATGGTAGATGATGCATTGAGTAGAAATTCATCTTCATTATGAACGATAGATAATGCACAACTAAATTCCTTGATGTGCCATAAGAGAGATATGCTAGTGTCTCTTTTCCAGATGAATGTACAGCTAGAAGTTTCTTTGTTGGCAGGATTGTTGGCACAGTTACAAGTGAAACCTACCTTGAGACAGCAAATTTATGATGCACAACAGAATGATACTGTGATAAAGAATATCCGATCAGGGATTGGCAGTGAAAAGTATGATGGCTTTCATGAGGCAGATGATGGTACAGTTTGTTACCACAATAGGATAGTAGTTCCTGATGTTGATGGGTTGAGGAATATGGTACTTGAGGAGGCTCACTCCTCCATTTATGCAATGCATCCTGGAAGTACCAAGATGTACCAAAAATTGAAAGACATGTATTGGTGGCCAGGTCTAAAGCGTGATGTGGCAGAGTTCATTGCCAAATGTCCAGTTTGTCAGTAGGTGAAGGCTGAGCACCAGAAGCCTATAGGGACATTACAACCCTTGTCAATACCACAGTGGAAATGGGATCATATTACTATGGACTTTGTGGTTGGTCTTCCTAGGATAGCCAAGGGTCATGATTCCATATGGGTGATAGTAGACAGACTGACTAAGTTAGCTCATTTTCTTCTAGTTAATATGATGTTTACAACAGAGAAATTGGCACAAATATATGTTGATGAGATAGTCTGTCTGCATGGCATTCCAGTGACTATAGTTTCTGACAGAGGTCCATAGTTTACAAGTCATTTTTTGGAGTGTCTGCATTCTATAATGGGAACACAACTGGGATTCAACACAACTTTTCATCCGTAGACCGATGGCCAGTCTGAAAGGATTATTTAGACTTTAGAGGATCTCTTGAGGGCATGTGTGCTGCAATTTCTTGGTAGTTGGGATGTACATCTGACTTTGATAGAGTTTGTGTACAACTATAGATAACAAAGAAGCATAGATATGGCTCCTTATGAGGCTCTGTATGGGATACGATGTCGGTCTCCTGTTTGCTGATATGAGACAGGTGAATATCAACTTTTGGGTACTGAGCTAGTACAGCAGACTACAGAAAAGATTAAAGTGATACAACAACAGTTGAAAGTAGCCCAGGACAGGTAGAAATCTTATGCAGATAACTGATGAATGCATATTCATCATGGAATTCAATTTCCATCCTGAGCTTATTTTGACTCAACATTACCACTTTCACTCATTAAATATCAATATGCATCATAATATGCAAAATTACTCAATTACTTCGATTATCAAGGTCTTGATCGAATTTATGTTGATTTAATGCATGCATTGATAAAGCTGAACAAGCAGTGGGGGGGCCATCCTCACTCACCCTTGGTTGTGACCAATCGATCTAACCAAGCGAATCCACCCATTTGGTCTCAAGACCGTTTGAGCCCATTCGGTCTCAAAACTGTTTGAGCCCATTGATAAAGCTGAACAAGTAGTTGGGGGGCCATCCTCACTCACCCTTGGTTGTGACCAATCGATCTAACCAAGCGAATCCACCCATTCGGTCTCAAGACCGTTTGAGCCCATTCGATCTCAAGACCGTTTGAGCCCGTTCGGTCTCAAGACCATTTGAGCTCGTTCCGTCTCAAGACCGTTTGAGCCCATTCGGTCTCAAGACCGTTTGATCCCATTCGGTCTCAAGACCGTTTGAGCCCATTCACTCTCAAGACTGTTTGAGCCCCTTTGGTCTCAAAACCGATAGACTAGAAGAGGCCGATTGGAGGCATAAGCCAGCCGTGAGGGATCGAGCAGTGCAAGACATTGAAGCAAAGACACGGCCACGACTGTTTTGGACGACCACGGCTGTGGTCCATTGCCCTCGCCACGACCGTGGTAAACCAACCTTAGTGTTTGTCCTTCCTCACCTACCACGCCCATGCAAGGCGGCACGGCCGTGGGACGGCAGCCCGGCCACGACCATATTGGCAAGCCATGACCGTGGCACACCGCCATCAGAGCTCAATTCTTCACGTGCCACGCCCGTGCGGGGCAGCACGGCCATGGGGCAGCAGCATCACCACGACCGTGTTGTATCACCACAGTCGTGGCGCGTCGTCTCCTACCTCTGGCAACCCTGTCCATGCCGCCAGACCTTCTTCCACCACCGCTGCCCTCCTTCTTCTTGACCCTACCATTACCAACCAGCCACCACATCTCTGCCAGCACCTCTCTTCCCTCCGCCTCCCACCTATGACAACCTGGTTGAGCGCCCTTACTACCTTCTTCAACACTGAACACACAACAGCTGCAACACCACTTCCCTCCACCATCGGCACTGCAACCTGATCCATCGCAGCAACATCACCTGCACCGTCCGCTACACTGCCACGCCGCCGCCGCCAACCAAATGGTCCCAGACCGTTTGGTCAATCGAGAAGCCGAAACTGTTTGGATTAGCAAGGCGTGAAGACTGTTTGAGCATGATGGGTATGCAGACCGTTTACTGCTGCTGGAAGTGGAGACCATTTACCAAAGCAACCTAAAGACCGAATTGACAAAGCGAAGATCGTTTGAATAACACTAATTGCAAACCGTTTGGAGGTCTATCGGTTTCCAAACCAAATGAAAAGGGTGTGCACATGCAAACCGAATGAGCAGCATAATATGAAGACCGTTTGATGCCTTTGACTCCAAGACCGAATGCTGACGAAGACTGTTTGATGCCTTTGACTCCAAGACCGAATGTTGATGAAAACTGTTTGATATTAAATGGTTTCCAAACTGTTTGCTACTCAAGACCGTTTGGTCAAATTTTATAAGACCGTTAGGGAAAAAATATCTGCCAAACCGTTTGGACTGGAAACAGACCAAAAACATGAAGACCAGCCTCGTTCCTATAAATAGGACCAGTAGGGTCCCCTTTTGAGGCATCGGTTCTGGGACGCCGACATGTTTCCTGTATACTAGTTCGATCCAAATCCAGTGCCATCCATGCCAGTTTCATTCCACCTACTGCCCGTGTTGCAACCAAGGAGGCTGAGGAGAGAAGGAAGACGGAGCGAGGGAAACTGTTCGGTCTAACTTGGCATCTCCCGTTCGCACCCATATCTGCTCTGACACGACGTAGAAGGCTGTATCTTCTTCATCGAGCTGTGACTACCATCTGTACCGAGTTCATGGCGGATTTCTCTCTCTTTCTTATTCTTTTTGTTTCTCGCATCATGAGAGAGTAGTACCTTTTTGTTGGGGTGCGGGGACTAGCCCCGATGCCCATGCAAATCATGTTCTTTTGTTAAACTCTCCATGGAAATATATATAATTTTCCATTTCATTGTTAGTTGGTACGTTTGTAGTTGGTTATCTACTTGCTTTCATCTTGTTCTTTCCTTTATTGTGAAATCTTCTATATTTGGGATGGAATGGTGGTTTACAAGTTCGACTCCTTGACGAGAACTTCTGATAGGATTCCTTGAGGTCGTAAGTGTACGATCTGTGAGGGGACGAGACATCTAGCCTACGGTGATGCTTCTATAGTCTAAACATCCCTCAGGGAGGACCACAGCCTTAGTTGGATTTTATATCGTCTTGTTTATAGTCGATGTTAGTTTGTAGATCCATCACATGCTTGTTTATCGATTAATGTGGTTGCCTCCCAAACTAGAAATAGAATGGGATTTCTTCGAGGTCATAAGTGTATGATCCGCGAGGGGACGAGCCATCTAGCCTTCGGTGACGCTTCTGTGTGCCTAACGCCTGTATAGGGGCCTCACAACCTTCGTTGAATTTCTGTATCTTTGGATCCATAAGTAAGTGATCTGGTTGGTGATGAGACATTTGATGCCTAAAGTGATGCTTACGCAAACCTAACGCCCGTATGGGGGGTTTTGCAGCACCTCTATTTGGATTGTTAGATCTTGCTTGGATTGTTTGCGATTGAATGTGTTTGCGTGTGTAGCGGTGGTGAAACCCGATAACATCCCAGCTATTCCATATCATTGATCTAAATCCAACTTTAATTCAGCTTTTACTTTCTTGCAATTAGTTTAATTAACCTCAAATCAACCTATCGTTTTAAATATTAGCCTTAACTTGAACTAGACTAGACTGACAAAGATTCTTAAAAATGTTTTCCTTTGGGTTTGATCCTTAACTATACTTCTATAAGATTCATCCGCTTGTGGGTGGTATTATTGCACTTTGGTTTTGGTAAAAGCTCGGGGATTTCAACCCCGAGTGAGTTTGTTAGTGCGATAAAAATCCCACGTCAAATTCGGGCACCATTGCCGGGGACAACAGAATCAGTTAGTCAAGTCTAGTTCTTTTAAGGCTAATCTAGGATTTTGCTTTTTCTTTTTGAAAAAAATCGATCATCTACTCAAATTTTACTCTACTTTGTGAATCTCATTTTCAAAATCTTTTCTATTTCAGGTACAACCCAAGGCATAGTGTATGCACCGTTCGGACAGCCCCGGACTCACAGTGAGCTTTGATCCCGAGATAGAAAGAACTTTTCATCATCAAATCTGAGAAAATCAAGCAAGGATGGCTCAGGAAGAGGAAGTAGCCTGAAGAGTGGCTCAAGCCATCAATGCACAGAGAGAGAGGCTCATGCAAGAAGCCAGAGCCGCAGTTCAGTAGGAAATCCTAGCAGCGCAAGCAGCTGAACTACAAAAAGATCTTAGAGAGTTCTCAATCCTAAAAGCTACAAATGTTCATCATCCAGTGCAACCTCCTCCTATCAACGCTCCTAATTTTGAGAAAAGAGCACATTGGACCACCCTACTTCAGAATAACCCTTTCTATAGCAAGCAAGGAGAAGATAGCCAAGAACATCTTCTGAGATTTATTGATCTATGTGCCATGACAAAACAAAATGGAGTCATAGATGATGTCATTCGACTCCGTCTCTTCAAGTACTCCCTTGCTGATAGAGCAATAAGTTGGTACAATTCGCTGCAAAGTGAAATACCCAACACCACCTAGGAACAACTCCAAAATGTGTTTCTAGAAAAGTTCTATCCCCCATCCCTCACATATGAAATTAGAGGGCGGATAACAAATTTCACTCAAGTTCCTGGAGAAACCCTTGTTGAAGCTTGGGATAGATACAAAGAGCTTCTACGCAAGTGTCCACACCACAAAATTCCCAAGAATCAACTCATCGAGATTTTCTATAGGGGTGTGGATGATGATATTAAGAGATTCCTAGATTACTCGTCTAGAGGAAACTTCATGCATCAAAGTTATGACAGTGCATGGAGAGTCGTCACCCTGGGAGCAGAAAATCAAGCCAATTGGGGTAGATCTGTAGGTAAAGGAGTTTTAAAAGTAGCTATGGCTGAAGCTACTCCCGAGTAAAAGTCTATCGATGAAACCTTGAAACTCTTAGTTGCCAAGAAAGACCATATTGAATCATCTCTTATTGCTATTGGAAGAGGACGTTCACCCACTCGACAACCGAAATAGGTCAAGTCCGCTTCCCTATTCTGTGAAGCATGTAAGAGCGCCGATCATTCCACTTTATCATGCAATGTTCTCTATGATGTTGTTCTGAGCAATGTATGTGGCCAAGGAGATAATGGTCAGATGGAAAATTTTTAATGCTATCAACACCATTCCTGGTCAAAGTTATTACAATCCGAATCAGAATAGGAATCATCCTGGTTTTCAATATGGAAACCCCTCTGGAGCAATAAACTCGCATCAATTTGGTTCAAACAATCAACCAAGAGGCCCACCAGGATTCCAGTATAATCAACAACAGAATTTTGGGAATCAAGGAAATTTCAAGGGGAACTTTCAGAATAGGAACTACAATTACCAAAATAACTCTCAGTACCCGAATATTATTCAACAACAAGGACAACAAGCAGGACCAGTTTCTCCTAATGACAAGCTATCAACCATTGAAAAGATGTTGCAAACTCAGCAAACCATGATAGCTAACCAACAAGCTCAGTAGAAGGCTATTGAATCTCAATTAGCTCAACTCGCAGCTAGCATAAAACCACCTGTTGGAGTCTTTGCTGGCCAACCCGAGAAAAATCCTAAGCATCCTGAACAGTTGAAGGCAATCACCACTAGGTCAGGGAAAGACTATTCAGATCCCCCTACAAAGACACCCGTGGTTATTACAGACGAGGATGAACCTGTTATTTGGCCAAGACTCAACAACACAAGAGACTCAATAAAAATATGATAAGTTAGAAAAAGGAAACTTTGACAAGTCTACTCAAGAAGACAAAGAAACTGAGACTCCAGAACCTGATATCCCTGTGTACAAACCTCGTATACCTTTTCCAGCTCATCTAAGGCAAACAAATCTTGATACCATATTCAATAAGTTTAAAGAAGTTGTGAAGAAACTTCATGTTGATATACCCTTTTTGGATGTTCTGGCCGAGATACCGGCATGGACAAAGTACTTAAAGTCAATCCTCACCAGTAAGTATATAACTAAAGAATATGAGACAGTAAAATTGGCAACAACTACATCTGATATCATATTGAGCAAGATGCCCAAGAAACAAAAAGACCCAGGATCCTTTGGAATTTCATGTCACATTGGCGACTCATCATGTAAGAAGGGATTGGCAGATCTCAGCGCAAGCATCTCTATTATGCCACTTAGCCTGTGTAAAAGACTAGGGTTTGCAGAATTGCTTCCTACTGGCATAACTATACAGTTTGCATACAATTCGATAAAACGTTCGTTAGGAATCCTCAAAGATGTCCCGGTCAAGGTAGGCAAGGACACATATGTTCCATGCAATTTTGTCATTATGGACATAATAGAAGACGCCAAATATCCTCTCATCTTTGGTCATCCGTTCCTCACCACTGCAAGAGCCCTGATTGATGTTGAAGCTGGTACCTTACTGCTCAGATTAGGCAAAGACACTCTCGAATTCAAGGTTTTTGAAAGTATGAGAAGGCCAAGTATGCAAGAGGAAGTATATCTGATTGACTGCATTGAGAAAATGTCACTTCTGACTCAAGAGCATCATGAATCAGATGATCCTTTAGAAGTTGCTCTAATGAACCCATCAGTTGATGAACCAATTGATGAATAAGTAAAAGATTGCATTGAATCCCTCGACTCCGCTAAAGAAGATGTTGAAGCCACTAGTGAAGAACTCAAAGCTATGGAAACTACAAATGAAACAAGAAAAAAACCAGAGGATCCCGAAATGAAGCCCCTGCCTGAAGGATTGAAGTATGTGTTTTTAGACGATCTCAAGGTTTTCCTAGTTATTATAAATATCGATCTAACAGCTGAACAAGAAAATAAACTCCTGAAGGAATTAAGGGAAAGAAAGAAAGGCATCGGCTATAAAATGAGTGACCTCACTGGGGTCAGTCAAGCATTGTGTATGCACAAGATCCCTATGATGGAAGATCACAAGCCTACTATTGAGCATCAATGGAAATTGAATCCAAATATGAAGATAGTGGTCCGTAGCAAGATCATTAAACTGCTCACAGCTGGAATAATCTATCTGATCTCAGATTTTCCATGGGTGAGTCCAGTGTATGTAGTCCCGAAGAAAGGTGGAACAACTGTTATACTGAATGAAAATAATAAACTCATCCCCACTCAAACAGTCACAGGGTGGAGGATGTACATAGATTATAGAAAATTAAACAAGGCAACTCGAAAAGATCATTTTCCAATGCCTTTCCTTGATCAAGTCCTAGAAAGGTTGGCTCACCAAGAATATTTCTATTATCTTGACGGTTACTCTGGATTTTATCAAATACCCATACATCCAGATGACCAAGAGAAAACAACCTTTACCTACCCATTTGGGACATACGTATTTAAAAGAATGTCATTCGGTCTCTGTAATGCACCCGCAACTTTTCAACATTGCATGGCTTCCATATTCGCTGGTCTTACTGAAACTATTATGGAGGTTTTCATGGATTATTTTTCTGTATATAGATATTCATTCGATTCATGTATAAAGCACCTCTCCCTGGTCCTCAAATGGTGTGAAGAAGCACATCTTGTGCTGAATTGGGAAAAGTGCCATTTTATGGTAAAGGAAGGTATTGTCCTCGGCCATAGGGAAGCAATAGAGGAATTGAAGTAGATAAAGCCAAGATTGAAGTGATTTCTAAACTGGATATCCCAACAAATGTAAAAGCAGTCTGTGCTTTCCTAGGTCATGTAGGATTTTACAGGAGATTCATAAAGGACTTTTCAAAGATGACCAAGCCAATGACAAATTTGTTACTAAAATATGTTGAATTTAATTTTGACGAAGAATGTGTCTAAAGCTTCAATACACTAAAGAAGGATCTCACAACAACACCCATCATTAGAGCTCCCGACTGGGACCACCCTTTTGAAATTATGTGTGATGCCAGTGACTATGTTGTGGGCACTGTTTTAGGGCAATATATAGAGAAGAAACACTATGTGATCTATTATGCATCAAAAACTCTCGATGAAGCCCAGAGGAATTATGCAACTATTGAGAAAGAACTTCTAGCAGTTGTATATGCCTTTAACAAGTTCAGATCCTACCTAATCAGTTCGAAGGTCATTGTCTACACAGACCACACTGTCATTCATTACCTTCTGGCAAAGAAAGATGCAAAACCCATGTTAATTAGATGGATTCTCCTATTGCAAGAATTTGATTTAGAGATGAGAGATAAAAAGGGTACAGAGAATGTTGTAGCAGACCACCTCAGTCGCATCCACACCCTGGATACGGAAAAGATTTCGATCAATGATTCCCTACCGAATGATCAACTAATGAAGGTCTCAGAAGCTATACCATGGTACTCGGATTTTGTGAACTACCTCGCTGCTAGGGTTATTCATCCTCAATGCAGCGGAAATGCACTGAAGAAATTTATGCATGATGTGAAACAGTACAACTGGGATGAGTTGTACCTTTTCAAACTGTGTGCTGATGGTCTGTATAGATGATGTATCGCCGAAGAAGAAGCTCAACTTATTTTGGAACAATGTCACTCAGGACCAGTGGGAGGACATATGAGCTCTAAAAAGACTGCCTTGAAGGTTTTGCAATGTGGATTCTTCTGGCCAACCATATCCAAAGATTCCTATGACTTTGTCCTATCATGTGACAAATGTCAATGATCAGGCAATATAACAAAGAGAGATGAGATGTCGTTGAATCTATGGCAAGAAGTAGAGATATTCGATGTTTGGGGGTGGACTACATGGGTCCATTCCCATCTTCTCTTGGATTTTCATACGTCCTAGTGGTGGTGGACTACGTCTCAAAATGGGTTGAAGCCATACCAACCGTCACTAGTGACTCCAAACCAGTCATCAAATTATTCAAGGATATTATTTTTCCCCATTTTGGTGTCCCACTGTAACAACCCTAACATGGGTTATGAGGTAACCCTATTTGTTTTGGCTAATAAAGTTTCTTATAAATCTAATATAATCCTTTAAGGAGTTTTTCCATCATGAAAAACACTTATGTTTCAAGTTTGGTCCTGATTGAATGTTGTTTGAGCAATGTTCCTTTATTTTGGACCAAAGTGCAATTTACCCAAGTTGAGGGGTTATAATGAAAAATGTCACATGTTGAATGTACCACATGTGTTTTACAATCATAAGAGAGATAATTATGCTAAGTGGTGGCTTGTGGAAAGCCTAAGTTCCAAGTTTGAACTTGTTTGAACAATGTTGGAGCATTGTGCACCAATTTTGGTACAAATTGCAATTTACCAAAAATGTGGGGTTAGTATGCAAATTACCACCTCTAGAGTGTCCCTACTTACTCTATGTATCATTTAGAGGAGATAGAATGAATTAGACACCATGTTTGAATCAACTATGAGTGATGGCATTCTTGGTGATGAATTGACCAAGAAAAGAGGGTTGAATATGAAAGCTTAACTTGAGTTGTATCAAGTTGGAAAGCTTATATATGAGTGCCTATCAGCCAAGGAGCCATAGAAGGAGAATCATATCATTTTGTGAACTCTTGGAAAAGTCCATATCATGCAAAGCACCTCAAGGAGGTCAGTTGTGTTGAGTTACAACTTCCTTAACAAAGCTGTATCAGGTTGAGCAAAAAGTGATGAATTAATTGATATATCTTATTCAAAGGGATAAGTGATGGACGAATTTGCATCTCTAGATGATCCTCAACTGTTTTACAATACAAGATAAATGTTGATGCATGCATTTACATGTGTCATCCATGCATGGACACGTGGCACCTACTAGCTCAAAATGATGACACCTCATTTTTACCTTCCTTCATGAGCAACAAGTATATATACCCCTAGTTTCACCCCTTAGGGAAATTGTGCGACCTTTACCACCCTCCTACCCTAAGATATCGTGCATAGAGCTCCCATATCATGAAGGGATGCTGTGGTATCGTGCATAGGCCTTCGGATATCGCCCATGGAAGGATCATATCACCCAAGTAGGTGATATCGGCCATATAGGGTGATATCGGCCATAGTGGAGTGGTTTGAGTGGCATATCGTACCAGTGAGTGTCATATCGTGCATGGGTGGTGGCATATCATGAAAGATCAGTATGGTATCGTGCAAGGGTTCTAAAGAGCAAATAGGAGCTCATACTTGACCCTTAGGTGAGGCCATGATCATCTTCAACCTTGGATTGAAGCATGATGTTAGGGTTTTGATCTTCCTTTCTTTTCTTCTTCACCAATTGCTTATCCATGGTGATTACTTGTATATGAAGGAATTGTGAACGGTCCTTGGACTTTTCACAAGTAATCTTCAACCTTAGGAACGTGGAGATTTTGAGCTTGGAGCTTTGAAGTGGTTCTTAAGGCGGGTTATATAACTTGAACTCAGTCATGTTATTATTCATCACCTAAATTGCGATACTTAGTGAAATACTTTTAATTCTGAACTTTCCTGAAATAGTTGATGAAATTATGAGTTCTAGTAACTTCTTAGACCTGTTTCCATGAATTATACCAATTAAAACAAAGGTCTAGAGCTTGAAGAAGATGGTGTCCCTTAGTAAAAGTGATATCGGGCTCAAGCATATATACAAATAGCTCTAACCCGATATGATGATGTACCTACTTCACTAAAAATGATATGGACATGATTGTATACCTTCTTGCACGATATGGAGGTGTAGTATACACCTCTTGCACGATAGGAAGTCTATTATAGACTCCATGCACGATACAAGTTCAATTGTATACTTGTATGATGACAAGAAACCCTAATTTGGGTAACCCGATATAAGCGAAGAGTAACAAGTGTGAATGCACGGTATGATCACATGATACATCATTGGTATTTAGTATCATGAGGCCTACATGACCTTGCAAGACATGTTTGCATGACACATGACCTTGCACGATAGGGTTGCACGATACACAACCCTAGAAAACATGGTAGCCTGACATGGTGATGAGTTGATACCTATTATACATCATGGGTGACACATATATGTACCATGTGCTCAACATAATCAACCCTAACCCGAAATGGATGGTGTTCATACACCTCTAGCCCGATATGGATGGTTTTCATGTACTTCTAGCCTGATATGGTGAGTGCTTATACATCTTCAATCCGATATGGTGAATATATGCACATGATTCAACCCTATACACCTTGTAAAGGTGAGAGCAAGACACTCTTAGAAGTGATGAGTGTAACACCATAATGGTATGGCTAATACCTTGATAGGTTAAATGCCAATAGTGGTTGATAATGGTCAACCCTATATCAACAATGCCTTAACCCGAGATGAGTCCATGTGATAAACTGGTGAATAAAGTATTAGGATGGGAATACCCTAATACAAGCTAAGTGGATGAACTCAAGTAAGATAAAGGTGTTGAGGGAAGTGATACATCAAGATATGATAGATGTCACATCCAACACCCCAATAATGATATACCTTGATGTGTTATAACTCCAATATAATTGGATGTGTGACATGTGAAATGTGTCATGTCAATTGCTACACTGAGATGTAATGCACTTTGATAAATATAGTCTAACATGCCTTATGAAAAGGTTAATCCAAACCTATAAACTATGATGTAATCATGTTCTGGCAAAGATGAGAGAGAAACTCATATTGTGTGTTGATAATTCATTTAAGGATGAATGATGAGAATAAATAAGTATGATTGAATACTTATGTAATCCATATTGATTTTTTGCTATGTGAAACCCTAATATAAGTTAATGCTATGTGAACCCTAATACAGGGTAATGCTATGTGAACCCTAATACATGATAATGCTATGTGAAACCCTAATACAAGGTAATGTTATGTGAAACCCTAATACAGGGTAATGCTATGTAAAGTCTTAAAACAGAGTAATCCTATGTGAAGATCTAATACAGATTGATGAGTTATGAATGTAATAAGATAATCCTTGTTTTGTATGATGTTGTTATGAAAGAGAGACCATGAACCTTAAAGAGGTAATAGTGGTATTACTTAGTGTTGCATGGTACTGATATATAATTGTTATCATGAGTACTAAACATGCAGGTATGTTGAGATGATGAGCATAGCCAGGTATCGACTATAATGCACTGTATACTGAAAATGTTTCATAGGCCTTATAAGCCTTCATATGCTTTATTGCTTCGTGAGAAGTAATCTAAAAACTTATGAGCCCTGTGTGCCATATGATGTTTTACTTATTGAAATTGGTTATGGCTGCATAAGCCATAATGTGCCTTGTTGCCTATTAAGGGGTAACAAAAGGTGATATGAGCTTTGTGAACTATGTGTAATACTTTGTGTAGCAAGATTCATAATTTCCTTGGTCAGATGACCTGAAGGTATGAAGTTACCTAATAAGTGGTAATAAGTATCCTATGATGAGATATGGGTTCAAATACCTAGATTCTATAATCATAATGATGAACTTGTTAAGAAGTGGAAATGTACTTGATAAGTTGAGGGATTAAGATCCCAATACTTTATGAAAATAGTATGGCTACAAGCCATGACTCCACAATGACAATGCCAGGCATTAGATATATGATCTAAGCCTGAAGAGAGTTAATGACGTGGTAATGATTCTGTAATGAATAAATGTTATACATATTCTTCATATTCCTTAAAGGATAAGTGACATGTTGCTCTTCCAAGTTATAGTTGCAATGTTTTAGATAAGAATAATATTCTAAACATTGAATTAACTGCTGTCAAACAATTATGATTCCTCTGTTCATATTTATCTTCTTAAGATACAATAATAATGTTTTTGGCGGAGTGTTATATCTCTCACTGAGGCAATTTACAATTGTCTCACCCCCGTGGGAACCACATTTTTAGGTGTACGTGGACGAGGAGGCAGGAATCCTTTAGTAAGTGAAGGACAGCAGCAATAGGGACATCAGTGAAGTCTCAGGTGGAGGCTGTTACGCCTTGTTTAAATGTATATAGAGTCCTATGTGTCATCTATGTACTCTCAGGTCCTCGGAGTAGTAGTTAGTGCCTTCGAGATTTTGGCTCAGTGCCTCAAGATTTTATACTGCATGTGTTTAGTTTACCAGAGTAGTTGATGCTTGTAATTTTTAGAAAGAGATGATGCAAGACATGTATCCCAAATGATGACCCTCAGGGAACCACAATGTGCGGGAGGTGAAAACGAGGGTCGGAGGTCCACCCAGACACCCCAAATAGAAACAGGAGAAGCAACTTCACCCAGACTATAGGTCCGGGTGAACGACGATGCAGAAAGACAAAAAAAAGAAAGGGAACTCTACCGCGAGGGGTCATGAAGCTTACTCGATGTTCAATTGTACCCACGGCGGTGGAGAGGGGACCAAAGAGGAGCAGGTTGATGGGAACCAAGGTGGAGTAGGTCCATCACCAACACGAAGAAAACAGTTCAATTGAAGTGAGGAGAGCAACGATTCTATGTTGAGGATGCTTCGGGGTATCATATTTATAGGGGAGGAAGGGTGGAGAGGCGAGAAGAAAACAAGGCAGTTGAGGGAGTTTTGGTGGTTTTGGATAGGGAAAGTGAAACATAGGGAAAGAATGGGTCATAGGATTCACAATACTCTCCCAAACATAAGGAAATAAAAATTGTGGAGAAAGGTGTAGTAGGGAGAGAGAACGAGCAAATCGAAAACTCGCAGTATTGATTATGTCTGGCGGGTCTCCTACTCGAGGTAGGAGACAAAGCCCCAGCTAGATGATCCTTGATCGGATGGCCAGCAAAAAGGGTCCATGGTGTGAACGCATGACATAGAAACCTTAGGAAAAATTGGAAAAATCAAGTGTGACAAGGAAATAAATCAGATTAAACCAAAGTGTATCCAATTAATGCACACATTTTCTCTTTCTTTATTTAAGGGTCCTATTCATATCCAAATTAAACCAAAATTTGCACATAGATTAAATTAAACATGTAGATTCCGATTGTCTAATTAGATTTCACTTTTGGAAACTTTAGATGCATTATTTAATATACTCTTTGTTTCTCTCTCCTGATGCATTAATGATACTCATATTATCCAAATTAGTTGAAATTTCATCCACAAGTTAACTTAAGTGTGTTGATTATGAATTTGGCATTATTTCCATCTTTTAGAGCCTTTTATCACATTTTTGAGCATTAATGCCTTTTATCAACCTTCTCTCTGCTAAACTTACCTTATTATATCAAGGTTGTCCAAATTACTTGAACATTCACATGTAAGTTTATTTTGATGTGTAGATTACAAATTTGGAGTTTATTTCCACTTTTAGAGTCATTTATTATTTTATTGGATATATTCGGGAAAACTCGGATCTTTTCTTTCCAAAATGAATTAAATTAATTATTATTATGTGAATAATGTGATACTTGACTCCCAAGGCAATTGGGACCCAAGGAACACGATTTTAAACTTAGATTTCACTTTTGGGATTTCTTTTTATGAGATATGTCATATGGCCCATTAGTTCATTATTTATCCAATTAAGTTATGTATGTTCATATTACCTCTAAATGAATTATGACATATTAAATTACATTAAGGTGATACAATCATGCATTAGCTTATTGGAAATATCTCTTAAGCCTAACCTCAACCTTGTTTGGCTAAGTCCAAAAGGTCAAACTTCTAGGGTAGGGTTCTAGTTCTGGTATGTTAGATTTCCCATGCTCAGGCAACACTAGCATTGGTGCACTCATCAACTGAAAGGCACGTTGACATCTGTCATCCCAGATAAAAGGTACATCCTTCCTCTTCAGCTTGGTTAGGGGCAACGCCACAAAGATGAAGTTCTTAATGAACCTCCTGTACTAGCGTGCCAAACCCAAAAAGCTGCACACTTTTGTTGGTGTCTTCAGCTGCTCCCATTCCAGCACAGATTGAACCTTCTTGGGGTCCACACTGTGGGCTCCGATCTCCAAACCACGATATAATCACGATTTAAACTTTAGCGGAAGCAATCGATAAACAGCAGAAGACAAAAATCACGGGAAATTAAAACTTTTCGAGATAAGAGCTTGAAACTACAAACCTTTTCCATAGAAAAAGGATTTAAACTGTTTACATCTCAGATAATTAGTTCTTGAGTAATTATATACAACATGATACAAAATCTCAAGAACTCATAACCAAAATACTCCAAGACCTGAGAGTACAGAGGACACATAGGACAGACTCTAACTACACCACATAGTAGGCTGAATCTCCACCTGAGATTTACTGCTGCTCCTGGTGCTGCTGCTGCTGGGATTGGTCACATGTATTCCGGTTCCTCCGCCTTCGACGACCACCTAAAAAGTTGAAGTCTACGGGGTGAGACAATTGTTAAATAATTGTCCCAGCGAGAGTTATAACTCTCCACTAGAAGCTTTATAAGCAACCAAAGAATAACTTAAGCAGTAAAAGCTTTTAAAGTATTCAACAGCAGTTTTGGTAATAAGCAAGAGTTCAACATCTATGAAATATGAAGAACATATACATTATTCAGTGTAACATCAATCAAGTATCTCATAGTTAACTCTAACAAATATACTATGCTGTTGATTATGTTTTTCAAACATTATTATGCCCTGTGGAGATGAGGCATACCACTCATACTCCAATTGATCGCTAAGAAGTCACATCAGTATCATACATAGGTCATTAAAAGAGATGGATTCTTAAGACCTCATCTTCCTCAGTCAATTAGAGGATTGTTTGCAGGACATCTTGCAGGACGTCTGCTGTTATAGCTTACCAGGGTAATCTGGTCCTTCGCTATTTTAGAGTTACAGTGGCATTCTGTACTCTCTTCGTCATCGGAAGATTTCTTGTTTATCTCTCACCGATGCGGTGTTTGTGTTTTCTTTGGGAGATTTGTGATACATCTCACCATTTGGTTTTGTAGTGAAGGATTGACGGTATCAATTCCTACACTAGGATGTAAGGATTTACGCATCCATTTCCCCCACATACTCAAAAGTATGTGATCCAGGAGTTCCCTTGGGAAAACCTGTTTCACCATCATTTAGACTCTGACAATGATGGATCTATGATCAGGGCTCTACATTACACTTGATTAGTTAGGTACATTCAGTATTCTTTTAACATCATAAATTGTTCTTCAAACAATAACATTAGCATAACAACTATAAAAGGATAATACTAAAATGTAACAAGCCTAACTCTTTTAAATCATCAGTTCTGAATCATCTCATCACAAGTCATCTGTTAAGCATGACCTTGATGGTATTTATGGCTCTCACAGCCCATAAATCTCAATAGATGTCACTAACAGTGCATCAAGATATTTCACTTATTCATAAAGCTAAGACATGCTTTCAATGAATAAAGTATCATAATCCATACCTGGGTATGATCATCAACTCATGACAACCTGCATGGATAATTCAACTGATAACAGTAACAAATTCATTCTAGAGGTTATACCTTCAAACTCTTAGAAGAATCAAGTTCCCCAATTTTCATCAATCAGGGTTTACTATTTACAATGCATGTCCTCACCCTAGAATTAGGGTTTACTATTCACCCCATGGTGAATTGAACTCATAACATCATCATGTATGAGAAACATCATCATTAAAGCTTCTTAAATAAGATTAAGATTCACTAGACATCATAATTAGGGTTTCCATGATCTCATATAGGTGGATTATTCCCTAATCATGTACATTCATGTGTATTGAAGGTATCTTACTTGAGTTTCCACCATTAAAGGGTACTTTCTCTTTCTTAGGATATTTTCTCTCTCCTCTTACTAGTAGATGGTGATAACACCACTCAAGATCAGGTTGGGTTAAGTCCTCATTGACTAACATAAGCCAAAACATCACTATCATGTGATTAGGGTTTGATTAAAACAAGGTATTACTCAATTAAACCCCTCAAGGGTATTTTAGTAATTTACCTTATGATCACCATCATGGGTCAACTCATTACTCACTTAGTCCCTTAATGACCTAGGTTACCATTAGGGTTTAGATTAGATCACCATTGAACCAATTACACCATCAATTGATTAAGTACAAACCACCTTGAACACCTTCAAACGGTTTCAACCTTCAACCACCAAACGGTCTTGAGACCGTTTGGTCTCAAACGGTCTTGAGACCATTTGCCCTCAAACGGTCTTGAGACCGTTTGGGTGCGTTGACCGTTTTGACTTTCAAACCGTTTGAAGCTTATGCGGTTTGAAACCGTTTGATCAAAATGACTTGAGATCGATTGGTCCAAACGACCTTGAGATCATTTGAGCCCAAACGGTCTTGAGACCGTTTGACCTCAAATGGTCTTGAGACCGTTTGACCTCAAACGGTCTTGAGACAGTTTGGTCCAAATGGGCTCAAACCGTTTGGACCTCCAAAGTGGTTCAAAAGTTACAATTGGTCATAGATATGTATGTTGAAGCCCTCAATTGGCTAAAGCCATGTTAACAACTTATAAATTGAGTCAATTAGGATGAACCTCAATCCATTGGACACCAAATTAACGGTCTCAAGACCTCAAACGGTTTGCAACCGTTTGGACCAAAAGGGTCCAAGGATAAACTTTGATTCTTTGTAGGAATGAAATTTAATATATTAACAACAGACCCTCAAACAGTCGTCCCCTGGTCAACCCTATCAAATGGTCTTGAGACCGTTTCAGTCCAAACGGTCTTGCAAGACCGTTTGAGAGCAAACGGTTTGAAACCGTTTGACCTCAAACGGTTTGCAACCGTTTGGACCAAAAGGGTCCAAGGTCGTTTGATAAAGTAACATAGGAACTCACGCCCATCATATTCAACCTCTGTAAAGGTCGGTTACTCCACCGTTTTGCTTGCAAAAGTGCAAGGAAGAAGGGAGGTAGAAGAAGAACTAACATGCTAAATTGCAAGAACAAAGTATGCATATAAAGCAAAGAGTTTAGAGTTATAAAACCCGCCTAAAGGTTGTTCCTAGAGCTCCAAGCTTCCAAGCTCCAAGCTTTAATGGCGTCCTTGAGATTCCATAGGTCGTCCGAGGTGAATTCTCTAAGGAAACGTTGGAAAGGAAAGGCTAGAAAGATAGAGCTAGGTGAGCTAGCCATGAATCCAACCTTGAAAACGAGTTTCCTCCATGAATTCAAGCAAAAGGGATGATCTAAACATACCTAGGACCCTTGGTCGTCCTTCTCTGCTCCAGAGCTAGCCTTGGTCGGTTGAGAAAGAAGAGAAGAAGTGAAGGAAATGAAAGATCCGTTCACTTATTGCAAGGGAAAAGCTTATATACTTTAGGCCTTTTTTACACCATAAGGACCTCTAAAGTATGAGATTTTCATCTAAGTCCCTCCTCTCTTAAGGGCACGTCCAAACTCATCTAAACTTATGCAAAGCTCATGAAATCTTAAGATCTAAGGGTAAAGAAAGCCAACTTTTAACTAGGGTACATACATGAAAGGTCTCCATACCCATATTAGGTGATTTTAATCACAAAGATCATTCTTCTTATCTGATTTTTCATTGATGTGTCCCTTTCATCATTTCTACTATGAATGATGACAAGACTTATAAAAGATGTTCTAGAAAGTGAAAATTACAAGTTGCACCCCTCAATTTGGGTAAATTGCACTTTACTCCAAATTAGGGTTTTTAAGCACACGGATCATTCCTCAAGCTGCATCTTGATGCCTAAGCTTGGAAAATCCATCATGCCTCATCATATTCACTCATATGATGCCTCATTATCAAAAGAACATCTCAACCTGTGAACATTGCAATTTAACCCCTTAAACTGGGTAATTTGCACATAGGTCCCTGAATACAACACAATGCTACAACTTTGTTTAAAAAAAGGAGCAAAAATTGAAATTATGTGTTCCTGAGGAACTTAATTACATGTCAAGGAGTTTTCACAAGTATATAATTACATATTTAGGCAAAACTTCCAGGGTTAGGTTATAACCCGGGTCAGGGATGTTACACACACGAACACCTTGGAAAGATATCACATGTCCTAGGAAAGACACCTCCTTCAACCAAAACTCACACTTGATGAACTTGGCATATAGCTGATGCCACCTCAAGACTGTCAATGCCTAACATAGGTGTTGTTCATGCTACTGGATGTCATGACTATATATCATGTTGTCATCTATGAAGACCACCAAAAACTGATTGAGAAACAGTTGCAAAACTCTATTCATCAAGTCCATGAACGTTGCTGGTGCATTGGTTAGCCCAAATGACATAACCACAAACTCGTAATGACCATACCTAGTCCTAAAAGCTGACTTAGGTATGCCATCCACCTTGATCCACAACTAGTGATACCCCAACCTCAAGTAGAGGACTGCAACACCTCATAACTGATCAAACAAATCATCATCCATGACAAGGGATGCTTGTTCTTTATCATCACCTTGTTCAATTGTCTATAGTCTATACACAATCTCATGGATCTATCTTTCTTCTGCAGAAACAACATGGGAGAACCCCACAGTGATGTACTCAGTCTGATAAAACCCTTCTCAAGCAGTTCTTGCAACTATTTCATCAACTCTGCCATCTCTGTTAGCGCCATCCTATATGGTGTTTGCTCTATAGACTGCGTGCCATGGACTAGATTGATCTCGAAATCAATCTCTCTGATAGGGGGAACACCAGAGAACTCATCTGGGAACATGTCCTCAAACTCTTTGACAACTGACACCCCCTGGATACTTGGACTCCTCACTTTGGTATCCACCACATGCGCTAAGAACACATCACAACTCTATCTTATTAACTTCCCAACCACCACCGTTGACACTAAACACATGGGAAAGAATCTTCCTATCACCTTGGAAGATCCACGACACACCACTATCTATAAACGTAGCCACCTTAGAGCTACAATCCAAGACCACCTGATACTTATCCAAAGTATCCATTCTATGGATCACATCGAATCCATGCATGTCAAGTGGTAAGAGATACACTTGATTGGTATGTCCCAAGAAAGAAAGGACACAGTAAGGAAACACCTCCCACAACTCAGTGGGACCAACTAATGTGATTTCTAAATGAAGACTATCCTGTCTACAACTAAAAGACAAAGAACAAGCATCAATAACTTCTCGAGTGACAAAAGAGTGCATCACACCTTGGTCAACAAAAACAAATATAAAGCAAGAAGAAGACAAATAAAATGAAATAACTCCACATGACCTGTCACTATGAGCGGGTTGACCACTCCTTCAGGCTGACTCATGGTGTAGAATCTAGACTTCACCTATTGCTGCCCTCTTCCTCTGCTGGCCTATCATGAAGAACCAGCTTGAGATGCTTGTCCACGTCCCCTTCCACGGCCACTAAACAGATGACTCTGTGAGCCCTTCTGGCTCTACCTTAGTTGCTGAGTGACTTCTTCATCCTTCATAGGCCAGAACAACTTTGTATGACCAACCTACCCGCACTTGTAGCACGTCCTTATCTCATACCACGGCCTAGATGCCTCATCACTGATGCTGATGCTACACTTTGAGCTCCTTCTGGTGGAAGACTATGTCCTCTACCCTTACTGGGCGACTGCCCCGTCTGTGTACTGGACCTCTACTGTGCTGGCAGTGTAGAAAACCTAGGCTTCTTAAAGCCTCCTAATGACTACCCTTGAGACTGCACCAGCCTCTTCTTGACACTCCTCTTCCACTTCTCGGCCACATACTGTTCAATCCTCCTAATAGACTCCAAAAACATTGCAAACTTCTCACAGTTCTTGAGCACTGCCACTACCGTCGTCAGCTCACCGTTCAGACCCTTCTTGAAATGTCTAATCCTTTTCTCATATGTCAATGCCATGTGAGGACATAACCTCAGTAGCTTCATAAGATTTACTTTGTACTCATTGATCAACATGGATCCCTATAGGATCGACTCAAACTGACTGATATTCTCATCTAGATAGGTTCGTGGGAAGTACCTGATGACAAACTCTCTCCTAAACTCCCCCCCAGCTGATGTCAACTCCTAGCCATTTCTCCACTTCAATGACCCACCAATGGCCAACACTCCCCTTTAGGAGATACACTGCATGCTTCACCTTATCGGTCTTGGGGATATTAAGGATCTTGAAAGCCTTTTCCAACTTCGTTGGCTAAAGATCAACATCTGCTAGATCCTCTTTACCGACATAATCCACAACCAACATGTCTCAGACTTTCAAAGGTCTTCCCAACTCCTGGAGATTCTACACTAGGGGAAACTGTCCTTGGTTGAGGGGCAGGCATCCTATCCACCATGTGCGTCATTGTCACCATAAACAGTCTAGATAGAGACTGGAAGGCAGGGTTCTCTATCACATCCAGGTCAAATTGGGGCTGATCAGGCACCCGATCTTCTCTTGCCTGAGTCCTCACACCACCACCAGGTGTGGCAACACTACTTTCTGCAGTGTGTCCTTTGTGTTCTCCAGACATCTTTTCTACTCTTCTTCTCCTTCTGCATAAGTAGAATTCACTATAAACAAACTAGAGGATACTAGAACAGACACAAACCCTAGTCCTAGTTCCCTATAGACTCAACAAACCTAAAGCTTTGATACCAACCTTTCAACTATGATGCCCCATCGTGCCACAAGCGATATTACTCAAAACCAAATGTGGAAATAATACTAAGCAAATAGATTACTAGAAAACACAGGTAATTAAAACCGATTTCATTGAAGCACCATAAGCCAAAAAAATATATTACATAAGAGTCCATAGAGTGTGCCACATGCAACACTTAACATATCATATGGTACTTACATCACTACAAATCAACACTCCTGTAATCAACCTATTACGTAAGATATTGGTTCCACATATATACAAGACAAAAACCTCATATCGGTTACATAACCAAAAAACATCTCAAAAACACCCCAAGGACCTGAGTGTACAAGGACGACTCTAGGACTCTAACACCAAAAGACTAGCAACACATCCAACCTTATCGTCTACTGCTCTTGCTGCTACTCTTCCTCAGTTGCACAACCTCTACTTCTTCAGGCACAGTCACCTAAAATGTAACATCCCTGACCTGGGTTATGAGTTAACCCTAGGTGTTTTGCCTAATTATGTAATTAAGATACTGGTGATTATCTTTTTGCATGTAATTAAGTTCCTGAGGAACATACTTTTCCTTTTCTGTTCCTTTTAAACAATGTTGAATTGATTGTTTTGTAATACAGAGACCTATGTGCAATTTACCCAGTTAGAAGGGTTAACTTGCAATTTGCACATGTTGAGATGTTCCTATGATGTTGAGACATCATAAGAATGATTATGGTAAAGTTTGAGGGATTTCCCAAGCTTGAGCACCAAGGTGCAGCTGTGGAAGCAATCCCTGTGCTTGAAACCCTAAATTGGAGTATAGTGCAATTTACCCAATTTGAGGGGTGCAACTTGTAAAATACACCATCTAAAAATATATTGTAAGACTCTTGTCATCATTTAGAGAAGAAATGATGAAGAAGTCATTTCAATTGAATAATCATATAATGAAAAACACCTTTATGATTGAATAATCAAGGTGTAAGTACTATAGCCTTTTATGTGTGTGCTTTAGTAATAGGTTGATCTTCTTTGCCTTCATTTCTTGACCTTAGAAGAAGGTTGTCCTTAGAAATAAGAAGAAGGGACGAGCAAAGAAGAAAGGAGGGACTTAGTTGAAAGTGAGGAAAACCTATGTGCCTATGTTGAAATTCCACTCCAAGTATATAAGCCCTTTCCCTCACTTAGCAAAGGAATGTTTCTTTCATTTCCTTCACTGTTCCCCTTGCTCAAACTGACTAAGGAGAGCTCTAGAGATCAGGAGGACGACCAGAGGAGTGCAAGGTAGGTTTGGATCCTTCTTTTTTCTTAAATTCTTGGATGAAACTCGAATTCAAGGTCAAATTCATGGCTAGCTCACTTAGCTCTATCTTTCTAGCCATCTCTTCTCAACTTTTCTTGGAGGATTCACCTTGTCCGACCTGTGGAGCTTCTAGGACGCCATTAAAGGCTTGGATCTCGAAATTTTGGAACTCAACGAGCAAGCTTTAGGCGGGTTTTATAACTCTAAACCTATGCTTTGTTATATACATCTTTTCTATGCTTTTAGTTGCTAGTTCTTCTTCTTCCCTATCTTCCCTTGCTTCCTTGCAAGCAAATCCGTGAGGAACTGTTGCTGTTCTGGAGCTAGAAGATGAGGGCGTTATTTCCTATGCTTATCCACAGTTTTCCACTTTACCATACGACCTCAACCAATTGCCCATACGGTTTACAAAACCGTTTGGTGGGCAAACGGTTTCAAGGTCGTATGAAGGCATACGGTATCAATACCGTATGGCCGCGTTGACCAAGCATGGACCGTATGGGAATCCTGTTCATAATTATGAAGGTTAATCACCCACAAAATTTGAGAGGTTAACTCCAAAGGAATCGTGAGATATAGGCAAAACAATTAGCAAATTCAATTGAATTTAGTTCTGATTTTCAATCTGCTTAATTTGCCCTTTTTGGGCAAACGGTCTCAAGACCATATAAGATGGTTGACTAAGCATTGACCGTATGATATTACTGTTCATAATGATGTTAATTAATAACTCACCAAATTTTATGGACTAGTTCCAAACGAGTTAAGAGTTGAAGGTTGATTACTAGGGCAAACCCTAATTGAAATCAGTGCTGAAATCACAATGAGCTGATTTGAGATTTTGGGTTGATTAGCCCAAACGGTCTCAAGACCGTTTGGGGAATCATCCAAACGGTCTCAAGACCGTTTTGGGATCACCCAAGACCGTATGGAGGTCTGGGGTCAAGTATGGTTGACCAATTGAAGGTACAAAGATACCAAATTACATTGCAATTAAGTATTGATGTAATGATCAACTCAATAAATCAAACCTTGATGAATTTTCACTAGAGTCCAAAGGATGGAGGGGCAAACGGTCTCAAGACCATTTGGAACTCATCCAAACGGCCTCAAGACCGTTTAGTGACAACCCAAGACCGTTTGGAGGTCTAGGGTAAAGGTAATTTGATCAATTAAGGGCCCAATTACAATGGGTTATTAAAATAATCAAATTGCTGATTTGTGACTTAATTAAGGTTCAACCCCTATCAAATCAAGCTAGATTTTGATGAATTCTTGGGCAAACGGTCTCAAGACCGTTTGGAGTATATCCAAACGATCCCAAGACCGTTTGGGCCAAGTTTGAGCGCAATTGGAGGTCAATTGATGGGTTCAACTTCGATTTGATTCACATTGTTGAGTGTTGATGGTTGAACGTTTATAGACCTTAATTGAACCAACTCCAACCCTAATTGGATATCAATTGAGGGTCAATTGAGTGACCAATTGGTTAAGGCTAACCCTAATTGTCTCAATTGGTAAGTGGTTAGCAAGCTTGAGACCAATTGATGGCTTCAACATTGTAAACCCTAATCGAGTTTACCCTTTGAACCACCTTGGAGGTCCATACGATCTTGAGCTTTTGAGGGCATTCGACCTCAAGACCGTATAAGGTCATTCGACCTCAAGACCGTATAAGGTCATTCGACCTCAAGACCGTATAAGGTCATTCGACCTCAAGACCGTATAAGGTCATTCGACCTCAAGACCGAATGAGGGTAAACGGTCTTGAGTGTTATACGGTCTTGAAGTCAACCAAACCTTAAATGGTCTAAAAAGCTTAAACGGTCTACAACCTTATACGATCTCAGGATCGTTTGAATGTTGAAGGTATGAAACCTAGTGGAGACTTTTGAAGTTAAGTCTGCCTAATGCCTTGAAGGCTTAAATGGTTTAATAGTTGTTCAACCTGAACTCTAATGATACCAAAAGACACTAAGGGTCAAGTGGTTAGTAAATTAAACCATGATGATGATCAATGTGTAATTTACCATAATACCCTTGAAAGGTTCAATTGAGTGTAACCTTATTCTAATCAAACCCTAATCACTTAATAGTGGTGATTTGGTCTATGTTAATCAAAGAGGACTTAACCCAACCTGATCTAGATTGGTGTTATCACCATATACAAGTATGAGGAGAGAGAAAGTATCTTAAGAAAGAGAAAGTACCCTTTTATGATGGAAATTCAAGTAAAGTACCTTCAATACACATGAATGTGCATGATTAGGGTATGATCCACCTATGTGAGATCATGGAACCCTAATTATGATAAATGATGAATCTTAAACTAATTTGATAGCATCAATGATGATGTTCCTCATACATGATGATGTTATGAGTTCAATTCACCATAATGTGAATAGTAAACCCTAATTCAAGGGTGATGACATGCAATATGAGTAGCAAACTCTAATTGATGAGAATCAGAGAACTTAGCTCTTATGACAAGAGTGGAAAGTATATTCTTGTTTTGAATCACCTTTATCAGTTGAATTAACCATGCAGGTTCTGAAATGAAGGTGATCATATCCAGGTATGAATGATGATACTATATTCATTGAAAGCATGTTGTTAGCTTTATGAATAGTAAAATATCTTGATGCCTTGTCAGTGGCATCCTATGTTTTAATGGGCTGTAAGAGCCATGAATACCATCAAGGTCATGCTTTAGAGATGACTTGTGATGAGTATACTGAGAAATGATGATTGATGTGAGTTAGGTTTGTTACATTTAGTATTCTACTTTCATAGCTGTTATGCTACTGTTATTGTTTGAAGAACAATGTATGATGTAAAAGAATACTGAATGTACCTAACTAATCAAGTGAAATGTAGAGCCCTGATCATAGATCCATCATTGTCAGAGATCAAATGATGGTGAAACAGGTTTTCCTATGGGAACTCCTGGATCACATACTGTTGAGTATGTGGGGTATATGGATGTGTAGAACCTTACATCCTAGTGTAGGAATTTGATGTAGATGTATAATCCGTCAATCCTTCACTACAAAACTCTTACCGTATCAGTGGATGGTAAACATGAAACCTCCTGATGATGAGGAAAACATAGATATCCATATCAGTGAAGATAAACATGAAATCTCCTGATGACGAAGAGAGTACAGAATGCCACTGTAACTCTAAAATAGTGAAGGACCAGATTACCCTGGTGAGCTATAATAGTAGAGACACAAGATGTCCTACAAGTGATCCTCTTACTGACTAAGGAAGGTGAAGGTCATGAGAATCTGGCTCTTTCGATGACCTAGTATGATACTAAGGAACTTAACAGTGATTGGTTGGGGTATGAGTGGTAAACCTCATCTCCACAGGACATAATAATAAGAATGTTTGAAAAACATAATCTACAGCGTAGTATACCTGTTAAAGGTAACTATGAGCTAATTGATTGATGTTACACTATATAGTGCATATGTTCTTCATGCTTGATATATGTTGAGCTCTTGTATACAACTGTATCTGCTATTGAATACTTTGTAAGCTTTTACTGCTTAAGTTATTCTTTGATGTTATAATAAAGCTTCTGGCGGAGAGTTATAACTCTCGCTGGGACAATTATGTACAATTGTATCACCCCGTAGACTTCAACTTTTTAGGTGGACGTCGAGGACGGAGGAACAGGTCTACAGGTGACCAGTCCCAGCAGCAGCAGCAGCACCATGACAGCAGTAAATCTCAGGTGGAGATTTAGCCTGCCATGTGGTGTAGTTAGAGTCAGTCCTATGTGTCCTCTGTACTCTCAGGTCTTGGAGTCTTTTGGTTATGAGTTCTTGAGATTTTGTATCTTGTTGTATATAATTACTCAAGAAGTAATTATCATGAGATGTAAACAGTTTATCTCCTTTTATGAATGAAGCTTTATGGATTCAAGCTCTTGTCTCGAAAAGTTTTAATTTCCCGTGATTTTTGTCTTCCGCTGTTAATCGATTCGCTTCCACTAAGTTTAAATCGTGTTTATATCGTGGTTTGGAGATCAGAGCCCACAATTAGTGGTATCAGAGCTCTAGGTCCGTTGAGTCTACAGAGGCATAGGACTTAGGATGTCGAGTCTATCTTTAGTACTCCTTCCTTATCTAATAGAATCTTCTGCGCCTCAGGAGAAGAAGATACATAAGGATGGCAGAGCCACATGATGAGTATGTGGCAGAGAGTAGTGCTAGTGCACCTCGAGGCGGTGCAAGGGTTCCAAAAATAGAACAACCTGCACCTGAGCCACCCCAGTTTGACCCAGCTGATATGGGTAACCCAGCAGTTCAGACGATGTTTGGGCAGTTTATGACTGCCATGACACACATAACCGACAGGATGACCATGCCTGCACCTAGGGCACCTGCCCAACCTGAAGGACAAGGTATCGGTAAGACGTTCGAGCGACTTCGTCGTGTCGGAGCTACCGAGTACTTTGGGACTGCTGACCCCGCAGATGCTGATCTGTGGTTAATGGAGTTGGAAAAGGCTTTCAGGATTCTTATTATCCCGGAGGCTGATAAGGTTAGACATGTTGTCTATCTTCTCAAAGGAAGTGCTGGTCACTGGTGGAACATGGAAGAGCAGAAGAGACCTGGAATAGAGTTCTCGTGGGAAGAGTTTCGTCGGGAATTTATCAATAGATATTTTCCAAAGACCTTCCTAGATGAGAAGATCTCTCAGTTTGAGAGATTGAGGCAGGGCATGATGAACATTAGCGAGTATGGAGCTAAGTTCATGGAATTGCTGCGGTTCTGTCCGCACATGGATGCCACAGATGAGGAAAGAATCAGGAGATTCGAGAAGGGTTTGAATGTTGATATGTCAACCCCTGTGTCTGCCTTAGAAAATCGAGAGAGATTCTCTACCTTCGTTGAGTCAGTCCAAAGGATAGAGATATCTGTGGTTGAGAAGAGGCAAACCCAGAAAAGATATCCACAGTTCCAAGGTTCTTCATCTAGGGATTTCAAGAAACCTAGATTCTCTGCACCTAACCCTCCACCACCCAGATCGAGTTCTCAAACTCAATGGTCACCAAGAAGAGGTAGAGGACGGAGTCAACCGCTTCAAGGGACTCACAGTTCTGCATCGATGTCAGTTACTGGACCACCCCGACCACAACAATAGGAGAGGAGATGCTACAACTGTGGTAAGGTGGGACACTTGATGAAGGATTGCTGTTCTAGGCCTGTCAGTGTGACACAGCCTCCGAGACAGAATCAACAAGGATCTCAGAGAATGCAATCTCAAGGAGCGGCTCGAGGACGTGGACAAGCGTCTCAAGCTGGATCATCAGCACCACCTCAACACCAGGCGACAGCGAGGTTCTATGCTATGAACCCACCAGATGCAGTGGTCAATCCACGGGTAGTGGCAGGTCAGATGGAACTTTTATATCCTGATATGTCTACATCCTGTGTTGTATCTGTTCTGATTGACCCGGGTTCTACGCACTCTTTCATCACTCATAGAGTGATTCGTAACTGCAATGTGACTGTTAGTCATAGGGCAGATAGTTTGTTGTTGGAGACTCCGTTGAGTGGGTCTGCCGTTTTGCAGAAGGTATGCTCTCCCTACATCCTCTTCTTTTCTGACCATCGCATTCAAGTGGATCTTATACCGCTTGATATGCAAGGATTTGATATAATCCTCAGGATGGATACCTTAGAGAGGTATAGAGTTGTCTTGGATTGTGAGTCCAAGTTGGCTATGTTTGCTTATGAAAGCAACACATGGATCTTTCAAGGTGAAAGAAAGATTCTACCCACCTGTCTTGTGTCAGCTATGGTTGCTGATAAGCTGTTGAGGCAAGGATGTTATGCATTCTTGGCCCATGTGGTAGATGTTACCAAGGAAAGTTCCAATCATGCCGAAGTTCCCATAGTCAGGGAATTCGAGGATGTGTTTCCTGAAGAACTTCCTGGTATACCACCACTTCGGGAGATTGATTTTGAAATCAATCTGATCCCAGATACGAAACCCATAGCCCAGACTCCGTATAGGATGGCGCCTGCCGAGATGGCAGAACTCAAGAAACAGCTTCAAGAGTTACTTGAGAAGGGTTTTATCCGACCGAGTACTTCACCTTGGGGTGCTCCGGTCTTGCTTGTTAAAAAGAAAGATGGGTCAATGCGGTTGTGCATTGACTATAGACAACTCAATAAAGTAACAATAAAGAACAAGTACCCTATGTCGAGGATTGATGATCTCTTTGACCAGTTGCGTGGTGCAACAGTCTTTTCAAAGATAGACTTGAGGTCTGGATATCATCAACTTCGTATTAAGGATAGTGACATATCCAAGTCTACCTTTAGGACAAGGTATGGTCACTATGAGTTCACGGTTATGTCGTTTGGACTAACCAATGCACCAGCTGCATTTATGGAACTCATGAATAGAGTTTTCCGACCTTTCCTTGATCAGTGTGTTGTCGTTTTCATAGATGACATTCTGATCTATAGTAAGGATGCTCAGCAGCATGAGCAGCATCTTCGCCAAGCTTTGACCTTGCTAAGAGAACACAAGTTGTATGCTAAGTTTAGCAAGTGTGAGTTCTGGCTGCCGGAAGTATCTTTTCTAGGACATGTGATATCTGCCTCGGGAATTCGTGTTGACCCTACAAAGGTAGAATCTGTTCTATAGTGGGAACAACCAAAGACACCGATGGAGATTTGAAGTTTCTTGGGGTTAGCTGGCTATTATCAAAGGTTCATTAAGAACTTTAGTTCTATAGCCTTACCCTTGACCAAGTTAACCCGGAAAGATATTCCTTTTTCTTGGAGTGATAAGTGTCAACAGTCTTTCCAGTTGTTGAAGGAGAGGTTGACAAGTGCACCTGTGCTTGTGCTACCTGAACAAGGAAAAGGATATGTAGTCTTCTGTGATGCCTCCAAGATTGGAGTTGGATGTGTGTTGATGCAGGATAAACAAGTGATTTCTTTTACTTCTCGACAGCTTAAGAAACACGAGGAGAATTATCCGACACACGATCTGGAGTTAGCTGTTGTGGTTCATGCCTTGAAGATATGGAGGCATTATCTCTACGGAGAGACATTCCAGAGTTTCACAGACCACAAGAACCTTAAGTATATCTTCTCTCAGCATGAGCTTAACATGAGGCAACATCGCTGGATGGAGTTAATCAAGGACTATGATTGTACAATTGATTACCATCCGGGCAAGGCCAATGTTGTTGCAGATGCCTTGAGTAGGAAATCAGCAACATCAACCATGGATAGAGCACAACTAAACTCTTTAGTGTGCTCTAAGAGAGATATGTTTATCTCTTTAAGGCAAGACAATGTACAGTTGAAGGTGTCATTGTTAGCCGGGTTGTTGGCTGAGATGCATATTAAACCTACCCTAAGAGAGCAGATTAAGGAAGCACAGTAAGATGATGTTGCAGTTCAGCAGATCAAATCAGAGTATGGAAATGAGAAGCAAGATGGTTTCCATGACTCGGATGATCATGTAGCTTGTTATCATGAGAGGATGATAGTGCCAGATGTGGATAACTTAAGGAAGTTAGTCCTGGAAGAAGCTCATTCTTTGATGTATGCTATGCATCCAGGGAGCACCAAGATGTATCGTAATTTAAAGGAACTGTATTGGTGGCCTGGAATGAAGAAGGATGTTGCAGAGTTTGTTCTGAGGTGTCCTGTGTGTCAGCAAGTTAAAGCTGAACACCAGAAGCCTGCAGGAACAATGCAACCTTTACCCATACCACAGTGGAAGTGGGACCATGTGACCATGGACTTCGTTGTTGGCCTACCTAGGACAAACAAAGGACATGATTCCATTTGGGTAGTTGTAGATAGGTTGACAAATACAGCACATTTCTTACCTGTCAAAACAACCTATTCTGCTGAAAGGTTATCACAGTTGTATGTATAAGAGATAGTGCGTTTGCACGGAGATCCTGTCACAATAGTTTTTGACAGAGGTCCTCAGTTTACAAGTCATTTTTGGGAACAGTTACATAGAGCCTTAGGCACCAAGCTAAGGTTTAGTACGGCCTTTCATCCGCAGACTGATGGACAGTCGGAAAGAACTATACAAACCTTAGAAGACCTGTTGAGAGCATGTGTTCTCCAGTTTACGGGAAGTTGGGATCTACACCTAAGCTTGATAGAGTTTGCCTATAACAATAGCTATCAACATAGTATTGATATGGCACCTTATGAAGCCTTGTATGGTAGACGTTGTAGATCACCTTTGTGTTGGTTTGAGACTGGTGAGCATTAGTTGTTAGGTCCTGATCTTGTGCAGCAGACCACAAAGAAGATAAAAGTAATACAACAACAGATTAAGACTGCACAGGATAGGCAGAAATCTTATGCTGACAAACGTCGTAGACCCTTAGAATTCCAGGTTGGAGACAGAGTGTATCTCAAGGTTTCGCCTTGGAAAGGAGTCCTTCGTTTTGGAAGGAAAGGGAAGTTAGCTCCTAGATTTATGGGGTCTTATCCAATCGTTGAACAGATTGGACAAGTAGCCTATAAACTAGAGCTGCCACCAGAGTTACATAGGTTACATCCCGTGTTTCACATTTCTATGCTAAAGAAATGTCACCCCGATACTGAGTCAATTCTACAACCTATGGAGGTAGAATTGAATGATGCTATATCTTATGAGGAAGGACCGGTGTCAATCCTTGATAACATAATTAAAAAGTTAAAGAAGAAAGATATAAGCCTTGTGAAAGTCCTCTGGAACCACCGTGGTATTGAAGAAGCCACTTGGGAACTAGAGGATGAGATGAGAAGGAAGTATCCTGCCCTTTTCTCTTAATATGTTTTATCGATTTCGGGGACGAAATCCTTGTAAGGGGTGGATAATTGTAACATCCCTGACCTGGGTTATGAGTTAACCCTAGGTGTTTTGCCTAATTATGTAATTAAGATACTGGTGATTATCTTTTTGCATGTAATTAAGTTCCTGAGGAACATACTTTTCCTTTTCTGTTCCTTTTAAACAATGTTGAATTGATTGTTTTGTAATACAGAGACCTATGTGCAATTTACCCAGTTAGAAGGGTTAACTTGCAATTTGCACATGTTGAGATGTTCCTCTGATGTTGAGACATCATAAGAATGATTATGGTAAAGTTTGAGGGATTTCCCAAGCTTGAGCACCAAGGTGCAGCTGTGGAAGCAATCCTTGTGCTTGAAACCCTAAATTGGAGTATAGTGCAATTTACCCAATTTGAGGGGTGCAACTTGTAAAATACACCATCTAAAAATATCTTGTAAGACTCTTGTCATCATTTAGAGAAGAAATGATGAAGAAGTCATTTCAATTGAATAATCATATAATGAAAAACACTTTTATGATTGAATAATCAAGGTGTAAGTACTATAGCCTTTTATGTGTGTGCTTTAGTAATAGGTTGATCTTCTTTGCCTTCATTTCTTGACCTTAGAAGAAGGTTGTCCTTAGAAATAAGAAGAAGGGACGAGCAAAGAAGAAAGGAGGGACTTAGTTGAAAGTGAGGAAAACCTATGTGCCTATGTTGAAATTCCACTCCAAGTATATAAGCCCTTTCCCTCACTTAGCAAAGGAATGTTTCTTTCGTTTCCTTCACTGTTCCCCTTGCTCAAACTGACTAAGGAGAGCTCTGGATCTTAGGAGGACGACCAGGGGAGTGCAAGGTAGGTTTGGATCCTTCTTTTTTCTTAAATTCTTGGATGAAACTCGAATTCAAGGTCAAATTCATGGCTAGCTCACTTAGCTCTATCTTTCTAGCCATCTCTTCTCAACTTTTCTTGGAGGATTCACATTGTCCGACCTGTGGAGCTTCTAGGACGCCATTAAAGGCTTGGAGCTCGAAAGTTTGGAACTCAAGGAGCAAGCTTTAGGCGGGTTTTATAACTCTAAACCTATGCTTTGTTATATACATCTTTTCTATGCTTTTAGTTGCTAGTTCTTCTTCTCCCCTATCTTCCCTTGCTTCCTTGCAAGCAAATCCGCGAGGAACTATTGCTGTTCTGGAGCTAGAAGATGAGGGCGTTATTTCCTATGCTTATCCACAGTTTTCCACTTTACCATACGACCTCAACCAATTGCCCATACGGTTTACAAAACCGTTTGGTGGGCAAACGGTTTCAAGGTCGTATGAAGGCATACGGTCTCAATACCGTATGGCCGCGTTGACCAAGCGTGGACCGTATGGGAATCCTGTTCATAATTATGAAGGTTAATCACCCACAAAATTTGAGAGGTTAACTCCAAAGGATTCGTGAGATATAGGCAAAACAATTAGCAAATTCAATTGAATTTAGTTCTGATTTTCAATCTGCTTAATTTGCCCTTTTTGGGCAAATGGTCTCAAGACCGTATAAGATGGTTGACTAAGCATTTACCGTATGATATTACTGTTCATAATGATGTTAATTAATAACTCACCAAATTTTATGGACTAATTCCAAACGAGTTAAGAGTTGAAGGTTGATTACTAGGGCAAACCCTAATTGAAATCAGTGCTGAAATCACAATGAGCTAATTTGAGATTTTGGGTTGATTAGCCCAAACGGTCTCAAGACCGTTTGGGGAATCATCCAAACGGTCTCAAGACCGTTTTGGGATCACCCAAGACCATATGGAGGTCTGGGGTCAAGTATGGTTGACCAATTGAAGGTACAAAGATACCAAATTACATTGCAATTAAGTATTGATGTAATGATCAACTCAATAAATCAAACCTTGATGAATTTTCACTAGAGTCCAAAGTATGGATGGGCAAACGGTCTCAAGACCATTTGGAACTCATCCAAACGGTCTCAAGACCGTTTAGTGACAACCCAAGACCGTTTGGAGGTCTAGGGTTAAGGTAATTTGATCAATTAAGGGCCCAATTACAATGGGTTATTAAAATAATCAAATTGTTGATTTGTGACTTAATTAAGGTTCAACCCCTATCAAATCAAGCTAGATTTTGATGAATTCTTGGGCAAACGGTCTCAAGACCGTTTGGAGTATATCCAAATGATCCCAAGACCGTTTGGGCCAAGTTTGAGCCCAATTGGAGGTCAATTGATGGGTTCAACTTCGATTTGATTCACATTGTTGAGTGTTGATGGTTGAACGTTTATAGACCTTAATTGAACCAACTCCAACCCTAATTGGATATCAATTGAGGGTCAATTGAGTGACCAATTGGTTAAGGCTAACCCTAATTGTCTCAATTGGTAAGTGGTTAGCAAGCTTGAGACAAATTGATGGCTTCAACATTGTAAACCCTAATCGAGTTTACCCTTTGAACCACCTTGGAGGTCCATACGATCTTGAGCTTTTGAGGGCATTCGACCTCAAGACCGTATAAGGTCATTCGACCTCAAGACCGTATAAGGTCATTCGACCTCAAGACCGTATAAGTTCATTCGACCTCAAGACCGTATAAGGTCATTCGACCTCAAGACCATATAAGGTCATTCGACCTCAAGACCGTATAAGGTCATTCGACCTCAAGACCGAATGTGGGTAAACGGTCTTGAGTGTTATACGGTCTTGAAGTCAACCAAACCTTAAACGGTCTACAAAGCTTAAACGGTCTACAACCTTATACGATCTCAGGATCGTTTGAATGTTGAAGGTGTGAAACCTAGTGGAGACTTTTGAAGTTAAGTCTGCCTAATGCCTTGAAGGCTTAAATGGTTTAATAGTTGTTCAACCTGAACTCTAATGATACCAAAAGACACTAAGGGTCAAGTGGTTAGTAAATTAAACCATGATGATGATCAATGTGTAATTTACCATAATACCCTTGAAAGGTTCAATTGAGTGTAACCTTATTCTAATCAAACCCTAATCACTTAATAGTGGTGATTTGGTCTATGTTAATCAAAGTGGACTTAACCCAACCTGATCTAGATTGGTGTTATCACCATATACAAGTATGAGGAGAGAGAAAGTATCTTAAGAAAGAGAAAGTACCCTTTTATGATGAAAATTCAAGTAAAGTACCTTCAATACACATGAATGTGCATGATTAGGGTATGATCCACCTATGTGAGATCATGGAACCCTAATTATGATAAATGATGAATCTTAAACTAATCTGAGAGCATCAATGATGATGTTCCTCATACATGATGATGTTATGAGTTCAATTCACCATAATGTGAATAGTAAACCCTAATTCAAGGGTGATGACATGCAATATGAGTAGCAAACTCTAATTGATGAGAATCAGAGAACTTAGCTCTTATGACAAGAGTGGAAAGTATATTCTTGTTTTGAATCACCTTTATCAGTTGAATTAACCATGCAGGTTCTGATATGAAGGTGATCATATCCAGGTATGAATGATGATACTATATTCATTGAAAGCATGTTGTTAGCTTTATGAATAGTAAAATATCTTGATGCCTTGTCAGTGGCATCCTATGTTTTAATGGGCTGTAAGAGCCATGAATACCATCAAGGTCATGCTTTAGAGATGACTTGTGATGAGTAAACTGAGAAATGATGATTGATGTGAGTTAGGTTTGTTACATTTAGTATTCTACTTTCATAGATGTTATGCTACTGTTATTGTTTGAAGAACAATGTATGATGTAAAAGAATACTGAATGTACCTAACTAATCAAGTGAAATGTAGAGCCCTAATCATAGATCCATCATTGTCAGAGATCAAATGATGGTGAAATAGGTTTTCCTATGGGAACTCCTGGATCACATACTGTTGAGTATGTGGGGTATATGGATGTGTAGAACCTTACATCCTAGTGTAGGAATTTGATGTAGATGTATAATCCGTCAATCCTTCACTACAAAACTCTTACCGTATCAGTGGATGGTAAACATGAAACCTCCTGATGACGAGGAAAACATAGATATCCATATCAGTGAAGATAAACATGAAATCTCCTGATGACGAAGAGAGTACAGAATGCCACTGTAACTCTAAAATAGTGAAGGACCAGATTACCCTGGTGAGCTATAATAGTAGAGACACAAGATGTCCTACAAGTGATCCTCTTACTGACTGAGGAAGGTGAAGGTCATGAGAATCCGGCTCTTTCGATGACCTAGTATGATACTAAGGCACTTAACAGTGATTGGTTGGGGTATGAGTGGTAAACCTCATCTCCACAGGGCATAATAATAAGAATGTTTGAAAAACATAATCTACAGCGTAGTATACCTGTTAAAGGTAACTATGAGCTAATTGATTGATGTTACACTATATAGTGCATATGTTCTTCATGCTTGAAATATGTTGAGCTCTTGTATACAACTGTATCTGCTATTGAATACTTTGTAAGCTTTTACTGCTTAAGTTATTCTTTGATGTTATAATAAAGCTTCTGGCGGAGAGTTATAACTCTCGCTGGGACAATTATGTACAATTGTATCACCCCGTAGACTTCAACTTTTTAGGTGGACGTCGAGGACGGAGGAACAGGTCTACAGGTGACCAGTCCCAGCAGCAGTAGCACCACCAGGAGCAGCAGTAAATCTCAGGTGGAGATTTAGCCTGCCATGTGGTGTAGTTAGAGTCAGTCCTATGTGTCCTCTGTACTCTCAGGTCTTGGAGTCTTTTGGTTATGAGTTCTTGAGATTTTGTATCTTGTTGTATATAATTACTCAAGAAGTAATTATCATGAGATGTAAACAGTTTATCTCCTTTTATGAATGAAGCTTTATGGATTCAAGCTCTTGTCTCGAAAAGTTTTAATTTCCCGTGATTTTTGTCTTCCGCTGTTAATCGATTCGCTTCCACTAAGTTTAAATCGTGTTTATATCGTGGTTTGGAGATCAGAGCCCACATAAAAGATATGGAAACCCACAGGGTGAAACCAAACATCTGAGCAAGAGATATAACTCTCTGCCAATGCTATTAAATCACATATAAACTAAGTATCTAAAACAACACACTAACATGATGAGAAAATTGGTAAAACAACACACTAACAGGATGAGAAAATTCAACTAAATGATATTTATAAAACCAATAAAACATATTCAACAAGATTAGGTAGCCACCATAGAGGAGTAGATCAAGTTATATTCTAAAAAGGAATATGAAGAACATGTATACCAATTCACTTCTCATACTATCTTATAATCCAAGAAATTAGTAAAAAAATAAGGCAAAGGCTCGACCAATGTGAGACGTATGTCACCCTAAGCACATATACTACACTGTTGTATTACGTCTTTTATTATGCCCTGGGGATTTGAGTCATACCACCCAAATCTAACTACCCCCTATGAAGGGCAACCGACGGTGCCATACAAGGTCCATGGAAGAGTCAAAATCCACAACCTCTCCAACACCTCTTGGTAAGCACAAAATAACATCACAGAGACATACCAATCAACTGTAAAAGAGTGACATATTGTAACATCCCTGACCTAGGTTATGATTTAACCCTATGTGTTTTGTTTAAGAAAGATAATTATATGATTGCTCTTATATTTTTAAAAGTAATTAAGGTTCAAGAGGAACTTATATTTCAATTTTAGTCCTTTTTGAACAATGTTGAAATAATGTTTTGCCTGTTTTGGACTAAAGTGCAAATTACCCAAGTTGAGGGGTTAAATTGCAAATGTTACATGATAAAATGTTCCTCATGTGTTGAAGCATAATGATAATGAATATGATGCATAGGTATGGCTTGGGAAAGCCTGAGTACCAAGAAAGAGCTGATAAAGCAATGTTTATGCATTAAAACCTAGTTTTGGTGTGATATGTAATTTACCCAAAAACTAGTGTTCAATATGAAAATTACCACTTTAAAATAATCCCTAATGTTTCTTGTCATCATGTAGAGCAAAGAAATTAGAGGAGCGTCTCATTTGTATCACTTTGGAGGAGAGAGAATCTTGATATTAAAATAATCAAGATTTAAGCATAATTGGAACTTTATTTCAATTTAATGCAAAAATAAATATATTAATTGAAGAGCCCTTCAACCAAAAGGTGAGGGATTATTTTTCAAAAGAATGGAAGACCATGTGCCTTGCAAAGGCACGAAAATATCTAAAGGAAGTGGATAACTCACTCACATTATTAAAACAAAAAGAAATATCCACTCACTTATGGATATTATTATTAAATGAATTGAGGTGCTTAATTTTTTTCCCTCTAAATCATGGATAATTGAGAGGAATAAGAGACAAGGAAGATAGCCTCGTATCTAAGGAAGAGAAAGGGTCAAGTGGCAAGGAAATGGAGGAGTTATCCCCTACTTTCTCTCTCTTAAATGAATTTTCAATAAAATTCATATATATGCTCCTTTATGCATGAGTTGAAAGGGTAATTTCGAATCCACTTTCACTCTTTGCTTGAAAAACGACCAAGGGAGATTCGGAGGATCAGGAGGACGACCCCCAACCTGTTTCTAAGCTCCATGATCTCTTTTCACCTTGATTCCATGGTAGAAATTGAAAATCAATGCATGATTTCTTCTTATCTTCACTCGATCTTCAATTCTAGCCATTCCTTTTCACTCAAAGCTTGAGGACGAGCTTGGGATAGTTGAAGGTGTTGCTTTCACCATTAAAGACGTGGAGGTTGAAGCTTTGAAGCTCAATTGGAGGTGGGTTTTATAACTTGAACCCTTATTCATTATTATTGAATTCAATTCCTCAATCCATTATGTTCAATTGTTCTTCTTGCAATTACTTTGAATAATTGATGAAACTATCATGAGAATGGCAGTCAAATTCGAGGGTTTGAAGCTTGATGATGATGAAATCATCATAAGCACACACATACACAAATATCTATTGCAAACGGTTTCATAATTATGGTCCAATCGGTTTCACCAAACCGTTTGGAGACCAAACAGTTTGCAAACCGTTTGGAGGTTTGGGTCCCAAACCGTTTGGAGTGGTTGACAGAATGGAGGGGGTTGACCATTTGAGGGGGTTTCTGATGTGTTGAATAATGATCTAATAAATGTAATTGATTGGTTTCTAAAGGTTCTATGATTGGATAATCTACCTATTGTAAACCCTAATCGGGTTGAGTGATGAAATTCTCAATTGATTGATTTGAATTTTTGGGTTGACTAACCCAAACAGTCTCAAGACCATTTGGAGGTCACCCAAACGATCTCAAGTCCGTTTGGAGGTCAACAAAGACTGTTTGGAAGTCTATGATGAAGTATGAAAGGATGATTGAAGATCCAGTGATATCAAATTGAAATACAATCAGTAGCTCAATTGATGATCGATTCAATGATGCAAACCCTAATTGATTTTTACAAATTTCAATAAAGGTTTGTGTCAAACGGTCTCAAGACCATTTAGAGGTCATCCAAACGACCTCAAGACCGTTTGAGGTCAGGTCATGTCATTTTTTGATGATGATCCAATGATTTCAATTGGACTAGTTCCACAATGTCAACCATTGATGGTTCCTCAATTTCAAAATCCTAATTGATGGTTTCTTGATTATAAACCCTAGTTCAAATGGGTTCAAAATCCTAATTGAAGGTCCAATTGAAGGGTGATTCAATGGTTCATTTGAAGAATAAATCATTAGTTCAATTGATAGATGATTTAATGATTGAAACCCTGAATTGATAAAGTGATGGAAGACCTTTTTGGTCCATTCGGTTTTGAGAGAGTTTGGACCAAACGGTCTCCAAATAAGTGGTTTCAAGTGTGAATTGTCCATATGGTTTCATTATTGTTTTGCTTAAATGATTTCAAACCATTTGGAGCATCAATGATCAAGATCGTTTGGATGAGTTTATATGATTAAAACAATTGGAAACCCAAGTTGATGAAAGATCAAATGACCATATGGTTGTCACTGATCTATCTCAAAGATAATCACTAGGGTTGTATCTTTAAGATACTAAGTGATTGATAATCCTTAGATGATTTAATCCTTGAAGCCTAAGTAATCAATAACTCAGTACACTATGTCATTCATAGTTGTATTTATTTGATTGGAGGGTTGATGTAACCTAATCAAGTTGAAAGGATGTTAGAAAGGAATTCATACATGAGTATTAATCATGTGGTGATTAGGGTATGATCCTTAGTAAAGAGATCATGAAACCCTAATCAAGAAGGTTAATGAACCCTAACCCTAATTCAGGGTAACATGATGTAAAACCCCAATTATGGGTAATGGAATATGAAACCCTAATTGGGATGAATAGTAAATCCTAATTATGTATAGTTGAATAAAAAACCTAAATTTTAGGGTAAAGTGCATGAAACCCTAAACTAGGGTAAATGTGATGTGAAACCCTAATTGAGGGTGATGCCTTGTGAAACCCTAATTGAGGGTGATGCCATGTGAAACCCTATGTAATGGTATGATGAGGAGCCCAAACACAGGGTGAAGGTATGTGAAACTCTAATTTTGAGTTATAATACATGAAGCCCTAATCTTGGGCAATATGATGATAAACCATAACCCTATTTACCGGGTAATAATATGAGAGAACCCTAATGATAAAATAATGGGTAATGCCTTATAAAGGTGAAATATCTCAAATAGTTGATCATAGGAAACCTTATAGTAAGCAATGCCTTAACCTAAAATGAGTCCATATCATTGAAGATAGTTGGACCATTCTTGTGTGTGACCTATGCACTTCATTGTAAAAGTGATAGGTTGGTGGATGAAAGGATTAAGATGGGAAATACCTTAATCCAAGATAATTTGACAACTCAAGTAATTGGAAGTGATGAGGAAAGTGATACATCAAGATATGATAGATATCACTTTTAGTATTCCAGGTTTGATATACCTTGATGCACCTCAAATCTAACATACTTGGAAAGAAACACATGAAGTGTGTTATGTAAATTGTTATAATGAAATGTAATGAGTTTGATATACTTTGAAAAGTATAGACTAATATACCTTTAGAATGGGGTAAGCCAAACTAATGAGTATGATGTAACCATACCATGATAAGGACGGGAAATGAACTCATACCTTGTATTGATAATCATTTAATAATAAATGTTAAGAGTAATAAACATGATTGAATACTCGAGATGTTAATGTATGCTCCTAGAGGTGTGGAGCAATATATTAAGATTGATTTGATAAATATGAAATCCTAATTAATATGAGATGGGAAACCCTAACCCTAAATTGGGTAATGGGACATGAGAAATCCTAATGTAATGTGAATAGTAAGCCCTAACCCTATTGAGGGAATAGTGGTGTTACTATTGTATTATATGAGGAAATATGTTATTGTTGCCTTGTGAGAGGTGACAAGATGTTTAATGGCCTTGTGAGCCATATGATTAGATGTTGCATAGTGAGAGGTGACAAGATGTTTTATGGGCCTTATGAGCCATGAGAACAATTTTGGCATAGTGAGAGGTACCAAGATGATTATAAAAGTTATTGTAAGAAATGACAATGTTTTAATAATATTAATAAAAGGAACAATTGTATTCAATAAAGAATGTGAAAAGCTATGAAGGCTAACCTCAGTGTTCAAAGCCTACAGAAGGATGTGATGATCAATGATGAGTTAAAGGAATTTATATCCCATGTTTTGTGTAATCAGGTTTGGTTAAAGTCCAATACCTGGCAGAGGTATAATGCCTGTAATCAGGTTTGGTTAAAGTCCAATACCTGACAGAGGCATGAAGCCTGTAATCAGGATTGGTTAAAGTCCAATGCCTAGTTGTGTAATCAAGATTGGTTAGAGTCCAATGCTTGGCTGTGAAATTAGGATTGGTTAGAATCCAATGCATGGATGTGTCATCAGGATTGGTTAGAGTCCAATGCCTGGCTGTGTAATCGCGATTGGTTAGAGTCTAATGCATGGCTGTGTAATCAAGATTGGTTAGAGTACAATGCCTGCCTGTGTAATCAGGAGTGGTTAGAGTCCACTGACTGGCTGTGTAATTAGGATTGGTTGAAGTCCAATACCTGGCAGAGGCATGATGCCTGTAATTAGGGTTGGTTAAAGTCCAATGTCTGGCTGTGAAATCAGGATTGGTAGTGTCCAATGCCTGGCGGTGTAATCAGGTTTGGAAGAGTCCAATACATGGCAGAGGCTCAATGCCTATAATGATGACACAAGATTGGTAATAACCTAATGCCTGTAATGATGAAATATGATTGGTAATAACCCAATGCCTGTATTAATGATATATGAGTACATGGTAGATATAATCCCTTACCTGTTTAGCAGATTGGCTAAGGCCAACAGATTGAAATAGGAATGTCTCATGGGTGACATATCAAGATAATGAGTGTCACAAGAGAAGTTTGACATGATGGTATAATTTGATGGATAAATGATATACATGTTCTTCCTATTCCTTATTAAGAGAATAGATGATCTATTGTTCTATCATAAATAGTTGCAATGCTTTAAAAGATGAGAATGCTTTAAATTACTTATCCTCTGTTCAGTTTTATATCATTAAACTGCAATAATAATGTTTTTGGTGGAGAGTTATATCTCTCACTGGGGCAATTACAATTGTCTCATCCCCGTGGGATCCAACATTTTTTGGGTGGACAAGCAAGGAGGAGACTGAGAATATCTTGCAGAGGAAGAACATCAGCAGCAGCAGTAACAACAATGACAGCTCAGGTTGAGTGTACTATCTGTCGTATCTTGTAGATAGAAGTCCTATGTGTCGTCTCTGTACTCTCAGGTCCTCAGAGTTAGTAACTAGTGTTTTTAATAAATCAATCTGAGATTTTGTCTTGATTCCTTGAGGTTCTTATGCTCTCTGTGTTTAGTTGTTAACAGAGCAGATGATGCTTGTAATCCTAAAGAAGGAATGGTACAAAATATGTACTCATGAATCATGATGTAAATGAAATACATTGGTTCGTGATAAAAGAGTTTTCCTGTGTATGTATCACTTTGCAAAAGGTTTAAATTTTTAGTAATTTTCAGTAATCCGATGTTAGTGATCGCTTCCGCATTAGTTAATGATGTATGTTTTGAACGCTTTGCCACAATTTAGTGGTATCAGAGATGAGTCTACATAGACATAGGACTAATTTATTGAGTCTGTTCTAAGTGTACCTTAGTGTATCTTATAGTGCCTTCTGCTTATGCACAAGAAGATATATAACTCCAAGATGTCTGGAGAACATGAGGAACACGTTGTTGAGAGCAATGTTGCTGCACCAGTAGAAGGTGCCAAGGATCAGGCAAGAGAAGAAACAGTGCCTGAGAATCCCCTTGTTGATGAGGTCATGATGAGAAACCCTGATTTTTCTACTCTTTTTGGGCAATTCATGACTGCAGTGATGCATATAACAGACTGGATGCTGGCACCACCACCCAGGCACCAACTCCCAATGAGGGATATGGGTCTGGTAAGACTTTTAAATGACTACGTCGTGTTGGATCCATAGAATATGCTGGGACATCTGACCTAGCAGATGTAGATTTATGGCTCACTGAGTTAGAAAAAGCTTTTAAGATCCTTAGTATCCCAGAGGTTGAGAAAGTTAAACATGTGATATACCTTTTGAAGGATAGTGCTGGACATTGGTGGGCTGTAGAAGAAATAAAAAGGAATGACGAAGAGGTTAATTGGGAGGAATTTTTTCAAGAATTCATCCATAAGTATTTTCCAAGGACATACTTAGATGAAAAGATCTCGCAGTTTGAGAAAATTTGACAGGGAGCCACGTCAATAAATGAATATGAGGTCAAGTTTATGGAACTTTTGTGATTTTGTCCTCAAATGGCTGCTACTGAGGAAGAAAAGATTCGACATTTTGAGAAGGGATTGAATGCTGAAATGTCTTTTCCGACATCTGCCCTAGAAAGTAGAGAGAGGTTTGCCACATTTGTGGAGTCAATTCGAAGGATAGAAGGGTCTATGACAAAGAAACATGAGACAGAACTTAAAAGGAAGTCTAAACAGCCACAACAACAAGGAATTGGTGGTACTAAACAATCAAAGTTTCCAGTAGTACTGACTCAACCACAATGTAGTGCACCCAAGTAACCGTCACCTAAAAGGCTCCGAGCTTGCTATAGATGTGGACAGAGAGGACATCTGAGGTGGAAATGTCCAAATAGAAAGTAATGAGGTGACCCAACAAACAAGACACTAGATAACTTGTGAAAGGTAGACATGTCAAGATAAAACTTTCTATTTTGAAATATCCCCTACTCTCTACTATAAGAAAGGTAGTGTTGTTTAGTTCATATGTATAATCCTTTGAGGATATGAGGAAGATATAAGCAGGATGAAAACTTGTTTTCAGTTTAATATTCTTTATATGTTTTGAAATTTCTCTTTCTTCATTAAGGAAGGGAAGAGATGAAAAAGGAACTCAGAGAAAATCTGAGATATTAAGTATATCAAAATTTAAAGAGATGAAAACATAAAATAAAAATAAATGCATATTACCTAATTTCAGTTCTTGAATACCTTGGCCAGGTATTCATTTACTGAAGGCAAGGTAAGTATGACATACCTATATTGTTATCTTTCTGATTACTCTGATCAAGTAATCATTCTGAAACAATCCAAAGAAGCCTAATCAAGAAGGAGATGTGGCATGGATATTTCTACCACATTCTAATTGATATACGGTGGAATTTGATTTAATTATAAATAAACTTATAAACAAAAAGGAAGATGAGGATGTGATGTGTTATTAACACATGTGTTAGATACTAAGGTAAGGAATTCTTGTATCTGAGAAATATCGGGCTATTTTATGATGGTTACCTGGAATGGTTAACTGTGGAATCAGTCCAGTTACCTAATGTAGTATGGACATCATATGTTAGGGGTTTATGCTTTGCATAAACATAACATTGATAAGAATGAACTATTTGAAGGAATAATTGTAAAATTATTGCAAGAAAAATTTATCAAATTAAATTAACAAATAACCTCTATCTAAATAAGAAAAGTGTTACCTGACATAGAATTAACTCCACAGTCAATAACGAAAGGACAATGGAGCATGTGTCCTATGTGTTTGATTCTTTGAGAATTTTGTGTGGAAGAACTTTGTATTGATCAAAGTTCTATGGTGTCTCCATAACAATGAGATGTTATGTGGAGACTTGATGATATAACGAATGAATAATATTTGTCTCCCTTTATCTGAGATTTTGGGGATGAAATCCTTGTTAGGGGTTTATAACTTGTAACATCCCTGGCCTGGGTTATGCTTTAACCCTAGCTGTTTTGTTTAAGAAAGATAATTATATGATTGCTCTTATCTTTTGAAAAGTAATTAAGGTTCAAGAGGAACTTATATTTCAATTTTAGTCCTTTTTGAACAATGTTGAAATAATGTTTTGCCTGTTTTGGACTAAAGTGCAAATTACCCAAGTTGAGGGGTTAAATTGCAAATGTTACATGATAAAATGTTCCTCATGTGTTGAAGCATAATGAGAATGAATATGATGTAGAGGTATGGCTTGGGAAAGCTTGAGTACCAAGAAAGAGCTGATAAAGCAATGCTTATGCATTAAAACCTAGTTTTGGTGTGATATGTAATTTACCCAAAACCTAGGGTTCAATATGCAAATTACCACTTAAAAATAATCCCTAATGTTTCTTGGCATCATGTAGAGCAAATAAAATGAGAGGGGCATCTCATTTGTATCACTTTGGAGGAGAGATAATCTTGGTATTAAAATAATCAAGATTTAAGCATAATTGGAAGTTTATTTCAATTTAATGCAAAAATAAATATATTAATTGAAGAGCCCTTCAAACAAAAGGTGAGGGATGATTTTGCAAAATAATGGACGACCATGTGCCTTGAAAAGGCACGAAAATATCTAAAGGAAGTGGATAACTCACTCACATTATTAAAAGAAAAAGAAATATCCACTCACGTATGGATATTATTATTAAATGAATTGAGGTGCTTAATTTGTTTTTCTCTAAATCGTGGATAATTGAGAGGAATAAGAGGAAAGGAATATAGAATCGTATCTAAGGAATAGAAAGGGGCAAGTGGCAAGGAAATGGAGGAGTTATCCCCTACTTTCTCTCTCTTAAATGAATTTTCAATAAATTCATATATATGCTCCTTTATCCATGAGTTGAGAGGGTAATGTCAAATCCACTTTCACTCTTTGCTTGCAAAACGACCAAGGGATCTTTGGAGGATCAGGAGGACGACCCCCAACCTATTAGTAAGCTCCATGATCAATGCATGATTTCTTCTTATCTTCACTCGATCTTCAATTCTAGCCATTCCTTTTCACTTAAAGCTTGAAGACGAGCATGGGATAGTTGAAGGTGTTGCTTTCACCATTAAATATGTTAAGGTTGAATCTTTGAATCTCAATTGAAGGTGGGTTTTATAACTTGAACCCTTATTCATTATTATTGAATTCAATTCCTCAATCCATTATGTTCAATTGTTCTTCTAGCAATTCCTTTGAATAATTGACGAAACTATCATGAGAATGGCAGTAGAATTCGAGGGGTTGAAGCTTGATGATGATGAAATCATCATAAGAACACACATCCACAAATATCTATTGCAAACGGTTTCATAATTTTGGTCCAATCGGTTTCACCAAACCGTTTGGAGACCAAACAGTTTGCAAACCGTTTGGAGGTTTGGGTCCCAAACCATTTGGAGTGGTTGACCGAATGGAGGGGGTTGACCGTTTGAGGGGGGTTTCTGATGTGTTGAATAATGATCTAATAAATTTAATTGATTGGTTTCTAAAGGTTCTATGATTGGATAATCTACCTATTGCAAACCCTAATCGGGTTGAGTGCTGAAATTCTCAATTGATTGATTTGAATTTTTGGGTTGACTAACCCAAATAATCTCAAGACCGTTTGGAGGTCAAACAAGACCGTTTGGAAGTCTATGATGAAGTATGATTATATGATTGAAGATCCAGTGATATCAAATTGAAATACAATCAATAGCTCAATTGATGATCGATTCAATGATGCAAACCCTAATTGATTTTTACAAATTTCAATAAAGGTTTGTGTCAAACGGTCTCAAGACTGTTTGGAAGTCATCCAAACGACCTCAAGACCGTTTGAGGTCAGGTCATGTCATTTTTTGATGATGATCCAATGATTTCAATTGGACTAGTTCCACAATGTCAACCATTGATGGTTCCTCAATTTCAAAATCCTAATTGATGGTTTCTTGATTATAAACCCTAGTTCAAATGGGTTCAAAACCCTAATTGAAGGTCCAATTGAAGGGTGATTCAATGGTTCATTTGAAGAATAAATCAGTGGTTCAATTGATAGATGGTTTAATGATTGGAACCCTAAATTGATAAAGTAATGGAAGACCTTTTTGGTCCATTCAATTTTGAGAGAGTTTGGACCAAACGGTCTTAAGACCGTTTGAGTCCAAACGGTCTCTAGACCGTTTGGGATCAAATGTTCTCAAACCGTTTGGAGACCCAAGTGGTTTTAAGTGTGAATTGTCCATATGGTTTCATTATTATTTTTCTTAAACGATTTCAAACTGTTTGGAGCATCAATGATCAAGATCGTTTGGATGAGTTTATATGATTAAAACAATTGGAAACCCAAGTTGATGAAAGATCAAATGACCATATGGTTGTCACTGATCTATCTAAAAGATAATCACTAGGGTTGTATCTTTAAGATACTAAGTGATTGATAATCCTTAGATGAGTTAATCCTTGAAGCCTAAGTAAGCAATAACTCAGTACACTATGTCATTCATAGTTGTATGTATTTGATTGGAGGGTTGATGTAACCTAATCAAGTTGAAAGGATGTTAGAAAGGAATTCATACATGAGTATTAATCATGTGGTGATTAGGGTATGATCCTTAGTAAAGAGATCATGAAACCCTAATCAAGAAGGTTAATGAACCCTAATCCTAATTCAGGGTAACATGATGTAAAACCCCAATTATGGGTAATGGAAAATGAAACCCTAATTGGGATGAATAGTAAATCCTAATTATGGATAGTTGAATAAAAAAATAGTAAATCCTAATTATGGATAGTTGAATAAAAAACCTTAATTTTAGGGTAAAGTGCATGAAACCCTAAACTAGGGTAAATGTGATGTGAAACCCTAATTGAGTGTGATGCCATGTGAAACCCTATGTAATGGTATGATGAGGAGCCCTAACACATGGTGAAGGTATGTGAAACTCTAATTTTGAGTTATAATACATGAAGCCTGACGTGTATTTTACTACGCGCTTAAACGCAAGTATACGCGTCGAGTAATATAGGCCTTGTGAGGCCCGAGTCGAACTCAGGGATACGTGAATTATTGGAGACTTCTACTAACTAATTGCAATCAGCTAGACCGATTAACAAAGTAGGGTTTTGTTGTTCAAATTAAAAGAAAATAAAAATCAAACAAAGAAAACAATCGATTAAAGGTTAATTTAATCAATTAAAAGGGATATCTTTAGGATGGCGGTTTCACCGCGGGTCAACATTGTATTAGATTTCATATAATTCCTCACACTTCTCTCTCTATCCGGGTAGGGGCCTGAATTGAGAATTACCCACTGTCGTGGTGTAATCCACTACTTAGATTTAGGTTGATTCCATCATCATAGTAATCATTCCCCTAAACTAAGCGCATTAAGATCGGTCCCTCAGTTCCCACCATTAATTTTACAACTCCTTTGTCAAGGGTTTTATTAATTAATGTAGAATTCGTTTCTTTTCAACCGTTAATCCTTCTGTCGAAGTGATTAAGGGCATTAATTTATTATTATGGTGATCAAGCATAACAATAGCAATAGAGAAAACGAATTTATACCACGGATATGAGAGAAAAATATGAATTATCAATCTAAAATCATCTTACAATGTATCCCCGGGCTACTCCCGGTCCTAAAGATTGAGGGTTTTAGCCTCTCATGTTCATCTTACACAAATACATGGTAGAAATTGGGGAATTCATAAGAAAAACGTGAAATAGATAGGAGAACCCCTGAACGGAGAAGAACCGGTGGATCCTTGGCGTAGAACACAAGCTTTCCCCGCCTGTCGGTGGTGGAAATTGTCTTCGGCAGCGTCCGAATCACCCGGGATGAGCTTCTCGGCCTCCGTTCTCCTTTCTCTCCTCCTCGACACTCGTGCAATCCAAAAATGAGATCCTCCTCCCGTCTGGGCGGCCGTCATTAGGTATAAGTCCCTAATTAGGTCGTCAAATAACAACAGCCGTCTGATCGGAATCAAAACACATCCAACGCATATCTGCCGGCGTCGATACCATCGACGCGGGTCGATGGTATCGACCCGGCGGATTAGCTGCAGCTTTCCTTTCTTTTATTCTGAGCGCCTGTGGTGATCTCGATACCATCGACTTGGGTGTCGATGGTATCGACTCCTTTAGCGTCGGTTGTTGTCATTTAGCGACGATGTGGCTCTCCTTGTGTCGATGGCATCGACTTGGGTGTCGATGGTATCGACTCTGTATTGCTCTTCTCGGCTGACAACCTGTGGCTTGGTCGATGGTATCGACATCCGTCGATGGTATCGACGGATGTAGATACTTGTTTTTCCTGAAATTGCACAACAAGACCAAATAAATCCACACAATTTATGATAAGATGATCAATAATGCTTAAAATAATGAAATAAAGGGGATTTGATATAAAATGATGGCAGAGACCAAATAAAGTGAATTATGCAAGAATATCCATGAAAATGAGTAATTAAGGCACAAAACACATATGAAATCGGTCTATAAATGCGACTCAAAATCATCGCATAAAACTCCCCTAAGCTTAAACATTGCTCGCCCTCGAGCAACTAATCCTTAGAATAGAATTGCGAATGTCAACTAACAATCAAAATACCAACCCACCTCACAAATGACTCCCACTGGACGTTCTCAAACCGGCCTACCCTAATCACAGAACAGTAATTACCCTATAGGCGACAATAACCATCAATAAAAGAAATTATCCTTCAAACCGATGAACACTATCACATAGGGCAGTTAACATAATAAAGTTCGCCGATTCAGCCATGGTGCATCTTGTGATCACCTAAACTACGTTGCTCGCCCTAACTACCATCTACATGGAAGCCGTCCTCCTTATACACATGAGTGAGGAGAAAATCACGGTGGAATACCAATCCGAGCAACGGGTGGATGGAATGGGTGGTTCATGGGAGAATTTGGAAATATTACACAGTTTCAAAATGCATATAACAAAATGCCCTAAATGATGCAAATGCACATTAAGAATGCCCTACTTGCCTAAAAGTGGGTGGAATGATGCATGCCCTAACCTTCTACCTCACAATGAGATAGAAATCTACTCAAGCCACATCATGTACTCAATTCCCATGTTATACAAGTGATTTCATTCCTTTCTCCCTCTTATTCCTTTTCTTTCCAACTGTCCCTTTTTTTTTCTTTTTTTTTTTCTTAATTCTTTTCTAACATTTTTTTTTCATGTTTTCAGAATTTTTTTTTCTTTGCCCATATATCCCTAATTGCTTAGAGATACATGTATAAGGCCATTTTCTTCCCAATTGGAGATCTTTGCTTTATTTTGAGGGTATGGAACAAATTAGATCACCTATTTAGGAAAACTGAGATACATGGTGTGCTTATGCATGAAAATCATGAAATTGTGAGTGCAACTACATGACATGCACCTAAGGGTAATGTGCATGTATCACTATATATTTTTTCAGCATTTTATGCAAAAACATGAAAATAACAATGCAAAACCTATCTACATGCCATGCACGCAAAAGAAATTGAAACTGCACTTTACTTCCAATTCTTGGGTGGATTATAGGAAATGGGGTGGAATGATCACAAGATTAAGTGACTGAACCTTAAAAGAAAATTATGTGTCCCTCCTTATTGACATGTGTAGTAGTTTAAAGGGTTCTTTCTCTTACATCTGATTAAGGTCTCATTACCATTTGATTAGGTTAGGCTCAAACAACCGTTACTATCCACTTTTCATGAGTCACTGCGGGTGTGGGTATGACATATTGCTTCAAAGTTGACATAATCAATCATTTTCATAGAATAAGTTCCCCAAGGACAACCAAGTAAAGCTATCCAACTGACACAGAAAAAAATTTCAATTCCCTGAATTACCCCATGAAAACAGCAAGATGACAATTTTTTTACGACATCCACAATTACACTAGATAGATGTGGATCCTAAATAAAAACTTAAAATTGCAAAAACAAATAACAAAGCAGCAACTAAAACAACTAAAGAAAAAATAAAAGATAGAGCTGTTCCAGCCACCCCCCTAAGCTTGAATCCGACTATGGCCTCATAGTCAAAAACCAACTTAAGGGTGGAACAGTGATACCCTGATCAATCTTGCGGAGGCGGTGGTGGGTAATGTGGTGCCGTAGGATCCCAAGACGGGTACTCCCCCTGGAAGCTTGGATCATAGTGGGTCCTCGGCGGAGGCTGTGGATAACCTCCAAAGTAGTCTCGACTCCAGTAGTGGTCGAAGAAGGGCTCCTACTGCGTCTCTATCCGCTGCAACCGGTTGTGCATTTGTTCTTGGTTGGCGAGGATGAGCCGCTCGTTCTCGAACATAGCCCTTTGATTATCAAGCAACCGGCCCGTTGTCTCATGGATGCCGGTATACAAAGTCATATGCTGGTGCTGCGTCTGCTGGATGTCCTGCAGCATGGTATACATCCCTTGCATGGAGTAGGGATCCGCAGCTGGCTGTTCTTGCTGTGGTGATGGCGGCGGGGGCTGAGATGATGAATATGCACCCGGATGCATCCTAGGACGCTTCCGTGGTGCCACGCGTGCTCGAAGAGGTGTGAAAGCCTCCTCGTCTTCCTCCGCCTCGCCTTCTTGGTCGTCACCTCTGCCTTCTTCTTCCGAGGACTCGATGGCTATGATGGGCCATCGGAAATGCTGCTTGCCCTCGATGTGGAAGACGTCGTCCGGCAGGGATGCCTCCTGGTAAGCTTGGTTGACGTGGCAATGAGCGTACGCCAACCCATCCCGGATAAGAATGAGGTTTGAACGGTGCAAGTGTTGCACGTTCACCTTACTCCGCGTAGAAATCAGAGTCATGGACTGAAAGTTCAGCCCCAAGTAAAGCGCCAACTTGGTGACAAGACCACCAAAGTGTATTGGAGCCTTCCTTGTGCTCCGCTTCACCGCCATGACGCGCTGTAACCAGAATGCTCCCCAGTTGCACTCTTGACGTTTCAGGAAGGCGTACAGAAAGAACAAGTCGCTCTCCTGAAACTTGCTCAAAGCAAGATCGCTCCGCCCGAAGAAAGTCAAGCTAAGCATCCTATGCAATACCCGGACGAACGGGTGCTCAAAATTAGCTACCGCGGCATTGTGGTAGCTCACGGTCTTCCCTGCCGGCACTGTAACTAGCTCGGCGAAGATTTTGTCATAGTCGGTGCGGGCGTCGGGGCGTCGGTGATCGTGGCGGCTGTGGTTCCAGTTGAAGATGGCATTGAACTGCTTCAACGTGATGTTGTAATTGTTGTTGAAGAGTCGGAAGGACACCCTTCCCTGGATCCACGTCTGGTCCGATGGCACCACGTCATTTGGTACGACGCAGATATCAAGAGTCGCCATGAACTCGGCCACCAGTTCCTTGTATGTGGGCCATTCGCCAAAGAACGGCTGCCCATCCGCATGACAGTCCATCTCATATATGCGACCGGTGTGCCGCGCTTGCCCGGCCAACACATAGGCCAAGTTGGCCTCAAATCCCAAGTCCCTGATCATTCCCCGGTCCACATACCGGGTGGCCTCGAACTTCCGCTTCATTATTTCCTCGTATACCTTCCTTACATCCATGTTGGCATGAATGAGGCGTGGACGAGAGATGGAAGCGGTTGGAGGAGGAACAAACTCCTCGATCTCCCTGGGGTGTGCGCTCGATGAAGATGCTCCGCCCGTATGCACCATGCTTGCGAGAAGAATGAGATTGGGAGAAAAGAGCTCGATGAAGATGGAGAGAAATTCTCCGCTCGGTGAAGATCTTCGCTCGATGACGCTTCTCCACAGGTGTAGAGGGCTCGGGGGAGTGCTCGGCGCAATAGGAGATACTTGCTCTAAGGGTGTGATGTCATATGACGTTGCAAGTCCCCTTAAATAGACTTGATCGGCGCCCCTGTTGACCCGTCGATACCATCGACGCGGGTCGATGGTATCGACATGTCTCGCGGGTAGCCGCATCTGTCGCATGTATCGACGGCTGACGTTGGCTGGATCGAGAAACCCGGATCGCTGACGTGTCGATACCATCGACATAAGTCGATGGTATCGACGCAGCACCCGGATCGCTGACGTGGCTGTTGCGATCGTCGTCGATGTCTTCATGCGGATCGGTGACATGTCCGTCGATGCCATCGACGGGTGTCGATGGTATAGACTTGCTTTTATTGCGACACCTCCGTTTATTGCATTCAACCTGTGATGATGTCGATACCATCGACAAGGCCGTCGATGGTATCGAGTTGACTGAGCAAAATTCGTCTGAAAATCTCCAGAGATCTCGATGGTATCGACTGGGTTGTCGATACCATCGACACTTTTATTGCGACCTGCCTGTGACCATGTCGATGCCATCGACGCGGCCGTCGATGGTATCGACGCAGTGCGATTTCTGCTGGTGTCAACCTGAACCCATGTCGATACCATCGACTGATGTGTCGATGGTATCGACCCTGCCTGTTCCTGCACATTTAACAAACGGATCAAGGTATCATTTTTAAACTAAAAATTAACAAAATAAAAGCAAACTACACCTAACATTAAACTATCCTAATGTACCAATGGTTGGGTTGCCTCCCAACAAGCGCCCTTCTTTAACGTCTTAGGCTAGACGTTGTGACAATTATAATCTTTTCACCTTGGGAACTGCACTTAGAGGATCATTCGGTAATTTGAATTCAACACGATCTCCTCCAATACCCAAGGACAAAGTCCCTCTGCCTAAGGCAGTCACGACATCCGCCGTTGCTTGAAACAGTCTTCCTAAGAGAATTTCGCAGCTTTGGAGTGGTGGCATGTCCATGACGACAAAGTCCACCGGGAATACAAATTTGTCAACCTTAACTAGCACATCTTCACATACTCCATAGGGTCTCACTGTCGACCCATCTGCCAATTCAATTGTCGCAGCCAACTTCTTGATCTCTTTTAACCCTAGCTTCTGAAAAGTAGCCAAAGGCATGAGATTGATACTAGCGCCAGAATCACATTGCGCTCTAGAAACATGTTGACCACCTATTGAACACGGAATGTAAAAACCTCCTGGGTCCTTTCTCTTCCTTGGTGCACTCCCATGAATCATCGAGCTCACCGTCTCATTCAACCAATAAATTTCATCATCGTTTATCCGCCTCTTCTTGTTGATGATCTCTTTAATGAACCTCCCGTAGGCGGGCACTTTCTCAATCATCTCCACCAGCGGAATGTTGATATGCAGCTTGCGGAATATTTCCAAGAATTTCCTATAGTGTCGGTGCTCCTTCTTCGGCTTTGGATTGTCCCGATTTGACACATCTGCCGCATTGACACGCTTGTGAGGAGGCACATATGAGTCTTTCGGGGGTACCTCCCCTAAGCTTGCTTCACTCACTATCTCGGACGTGTGCTTTTGCAAGTCATCCTCATTAGTAGCAACTTGTTGTTGTTCCTCTTCCACCTTCTGTGTCTCCGCATGTGCACAAACTTGCACTTCCTCTTTTTGCCCAGGTGGAGATACAGTTTTCACAATTCTATCAGATTTTCTGAAGAAAGGGTTTCCACCCGGCAGTCCATAGTACGTGCGTGGAAATGGTATTGCCGGTGTTGCATTCACATTGAACGTCATTCTCCTTTCCTCTGCAACTTCTTGCACCTGAGATTCTTCTTCATTACTAACCACAAAAATGTATTTGACCTGATGGTGCGCTTGAACCACATTCGCGTTCTCGGCTGGTTTCTGTTGATTGGCGTGCTTGATAGCCGCCACCTCATTTGAAATCTGTGCCACGGTGGTCTCCAATGCCCGCATTTGCGCTCCATGGCTTTGCAGCGTCTGCCCAAATTTGGTTAGAATATCACCTTGAGATTGCAGTTGTTTTCCAAACATGGCCATCATCTCTTGGTTTTGCTGGACCATTTGACCTAGCAATTCAGTGTTCTTGTCCTCGGTTCTTTGCTGTGGTTTGGCATCCGGATCCTGCAAAAAATTATTCGGATCCTTCCATGAAAACTTTTTATCCTTTCTCCATGCATAGTCATTGTTTCTATAGCCCTGTTGTTGCATGAACTTTACTTGGGCTTCCTCATCCTTAGATGCATCCTCCTTAGTTAACACCTTCTTGGCTAGAAGATCTAGCTTATCATTCAGCTCCCTCATATTTCTGGATTCACCAGCAGCCTTGACATGTTCTACTGCATCTCTGTCACCCCATGACTGTTTCCGAGCCATGTTCTTTAATATCTCCCAGCATCTTGTATCAGTGTTGTTCAAGAAAAATCCTGAACCGGCCGAGTCCAAATTGCTTCTATCATGCTAGGAGAGAGCAAAGTAGAAGATCTTCACTTGGGTTTCCTTGTCCAGACCATGATGTGGACATCTCCTCAACATGACTTGAAATCGCTCCCAAGTCTCAGAATAGGTTTCACCCGCCTGTTGGGTGAAATTGTGGATCTTTCGGATCATATCATTGGTCTTCTCAGGAGGGAAGAACCTCTCGAAGAAAACCTCCACCATGTGATCCCATGACTCAACAAACTCGTCGTAGAGGTTGTGGAGCCACTCTCTTGCTACTCCCGCCAAGGAACTGGGGAATAACTTGAGGTACAGCACGTCCTGCGGAAATCGATCTATCTTCACCATATCACAGTTCTCGACGAACTGACTAATGTGAGCAACCGGATCTTCATTCTTCAACCCATGAAATGCGTTGGATTTGACCAGATTGATCAGTGCTGGGTCGATCTTGTATGTAGGTATGTTTAGCCCCTGTTTCTTTATAGGCCCTTTTGATGCAGAGGAAGAAGACGCCTTGATCTTCTCCCATATTGTCTGTGCTTCAGCCATTACTTCTTCTTGTTCTTGCTCAGATTCAGAATTTGTATCACTATGGTGTTCCTCCTCGTAGTAGCCCTCGTCCTCTGGTCCCGCAGATGGAACCTCAGGTGTGCGATTCACGTAGTCTCGACTACGTGTGTGCACCATGCAAAGTACCTGAAATATGGAAATAGGGGTTCAGTACAATGCTTTGAACGAGACAACACAATTATAGAGAAATAAAGGAATTTTTGAAATTGTTTTAAAGTAAAATAAAATAAAAAAAATGTGGCCTAGAATGGCCGCTCTTAGCACTCAAAGTGCCAATAATTCGCCGTATCCCCGGCAACAGCGCCAAAAACTTGACGTGTATTTTACTACGTGCTTAAACGCAAGTATACGCGTCGAGTAATATAGGCCTTGTGAGGCCCGAGTCGAACTCAGGGATACGTGAATTATTGGAGACTTCTACTAACTAATTGCAATCAGCTAGACCGATTAACAAAGTAGGGTTTTGTTGTTCAAATTAAAAGAAAATAAAAATCAAACAAAGAAAACAATCGATTAAAGGTTAATTTAATCAATTAAAAGGGATATCTTTAGGATGGCGGTTTCACCGCGGGTCAACATTGTATTAGATTTCATATAATTCCTCACACTTCTCTCTCTATCCGGGTAGTGGCCTGAATTGAGAATTACCCACTGTCGTGGTGTAATCCACTACTTAGATTTAGGTTGATTCCATCGTCATAGTAATCATTCCCCTAAACTAAGCGCATTAAGATCGGTCCCTCAGTTCCCACCATTAATTTTACAACTCCTTTGTCAAGGGTTTTATTAATTAATGTAGAATTCGTTTCTTTTCAACCGTTAATCCTTCTGTCGAAGTGATTAAGGGCATTAATTTATTATTATGGTGATCAAGCATAACAATAGCAATAGAGAAAACGAATTTATACCACGGATATGAGAGAAAAATATGAATTATCAATCTAAAATCATCTTACAATGTATCCCCGGGCTACTCCCGGTCCTAAAGATTGAGGGTTTTAGCCTCTCATGTTCATCTTACACAAATACATGGTAGAAATTGGGGAATTCATAAGAAAAACGTGAAATAGATAGGAAAACCCCTGAACGGAGAAGAACCGGTGGATCCTTGGCGTAGAACACAAGCTTTCCCCGCCTGTCGGTGGTGGAAATTGTCTTCGGCAGCGTCCGAATCACCCGGGATGAGCTTCTCGGCCTCCGTTCTCCTTTCTCTCTTCCTCGGCACTCGTGCAATCCAAAAATGAGATCCTCCTCCCGTCTGGGCGGCCGTCATTAGGTATAAGTCCCTAATTAGGTCGTCAAATAACAACAGCCGTCCGATCAGAATCAAAACACATCCAACGCATATCTACCGGCGTCGATACCATCGACGCGGGTCGATGGTATCGACCCGGCGGATTAGCGGCAGCTTTCCTTTCTTTTATTCTGAGCGCCTGTGGTGATCTCGATACCATCGACTTGGGTGTCGATGGTATCGACTCCTTTAGCGTCGGTTGTTGTCGTTTAGCGACGCTGTAGCTCTCCTTGTGTCGATGGCATCGACTTGGGTGTCGATGGTATCGACTCTGTATTGCTCTTCTCGGCTGACAACCTGTGGCTTGGTCGATGGTATCGACATCCGTCGATGGTATCGACGGATGTAGATACTTGTTTTTCCTGAAATTGCACAACAAGACCAAATAAATCCACACAATTTATGATAAGATGATCAATAATGCTTAAAATAATGAAATAAAGGGGATTTGATATAAAATGATGGCAGAGACCAAATAAAGTGAATTATGCAAGAATATCCACGAAAATGAGTAATTAAGGCACAAAACACATATGAAATCGGTCTATAAATGCGACTCAAAATCATCGCATCAAAGCCCTAATCGTGGGAAATATGATGATAAACCATAACCCTATTTACCAGGTAATAGTATGAGAGAACCCTAATGATAAAATAGTGGGTAATGCCTTATAAAGGTGAAATATCTCAAATGGTTGATCATAGGCAACCTTATAGTAAGCAATGCCTTAACCTGAAATGAGTCCATATCATTGAATATAGTTGGACCATTCTTATGTGTGGCCTATTGACTGGCCTAAATCGCGCGTCCTAAAATTGGAGGCGGATTTGAGGTAGTCGAGCTTTTACATTTATAACTCGAAACCTTCTAGGCCCCTGCAACTTTGCTTACAGGGTGGAAGTAGATAGACGGGGTCGAACATAGGGACAAGGTTGGTAGTGTTGAGAACTCGGAATCGACACGCTACACTCCGACAGAGAGGTAAAGAGATGGTAAAAATTCCCCAAAGGGAACAACTAGATAAGATCATCAAAGCCAAAGAAAACTATCTCCAACTGGAGTTACAATAAAGATTAAGGTTTTAGTCAATTATCTATTTTTAGGGGTTTTCGTGCAATGGAAACAGAGAGATAACACTAATGCTATAGTAAGGTACGAAGGAGAAAACTTCGGTAAAACAAGCGGCAGCAGAAACATCATGTACCCCTCCTCTTGAAGCGGGTACCTCTAACCAAGCATCAACACCCCTCTTGAGGTTGTTGGGCTTAAATTAGAGTGGAAAGGTTACTAAAGCAACTCCGATTCCAGGAACTCTCGTACTCTAGAATCAGACCAAACACTAGAGCCACAACACCTCTCTCTAGGATGTTGCAACAGGAAAACACGATTTCGTAGCTAATCGAAACGCGATCCAAGCGTACAAGCTAGAGTTCAGATGTTAAACATAGCAATCATCCAACAAAGGTACCAAACATAAAGCAGCAAATAATTAAACTCTTCTATTTCCATAAACAAATAAGGTCCTGATTACATTGCATAAGTAAAAGAAATAAATGATTGAAATAAAGATAGATGTCGCCTTCTTGATATAGAAGGACGACAGAATACGGCGGACCCTCCAGCCCGATACCAGGCAGGAGCCTAGCCTGATACAATTGTGTCGGGCGGCACACCCTCTCAGGCGACACGTCGTGACGAGCAGATTGCATCGTGCGAGGACCCTTTCCCGATACGGTCATGTCGGGCGGAACCCTCTCGGGCGACATGCCATGACAGGTGATGCGTATCGGGGTTCGGTATCGTGCCGGGCTAGAGCGATGCTCCTAGTATCGGTCACTTGTGTCGGGGATCCTTATCGGCCGATATCGGCCTGCAGTGTTGCCCGGGGCGACCCTAAGTGAACCATTCCCTCCCTCTCGGGATGGGGAAATGCTCACCTAGAATCTCCCGACACGAACACAGAGGAACGATACACTAGCTCTTCGCCGCTTTCCTAAAGTGACTTGCGTAGGGTTCCGACTTGTCTTTTCGGCTTCTTGTAGCTGTTATTTATAGGCAGTGATTGGGGAAGTTATGGTGCTCAGGGCACCACATGTCTTCCTTATCATCACAGAATTTGTGGATGGCTGATATCAGTATCGCCCGGCACAAGGATGTCGGCTGTTGGGCCTCGTGGCAAGTGGCGCCTACCGGTGGGTGGCCGATATCGTGCGACACATTTGAGTTGTCGTGGCGAGCTCGGCTCCCTGCCGGGTAAAGAGGCGTGTCATCCGACGGTTCCTTCTTGCGCGGCATCCTCACGTCGCGTGTCGATATATCGTGCTACCCTGTTGGGTAGTGAGCATATCGGCCGGCTAGAAGGCCGATGCAGGTGGAGCTTGCGGCCTTTTTGATGATAAATGAGTCCAAAATGGAGGAAAACTCTACAAAAGATGGAAATATTGAGTTAAGAGCGTAGCGTGGCCGGTTATTGCAAAAGTACATATAAAAGGAGAGGAAAACAGTTTAAAAGGGTAGTTTTGATAACAAAATAAGGGTAAAAAACATCACAAAATTTGGTGTTATCAACTCCCCCAAACTTAGCATTTTGATTGTCCTCAATCAATATTTAAACTTTATTTTGTGATGCTTCTTCTTGCCCGGTGTAGCTTTCAGGCCAAGGGGATGAGCGAGCAGTGATATGTCTTACTGAGAATATGGTTCGACCCCGAACAACAGACTTTATTTCTCCTGCCTTATTTAAGCAAAAATTTTCTCCACAGCTTCGGCGAGACTTAGGTGCATGATTCTGAAGTTAGCTTTCACACCAAACAGCTTTATTTTTGGGGCAGAGAGTTGTGTGTTGGGTAGGCTAAGGCTTTTTGGGTTTTTTTCTTGTCTCCCATCAGTCCATCGAGGTAAGGGTCCGTTCACGGGAAAGTGGTCCCTGCAGTCCAAGCCAGTTGGCTTTAGAGCAGTGATTTCACATCCTACGTACCACTGCCCCGGATCTACCATGCCTAAAGATGGGTACTTTTGGAAAACAAGTGTGTACATATTTTTTTCTTTTTCTTTTATTGGGCACAACTCTCATGCTTTTATTCACTCTCATAAGGCTACTTTCTATTTTTGGGATTTTTGTTGGGTAAGGGGGAACAAGAGAGATTTTTGCTGTTTGGGCAGCTTTTTCCTTCTCCATACACACCTCTTAGCTGTAGCGAGATTATTTTTTTTTCAAAATTTTTGGCGTGGAGATTCGTAGTCTTTTGTTGTTTGAGGCAATATTATCAGAAAGATATAACAAAACTTGCATCACATAGGTACATAGAAAACTAATTGGTAAGAAGTCACAACAGGTTTTTACTTATATAGTGACTTTGTACATATGCAGGGAGACAAAAATAAGAAATAAATTTCAAAATTTTTGTATACATGCACATATGCTATAGAAGAAGAACAGAAGAGCAGATGGGTGAGGCCTAAATTTTTTTTGAAATTTTATACCTCCCTCACTGGTACATGGTACCCCCCCAAACTTACTCCACACTTTGTCTCAGAGTTGTGAGGTAGATAAGGTGAGGTAATGTTACTCCAGTGAGGTTAGCTGATGAGCGCGCTTGCGTCAGATAGAAGCTCCCACACATATTCTCCTCTTTTGCTGTGATAATCGATGTGGTGGAGCTATTCAGGCGTTGCTTCATTTGCTATCCATTCCAGGACAAAGATGCCGCAGTCGTTAGATAGGGGGAGCTGCTGCAGACTGTGGTGGCAGAATTGGAGTTCATGCCATTTGCTTGCTTGCGTGTCCAGGAATGGTTGGATTATCTTTGACACCTCATCGTAGTATTTTCAAACTAAGTGTTCGACGGATGACAACGGTTCTGATGTACACAACACTGGATGGTTTTTGTTGCTGTTCGAGCTGTTGTAGAAGATCCCTGCTCGTTGTCGAGTATACATTGTCAGGAGCGTCCAATGGCTATAATGCAGGATGGACAGGAAGATCGTGCATGGAACCTCGCTCTCCAACACTTCCAGAAATGCTTGCTTCACTCCTGTTTCATCAGCAAGGCAAATGTCATTGAACAACATAGGATGAGCTATGTATGCATGTTCAAGCCTTGGTTGTATTGTTTGCATGTAAGCGGCCGCCATAGATACAACCAGACATCCTCCTTCTTTTACCATATCCCTTAAGTCATCGACTGGGACTACGACATTGCCTGCCTGATAGATGACATCCGATGGGGTGGAATCAGCCAACTTCAGAAGGATTTCGTTGACCTGCTCCTGCGTGAGAGTAGCGCACGAGAAGCGGTCGAAATTTTGGATCAGCCCTTCTGTAGTTTCAGGCGAAGTAGTGTCTTCCATCCCATGCACTTTCCGTAGGGTCTCCAACTGCTTGCCTGCCCCATAGTTGTCAGTTGCCATCTCCACTTCTTTCTCCGAGGGGCTGCTGGATTGTGAAGAGTCTTCTTCTTGATTGCTATCCAGCAGGTGTTCTGGTACCCCTGTGTCTCGGAAATAGCGTCTGTCTTTAATCGGCAGCATGGCGTATGTGCTCCTGCGGCAATAGAAGCATGTGCCCCTAAGGCCCCCCAAGTTTCCAATTGTATTGAGCACCTCTATGGCACTTAAGACGGTGAAGGCGTTGTTTCTGCTTCCCCCTTCTGCCTGGGTGGGGAGGTCTCGGATAGAAAAGAAGTGCCAAATGCCTTTATGACGTTGTCTTCCTTGCTTGATAGCTCGTAGGAGATGCAGCGGCAGGAGCCTCAATTTCTTGTCCTCCGGGCGGCTGAAAACATTCCCGGCGCGTGGCACCTCATCATCGCTGCAGCTCAATAGCTGGACGTTGTGGTTCCTAAGGTCTGCCACGCAGTAAAACCACACGTTGCGATGCTTATACGAGGCCAACACGATGTTTGGTCTATGATTTTCGATGTAGTGCAGCATGTCGGCCACCGCATTGGAGTCCGGAACTCCTTTCATCAGTCTTCTTGCCAAGGTCGGGGTGGTGTTGTATATTGTCTTCCGACTTGTCCTACTGTCGATATTTTCTATTATCGCACTTTCAAGGACCTAAACAGTCTTTTGCCGATGATGTCCGGCGAGCGGAACATACTTCGAAGATCTCCCCGTCGTACGGAGAAGTAGTCGTCGCTCCAGATGACCTCTTCTTCATCTGCCTGTGATCTTAAGACCTTGTTCAGCAAATTCTGGTCTCTGATCGTCAGGTATCCGATGGCCCTTCTATCGAAGTCGGCCATCTCAAAGGAGGGTATCTCGAATGGCTCACGGAACCTATCCACCATCGAATGTCTTCCTCGGGGAAGGTGTCTTTCATTGACTGCGTAAACGTCCCCCTTTTCTCCCTCAGATTCATCGAAAGAGTCTACCCCGATGCTGATATCTCCGTTATCTTCTTCAATTTCATCCAGGGGGACAGAGGGATTTTCTTCTGCCAGGCCTAAGGAGCTCTCCTATCCTGCTGGAGCTCTGTCGGTTGACCTTTGTGGCATTCCCTCCTCGAGCGTTGTGGATTTCCCGCTGGAGGGGGAGGAGGATGCTGATCTTGAGGAGGACGTTGATGAAGAAGGTGGAGAGCCACGGCTAGGGGGCGACGGCGACCTTCTCGGATGCCTTCGGCGCGGATGGTCGTCCCTCTTGTCCAACCTCTTCTTGATCCTGTCGAGGCGTTGGAGAACTTGCTGAAGCATCGCGGTCAAAGTCTCTAGTCCGCCGGGAGGCTAGCTAGAGTCAGCAGCTCTCGTTCTTGGCTACTCAACCTGTCCTGGAAAGATGCAAACTTGCGGGTTAAGGAAATATAGGTAGCTGAGTTGTTATTTGTTACCTCTCTCAAGTAGTCGAGCTCGTGCCCTAGCATCTTCCTGAGCGACGGAGGGGTTCCTGCGGGTCTCCCTTCCGTCCTCACGACACCTTGCTCGCGTGATGGCCTACCAAATGAGGTAGAGTCTATCTCAATTGTTCGCGATGCAGATGCCGCCGAGCGAGGCGACGACGCTTTTTCAGCCGTCACCACCTTGCCTTCTCGTCGTGGTGGAGAAGGTCGTGGTGTGGGCAGATGCTGCTCCACCTCTACACTGTCAGTGATCCCCTCAGCCGCTGCAACAGGAGACACCGGTGGCGGTGTCGGCGTCAGTTGTGCACCTTCGAGCTTCATTCTTAGGATCTCGTCGAACACCCCATTACTGGCGTCCGGCTGAGGTGTTTCTTCTACCTCTACATGCCTTACGGGGATGTCGGGGACTGCGGTTGTCTCTTCCGCGGTAGCTCCCGCAGTTGTTGTCTCGGTGACCTCAATGATCACCGGTTCTTCTTCAGCCACTACAGTCGTTGTTGTGGTTGTGGCTGGTATAGTAGGAGCCACGACAACTCTATTAACAGCTGTCGTCGGTAGCTCTGGAATTGCGGCTGGCTCGGTGTGGGTCGTTGAAGCTTTTTCCCGCCTTGGGTCAAGAGGAATCAGTTCTCCTCTCGTGGCTGTCCTTTCCTGGATTCTGGTGGTGGTGGCGTAGGCTGCATCTACCGCCACAGCTTTGATATCCGTAGCAGTGAAGACCAGCTTTTCTACGTCATAGGTGGCGCAGCGAGGGAGCGGGAGGAGGATGTTTGTCCTTGCAAACTTGTAGAAGTAGTCCCTTCCCTCCTTCTTTATGATGCTGGCCCTCATCAGGTATTTGATGTCGATCAGCTCATCGCCCTTCATCCTCGAAAGGTTGTGCGACTCCTTTGGGTACCCGAGCCCTGCCGCGATCAGGTTGACGATGCCACCCATACAGTATTCTTTGGTGGCATCCTTTATTGGGTGCAGCCTGTTTAGTAAGAAACGCCCGAGGTTGATCACCCTTCCCTCCATTATGTGCCACATGACATGGAGTTCTTCAGTGTAGATATTGTTGGATTCATTCTTGCTGAACAACAAGCATTCTACCAGTTTGTGCACAATTCTCCAAAAGCATGAGTGCACGACCGCCACCTTGCTTCCCGGCTTAAATGATGACTCGCCGGTTAGCCAATTTCAGAGCTCCACGGGACTGATCCCGTCTCCTTCGGTGATTCTTCCACCGTTGTTCATCAGATTCTTCTCCTCCTCACTGGAAGAGAAGATCTCATTCAGTAGCTTTTTGGAGATGGCATGCTCCGAGTTGTATAGCCGGGCTTGAAGTCTGTCTGCTCTGCCGTATTCTTTCTTTTCAGTAGTAGAATTCTTTACTCGGCGGCGAGATGACATGAACTCCCTTGTGAGTTCGGTGTAGGAGGAAGATCGGTTGAGGAAGATCTTCTGCAATTCTGCCGCGGCAAGGACATTCTCCAGTCTTCCAAAGATGTCCAGCTGATCGAACAAAGACCGGTGACAGAACCTACTCGGCCTGTAGAGCTTGGTCGCCAGCTCTGTGTAGCGGCGTCCGTGCTCGTCGTCTCTCGGCACAAACCTTCCTGGTGTATGATCCAGGGGTTATGCCGTTGCTGCTGGTGCCGAGGTTGGAGTCGCCACCTCCCCTGTCCTTGTCCTCTTTTCCGCTATTGACGGCCCAGTCGCTTCTGGATTCGGGCGTTTCTGCCCAATAGTGGTCGCTACAGCTGGTGCTTCGTTGTAGATTCTTCGTCCGTGCTCATCAACTCAGACAACAGTCTGCTTGGTACGGGCCATTTCTGTTAATCATAAAACAAATTCCTTGATCAATTAAATGTGCCGATGTTTAAAAAGGGAAACTGAATGTACGATAAGATTTTGCCCGATAGACAATGATCCCACACCACTGTATCGGGCGACACGAGGTTTTCAAGGATGAAGGCTCGTGCCCAATACCAGATATGGGTATCGTTTGTCACATTGAAAGAACTTGTTAAAATAAGACAATACAGTCAGAACTGCGTGTCGGGATAGTTGCCTGACAGGGCCTCCTGAAAGAAAAGCAACGTGTCGCCCAACAACAAAACAAGCGAGGTGGTATAAGAATAGGCGACACGACTATCGCCCGATATGGCGTATCGGGCAAACACGAGATAGAATGGCGAGTCGCGCGACATACGTATCAGGCGATACAAGGTTGCACAGTTGAGAAAGCTGCTACCCCGTTAGGTTATGCATGATAGGAAGGTCGTGTCGGGCGATACGGTCTGTTGGGCTATACCTTGTTGTGTTCTTAAACGTCCACATGACACGAGAGAAGGGGAACCCTTGCACGACACGGGAGCTAACTTGGAAAATCTTAGCATGACACGGGTAAGTGAAAATAGTAAGGCAGTAGCCCGACACGGTAAAATCTCGGCTCTTTATATAGCAATCTCAACCGGGGGTAAAACTAGTAATTCCGGGACGCACGTCGGCTGTTGGGGTAATTCGTTCCTGAGTCGGGTAGTCCATCCATCGGCACCAGAGTATTTACTCCACCTGCACGATACGAGGGTACGCCACCCAGGCATGCTATCCGTCATGACCTTTGCGATGCCCGAAGTACCACTGCCCGACATGAGTGTGTTCATTGTGTCGGTTGGGTTGCTTCCCGAAACGACCCTTCAGAGCAAAATCAAGAAGAAAAACTTAAAAACAGAGCGGGTAAAAAGTGGTAGATGAGTAAAACATCATTGGCCTAAGGCTAAGATCTCGGCCTCAGATGGTATTACCCATCCCGGTCTATAAAACAATGTGGTGGCCCATAAAACAGAGGAGTCAGTGAATGTGGCGCATGCACTGACTCGGGCCTTATTACGTCCCAAATGTTTGTAATGTTTGTTTTGTAGAAAAGTAAATGCATCCTATTCTAAGAAAGAAAAGAAAACTCAGGTTGCCTCCCGAGAAGCGATGTGGTTTCCGTCTCCAGCTTGACGCCCTTAGCTCCTTCACTTCTTGGTCTTCAGCATCACCCGTCTCCCTGTATCTCGATCCTTGCCTCTGTTGGTCATAGCCCTACCTTCTTGGCAGTCTATGTGTTTGATGGTATTTTTCCTGACAGATTCTTTATGAACTCGACCATCTGAGCCAATTGCTGATCAATCTGGCGTTAATGCGTCTACATATCCACCAACTGTACCTGCAAGGAGTTCAAAATTCCTGAATTTGATAGTGTGCTTTGTGCTAGCTGATTATTAATAGTATCTTGCCTCTTCACGAAGTCAAATAATTGGCCAACTACGTCCGATTGGCTGGAACTTTTATCCTGTTCCTTGGTAGATCCTTGGTACTTAGCCTGACCCTGGAAATTCCCCTTGTTCACCTGGAAGGAGGTGTTCTTGGTGTACTGGCTTGGTCCTCCTCTCTTCTCGAAGGGTTGGGGTGGCTTAGAGGAGATGTGCAGCTGATGTGAGTTCTCAGCCGCATCCTTATTACCGTAGCTGAAACCGGGGTGGTCCAGCCTTTTAAAGTTCACAAAAGAGACATTTTCCGTTCCCTCAGCCTCAGAGTTAGAATCGCTTGATGCATCCGGTCGGGTGTAGATGCAACTATCTACCCCATGCCCTCCTTCTCCGCAGGTCACACACTTCAATACTTTTTCAACTGGCTTCTTCCCTTTACCACCAGATTCTTTTAGCTGCTTGACATCAGTTGCTATCCTCTGTATCTGAGAAGTTATAGACTCCAGAGCCTTGGATTCAAGAGAGGGTCCTTCACAGACCTTCTTAGCCTACCCTCTGTCGGATCTATCATACTCAGCGTTGGCTTGTAGCTCGGCCATGTTTTTGATGATCCTTTCAGACTTGCTCAGCTTCTTTCCTAGGAAGTCACTTCCTGCTACCGCATTTAGTGACACCCTTTCATTGGGAGTCAGACTGTTGTAGAAGGTGGTGACTAGGAAACCCTTCTTGTAGTTATGGTGAGGGCAGTCCCTCTGGTACTCTTGGTACCTTTCCCAGGCATCGTGAAGGTTTTCATTGGGCTTCTCCATGAAGGAGGTTATCCTCTGTCTGTTCCTCACAGTCCTCTTAGTGGGATATAATTTGTTCACGAACGCGTCATCCAGTGCTCCCCATCCAATAAGAGCTTGGTGGGGCAACCCAAGGTACCATGACAGAGCCTTGTCTTCCAAGGAGAAGATGAAGCCCTTGTAGTAGATGATTTCCTGGGGTACACCTCTCATCTTAATTGTGTCGTAGATATTCTTGAAGGCGTCCAGGTGATGATAAGGGTTGTCATTCTTGGAACTCCCCCTGAAGCTTTTATTTTGGATCATGGAGATCACATATGGCTTGAGCTCAAAATTTGTGGCGTTGAAACGCGGAATGATGACCGGGCACTGGGAATTGTTAGCTTTCGTGGAGGCTAACTCCCTCAGAGTTTTCTCTTCTTCTTCTGAGTCATTGTTGTCACTGCCTTCTCAGTGCTGATTCTGATCATTGTGATTCCTTCTGTGCCTTCGATGGTGACGACGTCTATCTCGGTGTTGGTCGTCCTCGGACTGCTCTCCCTCTGGATCTTCATGTTGATCATGGCCGTCATAGCGATCATTTTCTTCAGGTGCAGGGGAGTTAGGTCTAGCCCTCCTTTGACGTTCGCCCTCTGAAAGAGGTTGTTCAATGCGAGGCGGCATGTTAGGTTATGTCGATGCTCAGGTGAGCAAGGTGTCTTCCTTTCGAGTAGCTGAGATAGCGTGAAAAGAATCAAGTTAGAAAATCTGTTATTCGATAATCTGATATATTCATTTTAGGAAAAGAATAATAATAATAATAAAAGAAAGAAAAGAGTGATGTCAAGCTCATTTCTAAGCTTGAGGCATGGGAGTGTAGTTAGTGGATTCGGATTCGTCAACAGTGCCATTTTGCCTTATCCCCGGCAACGGCGCCAAAAAGTTGACCGACCTAAATCGCGCGTCCTAAAATTGGAGGCGGATTTGAGGTAGTCGAGCTTTTACATTTATAAGCCGAAACCTTCTAGGCCCCCGCAACTTTGCTTACGGGGTGGAAGTAGATAGATGGGGTCGAACACAGGGACAAGGGTGGTAGTGTTGAGAACTCAGAATCGACACGCTAAACTCTGACAGAGAGGTAAAGAGATGGTAAAAATTCCCCAAAGGGAACAACTAGATAAGATCATCAAAGCCAAAGAAAACTATCTCCAACTGGAGTTACAAGAAAGATTAAGGTTTTAGTCAATTATCAGTTTTTAGGGGTTTTCGTGCAACGGAAATAGAGAGATAACACTAATGCTATAGTAAGGTACGAAGGAGAAAACTTCGGTAAAACAAGCGGCGGAAGAAACATCCTGTACCCCTCCTCTCGAAGCGGGTACCTCTAACCAAGCATCAACACCCCTCTCGAGGTTGTTGGGCTTAAATTAGAGTGGAAAGGTTACTAAAGCAACTCTGATTCCAGGCACTCTCGTACTCCAAAATCAGACCAAACACTAGAGCCACAACACCTCTCTTGAGGTTGTTGCAACGGGAAAACATGATTCAATAGCTAATCGAAACGCGATCCAAGCGTACAAGCTAGATTTCAGATGTTAAACATAGCAATCATCCAACAAAGGTACCAAACATAAAGGAGCAGATAATTAAACTCTTCTATTTCCATAAACAAATAAGGTTATGATTACATTGCATAAGTAAAAGAAATAAATGATTGAAATAAAGATAGATGTCGCCTTCTTGATATAGAAGGACGACAGACTACGGCGGACCCTCCAGCCCGATACCGGGCAGGAGCCTAGCCCGATACAATCGTGTCGGGTGGCACACCCTCTCAGGTGACACGCCGTGACGAGCAGATTGCATCGTGTGAGGACCCTTGCCCGATATGGTCATGTTGGGCGGCACCCTCTCGGGTGACATGCCGTGACGGGTGATGCGTATCGGGGTTCGGTATCGTGTCAGGCTAGAGCGATGCTCCTAGTATCAGTCACATGTGTCGTGGATCCTTGTCGGTCGATATCGGCCTGCAGTGTCACCTAGGGTGACCCTAAGTGAACCATTCCCTCCCTCTCGGGATGGGGAAATGCTCACATAGAATCTCCCAACATGAACACAGAGGCACGATACACTAGCTCTTCACAGCTTTCCTGAAGTGACTTGCACTAGGTTCCGACTTGTCTTTTCAGATTCCTATAGCTGCTATTTATAGGCAGCGGTTGGGGAAGTTATGGTGCTCAGGGCACCACGTGTCTTCCTTATCATCGCCGAATTTGTGGACGACTGATATCAGTATCGCCCGGCACCAGGATGTCGACTGTTGGGCCTCGTGGTGAGTGGCGCCTGTCGGTGGGTGGTCGGTATCGCGCGAAACATTTGAGTCGTTGTGGCGAGCTCGGCTCCCTGTCGGGTAAAGAGGTGTGTCATCTGACGGTTCCTTCTTGTGCGACATCCTCACGTCATGCGTCGATGTATCGTGCTACCCTGTCGGGTAGTGAGCATATCGGCCGGCTGGAAGGCCGATGCGGGTGGAGCTTGTTTGTGGGCCGGAACGGCCTTTTTGATGATAAATGAGTCCAAAATGGAGGAAAACTCTGTAAAAGATGGAAATATTGAGTTAAAAGCGTAGCGTGGCCGGTTATTGCAAAAGTATATATAAAAGGAGAGGAAAATAGTTTAAAAGGGCAGTTTTGATAACAAAATAAGGGTCAAAAACATCACAAAATTTGGTGTTATCACCTATGCACTTCATGGTAAAAGTGATAGGTTGGTGGATGAAAGGATTAAGATGGGAAATACCTTAATCCAGGATAAGTTGACAACTCAGGTAATTGGAAGTGATGAGGAAAGTGATACATCAAGATATGATAGATATCACTTTTAGTATTCCAAGTTTGATATACCTTGATGCACCTCAAATCCAATATACTTGGATAAGAAACACATGAAGTGTGTTATGTAAATTGTTATAATGAAATGTAATGACTTTGATATACTTTGGAAAGTATAGACTAATATACCTTGAGAATGGGGTTAAGCAAAATTAATGAGTATGATGTAACCATACCATGATAAGGATGGTAAATGAACTCATACCTTGTATTGATAATCATTTAATAATAAATGTTAAGAGTAATAAACATGATTGAATACTGGAGATGTTAATGGATGCTCCTTGAGGCGTGGAGCAATATATTAAGATTGATTTGATAAATATGAAATCCTAATTAATGTGAGATGGGAAACCCTAACCCTAAATTGGGTAATGGGACATGAGAAATCCTAATGTAATGTGAATAGTAAGCCCTAACCCTATTGAGGGAATAGTGGTGTTACTATTGTATTATATGAGGTAATATGTTATTGTTGCCTAGTGAGAGGTGCAAGATGTTTAATGGCCTTGTGATCCATATGATTAGATGTTTCCTAGTGAGAGGTGACAAGATGTTTTATTGGCCTTATGAGCCATGAGAACAATTGTGGCATAGTCAGAGGTACCAAGATGATTATAAAAGTCATTGTAAGAAATGAAAATGTTTTAATAATCTTAATAAAAGGAACAATTGCATTCAATAAAGAATGTGAAAATCTATGAAGGCTAACCTTAGGGTTCAAAGCCTAGAGAAGGATGTGATGATCAATGACGAGTTAAAGGAATTTATATCCCATGTTTTGTGTAATTAGGTTTGGTTAAAGTCCAATACCTGGCAGAGGTATAATGCCTGTAATTAGGTTTGGTTAAAGTCCAATACCTGGCAGAGGCATGAAGCCTATAATCAGGATTGGTTAAAGTCCAATGCCTGGCTATGTAATTAGGATTAGTTAGAGTCCAATGCTTGGCTGTGAAATTAGGATTGGTTAGAATCCAATGCCTGGCTGTGTAATCAGGATTGGTTAGAGTCCAATGCCTGGCTGTGTAATCATGATTGGTTAGAGTCCAATGCATGGCTGTGTAATCAAGATTGGTTAGAGTCCAATTCCTGGCTGTGTAATCAGGAGTGGTTAGAGTCAACTGCCTGGCTGTGTAATCAGGATTGGTTGAAGTCCAATACCTGGCTGAGGCATGAACCCTGTAATCATGGTTGGTTAAAGTCCAATGCCTGGCTGTGAAATCAAGATTGGTAGTATCCAATGCATGGCGGTGTAATTAGGTTTGGAAGAGTCCAATACTTGGCAGAGGCTCAATGCCTACAATGATGATACAGGATTGGTAATAACCCAATTCCTATAATGATGACACAGGATTGGTAATAACCCAATGCCTGTATTAATGATATATGAGTACATGGTAGATATAATCCCTTATCTATTTAGCAGATTGGCTAAGGCCAATAGATTGAAACAGGAATGTCTCATGGATGACATATCAAGATAATGAGTGTCACAAGAGAAGTTTGACATGATGGTATAATATGATGGATAAACGATATACATGTTCTTCCTATTCCTTATTAAGAGAATATATGATCTATTATTCTATCATAAATAGTTGCAATGCTTTAAAAGATGAGAATGATTTAAACTGCTTATCCTCTGTTTAGTTTTATATCATTAAACTGCAATAATAATGTTTTTGGTGGAGAGTTATATCTCTCACTGGGGCAATTACAATTGTCTCACCCCCATGGGATCCAACATTTTTTAGGTGGACAAGCACGAAGGAGACTGAGAATATCTTGCAGAGGAAGAACATCAGCGCAGCAGTAACAGTAGTGACAGCTCAGGTTGAGTGTACTGTCTGTGGTATCTTGTAAGTAGAAGTCCTATGTGTCGTCTCTGTTCTCTCAGGTCCTCAGAGTTAGTAACTAGTGTTTTTAATAAATCAATTAGAGATTTTGGCTTGATGCCTTGAGGTTCTTATGTTGTCTGTGTTTAGTTGTTAACAAAGTATATGATGCTTGTAATCCTGAAGAAGGAATGGTACAAAATATGTACTCATGAATCAAGATGTAAATGAAATACATTGGTTCGTGATAAAAGAGTTTTCATGTATATGGATCACTTTGCAAAATGTTTCATTTTTTAGTAATTTTCAGTAATCCTATGTTAGTGATCGCTTATGCATTAGTTAATGATGTATGTTTTGAACGCTTCTCCACACATATGGTCACAAAAGGATCATCTCATGCATGGCCATCCATATAAAACACCTATCCCACCTTGGTACATGTAACAATGCTAGAAGAACATGCTCACACATGGCCATTCTTAAAAGAAGGAGTGGCTCACTCATGCTCATCCATATCACAAGGAGATTGGCTCATGCATGGCAATCTCACACAACCTGCAATTGTGGATGCAAGGAGATACTTGACTTGCACCCCCGCATACTCAAAAACATGCACTCTGAGTCAAACTTGCTTCACCAATCCAGCAAATAAAGCTGACACTAGAATTGGATCAATGGCACATGGAAAACTAAAAGATTAGGTTTCAATTGATTAGTTAGCCAATTGTGTGACTTTTAGCATCAATCAAATTACAACATGTAAAGCTAAAACAAAATCTACAAGAATAAGGGTGTGTTGCAACTTTAGAAGATAGAAAATGTATAAGGTGTGAACTTGTCACACAATCACCATACTATACTCATTTCTCTGCCACTCACAAGGTCACCATCAATGTCAAACATCACCAAGGGATAACAATCCCTTAATCACATCACTTGAGGATATCACCTCTCAGTAGGCATCTAGCCAACACTAGGTCATAGGACCTATCACATTAAGCCCTACATATGATGCCTCACCGATGTGCATAAGCACCACCCTATATCACATAATCACCACCACAACATACACAAGCCATTGAATCCATGCCACCTTCAAGTTTAGGACTTATAAACTAAGAAAAGAGAGGAAGCATTACACATGATGAACAACTGATGAGAGAGAAAATGCAAACAAAACTCATAACACTTATTTAGGACTACATACTTAGCTAACATGGATTTTGTAGATGTACAAGCAATAAGCCCTAGGTGGAACATCTCCCACATTCATGGAATACTTTTAGGGTTAGGGATCATCATAAGGGTTAAGAAACAACTTATCCATGCAGCACTACACTCGACTCATACATAATCCATTCATTGCTCATACAAGTGCATTGATGAAGTGTTTAAGCATGTGACTCAACCATCCACTTCATGTATGTCACACCCACCACCATACATGGGTCACGACTACAATCACCAATGGTGTTGTGACCATAGACAATCTCCTTCATGTCATGACTGTGACCCACCGAAGGGGTGCACCATGCCTCAACCTTCAAGAAAGCAGGTCACAACAGCTTGGGTTAGGGTTCAACCACCCACGGGAGAGCATGTCGTGACCCAAAAACAAGGACTCACCATGACCATAACATGTCTTGACCCCAAAGCCCAATCATGTCATGTCCAACCAAGGGAGAAGGAAACATATCGACCAAAGCCATGGTGTATCATGACCCTCAAGGAAGTAGGTGTAGCAACCATCAAGGAGGAGGATGTCATGACCTCTAAAAGGTCAGTCATCTCGACCCAAAACCAACATGCCAAAGGATGTCGTGACCCAAGACAAAAACAAGGCTAAACACCCACTAAGGGTTGAACCACCACCAAGAGCAAGGACCAACTCCAACCCAATGTTAACCAAGGTCAAAATAGGGATAGCCCTAGGCTAAAGTAGGAGACAAAACAAGTAAAACCAATCATCACCATGGAGGAGAAACCTCATGCGCAAACGGTCAATGAAACCTAACACAGAATCTAGGAAACCACCATGAAAAGGAACCTAAACAAGAGAAAAGAGCCAAGATCATCACCACCAAAAGAAAATCAAAACTTCATGGAACATAGAAACACTCAATCATCATGTATGCAACTCAAACCAAGGTCAAGAAAGGAAGAACAACCACCATGCACCACAAACACCAACAATTTAGGTACAAAGGAAATTAGGGTTTCAGATTACATCCAAACAAAGCATGATCTCAACATCATCCAAGCTCTAAGGTCTATCACCATTTACTAGCATGTTAAGGAAACATCGAGAGAGAGAAAATAGTGACATGAAAGCATCAAGAGTGCAATTATGGAGGAGGTTAAGAGTTATATAACCCTCCTTAAGGAAGATCACTCCATGGAAGGCAAGCTCCAAGCACACGATCACCAAGGAAGATCAAGCTCCACAAAAAGCACCACTTTCGGCCACCAGATCACCTCAAGAAAGAGGAAACACCAAGGTCAAAGATGACCAAGGATCACCACAAACACCACATGCAAGGGTTGATCTGCCTCCAAAGAACTAAGAATAGATCTTTCTTGCTCCACTAAGCTCCAAGATCATCCAAGCAAGGAAGGAGAGAGAGGATGGACAAAAAAGATCACTTTCATGGAGAGAAGAGGGTTTATATAGAAAAGGAGGAGAGAGGTAGGGCAAGGGATGAGGTGTCAACGAAAGAAGGCCCCAAAGGGACACTTGTCCACCTAAGAAACTAACATGCAAGAGATGGTGATACACTCTAGATTGAATCTCAACGACCTAGGCCACCCAACCATCCTATCACGATCACAACATGCCAAGGGAACCACCCATGGTCATGACACACCACCAAGGACCACTAGGTCATGACACAAGGTCACCACAAACCCTAGGTCGAGACACTCTACACAAGAGAACCCATCTCGACCCAAGACACCCAAGATCATCTCATTCATGGAAACCATACCTAGGAGAGGTGTCTTGACTATGAAACCCTCCAACCAAGCCCTAGTCTGCTATGTAGGTTGAAACAAACCAACAAGGGTCACATGGTCAAGGCACACCAAACACTAGAAAACCCTAATCATCACTAAGGGTGATACCACTCAACTAAGGGTTCACCAAGGCACCCCAAAGCACCACAACCTCCTTCATGAAGACAAGAGAGAGAAGGAACACTCTAGAGGTGGAAAATTACAAAAATACCCCCACAAATGGGTAAGTTGCAATTTGCACCAAAACAAGCTCACAAAGCACAAACAACATCCAAACAAGCTCAAACTAGAGACTTAAGCTCTCCACAAGCCCTAAAATCATCTCAGAGGATAATAGAAGGTTCTAAGAACATAATAAAGCCAAAGAAAATAGGGTTACCCCAAAACACATCAGGGGTCTTACACCTCCAATCTCATATGTGTTCTACTAAAACTATTTTATTCCGTGTTATATGATGAACCAGAGATTCCACAACAACTTGTGATTCTCATGGTTATCATTGTACCCTTTCATTTACCTTGAACATTTCAAGATCTACTTTTACTCTCGGTGATTCTATAGGAACTCAGTTATCCTATTAACAAAATAATGATGTGATTGGATTGGGACTAATTGTAATATTCAACAGTCATAGTTTATGGATAAACCGTTTCAAGAAACTACTTTCTCAATGTAGGTTTCAATCCCTTAGACATATTGGGACATTCCCAAATCATAACATATATGATGTCTTTATAAACCATTAAAATGGTGCATTATTTAGTTATAGTCATATATTTATGAGGGTATAAGAAGATTAGAATTAATTGATAATTGTATCATGACTGATAATGGTATAATTCCTTCATTCTGACACATCATCATGTTTAGACATACTTGACTTGTGATACATTATCACAGTTCTTTCCTAAAGGTTCTCAAGGTATTGATGGAAAATGTATTTAACCATCTGATCTCATCAAAGTTTCTCAATACTTTCATCAAAATCATACTTCATTTATAATCTCCTTGAACATTTCAAGAGTTTTATGTTTGTATTTTACTATGTACATATCATCATCTTACTAGTAAATGAAATGAAGTAATAATTATCTATATCATTCTTTCCATGATATCTTCATGCATCACATGTATCAAGTCTGATGGAAGGCTTATCCTCCCACTACATCTAGTGAAGGATGACATGTCACTTTGTTTGTAAATAAGGCTTTGCATGTTTCCTTAGGTTCAATAACCAAGGGAATCTAGATTAACATTTACATACATTCTAGACATGCATCTCTTATATAGACATGCAAGATAACTAATGCTAATGATAGTCTTGAGTTATCAAATATATTCCTTTGGTATTAACATTATAAACATCCATCTTAAAATCTTCCATACAAAGACCATTTAGATGTTTGGGCATTGCCATGCAAAATCATATATATTGAAATAGAAACATTAATATCACACTTTATTGATTAATCATCCTTGTCATATAAGATGATTTAAAGTAAATGTTTCCATTTGATGGCATACTGAAATAGCAATTCTATTAACTCTATTACATGCCCATTTGGCTGAGATATTTAAATCTAGACTAAGGCTTCCACAACTCTTTCTCTGCCTTATCCATATTTGTCGTTCTTATGAAGGATTTTACTTCTTTTCAGATCTTTCACATCAAGTATGTAAAATCTATATTTGGTATCTCATACCAAAATGAAGAAGTAACCAAATTTATCTCATAATGTTTAAACCTAAAGTGGAGGCCTTAATGCCTTCCTTCTTCTTTAATTCCTCTGACCAGAGTGGGGGATTTCTTTTCCAATGTCCAAGCTGGTGACAATGGTTACAATCACCTCTTTTTTTCTTCACTCCACCATTTGCTTTGAGATCTAAAGACTTGGGCTTTTGGATAGCTTTAGAACTCTTCTTAGCTTTTCCTTTTCCTTTAGACTTCCCCTTTGTCTTGTTGATCATCATCACAGACTTGAACTTGTCTTTCTTCATCTGTGTCTCAGTTGTTCTCAACATGCCCAATAACTCTGTCAATGTTTTTTCATAGTCGTTCATGTTGTAGTTCATGACAAACTGACTGTAAGATTCTGGTAGAGACTGCAGAATCACATCAATAGCCAACTCTTGACCCAAGGGGAATCCAAATCTAGCTAGGTTCTCCACATACCCAATTAGCTTGAGCACATGAGGACCTACTGGATCTCCTTCTGCCATGTTACATTTGAACAATGCCTTGGAGATATCATATCTCTCTTATCTTGCTTGATCTTGGTACATGTTCTTGAGATGTGTGACCATCTCAATTACATCCACGTTCTCATGCTGCCTTTGAAACTCATAGTTCATGGAGCATAGCATCAAACACTTGACATACACAACATGTTTAGTATGCTTCTTGTAAGCATCCCTGTCAACCCTAGGTGCATTTTGAGGAGGTGCTACTCGGTCTGGCGTCTCCAGGACATAGAGCTTTTGATCCTATGTGAGAACAATTCTCAGCATCATGAATCGGTTGTGGAAGTTGTTCCCATTTACTTTGTCCTTCACAAGGACTGATCATTGAGAAAAGTGGTTGTTGTTTGTTGGCATTTGATTCTACAAAACAGTTTGCAATTTTATCAAAACTAATTTTTTATTTGACTTGATTAGAATTTGGGAGATAAAAATTTGGTCTTTAATTCATTATCATTCTCATTATTTTGATCAAATTGACAACCCTCAAGTATTAATTCAAAAAACTACAATGAACAATTTTCTAGTGGGCCAAGATCCATATTTCATTAAATCATGAGTCAACATTGGCTGATTGCCCACAACTTGACTATTTAGGTAGGCAACTTTTGCCAATTGCATCCATATGCAACTCATGGATAGATGATATGCACAACTCCATGCCACAATCATTCGTATGCTTCTGGGCTTAGATGCTCTAAGAATCACCAGTTAAGCCTGACCCAATAGCCAATAAAATAATAATGCAACCCGCTTTGGCGACATCTACATTACTACCATCACACTTCCATGAGGTAGACGAAGCACCATTCTTCGACTTAACCTATGCTTAGTCAAACAAGATTTTCATGTGTATTGCTATTGGAAAGCATCTTAGACTTACTATGTTTGCTTGAGGGACTTTATATATATCATATATATACACATATACTATATCCAATCACCACATATATACTTACATATCATATACATGCTATATCCCACAACATAAACATGTAATAAAACAAAAAAGATGGTTATGGACATGTCTACTATAATTCCTTGGAGCCATAAGGAATTACGAGCACCTAGGTCAATCATCACATCACATGTATGAACATGTTGTTGGTGTAGATCTGTGCTTACCCATCTGGGTAGATCGGTTCAACCCTTGAAACGCCATTTGGTTGGTCCTCACAAACAATCATCTGTCATCCTATCCAAGTGACGTTTGGGCTCCTTCTAAATGGTCAGTTGGGCCCACCAAGTGGTTGTCTACCTCCATCGTTCTATGCTCCATGGTCCTCTAAATGCTCGACTCATCTCACGAACTGGTTGTCTCATTCGGTGATGATTGTCTTCCTCATCGTTGCAAGAAAAGAAACTTTCCTATAGCTATTAAAATATTATATGGTAAAGAGATAACCTAAAGTTGCATTCGAGGGGAGCAAGGTAGGAAAGAATTAACTGTACATGGGGAAGAGGGAGGTAGAGGCTCGGTACATAGACTGAGATAAATCGGAATAAAACCATACCATCCAGCCACACACATATTTAGGGTTTATGCCATAACCATGCAACACATCCACCATAAAACCTCTTTTAGGGTGACACATGTAAATTGCATATATATCATATATATTAGTTTGGGATTATGTGGTATTTGATAGGATATGCATATGAAATAGTTTAAATATTCACAATGTATGCAATAAATAAATGATTAAACCAAAAATTTGATCATATCGATTATCCTAAAATATAGTAATTTAACGTGGCTCTAATACCACTATTGGTAATATGGGCACAAAGTATAGCAGCAGAAACAAAAATTTTATCGATCCATATTCCCATAAGAGCAAGATCATGTCAACTACTATGAAATAGGAAGGATGGTTTAACGATTTATGCCTAGTCCTCAAGCAAGTCTAGTGACAACAACTGGTTGCAATGCAACTATGTTCTAGTTTTTCTTGGATGGTGGCTATGTAGCTCTTCTTCACCATAGACAGTGGACAAGACAAGTTTTGCAGCGACTCCTGTGGTCTCGCCATAGACTGTAGGCTGAAGTTTCCCTCCTAGAAGCAGCCAAAAGACTTCGACCTCTAGAGTAGTCCACACGAACCAACTAGAACTCCTATCATTCAAATAGAACATACAGGAAGGATTTGTCCCTCCTGTTGGTATACTAGTCACCAACCTACTCTACCACAAAAATTATCCTCAGTTGTTCTCTCCCGTAGCTATCCCGCTCTTATCGGGTAGGACTTTCCTTGGCCCTCTTGGTTACCACAACTAGAAAGGATAACAATTGTTAGAGCAACTGATTCTCAATTGTCTATGTTATTGTTGTGCTAGGGAAGCCCCCAATACCCCTCTATTTATAGGTAGGGTTTGGGCCAGGGTTCCTAGTCTGTTCGGAGTCTTTGTGGGAGTGGAAGGGACCAGAAGATCTTGAATTTTCACACCATGTGTATCTTCTTTCTCAAATATCTAGTAACATAATTTAACTAATAGATAAAATCTCCTTTTAAGCATAATCCATGAAAGATTACAACATATTTCAACTTTGACATAGAAGAAAGAGTTCTCACATAATATACATCAAGAACAACTATTTACAAATTGATTTCTTTTCTCACTCTCACTCCCAAGATATAGAGGAAGTGTAAGAGGCCATCTAACTAAACTATCTATTCCTCTAAAGACCTCAACTGATCACTAATGATGGAAGATAGATTTTGACTCCTCCTATAGAGATGAACCCTTTCCTTATAAATGTTTTAGTAGATTGTATGAGCTACTAGCTCAGCGTGTAATAAATCAACAAGAAACCATGATACTTATGAGGTATGACGTTAATAAATTTATAGCTCAGAAGAATATTAGCATGGCAGGTGAAGTCTATATATCCATACAACAAGGTAGGAAGTACTCATAATTGATTGCATATGTAAACAACTAAATCCAATCCTAATTTCTTTATAGAACCCATTTTTTATAGGCTTTGGACCCACATAAGGGGTACCAAAATATGTGGAAGCATCATAACAAGCTACAATATCACATTACAAGACTTATAGTAGACATGGCGACTCTAAGTATACTAACTAGATATCCATTCTACAATGAGCCTTGCCACATCTGGCCTCGACAAATAGTGGTAGTGGCCAGATTATCTGGACTTATCCTTAAAACTTGGGTACTTAGGAGAAGGGTCAAATCACTCTAACTTAACTATCCATGTCACTGGTTCCACAAGGGCTAACCATTTGACCAATATTACTATTATCTACACTAAAATTAGTATCACCGAAATCTTCAAGTGGATGTTGGGTACTCTACTATTTTAAGGAGTCATTCCTCATTGGAAGCAAACTCCCATACCCCTCTGATACACTTTGAATACCTCATCTTGTACTCTTTCATTTGGCATGCACATCTCCTCATTCATGGTACAAACCTTCATGATGGATTCTATAGTGTTTAGGACATTTAAATTCTAATTATTCTTTAGTTTTCAAGCAACAATCTATTATTTATACTATTTGTTTTAACCCTATACTTAGGGTACAAAAACTTTTTGGCATCAAATAAATCACTGACACTGATAGAAGAATAAGTAAGATCTAATTACCGAGCATACTCAATTTCCACTAAAATATCATCTTTTCTACACTTCATATAATATGAGTACCAATAATTATCGATCAACTCATGAATTCATAGTAGTAATCATTAGTTGTAGAGATTAGGGCAATTCTTGGGTCTCCAGTTCCTCTAATTATACTATTAGAATCTACCATACCTCAAGATAATACATTATAGGGATAGTGTCATATATAATACATCTCAAACAAGTTGTATTAAATCAATATATTAAATGAGATTTAGCATTTAATACCAATAAAATTCATTATATGAATAAACAAGCATAATAGTATAATAACTTTGTGATATTTGGCATTATTACTAACAATTGAAGGTTTGGAGGTGATTCTCTACTCATCTGGATCCAATCCTAGGTCATCAGTCTTAGATCTAGTTTTATTAAGTCCAAATTCAAGGGCTATTAAGCTTGGATGCGAGCTTATAGCTACAAAAATTACCTTCTAGAATCCCCACAGTAGATATCTTTCTCCAAAAAGAGCCTATGAGTTATGCACTCATGAGGGACTTCCACTAAGACACTACAGGAAGGTGGGCATCACATCAAGTCTGCATAGGCCGATCTGAATCCCCAAAATTTTAGGTTCATGTCTAATTGGCAACCAATGATGAGTAGGAACATCCCTAGAAAGGGAAAAGGAAGGACACTCGAAGTAGATATTGAGCAAGGGAGAATGCAAACGAGTAGAGATATGAAGTCAAAACTAACCTACCATGATAGATATGAGACTAGGGCATTGATATCTCCCCTATTCTTCATGTTCTTTCTAAAGTTCTCCCTAAACATTGCCTCTTCGTTCTCCACTTTAGAGGTTTATTTTTTTTTGGCGTAAGGTAAATATATTAAACCAAAAGAAGGTATAGTTTGGGAAAACTATACATTACAAAATGAGGCACCCTAAACCAGGGTCCTACAAAAACTAAACGTGGGGATTACATACAAAAACCCCAGTAAGTACGAGTGTTAGCGTTCATCCTATACAAAATATCCTTCCTGTTCTTCATATGCCACTTGAGTTCTTCAGCAAAGTTTTTAATGAAGGCTCATTGGCTGGTCTCCTTCTTCTCATGGCTTCTCTTGTTCCTCTCTTTCCACACATAATAACTGAGACCCGTAATACAAAGGAGGGTGTAGCTTTTCATGTATTTGTCATTTTTGTAAACATTTTCAGCCCACTTGATAGCTTCATACAGGTTGTTGGGTACATTCTGTCCCCAACCGTTTTTGAGGCACATCACACTCCAGACTTGCTTGGACCACGTACATCTGAATAAAAGGTGTGTGTTCGTCTCATTTGCACTCATGCAAAGAAGACAAGTCTCATCCATCGGGATACCCCAAGAAACCATCCTGTCATAAGTAGGGAGTCTATTGAGAATGGCCCTATAGCAAAAAATACTCCATTTGGGGTAGTGAGTGCGGCCACTTTAGAGGTTTAAGGCTCTTATTGTATGTATGAAATATGAATCCGATGAGAGAATTTTCATCGAATTCAGATATGTAGAATAAAAGTTATGGTCATTTTGTTTATTGAATGTTTTGGGTGGAAACACATGTTATATGCATTGTTTTGCATTGTTGTTCATCTATGTGGCCATCAGTCCATGCGGATATCAGTATATATGGCTTTCGGTCTGATAAAAGTGTAATATGAAGTTAGTTATGCACTTTTTTACCAAAATATTCATAACTCTCTCACTTTCATTTTGATTTGGTTCATTACTTTTGTGTTGGATTCATAGATGAATTCTTTGTGATTCTACAATATTAGTTTGATTAAATTCTCAAATGATAATGTATTTCTTAATTATTTACTCAAGTATAATCAATAAACTTCCCATCTACATGTGTGAGCTATTTCATACCAACTAAAGATCAGATCTCATGGTATTCTTCAAGTCATGATTTTGACTACCAAAGCATAAATTTAAAATAAAATAAGTACACAATAAACCACAAGGTAATTAAGGTACTAACAAAGGCTTAATTAACAAAAAAATTATTTTAATTTCTATGATTACCGGTAAGACATGATATGGATTGTAACATAGTGATAATTTGTTTGCTCGAATCCATGATGTCTTTGAGGGTTGCTCTTCATATTCGATCAGATGGAATTGGGAGTAGTTAAACCACCTTTCAAGACATGAATCTTGTAGGTTGGTCTTTAGTTACTCAAAGTTTGCTTGCCTTAGTGTATAGTATGTTTGGTGGATATCTGATTGTGAAGATCCTAGTTGGCCGAACAATGTAGACATGTGTTTGATGTCGTGTTAGTGTTTTTGACTTTTTTTAGGGTAATGACTGATGCACATCATTTAGCACATCAATCACTAGGAAAATTATCCTAGAATTTATCTTTTTTTTTACTTTTTGATAAAGGCTAGTATAGAAGGGTCGATCTATAGAGACAACGATGGAGATGGTTTATTTTCAAATCCGATTGTAAGAACAAGAATGTAAAATCCATTTTAAGAGTTTTTTAAAACTAAAATAAAATAAAATAAAGATGCTGAATTAAAGATCAACTAATGAAAAGAAAGAAATACCAAAGCTTAGGGATTTCACCACCGTAGCCGATGTGAAATGAGACCGAAGAAATCACACGATAAGAAAGATAACGGATGGCATGTGAAATATTTGTAAATGATTCACAAAATATGAACTCCTCATGAACCCATTAGTCCTCGCGTTCATGGATCCTAGTTCAATAATCCTAATGGGAATTTTTTTCAAGGTCTCATCCAAGTTCCCATGAAATCAATTTGGTTTTTCTAAATTTTGGATTCCACGACCGCATCTCCCAAGATTAACAAACAATGAAAATGAGAGTTCACTTCGTCAAAATCGTCGATATCCAAATCAAAACCATTTATCTAAAAAAATAATGTAAAACATCAATCTAATCATCACATGGCTAAGGGGTTGCTCCCCTCACTTTGGTAATAAGACTACTCTTGAGCTATAAGAGGGGAAGAAAAAGGAAGAAGGAAAGAAACCATAGACCACAATAAGAAGAATCTTCAAGGAGAACTAGGTGGTGCCAGTTAAATGGCTTGATCCCTTAATCCTCTATTCTAAGAGAAAAAAACAAGAAGTAAAGAATGAGAATAACCAAGATTCAGAGATGAAGAACTGCCTTTATATTTCAAAAGTGAAAGATTACAACTATGATAGTAAATGCGAGTACAGAATTGAAGACTACAAACTAAGACTCCATCACAAGTAAAACTCAATTTACAACTAAGACTCGATGACTTTTCTTGTGGAGTCCCCCCTCCTTTTATAGGGGAAGGAGGGGTGGAAACCTTGAAAGGAGATGAGAAGGAATGGAAGAGGCAGTTGTTGTTTGTCTTGATCAAGAGAAATCTTTTCCTTAACAGGCAATAAAGAAAATAATTGATTGCCTTCTTTTGACCCATCAAATTCTGACTTTCTCTCTATAGATTCCCATTACCGAATTTTCGTATGAATTTTGGCTGATAACGATCTTTAAAGTACGTATAAAAATATATTTGTCCTGTATATCTTTGAATTTCCTTTACGAATCATATTTAACCATTAAATTCTGCCTTCGGATGTGAGAGGTATGCCTATTTTGGTGCAAGGTATATATTTAAATGAGGCACTGCAAGAAAAACGACCAGACATGTTCACTGGTTGGTTGGACACTCAAATGACTACCAAAATAATTTGGAAATATATTTTTATTATATAAATTAAAATTATCTTTTCAAAATATATCTAAAATCTGAATTTGGAATTTGTATGTGAGAGTTATGACTGTTTTGCTCCTGTCTATACATGAATTTTAGGAACTGTGGGAATTGTGCAAAACTTCTTCCAAGAGAAATTAATGATTAGAGTGATTAGGCCATTTTCCTACAAAAATCCATAAGATATAATTAAAACTCCAAATAAAGAGAGAAAATATAAAATAATATAATTAATTATAAAACTAAAAAAATAAATAACAAAATAGTCCTAAAAAGATATCTAGATGATGTAAAAAAGTGATAAATACACATTTATCAAAATACCCCAGACTTGAATCTTTGTTTGTCCTCACACAAAAAAAATCACCAAATAATTCCAATTTATACTAATAACATGTATATCCTCACCCTTGTAACATCACTTTATTCCTTACCTCTAAATTTGTCCAAGCAACCGAATCTCTTAAAACCACAAGACACAAAATTCTATATTCCCTATCAAAAACAAATATCATATCTTGTTTCTAAATCAAGACTTTGTAGAAAAATACTTCATATTACTTTTACTTTAATATTCACATTTTTATTATTGTATTTTTTACGTGATTTGTTGTACAAGAACAAGATGAAATTGGGAGTGTGGAAACAAAGAAGGAAGTGATGAATTTTTTTATCCCTCCTCTATTTGAATCAAGATTTGAATTTGTGGAGTTGTGGCTACATTGGTCACAATTTTTTTTCATTTGCACTTTGACATCTTTTGATGATACACTCCTTTGTGGGGTATGAAATTTTTGATATGGGTAGCATGCCACCCAAACTTAATTTTTATCCGGCAGTGATTCTTTGCTTCTCTTTTTTAGAAAGAAAATTAAGGGGAAACAAAAGGTGTCCTTGTGCTTATAACTTCACACAGTTATTTTCTTTTTTGTTTTGTTTTTTGAAAGTATCATTACATCAGAAAGAATATTCATGTCAATCAAATTATAAAAGATTTATATCAAGTTAATTTATAGTTTAAAAATAGAGAAAAATTGTGTTTGGTTTTGATTGATTCCATACGACTCACCAAAATTTTCAAGGAGTGATGCTATTTTGGGGTCCTAGGTGACATGATGGTTTCAGACATTGCAATTTGTAACAATTTTTGTAAATGATTTACTAAATTCAAGGGGTACAATGATAAACATCTATTTATATTATCTGACTAGATAAAAGCCATTTTGCAATAAAAGAAATAAAACATGACTGACTAGATAATGGCCATGAACAAAGGAACTATATGCAAAACAAATAAAAAGGCAAAAATAATGCAAGAATAAAAAAGATAAGGGGTGGAATAATAACATACCACCCACCTCCACCCAAAAATTAGATTTTTGCTTGTCCCGAGCAAAACCCAAACCCGAGATGGAGGGAAGAAAATTGTTGGGTTCACCAGGAGGCCCTGGTAGCTCAAAAAATGTCCAACTAAAGGGGATGTCTATGAGGACTGGGACTTTTATCAGAGGAGCTACATAGTGTACCCTGTGATAGGGTAATCTTAGAATCTCAGTGGGGTGCTCATATTTTCTTTCACCTCACTTTCCCTCCAATATGATCCAATGATCTTCCTTCGATAGAAAGGGAAGTGTTGAAGATAGATGTGGATTGGGGGAGGTTGGCGGGTACCCAACCAGTAATGTCGGTAGAGCAGGATGTAAAGAGTTAGGTGGAGGATGTGGCTTAGGTTTTCCACCATCATAATGACCTCCATATGGGAGAATTGAAGATGATACAAAAGATTTCAAACCATTTACAAATGTGTTTTGCTTCTCCTAAAAAATAATGCCATCAACATTGGGTTTGGTAGGTTTCATTGTTGATATAACATATGGCTCTAATTCTTTTGTACAAAGGGTCCCCAAGGACTTAGGAGGAATGATGACGTCTTCCTTGTAAACAACAGAAGGGGGTGTATGGGCTTCTTCCAAGGGTGTCTCTTCTTCTAAATCAGCCTTATGTAGAATTAGAACTGGTTGTGTCAAAATGGGAGGAATTATTTTGTCAAAGGGGGTTGGATGCTCATTATCCAAAATATACTAAAAGAAAGGGATTTGGTCTCTGATATCAATTGGGTTTATGTTAAGGATGGGAGGAGTTGTTGGATCTTCATAATGACTCTTCTACTTTGACATTTCAAATTCAACTAATAAAGTCTCTAAAGGAAAGATAGGGATAACAACGTCCCTATACCAACATCCTCATCACACACAAAATATGGCTCCATGTTTTGTTCAATTTTTTAGGATCCGACATATATGACACAAAAATAGGATCATCGTCGTCATCGTCAGCAAGAACTATCTTGGGTAGTTCAAGATCTATAGGGGGAGCATGTGATTGAGCCGCTAATAAGGTAGCTAATAGGCCTTGACTGAATTCAAGTTTTTCTTGTCCTTCTGCTGGCATCTTCTCTAGGGTCTTAAGTCTCTCTTCTTGTAGGGGAGTGAAATGAGTTTCATAACTGGGTTCCCTAAAAGTTTGTCCATCCTCACCATACCCCCAATGATGATCTTGGGCCTGATGCTCAGCATGTTGCTTGTGGTATTGCTCCTCATAATAATCTTTAGAAGATGTTGGATTGTAATTTCCATTGTATCCATTATGGTGGGAAGATTAAATATTATAAGGTGTCACTAAATCATGGGGGAATATATTTGGAACATTTGGGTTTTGGGATTGGGCTTTCAACAAAGTGGCTAATAAGGTTTGGCTAGTTATCAATTTTGCTGCCATCTTCTCTAGGGACCTAAGTTTCTCTTCTGGCTAAGGATTATATTGGGTATCATAATTAGGTCCATTTCTCCCAAAGTTCTATTGGTCATACCCTTCAAAATTATGTTGATCATACCCCCCTCAAAAAATATATAGAAAGGTTCCGCATAATGGTTCTCAGAAAAATACATATTCACATTATATCCATCAGGATTTTTGGGATCGTAAAGAGAGGTGTTATAGGGCAAAGTCGGATAGGTAAGAGATGCATGGTGGTAAAGACCACAATAATAACATTATAGGGGATATTGGGATGCCCACTCCATTTAAAAATTTCCTGAAAGATATGTCAATCAATGCATGAGAGAAGAGAGATTACAAGATAATGGGTTAGTCAAAATTACGAAGAGAACTAAAATTCTAAAGCTAAAAAAATTATGGAATAAATTAAAATTACAAAAAAATAACTAGAAAGCAGTAATGCTGGAATGGAAACTCAGCAGAAAGAGGAGATATACTTCTGGAATTGTTCTTGGAAGGTAAAAACAAATTACAAAAAATCTAAGAAAGAAATTATAGAACAATGCTAAAAATTATTGAACAAGCTAAAAGAAAATTATGAAACAAAAATAAATTATGGAATAAGATTAAATATTATAAAAAGAATAAACTAGAAAGCGATATTGCCAGAATAGAAACTCGGCGGAGGGAGGAGATACACTATCGGAATGTTACTCGATAGGTTAAAAAGAATTACAAAAATAAAAAAAAAATTATGAAACAGAAGATATAGAACAAGACAAAAGTTATACAAGTTAGAGAAATATGAAAAAAATTATACAACATATACAAGCAAGTAGATCTGAAAAACAACCTTGCTGTCCTCGACAACGGCGTCAAATTGATGCACGTCGTTTAGCACACCATTCACTAGGAAAATTATCATAGTGTTTATTCTTTTTCTACTTTCCGATAAAGGCTAGTATAGAAGGGTCGATCCACAAAGACGGTGATAGAGATGGTTGAGTTTCAAATCCAATTGTGAGAACAAGAATGTAAAATCCATTTTTAGAGTTTGTTAAAACTAAAACAAAATAAAATAAATATGTTGAATTAAATATCAACTAATAAAAAGAAAGAAATACTAAAGCTAAGGGATTTTACCACCCTAGCTGATGTGAAATAAGGCCGAAGAAATTACATGATAAGAAAGATAAATGAAGGTTTGTAAAATATTTATAAATGATTCACAAAAGATGAACTCCCTATAAACTCATTGGTCCTGGCGTTCACAGATCCTAGTTCAATCATCCTAATGATACTTTTTTAAAGTCTCATTCGAATTCCCATGAAATCGATTTGCCACGGTCACATCTGCCATGATTAACAAGCGATGAAAATGAGAGATCACTTCGTTAAAATCGTCGAGATCCAAATAAAAAACTATTTATCTAAAAAATCATGTAAAACTTTGATCTAATCATCACATGGCTAAGGGGTTTCTCCCTTCGCATCAGTAAGAAGACTACTCACTATCCATAAGAGGGGAAGTAAAAGGAAGAAGAAAAGAAGCCATAGACCAAAGGAAGAAGAATCTCCAACGAGATCAAGGTGGTGCCAGTTAAATGACTTGATCCCTTAATCCTCAGTTCCAAGAGAAAAGAATGAGAAGTAAAGGATGAGAATAACCAAGATCCAAAGAAAGAACTGAATTTGTATTGCAAAAGTAAAAGATTATAACTATGATAGAAAATGCGAGTACAAAATTGAGGACTACAAACTAAGACTCCATTATAAGTAAGACTCGATTTACAACTAAGACTCGATGGCTTTTCTTGTGGAGTCCCCCTTCCTTTTATAGGGGAAGGAGGGGTGAAAACTCTGAAAGGAGAGAAGGAATGGAAGATGTGGATGTTGTTTTTCTTGATCAAGAGAATTTTTTTCCCTTAATAGGCAATAAAGAAAATCATTGATTTCCTTCTTTTGACCCTTCAAATTCTGATTCTCCCATTATCGAAGTTTTGTGCAAATTTTGGATAGTAAAAATCTTTAAAGTGCATCTGAAAATATAATTTTCCTGTAGAACTTTGAATTTTCTTTCCAACGCATATTTAACCATTAAATTATTCCTTCGGATGTGAGAGTTATGTCTATTTTAGTGCAAGGTATATATTTAAATCAGGCACTACGGGAAAACGAACATGCACATTCACTGGTTGGTTGGATAGTCAAATGACTACTAAAATCATAGGAAAAATATTTTTCTTGTATCAATTGAAATTATATTTTCAAAATATATCTAAACTCAGAATTTTGAATTTTTATGTTGGAGTTATGACTATTTTGGTACTATCTATACATGAATTTCAGGAACTACGAGAATTGTGCAAAACATCTTACAAGAGAAATTAATGATCGGAGTGATTAGGCTATTTTCCTACAAAAATCCATATAATATAATTAAAAATCCAAATAAAGAGAGAAAATCTTAACTAATACAATTAATTATAAAAATAAGAAAATAAATAATAAAATAGTCCTAAAAAGATATCTAAAGATGTAAAAAACGTGATAAATACACATTTATCAATGACATTTTCACGTGTTGAAGCAGGCTCTTAGGCACCTTCATATGAGTAGACAGTCAAATTTAAAACAAAAATTGGTTTCTTAGTTCAATCTACACAATAGTAGAAAGTACCATGATTTAGGAAAATTATAAAGATATCTCTCTTTAGTCTAAATCATGAGACTAAAGAGAGATATCTTTATAAAGATATGGGACTAAAGAGAGATATCTTTATAATTTTCCTAACAATAGTACCATGACAAAACAGAAGTATTTATAGCTACGGTAACATCAAAAATGGATATTATATTAGACAGTGACAACAACAATAGAAGTAGAGGATAAGTGCATGTAGGTGATAGTAGAAGTAGAGGAGGAAGTTTGGCAGTGTCATTAACAATATAGGTGGAAGCAGTGATGGCAACAACAACCACACATAGGTGGAAGTAACCTAGGTCAAAACCACCATAGCCAAAAATTGTCCAAATATTTCAAGATGAAATGAGAAAGAGGACAAGTTCTAGTTTGGAGGGCTATAAAAGACCCTAATGCAATGGCTAATAATGTAAAACGACCAACTAAAGTCTTTGGATGTGTCGATTGTTTCTAAAGAAAACTGTTGACTAAAAGGATTTACTTGAATGAATTCTAGGTAATCCTAGCACCATCAATTTATTTTATCAAACCATAATTTATGATTATGTATATGGTTCTCAAATGACAATCATCAACATAAAACATGATGCAAAAAATAGTTTCTAGTGTACCCTAATCACCATTAACTTAGGTTTTACTTCATGTTTTTTCTTTTCATGGTTTAGCTTTTGAACACTCAAATAAAATTTAAAGCTCAACATTATATACCAAAGGATAGTAGATATTAAAAATTTTGTTATACTTGGAATTCTCCCTAATTTATCATCTTCCTTTGGTTTGAACCCTACATATTAGTATGTCAATAAATGTTGTGTGATTGTAGTCTCTACTAATATAGTTTGTTCCTTAGGGTTGGGTTAAGACTAATGTTTGATCTCTATGCCACTCTCTTAGCGTTAGTATAGAGCATATGAAAAATCTCATTAGTAGTTTCGATGAAATTTGAGCATTATTGTATATCTTTCTGAGGAAATATTAATGATAAGGAATGTTAGATAGTGCATTAGTTCTATTGTTTTAGAAGTAATGATGAAATCATATGGTAACATTTAAGTGATTTACTTATAACTAAAATTTTACCAAAATATTAGTTGCACGTGAAATAATGTGTTCAAAAATTCTTATTGATACGAAGTTGACACATTGACCCCATGGTCCGTGATATTGAATGTATTGTAAAAACAACAACTATGCATCAGAGAAAAAACTGAAGAAATGTCGATGCTTGAACAACCACATGATAGCATTGGTGCAAAGGCATATACTATAGGTGCACCTATGGATATCATAGACATTGCTTGTCCTAGATCTACTAAGAAATGCCAATCCAATATGATTACTATCATTTAACTTACATGACATCCAATAAAGATCGAGTGTATTGTTTTATCGTGAAATAGGTTGTTGGATATTACATGATGTCTAGGAAAAAATAGGAGAGGATATAGGGCCACCTTGGAATCCACCAAGCAACTAGAGGCAGATTTAAGAAGCGGTTATAGACCACATACACCCATATCTTCTCACTTCATGTTATATGCCAAGTTTCTTCTCATTTTTTATTTGTTTCATCATGCAGTTCATGTTCTTCTTATAGATTGTACGTGCAAGTTAAGAGCATGAGGAACTAATCTATTTTCCCTGAGAGCAAAGAGTGGGCTGACATGAAACTATTGTTAGTGCATTACAAATTGATTTATATTTTGTTTGTTGTTTCAGATTCCATGAAATGAATTATGATCTTTGTTGAATATGATTGATCACTCTATTTTATGTGTGAGATAGAATTCATTGTTCAGATACACTTGTTCCATGGATTTTATTGAATCCAATGATATCATAGAATGCCTAGCATTCGATGTAATATAAATACACAATCAATTTAATCAATTGACAATGGAATACTGTCATGGTGAATTTGGAATTTAAGACGTTCCTATATTTTTAATTTAAACCAATGTAATCTTCATAACTAAAACGTATGTTTTAAGACTCACTGGTTTCAAAGTTATGTTAACAAAACATGTTTTAACACTTTATTTTTTTAATCTAGTCGAATCAATCTCTTTTACCCCATGGAGTGCAATATATAAATCCATTTTTACATGTGACATAGGATTGCTAACACTTTCGCTAATAGTGAAAAGATTGCCAAACTTCAACATTTGGCCAAACTTATTTGCTTTTCCTTGTCCGCTCGGGTGGAGCCAAAATTTGGTTTTTATGTTTTGTCACTGATCTAAATGTTTATCTTGATTTTTCTTTATCATTACAAATATAATGTGGTGGAGACTCTGAGCTTATTATTATTTTTTACCTTTTTCATGTTTTTTTAAAACCATTGAGTTAGATTTTCCACATAAAATGATATTATGTGCTATATATATTAAAATATTGAGGTATGTGTAATGAATATGATATCCAAGTCACTACATTCAAAAGATTGCATCACCATCATGGAAAGCTCTTTTAGTTCAATGAAAATTTCCCCACGTGTTCAACCCCACCATCAATACATCAAGATCATCTTTGAGAACCTTACATTACTAGCCAGAGGTTGAAGTAGAATAAGGAAAAGTTCTAGCCATGGCTAGCTTCTAAGACAAAAAAAGAGTTCATAGGACTTTTCGGCCACCTTCAATACATCTTCACATATATCATCCATCTTGCCTCCATGTACCAATTATTAGGAAAGGAATGGAGAGAGAAGCTTTTGATTCATTTTCTCATGCATTGAGAAATCATGTCATGTCCATTTCTTTAATAAATAGGTCTTTGTTTATGTTACATGACTCTGAGTCTAAGAAATCTGGAACCACAGAAACATCAATTGAGACAGATGTACAATAGAGTTAGGTACACAAAATAGAATGATAACAAACTCTAGCCAACAAACAGGAAAGAGAAGATGAGTTTGTTATATCTTTAAATCTATTTTGATGTATCTTTAGATGAATGTTGAGTCATAGTATCATCTAGTTTATTCAAACACTCCCCCACAAGTTGTATCAGAGAGAATTGCAGACATAGCTTGGATATCAGATACCAAAACATGTCTTTCGGGAGAGCTTCGATAAACAAATCAAAAAGTTGATCTTTTGAAGCAACAAACTTTCTGATAATATCGCCAAGAGAAACCTTCTCCCTAATGTAGGGATAGTCCAACTCTATATGCATCACTAACTAATAAAATCATGATTTAAATTGAAATACAAAGCACTATTATTATCATAGAAGAGAGTAGTCAGTAAATGTTGATGTATATGAAGTTTTTAAAGGAGATAAGAGAACCATGTCAAGTCTATAGATGTTAATAAAGAGACCTATGTTTTGCTTCTGTAATTAAGTTAGAGATTGTTGGTTGCTTTTTAGATGACCACAAGACACAAGTTCTCTCAAGGAAGACACAAACAACATTTGAAAAATAGGAGATAGAATAATCCTTGTCAAGACAGATCTAAACTCTGAGATTTAAGGAACCTGTGATATATCAAAAAATTCTCTTAATAGGAGAAATATGAATGGAAGTTGGGATATGAATAGATTGACAACCAAAATCACCCCATAGATGATATAAGGTCAAGTCAATGTGAGGTTGTAAGGATTGGGATCCCAGAGGGAAACCACTCCCTACTAAAAATTTGAAGAATAAAACCTCTAGTCCAAACACACATTTAAGGTATCCTGGAGTGGGTGTAAAATTTTCAAATCTTATTAATGGTTTGCAAAACAACCAGAGTGTAGCAACAGAAGAAAATAATGACTATATTCAATTTCTCAACAAGATTACAAAGTATAACTCAATCTCCTACGTAGGGTTTACATGTATGATACAACATAAGGATATAAGATAGAGGGAAGTCTAAACCATAACAACTTTGTCTCCAAGCTTTAACTCCTTAAGCTATATCCATATCTCATGCCATATCATCCAAGTCCTTCACCCCGGGTTGGAAGCATAATCCAACAAGAATAGAAAAATAGAAGACATCAATAAAGGCTGGTATGTGCATACTAAATAGAAAATTGAGTAATTTAAAAGAATAAAGGACAATAAATATAAAAGGATTCCCATAGAAAAGACAAGGACTACCCAAAAGGGCATAAAAGGAAAAGAACAACAACAATGAGATACTTGCCATTAAAACAATTAAAAGATTATGCCATATATATTTACATCCAATGCCATGGTGGGAAAGGAAGCTCAATAAGAGAAAGTAGGGAACACACCCCACAATCATCATCAACATGCATGCATGTGAGATAAGCATAGCCCTAGATTAATATAAAGACATGGTGGCCAAGTCCCATAAACCTAAAACCTGATAGATATTGGCACATATCAAACTCTCAAATATATAAAACATGGGCCAAGAATCATACATCTTGCCCTGGCATGGGGAATCATACATCCGCCACCCAAATGTATATAAAATGGGCCAAGAATCATACATCTCGCCCTAGGTATGAGGTAACCTTTCCATCCCAAAAGAGTAGGAAATTATACATCTGCTTAGTAGGAAATTACACATCTACCATAAACAAAAACCAATGCAATTACACTACTCTAGTGTTACTGAATCACATAGCATGTAAAATGTAGAGGCAAGTAAAAAAGTATAGTCAGATTATACAAACTAGTCACCACATAAGTGACCAACATATACATCCACCTCATAAGTGGGCAAAAGACATCACATGCCATCTTATAGAGTTCCATCATGTACAAAGCATATGAAAAGAGTCCAAAAGAATATACATGATCACATGATCAATAACAAATAAGATAGTTCACAAGAACCATGATATCAAAAGAAAAGAGTAATGTGTAGACTAATGTCCATAGGACCAAGAGAAAGGAGAAAATAGGACAATTGCTCAACAAGAATAATTGGGGATGCAGACATACCTCATCTTTAGAGTCTACTATGTCCAAAGACAAGTCCAGGTCCAAGCCTAGGCCTCCAAAGAACCTATGATGCATATATGTGGAATTAGGGTTAGGTTTCCATTAATTATACAAAACCCTTAAAACCACATTTTTCTTACTGTGTGAATCAAGTTATCAAAACCATGCCATGTTTTAGGTTAGCTTTTCCTGAGTACAAAACATATTTTATTATATTTTTTTGACTTATAAATTATTACTTATGAATTTTACAAGTTATTACTTATTTAGGCTAATCCATTAAAATCATCTCTTTATAACATTTGATTCAGGTGACAAAACAAACACCATTAGAAAGCTTTCATTTTCTAAAGACAACGAGTATTTATTTGTAATTTTTGGATAAGTAAATAATTAGTTATGAATTTTCAAAGCTTGACCAATAAGAAAAAGCCACATAAGTAAATAATCGAGAAAAAGCAAAAGAGAGAGAGGATCCGGGATGGATTAGCTGACATGGCCCAATCAGAGGCTGCCATGTCACTCAGTCAAAGGCCCGCTTGACTTGTAACCAAACAAAATAAAAACGGAGGCAAAAAGATGAAAGTACCCTCGATTGAGGAACAAAAATTGAAGAAGGTGGGAGGGTAGATAGGTAAATTACTCGCGGGCCATATCCTTTGTGAGACAGCAGTGCCATTGCAGCAACTGCACCAGAACTGAATTGAGGAAAAGTGGGGCTATGGCCAACGCATCCAATTGGAAATGCTCAGATCATCGGTCGAGCCTCGGGAACCCTTCCGACCAACTATTGCGGCGATGGACACCCACGCGAGCAGAAGTGAAGTCCCACGGTCCGACGCCGGAGACAAGAGACAGGGAACAAGCTTGTAGGAGAAAAGTTGGCCAAGAGAAACTCAAAACATATCTGTTGGGATCTCGTGAAGATGAAGGAAGATATATATATATATATATATATATATATATATATATATATATATATGTATATATGTATATATTTGTATATATGTATATATATATAGGAGAAGGTACACCGAGAAGCAAGGAGACCCTGAGAAGATCAGAAATAGGGAAATGGGAAACTCCTTGGTCGATCGGGAGATTTGATGAAGGAAACCCTATTAAATATGGGGTCAAACAACTCGGAAGTAGGTAAGGAAGCTAAAGAAAGCAAGAAAATAGGGAAACGTGTGAAGGAGAGTGTGATCGGGAAAAAATGGACGTCGTTGTTACTGTTTCAATCTGAGCCAGAGTCAGACGAGTAGAGGAGACGATTGTTTACCACTGGATGAGTCTGCGAAACCAAACGAAACACTTGAGCTGCACGATTAAAGTAAAAACAATCCAGGTCACGTGACAAATATATATATTCGAAACCTTAATCCAATCAAACTCAAATAAGGTGAACTTCGATATATTATTTCCTTTTTATCTTTCTTAAATTGAAGGTCCAAACATTAACCAAATTAGATGGAATTTTGCATAGAGGCTGATTAAAGCATGTAGATTCTGATTATGCAATTAGATTTACATTTTAAGAACTTTAGATGTGTTAAATAAAAAAAATCCTATTTTCTCTTTCCTCAAGCATTAATGACATTGGGATTATACAAATTTTATGAAACTGGACATGAATTTTCCATCAATTTTACATGTTATATTTGTTTGAGCATTTATTTAATATTTTGAAGGTTCTACACACTTTCTCTTTCCTAATTTCACCTTTTAAGCAAGCTTTCTCCAAATTGGTTGAAAATTCACCCAAAAGCTATATTTATTATGCAGATTATGAATCCAAGATTTTTTTTCTCTTTTAGAGTCATGTATTATTTTATTTGATATTTTGGGGAAAATTTAGATCTTCTCTTTCCAAAATGAATTAAATTAATTATTATTATGTGAATAATGTGAAACTTGACTCCCAAGGCAATTGGGACCCAAGGAACATGGTTATTAACTTAGATTTCACTTTTGGGATTCTTTTTAATGAATTATGTCATAATTAATATTTTTGGCCATTAATATCACATTAATACTTAGGTTATCATATTATTTCACTATTACCATGATTGCTCATCCATTTATGTTACATTATCTCCAAGAGAATTATGTATGATTATTATGATTCATTATTATCTCATATGACATATTTTATGTGTCTATTATTGGCCCAAGACTAATGTGAGAACATTAGGTTACATTAGGGTGATTTTTACATGCATTAGCTCATTAGTTTATACTAAACATCTTTTAGGCCTAAAACCTTAACCTTGTTTGGCTATGACCAAAGGATCAAACTATTAGGGTAGGGTTTGAGATCCGATATGTTACAGAGGTACTGTAAATACTCAACCATTCTTCTGTTGGTCCTTGGGTCAGATAATGGACTACCATGTTGCTTTATGTAATCTCTAAGAAAAGAAGGACTGGCCGGAGTAGTGATTAGCTTTTAGTCCAGTAACCCCTCTCATTGAATAAAATCACAAGCATACCTAGCCTGATGTAGAAGAATACCATTTTCATTAGAGGTAATGAGAACTCATATTCCAGAAGAGAGATGATTTGTTGAACTAGAAGACAATTGTTCCCAATGATTAATGTATCATCTACGTACACCAAAAGTTAGATGAGATGTTAATAAGCTAAATATACAATTGTGAAGATTATTAGTACTAGATCTGAATCCCAAGCTCAAAATATTATGACTTATGTGATTAAACCAGGCCCACGAAGCATTTTAAAGCCCATAAAGATCCTAATGGAGCTTGCAAATGTGTGTAGGAGGAGTTGTACTAATAAAACCGGGTGGTTGTGACATAAACATGTCTCTATCAAGAATTACATTCAAGAAAGCATTACAGAAACCTAATTAAATGAAATCCCATTGTTTAGAAACAACAATAGCAAGAACTGCCTTGATAGTAGGGGATTCGATAATTGGACCAAACATCTTGAGATAGTCTACACCTTTTTCAAGATGAAACCCTTTAGGAACTAATATTTCCTTAAGACAATCAATACTTCCATGAGTTTAGTATTTGGCTTTGATCACCCATTTACAACAAAGTATATTCTGACTCGAGTGTCATTCAACAAAAGTCCACATGCCATTTTTGTGTAAGGATTGGAGTTCTATGTTCATTGCTTGCTTCCACCCTTCATGAATTAAGTCTGATGTGATAGTGTTTGGGAGAGGAGGTGAGTATATTTCTAAAATGGCATATCAAGAATTAGGTTCAGTAACACCAAGTTTCTATCTTGTAACCATGGGTGAATGTTATTAGGAGAGGATGGGTCAGGTTCCCAATCATTGTGGGAATCCAAAGAACTAAATTCATGGATTTCTAAAAACTTGGAATGATGAACCAGTTGGTTCGCATGCCCAACCAGTCAGTTGGCATGGTGAACCGATCAGTCACTCCACGAAATAGTGGTTTCACAAGTTTCCTATTCTGAATCAATTTGGTAATCAATGCATGATCAATTCTAAGCATGACATCAACATCAATCCTAGTTTCAATCGAATTGGCAACTGAACTGGGCAACCGAGATAGTGAACCGATTGGTTCACATAGTGAAATGTTTGTTTCACAAGTAAAATGGTCATTTCACTTGTCTAATTTTAAAAGAAGTTCAACCAATATTGATTCCAATTGACCTGACACTCCCATTGATTGGTTCAACACTTGAACTGGTTGGTTCAAAGTCTAACCAATCAATTTTGAAACTCTGTTGTTTAATTGAATACCTAAACACCTTTAGTAATCAAATTAAACACCAATCATGAATATACTCCTTTGATCCTAGTGTATCCTATGTGTGTGACCCTATAGGTCCAAACTTATGCTGGTAGTGAATATTTAGAGCCAACTTGTGACATCACAAGCAATGAGTGGCATCTAAAAACACATCATTACCACCCAAGTAATTCAGAAAGTTGAAGAACAACTTCAACCAACATCCCATGATTAGTTTTATCATGATTGAATATTCTTTTGATCTGATATCCGAATTGAACTCAAGGCATGGAATTGTCATCCTATGAATGTTTAGTCCATGTTCCTTGAACTAGAGCAGACTGTCTAAGATGCACATGAGCTCACATATCATATATTAATTCACATGATTATGGTCATACATTTCTTAGTCTCACTTATCAAGAGGCCATGGATATCAATCTCCTGTAGTAAGGAAAAATCCCATCTACACCACTCACATTCTATTCTCATGTGTCAAAGTGCACCCAAGCATCACTGTTATGGAAACCCTTATTCAGAATCATGTTGGATGATGTCAAAGTACATGAATGACATGTGATGAATGTAGTGACTTCATGTCTAAGAACTAATTATTGCATATGTGTAACCCTTTACACCCAACTCTTCCTTATTAGCACAACCAAAGAACCAATTATTTTAGTGCTTCTCAAGTACTTAAGGATGTTCTTTATGGTAGTCCAATGACCTTCATTAGAATCTAACATATACCTTCCCGTCATGTCCGATACAGGATATTTCTAGATATGTATATATATATATATATATATATATATATACTATCATCATGCCCAATACATATGAGATAATTGTATATCCTATCATCATGTTCAATACATACAAGATAATGAGATAAGTACATAACATTGCATTCAAGATATATCCAATTACGAATTCATATGGTATCTATCCATGTGTTCATGTTCTTTGTAATAATTGGGACATTAGGCTCATAAGAGACTAACTCCATGGAACATGGACAAGTTCTCTCAGTGAGTCTTGCATGTTGAACCCTTTCATATATTGCCAATGTATTTGCTCTTTCGTAGGTCAAGAAACTTTCTAGATCTATCTCTATATATCTCAATCCTTATCACATAGGATCTCTTGTCTAAACCCTTTCATACATAAGGTATTACTAGCCATATTTTAACATTTATAGGATAAGGATGTTATTCCCCACCATCATGTGGAATATAAATATGCTCCCACTAAATGTTTTGTAATCATAGATTCCATTTTCATTCAAACTCTTTGACTATATTTTCAAATAGAAGATTCTAACTTTGAGATGGTTGCTTCAATCCACAGATTGACCTTCGTAGCTTATAGACTTTATTTGGAATATTAAATTTACAAAATCTTTAGGGTGTGTCACGTACACATGCTCATAATTATTCTAGTTAAGAAATGCAGTATTAACATCCATATGACAAATCTCACAGTCTTACTAAGCTACAATTGCAAGCATGACCTTGATGGATTTAACCATGGTAACTGGCGAAAGACTTCACATGTTCAACACCTTGAGCTTGTTTGAAACTCTTTGCAACCAATATACCCTTCCATGTTGGTATTCATCCTAAAGACCCAAATGTACCCAATGGGTTTTACCCCTTCAGATGGATCCACCAAGGTCATACCTTGTTGGTTTACATGGGCTTCATCTTGGATCTCATGGCCTCAAGCTATGCTTTAGATTCAGGTTCCTCAATAGCTTCTAGGTAGGTTGTTGATTCATCATATATGACCAACTCACCACCTTTTGAGCCATAAGATGTTATAATCTTTCAAGTTCAAGGTGTGTTCTTCTAGAATAATGAGTCTTGTGTGTTACATAAAGAAATTGAGAGTCCACAAAAACTTGTGATTCTTCATGTTCCTATGGTACCTCTTTAGGTTTAATGTTTTTTGTTTGTCTTAAACATTTTGAATTCTACTTTTAGTCCAACTAATTCCTTTTGAAGTAAGTTCCTCTTCAGGAATACAACTATCCAGATTAGCAAACAACTTCTTGTTGGATTGGGATAGTAGTATTTTAGCAAAATAACATGTATGTGATTTGTGGACAAAGATTTTCAAGAAACTATTTTCTTACATAAGCTTTCAATCCTAATGAGTATAACATACATATGGGACAGCTCCAATGCCATATCTCATATGGTGTCTTTTGAACCATTTTAGACTGTACATCATTTTAGTGTAAAGCATGTGGCCAAAAGAAATTGGAATATCAACTAGATTTTATTGATAATCGCACTTTTCTAACATGGTGTGATTCCTTCTTACTGATACACTCTAATGATACACTATCATTGTGTTTCAGGTGGAGCTCATCCTGATACATTATCATGATCACCCAGAAGGTTCCCAAACTCTTGGTTTAAAATATTTCAACATATATCACATCAAAGTATCGTAATACTTCTACCAAGTTAGTTACGTACTTCATTCACAATCTCCTTGAACACTTCAAGAGATTCATACTTGTATTTGATTACATACAAATTCCATATCTACAGATAACAACAGTAAATATAATGAAGTACTAGTAACTACCTTTAGCATTTATTCTAAAAGGTCTATATACATCAACATGTATGAGCCCTAATATAATAATCAATCTCTGACTACATCTAGTGAAGATTTATGGTAATATTACCCAATAAATAAGAATAGCATGTCTGTATCGGTTCAATAACCAAAAGAGTCTAGATAACCATTGATGAGGCTACAAGCATTGCACCAAGAAAAACCCTAAGAAAAATATCTTAGGTTTACAAAAAGTGGTGCACTAATTCCCCACTCCACATGAGGAGAAGCCTTATTGCAGTATACTTATGGATTGAACCCAAAGGACAATTTTTTAAAGAAGTTTAATATGATTTAGAAGTAAAAAGAGTAATATTTATAACCGGATAGTTGACATATTGATTAAACTAAGTTTTTTTCGAAACCAACAAAGATTAAGGAAGTAAGTAATAGGTAATAAAGATCACCAAGGCGTGGAGTTTCTCTACTCGTGCATGTGTAATTATCCTAATAATATATAACTCTCCAATAGTCGTTGCTAAATCAAGGCTTAGTTACTGCACCCTCATGGGATACATGTCAACACCTAGTATAGACTCCCATGGAACCGACTATCCTCGGCACCCAAGTTCGTCGCCTATGCTACTGAACGCCTTTACTTACGATTGACCATCCTTGGCACGTAGCAAATCAAAGTCCAAAAACCTCACTATCCATTGCTGACAGCTCAGGGGGATAATAAGATCATTTTGTTGTTCTAATCACCCTCACAGAAACCTACATATCCATGATAATAACTAATATACAAAATAAGTTGTCAATTTGCAAAGCAAGGCATCGAGCATAATGATACTTTATTTAGCAACTATATTATCAAGTTTAGATACAAGCTAAGGTAAAATATGGGTGATCGGGGCTAGTCCCCATGCCCCAACACAAGGTGTCTACTCGCTCATGGAAAGGGACAACAACAAAGAGATAATAGGAACAATGGAGAAGGCCATGATGCCCGATGTAAGAAGACCAATCTCTCCACTGTGTTCGTCACTCCACGCTAGGGTTTGTGCTGCAAAATGGGACTTCTAATCACTAATCAGAGACCCCTCGAATGGACGATAAGAGTTCCCTTTTCTAGATGCATTCCTCACCTCTGAAACCCTAAAGCTGAATGCTTGTGGTCGAAGGCATATTCTTGCATGGCCCATACTCAGTCCAAATAGGTGACTCACGTGGGTTGCTCAGTTTGAACCTTGCGCTCGGTCCTCTAGAGAGACAACATGGATGAACCAGAATGAGCTAGATGTTGGGAGCGTGCACCAAGGCAACAAAGTCAGGAGAACTCCGGGCGAAGAACAGCTTGAGTTGAGATAATGGTAGAACCGTTCTCTTGACTAGGTGGTTGGAAGGGTGATCAAAAGGAAAGCTTTCATGCCTTCCTTCCCTTGAGGCATAACATCTTGAGGGATTAATCGTCCATCTAGGCGTCACGATGTTACTTTGGCTAATTCTGCATGAAATTCATGTCAAAATGCATTAAAATATGAAAAAGGGAAAATAATTACATTTAAGTAAATATAAAGCTAAAACTAGGAAATAAAGACACAACAACCCCTTAAAAGAGAATAAAACAACATGTAAAAATGGGTAAAAAATATACTCATCAAACTACCCCAGACTTAATCCTTTGCTCGTCTTGAGTAAAGCAAAATAAAAAGGATATCAAAAATTGATACTAGGTTCCAGGCCTTCCTCTACCAATCAAGCAAACCTCATAGTCCCCTTTCCACCAATAACGATCAAGCGACCCTAATCCTTGGGGGTCACATAGTCACGCTTGGATATCCCCCAATTGGGTCTTGTTCCTCTAATCACTAGACCCCAAACCTACAAGGAACTACTTTCATATCAATGATACTCCTGATATGTTTGTGCAAGTAGAAGTAAGCACAAGCATTGGCTATTAGGCTGATTGGGGGAGAATTTTGGTAACTCCCCTTGGTATGAAAATTGGATGAAAGGGGGAGGAAGACATGGCGTGAACCCGATTCCTTGATCTCTCCTCTATTCAACTCAAGATCTTATATGTGATTTATTTATTTATTTGTCTCTCCTCTATTTGACTTGAGAATTTTTTTTTTGCAATTACATTGACCATATGTTTTCATTTGGGCTCATTGGCCTCTTTTATTCATACATTCCTGTAGAGAAATTTGGAAGGAGAAAGCATTCATGGAAGGGATGCCACCTCAGACTTAGGGTTTGGCATATAGTGGAAATTTCATTCATCATTTTTTTCATATGGATGATGAAGAGGTAAGAAGTGATAGAAGAAAAAGTGAGTAAAAAAGTTGACTTGTGCTTCTCCATTTTATTGCTGCATTGGAATTAGATCATCATATTATATCAGTTAATCCAGTTAATATATAGGGTAAAGAGGTGTTCACGAGTATTTTTGCAAGTCATGTTGGAGGCACATGTGGCTTGACCTTTCAGATTCCATCTTCTTATCATCACTTCCAAGGGGAGAGATGCTCAATTGTTGTCATCGGGGCCTGTAACTGTTCAAAATATGCCTATTCCTTAAAACTTCCTTTTGCATGGGTTAGCATAAGAACAAGAAAAGAAAAAGGATAGTTCATTCATATATTTTCCATTTTTGAGCATACATCACAGTGATCGGATAGGTAATGGTCACAGCTCACATAAAAAAATGAAAAAGAAAACAAAAAGCAAGACATATACAAATAAAAGGATGGAAAAGGAGAAGCAGCGCTTGAGTATGAAAAAGAAAGGGAAAGGTTAGAGTGGAGGTGTTGGAGAAGGATGACGTACCACCCACCCCATCTCCAACATCAAAATTCTACCCATCCTTGGGGAGATAGAAGTTAGAGATGGAGGGGGTTGGATATGGAGAGCGGGGGAGGAGGAGATGAGGGGTGTTGCTCGTCTAAGAGAAAACAATAGAACCCTGGGTGAGGGTTCATCTTCCATTGGTAGTATCCTTGTCCCAGTGTGTTCGTTGCCACTAGTTGCGATGATCTTCATTAGGTGGAGGTGATGGTGCCCTGGGCAGTGTGCCCCATTCTCTATATCCCACCTTAGCTAACACTCTTGTTCTAGGGAGATGGCCAACTGATCATGCAGTCGGTTGATTAAAAGGTTTGGGCCTGGTGCTGGAATCCACCAATGATGTGGTGTGTGTTCGAACTGGAGATCCTAGGGGACGTATGTACCCTAGGAATAATAACATTATACATGTCCGTCGAAGGGGATCTTGTCGGCCGGTGGTGGGCCTCTGCCTCCCTGTTGGAGTTCGTCATTCATGTTGATGTTTACCGCCGCCATGGGTGATGTGGATACAGGTGAGAGATGGAGGCATGGGCTTTACTTGATCGTTGGTAAGTTCCAGTGTTGCCAAACTCTTATGCTTCACTCATTGTATAGATGCACCACAGAGACAATATGAGTTCCCCAGAAGGAACCGACAGTTACACCATGCACGCATTATCCCTAATGTGTCATATCACTCATCACTTGGAAAGTCCTGATCAAAATATGGCAGTGAATATTTAGAATTGGAGTGAGATTAAAATGGATTCTATTTCCAAGGAATAATATTTCTCAATAAAGGTGAGAGCAGTTTATTTGAGAGAAAGAAGTAAAAAAATAGAAATGGAAAATATGGAGATCGATCCCATTCGGCTACATATCCCACACGCCACATTGCTCATTTAATCCATAAGATCGTAATCAGCATGTGTCATCACCAAAGAAGAAGTCTAACCATAGGAATTTTGGATCAATTTTCCTTTGGATTGGCAATAAATTTGATGTCTCAATTTCTTGAGTCAAATATTTACCTGACGAAATTGCCTTAAAACACTTGCACCAAGCTAGTGTTACAGTCAATAGATTTAGGAATTGTATATCACCATGTACTTTCTTCATAGTGCCCTTGAATTTCTTGAGTCATTCGTTGATCTTGGTCTACATGGAGAACCGTGCATGTGGTATGTGTGGCATGTATATGAGGCTTGCGGGAGCTTTGGAGTTGCCTGGCAGGGTTGCTTCTGTTGCATTCTCACTAGAGTTTGATTGTACTAGAATCACGTGGGGTTTTGTCGTTTGATTCCCTAGATGGCTAGTTGAGTATTGTGGAGTTTTGATTGAGGTGCTCTCAATTTCATCGACAAGGGTGGAAATGGGAGGCATGACATACACATTCCCTGACATGTTCATCACTGCATTCAGCTTCTCTGGCTTCTCCAAATGCTTGGAGTTGTTTTTTGGCTAGCCATCGATTGTTCCCATTGGGGGTTATTGTCTAGTGTCCAGTCGAGTGATCTGGGATTCCAGTGCCCTTTTATTTGTTGTGGCATTAGAGAGTTGAGTTTGGTATGATGCCACCATATCCTAGAGTGTTTTCATTGGGTCCTAGACTGGTGCAACTTTGATCTATAGTGGTGGGGCTTAATTAGGGTCTTGGAATTCTTCCCACTAATGGTAGTTTTGACTGGGAAATTTGAACCTAAAGTTTCCCTAGTTCCGCGACCCATTGTAACTCATTAGTGCTCTCGCCTGAGCATTTTGCATCGATGAATAATTTGGTCCCTCAACTCCCGCGGGGTTTCCATTTTGGAAACCTAGATGAGAGTGGGCCTGGTTTGGGTTATTGTACTCTTGCCCTGGGATATTGTGGATTAACTTCACATCTTCAGCTTGAGTAACTATGTATTGTTGACTTGTCTGATGTTCCTAGAATGCAATATATGGCTACGGGTAGTGAACGATGTCATGGTCAACCGCATTATAGAATTCGCATGAAGACGTGATGATTTGCAATTGGGGAGTCTATCTCTTCCTCTTATACGCACTAAAGGACTTCTCATGATTTTCTTACTGGAGGGATAGGGCTTTCAATGATTCGGAGATAGATTTGAGTTTTGATTGGTCTTCTACCATGGTCACCTTAAGAATGCCCTTTCCCGAAGAACTGGTCTAATGGGTCTGAATCTCCACCGCAAGGTTGATGATCTTGAGGGTGTTGTTGAAACTGTCACATGAAATTCCCCTTAGAGGAGGAATCAAGGAATTTCTTGGTCTCATCGTTGACTCCTCAATATAAGAACTTAATGATTTGATTCTCAGGGATGCCATGATGTGGACACTTATGTAGGAGTTCATTGAATCACTCCCATGCTTCATATAGAGACTCTTTAGGTACTTGATTGAATCTTGTAATTTGTCCCCAGATCAAGTATGTCATGGAGGGAGGGTAGAATTTTTCTAGGAATTTGTTTTCTAGGGCCACCCAAGTATGGATCAGATCTCCTCAAAGGGCGTTGTACCATGCTCTGGATTTGTCTGTCAGGGAGTACTTGAAGAGTTGGAGTCACATGGCATCGTTAGTGTCACCAGTTGTCTTTATCATTGAGTAAAGGCCGATGAATTTAACGAGATACTCCTTACAATCATCTCTGATCCTTCCTATAAAGGTGGAGTTTTACCACAAGCTAACCCTTTGGCTCTGATCTCAATTATATTTCCTAGGGGTTGGACTGGATGAGTCAAGTCGGTTCCCTTAGGGATGGAAAAATCCTAAAGTTCTTTCGCAAGCTCCATGGCTTGGGTGGCTTCTAGGTTGGCTTTGAACTCGACCTCCGCCTGTTCTCTAGCTTCCATAGTGAGTAGTTCTGGCTGGTCCGTGATGGCTGCGTCAATGCATGTTTGGATTGCTGCTTTTATAGCCTCCTCATCTACCATGGCTCTCTCTTTGTGAAGTTTTCTGAAGGTCCTCTTGATTTCAAGATCGTAGGGAATTTTAGAGTCAAGACTCATGGATCTTTGCATAGGACAGAGGTGCTTGAAAATAGAAAGAATGATTGTGAAAGATGTGCTTGGTTCTAGAGGATTTTCAATATTATCAAGAAAAGTAAATAAGAAGAAAATCCCTAAATACACTTATACTTATGAAAATATTTAACTACCGTTGTCCCCAGAAACAATGTCAATTTTTGATGGGGCTACAAACGTTGCACCAAAAAAACCCTAAGAAAAATCTCCTAGGTTTACCGAGAGCAATGCATTAATTCCCCACTCCACTTGAGAGGAAATCTTATTGTAGTATACTTAAGGATCGAACCCAAAGGACAACCTTTTTAAGAAATTCAATATGATTCAGAAGTAAAAAGAGTAATACTTATAACCGGATAGTTGAAAGATTGATTAAACTAAGTTGTTGCCAAAAGCAACAAATATTAAGGAAGTAAATAATAGGTAATAAAGAGCACCAAGGCATGGGGTTTCACTACCTAGGCCTATGTAATTATCCTAACAAGATATAACTCTCTAATAGTTGTTTCTAAATTGAGGCTTAGCTATTGCACCCCCACGAGATATAGGTCGACGCCTAGTACATACTCCCTTGGAACCGACCATCCTCAGCATCCAAGTTCATCGCCTATGCAACTGAACTTCTTTACTTATGACTGACCATTCTCAGCATGTAGCATATCAAAGTTCAAACACCTCACTATCCATTGCTGATAGCTTAAGGGGATAATAAGATCATTTTCTTGTTCTAATCACACCCACAATAACTTGCATATACATGATTATAACTAATGTGAAAAACAAGCCGTCAATTTGCAAAGAAAGGCATCGAGCATAATGATACTTTATTTTGCAAATATATTATCGAGTTTAGATACAAGATAAGGTAAAACACATGCAATCGGGGCTAGTCCCCATGCCCTAGAAAAAGACGAGTAAAATGCAAGTTAAATTCCCCAATATGTATATTATTGTCAAATGCACTTATGGGCATTCTTTGCATACTTTTTAGGTACTTGGACCATGCTTTGGATGGATGAGATAGAAGGAAGGAATTTTAGGGTCCCTCCACCCATGGAGGGGTCCAAAGAAGACCCAAAGCTCCTTCAACCTACCTCTAATGGCTAAGGGTCGACATCAAGAAAAGAAGTCCATTGATCATGAAGTTTCAAAGTGAATTTGCCACTAAAGACCCCAACACAGCCGTGGTGCCAAGGAACGGCCGTGTTGGGCAATGCCAAAGTTACAATGTCAACACCAAATTTGCAAAGCTACAACAACACTGCCACCACGGTTGTGCTACCCAACACAGCCGTTCTACCAACCCCCCAAAAAATAGTCGTGTTGCTGAAGATGAGAACTGGCATGTTGGATAGAACGACCTCCATTTATCATGGAGTTTCAAAGTGAATATTCCACTGAAGACCCCAACACGACCATGGTGCCAATGAATGGCCATGTTGGACAATGCCAAAGTTACAGTGTCAATATCAGATTTACAAATCTACAACAACACTATCACCATGACCATGCTACCCAGCATGGCCATTCTTCGAAGCCCCCAAAATGTCCGTGCTACCCAACACGACTATGTTGCCAAAGATGAGAATTGGCATGCTAGCTAGAACGTCCTCCATGTTCACCTCCCCCACCACGGTCGTACTATCCATCACAGCCATTCTACCTAGCCCTCACCACGGATGTTCCGCCCAGCATGGCCATGCTACCAGCCTTCATTTCACCAAAATTCTTCTGACATTTTCCATTTCTTAGAATGGAAGTTCTCCACCACCACGGCCATTCCAACTCTCACCCACCACGGTCGTGCTGCCAAATACAGCCGTGCTACCACGTAAACCCTAGCTTTTTCTGCACTATTTTCCAACTATACCCCTACTTACCCTAGTGCTTCCACCACCACCTATATATACATGGGTGGCGGCCACAACACTAAGTTAGCTGACATTACTCCCCCCTACCTACTCTGGAGCATTCATTACCTCCTTCCTTTATTTCAAGCCATCCACCCACCATTTTCACCTCATTTCCACCATGGAAACCTAGTTTTCTAGGTTTTCTACCATAATCCCCTTCATTCCCATGCCCTTCACCCACCTTGGAGGAGGGATGTTGTTCTACAGTATCTAGGTAGAGAAGAAGAAGAAGCTACTTTGAGCTCCATGGATTCCTACCCCATTCTTCTCATTTCTTTTCTCTTTTGTTTGAGCATGTCTAGCTAAGCCCCTAGTGGTGGGCTGTTTGGGGTTAAAATGTGACTTTGATACCATGTTGGGGGAAAATAACTTGTATTGAACATAATTTCATTTTATGATGATTGGCTCTTACTTCTATCTCATTTCCCATTATCTTGCATGTGGTTTGTGCTTTTAAACATAAATTGCTTGTTTTGTGATGCTTGATGACACTTAGCTTCTAAGGGAAAATGGAATGTATGTGGAAATCTTAGAAATGGCTCCTAGGTCCAATTAGTGAATCCCTAGATAGCCCCCTTTGTTCCTACATATATCATCCTTCTTCTACAAGTAGGTGTGAGATCTAAGTAGCCATTATAAGTGTGATTAGTGCAATTTCTTAGAGTTTCCTAAAGGCTAGATGGCAAGTTACATGAGGTGAAATACCCTCATCTCTACTCCCATTCCTACCCTTGGCTCTCAATTTACCTAATACCACTAACCCTAGAAACCTAGACTTGACAAGTCCTATTAGAATTACACCTTCTCCAACTAGTAGCATAGGGTATATTCCAATAGCACTTGCCTTGTTTGGTTCGGTAATCTAGATTGGAATATGAGAACTGCATTTTATGTTGACCTTCCCCCAACTAATATCAAATTTCATTCCCAAACGGCCCACCTATCCATCATATTGCTTAAAATCCACCCATGCCTTCTTAGCTTGTTAATGCTATCTTAGTCAATTGCCTTTGTTAATTCTTAACTAATTGCTTAGTTCTTGATAGTTAGTTCTTGATCAAGCAGTTAAGGCTCCTTTGAGATTACTTGTGTTAATTTAGATATCTAGTGATATTGTAATATCTTGCTTGTCTTTTTCCTTAGCTTGCTTCTTAGTTGATAAATTTCCTTGCTAGTGTAGTGTAACTCCTTGCTCTAGTTTAGTTGCTTGTCTTGCCTAGTTCCTTAGTTCTAACTTGCTTAAGATAATCTAGGGCTTTTGTTAACTTAGTTTCTTTCTTTCTCTTTCTTTCTTGCAATCGTAGTGTAGTCAAACGTAACCAACTTCAAACCATCAAACCCTAGAATCCTCTTTAGGAACATAGCTAACATTAACCTAGCTCTAGTGCTCCTTGTATCCCTGAGGATCGACCCTAATATTACCACTAGCATATACTACAACATGACCTCGTGCATTTATGGGTACGTGTGATTAGTTGAGCCTATGCGTTAGACTAGGTTCATATACAAATTTTAAGAGATTTGTGTGTTTTCCCTTAGGGTTGCATCTAGCCATCTTTAGTTGGTTAGAGGGTGGCCTTGAAAAGATCGCACTAGAGACCAATCTCTCTGTTGCGATCGTACCCTCCTCGCTCCCTACTAGGCTTTGTGCTACAAAATGTGGCTTCTAATCACCGATCAGAGACCCCTGGAATGGATGATAAGGGTTCCCTTTTATAGATGCATTCCTCATCTCCAAAACCCTAAAGTTGAATGCTTGTGGTCAAAGGCATCTTTTTGCATGTCACATACTTGGTCCAACATGCGACTCATGTGGGTTTCTCAATTTGAACCTCACGTCCGGTCCTCTAGCGAGCCATCATGGATGAACCAGAATGGACTGGATGTTGTGAGCACGCACCCGGTCAACAAAGTTGGAAGAACTCTGAAAAAATAACGACTCGAGTCAGGCGAATGGCAGAAGAGCTTGCTTGACTAGGTGGTTGGAAGGTATCAAAAGGAAATCTTTTTGTCATTCCTTCCCTTAAGTCTTAGCATATTTAGGGTTTAATCGTCCATCTAGGTGTCGCGGCTCTACTTTGGCTGATTCTGCACAAAATTCATGTAAAAATGTATTAAAATATGAAAAAGGGAAAATAATCACGTTTAAGTAAATATAAAGCTAAAACTAGGAAATAAAGACACGACAACCCCTAAAAATTGAATAAAATGGCATGCAAAAATGGGTAAAAATATACTCATCAACCATCATATAGATTCTAAAAACACATTTTTCATTTATGTGATCTAGATGACAATGCTATAGGTATTCATAGTTTGAGTCATCTAGTCATTCATTATATGTGTCATACACATTTGTCTCCACAACTATCAAGTACATATTATGAGACATAGGGCATTGCCATACAAGATCTCTTCTAATAAAATGAAACATCAACTCTTGTCCATACAAGATACATGATATTTTCATCAATGGAAGGTCCATAATAGAAATTCATTAACTCTATTACATGCCCATGAATGACAACTTCTAACTATAGTGGCAACATCTCTTTCTATGTAAAGTTATATCTCACTTCTTATTGGGTCCTGAAGTAGAGATCTCTATCTCTTTCTTCTTCCTTTGTTCCTTTAAGTGAAAAAGACAGATTCCTTTCACACTTACCCGTCTACATATATTGAGTGCAAAATAGTCAGACTTCAGCTTAGCCTCAGTACTCTTCTTGGCCTTGCTTTTGCCCTAGGACTCACTTTTGCTAATCACCGTCACATATTTGTCCTTCTTTCTTATGACTTTGGCATCAACATGCCAAGTAGTTCTGACAGTGGTTTAGCCTAGTTACTTAAGTAGTAACACTTCATAAATTGGTTTTATATGATTTAAACAACATTTGTAGAATCATATTCGTGATCAACTCTTGAACTAAAAGAAATTTGAGTCACTTTAGATGTTCTGCATGCCCAATCATATTGAGCGCACTGGGCTCTACTGGATCTCCCTCTATCAATTTCCACTCAAACAACACTTTGAAGACATCATACTATTCTTGCTTTACATGATTCTTAATATGTGTTACCATCTCGAGAATTTCCATGTTTTCATGTTGATCATGCTAGTCATATTTCATACAACATAGAATAAGGTATTTAATGTCAACATCATTGGCATGCTTCAAATAAGCATCCATTTCAACCTTGGGCGCATTTGGAAAGGATTCCTCTAGCTTTGGTCTTTCAAAGACATAGAGATTTTTCTCATGATTGAGAACGCTTCTCAAAATCCTTGACCAGACGTGGAAGTCAATCCCCTTTAGTTTTGTCCTTCTTAAGGATTGATTGCAATAACGTGTTTATGTTTGTCTACAAAATAAATTTTGCAACTTTTCAAAACAATTTTGATTTGTTTGATTTGATAAGTTAATGGTATTAATTATGCCTTTAATTAATTATCACTCCCACTATTTTGTTCAAATTGATAACCCTCATGCATCTATTTAGAAGATTGTAGTGTACAATCTTCTAGTGAGCCAAGATTCAAAGCAATTAAATCAAATACCCAACCAACACTGGAGCTGATGACCAATTATTAAGGTAGGCAACATTTGCCAATTGCATCTCATATAATTCTTGGATAGATGGTATGCATAAATCCTTGCCATAGTCCATATATATGGTTCTAGGCACTTAATTCTATTAAAGTCACCTAGTTAAGCCTGACCCATAAGCTGACATGATAGAATGTGCACCCAGCTAGGACAAACATACATATCCACCATCACACTTCCATAAGATAGATGGAACACCATGCTAGGGTGTGCCCACACTTAGTCGATCAAGTTTTTCGTGTGTGCTACTATATGGAAAGCATCTAAGACTTAATATTTATTGAGGGATTATATATATAAATACATATACATATCTAATCACCACATACTTACAATATGTATCATATACGTGCTATAACCACAAACAAGAAATGCAATAATTAAACACACAAGTGATGGTTATGTCCATATTATTATAATTCCTTGGAGCCACAAGGAATTATTGTTGGGAAATTGGATGGAGATATAGGCCGCAAAAATAAAAATTATTTGCCTGTTTCCCATAAACCAGCATATTCTTGTCAACAACAATGTATCTAGGAAGGAAGGGTAGCAAGGTTATACCTAGTCCTAGAGTAAGTCCAGTGACATCACCATATAATTACATTCTTGGACAGTGTCTATGTAGCTCCTAGTCTTCACCACGGACAACTGACTCGAACAACTCCTGTAACGTCACCTGTGGACTCGCCACAGACTGTAGGCTGATATCGTCCTCCTAGCAGTAGCCAAAGGGCTCATGCCTCTAGAGTAGTCCATGTGGACCACTAGGAACTCCACATTGTGCCACCATAGCCAACGAGAAGGAGTTGTCCCCTTCTATCAGTGTACTAGTCTCCGACATGCTCTCCCACAACAACTGATCTCGGTTGATCCTCCCTAGCTATCCCTCCCTAGTCGAGTAGGACTTGCTTGGGTTCTCATGGTTATAACAACCAGAGAGGACAACAATTGTTAGGGCCAGTGATCCCAATTATGTGTGTTGGGAATCCCCCAGTACCCCTCTATTTATAGTAGAGGGTAGGGTCAGGGTTTCCAATTGATGTGGGAGTAGAAGGGTCTGGAAACATGTATGTTCTGGAATATACAGACTGTGAGACAGTCGTCTCTCACTACGAAACGGTCGTCTCGTGCTTCGGCAGTTTCATGTTTGCACACAGAACTGGTAATTTGCTTCTAGTCAATGTTAAACATCAATTTTTCTAACACAACAAGTATTGTGCAATCCAAACAAATTTTAGGAAAGTATCTAGAACCTTCCTCGACATAACCGAGCAATCTTGAACATGAAATATTGTCATCTCATTCACCCAGATGGTCAGCTGGTGAACTAAAACAAGATGATCCAAGCCACTTAGTTCATAAGTATGAAACGGTTGGCTCACCTCAGTTTGGGCCGCCAACTTCATTCCAACCAACATGACAAATCAGACGCCTATCTCAAAACTTGAGATGGCTGTTTGGCATCCTAGATGAACGTCTCAACACTTGAGATGGCCATTTGGCAGTGCAGTAAGCTATTGATGCGTGAATTGAATACCTAAACACTTTGTTAATCAATTTCAATCAACCTGACACTCCAATAAATCAGTCCAACATTGAACTTGATGATTACGAGTCCAAACAGATGATCTATTATTTAATCAGATACCTAAACACCTTTAGCATTCAATCTAAACATCATTCATGAATGTACTCCTTTAATCCAAGTGTATCTTATGCATGTGACCCTATAGGTCCAAGATTACGTTGGAAGTGAGTGTCCATAACAACTTATGACATCACAAGCAAAGAGTGGTGCCTAGTCGCACATCATTGCTACCCAAGTAATTTGGAAAATTGGAGAACAACTTCAACCTATAATTTGTGAATAGTGTTACCATGATATTATAGTTCCTTTGTCTCTAATATCCAAATTGAACTTGAGGCATGGAACTGTCATCCTTTCAACGTTTAATCCATGTTCCTTGAACTACAAAAAACTATCTAAGATGCATGTGAGTTCACATATCATATATTGAATCACATGGGTATGGTCGTACACTCTCAGTGTCATTTATCAAGGGGCTCTGGATATCAATCTCTAGTAGGAGGGACAAATCCCATCTCTATCACTCACAGTCTATCTCCATGTGTTAAAGTCACCCAATCATCACCGTTATAACAACCCATGTTTCATGACCACATCTGATGATGTCAAAGTGTACCCAACGACATGTGATGAGTGTAGTGATTTCAGGCCTAAGAACCACAATCACCACCATCACTATGAGAGAAAATTCTGACTACCATTCCATGGTTTCGATGTATCACTCCATGGTGGGTCTATCTGATACACGATTCACTAACATGTATTTGTGTGATTGACTTGATATACATATCATGACTAATGAGACTCTATCATCAGTCAACACACACTATAGTCTTATGTATTATTGTTGTTTATTTTGCTTCCACAGTAATAACTGACAAGGGACATAACAAGAATGTATGTACTCTTATAATACATATGATCTCATCATTCAGGTCCTCTACCTGAAGGCATATTTCATCGAGTAACATCATTCTTTAGACATCTACTTACATATGTGTCATCATCTCATGACTGATACAAACATAGTAGAGGGAATTACCTTATAATAATCAAATCAAATATCTAATGCCTCACTCTAATCATCATATGATTGGCTCTCTGGGCATACATACCAACAGACTCTGACTTGCACTTAGATCCAATCACCCAAAAATCATATTTCGAGTGATCTTAACATGTCCATCATGTTTCTACTGTGCAAGCACTCTAGCGGGTTTAGCAACATTTTCTTTTTGTTGGTATTTTGTAATTTTTACATCTCTTCACTGTACAACATCTCATTTGAGATGGAAGTGCCATAGTATGCTATCTGAGATTTCTTGCCTATCATATAGATCTATTTCTATCACAATATTTCTACTGAGTCATCAATGGTTGGAACCTCCCATAAGTTCACCCATATGAACTGCATACAATATCTTCTTTTATTCTCATAACACATAGATACTCAACTTTTATTGTAGATTTAAACAACTGTCATTAGCTCAGAACCCTTCCAGCTTACAGTTCATGTTTTAAGGTCAAACACAAAAATAGATTGCGATTTATCTAATTGTCAGTTAGGAAGCTTGCATCGGTGTAACACTTTACACCCAAATCTTCCTTATTACCATGACCAAGGAACTAATCCTTTTGGTGTTTCATAAGCACTAAATATGTTATTTTATGGTAGTTTAATGACTCTCAATGGAATCTGACATACACCTTCTCGTCATGTTGAATACGTAGAAGATAACAGGATGAGTACTTACGTGATACATCCAATTGCAAATGCATTTGACATCTATCCATGTGTTCATGTTTTTCATAAGAACTTGGGACACTAGGCTCTTGAGAGACTAACTCCATGGAACATGGACAAGTTTTCTCTCAATAATTCATGCATGCTGAACTCTTCAATATCTTTCCTGTTACAACCCCAATTTTTGGGTTCATATGGTTGGAAATGCAATTTCCCCAATAAATGTATGATTATGGGAATTGTATGATTTATGTGTATTGAATGGATTTCCTTTGCACTATTTCCTTTGTGCATGTGATTTTGTGGATCATAATATGTTAATGAGTCCAATATGATTAAAAGAAAAAGAAGAAATCAAACATACATTATTTAGAATGAAATGTGAGATAATGAGGAAAAGATAATTCTAGAAATATGGAGGAAAAGAATATTCCAAGAAATAATGGTATTGTTTTAATGAGATGACTAAAGGGGAACGTTTTGTATATATAAGACATCCCAATGTTTTTTTATGATTTGCTAAGGAAGGAGGACAATTAGGCTAAAGAATATACCGAAAAGGAAGATGAATCAACAACCTAGATTTCAAGAATATATTGAGCAATAACTCAATATGTGAATCAGATTTATATACCTTCCTGGATAGATTTCTAATATATGACCTTTTGTGAAAGGGCAAATTTTCTACTTTGGGAAAGGAATAGAAAAAAAATACTTTGCTATAAGTGGCTTGCCCAACAGAATAGTAGTGGTAGTTAATCTCTTACTTTTTAAGCATGTTGTTTCCTAAAAGGAAGCAACAACTGATGCTCCATGACTCTATCATTCCTCACCTTCAAACACTAAGAGTTTTGGCTCACATCCTATATAAAGGGAGTGATGGATACGTGACCAGGGCACCCTAAACCCTATCATCATCACTAGTCTGACAAAGGAGACGCCCTTGACCCTAGTGCAACCCCCACCCTCTCCATCAGTTTGGAGAAGCACTGGGTACCAAACTTGTGGCATAGTAAGGGCCAATTGGTGGTAGGGAACCACCCCTCCTCAATGCTCGCAACTAGGAACACTACTGCAAGAGTGTTCAGAGGTCCGTCCTTCATAAATGAATCTCGGGAAGGAGATGTCTAGGGATGGCTAAGAAGAGAAGTCTGATGCTACTAACAGACAACGTCAGAGGTAGGCTACTATGGAGGATGAGTCTTGAGGTGGTAAGGAACCGCAGGAGTGTGGAGCCCTAAAACACAAGCAAGCCGATATGGGCATCGGGCCTCACCGGATGGGAGATGCATGACTCACTGGATGTAGGAGTAGTTGCGTCTAGGAAGGGGACCGCGGGAGGAAGAAGGAAGAGATCTCAATATCTCAGCAATAGCAAAGATTCATTATATCCTGAAGAACGGGCAGTGGGGCTAGCAGCAGGGGAGTCAAACTCCTAGATTGGCCCTTGGTGCCTCGCGAGCCACTAGGTGAAGAGGGAAGGTTGCCACAGCGAGTCCTCTATTTTACAGAGGAAACAGGGGGATCAGACCCTGTCTGTGCTCGCCTGTGAGGATGACGGAGGGGTCAGACCTGGGTTCTGGGTTAGCCAGATCCAAGGGAGGGTCCGCGAGCTAAAGGAGGAAAAGCAAGGAAAAAGAAATAGAAAAGGAATAAAAGGACACATGGTGCTCTACTATTGGCCACAAGTAAGTTATTTTGCATAAATTATAACTACTTAAGGGTAACTCAGATTAAGATGTATTATATTTAAAAATTGATCAGGAGAACGTGAGGAGTTCAATAAAAATAGTTTTAGAGCCTGAATCTGATCATAGTTTGAAAAGTACCTAAAGTTACCATCTTTAATTCTTTCATGAGTAAGAAACCCTAATTTTATGATTAATGAAAATGAGAATGTTGATATGGATGATCTATGAGCAAATAACCTATTGTTAATAAAAAGATGTTTTGATGTATAAATAGAATGATCCATATGTTGAATAACCTAAATTAGGGTTAGATATGTTAATGTGCATTAATGGGCTTAGAAACCCTAATCTATGTGTTAATGGGTTTTAATGAATTATATTTCGAGATCCTTTGCATAAAAGTGATATTAGGTTAATCCTAAGTCTAATTGATGAAAAGAAGGTTTTAATGCGAATAAGTGAGTAATTAGGGTTTTTGCACCTAGAATAGTTGTTTTAGGGTTTTGTGGACATAAAAGAGGAAAGTCGTAAATAGATCTAAAGGAACCCTAATGAAACCCTAGTTTGTATTAGAAACCCTAGAAAGTAATGTCAAGTCAATAAAGTAGATTCTTGATGAGGTGTGTAGTAAATATGTTTGCATATACTTTTTAGGATTCTGTGCTTTTGTGTGGTTGACTTGCTTAGATTGGATTGCTTGTTTGGATTGGACTGTGCTTATTTCATGTGAAATCTAAAAAATCAGGTATGCGGTTATTTATGAGTACACGCTTTAGTTTCCTGGCATTTTCCCGATGTTTTATCGATTGTATGGAAATAAACTATTTGGATGCTTTTATTTCTACAATCTTTAAAGTGAATATGATTATCACAAATTAAGTATATATGTGATTGTATCGAACCTACATACCATATCTGGATGTATGATGCAAGACCAAGACCCAGAGGGAAGGTCTGTTGTGGTCAAGCCCCAAAGCGAAGACCATTGGGCACCCAAAGAGGTGACCCCAGGTACCAAGCTCAAGATGGAGAAGGTAGCCTTAATGTTCCTTGCAAGGAATAAACCCTAAGAGAGGGTATCCTAGAGTATGAGTAAAAGCGGTTGGGATGTCACATTGAAAACATAATTGTGCATTGTTAACAACTACTTGATATGATTAGGTTGTTAGAACTTATGTGCAATATTTTGTTTGTCCCCACATACCAGTATATTCATTTATACTGATCGACATTTTGTTTGTCGGCATTTTAGGTAATATCTAAAATTGGACAAACAATAAAGTGGCATCTGTGAAGATTAAAGCTAAAATAATAAAGGAGGATTAGGTAGAGAGAATTCTACTATGGGTAGAAGTCCCAGTTACCTATTTCTGAAGGTATGCGAAGGTAAAATTTTATTGCAGTTTTCAGTTTAGTCTTTCGTAGAATTTATTAATTATTTTTTATTATTTGCAAAACCATTGATCCTATTTTTGAGATAACGCCTCTAACTTCTTAGTCTTCCTTAATTGGGGGTTACCAGGAGGCAAGGTCATTACAATTGGTATCAGAGCGATGGTTTTCCATTTAATCTCTAATAATTATTGAAATTTTCAAACGCTTTAGAACCCAAGGGAGTTATTAGAGGATTTTCCAATGATGGAGGTGTCTTGAAAAGGATCACAATCTAGGGGCTGGCAAGATTTTCCTCTTCCCTACTAGTCGGTCTATGAGGAATCCCAGATATTGTGTGACTACCTATCCAAAATCAGAGGATTTGACTTGAAGTAAGATACCTCTAGGACTCTCTCATCTAACTTCTTCCCTTCTCAACCCTAATTCAGATAGGATTCTAAGTGCTTAGGGTTTCTCTCTCTCCACACCCTTCTTGTGTTTGGGATAAGATTAATAAGGATTAAGGAATCCTCCGTCAAATAATGGAAAGCATGTAAACAAGATGTCATGGACATAAGTTTTAATAGTTTAAACATAAACTAAAGATTAGTTACATGCTTAAGGTTGCATGTCGTGTGTTTCCATGCCCTTAAGAGAGATCTGAGGTTAGACCTTCTTGTAGGAGGATGAGGAGAGAGTTAGCCTTGGAGGAAGAGGAAGAGACCTGATGCATACTCTGAGGATGATGCTAACCCTAACCCTAAGTGGTAGATAGAGAAAGAGATGACAAGATGAATGGAATACCTTCGTCTTCTACACCTTCAAGTACGTGGGTTAGACATGCATGCTTTACGTAAGGGTTTGAGTACACATGAGAAGCATGAGCTATGTGTGGTTGTTTGATCGAGAGCCTTTTGGTGACCCGGCCTTGTGAGGTCATGCCTGTTAGGGGGAGGGATCACTCCCTCATTAAGGAGGTTGGTGATGATCATATAGGGACCCTAACAGATATATATGAGTAGGAAAAAGGCATGTACCTACACAGAAGAGAGTGGTAGTAAGACTGGCAACAAGTGTCAGACCGAAGCCAGATCAGTTATGACTGATGGTTCATGAGATGAGCATGCAGAGCTTTGGATAATCTTGGCCGAACATAGGTTTTTTATCATAAACTTAACCCAGGTAGGTGTAGGCATGTATCCTTAAGAGTTTGACCCATCTTCTAAGAGAGAATCTCAAGTGGTAGGACCAATTGTAGGGTTATCTCTAGAGAGAGAGCGGGAACTATTGAGGAAGGTTGGACACCTTGACTCCGAGACATGAAGAATCATGAGAAGTTGGGTATGATATGACCTAGAATGGACGACCCTAAGTAGATGTATGTGGTTTCCTCATGCACGATCCATAGAGTCTTGTCATACCATGGTTGCCTTTAGAGGATCCAAACCCTAGAATGAGAAGAGGCATCTTGAGCCAATGTGCAGATGTTATAGGTACCTACCTATTAGGTGTAGAAAGGAGAGTTCCTTAGACCTGAAGAGGTATGGTAACAAGTTGTGAGGCCTCACACCCAGTTGGTTGTCTTTGTGTAAGACTCTAAGGGTTGTGAACATGGAAGAGTGTTAAGAAGTATATGCCCTATCTGGTATAGGTTCGATTCATGGTGGAACAGTTGAGCAGGCTGTTAGACAGATGATGCATATGAAGTGAACCTGGGGTTCCTAGACCAAAGAGGGGAAGTAGTAGTACCTAGTGCACCTGATGCTCACGAAGATGTTTGAGTTCCTAAAGATTTTAGTGTGGTACCCCCTAATGTATAGAGCTAAAAGAAGCCCCACTTGGACTAAGGTATACGTTTGATGAACTTCTCACATAGGTTGATGACATATGCATGTATGGTATTGGTCCAATGTTGAGCATAAGGAACAAGTATGACATACCAAGGAACTCAAGATGGCATAGTAGGTTTTCTTCTTACTAGCTATGTGTATAAGTAGCATGATAGGGCTAAGCATGTACATGATGATGTAGACTGTGGAAGTAAGGACGTTTGTGACCTTTGTAACTATCAAGAGATATTTTTCTCCCATCCTAGGGAGGGACCCTTCTGTAGGGTGAGTACCATCTTTTGTTTAGGTTTGAGGTAATCTAAAGAGGTCTCTCATAGGAGCTTGATGAGCTAAGTGGAGAGCACATAGTATGAGCACAAACCTTTAGACCCATGTGTGACCATCTCTAAGGGGCATGAGGATATGTTGCCATGGAGGTAACATGTATGGGGCCAGACTGAGGTAGGTAGGTCACCATGATCCCTATGAAAGGAGGTAAGTTTGACCATGAGTGCCCAAAGAGATGATGGAGTTTTGGGTAAGGATTCAAGTTTGAGTTGTACCATGGTAGAATCCTAAGTCAATACTAAGGTCATGTGGGGATAAGACCGATGGGAGTAGGAGTTGTATTCCCTAGATGCACAAGACCACAGGGTCGGGAGGTAATAATTATCTTTTCCCGAGTACCATGGGTTAGGGGATTGATCACCTTCATGAGTTCATGGAACCCAAAGGGCAAATGAGGGAGGCACTCCTTGGATGCATAAGGGGAGAGGGATGACCCCAAAAGTACCAGCACCCTTGAGACCTTGAGGAAAGGACTAAGGATTATGTATGTATGAGTAATATGTAGACCCAAGAGTGTTTGGGAACAACCTTTCCATGGATGTAAACATAGGTTGAAGATATTCATGATGTGGAGATGGGTGATGTATGTTTCAACTTAAAGGATAAGAGCAATGTGTGATGCACCATCTCTACTCTTGGAACAGGATGAACTCTGATTTTGGACTGCAGCCAAATGCTTATTTCCTCTCATTTTGGGTGTGAGAGATGGGGCAAAACGTATGCCATATATTAAGGATAAAAGTGATATGAGTTGAAACGTTTCTATGATGTTTGATTATAGAGGAAGTACCACATCTTTTTTGAGAGTATATCGGATAGGTGATATAAAGGCATAAGGAGAATAAATGTAATATGAGGATGTGCCTCTCTGAAAGTAGTTTGGAATGTATAAGTCATAAGTTTGGGTTTGATAACCAAAATGATAAGTTTGAAGTTTTCTTGACTCAGTTGATGTAACTCTGAGATGAGTATGTTGAGTGGAGTATATAGAGGTTTACTGTCATGCCCCAATCTCACTTTAACCGCAAACCACGAGATTAAGGCACGACAGGTGGGATTTACACACAATCAACCATGTCATTACATTTTAAAACAATTAACGACATTAATAGGAAAATTCTGATTTATGCTGTAAATGAAACTAAACAAGCTGCGGAAGCATTTCTATTAACTGACAAGAAATATAAACAGAGTCTGCAGTATATTACATTGTTCTATATAAAGTAAAGCATAACAGTTAATTTACATCTTTGTACATATTCTCTCTCTCACTCACACCTTGTCCCAAAGATCGAGGGGAATGGACTAAGAGACCTCTAACTAAACTAACTACAAACCTTCTATCAACTAAGCGTTGGGATGATACGATCCTTCTGACTCCTGATGCTGGTGCCGACCTGAAAATGTTTGAGTAGAGGAATGAGCCTACTCGTTCAGTGAATAACATTTCACTTAGCTATCACTAAACAACTCGTCAGGTTTATTAACTGAAAATAAACAGGTATACAGTTCAAGCAGATCAGTTCAATTGACATAGAAGATATACAGATAATAATCACATTTTTAAACATCAACAGGTAGATAAGCAATTATATAAATTTACTGTGAACCTACTTGATCATTTATCCATTTTATTATTATGCCCTAAATATATGCAGTGTACCCTGCATATAAAGATCCGCAACAAGTTCATGCTACGGTCCCACCGTACAAGACTTAGCGACACACCCGGGAAATGCTAAGTCTGACTGCTGTCCTGGTCTGCTACAGGACTCTCAGGCTCACACGGCCTCACTGCACTCTCAAAAGAGTGTACTCTAGACTCCTCCTTTAACCTGAGCACACAGGCGGAGAGTCTCACAGGGTTACCTTCGCGACACACGCACGAATGGTGTTAGATAACCAAGTTTTCTTTCTTTTCCCAGTGCCACCGTGACACACGCACGGATTATTGCTGAACACTGCTTTTCTGCCCTCGTGCCACCGCGACACACGCACGGATTATTGTTGAACACGAGTCACCGACCATCTAGACACACGCTAGGTAGGTCATTTCACCCCAAGGTGCAGACCTCACGAGGGGCTCTACGGTGTTAGGGCACCTATGTCTATTAATTAGTTAACATATATACAGTTTAACAGAAATATCACATTACGACTGCAAAATATGTAATTTCCTCTTTTTCATCATTCATATCATGCATTTCAAGTTCCAAAGAACTTAAAATACTTTAATGTACATGCTACACTGTTTAAGAGTCATATCAGCTGATACTGAAGCAAATAAGTATTTAAAATGAGTTAAATAATGATTTCTAAATGAACTGCCACTCACAACTTGGAACTCGGCCGACCACCTTGGAACTCGGCCGAACGCCTCCCAGATTCTGAAACTCGGCCGACCAATCTCGTCCGACCAACTCACCGCTTGAAAAACCTACAAAGAAACTCGGCCGATCAGGACCCAAACTCGGCCGACAAAAACGCTGTTCGCTTATCTTAATTGAGAAACTCGGCCGACCAAGATCAAAACTCGGCCGATCAGAAAACGCTGTACAAAAGCCCTAAATAAGAACTCGGCCGACCGAATAGAAACTCGGCCGAACCGCGCACAGGCAGAACACCAAAAACGGCCTGCAAAAGTTGATTTCTCTCGAGTCGACGGGCAAACTTCGAACAAACACCACCAAACGATCACAAACGACGCATACAACTAAACCGCACCTGAAAGGAACAAAGGAACAAGCTAGGGCTGCTCCGTGCACCCCAATCTCTTGGTCGTTTCTCTTGCAAACGCAGCTCCAGCTGCAAATCCGGTCCGAATCGATGAAGATGAAGATCTACTGAGGGAAAGAACGATCTGCAACAGCTGATCGGAGCAAAATGAAGCTCCAGTGCTTCTCCCTTCTCAGCTCCCTCTCTCTCTCTCTTTCTCTCTCTCTCTCACGCAAGGAGCAGAACGCAGGAGCGTTCTCTCATTTCTGTGAAATGAAACGAGAAAGGAAGAGAGGTAGGATAAGGGAGAAAACTTAGGGGCCTAATCGCAAAGTTTCAAACTTTTGAAAATTACAATCGGGTCCCTATAAGCCCAAAAACATGCAACTTTTGACTCGAAAGTCGGATTCGAACGATTTCTCTGGCATCGCTTCAAGCGTAAGATCCTACACGCTTTAGAAGCTAGAAAACACCCTAAGCACATATCATATCCATTTTAAATATTTTTAACAAAAACAAGCTTATAACTTAACACATCAGCTAAACTCTTGCTTAACAGCATACTTACGGGATAAGCTCGTCACGGGTCGTAACAATCTCCCTCCCTTATAAGAATTTCGTCCCAAAATTCCTAGAAGAGAAAAGGAAACTTGCCATGCATCTCCAACTCTAGTTCCCACGTAGCTTCCTCTATATTGTGATTCCTCCACAAAACCTTCACTAAAGATAACTCACGGTTCTTAAGCTTCTTGATCCGGTGATCAACTATCTGCACTGGTCCTTCTACATAGGACACATCTGTTCTAAGCTGCGCCGGTTCTGGATCTAGAATCTTTTCTGTACCGGGATGACACTTTTTCAGCATAGACACATGGAAGACATCATGAAGATTTGCCAACTCAGACGGCAAATCCAACATGTAAGCTACAGGTCCAATCCTATCAACAATAGGATATGGACCCATATACCTAGGAGTCAACTTACCCTTCTTGCCAAACCTCAGCACTCCCTTCCACAGTGAAACCTTCAAATAAACCTCGTCTCCAACCTCAAACTCAATAGGTCGACGTCTTCTTTCTGCATAACTTTTCTGTCTATCCTGAGCAGCTTTCAACTGATCCCTGATCACAGATATCTTCTCTGTAGTTACATCAACTAGCTCAGGTCCAAGAATGTCCTTCTCACCCACCTCGTACCAACAAACTGGCGATCTACACTTCCTGCCATAAAGAGCTTCATATGGAGCCATTCCAAGACTAGAATGGTAACTGTTATTATATGCAAACTCCATTAGGCTTAAGTGTTCTTCCCAGATGCCTCTAAACTGTAGCACGCATGCTCTCAGCATGTCTTCTAGGGTCTGAATGGTCCTCTCAGATTGACCATCTGTCTGCGGGTGAAACGCTGTACTGAACTTTAGTCTTGTGCCCAACGCATGATGTAGATGATTCCAGAATCTAGATGTAAACTTTGGATCTCTGTCAGAAATAATGGAAACTGGAATCCCACGTAATCTAATTACCTCGTTCACATAAACCTTAGCCAGCTTTGGAACGTCAAAGGTTGACTTGACAGGAAGAAAGTGAGCAGACTTAGTTAGTCTATCCACAATCACCCATATCGAGTCTGAACCCTTAGGCGTCCTGGGTAATCCTATCACAAAGTCCATCGTGATGTGTTCCCATTTCCATTCTGGTATAGGAAGCGACTGCAAAGTACCAGTAGGCTTCTGATGCTCAGCCTTAACCTGTCGACACACCCCGCACCTAGTCACGTATTCAGCCACATCCTTTTTCATACCAGACCACCAGTACAGCTCCTTGAGGTTCCTGTACATCTTTGTGTTACCTGGATGCATAGCATACATTGAAGTATGTGCTTCCTCAAGAATCTGCTCTTTCAGCTCACTGTTTCCAGGTACACATAACCTATCATGAAGATACAACATGCCTTCATCAGAAAACCTGAACTCTGCTCTCTTACCTTCTGACATATCATGCATGATTTGCCACAACTCATCATCACTCTGCTGTAATTCCTTAATCTGATTATAAAAAGTAGGTCTGACTTGCATCTGAGCAATCAACCCACTTTGTCCAGTCACATCCAAGTCCAAGTTCAATTTTCGCATATCTACAAGCAAGTCTCTCTTGAAACATGCCATAGAAAATGCATTAGCTGTTGAACTTGACTTTCTACTCAAGGCATCAGCCACAACATTTGCTTTACTAGGATGGTAATCGATTGTCACATCATAATCTTTAATCAGCTCAAGCCATCTGCGCTGTCTCAGATTCAAATCCTTCTGAGTGAAGATATACTTTAGGCTCTTATGGTCTGTAAACATCTGACATGTCTCACCATACAGGTAGTGACGCCATGTCTTAAGAGCATGAACTATAGCAGCTAATTCCAGATCATGAGTAGGGTAGTTCTCTTCGTTCTTCTTAAGCTGTCTAGATGCATAGGCCACAACCTTGCCTTCTTGCATCAACACACAGCCTAAACCTCTCCTGGAAGCATCACAGAACACTGTATAGCCTTTTTCTTCTTTTGGAAGAACCAACACTGGTGCTGAAGTCAACTTTCTCTTCAAGATCTGAAAACTCTTCTCACAGTTATCAGACCAAACAAACGGTGCATTCTTCCTCGTCAAACGTGTCAAGGGTGATGCTAGCACACTGAAGTTTTGTATAAACCTTCTATAATAGCCTGCTAAACCCAAGAAACTTCTGATCTCCGTAGGAGTCTTAGGTTGTTCCCAATGAAGCACAGAATCAACTTTCTTAGGGTCAACGCTAACTCCATCTTTCGAGATAACATGTCCAAGAAATGCTACCTCGGCCAACCAGAATTCACACTTGCTAAACTTAGCATACAACTGATGTTGCCTCAACAACTGCAACACTACTCTCAGGTGTTGCTCATGCTGCTCATCATCTCTGGAGTAGATCAGAATATCATCTATAAAGACTACAATAAACTGATCTAGGAACGGTTTGAAAATCTGATTCATCATATCCATAAAGGCTGCTGGGGCATTGGTCAGCCCAAACGACATGACCAAAAACTCATAATGTCCATACCTGGTTCTGAAAGCTGTCTTGGGAATATCAGAAGCCTTTATTCTGAGCTGATGATATCCAGATCTCAAATCAATTTTAGAAAAGATCGTCGCTCCACGCAACTGATCAAACAGATCATCTATTCTCGGCAATGGATACTTGTTCTTTATAGTGATCTTGTTCAATTGCCTGTAATCTATATAGAGACGCATGGTACCATCCTTTTTCTTAACAAACAGGACTGGAGCACCCCATGGTGAGGAACTGGGTCTAATGAAACCCTTATCTAGTAACTCCTGCAACTGCACCTTGAGTTCTTTCAACTCTGCAGGTGCCATTCTATAGGCTGGCAGTGCTACTGGATGACTACCTGGATATATCTGAATCTCAAAATCAATGTCTCTGACAGGAGGTAAGCCTGGTAACTCTTCTGGAAAAATGTCAGAGAACTCACGAACCACAGGCACATCATAAATACTGGCAGTGCTCTTCTCTGCTCTGGTGTCAACCACATGAGCAAGGAATGCTTCACATCCTTTCTGTAACATCTTATCAGCTACAGCAGCTGATATTATGCACGTAGGTAGAACTTTCCTGTCTCCAGTAAAGACACAAGAAAATTCTCCTAGTTGAAAGGTAGCTTCCTTCTTCCAACAATCGAGTCGCACTCGATATGTTTCAAGACAATCCATACCCAAGATGACTTGAAAAGTATTTACATCCAAAGGTATGAGATTAGCAGCGAAGGTAAAACCTCCAAAAGATAACAAACATCCGGGACAGAACTCGGATAAAACTGTTGGTCCACCTAGTCGAACTCTCAATACTAACTCATCTGCCAACTCTTGAGTTAACAGATTAAGTTCAACAACTAAAGAACGTCGTATAAAAGAATGAGTAGCTCCCGGATCTATCAAAACTGAAACTGGTATGCTATTAAACAAAAACATCTCTCCTGTAACAACTTGTGATGAGATTATACCTTCCTGAGGTGTCAAAGAAAAGAAACGTGCTGCCGCTCTCCCTCTGCCACGCTGTCCTCTTTGACCACTTCTGCCACTAGATACTCCACCACCTCTGGAACCAAAAGCCATAGAAGAACTCGGTCCTTCAGCTGGAGGTTTTCTCTGAACATCATAAAACTGAGACTGAGAAGCTTGTGATACCGCTGGTTGAAGCTGAGGACAAAACTTCTTTATATGTCCTATCTGCCCACATTGGTAACATCCTGTATAATCTAAGCCCCAACATTGCCCAGAGTGAAATTTTCCACAGGTATTACATACTCGCATTTCCTGCCTCTGTGGACCAGTCACTGAGGTAGATGATCCAGATGGCTGCTCTCTAGACGCACTGCCCCATCTCCCTGGGTTGTATTCTCCTCTGCCTCTAGAAGTAGTGACATCCTCAGATCTCTGCCTGCCGAAACAACCAAAGCCACGCCCAAGCTTAGAAAAGAAGCCTCTACCTCCACCTCTGTATCCACTACTGGATTGCCCTCTACTGAATTCTGCAGATCTCTTCTTAGACTGAGGCACCTTGTCAGCATTCACAGATTCTTCAACCTGTCTGGCAGCCTCAACAAACTCACCAAAGTTCTCTCTGTTCCTCCTACTAGTAGCAGAAACTGTATGCCGAATCTCTAGCCTTAGTCCTTCCTGAAACCTTCTACATCTCTCTATGTTGTCGGGAACAAGCTGTGGACAGAAGTTCACCAACCGTGTGAAAAGCGCTTCATATTCTGTAACTGTCATGTTCCCCTGCTTGATATTTTGCAACTGCCTGATTTTCTCATTAAGGAAAGTGGGTGGATAGAATTTGAGATGAAACTCCTCAGAGAAATCCTGCCACGAAAGCTCTGTACCTCCCCTCTTTTCTTCCACACCACGCCACCACAACTCTGCATCGCCTGTCAAAAGGTAGATAACACGATTGATCTTCTTATCTTCTGAAAGCTCCATCAGACGAAAGACCTTTTCTATCTGTCTAAACCACTCATCAGCTTCAGCGGGATCTGTGGTGCCACTGAACTCTGTGCCACCAAGCTTCTTCACAAGCTCATAAGATCGCATTAGATCTTTACTGCTGGTAGAAGAAGAATCTCTCCTATCAGCCTTGTACCTTTCTTTGGTCTCTAGGAACATCTTGTACATCCTGGATGCTTCATCCACGTGATCACCACCACCTGGAGCCAAGTACAGAGGGTCAGGGCCAACATGGCTCTCGGCCTGATCATCACGATCAAAGCCTCTTCCTGCCATCTGCAATGATATAATAGAATATTTCCTGTTAGAAAACTACAGATAGAAGAAACACACCTAAACCTTAATCCTATTGGTCTCTTATCGTCCCCTGACCTGGACTCTGAGTAACTATGTACTCAACCTAAGCTCTGATACCAAGAATTGTCATGCCCCAATCTCACTTTAACCGCAAACCACGAGATTAAGGCACGACAGGTGGGATTTACACACAATCAACCATGTCATTACATTTTAAAACAATTAACGACATTAATAGGAAAATTCTGATTTATGCTGTAAATGAAACTAAACAAGCTGCGGAAGCATTTCTATTAACTGACAAGAAATATAAATAGAGTCTGCAGTATATTACATTGTTCGATATAAAGTAAAGCATAATAGTTAATTTACATCTTTGTACATATTCTCTCTCTCACTCACACCTTGTCCCAAAGATCGAGGGGAATGGACTAAGAGACCTCTAACTAAACTAACTACAAACCTTCTATCAACTAAGCGTTGGGATGATACGATCCTTCTGACTCCTGATGCTGGTGCCGACCTGAAAATGTTTGAGTAGAGGAATGAGCCTACTCGCTCAGTGAATAACATTTCACTTAGCTATCACTAAACAACTCGTCAGGTTTATTAACTGAAAATAAACAGGTATACAGTTCAAGCAGATCAGTTCAATTGACATAGCAGATATACAGATAATAATCACATTTTTAAACATCAACAGGTAGATAAGCAATTATATAAATTTACTGTGAACCTACTTGATCATTTATCCATTTTATTATTATGCCCTAAATATATGCAGTGTACCCTGCATATAAAGATCCACAACAAGTTCATGCTACGGTCCCACCGTACAAGACTTAGCGACACACCCGGGAAATGCTAAGTCTGACTGCTGTCCTGGTCTGCTACAGGACTCTCAGGCTCACACGGCCTCACTGCACTCTCAAAAGAGTGTACTCTAGACTCCTCCTTTAACCTGAGCACACAGGCGGAGAGTCTCACAGGGTTACCTTCGCGACACACGCACGAATGGTGTTAGATAACCAAGTTTTCTTTCTTTTCCCAGTGCCACCGTGACACACGCACGGATTATTGTTGAACACTGCTTTTCTGCCCTCGTGCCACCGCGACACATGCACGGATTATTGTTGAACACGAGTCACCGACCATCTAGACACACGCTAGGTAGGTCGTTTCACCCCAAGGTGCAGACCTCATGAGGGGCTCTACGGTGTGAGGGTACCTATGTCTATTAATTAGTTAACAGATATACAGTTTAACAGAAATATCACATTACGACTGCAAAATATGTAATTTCCTCTTTTTCATCATTCATATCATGCATTTCAAGTTCCAAAGAACTTAACATACTTTAATGTACATGCTACACTGTTTAAGAGTCATATCAATTGATATTGAAGCAAATAAGCATTTAAAATGAGTTAAATAATGATTTCTAAATGAACTGCCACTCACAACTTGGAACTCGGCCGACCACCTTGGAACTCGGCCGAACGCCTCCCAGATTCTGAAACTCGGCCGACCAATCTCGGCCGACCAACTCACCGCTTGAAAAACCTACAAAGAAACTCGGCCGATCAGGACCAAAACTCGGCCGACAAAAACGCTGTTCGCTTATCTTAATTGAGAAACTCGGCCGACCAAGATCAAAACTCGGCCGATCAGAAAACGTTGTACAAAAGCCCTAAATAAGAACTCGGCTGACCGAATAGAAACTCGGCCAAACCGCGCACAGGCAGAACACCAAAAACGGCCTGCAAAAGTCGATTTCTCTCGAGTCGACGAGCAAACTTCGAATAAACACCACCAAACGATCACAAACGACGCATACAACTAAACCGCACCTGAAAGGAACAAAGGAACAAGCTAGGGCTGCTCCGTGCACCCCAATCTCTTGGTCGTTTCTCTTGCAAATGCAGCTCCAGCTGCAAATCCGGTCCGAATCGATGAAGATGAAGATCTACTGAGGGAAAGAACGATCTGCAACATCTGATCGGAGCAAAACGAAGCTCCAGTGCTTCTCCCTTCTCAGCTCCCTCTCTCTCTCTCTTTCTCTCTCTCTCTCACGCAAGGAGCAGAACGCAGGAGCGTTCTCTCATTTCTGTGAAATGAAATGAGAAAGGAAGAGAGGTAGGATAAGGGAGAAAACTTAGGGGCCTAATCGCAAAGTTTCAAACTTTTGAAAATTACAATCGGGTCCCTATAAGCCCAAAAACATGCAACTTTTGACTCGAAAGTCGGATTCGAACGATTTCTCTGGCATCGTTTCAAGCGTAAGATCCTACACGCTTTAGAAGCTAGAAAACACCCTAAGCACATATCATATCCATTTTAAATATTTTTAACAAAAACAAGCTTATAACTTAACACATCAGCTAAACTCTTGCTTAACAGCATACTTACGGGATAAGCTCGTCACGGGTCGTAACATTTACGTCTTCACCTATAAGGAAGCTTAGGTATACAAATTTCTTGTTTAGCCAGTAGAGAGACTAGAATAGGTTGCTAAGTGAACCCTATGTTCGTTAGAAGATGAGACCTATATGGATAACACCAAGATACAACCAGACCCACTGGTCAAATTAGTGGTTACTCAATTAGCCAGCCCAGAGCTTGATGAGATAAAAGGGTTGTTTTAAGAACCTCAGATACACCTCTCACGAGAAAAAGGTGGCAAAATGCACTACTAGAGTGTTTTAGGGTTTTCGAGGAGTCAACCTTGAGGAATCATGTCCTGTAAGAAGCTCATGACTTAAGTACACCATACACTGTGTTGCTACCAAGATGGTTAAGGATATAGAGTTGCATGTGGCAAGTTGCCATACATGCCAGGGGTGAAGGACAAACACAAGTAGCCCAATAAGTTGCTACAGATAATGAAGATTCCCTAAGAGGAAATGGGAGCGGATCACCATAGACGTTGTGGTGGGTCTCCCCTAGACTGAGAGAGGTCATGATGCAATATGGGTTATGGTAGATTGCCTTATCCAGTTGACCTAATTCCTTGCCTAAGAGAGAGAACCATATGTATGACAGATCTGGTTGAACTATATATGAGAGATAGAGATAGTTCAACTACACTGTGATCTGAGTTCAATATCTTGAGCATGACCTCAAGTTCACTTCCATGTTGTGGAAGTAGGTACAAGAAGAACTCGATGCTAGATTGAAGTTTAGCACAACTTATCACCCCAGACTGATGGATAGTCAAGAGAGTATGATCCAAACTTTAGAGGGTTTGATGAGAGCATGTGTGCTCATTCAGGGTGATACATGGGAGTGTTCCTGCTCCTATAAGAGTGAGCTTGTGATGATAGCCACCATAGCCAGTATCGGGATGCAAGAAGCTCTGTAAGGGAGGCTGTGTAGGTCACCGCTTCATTAGGATGATGTCGGTAAGAGGACCTTGGGAAGGTCATAGAGACCATAGTGTGTGCATATGAAGTCACTTTGATCGTGCAATGGTTGAGAAAGCCCAGCGGCAACAAGAGTTGTGAGCTGATGTGAAGTAGACTGACATTTAGTTCACTGTGGGAGAACATGTGTTATGAAAACCCGACCCCTCTGAGCTATAGCTGAGAAAGCTGAGTCCCGGATACATGGGTCCATTTGATATGGATAGGTGGAGTCTTACCCCTTAAGATAATATGATGTATGATGTGTTCCATGTGTCTGAGCACCATGTGATGTACCCAAACCATGTGTTGAGCCATGAACCTATTGAGCTTCAAGGGAGGTTGACATATTGGTGCACTCCTACCAATGGTGTTACACACTACTCAATTTGGAGTTGTGAATAGATGCAACCCCGTGGACAGAAGCGCACGTGTGGATTTACTTTCAAATTTTATAAAACCTAACTCAACACCTACTCACACTAAAACAACTACACCCACAAGTGCACGGGGTCGTGTCGTGGTATAGGAAGGTGGAAAGTATAGGGTCGATCCATAGGGAGAAGAGGGGGCACTAGAGCTAGGTTTAGTTTGGCTAGGTTCCTACTGCAAAGACTAGGGTTAAGGGTTTGAAGGTTGTTTTGATTGTTAAACTATTATGAAAAAACAAGCAATTAAAGGCAAGGATGAAATCTAAGTTAACCCTAGGCTAGAGTAAAGTTAAATAGGCAAGAAAGGATTAAGCTAGGTATATAAAAAGGCAAATTACACTAAGGCAAGTAAGAGAGAAGAAAAAGAGCAATTAAAGAGCTAAACTAACATGAACAAGGCAAGAACAAAGCAAGAAGCTAACTGAGAAAGGAACGAGCTAACTAAGCTAAGCAAGCACAAAACTAGGGTTTTAAGCAATAAAGAGAGATATGGGCTGTTTAGGAGTATGAACTTATCACCTAAGTTAGGGGGTGACATATGAACATTGTAATTCCGCTTAGATTATCCAAACCAAACAACAAGTTAGAGTCTAATGAATTAACCTAAGCTACTAACTGGCCATTGATATGCTAGGTTGTGTATAGGGGAACTAGTCCCTAACACCCCCTACTACCCTTACGAGGCTCAATTGGGTTAAGGGTTAGGTTCAATTCAATTATAGTCTAATCAAGTCTAGGTTTCTAGATTAGACATTCCTAGGGCAATTAGGGGCTGAGGGTAGTAATGGGGGGTGAAATTAGGGCTTTGGACCCCAATTCCCCCACATTCTAGCGTTGAGAAGGCTCCATGCTAATTGCACTAGAATTATCCAATCTAGCTACTTACATCTCTCACTTAGGTTTAGGGAGATTGATTAGGATGTAGGAAGATGGGAGGCAACCTAGGGATCCAAGAATTAGACCTAGGGGCAAATCCCAAAATTCACACATATAAGCAATTTGCCTAAATTCCTAGGTGATTCACACACAAACCAACAACAATCCATGGAGAATGAGATAGAAATAGAATATAATCATTAAAAAATGGAATTACAATGTTTACATGCCATTTTCCCCCAACATAGTATCAAACTAACATAATTTCCCCCAAACAGCCCACCCAAGGGGCCTAGCTACTCATAGACATGGAAAATATAAAAATAAAGGAGAAAGATCGAGGTAGAAGTGGCCATGGACCTTGATGTAGACGAGGGATCTCCTCTCTCCAGCTTCTGTAGGGGCGTCCTCCTTCTTCTCCTTGCATGAAATGGTGTGGAATGATGGAGGGAAGTGGATGGAAGGCTTAGATATCGGGGGTTATGTGGTGGAAATGGTGAAATGGAGTGGATTTGAGGTGGATATGGAGTGGAATGGAGTGGATGGTGATTTGGGGAGCTAGGAGAAGGTAGAAGTTAGCTAAAGGTGGCCAACCTTGTGCCCCAGCCGCCACCTAGGTATATATAGGTGTGGGGGAAGCACTAGGTCAAGTAGGGGTGAAATAGGTAAAGTAGTGAAAAAAAGGATAGGTTTTGTGAGTAGCACGGCCGTGGTGGGTAGGGGTGAGCACGGCCGTGGTGGTGTACAATGGTTGTGTCAATTAAAATGGTGGAGATCACATGGATATGTACATGGATGGCCACGGCCATGGGGGATCACCACGGGCGTGGTGGGGACCTTTTACCACGGGCATAACACTCACCACGACTATTTTGGCCATATTCATCAAATTCTAGAAGTTACAGTGATTTTTTGTGATTGGGGCATGTCCACCACGGCCGTGGTGGAGTACCACAGCCGTTTTGGTGTCCCTCCCATGCACTTGATCATTGAACTTGATCATCCATGGAGGGTATTTCTTCAAAACATTCTTTGACCACTTGGGGTAGGTTGGGAGTGGTTTTGGCCTCATTTTGGGCTCCTTCAAGCCTGAGGAAACCCTAGACTGGACCATCTTCTTTCCATGCCATCAAGTAGTGGACACAGTACCTATAAAACATGCAAAATCCTCCATAAGTGCATTTGATAGAAATAAGCATATTGGGGGAAATAAAATGTAATCTAACAAGTATATATGTGATTGAAATGCAATATGACACAAGATGAAGCCCTAAAATAGGGCTGAATCACATATCTTGAGTCACCTACGAGGGTACGAGATGCCAAGGTGAGAGAGAACTCAGATGTAAGAATATAAGATGATAAAGGTTCTTTGGAAGTACCATGGGGAGGATGAAGACACATGGGAGCCGATGACGGACATGAGAAAGTTTTATCCTATTTGTCTATATGTTTGGTGGAATTTTGAGGGAAAAATTCCTATAAGAGGGGAAGGATGTTACAACCTCAATTTTTGGGTTCATATGGTTGGAAATGCAATTTCCCCAATAAATGTATGATTATGGGAATCGTATGATTTATGTGTATTGAATGGATTCCCTTTGTAATATTTCCTTTGTGCATGTGATTTCGTGGATCATAATATGTTAATGAGTCCAATATGATTAAAAGAAAAAGAAGAAATCATATAATACATTATTAAGAAGGAAATTTGAGATAATGAGAAAAGATAATTCTAGAAATATGGAGGAAAAGAATATTCCAAGAAGTAATGGTATTGTTTTAATGAGATTACTAAAGGGGAAATTTTTGTATATATAAGACAACCCAATGTTTTTTTATGATTTTCCAAGAAAGGAGGACAATTAGGCTAAAGAATATACCAAAGAGGGAGATGAATCAACAACCTAGATTTCAAGAATATATTGAGCAATAACTCAATATGTGAATCATAGTTATATACCTTCCTTGATATATTTCTAATTTATGACCTTTTGTGAAAGGGCTGAGTTTCTACATTGGGAAATGGATAGAAAAAAATACTTTTCTATAGGTGGGTTTCCCAACGGAATAGTAGTGGGAGTTAATATCTTTATTTTGAAGCGCATTGTTTCCCAAAAAGAAGCAACAACTGATGCTCCATGACTCTGTTGTTCCTCACCTTCAAACCCTAAGAGTTTTGGCTCACGCCCTATATAAAGGGAGTGATGGATACGTGACCAGGGCACCCTAAACCCTGACGTCATCACCAGTAAGACAAAGGAGATGCCCTTGACCCTAGTGCAACCCCCACCCTCTCTGTCAGTTTGGAGAAGCACTGGGCACCGAACCTGCGGCATAGTAGGGGCCAATTGGTGGTAGGGAACCACCCCTCCTCAATGCTCACAACCAGGAACACTACTAAAAGAGTGTTCGGAGGTCCGTCCTTCTTAAAGGAATCTTGGGAAGGAGATGTCTAGGGATGGCTAAGCAGAGAAGCCTGACACTGCCAACAAACATTGTCAGAGGTAGGCTGCTATGGAGGACGAGTCTTGAGGCGGTAAGGAACCATAGGAGCATGGACCCCTAAAAATACAAGCAAGTCGACATGGGCGTCGAGCCTCGTTGGATGGGAGATGCATGACTCACTGGATGGGGGAGTAGTTGCGTCCAGGAAGGGGACCACATGGGTAAGAAGGAAGAGATCCCAATATATAGCAATAATAAAGATCCATTATAGCCTAAATAACGGGAAGTGGGGCTAGCAATAGGGGATTCGAACTCCCAGATTGACCCTTGGTGCCTCGCGAGACACCAGGTGAAGAGGGAAGGATGCCACGACGAGTCCTCTATTTTACAGAGGAAACAGGGGATCATACCCCATCTGTGCGTGCGTGTGAGGACAACGGAGGGACTGGACCCAAATTCTTAGTTAGGCAGAACCAAGGGAGGGTCCACGAGCTAAAGGAGTAAAATCAAGGAAAAAGAAAAAGAAAGGGAATAAAAGGACAAGTGGCACTCTGTTATTGGCCACAAGTAAGTTATTTTGCATAAATTCTAACTACTTAAGGGTAACTCAGATTAAGATGTATTATATATGAAAATTGACCAGGAGATTGTGAGGAGTTCAATAAAAATAGTTTTAGAGCCTAAATCTAATAGTAGTTCGAAAATTACCTAAAGTTACCATCTTTAATGCTTTCATGAGTAAGAAACCCTAATTTTATGATTAATAAAATTGAGAATGTTGATATGGATGATCTATGAGCAAATTAACCTATTGTTAATAAAAAGACATTTTGATATATAAATAGAATGATCCATATGCTTAATAACCTAAATTAGGGTTTGATATGTTAATGTGCATTAATGGGCTTAGAAACCCTAATCTAAGTGTTAATGGGTTTTAATGAATTATATTTCGAGATCCTTTGCATAAAAGTGATATTAGGTTAATCCTAAGCCTATTTGATGAAAAGAAGGTTTTAATGTGAATAAGTGAGTAATTAGGGTTTTTGCACCTGGAATAGTTGTTTTAGGGTTTTGTGGACATAAAAGAGGAAAGTTGTAAATAGATCTAAAGGAACCCTAATGAAACCCTAGTTCGGATTAGAAACCCTAGAAACTAATGTCAAGTCAATAAAGTGGATTCTTGATGAGGTTTGTAGTAAATAGGTTGCATATACTTGTGAGCATTCTGTGCTTTTATGTGGTTGACTTGCTTGGATTGGATTGCTTGTTTGGATTGGACTGTGCTTATTTCCTTTGAAATCTAAAAATCAGGTATGTGATTATTTATGAGTACATGCTTTAGTTTCCTGGCATTTTCCTGATGTTTTATCGATTGTATGAAAATAAACTATTTGGATGCTTTTATTTCTGCAATCTTTAAAGTGAATATGATTATCACAACTTAAGTATATATGTGACTATCTCGAACCTACATACCATCTCTAGATGTATGATGCAAGACCAAGCCCGGAGGGAAGACCATTGGGCACCCAGAGAGGTGACCCCAGGTACCAAGCTCAGGATGGAGAAGGTAGCCTTAATGTTCCTTGCAAGGACTAAACTCTAAGAGAGGGTATCCCAGAGTATGAGTAAAGGTAGTTGGGAAGTCACATTGAAAACATAATCGTGCATTGTTAACAACTACTTGATATGATTAGGTTGTTAGAACTTATGTGCAATATTTTGTTTGTCCCCACATACCAGTATATTCATTTATACTGACCGACGTTTTATTTGTCGGTGTTTTAGGTAATATCTGAAATTGGACAAACAATAAAGTGGCATATGTGAAGATTAAAGCTAAAATAATAAAGGAGGATTAGGTAGAGAGAATTCTACTATGGGTAGAAGTCTGAGTTACCTATTTTTGAAGGTATGAGAAAGTAAATTTTTATTGTAGTTTTTAGTTTAGTCTTTCATAGAATTTATTAATTATTTTTTATTATTTACAAAACCATTGATCCTGTTTTTGAGATAACGCCTCTAAATTCTTAGTATTCCTTAATTGGGGGTTACCGGGAGGCAGGGTCGTTACATTTCCAGTGTATGTTCTCATTCTTAGGTCAAGAATCTTTCTAGATCTATATGTATATATCTCAATTCCTATCACATAAGATGCTTCTCCTAAGTCCTTCATAGAGAAGGTACTTTCCTTTCCAGGTGTTAACATTTATAGGATAAGGATGTTATTCCACGTGATTATGTGGAATATAAATATGCTCCCACTAAATCTTTTGTAATAATTGATTTTATTCTGACTGAAGTCAAACACTTTGACTTTCTTGTCAAAGTAGAAGATTTCAGCTCTGAGATGCTTGCTTCAATCAACAGATTGACCTTTGTAGCTTATAGACTATATTTGCATTAATGGATTTATAAAACCATTAGGTTGTCTTAGGTACACATCCTATACAATTATTCCAGTTACGAATGTGGTTTTACACAGTCTTACTAAGCTATAATTACAAGCATGATTTTGATGGATTTAACCATGGTAATTGATGAAAGACTTCAACATGTTCAACAACTTGAAATTGTTTGAAGCTCATCACAGCCAATCTACCCTTCCACATTTGTCTTCTCTCAAAGACCCAAATGCACCCTATGGGTTTTACCCCTTTAGGTGGATCCATCAAGGTCATACCTTGTTGGTGTACATGGAGTCCATCTTCGATCTAATGGCATAAAGCCATGTCTCAGACTCTAGTCCCTCAATAGCTTTTAGTCAGTTTGTTTGACTCATCATTATGATCAACTCATTGCCTTTCTGAGTTATAAGACATCATATATCCTTCAAACTCAAGGCATGATCCACTAGAACTATAAGGTTTTTGTGTTACATAAGGAACTTGATATTCCAAAACACTTTGTGATTCTCATTGTTCCCACTGTACCTCTTTTAGGTTCAATGTTTTCTTATTCGTCTTGAAAATTTTGAGTTCTACTTTTACTCCCATCGATTCCTTTGGAACTAGGTTCCTTATCAGGAATCTATCCATCCAGATCAACAAACAACATTTTTTGTAGGATTGGGATAAGAGTAGTATTTATCAAAATAACATTTTTGTGATTTGTGTACAACACCCCTTTTAAGAAACAATTTTCTTATATAGGCATTAATCTTTAATCACCATCAAAGACATATAGGAACAATTACCATACCATATCGCATATGGTGTCTTTTGAACCATTTTAGACGGTACATTCTTTTAGCGTTTAGCATGTGCTCAAAGGAAATTGGGATTTTAGCTAGTTTTATTGATAATCATACCTTAACAAGGTCTGATTCCTTCCTTCTGACACATCATCATGTTTAGGTGGAGTTCATTGTGATACACTATCACATATCTACAGAAGGTCCTCAAACTCTTGGTTTAAAATACTTCAACATCGATCACGTCAAAGTATCTTAATACTTTTAGTTACATACTTCATTTATGATCTCCTTGAAAACTTTAAGAGATTCATACTTCTATTTGATTAAATACAACTTTCCATATCTGCTGATCACATTAGTAGATATAGTAAGGTACTAGTAACCACCTTTAGCATTCATTCTAAAAGGTTTGTTGTACATCAATATGTACTAGACCTAATAGAATAGTCACTCTCCCACTATATCTAGTGAAGATATTTCTCAAAAAATAAGACATGCATGTCTCTATTGGTTCAATAACCAAAATTGTCTAGACCAACATCATTTTGGAATCTAGAATTGCATATCTCATTTATGTGTATTAGATGACAATGCTATAGGTATACATTGTTTGAGTCATTAAGTCATTCATTATATGTGTCATACACATTTGTCTCTATAACTATCAAGTATAGTTTATTTGACATAGGGCATTGCCATAAAAGATCACATCTTTTAAAATGAAAGATAATGTCCTTGTCATACAAGACATATGATGTTTTTCATTAATGGAAAGTACATAATAGCATTTCACTAATTCTATCATGTTCCCTTGAATGACATCCCTCAACTATAGTGGCAACAACCCTTGCTCCGCACAGTTCTAGTTTATTTCTTCTCAAGTTCTGAAGTAGAGATATCTATATCTATCTTCTTCCCGAGATCCTCTATGAATAGGATAATTCCTTTTCAATGTCCAAACAAGTGACATTGGTGGCACTTTATCCTTTAAGTGAAAAGGACAAATTCTGTTTACACTTACCTTCTCCATATATTCAGTGCAGAAGAATTGGACTTTATCTTAGCCTCAGAACACTTCTTGGCCTTGCCTTTTCATAGGGCTCACTTCCGCTGATCATCATCATGGATTTGTCAATTTTATTCCTTGCTTTGGCATCAACATGCCAAGCAATAGATAAAATGACTATATGATTCATGCAAGACTTGCATAATCATATTAATGGTTAACTCTTGACCTAAGAGAATTCTAATTCATTTCATATGTCCAATCATATTGAGCATATGGGGTTCTACTGGAACTCCCTTTGTCAGTTTGCACTCATATTATACCTTGTTTGCTTTACATGATTCTTAAGATGTGTTACCATCTTGAGAATGTCCATGTATCCATGTTGTTCATGCAACTCAAAGTTCATACAACATAGCATTAGGAATTCAAATGTCTTTGGCATCATTGGCATTCTTCCATTAAGCATCCATTTAGCCTTAGGCGCATTTGGAGCAGGTTCCTCTGGCTTTGGTCTTTCAAGGACATAGATCTTTTGCTTATTGAGAACATTTCTCCAAGTTCTAAACCAGATTCAAAAGTTATTCCTGTTTGGTTTGTCCTATTTAAGGACTAATCACAACTATACCATATTTGTGTTTGACTACAAAAGAATATTACAACTTTTCAAAACATTTTTGATTTGATAATTTTGACGATATTAATTATCACTCCCACTATTTTGTTCAAATTGATAGCCCACATGTATCAATTTGGAATATTGTAGCGTACAATATTCTAGTGGGCCAAGATCCTAATTTTACCAAAACCATGAGCCAGCTAGGGTTGTCACCCACAACTTGATTCTATCTGGTAGGAATCTTTTGCCAGTTGCATCACATACAACTCTTAATAGATGATATGCACAACTCTTTGTCATTGATCATATGTATGCCACTAGGTGCTTAATCTAATTAAGATCACCTAGTGAAGCCTGACCCATAAGCCAACACGATAAATATGCACTCTGCTAGGGCAAACCCACATATCTACCATCACACTTCCACGAGATAGGTGGCCCACCATGCTAGGGCGTGCCCACACTTGGTCGATCAAGATTTTCATGTGTGCTGCTTATAGAAAGCATCTAATACTTAATATTTTGATTGAGGGATTTTATATAAATACATATACATATCCAATCACCACATACTATAGTACGTATCATATGCATTATATAACCACTACGTGAACATGCAATCAGAAATATACGAGCGATGGTTATGGCCATTCTAATGCAATTTCTTGTAGCCACAAGGAATTACCACCAACTAAGGTTCACATCACATGCAACCAGTTGTTGATGAAGATCCGTGCTTGCTCCAATCCGGGTTGATCAGTTCAATGCTTGAACCAGTCAGCTCACCTCTTGGTTGCTTGGTTGGGTTCTTGAAATGATCGTCTAGTCTCCTCCAGCCGGTTGGTTGGTCCACCATTCGATCGGTTCGCCTCTTGCCGTCTGACTTCCTCAGTCCTCTAAATGACTAGTTCCTCCACTACAGAATAGCTTCTTACGATGGTGCATAATTAAAACTATCCTATTTCTTTACATTGTAAGAGGGAAACCCTGAGTTACATTCGATGGGAAATAGGAAGAAGAGCATTAATTTACATTTGGAAAGGAGAGAGGGGACTGGTGCACAGACTGATTAACAATAGGAATAAACCACAACCATGCACACATAGATCTGGGGTTTTGGCCATAACCACGCTAACATCCACCATCAAAACATTTTTACAGTGACACATATTATTTGCATATTATATCATATCATATATATTTGTTGTGATTGTATGTGGTATCTAGTTGGATATGCACATTAATCATTTTAATATTCACATTGTATGCAATAATACATGAAATTCTAAATCCAATCACATCAATTTAGATCCCAGATGCACTGTAGATTGATGAGGCTCTGATACCACTGTTGGGAAATCGGGCACATATATAGGCATCAGAAACAAAAATTTATTTGCTCATTTCCCAAAAACCAGCAGAATCTCATCAACAACAATGTATCTAGGAAGGAAAGGTTGCAAGGTTATACCTGGTCCTAGAGCAAGTCCAATGACATCACCCTACAATTACAATCATGCATGGTGTTTGTGCAGCTCCTGGTCTTCACCACAAACAACAGACTCGAATAGGTCCTACAACACCACATGTGGACTCGCCACATACTGCATGCTGATGTCATCCTCGTAGTAGAAGACAAAGGACTCCTACCTCTAGAGTAGTCCACACAGACTACCAGGAACTCCACATTGTGATACCAGAGCCAACATGAAGGAGTTGTCCCCTTCTATTAGCGTACTAGTAACCGATATGCTCTCCCACAACAACTAATCTCAATTGCTCCTCCCTCGATATTCCTCCCTAGTCGGGTAGGACTTGCTTAGTCTCTCATGGTTACCACAACTAGAGAGGAAAACAATTGTCAGGGCCACTGATCTCAATTGTGTGTGTTGGGAATCCCCCAATACCCCTCTATTTATAGTAGAGGGCACGGTCAGGGTTCCTAGTTGATGTGGGAGTAGAAGGGTCCAGAAACATGAATGTTCTGGAATCTACAGACTGCGGGATGGTCATCTCGCACTATGAAAGGATATCTCATGTACAAGACGGTCGTTTCACAGTGCAAAATGGTTATATCATGCTTCAATAGTTTCCTATTTGCACACATAATTGGCAATTCACTTCTAGTCAATTTTAGACATCATTTTTTATTGAACAAAAAGTATTGTGCTATCCAAACAAATTTGGGAAAGTATCTAGAACCTTCCCCGGCCTAACTAAGTGATCTCGCACATGCGAGATGGTTGTCTTGCTCACCCAAATGGTTGTCTGGTGATCCAAGCCGAGTCGGTCAGTTCATCAGTATGAACCGTTCAGTTCACCTTAGTTTGGGCATCCAACTTTGTTTTGACTAGCCTGACAAACCAGACACCTGTCTCAACACTTGAGATGGCCTTTTGGTAGTGCAGTCAGTTGTTGGTGCATGAATTGAATAGCTAAACACTTTAGTAATCAATTTCAATCTACTTGACACTCCAATCAGTCAGTCTAACACTTGAACTTGATGATTCTCAGTCCAGTGGGTTGATCTATTGTTTAATTGAATCCCTAAACACCTTTATCATTCAATCTAAACATCATTCATGAATATACTCCTTTAATCCAAGTATTGTTGGTATGTATGCCCATAGAGCCATCCCGAGCAATTGCATGGAGTCAGATCTTAATTAATCAATTAATATGATTAATTGATTGATTAATTAATTCTAGAATATTTTAATTAATCCATGAGCATTTTAATTATTGCGGTCTTTCTATTTACCGATGGTTTTAGGAAAACCTACTTCTTTTTGTCTACTATTTAAAGAGGCTTGACGACTGATATCTTTATAAGATATTGAGAGAGGCTTTTCAGTTTACGCTCACATACATAATCCCTAGTCGTCACCATCCTCAGGAGAGAAAGAAGATCACCACGAGGCTAGCATGTCATCGCACAAAGATTACTCCTTCATGTTGGCTTAGGAAGCATGATGTGGAGTTCTAGTCCATCTGTGTGGACAAAGTAGAGATGCAGACTCTGAGACTCCTGCGTTCAAAGGACGTCACTGACCGTCCATACACACTATGAGCGACATACATCACCATAGGAAAGGAGCATCGCTGGATCTTCCCGAGTCACATTCGGAGGATAGGAGAGAAGTACATTCTGTGTAAGCAAGGAGCATTGCACACCATCGTGCAGTAGGACATTGTCAGACTTGCTCTATGACAAGGTATATCCCCTGAACACTCTTTCTGAATACATTGTTGTCGACGAGATCCTGTTGCGGGTTGTGGAAAAACATATTTTATTTTGTTGCTTTTGCCGCACATGTTTCCTTCCACAAAACCCAACAAGTATATCCTATGTGTGTGACCCTATAGGTACAGAATTACTTTGGCATTGAATGTCCATAACAACTTATGACATCACAAGAAAAGAGTGGTGCCTAGTCACACATCATTGCTACCCAAGTAATTTGAAAAGTTGGAGAACAACTTCAACCTATAATTCATGAATAGTGTTACCGTGATTGTATAGTTCCTTTGTCTCTGATATCTAGATTGAACTCGAGGCATGAAATTTTCATCCTCTCAACATTCAATCCATATTCCTTGAACTAGAGCAGGCTGTCTGAGATGCATGTTAGTTCACATATCATATATTGAATCACATGGGTATGGTCGTACACTCTCAGTCTCACTTATCTAGGGGCCCTGGATATCAATCTCCAGTAGGAGGGACAAATCCCATCTTTATCACTCACAATCTATCCCCATGTGTCAAAGTCACCCAATCATCACTGTTCTAACAACCCATGTTTCAGGATTGCATTCGATGATGTCAAAGTGTACCCAACAACATGTGATGAGTGCAATGATTTCAGGTCTAAGAACCACAATCACCACCATCACTATGAGAGATAGTTATGACTATCATTCCATGGTTTCCATTTATCACTCTCATGGTGGGTCTGTCTGAAAGACTATACACTAACATGTATTTGTGTGCTTGACTTGATATCACATGTCATGAGTAATGAGACTCTATTATCAGACAACACACACTCTAGTCTTATGTATTACTATTGTCTATTTTTCTTCCACAGTAATAACTGACTAGGGACATAACAAGAATGCATGTACTCTTATCATACATATGATCTCATTGTTCAGGTCCTCAACCTGAAGGCATATGTCATCGAGTAACATCATTCTTTAGACATCTACTTACGTCTGTGTCATCATCTCATGCATGAGTCAAACATTAGAGACGAGATTACCTTTAAAATTATCAAATCAAGTATCTAATGCCTCACTCCAATCATCATATGATTGGCTCTCTGGGCATACATACCAACAATTACTACTACCTAGGCTCCACATCATATGCAACATGTTGTTGATAAAGATCTGTGCTCGAACCAATCTAGATTGATTGATTCAACATGGATCGGTCGGTTCACCTCCTAGTTGCTCAGTTGGGCTTTTGAAAGTGGTCTTGTGGTTTCCAAGTTCAAACGATGACTGGAATCCTCTAGCCAATTGGTTGGGCCACCAGTCGATCGGTTCATCTCCCATCGTTTGTTCTTCTCGGTCCTCACTTGATTGGTTCATCTCACAAGCTGGTTAGTTTTTCTGGTGGAGAACATCTTCTCACAATGAAACATAAATTAAATTTATCCTATTTCTTATTGCATATAAGGGAAAACCTCAAGTTACATTCGAGGTAAAATAGGGAGAAGATCATTAATTTACATTTGGAAAGGAGAGAGAGGCTCAATATGCAAATCAAGATATACATATGAATAAACAACCACAACCATTCACACATAGATCAAGGATTATTGGCCATAACCATGCTTCACATACACCATCAAAAGTAACTTTTAGGACGACCAATGTAAATTGCATATGTATCATATATATACATATATATACATATTAGTTTGTGGTATTTAATCAGATGTGCACATTAACTAGTTTATTATTCACATTGTATGCAATAAAATAAATCCAATCATATAAATTTAAATCCTAGATACACTGTAGATTGACGTGGATCTAATAACACTGTAGGGAAATCGTGGCAAAAAATAAGGTAGAGGAAACAAAAATTTAAAACATGATTCCCCTAGATAATAAGATCTAGTCAACGACAATGTATGTAGGAAGGAAGGTTTGCAAAGTTATACTTGGTCCTAGAGCAAGTCCAATGAAATTATCCTTACAGTAGCATCATGGTTCTTCTTCTTTAGGCATCAACTTTCTCCTTCTTTAGTAGCAACACTCAAACAGTCATCTCCATCTTCCTCCTGGTGCAGCAACACAGACAGGGGTTGACAAGGTCCTCCTAGCGGCAAACAATAGCTTCCTGCCTCTAGAGTAGTCCACGTAGACCACCAAGAACTCCACATTGCGCTGCCATAGCCAACGGAAAGGAGTTGTTCCTTTTGAACGTCAACCTGCTAGAGTTGATATGCTCTCCCACAATTGTCTCTTCCTTTCTATCCCTCCCTTTTTGGGTAGGACTTGCTTGGGCTCTCTGTTGGTTACCACAACCAGAGAGGAGAACAAATTGTCAAAGGCAATTGGCGTGTCTAGGAAGCCCCCAATACCCCTATATTTATAGGAGAGGCTGGATCATGGTTCTCAATCATTGTGGGAGTCAAAAGAAGTGAATTCCCAAATTCCTAGAAACTTCAGATGATGAACCAGTCAGTTTTCATGCCCAACTGATCGGTTGGCATGGTGAACTGGTTGGTTCACTCCATGAATCATTGGTTTTACAAGTTTTCTATTCTGAATCAAATTGGTAATCAATGCACGATAAATGCTAAGTATGACATCAACATCAATCCTTGTTCCAATCGAATTGGCAACTGAATCAGGCAACCCAGATAGTGAACTGATTGGTTCACATAGTGAAATGGTCATTTCACTTGTCCAAATCAGTTAAAGTTCAACTAATATTGATTCAAATTGACCTGACACTCCAATCGATCAATTTAAAGTCTAGTCAGTCAATTTTGAATCTGTTGTTTAATTAAATATCTAAACCCTTTTAGTAATAAAATTAATAATCATTCATGAATATGGTCCTTTGATCCAAGTATATCCTATGCATGAAACTTTATAGGTCTAGAAATACGTTGGCGGTGAATGTCCATAACCAACTTATGACATCCCAAGCAAAGAGTGACATCTACAAACACATCATTGTTTCCCAAGTAATTGGGAAATTTGGAGAACAACTTCAACCTACAATCTATGATTAGTGTTACCGTGATCGTATAATTCCTTTGTCTTGGATATCCGGATTGAACTCGAGGCATGTAATCGTCATCCTCTCAATGCTCAATCTATGTTCCTTGAACTAGAGCAAACTGTCTGAGATGCACGTGAGCTCACATGTCATATATTGACTCACATGACTATGGCCATACATTTCTTAGTCTCACTTATCAAGAGGCCATGGATATCAATCTCCTATAGGAGGGACAAATCCCATCTACATCACTCAAACTCTATTCCCATGTGTCACAGTACATCCAAGCATTAGCACTATGGCAACCCTTATTTAGGATTACGTTGGATGATGTCAAAGTACATGAATGACATGTGATGAATGTAGTGGTTTTAGGTATAAGAACAAAAATCACCACAATCACTATGAGATATGATTTTGATTACCATTCCATGGTCTCCATGTATCACTCTCATGGTGGGTCAGTCTGATACACTATTCCCTAACATGTACCTGTGTGCTTGACTTGATATCACATATCATAACTAATGAAACTCTTTCATCAGTCAATACACACTCTAGTCTTTTGTATTATTGTTGTCTATTTTGCTTCCAAAGTGATATCCGACTAGGGACATAACAGGAATGTATATACTCTTATCATACATATGATCTCATCGTTTAGGTACTCTACCTCAAGATATATGTCACTAAGAACATCATTATTTAGACATCTATTATGTATGTGTCATCATCTCATGACGAAGAAAAACATAATAGACGAAATTACCTTTATTATTATCAAATCAGGTATCCAATGTCACACTCCAATCATCATATGATTGGCTCTCTAGGCATACATATGAATGATATGAAACGGTCTAAGAGATCTTATGTGCTTGTGAACAATATGAATTTTTTATTTTTTGTGATTTCACAACTACTACATATATCTCTAGATTGTGTTAAGAAGGAAATGGTATTTTCTTGAGTTAGTTGTAGAAGAACTCCTTTATTTGGATGGCCTAATGGTTTGTGCCAGACTTTACCATGAGATTTGGTGAGCTATTTTTAGAATAAAACTTTAGCAGTAGAATTAGCGGTCAGGAGATACATTCCTTCACTATGTGTTCCCTTGTCTAGTGTGTTGTGGGTTTTGGAATCCTTTATATACACCATAATCATCAATAAAACTAGATAACTTTGATATGTAGAAGGAAGTTTAGAAACTGATAGCAGATTCCTTTTATTTGTAGGAACAACAAGCACTTGTCTAATAGGAATAGTTGTAAAATTGGTAAGAACTCCATCACTAGTGTGTGTGATAGGAAGCAAATTATCATTCCAATCATAACTGAATCTATTCCTTTGTATATTTTAGACTATAGAGATTACCTGAGTTTTGAACCACATGATCAGTTGCTCCAGAATCTATCTTCTACTCAGTGAGATCAACTTCACTAATCCTGATTGCCGCAAGAGATGTTGTAGTACCATCAATAAGAGTTTTAGGTATATTCTGATTCTGATACATATGGCAATCCCTAAGGCATCATGCCATCTTTTCGACAAATCTGATAGAAGATAATGGTTTTCTCAGGCTGTCTTGTGGATTGTTATTGACACTACTACAGAACCTACCTTTAGTGTCAGTTATTTAAGGCCTTTAGTGTCGGTTTCCGAGCGACGCCTATGTGGGCGACACTAAAAGGTCACCCATTACGCGTCGGTTCCAGAATCGACACCCAAACTCTTCGCGCGCGACCGAAAACACACCATCAGGGGACTATAGGCGTCGGTTATTAGATAAGAAACCGACGCCCAAACCCTTCGCGCCACAGAAAGGGCGCCATCTTGGGCGCTATCAGTGTCGGTTATAAGCCAACAACCGACAAAATATGTCTTCGCGCCAAAAGAATATGTGCCGGTTACATTTAAATAACCGACACTGTAATGTTATGTGTCGGTTGTTTACAATTACCGACGCCTATTATTGGCGCCAGCTTGGGCACTATCAGTGTCATTTTGTAGTAAGAAACCGACACCATATATGTCTGCGCCACAGGAAATAGGCGTCGGTTATATCTAAATAACCGACGCCTATTGTTTTTTTTTACAGACCTGCAGACCTGATGTGGCTGGTCGCAAGATGAGAAACCTGCAATTCAGTTAACTGAACTACAGGTTTTACGACATCCATTGATATCAGCCAACAACAGGCCACAAACCTGCAAATTTAACAATAAAAATATTCACACATGCATTTAGCAATACAACCTGCAGTTCCATTTTATTTTCACACATTTAGAAACATTCATGTAGCTAGAAATCTGTAGTTCCATTCATTCACATTCACACATGTAGAAACATTCATATAGTAACCAACACTTTCATTCATTTTCACTCAGACACATGTAGAAACATCTAGACATGTAGAAACATTCACACATATTATAATTCAGAAATTCATTTACAAAATCCCCACTATTTGTATGGTTGTTGCCCATTCTTCTCTTACTTCATTTAATTCTCCCATCGTATAGGGAGCATGTACATCTGGTAAGTTCGTTCCTGTAGTGGGGTCAGCTTTAAACACCTGTAAAGAGAATGATGTATATATATAATTAATGAGCTATAAATAAGATTGATATATTTCATATTATCTAATGAGACTATATAATACCTGAGCAATACAATCGATGTCCATACAACATGACAGACTAACACATGTATAGTACATAACAAGAGCAGCGTCGAATTTACATACAACACTAGCTTAGTACATATATAGTGGGACTTATAAGGTGACGATCCCACCTGGTAAAACAGGTTACCGACAACTACATGTTACGACTGGGAGGTCGTGATTCAGCAACAGTATGCATTAGCAGGAGGACAAACATATCACCATATGTTTGTCCTCATATGGTGATCTGTTTGTCCTCCTGCTAATGCATACGTTGCTGAATCACGACCTCCCAGTCGTAACATGTAGTCGGTAACCTATTTTAGCAGGTGGTATCGTCACCTTAGTCCACTATATATGTACTAAGTTAGTGTTGTATGTAAATTCGGAGCTGCTGTTGTTATGCACTATATATGTGTTAGTTTGTCATGTTGTTATATGAATCTGAACCACTTGTGTGTGCTGCACTTTATGTATCAGCATCGCGTATGTAATCTCGGGTGAGATTGGTCATATAGTTCTTTAGCACCCTCCCACAATGTTTAGCATTTGTATTAACTAGAAGATAATGAAACATCAAATCAGAAAATGATATTGATATTAAAAAAGTAAACATTTAGCTTCAATAAAAAAATATAAACATGCATGCCTCTAAAATTGTGATCTTTTATCAATTAACAATCCTTCATTGTGATCTCCGTGCACATATAAGTCATCATTAGCTTCAATATTTTTTGGAGTTGGCAACCCAACTGAGAATGGACTGGAGTCATCATATTTATCATAGTACTCTTCTTCATCTATAGGATCTTCAATGAACTGTCTTTTACCATGAAGAACAACCGACCATTTATCATTTGTAGGATCATCGATATAAAATACTTGTTTCGCCTGTGATGCCAATATGAATGGTTCAGCCTTCTCGCCAATCTTTTCAAAGTTCACTAAAGTGAAACCCAATTCATCCATTATAACTCCTTTGGTGTTATCAACCCAATTACATTTGAAGAGCGGAATTCTGAAATCTATGTAGTCAAATTCCCATATCTCTTCAATGACACCGTAATATGACATTTTAGCTTCACGTGGACTCTTATCCTTTGCACTTGCAAAAAACATAGTCGATGCTTGAAGGATGACCCCACTGTTTTGGACGACACTCTTATCATCTTGGCGCTTTGTGTAATATGTGAATCCATCAATGTCATACCCTTCATAAGACATAACAGTCAACTTTGGTTTAAAGGCGAGGCATTTGATAGTTTCAGTAATATCATCTGGTGTTTGAGATAGTTGATGTAAGACTTTATCTTCAAACCACTTAATAAAAGTCTTGTTATGCTCTCTAGAAAGCCACATTGTATTGGCTCGAGGATATTGTCTTTTGATTAAATTGGTATGTTCCTCGATATAAACGTTCACTTCGTCCATGTTGTGTAAAATATACAAATGACCTTGTTCCAACTGCTAACGGCTGATTACTTTCACACGTGATCCCAAAATTCCTTTGCCAAATAGCTCATCAATATTCTTGTCATTATCAGGAGTGTCATTACCACTGAGAAAGTCATTACAGAAATCCATAACCTCTCTCGCCACATAACCTTCAATAATACTCCCTTCAGGCCGATAACGGTTTCGAACATCACCTTTAAAAACGCTCATGTATCGTTCAAAGGGATACATCCAATGCAAGAAAACCGGGCCCAAGATTTTCACTTCCCTAGTCAAGTGGACAACAAAATGTACCATGATATCAAAGAACGAAGGAGGGAAATACATCTCAAGCTGACATAGGGTAACAACCACTTCTCTTTGCAAATTATCAAGAGTCTCAGGGTCAATAACTTTGCTGCAGAGACTGTTGAAAAAGAAACAAAGTCTGGTGATTGCAAACCTTACATGCTTCGGCAATATAGATCGAATTGCCACGGGCAATATTTGTTGCATTAGAGTGTGACAATCATGAGATTTAAGTCCTATCAACTTCAGATCTTTCATTGATACCAATCTACGGATGTTGGATGAGTAACCATTTGGCACCTTAACATTTATCAAGCATTCCCAAAAAGCTTTCTTCTCTTTTCTAGACAACGTGTAACATGCGGGAGGTAAGTATGTTCTTTTACTACCCATTTCACGTATTTCTGTTAATTCTGACCTTATTCCCATTTCACGTAGGTCCAGTCTGGATTTTATCCCATCTTTAGTCTTACATGGTATATTTAACAGAGTACCAATGATGCTATCACAGACATTTTTCTCAGCGTGCATTACATCGATACAATGTCTGACTGTCAAAGAACTCCAATAAGGAAGATCCCAAAATATTGACTTCTTCTTGAATGAAGAATTGTCACTCCGTGTAGTACCTTGCGATCTCTTTCCAAATTCATACACAGCCAAGGAGGAAGATTGTATATAACAAGCATGACTGGCCAAGTGCTATGTTGGCTGCTCAATGTCCCATACGGATTCATCACGTTTGTACAAAGCCCAAGTCTTAGATTCCGGACTTCTTCACCAAATTCAGGGTACAATACATCAATCTTCTTCCACTGTGAGGAATCAGACGCATGTCGTAGGATCCCATCATTAATTTTCTTAACATCTGCATGCCACCTCAAATTCTTCGCATCTATCGGATTGGCAAACAAGCGTTCAAACCGTGATATTATAGGTAGATACCACATCACCTTGGCAGGAGAACCAGTTTTGGACTCCCCCGAAGTCGTCAATTTATACCGTGACGCACCACATTTTGGACAATCTTTCAAATCTGCATAGTCCTTTTGAAATAATACACAATCATTAGGGCATGCGTGTATCTTCTTGGCATCCATTCCCATTGGGCACAACAATTTCTTTACCTGGTATGTTGAGATTGGCAGCTCGTTTCCTTCAGAAAGCATTTCTTTTAACAAAGACAGCAATGACGTGAAGCTTTTGTCGCTCCATCTATTGTTAGCTTTCAACTTATACAATCTCAACACAGCGTTAAGCTTCGTAAACTTAGTACAACCTGTGTATAACGCATCTCAGCATCATGCACAATGTTTCTAAAAATGGGAGGTGGATCGGTGTGCTCTACCCCACAACTATCCAGCATCGCATCAACGATGTCTACTGGAACTGGTTCATTCACATCTACGTCATCGTAGGAAATTTCTTCTTCTATACAAGCACTGCTATCGACATCCACTGGTTTCGGGTTTGAAATCTCTCCATGCCAGTGCCATTCTGTATAGCCTTGTATAATTCCGTTGCACATGACATGAGTCATGATTTCGTCACCAGTGTTGACTTTCAAGTTGTTACCGCAATGTCTACATGGACAGTAGAACCTATCTCCAGGTTGTTTCCTATGTTCCTCGGCAAATTTAATGAACTGGTGAAGACCAGAAATAAACTCTGGGGTGCAGCGATTGCGAATGGACATCCATGATCTATCCATTCTATGATCAAAGAGAAAACAAGTATATATTAGGACAAGATTAGGGTCTAGGGTTAACAAATACATGTGATGTCATTATTATATATAATAAATGTGTACCGCCTATCCATTCTTGAACACCTAATCTCACTAGTAAGTGTATAATGTGTATTGGGTTTTCAAGAAAATTTCAGCAGCATTTCCACGCCATTTTCCAAGTACATATGTACTTAGAGAACAAACGGGGAAATGCTGCCAAAATTTTCTTGAAAACCCAATACACATTATACACTTACATCCTAAGCGAGATTAGGTGTTCAAGAACAGTCCCAAACCGGGGACTATCTAAGATTTACTCCTAATGAGTAAATCTTGGACGGGTTTCTAGGCCAACAAATAATGTATTGTCATTCTTAAACCTAAAATCCTAGTTCTTCAATTTAGGGTGATTATTGATGTCTTCAAAAGCATGATTGGCAATTTAGGGAAAAGTTCATCATTTACATTCCAAGCATGTCACATATGTGCATTACAGTTCATCATTAAGCAAGATATAAGCAAGTATGTCATATTAAAATAGACTAAACAATATGAGAAAATAGTAGTGTAATCATGCAAATGGGAACATTCATGGGAACACACACTTCAGTTATAAGCATTCATGTAGCAACTTTTAGTTCCATTCATGGGAACACACACTTCAGTTATAACAATAACTAAACAAAGGGGTTGGTGTACCCCTAAACATGCGCATAATTAAAAAACTATTAATACAGACAAGTCTAGATAGATAGACAACTAAATACTACACCAACATGGTCCCGCATGCATCAGTAACTTCTTTTTGATGATGAAGCTGTGTCACGAAGCTCCTCACTGTATTTAGACGAATCTGAACTGACAGGGGCCTCAGATTTAGATTCCTCATAGATGATATCCGACGCCGTGCGCTCATACCGCAGAAGATGATAGGGGGTCTCGCAGTTGCTATTGGTTATCCAAACTTTGATGGAATTATGGCCAACTGGACGAAGAAAAATCTTGTTCCAACGGACCACATGCAGCTCTCCAATCCAATCACGCCAACCGGATTTTGATACAAGATTTCCCGCCAAATCATACTCAACCTCGATAACATGTGAATAATTACCAAAAGTTAGGGTCACTTTACCAAGCATGTAGTGTCTTCCTTTTAGAAAACGCCAATGTTTGGGTATGACCAATTGGTTTAAGGAACGATCATCTAGGATGATGTCCAATTGTTCTTCAATAGGGAACGTTAACATTGACATAGAGGCCCAGTTCATAGTGACTGTTATGGGTGGATAGAGACTGCACAATATTAGTATTAACAAAGTGTAAGTACATATAACGATGTTATATATTTTCAGAAAAAGTTGTATAACATCAGTTAACCTTTTATTGCTTGTCATAACCAACTTTATTGTGGTAGACATGATAGATTGAAAAGAAGTCTACAAATGTACTTAGAGACAAACGAGGAAATGCTCCTAATGAGTAAATCTTGGACGGGTTTCTAGGTGCTTACTAAAATAGAACCATTATATGGAACTAATCCTACATTATACACATACTTTTCCTGAGTAAGATAATGTGCACTTCATGGAATTATTAAGATCTGAATATATATAAGTTGTTTCTACCTACTTTGATGGGATTTTATAACATTCTAGTCTTCCATTTATAACATTAAGATCTGAATATATATAAGAATCCCATTTGATACACACGATTGAGAATCTTTCACGATACTAGGAAAATACACTAACTAGATATTCATTTAGGTGTTAGACATCAATATGTGTATGAACCCTAATTAAAACTGATTCTCATAAGAAGTAAATAAATTTAAAAAAAAATGCCCAGCAGCAGGGCGGCACCTTGAGGGAAGACGAGCAGAGGAAGAAAAAGAAGTCAGGGCGGGCACCTTGAGGAAAGAGGAGCAGCGGCCGAGGCAAAGTCCTAGCAGCTTCCGGCGGTGAAGAGAGGAGCGGCGGAGAGGGCGGCGAGGCTAGGAGACCTAGCTGCTACCGGTTACGGTGGAGAAGAGGCCGGCGGGCGGAGAAGAGGTCGGCGGGCGGAGAAGAGGCCGACGGAGGAGGAGAGGCCGGCAGGCGGAGAGGGAGGTCGGCGGGCGGGTGGAGAGGGAGGTCGACTGCTTCTCGCTCGACGGCGACGAGCGGCGAGCACAGAGGAAGGAGCGGCGGCGGCGGTGGCAGGGAGCAAGGGAAATCGCCGGAGCTAGGGAAATCGGGAACGAAATAGGGAAATGGGAAGAATCGTTCGGGCAGGGTGAGCTATTAAGTTGAAAATGTGTGTCGGTTCTTTAAAAAACCGACAACTAAACCAACAGTGTCGGTTCTTTGCCACAAACCGACAACTATACTAGATTATAGTCGTCGGTTTTTGATTAAACGACAACTGACAACTATTCCTATCTCACGAATACCCTTTAGTCGTCGGTTATTTAGTTACGAACCGACGCAATGTGTAAAATATTGGAGCCAATTTTTTCGCTGGAATTTTGGGTTTGGCGGTTGATTTTAGGTGTCGGTTTTTTATTAATTAACCGAAACTTAATAAAAGCGGTACCCGTGTCTGGTCGACCTTCACGGATTGGATGTCGGTTTCTGTTCAAAACCGACACAGTAGGGTTTATGTGTCGGTTTTTGTATACAACCGACACCTTGAAAAGTGACTTTATAAGCCATTTCTGTAGTAGTGTGAAAGAACCTGATAGCCTATTGTGTAGACTGAGAATAGGCACGACCTTGGAAACTGAATTGGTTTGATTTCTGACTTGGCCCACTACCTAGGATTCCCTACATATAAGTATTTCTTCCTCTTTTACAATTATTTCGTCTTCCTCTTACAGTGTATGAATTGTTGTTTGAGTAGAACTACTGTCTATTATCAATGACTTGTTCCACATTAGCTTTAGAACCATTTTTGTTAGTATATAACACAATGGATTAACTATTATTATCATGCCTTATAGCCTTTCTCCTTTCAAAATCTTGTAGAAAAGAGACCAAATTAGTACGAGAGGGAATATGTGGTTTCAACATTGAAGTAACAAAACCTTCGTATTCAGGACCATCTAGTCCATTCAATAGTGTAAAAACCTTCTCCTAATCATTGATAACACATACCATTGTGTTTAATTGATCATAGATGGTTTTGAATTTGCATAGATAGTCAACTAGAGAGTCAGACCCATTTTGAAAAGTTCTTAACTGAGGTTTTAACTCGAATTCTCTAGACTAAGATGTTTCAGAAAATTTCTATGTGAGAGTAGAGCATACCTCTGTAGTAATCTTACATCCAATGATATCACTCATTACCTCCTCTATTAGAGAGCCACAAATCCAATCTTTTAGAAGACGGTCCATTCTTATCCATGCTTTGTGTCTTGTATTTAGACCAAGAAGACCAGATCCATCTTGGATCAAAATTGGTGGTGAAGCATCAATTCCATCGAGGAAGATCTTTAGACAACATGACTCAGTAAGAGTGTGAACTTACACCTCCCATGGGAGAAAGTTACTCTAATTCAACTTGATAGAAAGAAAATATGACACTTTAAGCTCTGGTGGATATGGACAGGGAGAGACCGATGTAGCCTGCGATGACATTGTTGAATCTTTAGACACCATGAGTGAGACCAGATACGTTTGAGAGAGAAGATGGTTTTTGTAACACCCAGATTTTCATAACACATGAGCGGAAGCTACTTTTTTTCTAGGAGTATCACAAACATGATAACCATTGCAATAAAAGTAAATGAAACACTTTGTAAAACTGTAAAACTAATTCATACATAGCTTTTTGTCAACATAGAACTACATCATGTTTATGCATAAGTTCATAATAAAAAGATGTAGATACTTAGGATCATCTAGGTAGATGGCACCCCACTAGGCAAGCTTGAAAGTCTCTTAGGCCTTTGCTGGTCCCTTTGTTCTTCAATCGCTCCAAACCTACGGACATCGCGTCCCCAGCCATGCATTGGGAAAAATAGTCGTTAGAGTAAGTGGCATGAGTATTCTAAAATATACCTTGCTAAAGAGTTGAAATTGCGCATTATAAACATGAACTAACATCAAACTGTGAGTAAACTGAAACATAAAATATCTTATCCCTCAATCTGAATCTTTACCTTTCTACCTTATCTTATTCTGGAGACATGTATCCTGGTACATGGATCTCAAGACCTACACCAAAGTGATTGGGTCATACTTATCTTATCTAATTCCCTCTCATCATACTCATGGATGAGATTATGGGCATGCTCTAAACTAAGGTATCTTTTACTTACAATTTTTATATGATTGTGGCCACCATTATACAATAAGTCCTCCTGAATGGGTGTATCTACACCCTGAATTGGTACCAAGGTACCCTGAAATGGCACTACATGCCCTGAATGACACTGAGGTGTCTCTGAATTGGCGTGGCTATGCCCTGAATTGGTGTTGCAACACCTCTGAATTGGAGTAAACACTCCTCTGAATTGGAAACAAATGCCTCTGAATCGTCCCAGGACTACTGAATGAGGACTTATCATATAATGTCTTATGTGAAGGTTTCAACTTAATTATCTTAAGTCTAAACTTACTTACTTAATTCTTAATCTGAACTGAAGCTGAATATTGATAGCTTTACTGAATACTGAATCTAAACTTATCTTATATTAAACTGATAACTGAACTTATCTGAGATTGGTTACTGAGTACTGAGCATGTAATGAATTCTAAATCTGAATCTGAATCTAAATCTTTTATTCATAAGTGATAAACTTAATCTAGAACTAAATGTGAATATGGATCTCAATTACTTCATAATTGAGATTGGGTCTAAAACCCTTATCATGTATATTTATTCGAAATCTGGCTACTCACACAGTGAGTAGTCTAAGTTTGAATCTAAATCTCTTATTCTTGAGTTCTAAACTGAATCCATTATTGGATTAGATCATGTATCTCATTATCTAGGTAAACTTTATTCTAAAACTCTAATTTGGTAATATTACTTCATTATACCAATTATATCATACATGAGTCTAATGTCTTATGAGACAAGATCTGAAATGAGTATAGAAATACTAAATATACAAAAGTAACTTAAGTAATGTGTATAGCTAAAGTATGATATATGATTCTTGGCAAGATAACTCATTCTCTGTTAAAACCTCATCAAAATCTGATCTTAATGGACTTTAAGTCTTAAATCATAAACCATAGAATAGAAATCTTAGAAAATCTTAACTTGCATCTTAAACATACTCAATTTAGATAAAATATCATTAAGTCTGATCTCAATACATTTGTATGAACTTAAATCTTAAACCTTAAGGTAGAAATCATATAGATTCTCATCGTGCAACTCAATCATGGCTTAATATCTCATAATTCTATAATATCATCACAAACTCATGTTGCAATATATTTAATGCCACTAGTACATTTATCCTAGAAATTGGGCCATGGTCTACCATGTGCAACACCCATATTCTCACATAATACTTAACTTTTAAACATCAACCTTATTAAGGAATCTATTTCACTTCTTAATTTCTTAGATCGCTATATATATAAGAAACCTTGATGACATGTTCCTATTTGAAATCTCAATACATGGTTACATCTATATTTAAGAGATATGATAGAACTATATTTTATTATCCTTCTTATGAACTTAACTTCATGATCTAGAATCATTCCATGACACATCACTACTTAAGGTATTGAGCATATGAATTTCTACAATCGTAAGCACATAAAATCTTTCTTACACATTTAACTTAGAATGTAGGACATGAAAGTATTATCTAATAAGCATGTAAATGTACTTGGTTTGATAAACATAAATACTCATGGGCATGAACCACTTACCTGTCTCATAGAGGATAAATCTTCATCTTGAATTTCTCTAGTCAGGTCTAAATCCTTTTAAAGACACTCCTTGTAAATCTCAACTATCCGTCTACTCGCATCTTCACCTTTAAATCACATCCTACACAATCTTATGGCATGCATGCATGCATACCCAATACATCATATATGAGCAAAAAAACTTCTAAATCATGAGTGGACATTTCATCATACCTATTAAGATTGTGGTGTAACACTTGCTTGAAGTTCAATGATGAGTTTCACGCCTATCACATTGATTTAACAAATATCAACATATATGCACATTATGTACTTATCTAGCCTTTTCTCAAATTAAATTACCTTATCTAGATAATTGAATAGTATGTAACCTGCTTCAATATGTTCTTCATATCCCTAGCTTTCTAACGAATCCTCATACACCCAATTTCGACAACCTGATCAAACGCTACAAATCCCCAAAGTTTATAACAAATGAAATTCGAATCATACTTATTACCTTATTTTCCTATTTGTTTCATCCTAATTGGGCCTCAGGCCAGCAGCCCAGTAAGGAGGACATGAACCCATCCCTCTTCTTCGCTCACAGGGCGCAATCGGGGATTGCGTTCCATTGTTCTGCCGCTAAAACTGAGTGCCGCTTCAGCCTCCTCTCCAGCTAGGTTCTATTGTCCGAGCCCGATCAAGCGACCTATCTTAGACCAGATCGTCGATATGCCTCCCCTCTGCGCTGCGACACGTAAAGAATTCATCTTCAAGGTCGAATCGACTGGGTTCGACTGGGAGCCTCGCCTCCTCTATCTCCTATGCCAAGAATAGGGCATCCGTTGAGGTGGTTTGGCGGCGCACCTGCTGCCTGCCTCGATGCCACAACGCACCGGGTAGATCCTCGGTTAGCTTTGCCTTGTCCTCTGGGGTAGTGGAGGCTTGATCTCAACGAAGATAGAGATTTGAAGTTGAGATTTGCAACTGACTTCCATTGCTGCCCACCTTGACCTTCATTAATGTCAGCTCTCTCCTTGATTCTCTTCTCTCGCTCTCATAGTCTCTCACCAAACCCTAATAATAGATTTACTAGATACCACACTCCAGATCGTTGGCGTTTTATAGCCTTGCTTCCACAGCCTGCCTTGCGGATCTGCCCGGAGCTCTGTTTCCTGGGTGCGGACTCTCCATCCCACGATGGGCTCAGAGCCCCCCCCCCTATTTCACTATTTTTTTTAATAAAACTCCACTCCTTATAAATAATTATATTGGTCACCTCCTAGGTCCCCTTAAATCCTAAATTTTGGCATTAGCTACTCCTTGTTATTGTCCTTCATTGTGTAAAGGATTGGCTTGAAATTAATTTAATAACCCCTCCAAACTTGTGTTATAATTCAATATTGGATAATTACTTATTTAATTTCCTTAGCCATTAGCTAAATCATAATTATTTGAGATTTCTTCCATAACCTTATATTCTAATTATTCCTCTTTTTGAAATATTTTAAGCATTTAATATGAGCACTAGATGCTCCATTCTAAATTTATACTTCAAGGACTGATATGTGAATCTTAATTGGCTCAATCATGATTGAATAAGGTTCTAGGGCCCCAAGATCATTCCCTGATCTCCCAAGAGGTCCATTATCTATTTTTGGTTATGGAACTAAAGCATGAATCAATATTCCCTCAACGGAAGCTTTCATATGATACATTAGGTCAACATTACTTTATTTCCTTAATAATGAGACATAAGTTGGTCTAGAGCTCAAACCAGTAACTAAAGTCATAATATTATATATATTCATCACATTATTGATCATAGGGTTAATTCATTTATATTCATCTACACCTGCCTACAATCATATACATTTAATCCATCATGAGTGTACTGGTTTACCAGATTACTTGTATTACAAATTTTGTGAACTTAATCACATACCTAGCCATGGTTAGGTTCCTTAGGTACCTTGGCATACACTTACTAGAAAACCCCATATTAAAGGCTTACATTAGCTATGAAATTGCGGATGTTACAGTTTTGAAGGTTGCAGAAAGATCTCCATGAATAAATCAGGTGTAGCGATAGACGAGCAGTACAACTCCTGGTCATAGAGAAGAACGAGTGCCTTATGGAAGACATTGTTGAACACCGAGGAAGACAAACTTGAAGAAGACGATGACTATTGATCATCAAGGAAGACATACATGAGAAAAATTACACCTCAGGAACTTTGATGTAGGCTTGTGTGAGGAAGACAAACACAATCTCTCTGAAGCGTAGAGAGAAGGCAAAGATGGAAATATCTCTCTCGGTCGACATTTGGAAACGCTTGAGGAACACTCCATTGTAGAATAGTTGGAAAGGACTTGGGCGAGGAAGATGAGGGTTAAGATCACCGAGAAGCAACACTCTCGGATATGCTCTGATACCATATTAGAATTTGTGGTATTCGACCCAAAATCAATTGACAATAAGTGAAGAGACCACACACCTCATAAGCCACATGCCCCCGAGCTCAGCAGTATGGGACTAATCCAACATCCCCCTCAACTGCAGCCACTTTTTGTGTATTTGCACATGTTATTTCAGGTAAGGTATGATCCTCACATTTGTCTCTTAGGGTCCACTCTAATATTAAGTTAGAATTAAGAACGGAATGGAGACAGAAGCATTTGATTCATTATCTTATACATTGAGCAATCGTCTCATGTGCGTTGATTAAATACACAGTTTGTGTTTGTGTTACATGATTTTGAGTTTGAGAAATCCGGCACCACACAGGCAACAACTCACGTACTACAAACTCAGGTACACGAACAAAATGATAACATACTCTAACCAACTACTAGGAAAGAGTAGATGTTTAGATGTTTGTTGAGTTTGTTATATTTTTAGTATCTGTTTTGACGTATTTTTAGATGAATGTTGAGCTGGAGTATCATCTGGCTTATTCAAATAGTACGAGCCTATCTCCTAAGACACAACTAATTTCAAAGAGCCTTTGACTATGATGAATAGCGCTATCCTAAATGCTTCTAAATCTGGGATGCGTGCTTGTTCTCACCAATCGAACTTGATGAGGGGCGATTTGAGTCCAAATGACCTTGAAGATATCTATAAAAGCACACAACTTACAACTACAAAAATAAGTCTTGATGGCGTGGATGTGCGGCATGCGTCTTTGCTTGCGTCCAAATAGCTACTTGGGCGTTTAGTGTCTGTTATTAGTGCGTTGATCCAACCAACTGAGTCGAAGTAGCCGGAGAACAACCTACCAATATGATGCACGTATATTCCCCAAGTCAACAGTGACCTCCAGCGCAACACTTGCATTGTTGAAACGGGCTAATCCATATATTGCCTGGAGAGCTCCATTATTGCTGGTTTTGAAACGGAGTCATCCATACTAGATTTGTCAGCAATGACCGGACTGCCATCCACACAGAACCAACCATACCCTCCTCTCCCTGACCACACCCACCCCAAACCGCGGCCAGCGTTGCTGATTCCCACGCCATGAGACGCCACGCGCAGAACGGCCGGGGCCAGCTGCATACGCTTCACCTCTAGTGCGATGGGATTGCGTCGTCCAGGTTCAATGGCCAGAAGAACAGTCGTTTGGACACGATTTGGGAGGAAAGGCAAGATCCATATCCAACGACTAGGCTGGCCCGTACGTCGTCGGACTTGTGGTGGTGGTGGAGGTGGGCGCTGCTTTGCTGAATGCATGCATGTTTTGCCTGGATTGCATATACAGCTTAATTCTAAGCCGACATATCCAAAACTGCTACTGTTGGATCTTGATTCCCACGCTGGACATGGTGGCCCGGACAATACGTACGTAGCGCAGTATTGTGCCTCACAGATCAACCCCGCGCGGTGACTTACTAGCAGTATAGTTTCAGGGGGATTGCTGGTCTAGTGGTCTTCAGCGTAGTCATAGCTCGACACGTAGGCCTAATTTGGACGGGATCATCTCAACTACTAGTAGTTCATGTAATAAATGATACTTATGACCTCTATATTCCGTACTTATGATTACCGTAAGATAGTCTTTAATATAGAGTTTTGCTGGATTTTAAATCCCGTCAGAAACGGGGTGTTTCTTCTCAACTGTCATCTTCCGTGTCATTTTGTTCGAAAAATTCTACGTATAACCGGCCACACCCTCGGGACTGGCCTCCTGCGCCAACTGTGCATTTCAGCAACAATTAAAACAATAAAGGATGAGGGAAGTAGAAGAGAGAGAAAATATTTTTGTCAATAACTTTCAATCCGGAGCGTATTTTTCGATAAAATAAATTGCATTAGAATCCTTGTAAAAAATATTTTTCAACGAGACTAGTGTTGACATATTTTGAAATAATGATAATACGCGAGAAATATAGTATCAAATATTAGGATATCATACACATGTTCTGGGTACAGACGCACAGTACTCGTGAGTACTGTACTTTTGATTTATGTTTGATATATAATTTGTTAGATATTGTACTTATGTTTCAGTAACTGAGTTGAAATTAACATGTGGGTACAATACTTATGGTTGCATTTTATAGGTGATTTTTGACCATTGTACTTTTGAGATCATTAACAAGTAGGTACTCAACTTATGTCTGCATTATGTAAAAGAAATTGTCCAGATGACTAATGTTGCTATGCGATTCTGAATGTACTGTACTTATACTTCTACATCACTTATACAATTATGCTTGATTTTATAATTTGGTAAGTACTGTACTTATGCTTGAGTATTAACAAGTAGTTGCAATACTTATGGATCCATAAGTACAGTACTCACGAGTATTGTTGATCCTTCTTAATTCAAAAGTACAGTACTCACGAGTACTGTACGTCTGTACCCAGAACATGTGTATGGTATCCTAATATATGGTACTATGTTTCTCGCGTAATATTATTATTTCAAAATATGTCAACACTAGTCTCGTTGGAAAATATTTTCTACAAAGATTCTAATACAATTTATTTCGTCGAAAAATACGTTTCAGATTAAAAGTTATGGGCAAAACCATTTTCTCTCTCTTCTACTTCCCTCATCCTTTATTGCATTAATTGCTACTAAATGCTATTGCAGGTAGTGGGGCAGGAGGTGCACGGTTCCGAGAACCGGGTATACCAGCGGGTGGCTGGCCGGTTGTGTGTAGCGTAGCTCTTTTGCTCGGGTTGCGGGTACGCACCAGGCGCACAGCACTACTTTGCACAGCTGGCATCCTTCCGTCCCAGCGGCAAGCATCAAATGTCTGACTACTGGGATTTGTGATGGCATCGGCCAAACTAGGCCGTAGAGGAGGCTGGAAGGCCCTGTTGAGTGATTCATAGCGTAATTTACAGCGAGGTCATTGATTCAGGTCTGCAAATGCTATTAATATTCTGGGTGTTTGTAGAGGAGACAGATTAGTTATATGAAGGTGTAGAAACAATATTCTGTGTTTCAAAGGATTGGCTTTGCCATCCAGAAAGGACTAGCGGCGCAGCTTGTTGCCCACTTGTCTTCTGTTTCGATGTAATTGACTTTATTTTTTTGGTCGGCTAAAAACTTTGTTGCTATTGATACCAAAAACTTTAGGTATAAACATAAGCGCACCCCCTAACCCTCAAGGGAGGGTTACCAAGGCAAACAAAATAGACAAAGGTCTTGTATACAAGACTCAATAGAAAGAGAGATACAGAAAGAAAGACAACATAGGAGTCTTTATACAGAAAATGATACTCCACCCAAGCATAAAAGGAGCTCCACTCTCAATATGCATACCCACAAATTGTGAAGACTTTATAGTTGGAAAGGAGGGCATCAGCTGACTTTGAACTCCCTTGCTGGCATCAATCCAGTATCACTCAAACTGCCATTGCTAATGAAGAGATAATCTTCAGCACCGTCCTACTGTACCAAACTAGATCATAAAAGCAACTACAACAACTGTACATCAGCATCAATAGCTAGAACTAGGGATCTGACTCCCCTTCCTCATGGCATTAAACTCACTTACTGAAAGTAGAAGAAGGAGGAACCCATATTCAAACCTCCAAACCATCAAACATCAGCACAGAGACCTAGAAACGCATACAAAACCAGAAGGAACAAAATGAGCAAACAATTGCCACTGGCACATCTCCTACTTTTACCAGCCACACAGATAACCACTTCAACAGATAGATCAGTTACACCAATCACTAGAGGATCAAGCCTAGACCCCCACCACTGACAATACATCGCACCCAAAAAAGAGTGGTTGAAGAACCAAGCAGACCTCCAGAAACCAAGCAGCAGATGAAACTGTTTTAGAAGAGATTACTGAAATGCAAGTATCAGGAAGATAAAAAGAGGAAAGGATAGAAGGTTAACCCCCATCCTTCCTTTTCCTAGGAGTTTTTTTCCTCCTATTTGGCCTGAACTTGTTCAGCGAGTCAGCCTCCCAACAATCAAGGTCCAGTTCAGAATTGGATTCCACATTAGACTCATCGCCTTCGTCAAATAGTTTCTCCTTTTCCGGATGGAAATCTGCGGAGAGTTCGCTGCTATTCCATATTCTATTAATCTTCCATGAAGAAGAACTCGTATCACCTCTATTTCTCCTGCTCAAATCCAGTTCCCAATCACAGTTGGGACTCCCAGCACAGATAACCGGAGAGGACCCATCCATTTTAGGATCTGGTATGTCGAGAGGGATGTGAGACTTTTGCTTTCCAGCAACTGAAAGAACAACATCCTTGACCTATTGAGCAATAGATTTGCAGAGGGCATCATCTACTGCAACAGAGTCATCATCCATGACTTGCTCTGCAATCATGTTGCAAAGATTCTCCTCCAACTGGGTTGCAGCAGACTGCACCGTAGTTAAAGACTCATCAGGCTCCTTTGTCTTGCCTTCGGCATTACGTCGAGCACCTGGAGTCTTGCCGACTCTGAACTGAAGGTCAACCACAGGAGCGGCCTTCCTTAACACCTGCGCACAGGAGGAAGCGAGGTGACCAAACTTCCTACAGTTGGGGCAAGTTAACGGTTTAGCGACGATCTCCAGCTTCAGCAGCTTCAGAACGCCGTCCAGCTCCACCGTCGTTTGCTTTGGCAATGTGGAATAGCAACCAACTTCTATGCATGTTGTCGCTGCTCCGATGCAACCAGCTATAACGGAGTAATCCGTGTAATCAAGAGGTCGACCAATAGTTCTAGCAGCGCAAGCAAGGCGATGTCGGTTCCATGGAATGCCAGGATTTTCAATCCTAAACCACACAGGGGCTCGTTGAAGAGATATCGGCTGTAGAGAAGAACCAGGCTCCCAAGCTTTAACAATCACCAGCGAGCCGTCCATGAACCAGGGAGCCTCATCCAAGATCTGCTCCCTTTCACTATGAGATGGGACCTTGACGACGAACCCTTCTTTCTCCTCTGCAACGGTCTCCACTGGACCATTAGGCCGCCATTGACGTCGCATCCACCCTTCGAGTTGCCCTTTGTAGGGCTTCCTTCCGATGAATTGAATGGATATGTGGTCCTTCCAATCCGACATCGAACAATCCGAGCTTGAAAGGGACGCACACCTGATCCCGTTCTTGAGTGGAGGCTCGACGAAATCGAGAACTGCAACATCAATCTTAGGTATATCTTCTCGGCTAATGGATAACCAGTCCGCTATGCGCGAGGACTGGGGAGCTTCAGGTGAAGGGTGGTGGGAAGAAGGAGTTTCAGGTGAAATCTTCTCCTTCTCCGTTGGCGTCAAAACCCCAGAGTGGACAGGGGTCTGTTTCGAGGACGATGCTCCACCTCTAGCTCCATCAGCCTCTGGTTGGTTGAATGGAGGAGTCATCGATGACGACAGTGCGGTGGATTGTCCCCTTCCCCCACTCCCACTAGGGTTTCGCCCGCCGCCACCCCTTCTTCCGCCTCTCCCGCGTCCTCTCGCCATGTCTTTATAAAATATTAATTAAAACAAGCAAAAAAAAGAATAGTTTTATGCACTGTGTTCATTTTTTAATTTTTTTGTAGAAGGAGTGATAAAGGTTTGGAGGATCCTACGAGATATGTTTTATTAGCAATTGATGATGCGATGAGGGACGAGTTGAATGTAAATCGCTTCAATTAATTAAAAAAAAGGCGTGCATATATCTGTCAGTTTATTATGGACATGTTTAGTTACTTGGATTTCACTATATTGGATTGTATTTTAGACTCCAGTTCTGCAAATTTTATGTTTGGTTTGTGGGATTGGAGAAATGGGGCTAATTCTGAATTTTTAGACATAATAAGAATCACATATTTTGGTCTCCATCAAAATCCTCCAAGACGTCTATCCATCATGGCCAAAACAGCAGACATGAAAATAAATAAATCCCACACATATAAAATCCAGCAAACCAAATATAAAATTTTACTTCACGATATTTTGACAATGTAGCATTTTAATAATGCAGGATGAACAGAACATAGGAATTCTGAAAATCCAACGGACCAAACGTGACCTATGTGAAGCCGTTCCAATGTCACATCTATACTATAGAAGACGAACGTGAAGGGCGTTGTTTATAATTTTGTCTCCTAAGTTTTCAATATAGCGATTGTATTTTAATCTATATGATATAGGAGAGAATCTAAAAGGAATTCTATGTTTTCGTTATAAATTAGTCGTTTATTCTAATATTGTAGGTTACAAGAGCTAATTGAGTCTTGTGTATTCTAATAAAGTTGTAAATGTCTTACGGTTGGAGGTGACTCGAACAAATCTTTACACTAACACTATTTCTTATTTTTCTTTTACTTATCCTCCTCTTCTTTTGCACTATGTTTAGACATCAGTCAAAATAAGTTTTGACATATATTTTTTCCTTGCAGCCTTGTGATACTCACATTGTAATTGTTTATCAAATGTGATCCTATCTCCTTTTATTTTTTAGCTAAATAACACAATACCACACCTACCGTCTTTAATGTAATTTAGTATTATCAAACCCCTCGAATGCTTTCTTTATAATTTTATCTTCTATTTCTTTGAATTATATAATACTCCTTCTATTCTATTCAATACAATATAGGAAAGAACGTGAAAGGTACTGTATATAATATTTTATACTATTAGTTATAAATTTATCTTTTATTCTAACACGGCAATCGTGCGAGAATATGAAAGGATTTGAATGTAATATTTTATTTTAGTTGTCTAATTACATATTGGTCCCATTTTGTTCTAATAAGTCTATACGAGAGAATATATGAGGGTTAAATGCAACTTCTATCTTTAGCTTTTTTAGTTATATAGTATCCCTTGTATTACTATATATGAAAGCTCATTGGCAGGTTTACATGCATTTTTTATTTTGATACTTTGAATCACTACTTTAGTCTTTTATATTCTAATAAAGTTGTATGTACAATCATATTGAGGGTTGGCTCCTACTAATTTTCTTACACAGGATGTCTGTTTGCATTTGTTAGAGTTGGGAGTGTAGCGCAACTACAGTTAGAAGAGGTGGAGGATGTTGACAATAGAACATTAGAAAGGGTCCCAAATGGTAACGTTACCAATGACCAGAAGTAGTATTATTTTGTACGTATGTAGATTCTCTTTAAGTGATCTTCATATCCCTCCTAAACATTGTGTCCGCTACAATATTATTTCTTACATATGTCATTTTAGTATTATTTTGAAAATATTTAACCAACAAGCCCTTATAGTAGTTTTAGAATGCTAGATTATCCCTATGTTTCTTTTCTCACATTCTTTCTTCATTTCCTTCTATCAATCTTATTATTTCCTATTTTTTAAAGTCAATTTATTTATTATTGTGTAATAAATTATATTGACTCTGTCTTAAAACACACTTGTTAAAGTCATATTCACTTCTCACGTATTCATCTCTTACTCTCCTTTTCAATTTACAATCACATAAATATGTCTTTAACTTACCTATATATATATATATATATATATATATATATATATATATATATATATATATATATATCATTTTTGTAGAAGTGTCCAACCAATCACAATGCAACGCTTGTAGAGTAATACATCAATTTTAATATCCTTTTGGAAAATGCTAGCTGACAATACTATAATAGATTTTTATCTTAACTTCTCTCAAACTCTCTGTTCTCTCACGTTTATCTCTATTTTAGTATTTTAAATCTAATTTTCTCTTCCTACCGTAAACCATTTCATTTTATAGTAAACAAAGAAATTTCATAAACTCTCTTTCTAAATCACACCCATTAATCACATTTAGTTAATTTATTCTATCCTTTTATTATTTGGTTCTTACTCTCCTTCTCAATTTGAAATTACATGAATTTGCTTCTTATCTTATCTTTATTATGTACACAACTATAAATAGAAAATGTACACATGTAAACTACTAGAATAAGTAACGAGTTTGTTGAGAAAGTTAATACATTCTATTTTATATTTCTAAAAATTGTTCAACCAATCAAAATACAACAATTCTCAAATGTTGCAACCTTCTTCTTTGACTTTTTTCACACTTTTCTTTGACTTTTTTTTGTTAGACAAAACAAACAAATAGTTTTAAAAAGGATCAACATTTACATTAATGTCCTTTAAATGTGTGAGCTACATATTTGGATGCAAATACTTTTGTATCAAGTGATGAAATAAGAAGTCAAAATAGTAAATAAAAGACATAGACTAGAAATATTGTATGAACAAAATATTTTTAATTTGAATAGTAAAAACAAATCTTTTGAGAAATATAATACGAACAATATGTAATGTAACTATAAATCCAAAATTGTTTTTGTGAATTCTTTGTAAGAATTTCTCTCAAAGTGTAGTTTGAGTCATTAGGTAATTAACTAACTTGGAATACCTACGTATGAATTATATTTTCTTTATATATATATATATATATATATATATATATATATATATATATATATATATATATATATATATATATGTATATGTATATATATGTATATATATATATGAGTCAGGCTAGAATACACTCGAGTGTATAGATCACGCCATACACCCCAATGGTGTTTGCCTATCTAGACCATGTTTTTCCAAAATCTAATCCATTGATCTTCATGGTTACAATAATAATAGGTCACATACAAAATTTGAACTCATTTGGATGAGTGTAAGTCACTCATCCAAGGACAACAAAATCGACGCACAAAACTAATTTGAAATACATGATTCTTGCCTCCTTTCGATGCATGACCTATAAGTGTCTGAATGAGCTAAAATTTATTATATAGTATGTTCTTATGATAATTAAGAAGATCAACGGTTTAGATTTAAAAAAAATATTGCATCTTCAAAAATGACTGAGATGTACGGTGCCTCCGGTACACTCGAGTGTACACTAGCCTGACTATATATATATATATATATATATATATATATATATATATATATATATATATATATATATATATATATATATATATATATATATATATATATATATAGTGTGTGTGTGTGTGTGTGCGTGTGTGCATTGACTCTAATGTCTCTCTACTGTATAGGTGATCTTCTATTGTTTCCATCTCTGGTTTTCAACAATTATGGTGTATCTCATTTCATATTGTTGTACCATTTCTATCATGTACTATGTATAAGATTTTAGTTATGAATGTGTCTTACCTTTTTGGTTGGTTTCTATTAAGTATATTTTTAGTAGGAGTTTATATTTAGTGATGTTTGGATGAGATAAGACATGCATATCTAGTACCATACATAATAGGTGTGCACTAGTGTATTGCTTCATGTGTGGTTTGGATAAAATTAATGATTTGACTTCTTTGGAATGATTTTTGTGACGCCCATCGACACACAAAGTGAGATTATATACTCAAAACAAGCACGAAATTATCGCTAACAAACAAAATTACCACAAAATAGGCTAACTTAAAACCGAATTCATATAACCACAAAAGAAAAAACATATTACATCTAGGTCCAAAGCTTGTTGTTACATGTATGTCATATATCATGCCAAGAGATTGATACATATCATTGTTCACTTGGTCAACTTGCCACAACCTGTTACACATAATAACATGTTCACGTATACAACCATATATGTACAACCATGGCCTACTGCCAAATCAATATATAACATCTACAGAACACCCCCAAGGACTTGAGAGTACAGGGATGACACATATGACTCTACTACAAAACCCACTAGCAGCATATCTGACCTTCAACAACTACTACTCCTCTTGCTGCTCAACCTCAACTACAACATTCTCTACCTCATCATGCACGACCACATAAAAGATGTGGAAACTTATAGAGTGAGACCAAACATCCCAGTGAGAGATATAACTCTCCACCAATGTCTATTATAACCACAAATAGAATGAAGTAGGTAGATAACATTATGTTCAAAGTGAGAAGATTCAGCTAAACGATATGAGTAAAGCAATTTTCATTGTTTAAGCAATTCTTGCATCTACAACTTAGTAGTAAAACATCTTATACTTTAATAAGGAAATATGAAGAACATGTATAACAATTGACTTCTCTTACCACATTATAAATTAACTAATTGGTACAAGAGGTAAGGCAAAGGGTCATCCAATGTGAGTCGTGTTTAACCCTAAGCAAGTATACTACATGGTTGTATTATGTCTTTTATTATGCCCTGAGAATTTGATTTGTACCATCCAAATCTAACTGACCACTGCTAAGTCAAAATCAATACCATACAAGATCAATGGAAGAGCCAAAATCCATGATCTTCTCCTCCACCACTCAGTCAGTTTGAGTCTGCACCGTAGTGACATATAGTCAAACTGCAAACAACAACATGTAGTCCAGCTACAATCTTGTAGACAACAACTCATAGTCAAAGCTATGGTCCTGTAAACACCTAGCCCGCCTTGGTATGGGCCACGGTGCTAGCAACAAGGGTATATAACCCAAACACTGAGGTACAACTACAATTGTCCTATATCACATCATATTACATCACACCATCACCAAGTTCTGACCACAACCATTATCAAACACTTGGCGTCAGGATGTCAAGGACACATAGTCACTTGCACCTCACATACTCAACAATATATGCTCTGGGTTTCCTATGGAAGTACCCGTTTCACCATCCAAAAAAGTTCTGACTCTAGAATGGATATATGGCACATGGAACCTACATTATTAGGGTTTCAGTTGATTAGTTAAGCCAATTGAATGTCTTTTAGCATCAATCAAGTTACAACATACAAACGCTAATTTGTTTTACTAAGATAAATGTATAATACAACTCTAGAGGATAAAATGTTAAAAGTATAATCTTGACAAATCATCACTTGATATCAGTGTCATTTCAAGATCATCAACATATCACATTGCCATACAAGGCTATCACTATAATCACATTGTCGTGGGATATCAATCCCTCATCACATCACTGGAGGATACAACTCAACTAGGCACAAAGCCTCTTCCAGGTCATAAGACCCAAACATCATTCATGCATCACATCATTATCTCAACATATGCCTTGTAAAGGCTTATAGTCATCTCCATGTATCATATCACCATAGCATTCACTAGCTATGGCATACATTCATCCTGCAAGGTTAGGTTTACACAAGTAGGAGAGAGAAAACATAATCACATGATGTTCATTAGAGCATGCTCAACAAGTATAGCATACCCCAGAATTAGGGTTATGGTTTCATACATAGTTGATTATAGTTTCCATGTCATTAATCATCACTGAACCCGAGACATACCATCTCCCACTTTCTTGGAGCACTTTTAGGGTTAAGCATCATTAATACTAATATGTTTAGTCAATCATACAAACAACATTATGTTTAGACCATTCAAGAAGACATGTGTAGCGACCATAGGTGGCTAATACCTTGTTGTGACTGCAAGATCAGGTGTAGAGACCATGCATTCATGGGTGTGTGTCGACCAAACCAACCAGGACATGTGTTGTGACCGCAACACATCAAAAACTCGAGCTAAGGCTCTTCAATTGCAACAAAACCCAAATTCTTCGACCGCAACAACACTAGCATAGGTAGCGACCATCAAGTTGGTTGTGATTAAACCAAACATAGAGTGTAGCGACCTAAGGCAGTTAGGGTTAGCCAAGTAGCAACCCAAACCCTAAGAAACCATGTTAACCGAAGAGGTAACTAGGTTAGCGACCAACACCAACTAAAGCAAGTGTGTCGACCCCTCAACTTGGTGTTATGGGTGCAACAACAAGAAGCCAAACATTAATCGACACAAGAGGGGAAATGACCAAGAAAAACATGTGGATGGTAACAACCTCAAAACCAACCAAGGCACTTCTATCGAAATAGGTGCTAAGCACCAAGAAGACCAAACATCACCAAGCTCAATGTGACACCTCATCACACTAATGAGATTACTCAAAACACAAAACATGATCAACTACTAATTTATCACATAGTAAAAAATGCGGAATAATTAAAACCAATTCCAACAATGTAAATAAACTCTAAAACATTTATAAAAGGTCCATCATTCCATTCTGATATACTATAACAAGTATTTACATATGGGTCCAAAGACCTCAGTCACATCTTGCATACACAAGATATTTCACATGTACATGCCATATATTTACAAACATTGGCATACTACCAAAATCTCGTGTCGATACAAGTATATCATCTAGAAAACACATCCCATACCCGGACCTGAGAGTACAGGGACGACACTAGGACTCTACTATTAACATCTACAGCTAACCAACCTTCTGAATCTATTGATCACCAAGTTGGTTCTCTTCCACAGTGCGACCTCGACCTCAACCTCATTGCCTGCGACCACCTAAAACAATGTGGTGACCCACAGGTGAGACCCAGTCCCAGCGAGAGATATAACTCTCTCCAACATATATTGATTATAATATATTGATTGACAGTAAATGAACTGAGTAGATACAGTAATGAATATGCAATTTAAGCAAATTGAATAGGTTAAGCATATTGAGTCATTAAGCAAATTAATTTGAAAAGAAGTATAATTACTCAAAGTTCATATGATATCATCTTGTAAACACTGAATAGTATAAAGACAAGTTAAAGACTAATCAAATAACGTGAGATGTATTTAACCATAGTTAGTATACTACACGGCTTATATCACTTCTTTTATTACATTACCCTGAGGGATTTGAGAAATACCACTCAAGTCCCAATTGACCACTACTAAGTCGAACTCAGTTCCATTCAAGATCTAGGAAGAGTCAGAATCCTAAGATCTTCTTTGCCCCCAGTCAATACGGATCCTCCACATCGACACATAGGATCAAGCTACTAACAGCCTACTCCGTCCTTGGTTAGGTCACGACACTAGTGAAAGGAGGTGGGTACGCATACACTACCATATGAGGTACAACCATAGTTGTCCTCCAATCTCATCATCATATATATATAATCACCAAGACACAACCGTAGCTATTCTCAAATTGAGGGCTAGGTATGACCATTGTCATCCTCCCTAACACTTGAATTCAGGATGACAAGCACTCCACATACTCATCAGTATGCGCTCTGAGTATCCCTTAGGAATACTCGTTTCACTATCTAGAAATTTATGACACTCAGATAGATCGATGGAACATGGAACTACATGATTAGAGTTTCACTAAATTAGTTATGCCAATCGGGTGAATTAAGGCTAAATCATACAAATGGAAATTCAAACCCTAATTCTTTTCTAACAAGAGTATATGTATAACAACTTCAAAAGATATAAAACATTTGAGATATAAATCTTAATCACATTACCACATGCTACCATTCATTGCAAATTAATGGACCACACTTATCATCATCCTTTTACAAGATACCAATATCTTATCACAAGTTCCAGGTTTTTAACCCTTATTGGAACATGAAGAGGATTTCACCTCAATCATGGCTTCAAAAATGCCCAAAGGTCGTTAAGACCATCACATTATTCATAGTAAGTTTATCATCATCATTCCATGCCTTAAACAAGGCTCAAAAGATCATTAGCACATATGTGTCCATAAATACTAACATGGCAAGGCACTATGATATTCAAATAGTATTAAAATGTGGTTTCAACACAAGAAGAGTGTAATTCATTATCACATTAATCATTAAAGAGGCCTGATTATAACCAATCAACATCATATAATTACATTAAGGTTAGGTATAACAAGCTAGGTAACATGGGAGTTACACATCCACCTATTATTGCAATCTATCAAATATAACTATATGAAGGCAAAGGTAAGACTACAATTTAATGGTATTGAACCGTTGAATTATCTTCACTAGGACCCACATATAATACCATGTGATTTATTCTAATCCATTGGATGTTGAAGCATCCAATATTATTCATTGGATCATGTTCATTGTTCAAGGTTATCAATTGAAGTATAAGTCTAACCATTAAATCAATTGAACTTAGGAACCATTGGTTTAAGGTTTTGTCAAATCTACAATTACATTCCTAATTCATCATATATGGTGATGACCTAATCCACCATTAATTATGATCATTAGGTCACCATTGGGTTCTAGATCAGTAATACATTTAGTTAACACCATCAAATACTAAGTCAATATCATCATCAATTGATAACATCATTAGAATACTTAGTGGATGATAATTAAACTTCTAATTGAGTCAAAACCTGACCTAAGGGGGTGACCATAGGTTGTCACCATAAATTTGATACCCTTGATCACGAACATCAGTTGCCAAGATAGAAAAACCATTGGTTATTGAATGGTATAACCATCGGTTTTGTGATAGGGAAGGAAATAGCTTGAAAACCCTAATTTGAACCATCAATTATTTTGTGCTTAGCACCATAGGTTGTTGCCATCAACCTGTACCAGATCATGTTATACCTTAGAAAGGCCATACACATGTTTACAAGTTCATATAGAACTGGAACAAAATAGGGAACACCACAAAAATCCGTAATTCTAAACAAGCATGGTTTCTCTATGCTTAATTCAACACATTAAGGCATAAACATGAACTAACCAGTTTCTAGTAAGCAAAATAAGTGAAGAATGTTATATAACTCGCCTCTATAGAGTAGGTCAGATCCAAAACAACAAGAATCTCAAGCAAATAGGGCAAGAAAACCTTGGATTCAGATCTGAACTTGGCCAAATAAACACTTCTCTCCACATGGAAGCAAAACCCTAGAAAAAGAAACAAGAAGGATTGATTTTTGAGTTCTAGAGCCACTTTCACCATGGAACAGCAGGGTTCCGGCCTGGAGGAAGGTCTAAGGAATGAGAACAGTAATAAAAATCGATAAGGAAGGAAGAAAACAACTTGCCTTGGTCGAATTCCCTAGAAGATGACCTTGAAAACCGTAGGTAGGGCTAGATGGAGCTCTAGGAGACCTTCTTCTCCAAAAAGGGGTTGTCTTCTACCTTAGAGAACTTGGTTCCACAGAAAAATAGATTGGATTCGTTTCTCCAGGTTAGAGGAAAGATAAATTAAGCATATTTTCGTACTTGGGCAAGGAAAGGGTAAATATAGCCCATGGATAAGGATAGAAGCAAGCATGAGGTGTAAAAGTAGCTTCCCCATGTGTCTATGGCCTTAAATTATTAAGAATACATACACACTCTCACAAGAAGCTCACCCACCGTCCTTATAGACCTTCTTAGCTTTCCTTTGTCAAAATTCCCAGCCAATCACATAATTCACTAGTTGATAGCTACTAAAGGTAGCTCATCCGTGAAGGGGTAAACCCTAAAATACCCTTAGAGAAAACACATTCAAACCAAGGATTAAATAGGTTCCCCATGGATTAAAAAGATAAATAATGATAATATAACATCTAAGGAACATAATGTATGTGAAAAATTGCAAAGAAAACCCCTCAATTGGGTAAATTGTAGAAAAGTCCAAAATGTACAGAAAATTGCATAACTTGCTCAAACAGTGTCCAAATTGGATCAAATTTGAAACTTAAGCTTGTATTATGATTTAAAAACATATAAAAAGGTTATATTAGGATTATAAGTTTTCAATTATGGTAATGAAGCTCATTCAACTCATTAAGCAAGTCCAGGGGCCTTACAATTATAAACCCCTAACAAGGATTTTGCCCCGAAATCCTACGCAAAAAGAGATGGGTATTTTCTACGCATCTCATTCTCTAGTTCTCATGTGGCTTCCTCTATGCCACGATGATTCCACAAAACTTTCACTAGTATTATATCTTTTCTCTTCAGCTTTTTCACCCTTCTATCTAGGATCAACACAAGACCCTCAATGTAGGAGATATCCTCATCTAACTCAACCTCTACTGGTTGGATTATCTGGTCAGTATTTGGATGGAATTTCCTCAACATAGAGATGTGAAAGACATTATGCAATCTATGTAGCTCTAATGGTAGCTCCAACTTATATGCTACCTTTCCAATACGAGCTAGGATAGGGTATGGTCCCATAAATCTGGGAGCCAACTTACCCTTCTTTCCAAACCTCAGCACACCTTTCCAAGGAGAAACCTTAAGATATACTCTACCTCCCACTTGGAACTCAAGTGGTCTACGTCAGTTATTGGTGTGTGATTTTTATCGCACTAACAAACTCACTCGGGGTTGAAATCCCCGAGCTTTTACCAAATCCTGCAATAATACCACCCGCAAGAGGACGAGTCTTATCACAGTATAGTTAAGGATCGAACCCAAAGGACAACATTTTTAAGAATTTTTGTCAGTCTAGTCTAGTTCAATTTAAGGCTAATATTTAAAATGATAGGTTGATTTGAGGTTAATTAAACTAATTGCAAGAAAGTAAAAGTCGAATTAAAGTTGGATTTAGATCAATGATATGGAATCGCTAGGATGGTATTGAGTTTCACCACTGCTACACACACAAACACATTCAATCACAAACAATCCAGGCAAGATATAACAATCCAAATAGAGCTACTACAAAACCCCCCATACGGGCGTTAGGTTCGCGTAAGCATCACCTTAGGCATCAGATGTCTCGTCACCAACCCAGTCACTTACTTACGGCTCTGAAGATACAGAAATCCAATGAAGGTTGTGAGCCCCCTATACAGGCGTTAGACACACAGAAGCGTCATTGAAGGCTAGATGACTCATCCCCTCATGGATCATACACTTACGACCTCGAAGAAATCCCATTCTATTTCTATTTTGGGAGTCAACCGCATTAATCGATAAGCAAGCAAGTGATGGATCTACAAACTAACATCGATGATAAAAAAGATGATACAAAATCCAACTAAGGTTGTGGTCCTCCCTGAGGGGTGTTTAGACCACAGAAGCGTCACCGTAGGCTAGATGTCTCGCCCCCTCACAGATCATACACTTACAACCTCAAGGAATCCTATCAGAGTTCTCGTCAAGGAGTCAAACTTGTAAACCACCATTCCATCCCAAATGCAGAAGATTTCATAATAAAGAAAAGAACAAGATGAAAGCAAGTAGATAATCAACTACAAACGTACCAAATAACAACGAAATGGAAAATTATATACATTTCCATGGAGAGTTTAACAAAATAACATGATTTGCATGGGCAGCGAGACTAGTCCCCACACCCTAGTGAAAAGGTACTACTCGCTCATGATGCGAGAAACAAAAAGAATAAGAAAGAGAGAGAAATCCGCCATGAACTCGATGCAGAAGCTAGTCGTAGCTCGGTGAAGAAGATACAGCCTTCTATGTCATGTCGGAGCAGATCTGGGCATGAACGGGAGATGCCAAGATAGACCGGACAGTCTCCCTCACTCCATCTTCCTTCTCTCCTCAGCCTCCTTGGTTGCAACACGGGCAGTAGGTGGAATGAAACTGGCGTGGACGGCACTGGATTTGGATAGGACCAGTATACAGGCAGCCTGTCGGCGTCCCGGAACTGATGCCTCGAAAGGGGACCCTACTGGTCCTATTTATAGGCACAGGGGTGGTCTTCATGTTTTTAGTTTGTTTCCAGTCCAAACAGTTTGGCAGATATTTTTGCCCAAACGGTCTTGTAAAATTTGACCAAACGGTCTTGAGTAGAAAATAGTTTGGAAACCATTTAATACCAAACGGTCTTCATCAGCATTCGGTCTTGGAGTCAAAGGCATCAAACGGTCTTCATTAGCATTCGGTCTTGGAGTCAAAGGCATCAAACTGTCTTCATATTATGCTGCTCATTCAGTTTGCATGTGCACACCCTTTTCATTTGGTTTGGAAACCGATAGAACTCCAAACGGTTTGTGATTAATGTTATTCAAACGGTCTTCGTTTTGTCAATTCGGTCTTCAGGTTTCTTTGGTAAACGGTCTCCACTTCCAGTAGCAGTAAATGGTCAGCATACCCATCATGCTCAAACGGTCTTCACGTCTTGCTAATCCAAATAGTTTCAGCTGCTCGATTGACCAAATGGTCTGGGACCGTTTGGTTGGTGGCGGCAGCGTGGTAGTGTAGCAGATGGTGGAGGTGATGCTACTGCATTGGATCAGGTTGCAGTGCCGACAGTGGATGGAAGCGGCATTGCAGCTGCTGTGTGTTCGGTGTTGAGGAAGGTAGCAAGGGCGCCCGACCTGGTTGTCGCAGGTGGGCGGCGGAGGGAAGAGAGGTGCTGGCGGAGATGCGGTGGCTGGTTGGTAATGGCAGGGTCAAGAAGAAGGAGGGTAGCGGTGGTGGAAGCAGGTCCGGCGGCATGGACAGGGTTGCTAGAGGTAGGAGACGACGCACCACGGCCATGGTGATACAACATGGTCATGGTGATGCTGCTGCCACACGGCTGTGCTGCCCCGCACGGGTGTGGCGCGTGAAGAATTGAGCTCTGATGGCGGTGTGCCACAGTCGTGGTCGGGCTGCCATCCCACGGTCGTGCCGCCTTGCACGGGCGTGGTAGGTGAGGAAGGACAAGCACTAAGGTTGGTTCACCACGGTTGTGGCCTCACCACACGGTCGTTGCGAGGGCAATGGACCATGGTCGTGGTCATCCAAAATGGTCGTGGTCGTGGCTTTGCTTCAAGGTCTTGCACTGCTCGATCCCTCAAGGCTGGGTTATGCCTCCAAACGGCCTCTTCTAGTCTATCAGTCTTGAGACTGAATGGGCTCAAACGGTCTTGAGACCGAATGGGCTCAAACGATCTTGAGACCGAAAGCTCAAACGGTCTTGAGACCGAATGGGCTCAAACGGTCTTGAAACCGAATGGGCTCAAACAGTCTTGAGACCGAATGGGTGGATTCGCTTGGTTAGATCGATTGGTCACAACCAAGGGTGAGTGAGGATGGCCCCCCAATTGCTTGTTCAGCTTTATCAATGTCTGCATTAAATCAACATAAATTCGACCAAGACCTTGATAATCGAAGGAATTGAGTAATTTTGCATATTATGATGCATTTTGATCTTTAATGAGTGAAAGTGGTAATGTTGAGTCAAAATAAGCTCAGGATGGAAATTGAATTCCATGATGAATATGCATTCATCAAAATACCCCAAACTTAAACGTTGCTCGTCCTCGAGTAACACAAAATCTGAAACTGTCACCAAATGAATACTTTTCACTCATGTGATTGCTTCATCTTTACATCATGATTGTTTTCTTTCTGCTCAGAATGACTCAACATCTCAACTTCCTGAGATCACTGAACACATCTTACCATATATTCGTTCCTAAGTTCGTTTTCCAAAATCACTTCCTCCTTACTTTTTCCAACAACAAGCATGTCAAAGAGTTTTGTAAGAGTCCAGAGACACCCGCAGAACAACAAGTGTGCATATGATCTGACACTGGTGTTTTTCAGGATAGTGGGGGCATTCATTGTGCCATTAGGTAGAAAATGGAGTGAATGGTGGTATAGAAGGAAGAAATAAATCTCTCCTCTATTCGACTCAAGATTTTCTTTTTATTTACTTTGCAATTTCATTTATTGCATTTTTGGTGCGAATCTCTCCTCTATTCGACTCGAGATTGCATTTTTTTGTGTGCACTTTGGCATCTTTTTGTTTGCAAATCTCTCCTCTATTCGACTCGAGATTGCATTTTTGGTGGTATGCCCCTATTTATTTGCGAGGGGTATGGAAGAAGCAGATATAGAGGGAAGTGATGTGCCACCCCAAACTTAGGGTTTCGCATCATTTTGGCTATTTTTGTTTCTTTTTTATGGATGGAGAGGTACGAAGATGATAGAAGAAGTGTAGAAGAGAGTTCAGATCAGAATGCAACTTGATTTACAATTCAGTGCACCGAGTTGTTCTCTTTATCGTACTCTGCTCAAATAATGACTTGATGAGGGTTCGGTGGAGATTTCGTGGTATTGTTCCACTAGTCAGTTAGGAAGCATGACGTGTTTGATCCCTATCAGTTCGAAAAATTCTTGTCATTTTTACATAAGTATCATGGTGTTAGGAATCATAAGCTTCACAAGATGATTTCAATCAAAAGGCTTGTTTCAAAAAGTGGTCCTTTTAAGGATTTACTTCGAATAAGGAGGATATAATGATTCAAAATGCATAGCAGGTTAGTTGTTTGAAACATGAAGTGTCAAAAATTCATCATGTATCTGTTCAATATCTTTGAAAAACTTTAAAAATTTTGAAAAATTTTGAAAATTTGGAAATTTTATCAAGAATGTGATAGAGAAAACTTAAGTATGAAAAGGATGGGTGTAGGTGGAAAGTGAGGTACGTACCACCCACCCTCCACCCCGAACTTAGATATTTTCTCGTCCCGAGCAAACCCTAAATCCAAGATGGAGGGGAAAATTCATGCCAGAATGACCACCAGATGTGGTTGCGCTCCAATCAGCGCGCATCCACTTATCTAAAATTCTCAAAGGTAAAGAGCAATTAGATCTTAAAATAGCATCTTGTGATGAGAATTTTATTTGGTGCAAAATTATCTAAAGGGTGAAAACAAAATTAAGAAAAAATTTCTAGTTTAAAATTGAAAACTAAATATGAATTTATTTATCGGGTTGCCTCTCGACAAGCGCCTTTGTTTTATGTCGATGGCTCGACTTGATATCTTCGACTTCATGGTGGTTTCTTTGGATTGGAGAGATCTATTATTTCTTTGATGCTCATATCTATAGAGGTTAAATGTCTCTTTAAATGGTGATCATTTGCCATAAATTTGCCTGACTTTTCACTCCATAATGAGAAGGCACCATGCGGGGAGATGCTCTTGATGATGTATGGTCCATACCAGTGTGAGCGGAGTTTTCCTGGGAATAACTTCAACCTTGAGTTGAATAGTAGAACTTGATCTCCCACTTGTATGTCTTTTCTTTTCAGATGTCTATCATGCCAAAGTTTTGTGCGTTCTTTGTAGATTCATGCATTCTCATAAGTTGTCATCTTGAGTTCATCCAGCTCTTGGAGTTGCAGAATCTTGGCTTGATCTGCTTCTTTCATATCAAAGTTCAGTTGTTTAATTGCCCACCCTGCCTTGTGTTCTAGTTTGACTGGCAGGTGGCAAGCCTTTCCATATATTAATCGAAAAGGTGTAGTCCCGAGGGGAGTTTTATAAGCAGTTCGATAGGCCCATAATGCGTCGTTGATTTTCACTGACCAATCTTTCCAATTGCGTCCTACTGTCTTTTCTAAGATACTCTTGAGTTGACAATTAGAAACCTCCACCTGTCCACTTATCTGTGGGTGGTAAGGTGAGGCTACCTTGTGAGTAACACCATACTTTCTTAGCAATGCTTCAAAGATTCTTTCAAGAAAATGGGAACCTCCGTCGGATATCACCCTGCATGGGTGTGACGCCTCGTTCGAATAAAACGTTACTAACTTAGCAGAAGTGTTCACTAAGCAGTGGATTACCGAAAATCACTAAAAATTAAAGCCTTTTTATCAAGAGATCCATCAAAGGAAAACTTTCTCACATAGAACCAAAGTAATACATTTACATTTTGGTTTAAAGATACATGTCCTGTATCATCTCTTTCTAAAAATTACAAGCATCAACTGCTCTGGTAAACTAAACACAGGCAGTATAAAATCTTGAGGCACTGAGCCAAAATCTCGAAGGCACTAACTACTACTCCGAGGACCTGAGAGTACAGAGACGACACATAGGACTCTATATACATCTAAACAAGGCGTAACAGTCAGTGTCTCCACCTGAGAATTCACTGATTTCCCTGCTACTGCTGTTGTCCTTCACTTACTGAAGGATTCCTGCCTCCTCGTCCGCGTCCACCTAAAAATGTGGTTCCCACGGGGGTGAGACAATTGTAAATTGCCTCAGCAAGAGATATAACTCTCTGCCAGAAACATTATTATTGCAGCTTAAGAAGATAAATATGAACAGAGGAATCATAATTATTTGATAGCAGTTAATTCAATGTTTAGAATATTATTCTTATCTAAAACATTGCAGCTATAACTTGGAAGAGCAACATGTCACTTATCCTTTAAGGAATATGAAGAGCATGTATAACATTTATTCATTACAGAATCATTACCACAACATTAACTCTCTTCAGGCTTAGATCACATATCTAATGCCTGGCATTGTCATTATGGAGTCATGGCCTGTAGCCATACTCTTTTCACAAAGTATTGGGATCTTAATCCCTCAAATTATCAAGTACATTTCCACTTCTTAACAAGTTCATCATTATGATTATAGAATCTGGATATTTGAACCCATATCTCATCATAGGATACTTATTACCACTTATTAGGTAACTTCATACCTTCAGGTCATCTGACCAAGGACATTATGAATCTTGCTACACAAAGTATTACACATAGTTCACAAAGCTCATATCACCTTTTGTTACCCCTTAATAGGCAACAAGGCACATTATGGATTATGAAGCCATAGCTAATTTCAATAAGTAAAACATCATATGGCACACAGGGCTCATAAGTTTTCAGATTACTTCTCACTAAGAAATAAAGCATATGAAGGCTTATAAGGCCTATGAAACATTTTCAGTATACAGTGCATTATAGCCCATACCTGGCTATGCTCATCATCTCAAAATACCTTCATGTTTAGTACTCATGATAACAATTATATATCAGTACCATGCAACACTAAGTAATACCACTATTCCCTCTTTAAGGTTCATGGTCTCTCTTTCATAACAACACCATACAAAACAAGGATTATCTTATTACATTCATAACTCATCAATCTATATTAGAGCTTCACATAGGATTACTCTATTTTAAAACTTCACATAGCATTACCCTGTATTAGGTTTTCACATAGCATTACCTTGTATTAGGGTTTCACATAGAATTATCTTGTATTAGGGTTCACATAGCATTACCCTGTATTAGGGTTCACATATCATTAACTTATATTAGGGTTTCACATAGCAAAGAATCAATATGGATTACATAAGTATTCAATCATACTTATTTATTCTCATCATTCATCCTTAAATGAATTATCAACACACAGTATGAGTTTCTCTCTCATCTTTGCCAGAACATGATTACATCATAGTTTATAGGTTTGGGTTAACCTTTTCATAAGGCATGTTAGACTATATTCATCAAAGTGCATTACATCTCAGTGTAGCAATTGACATGACACATTTCACATGCCACACATCCAATTATATTGGACTTATAACACATCAAGGTATATCATTATTGGGGTGTTGGATGTGACATCTATCATATCTTGATGTATCACTTCTCTCAACACCTTTATCTTACTTGAGTTCATCCACTTAGCTTGTATTAGGGTATTCCCATCCTAATACTTTATTCACCAGTTTATCACATGGACTCATCTCAGGTTAAGCATTGTTGATATAGGGTTGACCATTATCAACCACTCTAGGCATTTCATCTATTGAGGTATTAGCCATACCATTACTTGGTGTTACACTCATCACTTCTAAGAGTGTCTTTCTCTCACCTTTACAAGGTGTATAGGGTTGAATCATGTGCATATATTCACCATATCGGGTTGGAGATGTATAAGCACTCACCATATCGGGCTAGAAGTACATCAAAACCATCCATATCGGGCTAGAGGTGTATGAACACCATCCATGTCGGGTTAGGGTTGATTATGTCGAGCACATGGTACATATATGTGTCACCCATGATGTATAAGAGGTATCAACTCATCACCATGTCGAGCTACCATGTTGTCTAGGGTTGTGTATCGTGAAACCCTATCGTGCAAGGTCATGTGTCATGCAAACATGTCTTGCAAGGTCATGTAGGCCTCATGATACTAAATACCAATGATGTATCATATGATCATACCATGCATTAGCACTTGTTACTCTTCTCTTATATCGGGTTATCCAAATTAGGGTTTCTTGTCATCTTACAAGTATACAATTGACCTTGTATCATGCATGGAGTCTATAATAGACTTCCTATCGTGAAAGAGGTGTATACTACACCTCCATATCATGCAAGAAGGTATACAATCATGTCCATATCATTTTTAGTGAAGTAGGTACATCATCATATCGGGTTAGAGCTATTTGTATATATGCTTGAGCCCGATATCACTTTTACAAAGTGACATCATATTCTTTAAGCTCTATACCTTTGTTTTAACTGGTATAATTCATGGAAACATGTCTAAGCAGTTACTAGAACTCATAATTTCATCAACTATTTCAGGAAATTTCAGAATTAAAAGTATTTCACTAAGTATAGCAATTTAGGTGATGAATAATAACATGACTGAGTTCAAGTTATATAACCCACCTTAAGAACCACTTCAAAGCTCCAAGATCCAAAGCTCCACGTTCCTAAGGTTGAAGATGACTTGTGAAAAGTCCAAGGCTCGTTCACAATTCCTTCATATACAAGGAATCACCATGGATAAGCAATTGATGAAGAAGAAAAGAAAGGAAGATCAAAACCCTAACATCATGCTTCAATCCAAGGTTGAAGATGATCACGACCTCACCTTAGGGTCAAGTATGAGATCCTATTTGATCCTTAGCACCCTTGCAGAATACCATACTGATATTGCATGATATGCAACCACCCATGCACGATATGACACTCACTTGCACGATATGCCACTCAAACCACTCCACTATGGTCGATATCACCCTATATGGCCGATATCACCTACTTGGGCGATATGATCCTTCCATTGGCGATATCCCAAGGCCTATGCAAGATACCACAGCATCACTTCACGATATGGGAGCTCTATGCACGATACCTTAGGGTAGGAGGGTGGTAAGGGTCACAAAATTACACTAAGGGGTGAAACTAGGGGTATATATACTTGTTGCTCATGAAGGAAGGTAAAAATGAGGTGTCATCATTTTGAGCTAGTAGGTGCCACGTGTCCATGCATGGATGACACATGTACATGCATGCATCAACATTTATCTTGTCTTGTAAAACGGTTGAGGATCATCTAGAGATGCAAATTTGTCCATCACTTATCCCTTTGAATAAGATATATCAATTAATTCATCACTTTTTGCTCAACCTGATACAACTTTGTTAAGGAAGTTGAACTCGACACAACTGACCTCCTTGAGGTCCTTTGCACGATATGGACTTTTCCAAGAGTTCAAAAAACGGTATGAGGCTCCTCCTATGGCTTCTTGGCCGATAGGCACTCATATATAAGCTTTCCAACTTGATACAACTCAAGTTAAGCTTTCATATTCAACCCTCTTTTCTTGGTCATTTCATCACCAAGAATGCCATCACTCATAGTTGATTCAAAAATGGTGTCTCATTCATTCTATCTCATATAAATGCTACATAGAGGAAGTCGGGACACTCTATAGGTGGTAATTTTCATATTAACCCCACATTTTGGGTAAATTGCAATTTGTACCAAAATTGGTGCACAATGCTCCAACATTGTTCAAACAAGTTCAAACTTGGAATTTAGGCTTTCCACAAGCCACCAATTAGCATAATTCTCTCTCTTATGATTGTAAAACACATGTGGTACATTCAACATGTGACATTTTGCATTATAACCCCTCAACTTGGGTAAATTGCACTTTGGTCCAAAATAAAGGAACATTGCTCAAACAACATTCAATCATGACCAAACTTGAAACATAAGTGTTTTTCATGATGTAAAAACTCTTTAAAGTATTATATTAGATTTCTAAGAAACTTTATTAGCCAAAACAAATAGGGTTACCTGATAACCCAGGTCAGGGTTGTTACAAGTTATAAACCCCTAACAAGAATTTCGTCCCCGAAATCCCAGGAAAAGGAGAGATAGATTTTAATCATTTATCATACCATCAAGTCTCCACATAACATATTAATGTCATGGAGATACCATAGATCTTTAATCCACACAAAGTTCTTTCCATTAGTTCAGCCTTATCAATGTTTATGTTTATGCAGAGCATAAACCCCTAACATATGATGTCCATATTATTTTAAGTAACGAGATTGATTTCACAGTTGGCTAATATAGGTAATCAACATAAATAACTTGCTTTGGTATTCATTATATGTGTGGAGAACACATCTCATCCTTATCATAATCATTTCTCTGCTATTACCGCAAAAAATACACGCACACAATATTTCTTTTATTTGGGAAAGTTCACTAAGTAGTTCACTGAGAAAGTTCACTAAGTAGTTCACTGAGAAAGTTCACTAAGTAGTTCAATTTTCCGTCGTGTTGCGATTTGTGTGATTTTCTCATTTTGCTTTGGATTTTCTCATAGAAGGTCCAGACATGGCATTTTCTCGGTCCTCTGTGGATCTTCTTGGTTCCCCGCCTTTGTGGTGCTATGGCGAAGATCATGGTGTAGAGCCTTGAACTTTTCGGGAACTTATGCTCTATGTGGCTTTGGGCTTGGAGATGCACTGCGCCATGGCACGGGGATGTTCGGGGGAAGGAATCCCCTTTGCGTATTTCCTTGTCTAACCCCATGTTTATCTTGTGTTCTTTGTTTTTGCCTAAGGGGCAATTTGGTAACTTTGCTATGGTTCTTTTTTTCTCTTTTGTTTGCACTTAGCCTTGCTGAGTTGGTTGAGTGCCTACTGACATGGGTGGCTCTGATTGGCCTACCCAAGCCAGCGAGGCCTCTCCCTCTCTCTCTCTCTCTGCTCTCGCCTCTGAATTTCTGATATGTAATTTCCTATTTGGTCGATGTGTAAAATTAATAACTAATTAATGGATGATCAGAAAAATATTCGTTGGAATCAAAAAGTAAGATCTAGTTATGGGATGGGTTTTGATAACTAAAACACATGTTTAATAATATGTGTTTTCCATGGATCTAATTAGTTAAGAATTAACTTATAAAATTCATAACTAATTATATATAAGTCAAAAAATATAATAAAATATGTTTTGGACTCCTATAAACCTATACTAAAATGTGGTATGGTTTTTATAACCTAATTCACCAATAATAAAAAGGTGATTTATAGGGTTTTGAATAATTAATGGAAACCTAACCCTAATTCCACATATATGCATCATAGGTTCTTTGGAGGCCTAGGCTTGGACCTAGACTTGGCTTTGGACAGAGTAGACTCTGTAGTTGAGGTATGTTGTATCCCCTACTCCTCTATGTTGAGAAATTCACCTATCTATTCATTCTCTTGAATTTGTCCTACACAATATGTCTTATCTCTTGATATCATGGTTCATGTGAACTATCCTACTTATTGTGATTTTGGATAATCTCTTGATATCTTATTTTGTGCTATGGTGCATGACAGACTTGTTGATGGTATCTTCCAACTGTGATGTGGATGTCTATTTGTAGATACATGTGTTGTCCATTGTGTGATATGGCAGCATTGTATAATTTTTTACCATACCTCCTACTTGCCTCTACATTTACCTACTATGTGATTCAGTAGCCCTAGAGTAGTATAATTGCATTGGTTTTGTTTCATTGTGATTTATAGAAACATTGTGATATTTTGGATGGTGGATGTGTGATTCCCCATGCCAGGGCGGGATGTGTGATTCCTAGACCATGTTATATATATATATATATATATATATATATATATATATATATATATATATATATATATATATATATATATATATATATATATATATATATTTGGGTGGTGGATGTATGATTCCCCATGCCAGGGTAGGATGTGTGATTCTTGGCCCATGTCTCACCAGGTTCAAGATGTGTGATTCTTGTCCACCTTTTTATTTTATAATATTCTAGTATTATGTTTATCTCACATGCATGCAGGATGATGGATATGAAATGTGCTTATGTGGCACTACTTTATTGTTTTGATTATGGCAAGTATCTTCTTTTATGATGATGATTCTTATCTTTTATGCCCTTGTGGGTAGTCCTTATCTCTTGTGTGGGAAGCCTTTTATTTTGATGTCCCTTATTCTTTATAAATTGCTCGATTTGCTTTTTAGTATGCACATACCAGGCTTTGCTGATTTCATCTATTTTCTCTTCTTGCTGGGGTATGCTTCCAACCCTGGGTGGAGGACTTGGATGACAAGGCATGTTGACTTGGACTTAGGTTGAGAAGTAAAACTTGGAGACAATCTTGAGGTGGTTTATATTTCCTCTACATGGATCCTTATGTTGTACCCTACATGTAAGTTTAATATGTTACCATGTTTTATAAATTGAATATAGTCATGTTTTTATTCTGCTTCTACACTTTGGTTGTTTTGTATACCCTTAATAAAGATTTCAAATTTTACACCCACTCTAACCATACCTTTGAAGTGTGTTTGGACTGGAGGTTTTATTGTTCAAATTTTTAGTAGGGAGGGGTTCCCCTCTGGGATCCCACTCCTTACAGGAAAGGTTACATAGTTTTCTATGATGCATCATAGAATGCTTTGGGGGGGTGTTGATGCGGGACAAGAATGTGATATCTTTTGCATCACTACAGCTGAAGAAGCACGAGGAGAACTATTCTACCCATGAAATGGAGTTGGCCATAGTGGTTCATGCTTTGAAGACCTGGAGACACTACCTGTATGGTGAGAAGTGTCAGATCTTCACATATCACAAGAACCTGAAGTACATCTTTTCATAGTAGGAGTTGAGAATGTGGTAGAGGGGCAAGATGGAATTAATCAATGACTATGATTGCACGATTGATTACCATCTAGGCAAGGCGAATGTCATAGAAGATGCACTGAGCAGAAAGTCTTCTTCAACATCACTAGTGGGCAGTGCATAGTTGAACTCCTTGGTGTGTCATAAGAGAGACATGTCAGTCTACTTGTGATATTGTAATACAGCAGATCAAAGAGGCACAATAGGCTGATATTGTAATACAGCAGATAAGATCAGAGTTCGATAGCGGGAAGCGTGATGGCTTCCATGAGGAAGATGATGGGATAGTTTGTTACCATGACAGAGTTGTAGCTCCTGATGTTGACAGTTTGAGAAAGATGGTTTTAGAAGAGGCTTACTCTTTGATGTATGCTATGAACCCAGGTAGCACCAAGATGTATCATTATCTTAAAGATTTGTATTGGTGGCTTGGCTTGAATAGGGATGTGGTTGAGTTTGTGGCCAAGTGTGTAGTGTGTCAGCAAGTCAGGGCAGAGCATCAGAGGCATGTAGGTACATTGCAGTCGTTACCCATATCGCAGTGGAAGTGGTATCATGTCACAATGGACTTTGTGGTTGGTCTACCCAGGACAGCCAAAGGACATGATTTCATTTGGGTGATAGTTGACTGGTTGACAAAGTCAGGGCACTTCTTGCCAGTGAAAAAAACATATTTAGCAAATAAGCTCGCTCAGATCTATGTGTATGAGATAGTGTGTTTGCACGGTGTCCCGGCTACTATTGTGTCAGATAGGGGTCCATAGTTTACGAGTCACGTTTGGGAGTATTTGCACGCATCTTTGGGTATACAGTTGAGGTTCAGCCCTACTTTCCACCTGCAGATAGATGGTCAGTCTGAGAGGACCATATAGACCTTGGAGGATCTATTGAGGGATTGTGTCTTGTAGTTTTTGGGGAGTTAGGACATCCACATTATTCTGATATAGTTGGCCTATAATAACAGTTATCATAGGAGCATCAACATGGCACTGTATGAGGCATTGTATGGGAGACGTTGCAAGTCTCCATTGTGTTGGTATGAGACAGGTGAATATCAACTTTTTGGTCCTAAGCTGGTGCAGCAGAAAATAGAGAAGATCAAAGTGATTCAACATTAGTTAAAAGTAGCCCAGGACAGACAAAATTCATATTTTGATAACCTTCGAATACCCTTAGAGTTCCAAGTGGGAGGCAGTGTGTATCTCAAAGTCTCTCCTTAGAAGGGTGTTTTGAGGTTTGGGAAGAAGGGTAAGCTAGCTTATTGGTATATGGGACCTTACCCTATGGTGGCACGTGTTGGTAAGGTGGGCTACAGGTTGGAGTTGCTACCTAAGTTTCACAGGTTGCACCCAGTGTTCCATGTGTCTATGCTAAGGGAGTGCCACCCTGATACCGAGTTGGTTTTGCATGTAGTGGAGGTTGAGCTTGATGAGAACATGTCCTATGTTGAAGGGCCCATGTTGATCCTTAACAGGAGGGTGAAGAAATTGAAGAGTAAGGACATAGTTCTTGTGAAGTTTCTATGGCATCACCGCAGTGTTAAGGAAGCCACTTGGGAGCTTGAGGAAGAGATGCAGAAGAAGTGTCTATCTCTTTTCGCTTATGATTTCGGGGGTGAAATCCTTGTTAGGGGTTTATGGATTGTAAGACACAAACATGTTTTATTTGGCTTGATGATATGCTTAGAACATTTCTCTTATCCTCTGAGATAATCTTAGGGCTTGTGAAGAGCTTAAGTCTCCAGTTTGAGCTTGTTTGGATGTCATTTGTGCTTTGTGTGCTTATTTTGGTGTAAATTGCAACTTACCCATTTTTGGGGGTATGCTTGTAATTTTCCACCTCTAGAGTGTTCCTTCTCTCTCTTGTTTCATGAGGGAGGTTTTGATGCTTTGGGGTGCCTTGGTGAACCCTTAGTTAATTGGTATCACCCTTAGTAGTGATTAGGGTTTTCTAGGGTTTGGTGTGCCTTGACCATGTGACCCTTCTTGGTTTGTTTTGGCCTAGGTCGTGACCTAGGGCTTGGTTGGAGGGTGTCACAGTCAAGACACCTCCCCTAGGTGTGGTTTTTGTGACTAATATGGTCTTGGGTGTCTTGGTTCGAGATGGGTGCTTGTGTGTAGAGTGTCTTGACCTAGGGTTTGTGGTGACCTTGTGTCATGACCTAGTGGTCATTGGTGGTGTGTCACGACCATGGGTGGTTCCCTTGGTGTGTTTTGGTAGAGACATGAGGGTTGGGTGGCATAGCTGGTTGAGATCCCACCAAGAGTGTATCACCGTGTTATATCCTCGATTTGGTAAAATTGTATTTATAAATAAATTGATTTGTAATTTCTCCAATGGTATTATTCATGGAATCACCTTGGTGGCATGGGTGCTTGTGGCACAAGTTAATTTATTAGAAGGAATTCATAATATTGGCCTTTGTTATGATAAATAAAAGAATTTCCAAGTTCCCAAAGGAAAAATAAAATGAATGGTATTTTAGATAAGTAAGGTAACAATCATATAGCCAAGTGTGGAAACCCAATGTTTGAGGCAATAATTAGTATTATTTTGATTTAACTCTTGGTATCCTTGAAAATAGTGAAGCAAAGAAGAGAATTCTAGAATTTTGGAGGAAAAGGATTTTAATGAGATATTGGTAATTATTTTAAGAAAATGTTACAAAAGCAAATTTTTGTATATGAATGATATCCTAATGAATTTCATGATATTAGAGATACATTGGGATAACATTAATGGGGTCCTATATTTGATTTGAGAAAGTTATCAGAGAGAGAGAGAGAGAGATCTAAAGTGTTTCTTTATGGATTGATAATCAATTATGCCCTCCTTTATGGGCTTTTGGTGTAAGATTTTGTAGACATAAAAGTCTCCATAATTAGGAACACATTGAATATTTCTTCCTTAACACCCATGCATACTCAATATATATATTTTTTGGTCATAGCCTCATGAAAGAGAGAAATTAGTAAAAATGAATGTTTTGACTAAATCCACATACTCTTGTATATGGAAAAGGAATGAGAGAATTAAAAAGTGACTAAGAGAAGGAGAAATGATAGAGGGAAGCCACAATAGGGCACTTATATTCATAGGATTCTCGAAGGAGGCAGAAAGAGGCAGTACCGACCCCCATAACTGTCGCCTATCCCTCTCCCTTTTTACCAACCTCCTCGTCGCCCTAGGAACATGATCTGCAACCTATATAAGGGGGGTTAACATAAGTGTTTTCCTATGCTAAAACCAGTACCCTAGACTTATCTCTTCCCCCATGACAGTGGCCAGAGACTCTGTCGATAGGTTGGTCGTTGGGAGGCTTGTCCTTCCCAAGCAGATAGGCTAAAGTGATACAGGAGCAAGATAATGCCGCTTTACTGCAGCCACATTGCAGACCTGGTACCCAATGATGCCCAAGGAAGGAAAGAACCTGCCAAGCGGTGGTGGGAGTAAGGTCAGGAAGAGCTGACATGGTTGGATCCACCTGCATGACAGGCTGCCACATGTCAATGCCACAGAACTAGAATAGCAGGTCGATCCTAGGCATCCCCTACTCGTCTTTGCACGCTATTGGGTCTAGTGAGGTTCTACAAAGCTTCTCGATCCTCCTTCTCTCAGGCTGAGCCAACGCAGAAGAGGAGCTGAGTGCCTCTGACCCACTTTGTCGGGTATCGCCCAGTCGCATGCCTGCTCATGGCATCGGACAACCGGTGGGCCAAACTCTCATGACAAAGAACGAGATGGGGTAGTGCTCGCACTCCGAAGGTGCTTTAGTGGTACGATGGAAGAATCTGGGGCAGATCAGTGTCCAGGTTGAGCAAGACTCGCCCAGAGAATCACTCGTGAATGATCGTAGGCGTCAGACGCCCTAAAGAAGGGTAGGGGGGAGGATTGTTATCAATTGTCTAAAATGCCCTTCCAGTGTGTGAAGAAGTGACTCGCAGCATGATGGCAACACGGTCCTTTCACTATAACTTAGCCCTCACCCAAGAGGCACGTATAAAAGGACAAGTTGCTTGCATGACATTGACCTGTTGGTCAGTATATATAAATCTTGCAATAATTCTAGAAAATAATGGGTAACTCAGATTGAAATAAAATTAATCATAAGAATATTTAGAATTCAAATAAAATATATTTGAGACTTAATTATGCTTCCTTCTATAAAAATATGGCTAATACTTATTTAAGCAGTGATTAACATATGGAAACCCTAGAATTGGTAATTATAAATGTTGTATATATCAAATATCTTTCTCTCGTATTACAACAGGATATAGTTGAATAAGATGAGTAATCGACATGACTATGCTCATGATGATCAGTAATTAGAGTTCCTAATGTGAATAACCATGCATATGAAGCATTAGGGTTAGACATCCTAACTTGTTGTGAACTAAATTGATCTAGGTGAAAGGATATTGTAGATTTAATAATCATAGCTACACTTAATATGAATAAGGTTTGTTAAGTCATTATATCAATGAACATGGGAACTGGGGGTATCAAACATGATCATAATGATAACTTGATACCAAAGAAGCCTAAACCCTATACAATGACCAAGTAGGGTTTAATGTGATTAATATGTGATGGTGACAATTTAGGATTTATATTCATGCAGGCTAAAATGTGGTTGCTTGATTTTCTTGTTGATTGGATAATATGCTTGAGGTGTAATCTTCATAGTAATCTGCAAGGCTCACCATCAAGGTATGTGGTTACACCTATGAGTAATCAATTTAGTTTCATGTGACTTTCTCAGGTTTCTCTGTATGGTTTGCAAATATATGATTGTTGGATGAACTTTACTTCCTTGCAAACTATAAAGTGACTATGGCTATCACATTATATATGGACATGACTAGTTCATTTCTAGGACACCTATGGATCTATGGAAAGGCCATCTGTATGAATAGGGGAAGGCACAAATTGGTACTAGTCTGAATAGGGGGTACATGAGAAGTCACCCACCTGTATAGGGGAGACATGATAAAGTCATTTGTCTGAATAGGGGAAGACTGTGAATATTGCAGTATGATGCCCTGAGGGGATTATGATAGAGGGTGGGGACACCTAGATTGGGTAGTCATGATGAAAACATTAAATTTGATTTGTTAAACAATAATTGTTGAATTATGTTGTTACAAGTAAATGTGAGCTTTTGTTTCCCCCACATACCAGAATAACTTTTATATTGACCGACGTTTTGTTTGTCGGTGTTTCAGGTAGTTGATACAGAAGATATAAAAATGAAGATAAAGATGAATCTCATGGAAGGTATTAAAGCTATGAAGGAGGATTAGATAGTTTAGTATTTATTCTCAAAGGTATAGTTCTGATGATATAAACTTCATGTAAGCATTTTGTAAATAATATTTATGAATTAATGAAATTGTTTTCTATTATTTGTTATTTGATAAACCTGGATATTGGGTAAGATTTCGTAAGTAATGGCTTCATCTCTTTGTCCTTCTTTAATTGGGGGTTGCTAAAAAGTGAGGTCATTACATTTGGTACCAGAGCGTCAGATTCTGTCAAATAATATATAATAGTTTACAATTTCAAGTAATCTGTAGAAATATGAGGGAATTATTAGGGCATTTTTTGAAGGCGATGGTGTGTAGAAGGGAGCACGGTCGGAGTTGGCAATATTTTCCTCTGCACTGCTAGTTGGCTTGCGAGGACTCCTGGACCGTGCATCCTTCCTGGACAAATTTGAACGATTATGCCCGAAGTAAAATACCTTTAGGGTTCCTTCTTATCTTAATTCATCCACTTCTCATCCTCTTGCTTAATAAACCCTAAAAGGAACTTCCCTCCCCATCTCAAGTTAGGGTTTTTGAGAAGAAGTAGGACTAAGGTATCCTCCGCCAAGTAATGTACATGTAATGTGGAAATAATAATGTACATGTAATGTGGAAATAGTAAAGTACATATAACATGGAAATAATGATAAAATAAAGAAAAATAGTTATATGGGTTGTAAGTATGAACTCTAGATGGCGCTAGGGTTGGTATAAAATAACCCTAGGGGGTCAAGGGGCATGGAAACCCTAAGAGGTAGGGTATAGTCCCTATCCCTAACCCTAAAACCCTAATCATAATAAATGAGAATATTGTGATGATATAGAACACTACCCATACAAACCTTAAAAAGTAATAAAAAATATGAGTAAATGAGTTAAGTGACCTAGTCTCCCATACATGTGTGTGTGGAGCACGACATTCATGTAAAAGGTTTTAAGAAACATATGTAACCAAAGGTAATATATGAAAATGAAAATCTTAATAAAACTTGCTTGAACCCCTCATGCTATCTGTGGAAGTTTGGTTATGGAAAGAAAGTCATTGGGATGACTATGATCAAGCCTCTAGAGGGGAAGGTCAATATAGGTCAAGCCCTTGGAGGGGAAGGTGGCCCAAGTCCACTGCATGGACAAACCCCATGAGAGGGTATCCCAGAAATTGAGCAAACAAGGGTTTAGAAGTTATAATAATAAAAATAATGCATAAAGATGAAAGTGTGAAACCTTTAGGGCTAGTGTGCCAACCCGGGATGGGTCAATCCAAGAGTGGGAAGATGGCCTATGGGGGAGAAAAACCTTAGACCTTGGTTTAGGTTGTGTCTAGAGAGCCTAACTTCCTCCTATGAGCCATGAAGGTGCCCTAGGTTAGGACCTTACCTAGAAAGGTAAGTTGACATAATCAATTTAAAGATTGAGGTAACATGAATGTCACCTAATATAAAAGATGAAAGCATGTATATTGAGTATGATTCTTGAACCCAAGTATGTCATCTCTATGGAACATGAGGGAAATTCACTAAGAAAGGGGTTGGCCGTATGAGACCGAGCCCAGAAAGGAAATGTTGCCTTGAAATGTTTCCTTGAAACCAATGAGGGGACATAAAGTGAATAATAAGAATTATTAGAGATGGAGGAATCTGATTTAAAGAATTGAATACAAAAATAATGTGTTAATGATGAACCCTTAGGAAGGATAGAGCCCGAAGTCAATCCTGAGGTCAATTAGGGAGTATTAAAGGTACACGGACCGATGGGATTAGGAGTTGATTGTTCCTTGAATGAACAAGACCATTTGGTCAGGAGGTAACATCTACATTTTCTTGAGGCTCGTATCTTAGGATATTGGCCACATTCATGATGTTCATGTGCCTAATGGGTGAATGTGTGAGGCACTCTCTAGATGCATAAAGATGATATCACTCCAAAATTACCTATACCCCTAGGGACCTCAAGGAAGTTACTAAGGCTCATAACACCTAAGGTGTAAATGTAAAAGATGAAAATAAGTCATGTAATAATGAAATCATGATGGGAGTTGTGTACAAACTCAAGAGTGAAAGAGGCATTTGACTTCAAGAAATATAAGAATAATGTGGAATTAAAAAGTATGAATGGTTTAGAGTCATTTTGATAATGATTCAACTTAAAATGTGAAATTGAAAGATAATGTGTGGATGTACAGTCTCTTCTCCTATAATGCAATGAACTGTGTGTTTGGACTGTAGTCAAATTCTTATTTCATCTCATTATGAGTGGAAGAGATTGGATAGACACATGTTATGCTTAAATATGACAAATGAAAATGAATACCTTAAGTTAAGTTTTCATGACATGGATAGGGTTGGAGGTTTTACCTCACCCTTATGTAAAATGAATGAATCATAGTTTGAATAACCTAGGTGAAAAAGGTAATCACCAAGTGGAAATGAAATCACACATGAAAATGTAATTACCAAAGGATGATATCATGTAAATGCTAAGGATGTGGATATACATTGAATTGAATTCAAGTACCAATCCTAGTAATAATGTTAGAATTTTATAGATCAACAAAAGATATTAAAGATATCTAAGAATGGTTGTTAACCCTAAGGTTTGGAACTAAGTTGACTTATGAGGCGCAAGTTAATTAAATAGAATGAATTCATAATATTGGGTTTTGTTATGATAAATGAAATAATTGCAAAGTTCCCAAAGGAAAAATAAAATACATGGTGTTTTAGATAAGTAAGGTGACAATCATCTAGCCAAGTGTGGCAACACAATATTTGAGGAAACAATTAGTATTATTTTGATTTAACTCTTGGTATCTTTGAAAATAGTGAAGGAAAGAAGAGAATTCTAGATTTTTAGAGGAAAAGGATTTTCATGATATATTGATAATGAATTTAAGAAAACGTTAAAAGAGGAAGTTTTTGTATATGAAAGATATCCCAATGAATTTCATGATATTAGAGATACATTGGGTAACATTCATGGGTTCCTATATTTGATTTGAGAAAGTTATCAAACAGAGAGAGAGAGAGAGAGAGAAATCTAAAGTGTTTCCTTATAGATTGATAATCAATTATGCTCTCCTTTATGGGTTTTTGGTGTAAGAGTTTCTAAACAAAAGAGTCTCAATAATTAAGAACACGTTGAATATTTCTTCCTTAACACCCATGCATACTCAATATATATATATATATATATATATATATATATATATATATATATATATATATATATATATATATATATATGTATGTATATTGGTCATAGCCTTGTGAAAGAGAGAAATTAGTAAAAAGGAAAGTTTTGACTAAATCCATATACTTGTGTATATGTAAAAGGAATGAGAGAATCGGAAAGTGATTAAGAGAAGGAGAAATGAGAGAGGAAACCACAATAGGGCACCTATATTCATAGGATTCTCAAAGGAGGAAGTACCGACCCCCAGAATTGCCGCCTATCCCTCTCCCTTTTCACCGACCTCCTCCTCACCCTAGGAACATCATATGCAACCTATATAAGGGGGTTGTGCAGGTGTTTTCCTATGTTAAAACCAGTACCCTAGACTTACCTCTTCCCCCTTGAAGGTGGCCAAAGACTCTGCTGATAGGCTGGTCGCTGGGAGGCTCGTCCTTCCCAAGCGGATGGGCAGAAGTGATTGAGGAGCTAGACAATGCTGCTTTATCATGGCCACATTGTAGGCCCGGTACCAAATTTCACCTGAGGAAGGCAAGAATCTACCAAGCGGTGGTGGGAGTAAGGTTAGTTAGAGATGACATGGTCGGATCCACCTACACGACGGGCCACCATAGGTCAATGCCACAAAACAAGAACAACAGGTCAATAGACGCCAGGGCAGGCCAGTTCTAAGCATCCCCCACTCATCTTCGCATGTCGTCAGGTCCGGCGAGGCTCTACAAAGTTGTCATGATCCTCCCTCTCTCAGGCTGAGTTAGAGAAGAAGAGGAGCTGAGTGCCTCTGACCCCCTTCATGGGGTATCGCCCAGTCGCATGCCTGCTCATGGCATCGGGCAACCTACGGGTCAAACTCTCATGACGAAGAAGGAGAGGGGGTAGTGCTCACACTCAGAATGTGCTATAGTGGTACGAAAAAAGAATCTAGGGAAGATTGGCATCTAGTTCGAGCAAGACTCGGACAGAGAATTGCTCACAAAGGATCGTAGGTGTCGGACGCCCTAAATGAGGTAGGGGGAGGATTGTTATTTATTGACTAAAATGCCCCTCTAGTGCATGAAGAAGTGACTCGCAGCATGAGGGCAACACAGTCCTTTCACTATAACTTAGCCCCGGCCCAAGAGGTGCATATAAAAGGATAAGTTGCCTATGTGGCACTGTCCTATTGGTCAGTATATATAAATCTTGCAATAATTCTAGAAAATAATGAATAACTCATATTGCAATAAGTTATATATGAAAATTAATCAGCAGAACACATAGAATCCAAATACAATATATATATATATATATATATATGAGACTGAATTGTGCTTCTTATTCTAAAAATATGGATAAGACTTATTTAAGTGGTGATTAACACATGGAAACCCTAGAATTCGTAATTGTGAATGTTGTATACCTCAAATATCTTTCTCTTGTGTTACAACAGGATAGAGTTGAATAAGATGAGTAATCGACATGACGGTGATCATGATGATGAGTAATTAGAGTTCCTAATGTGAATGATCATGTATATAAAGACTTACGGTTAGAGATCCTGACTTGTTGTGAACTTAATTGCTCTAAGTGTAAGAATATGGTAGATTTAATAATCATGGCTACACTTAATACGAATAAGGTTTCTTAAGTCATTAAATAATTGAACATGGGCACTAAGGGTATCATACATGATCATAATGATAACTTGATACCAAAGAAGCCTAACCCTAGACTAGGACTGAGTAGGGTTTAATGTGATTAATAGGTGATGATGACAATTTAGGATTTATATTCATGTAGACAAAATTGTGGTTGCTTTATTTGCTTGTTGATTGGATAATATGCTTGAAGTGTATTCAGTATAGTAATCTGCATTGCTCACCATCAAGGTATGTGCTTATTCCTATGAGTAATCGATTTAGTTTCACGTGGCTTTCTCGGGTTTATCAGCATGGTTTGCAAATATATGACTGTTAGATGAACTTTACTTCCTTGCAAACTATAAAGTGATTATGGCTATCACATCATATATGGACATGACTAGCCCATTTCTAGCCACCTCTGGGTTTATGGAAAGGCCATCCACCTGAATAGGGGAAGGCACAAATTGGTACCAGACTGAATAGGGGGTACATGAGAAGTCACCTACCTGAATAGGGGAGACATGATAAAGTCACCAGCCTGAATAGGGGAGACATGAGGACCCATGGCTTCACTCAAAACCTTCTTCCACAGATCACTAACCTCAGGTATACATAACCTTTTACAGAAACGTACAGCACCATCAACTCCAACTGAAAAGTCAGATTGTGGCTTCTCAGCTAAAGCCTTCATCTCATCAAGCTCAGAAATTTCAAGTTGTGCAGCAACAACTTTCGAGATCCAAGAAGGTGTAATGGACAAACTAGCCATGTGAACACACAACTTCTTAGTATCTTCTTTATCATCAGGTTGTAGTTGCCAATGAGAAACATACTCCAAGTTCATAGTAGCACATACTGCATTCTTCTTCTGACTCAAAGCATCAACAACTATATTCACTTTACCAGGATGATAGGTGATGGTAAAGTCATTGTCTTTGAGATACTGCATCCATTTTTGTTGCCTCAGATTTGGATCCTTCTGTGTCAAAATATATCTCAAGATTTTGTGATCTAAAAAAACTTCAAACTTCACTACATACAGATGGTGTCCCCTGATCTTTAAAGCATGCACAATAGTTGTTATGTCTAAATCATGTGTATGCCAATTCTCTTCATTAGGTTTCAACAGGTGTGAAGCATAGGCGATCACTCAATCTTCTTGCAACAAGACACACCCTATTCCTTGCTTAGAAGCATTTGTGAAGATGATGTAGGGTTTGCCTTCAAAAGGTAAAGCAAGAATAGGAGAAGATGTCAAACATCTCTTCAGCTTCTAAAAATTGTCCTCACATTCAGGTGTCCACACAAACTTGACTTATTTTCTTGTCAACTTTGTCAGAGGAAGAGCCAACTCAAAAAAACTCTTGATAAGCCTCTGATAGTAACCTACTAAATTGAGGAAACTACATATCTTAGATGGAGTCTTTGGAGATTTCCACTTTGTCATAGCTTCTACCTTTGTAGGATCAACAAAAATATGTCCGGCAGAAATCACATGACCCAAAAACATCACTTCATTGATTCAGAACTCATACTTTGGGAATTTAGCATATAGTTGATTTTCTCTCAGTGTGTTCAGAATGATTCACAGATGTTCATGATGTTGTTCTTCAGACTCAAAGTAGACAAAAACATCATCGATGAGCACCACCATGAACTGATTGAGGTAAGGACGAAACACTTGGTTCATCAAGTCCATAAAAGCAGTAGGGGAATTAGTCAAGCCGAAGGGCATGACTAGAAACTCATAATGCACATAACATTTTTTGAAAGCTATATTCAGGACATATTCATCCTTCACACACATCTGGTAGTAGCCACTTCGTAGATCCATCTTTGAGAACATAGTGGCTGACTTCAGCTGGTTGAACAGATCATCGATGTGAGGTAAAGGATAGTGATTCTTTATTGTCACTTAATTAAGCATACGATAATCCATGCACATACACAATGAACCATCATTCTTCTTCATGAACAAGACAGGGGCTCCCCATGGTGAAACACTAGGGCACACAAAGCCCATGCTGAGAAGATCATGAAGCTTCTTCTTAATCTCAATGAGTTCTGTAGGGGCCAAGTGGTAAGGAAGCTTCCAGATAGGTGAAGTTCCTAGTGCGAGCTTAATGAAAAACTCCACCTCGCAGGTTGGGGGTAAACCACGAAAATCCTCAAGAAAGACATCAAGGAAGTCCTTCACAACATCTATGTGATTGAAAGCAGGAGGTGTGGCATCGAGGAAGATAGAGGTTGGAAATTTTCTACACCCTTGTGAGACAAGCCTTTCATATTTAATGGCAGAGATGACAAACTGTCGATCCTCTTGCATCGTACCCTTGACACACATCCTTCCCTCAACAGGATGTAACAAACTAATCTTTGATACTTCACAGAATAAAATAGCTTTGTACCTCTTCAACCAATCCATCCCCAGTATGACATCAAAGGCGGTCATGACAAGTAACATGAAATCTGAGGGAAACATCCTTCCAGAGATACAGAGGTTTATGGTCGGGAGTTTGAGATAAGAAGAGCAGATCCTACCACTAGGGGTTTTAACATCTAACACATGATCCATATATTATGATTCTATCTCTAACATGGCAGCATACTCAGTTGATATGAATGTATTTGATGAACCAGAATTGAAGAGTGCTTTAACTGGATGCATATTAAGATGTAAAGTACCTTATATGACTTCATTATCTCCTTTATCTTCCTCAGTATTAAGTGCAAACATCCTTCCATTCCATCTCTCCATAGGTGTATGTCTTCCTTGTCGGTTCTAATTGTTGTTTTTTCTTGGAGGTGGATTCTGTCGTTGTTGCAGCTGTTGGGAAGGCTACTGAGCAGGTTGTTGAGTTGGAGTAGGTCTCGCCCAAGCTTGGGGCATTTAGGTCAGATGTGTCCATCTTGACCACACTTGTGGTATATGGGTGCACGTCAATCATCTCTACGGGGTTGACCATTGCCAACAGGGTATCTACTTGGCGGGTGAGAAACGAGCAACGGTCGCACCTGTCATGCCCTTGGTTTCCACCAGTATTCTTTTTCTTGTTGTTGTTGTTGTGCTTGGAAGACTGGAACCCAGGGTACGACTCAGTCACCAAAGCCTTTTCCACCATTTGTTGAAAGGTCCATGGAAGTTGGGGAATAAGGTTGCACCCTACACTATAGCTTAAACCCTCAAGGAATAGGGTTGATCTTCTTTTAGCTCTGAGGTCCATAGCATAGCACTCCAGGAGGAGGAAACATTGCACATACTCGGAAATGCTCATGCTTCCTTGTCACAGACTGTAGAACTCTGCTTCTTTCCTCTTCAGATAGGTGGGATAGATATTATTCTCACATAAAAGTTTGAGGAACTCTTCCCAGGTCATGCTCGAAGTATCACGGGTATGAGACATACACGTTCACCAGACCCATGTTGGCCCATCCAGCACATACATCACTAAGCGAGCCTTCTGGTGAGGAGGACACATCATACCCTTGAAGGTACGCTCCAGAGCCAAAACCCGGACGTTAGCTTTATCCACCATGTTTGGCTCACTCTCGCCCTTGAAGTATGGTGGTTGCATCTTGATGAAGTCCATAAGGGTGAACTCCTTCGGCTTAGTTGCAGTGGCTACAACATTGGAAAGTTGTCCCACTAAGGTGGTCGAGAGAAGTTGGAGCAACATGGTCAGCTCTTGCTCATGTATCATAAGAGGGGTGCCAACAGGGGAAGTAGGGACTGTCCCACCAGTGTTGGAGGGATTCACTAGAGTATCATGGGTGTCAGTGTTACCGGAGGTGGCTCCTGAAGAGGAGTTGTTCATATTTCTAAACAAATCTCCCTTCCTGAAAGATAAGGGTATAACATAAGACAATAGGAGTGGACAACTAGGATATATAAGGCTACTATTGTCTCTAGGCATACTATTTCAGGCAGTCAGTATCATCGCAGGCCAGGAAGCTATCATATGGATCCAAGAGTCCTCGTAAACCAAGCTAGTGGCGCGGAGGGAAATATTTTCAGCCCCCTAACCCTGATCCATTCTAGACACCCTTGCTTTCAACTTATGCCCTAATAGTTTCCTAATAGGCTCTAATACCATTTTGTATAGAGGTGAGATCACCTCCTTACTAAAATTTTAAGGAAATACAAAACATCCACTTTTTCCAAGAAAAATAGATATTGTGGAATGCATGCATAATAATCCAAGTAAATAAGCATGTTTTAGATACATGTAAAATGTCAATAGAAGTGGAATGAAACTTAGTTATTACATTTCTTTTTTAACTCAGTTCACTGAATGAGTTTCTTTGAAAAGGAAAAACTAAAAAGAAACTATAGGATCTAGCAATAAGCAACCTAGTCATCCTAGATAGCAAAGTTGGAATCTACTACTCCTAAACTTGGTCACCTTAGCCTTGTTTAACACCTTGATCTAACCCTGGGTGGTTGGGAAAGCACCCGACAAAAGGGAAAGAAAACAAGGTATGTGTCAGAGATAATGAACAAGGACAAAAGATAAGAAAACAACATGGAAAATAAGGCTAAGATTTCATCATAAGATGAAGATAGTCAAAAGTATGAGACATAATATATAGATGCTTGCCATAGCAAGAAAGATAATAAAAATGGTTGCATGCATGATTAATATTGACTACCTAAACTATGTAGGGTTGAGGAACCTACCTAACCTCAACCAATAGGTGAGGGAGAGTAAAACATTCCAATCACCTACAAATATTCTATATTGGGGAGAGTAACACATTCCCATGGACGAATTTAAACATGTCATATCTATGGGTGGTTGTACATAAGTACCACTACACTAGTTCAATAGTCTCATGAAATTAGCATGCTAAAGAACTATGGAAAGTATAAGCATCATGTAAATAAATACATGGAAGTGGGGTACAAGACCCAAGGAATAAGTAATAAAATAGATTTTGAGGCAAATATAGAAAAGGAATTATCAAAAGAGAAATTAGGGTTTCATAAAAGCCTCATTCGGGAAACTAGGTTAGGGTTTGCAATTATTCCCAACTTAGGTGTATGGAAAGAACATACCTTTCTTAATGAAATCCAATTACTTCACTTTCACTACTTTAATTGAGTCCAAAACCCACTTTTCCTATTTTCAATGTATAACCATGTATTAGGGTTTTACATATGCATAAAAGTAAAGAAACCCTAAATTTTGGACCTTTGGATCAAAACCTCAGTTTAGACTATGAAATTATCACCATTGATCTTATTAGGTTCTCCTGATTAAGAAAACATATAATTTAGTCTATTTTTGAGTTATTGGGTTAAAAGTGCATTTTTGGTTATTTTTATGTATCAAATTTATTTTTAGAAAACACCTTTCAATAAAACTCAAAACCAAGTCTCTAAAACATTTTTCTTAAAAATCTTACATTTTTTTATTCCAAAACATCATCGTCATCGTCATCTAAGCCTCAGTCCCAACTATGTTTGGGTCGGCTACATGGATCCTTCGTTTCCATTTAGCTCTATCATGGGCCATATTCTGGTTGAGATGTAGAGATTCAAAATCTCTCTTCATAAGCTCATCCCATTCTAATTTATTCTTCCTCTTCTTATATTTATTGTAAAACATATTTTATTTTAATTTTTGGATAAAGGAATAAAAAGATATGATTGTTCTTATTTTGAACAATCAGAGAGTGCCACATCAACAAAACCATCGCAGAGAGATGAAGAGAGAGAAGAATGGGTCTACCTCACTGACTTGGCCCAATCAGAGCCGGCCAAGTCAGGGGTCAAACACGGGGCTTTGACTCGCTCAAGCAAAGAAGGTGGTGGCGAAAAGACAGTACTACCCTCAAGAAAATATGATCCACGTAAATCAGTCCTTGTTTCCCGATCTGCGGGATCTAGGAGATGACCTGTGAGATGTTGGATTGTAGATCTAATGGTCGAGATCACATGGGTCAAAGGTCAAAGCATAACATTTAAATTGAATTCCCAATCTTATTAGAATATAGTGTATATATGCATTAATTTTCCTTTTTCTCTCTCCTTGTTTGAGGGGGCAAACATGCTCCAAACTAAATGAAAATTGCCATCTAGCCTATTTTTGATATGAGGAATCTGAATATGCAATTATTTTTTCCTTTTGAGAATTTTAATGTGTTAAATAAATTAAATACTATTTTCTCTTTCCTCCTTCATTAATGGTTATAAGATTATCCAAATTTTATGAAACTTTACCCACAAGTTACATTAAGTGTCTTGGATACGAATTTGCCATCAATTTTACAAGTGGGAGTTGTTTGTACAATTATTTAATATTTTGAAGGTTCTACACTCTCTCTCCTGATTTTACCTTTTAACCAAATATTCTCCAAATTAAGTGAAAATTCACCCAAAGGTATATTTTAATGCATAAATCATGAATTTGGCATCAATTGTTACTTTTGAATCCATCATTGATTTTATTTTGTATTTTTGAGTTATCTCCTATTTTCCCATTCAATTAATACAATTACATTTACTAATTTTATAAGTTGTGAAACTTATTATCCAAGCAAACTTGTACTCAAATAAAATGAATTTGGACTTAGAATTATCTTTTGAGCTCCATTTTTATGATTTTTAGGAAATTTACTCTTATTTTCACTTAATGGGAAAATTAATTCATATAATGTCACATTATCTTAGTTTTAGGATTTTCTTTTCTTTCCACAAAAAGGGCCACAGAAACTTCTAGATCAATTTTATTTTAGAATTATCCCCCTTAAGTGGATATTTTGCAAATTAAACCCATTAGTAAACTTTTACTGAGGTATTTGTGAATAAATCCTTACAAAGTAAAATATTGGGAACCAATGTACACTAAACCTTTATAATTTCCACTAATTCAACATCAAGGACAGAAATGAAAGAAAAAGCTTAGGAAAAGGCTATACTAAGGATTACACGTGGATTTCAGTTTGTTACACACACCTTAAATGTTTTATATCTTCTGAAGTTGTAACACATCCTTATTCTTGTAGAGTTTGTTTTAGCTTTATATGTTGTAATTTGATTGATGATAAAAGTCACACAATTGGCTAACTAATCAAGTGAAACTTAATCATGTAGTTTGCCTTGTGCCATAGATACAATTCCAGTGTCAGCTTTATTTGTTGGATTGGTAAAATGAGTATAACTCGAAGCACATATTTTTGAATATGTAGGGGTGCAAGTCGAGTATCTCCTTGGGTCCACAAATACAGGTTGTGTGAGATGGCCATGTGTGAGACGATCTTTTTGTGATATGGATGGCCATGAGTGAGCCACTCCTTCTTTTAAGAATGTCCATGTGTGAGCTTGTTCTTCTAGTGTCATTACCTATACCAAGGCAGGCTAGGTGTTTTATATGGACGGCCATGCGTGATTTGATCCTTTTGTGACCATATGTCACTCTTTTGTAGTTGATTGGTATGTCTCTGTGGTATTCTCTTGTGCTGGTCAAGAGGTGTTGGAAAGGTCGTGGATTCCAGCTCTTCCATGGACCTTGTATGGCATCATCAGTCTCCCTATGTAGGGGCGGTTGGATTTGAGTGGTATGACTCAAATCTTTGGGGCATAATATAAGACATAATAGAGTTGTGTAGTATATGTGCTTAGGGTGACATACGTCTCACATTGGTTCAGCCTTTGTCTTGTCTTTTTACTGGTTTCTTGGATTATAAGACGGTAAGAGAAGTCAACTATTATACATGTTCTTTATATTCCTTTTTAGAAGATAACTTGATCTACTCCTCTATGTTGGCTTCCTAATATTGTTTAATCTTTTTATCGGTTATATACATATCATTTAGCTGAATCTACTCATCATGTTAGTATGTTTTTTACCTGCTTAGTTTATATGTGCTTTAATAGTGTTGGCGAAGAGTTATATCTCTCGCTGGGACATTTGGCTTCACCCCGTGGGTTTCCACATCTTTTAGGTGACCATGCACGAAGAGGTAGAGGTCATGTAGCTGAGGAAGAACAGCAGTAAGAGCAGTAGTTGATAAGGTTGGATGTGTTGCTAGTCTTTTGGTGTTAGAGTCCTAGAGTCGTCTCTATACACTCAAGTCATTGGGGTATTTTTGAGATGTTTTGTTGTTATCTAATCGATATGAGGTTTTTGGCTTGTATATATGTGGAACTAGTATCTTACATAAGAGATTGATTACTGGAATGTTGATCTACAGTGATGTAAGTACCATGTGACATGTTATGTGTTGCATGTGGAAGACCCAGTGGACTCTTATGTAATAATTTTCTTTTTGGCTTATGGTGCTTCAATGAAATTGGTTTTAATTACCTTTGTTTTTTGGTAATCTGCTTTTTTGGTGTTATTTTCATGTTTGGTTTTGAGTAATATCACTTGTGGCGCGATGGGGCATCACATGAGGATTGTGAATCCAATGATTCATATGAGTTGTTCATAACATGATGAGCCAATTAACCGACTAGAAACTATTATGAACCATAATGTGAGTAATGGTTCAAATCCATTATGGGATCCATGCAAGCTAACAATGTAGGACCTTAATAGCACCACCTAAAGGGTACAATAGGATCTTGTAACAAAGACCTACATGGATAACATAAAATGACATATTCATTGAATAATAATTTCAAATCATTTCAAGTTGTTGAACATGATAGAAATTCCTTTACCAATTATCATGCTTGTTGTTGTAGTTTAATATAGACTGTGAGATTTAGCATATGAAGATAGAAATAGGATTCCTTAAAGGGGATACATCATAGGATGTGTACATGACACAACCTAATAGGTTTTATAACTTTAAGAATGCAAATAATTAAAGTCTATAAACCACAAGGTTCAATCTGGTAATAAAGCAAGCATCTCAGAGATGGGATCTTTTGACTTGACAAGATAGTCAAAGAGTTTGACTTGAATCAAGATAAAAGATGAAATATGTGATTATAAAATATTTAGTGGGAGCATATATGAATATTCCACATATGATGAGGAATAACATCTCAATATTATGAATATTGAGAACTAGCATGAACAATACCTTCATCAATGAAAGATAAGGTGAAACGTCTTATGATATAAGGATCAAGACCTATGAGATAGATCTCAAAAGGTTTCATAGTGGAAGTTTGACCACATACAATAGCAATGTGTTGAAGGAGTTCAACATGAAAGGATTCAATGAGAGAGAATCCAGATTAGTCTCTCATGAACCATATATTCCAATTCTTATAAAGATTGGAAATGACATGATCAAGATGCCATAGGCTTTTATGAAGGATCTATCATGTATGATATAAATGTTTGTATCCCATATAAATCTTGTATGTATTGAACATGACAAGATGATATTAATTCCTATAAGGTTTATTAGAAAGTCATTAAAGATATCCATTAGTACTTGAGAAGTATCTAAGGTAGATTGCTAGTAATTAAGGATAGCAATAAAGGAAGAGTTGTATGTAAAGGGTTACATCGATGAAAGCTTCCATAAAAAAAGTGAACGCAATAAAATATATTTGATATAAAATGAGAAATTATAACATACCAAAACTAGGATGTATTCTCTTTACGGCCCTTTTTCAAGCTTTTCCTTTCCTTTCTATCTTTTTTGGCCTTGATGTTTAAATTGTGAAATTTATAATGGTTTGATGAACAATTGTTCAATAATTATACCAATGAAAGGTTTTAAGCACAAATACCTCAGTGAAAGCTTATTTAAGGATCTAAAATGCAAAATCATTACTTAAGTGGAACAATGGTAAATAAATGTGTACTAGAAGTGTAAGGCCACAAACCTTGCTTAATGTATTAAACAAGCTTAATTATAATAATAAAGCACTCTAAACCTTAATATAGCTTTTTGATGTGTTTTGAAACTATAAAATGAGCTTAAGTTTCAAAAAAAATTCAATTTGGATGTTGTTTGTGCAAGTTATGCAATTTTGGGTACATTTTGGACTTTTATGCACTTTACCCAATTGGGAGGTTTCCTTTGCAAATTATCACATGCATTACAATCCTTAGATATTACCTTACCCTTCTCAATATTTTGAACCATGGGAAACCTAGTTGCACCTTAGTTTGAAGGTGTTCCTCTCCAAGGGCATTTTAGGGATTACCCTCTTTATAAATAAGCTTATCTTTAAAAGCTATCAACCAATGGGGTTATTTCTTTGATTGGAGGACGGTGGGGATGTCCTAGAAGTCGCCATGCAATTTTAAAATCGACATTTTATATTCAATAAGCCTCTATGAGTTGTCCTCTTGCTTGTCCATGAAGCCCTAGGCTAAGGACACATGGAAAGTCCCATAGACACCTCATGCTTGCCCTCTTCTTTATAAAGCCATGTCTACCCCTTCCCACCTCCCAATTTGAAAACTCTTGCTCTCCTTCTCTTTTCCCTAACTTAGAGCATTGTTCCTACTCTATTTGTCCATGAAGGTGTTGTCCCGAGGTAAAAGAGAGTGCTTACCTTGGTGAAGAAGGCTCCTAGGGTTCCAAATTTGCTTTATTTAGGGTTTCTAAAGATTCTTCTTGGTGATTTCAACCAAAAATAGTAAGTTTCCTCCTTTTGTTCCCTATTTCATGTTGTTCATCTTCCTACCACCTTCTTCCAGGTCATAACTATGGCCTTCCATGGTGAAACCCCACCTATAACCCTTAAACACCTCATCTCCATGTTCTTTTGCTAGGGTTTTTCACCTCTAAAGTTGAGAAGGTACTTCTTGCTTGAGATAGGAGTTTTGTTGGAGAAACCAGCCTCTCTAGCTTGAGAAACTTTCTACTTGAACCTATCCACCTTCCTATAGGATAATTTTATAACTTCATTCTCATATATTGCTTACTACATGCATAAAATTCATGCTTCTATTTTTAAAATCGATGATATCCATCTCTATCTACCATGTTCTTCTAAGATTTTGGTTTCTTTCTATTTACCTTCTCTAGAAGATCTAGTTTGGTCACCTATGCAACTCCAACCCTGATCTTGGGTCAAATGGTGTTTTCTCTCTCTCTCTTTCTCTCTTCCTCTCTCTCAGAAGGATTTCTGACTTGTCATTTCCTGATTGGTTCAAATTGAAAAATTCATATTTTAATCTGCTTATCCAAATTTGACAAATATATATATTTTGGAATCAAAAAATTAATCTCTATCTAATAAAAATATTTTCAAGGTTTGACGAAGGGTATTTTTAGAAAATGAATTTAATGCATAAAATCCATAAAAATTACATCTTAATTCTCATAACTCCAAAATTAACATAAAAATATATTTTCTTGATTAAGAGAGCCTAATAAGTTCATTGGTGAGGTTTTCAGAGTCTAAATCTAATTTTTTGCTAAAAAAAGTATAAAATTACGGTTTCTATACATTAATGTGCATTATGTACTCTAATACATGTTAATACATTGAAAATAGGCAAAGTGGAACTTTGACTCAAATAAAGTGGTGAAATTTAGTAATTGATATCATTAAGAGAGGTATGTGCATTCCTTAAACCCTATGTTAAGATATTTTGAAACAAAACCCTATATTTCCGTAATGAGGCTTTAATGAACCCATTTATCCTCTATTCATGATTCTTTTGTTAAATTATCTCAAAATCGGTGATGATATTTTTTCTTGGGTCTTGTACCGCACTGCCATGTTTCAAATATATGATGATTTTACTTGCCATATTTTCTATTAACATGTTTATTTTATGGACTATTTACCTATAGTAGTGGTACTTATGTACAACCACCCATAGATAGGGCATGTATTAATTCGCCCTAGGGAATGTCTTATTCTCCCCCATAAAAATATGTGTACGTGACTGGGAATACCCCCTCACCTATAGGTTGAGGTCCGATAGGTGCCTCAACCCTACTTAGTTAATGTAGTCAATGTGATTATTCATGTAAATCTTTTAACGTTTTTCTTGATATGGCAAGCATCTATTTGATTATGCCTCATACTCTTGATCTCTTCATCTTATGATGAAATCTTAGCCTTTAATTTAATGTTATTTCCTTATCATTGTTCTTATTCATTATTTTACACATACCTTGTTTTTCTCTCTCTTGTTGGGTGATTTCCCAACCACCCAGGTTTAGATCAAGGTGTCGAACATGAGCAAGGAGAACATAGCTTCCAACATGACCTAGCTCTTGGAGTTGTTGCTTGGAGATAGATTTGAAGTAGTTTAGACTTCCCTCTACTTAGATCCTTATCTTGTATCATACATGTAAACCTTTATGGGATATTATGATCTACTTTTGTAATCTTTTGTGAAAAATGAATATAGTCATTTGTTTAATTCTGTTGTTGCACTTTGGTTGTTTTGAATACCATTTATTGAAATTTGAAAATTTTACACCTATTCCAGCATACCTTTTGGTGTGTTCAGAATGGATGTTTTATTCTTCAAATTCAAATTTTTTAGTAGGGAGTGGATCCCCTCTCGGGTCCCACTCCTTACAGCATTGTATCAGAGCTCATGGTAGTCGGAATCTGACTATTTCAACTTTGTCTCCCAAATTAGATCCCCTGCCTCATATAGTTTCTCTTTAGGTGACATGTTTGCCTTAGAATTGATCTATGCTACACTTGAGATGATGAAATATTGATTTAGGATCATAAGAGTTTCACATTAGAAACATGTTTAGTTAACCATGATGTGATGAGCATGTTAGGTAGCTATTAGGGCATTAGTTGAAAGCAAAGGTGTCTAGAAAGGATCAGGGTTAGGGGGCTAGTAAGATTTTCCTCCATGCCACTAGCTTGGTTTATGAGGACTCTCAAATCCATATGATACATGTCTGGCTTGAGCTGATACTGACTGTCCAAAATAGCATGCCTATAGATAGTAGTAGACTTAGGCACGTAAATTGGATAGTCCTAAGAACCTAATATGTTGACCTTGTCTTTCAGGTGTAATGACTTGTTTGAGGATGGATACCCAATATAGTTCTCTTATGTCCCCTAGAACTACATTTTTGGATAGTTTATCCCTAAGAACCTAGACTTTGAAGTTTGGTGTTTAGTAAGCAATCAGAGTGTGCGGTGGAAGCGTGATGGATCGTGTACATAGTTTAGTCAGACTCGCCATTTTACCTCTTGGTTAGTTTCACTGGGTATGTCAAACCTTTTAAGGGTGGAGAGTAGTTGGTTTGATGATGTTTGGGCAGTTAGATTTCAAAGATGAAATCCTTTTTAAGGGGATGGAGTCCTGTAACATACTGAAATCTAGCTTCACTGACTCTAGAAGCCCTAACTCTATGATTTGGAGGATAGTTTGCTTGGATCCTTAGTTTTTACCAAACAAGTTATAGTTTTAACCCCACATGGTTGTTGTTATCCTAAAGAACATATAATGGTCATCTAATTAATAGTTCACATGTTTGAACCCTAATGAATATCTAATACACATAATATGAGTAACTCACTTGTTAATACTAATAGTGGGTACACATGATGGTAAACATGTCTTGGACCAATAAACCCTAATGATATGATGAGCAAGATAATTGTAACCTAATATTGGACTTAATGCATACTAATACTGTATAAGTGAAGAATAATGATTATATTGACCTAAACCCTAAGTTGTAATCATCTAACCTTAACCTATACATCCCTAATGACATTCTTGATATATTAGTGACATTAGGTGTCATAAATAGATATCATACTTTAATACATATAAATGATATATAATCACCTAGTCATATATTAATCATTTCATCAATATGAAATGCATATCACCTTGTTCTCTAATACACACCTAATTAATTGCCTAATTATTAATTGGTATGTGAATTGAATCATTAATATGTAATATGTCCCACCTTGATCACTAAAATACATATAATGACTTCAATATGGATAAGAAGTAATTGCATTCACATAAATGTGCATAATAAATAATAAGAAGTGAATATATATGAGAAAATAATTAATGATGAAATCAATGTAAAAAAGTTAATGTGATAATGATTAATATAGATATAAGTAATTAATGTGACATTATTTGGATTAATTGTAACAAATTGGATAATATGTCTTAGTTCATGCAAAACAATCTGTTGCAATACAATATGTTGATAACGGAGACTAAATCCAAATTATTAAGGATAATAATCAAGTATGTTGAGATAATTGCGTAAACTCTCATTGCTCTAAAACTCATAATGAGGTAAATAAGAAATATATATGGTTTCAAGCATAATAATGAAATATAACTCTTTTGAATATAATGAGACACACTTAAAAGAATAATGAGGACGATGTAATGTCATAATGAATATAATGCTAATAATACAAAAATGTTAAAAAGAAATCATAAAAGTGTAACCCTTAGTGATCCATGACAACCAGACCTATGAGGAGTTTCCTATGAAGAATTTGAACTCCCAAGTTAAGCAGTTGAAAAACAAGGAGTTTGAGTCAGTGAAAGTTTTGGTGAAGCGTTATGGAAATAACCTGGGAATTTAGTGTTGGGATGTTGCATACTCACCCTTCTCTCTTTTCTTTTTATTTTGAGGATGAAATCTTATTTAAGTGGTGGAGTGTTGTAACATACCGAAACTTGGACATATTCTCTTTATGGCCCTTTTCCAAGCTTTTCCTTTCCTTTCTATCATTTTTGTCCTTGATGTTTAAATTGTGAAATTTATTGTGGTTTGATGAACAATTATTCAATAATTATACCAATGAAAGGTTTTAAGTACAAATACATCATTGAAAGCTTATTTGAGGATCTAAAATGCAAAATCACCACTTAAGTGGAACAATGGTAAATAAATTCGTAGTAGAAGTGTAAGACCACAAACCTTGCTTAATGTATTAAACAAGCATAACTACAATCATAAACCACTATAAACCTTAATAAAACTTTTTCATGTGTTTTGAAACCATAAAATGAGCCTAAGTTTCAAATTTGGTTCAATTTGAATGTTGTTTGTGCAATTTATGCAATTTTAGGTACATTTTGGACTTTTATGCAATTTATCCAATTGGGAGGTTTTCCTTGCAAATTATCACATGCATTATAATCTTTAGATATTTCCTTACCCTTCTTGAGATTTTGAACCATGGGTCACCTAGTTGCATCTTAGTTTGAAGGTGTTTCTCTCCAAGGGCATTTTAGGGATTACCCTCTTTATAAATGAGCTTATATTTAAAAGCTATCAACCAATGGGTTATTTCTTTGATTGGAGGACGGTGGGGATGGCCTAGAAGTCTCCATATGCTTTTAGAACTGTCATTTGATATTCAATAAGCCTCTATGAGATGTCCTCTTGCATGGACATGAAGCCCTAGGCTAAGGACACATGGAAAGTCCCATAGACACATCATGTGTGCCCCCTTCTTTATAAAGCCATGTCTACCCCTTCCCACCTCCCAATTCGAAAACTCTTGCTCTCCTTCTCTTTCCCCCGGCTTATAGAATCATTCCTACTATGTTTGGCCATGAAGGTGATGTCCCAAGTTAAAAGAGAGTGCTTACCTTGGTGAAGAAGGCTCCTAGGGTCTCAAATTTGCTATATTTAGGGTTTCTAAAGCTCCTTCTTGGTGATTTCAACCAAAAATAGTATGTTTCCTCCTTTCGTTCCTTATTTTCATTTTGTTCATCTTCCTACCACCTTTTTCCAGGTTTGAACTATGGCCTTCCATGGTGAAACCCCACCTAGAACCCGTAAACACCTCATCTCCATCTTCTTTTGCTAGGGTTTTTCACCTCTAAAGTTGAGAAGGTACTTCTTGCTCGAGATAGGAGTTTTTTTGGAGAAACCAGCCTCTCTAGCTCGAGAAACTTTCTGCTTGAACATGTCCACCTTCCTATAGGCGAGTTTTATACCTCCCTTCTCATATATTGCTTACTACATGCTTAAAACTCATGCTTCTATGTTTAAAATCGATGATCTCCATCTCTACATACCATGTTCTTCTAAGATTTTGGTCTCTTGGTGTTTTACCTTCTCTAGAAGATCTAGTTTGGTCACCTATGCAACTCCAACCCTGATCTTGGGTCAAATGGTATTTTCTCTCTCTCTCTCTCTTTCTCTCTTCCTCTCTCTCGCAAGGATTTTTGACTTGTCATTCTTGATTGGTTTGAATTGAAAATTTCATATCTTTTAATCCGCTTATTCAAATTTGACAAAAATATATATTTTTTGGAATCGAAAAATTAATCTATATCTAATAAAAATATTTCCAAGGTATGATTTTAAGGTTTGATGAAGGGTGATTTTTGGAAAATGAATTTAATGCATAAAATCCATAAAAATTACATCTTAATCCTCATAACTCCAAAATTAACATTAAAATATATTTTCTTGATTAAGATAACCTAATAAGTTCATTGGTGAGGTTTTTAGAGTCTAAATTCAAGTTTTTTTAAAAAGGTCTAAAATTACAGTTTCTATACATTAATGTGCAAAGTGGAACTTGGACTCAATTAAAGTGGTGAAAGTTAGTGATTGATATCAGTAATACATGTTAATACATTGAAAATAGGAAAAGTGGAACTTGGACTCAATTAAAGTGGTGGAAGTTAGTAATTGATATTAGTAAGATAGGTATGTACATTCCTTACACCCTATGTTTGGATATTTGCAAAAAAAAAATTCCCTAATGAGGCTTTAGTGAACCCTATTTCCTCTATTCATGATTATTTTGTTAAATTGTCTCAAAATCGGTGATGATATTCTTTTTCTTGGGTCTTTTACCCCACTACCATGTTTAGGGGTGAGCAAATAATGGTCCAGACCGCAAAATCGGACCGGACTGTTCAATTCGGTCCGGTCCATTTTGAGTTCGGTCCAGTCTACGGTCTGGAAATTTGGATGAGTTTGGTCTTCAGTCCAGTCCGGTCCGGACCGCAGATTGACTTTTATATAAAATTCATGTATATTTGAAGGTGTATTCTATAATAATTATAAATAAAGTACATATATAATCACTACTAGCATAAATGTTTGATACTAAAGTTATATAATTGTTAGAAGTAACTAAGACTATCAACTTTGTACAATTAAATAAGTTGTAAAACATGTTAAAAGGGTTAATTACGGTTCAAACGGTCCGGTCCGGTCCTAGCACAAAATGGTCCGATCCCGGTCCCGGTCCGGTCGTACCTCGAAACGGTCCGGTCTGCGGTCCATATATTTGTTAAAATTTGGCCACGGTCCGGTCCGGTTCGGTCTGGTCCGGTCCGGTTCTGGACCGATGCTCAGCTCTAACCATGTTTCAAATATATGATGCTTTTACTTTCCATAGTTTCTCTTAGCATGTTGATTTTATGTATTATTAAGCTATAGTAGTGGTACTTATGACAACCACCCATAGATAGGGCATTCTCCCCCATAAAAATATGTGTAGGTGACTGAGAATATATTAATTCTCCCCTCACTTATAGGTTGAGGTCCGGTAGGTGCCTCAACCCTACTTAGTTCATGTAGTCAATATTAATCATGCATGCAAGTCTTTTATCATTTTCTTGACATGGCAAGCATCTATTTGATTATGCCTCATACTCTTGATCTCTTCATCTTATGATGAAATCTTAGCCTTTAATTTAATGTTATTTCCTTATCTTTTGTTCTTGTTTATTATTTTACACATACCTTGTTTTCCTCTCTCTTGTTGGGTGATTTCCCAACCACCTAGGTTTAGATCGAGGTGTTGAACATGATCAAGGAGAACATTGCTTCCAACATGGACCTAGCTCTTGGAGATGTTGCTTGGAGATAGATTTGAAGTAATTTGGACTTCCCTCTACTTAGATCATTATGTTCTATCATAAATGTAAACCTTTATGGGATACTATGATGTACTTTTGTAATCTTTTGTGAAAATTGAATATAGTCATTTATTTAATTCTGATGCTACACTTTGGTTGTTTTGAATAGAATTTATTGAAATTTGAAAATTTTACACCTATTCCAGAATACCTTTCAGTGTGTTCAGAATGGATGTTTTATTCTTCAAATTCTTTTTTTTAGTAGGGAGTCCCACTCCTTACAGAAATGTTTTTAGTTAACTAATAGCTATTAATTATATTCTACAATAGAAGTTGAGTATACTTGTGACATGAACACAGGGTGTACTATATGGATCTAGAAGTTCATATGATGAACATATAGATGTTCTAATCATTGATGACTTAGTAGTGATAATGTGACAACAATGGAGCTACTTGTTAGGCAAGGAATATCATATACAATATTATAGTGGTTTTGTCTCATATGAGAAATTATACGTCGAAGAGATAAGGAAACATGTAATATATCAACTATAAGCAAAGTGTTGCTAACCCATTGAATTAGCACTAGTGCAGTAAAAACATGGTGGACATGTTTAGATCACTAAGAATATGATTCATGGGTGATTGGATCAAGTGCAAGTGAGAGTCTGTTGGTAAGGTATGCCTAGAGAGCCAATCATATGATGATTTACATGGCATATAAAATAAATTATTTGCTTAATAAACATAAAGGCAAGCTTCCAATTCATTCTATTTCATTCAGTTATGAGATAATGAGGAAACATTATGAATGTCTAAAGAATGCCAATACTCAGTGATGTATGTCTTCAAGTACATGATTTAGAGAATGAGATCAAACAAATGATAAGAGTATGTATGTTCTTATTATGTCCCTAGTCAATTGTTACTGTGGAAGGTAGATAGACACCAATAACAATAAGACTAGAGTGTGGGTTGGTTGATGATTGAATCTCATTAGTCATGAAATGGCAATATCAAACCAAGCACATGAATACATGTTATGGAACAATGTATCGGACAGACCCACCTTGAGAGTGACACATGGAAACCATCATTGATGGTCATAGTCAAATATCATAGTGAAGGTGGTGATTGTGATTCTTAGACCTAAAATCACTACACTCATCACATGTCGTTGGGTACGCTTTGACATCATCAAACGCAGTCCTAAAACATGGGTTGTTATAACAGTGATGATTGGGTGACTTTGACACACTGCGACTGACTGTGAGTGATAGATATGGGATTGTTCCCTCCTACTGGAGATTGATATCATTGCCACTTGATAAGCGAGACTGAGAAATGCATGCTCATGCACATGTGAATCAATATATGATATTGAAGTCACATTATCTCAGACTGTCTGCTCTTGGTTCAAGGAACATGGATTCAATATTGATAGGATGACCATCCATGCCTCGAGTTCATCCTGGATATCAGAGACAAAGGAATTATACAATCACTACAACACCTTACACAGATTGTAGGTTGAAGTTGCTCTCCAACTTTCCATTCACATGGGTAGCACTGATTTGCTACTAGGCACCACTCTCTGCTTTTGATGTCATAATTTACTTATGGACATTCACTGCCAATGTGATATGGGACCTATAGGGTCACACATAAAGGAACTCAACTAGAAGAGGAGTTTGTTCTTGAATGATTATTGGATTGATTACTAAAGTGTTTAGGTACTCAATTCACGCAACGAATTGGCTGACTGCACTACCAAACGACCATCTCACATGGTGAGACGGTCGTTTGGGTGTACTAGAGGAGCGTCTCATGTGTTGAGATGACCGTTTGGGTTGTTAGATTGATCAGTGATCGAATTGGCTATGTTTTGCCCACATTGAGGTGTGAACTGACCGGTTCATTCTATTGAACCGACTGGCTCGGCTCAACAGATGACCATCTAGGTGAGTGAGATGGCCATCTTGCATGTTTGAGATCGCTCAGTTAGACCACAGGAAGGGATACTTTCCCAGATCAATTTGATTGCACAATACTTGTGGTGCAAGAAATTAATGTTTAGCATTAATGGGAAATGAGTTTCCAATTCAATATGTGATTGGGAAACTTCCTGGCAACCATCTGGCAGTATGAGACAACCGTCTCACAGTGCTAGATGACTTTCTAGAGTACCAGATGACTGTTTGGTGTCTTGTAGGTTGCAAAAATTCAAGATCTTTCTATCCCTTCCACTCCCACACAGATCCTGAACATACTGGGAACCCTAGCCCAAACCCCACTTATAAATAGAGGGGTACTGGGGGCTTCCTGGAGCACAACAATAACATAGACAATTGAGAATCAATTTCTCTAATAATTGTTGTCCTCTATGGTGTGGTAATCAAGAGAGCCCATGCAAGTCCTACCCGACAAGGAAGGGATAGCTACGGGAGAGAACAATTGAGGATCATTGTTGTGGGAGAGTATCTTGGTGACTAGTACACCAACGGGAGAGACAACTCCTTCATGTATGTACTAGTTGAACAACAGGAATTCTAGTTGGTCTGTGTGGACTACACTAGAGGTAGGAGTCCTTTGGTTGTTTCTAGGAGGGCAACTTTAGCCTACATTTTGTGGCGAGACCACAAGAGTCACTGCATAAGCTTCCTTGGCTGCTGTCTGTGGTGAAGAGTAGAAGTCGCACAGCCACCGTCCAAGAGAAACTAGAAGCTAGTTTCATTGCAATGAATTGTTGTCACTGGACTTGCTCTAGGACCAGGTATAACTCATTAAACCATCCTTCCTATTTCATAGTAGTTGATGCAATCTTGTTTTTATGGGAATATGGATATAGATAAAATTTTTGTTTCCCCTACTATACTTTGTGCATGTATTTCCCAACAAACCTATCCTGGAAAGAGAAACAAGCACTCAACTAGTGAGCCATACAATATGTTTTAGGCACAAACTAGTTGTATTGTAGGTCCTACAATTAGACTCTTCTTCGATGCGACAAGAAGATAGAAGAAGAATCTACCATGAAGGAGGTCCATGCACGGTCATGCGGTGTGCACATGAATGGAGTAATTCTAGGCAAGAAAATACAACTCTTAGTTTACTACTAGAAAACTAGGAGATATATCATTTCCAATACATCTATAAATGTCAAGCCTTCTAAATCCATGGTGATTGCATTCATTCGCCTACACATCGGCATTACAATCTAGTCATGTCTTGGCCCTTCTCATCTTGGGAACTGACATGATTTGGAAAATCAACCCTGAGGCGTAAAATGGAAATTGATCCATCCTTGTAACAATTTATTACTTCACCAAGTGGGTAGAAGCAGTGCCTATCACAAACGCATCAGCTCAGCAGGTCATCAAGTTCCTCAAGAACAATATCATAAGCTGATATAGGATATCGCATGAGATTGTCTTAAATAAAGGGAAAAACTTCACTGCCAAGACTGTCAAGGAGTGTCTAAACTCTTTGGGGATCGAACATCACCTTAGCAACCTCAAATGAATGGAGTCATGGAAACTACCAATAGAAACTTGGTCAATATCTTGAAGAAGACTCTAAGATCTCACGTCAACTTTCATGATCATCTCTCAATGGCCTTATGGTCCTATTGCACTTTGATCATAACTTCTAAATGATCGACGACATACTCCCTAGTATATGGGATGGAAGCAGTCCTACCAATGGAATTAAAAATCCCTTCACTTTGCATACTTTTAAAGCAGATATTCCAAATATTGAATGGCTTCAAGACAAATTTATTGCATCAACACTCTCAAAGAATAGTGGAGGAAAGACATATACCATGCTTATTCTTACCAAGAAAGAATCACTCGAGCCTTCAAAAAGAGAGTCTGACCGTGCAGCTTCCAAAAGGGTGACTAGTTATTGTGTGTCATCTAGAATGTTGATTCTATGGGTAAGTTCAACCCTAAATGGGAAGGAGCCTACATAGTCCATGACATCTACAATTGTGGTGGCCTTCACTTAAAAGACATGGATAGATATATTCATCTTCATCACATGAATGTTAACCTTGTCAAACTCTAGTATTGTTGATCAGACTGCAACGACAAGCAAACCTTTCACAGAAACCAATGTAAAGGAACCAAAAGCTACCACCCTTCTAATAAACCTAAAATATACTTAAACACATGTTGTGTCCCCCCATACACCTTAAAGAGGAAAGGCCAAAGTAATACCTAGGTACTAGTATGGAAGGAACACAGATGTTATCTTGAGGCACCAATAGTTCACCAACCTAAAAATAACTCCTTAAAATAGGCCCATACTAATAAATGCTCCCAAACATGTTCATGTTTGTGGGAAAAGGCAAGGTGAATCCTAGTGATCAACAAAAGAGGATGGCAGAGAAAATGAATCCCCATAGGCAAGTCATATCCAATCCTTGCAATCCACATCCTTACACCTATACACAGGCATACACTATAATGCTTACATCTATCAGGGTTGGACCGAAGGGAGGGACTGTAAGAAGAGGGTGGATGTGAAACTCCTTGTGACTATCCTTGCCTCATCTCTTAAAAAGAGGTGTAATCAAACTTTGTATGAACTAACCAGATATTATGAAATAGGAAACCCTCGCTAGGAAAACCCCATTCATTCCCCACAGAATCTTAAGCTCTCATACTAAGGCCTTGAGCATAAATGTCAAATAAAAAGCTTAAATGAAAAGACCCACTACTAGTAAGAACTTTGTAAAAATAATAAATCCATTGTAATAGAAAAATACATGCTTGTGGTGGCCTACTACACTAAGGCATGTCAGTAGTAAAACCTATCGGGATGTCTCTAACATCTACTGCCTTGTCCCAACTTGGTAGGGAATGGTTGTTGACGCACATGTCATATGGCATGACTTTCAAATAGCATGACACCCAGGTCCAGTGGAGCTTTTCCATATTCTCCCCTAAAGATTGTGCCATGTAATAGAACCAACCACAAACGTCCAGAGGGAGTAAACACCTATCATCAAATCAAGACTAGAGATAGCTTAAAGTGATTGGGTTTTTGACCTTCCAACTTCATGCAAGAAGGTGTACAAGAAGGAGGTGAACCTGATATATGAAAACCTACAGCTATCCCTAATGTTCCAAAATGCATGGATAGGAGCTTTGAATTTTCCCCGATCAGGTGATGAAGGGAACTCGTAGCAATATGCACCTCAAGGATCTAAATCCTAACACATATTTCTAAACATCATGGAGGGAGTATATGCAACTAGTGCCACATATCATGATCACAAATCTTAATTTTCAATAAAAATCAATAGAGAACATTGGTTTCTCATACCAACATACAAACCATTAAATAAACAAAAAATACATCACTAGATTCTTCAGAAGAATCAAAAATCACTATAGATGTATGCATATTTATCATTTTATTGCATCCTTTTAGATTATTTCTTAGGAGCATTTTGTTTATTATTCCCTAGTTTTAGAACTAATTGTGTTAGTTTATCTTTTCTCCCTTAAACCTGATTTTATATTAGGTTTTCATGGATTTTGTAAGGAAATGGCTCCATCGCTCCAAAAACCTAAATATTAGAGGTTGAAACTACCCATCTTTAGCCTCCTAGACACTCTAGTTGATCTATTGACTTCCCAGTCGACCGACTAACATACAAGACCTTAGCTTCCAATCTATTGACTAACATCCCAGTCTGTCGACTCGCCAACAAGAAAAATCAAAGTTAAAATCGCCAACTGTTTGTTTGGTCACCCTGTCAATCAACTAAACATGAATCAAGAAGGCTCATTATTATAGAGGAACCAATCGAATCATTGTGAATGGGTCAACGGACCTGCCTACACAACTCAACCCAATCCATCAACTGGTCTTCCAGTAAACTGATTGGCGTCACAGACCAAGTTTTTCCAACCGTCTATAGGAGCGGTTTATATGGTTTCAAACCTCATTTCCCCCCTATAAAAGGAGGGGGAGTTCAATCACAAAATTCACCTCATATTATCTCATATTTAGTCATCATAGAGACCCCCTCTAGTGCATAGAGAAAGGAAGAGAGAAAAGGAGCCATCATCATACTCATGAAAATTGCTTCATTGTCGCATATTGGCAACATGACTCTTTCAATCCCTATCTTTACTTTTGTGTCTGAGTAAAAACTCCATACTAGGCATGGGTAGTAGCCTCATATCTCATATCTTACCTTAATTTTATTTGACTCTGTTTATTAGGTATTTTTTCTTCCAATTTGTGTACAAATCCTATGTTTGAATAATTACATCTTTGTTGGGTGATGATATCACTTATCCCAATAAGGATGAAACCATAGTCTCCTGACAATATCAACTAATAGATATCTATTATTAATATATCCATTTCTTATTGTTAGTTATAACTCATGGTGATGAGATCAAGAAATACATGGGTTGGAACGCCGATTGGAATATGCAAGCTCTTAACAAGATACCAAGAAAACCTTACTAGACTGTTGAACAAGGATCCACAATCACTGAAATCTCATGATTGTGGGAAGTTTGACCTTGCAAGATTTGTTCTCTGCAAGGACATATAAAAGCATGGTCCTAATCTAATTAATAAAAATTAAGGATTTGAATCAATAAAGTAAATATGGGTATGAGGTGGTGAGCCCTCAGACCGCTAGTATCCCTTCATAAACCAAATTAAACCATTTTACTTCTACATTATTTCCTTCTTTATCTTAAAACGCTCTCTACATATCCAATCTTAAATATTACTCATAGCAATAGGTTCAAATAAAACTCCTAAAGATTTTGTTCCATGGGATAAACCCTTTAATATACTACAATTAGCTTGTTCACTTGTGGGAGAGTTAATTTCCATTTAAAAGCTAAACTCTAGGGAATAATTTCTCTGGTGATTTTTTTGTGTAACCGGCATGCATCAAAGTTTGGCTTCATTGTCGGGGATAATGAATTTTCTTTTTGAACCTCTATTGATTTGAATAACTAGGATTTGTTTTTATTTTTTAATTGATAATCACTCATGTCTACTTGAACTCATCTTCCTTCAAATCAAACGTTTCTTGATCTCACTTTCATATTCTAGTAGTGTATTTGACTATCATAAAGTGTTGACTCTATGAAATTTGACCCACAGATTGATAGATTCCATTTCCTAAAACAGACACATCGATACAGGATGGATAGGGAGGAAGTCAACTAGAAGATAGAATGGGCCCTTGCCACAAAAAGAGAGGCAATGATGTCCAAACCAAGGCCAATCGTGGCTACTAAGAAAGAAGCCCAAGAGGTCATAGCATGAGAAGTAGAGTAGAAAAAGTATATTAAGGACTTATTGGTCCCTAAATCTACTAACCCACTACATCAAGTCATGTCTCCCACTATTACCACTCCACAATTCAAGATCTGCACACAATGTATCACCATGCTGGAGAGAAGTGCATTCACCGGCCAAATAGGCTAGAATTTTCAAGACCATCTCTAGCACTTCATCGACCTTTGTGACTTGTTCAATAAGTCATGTATTGTTGAAGATGCCCTAAAGTTGTGGCTATTTAAATATTCCATGTCAGATCAACCTAGTAGTTGGTACAATTCCATGGTGGGGGACTTCATCACCACCTGCGAGCTCTTCAAGCCAATTTTCATGAAAAGTAATTTTCCATGTACCTCACCTATCCAATCAAGGGGGAAACCACTCGGTTCACCACGGTTCCTAGAGAAACCTTGGGTAAACATTGGGATCGATTTAAGGACCTCCTCTGTCGCTTCCCACATCATGGTATTTCCTTGGTCCAGTTGATCGAGACCATCTACCAGGTGTTGAGGATAACACCAAGATTTTCCTTGACACCTCATCTGGAGGTAACTTTATGTTCTAAAACTTCGATAGAACCTGTGAAATCATCAAGAGAAGTTCAAAAACCCAAGCCTGGTCTGAACAGGGACAAGGGGGAGTTCTCAAGGTAGCCTAGGTTAAATAAAATTCTAATCTTAAATCTATTTCTGAGAGCCTCAACATGCTCGCCTTGAATCAAAATTTTATTGAGTCCTATTTAAATGTCTATGAAATAATGGGATAGGTTCAACAACCTTAGTATCTATAGCACTATGTAAATTTTGTATATTATATTTTTGGGATCTGCCAAGGACACGATCACTCTACTGAGCAATGCCACCTCCTTGACAATGGCCACATTAATGGATAGAAGATGGAGGATCTCAACTCCATCCATAGCATACCTAGCCAGTCCTATAACAATCTAAACTAGACTAGGAATCACCTAAGCTTCTAGTATGACAACTCGATCGGTGCAAAAAAATAGCACAATAGTGATAGTCTCAAATGAAAAACCCAAATCATGGTCCTCTAGGGTTCCATTACAATAACCAACAGAACTATTTGAACCAAGGTAATTATCAGGAATAAAAGTTCCAAAACCTAAACCAAGGACCTTAACTACAAGTACATGTTGCCTTTCCCTCTAATGACAAGAGGCTCTCTACTATAAAAAAAAAGGTCCTCCAGTCTTAGCAAGCCATTATTGCTAGTCAAAAAACCTATCAAAAATCGATTGAATCCCAGTTGGCTCAATTAACTTTAGCTCCACGCCCTTCTACTTGAGCTTTTGTAGGGTAATAACCAGAAACAAATCAAAAACATAGGGAACAACTTAAGCATATAAAAACTCGCTTTGGCCTTAACTCTTTAGAGAAGGTGAGCCCAACTACAATGAGCCAGACGGATAAAGATGAAGTGGTCATCACCCAAAACTTGATAATGTCTTAGCTAGAAATTTGTGTGCTTGAATCAGATGTTCCCATCTATAAGTCATGAGTTCCATACCAAGTTTCATTAAATCAAACCCAAGTAGACTCCAAGTTACATAAATTGAAAGATATCCTGAAAAAGTTTTATGTTAATATTCCATTACTTGATGTCATGGACAAAATGCCTCAATGGAAAAAAAATCTTAAAACTCCTACTTAATCACAAATACTAGTTGAAGAATGTGAAATAGTAAAATTGGCAAGAACGTCATGTGATATCATTCAGATCAAGATGCCTCACAAGCACAAAGACCCTGGGCCTTTTGTAATTTCATGTAGCATTTTTATCATACTGATTAGCCTATGCAAGAAGCTCGGTCTTACTGATGTAAGATCCACCAAGATGACTAAACATCTTGTTGACTCATCCACAACTAAAACATTTGGTATCATTGAGGATGTACGGGTAAGAATTGGGAGTTTTAAATTCCCTATGATTTGCAGTTTTAGACATCAAGGATGATCATCGTGCCCTCTTATCTTTGGCAGACCATTTCTTGCCACTGTTACGGCCTTAATCAATGTTGAAGTGGCACTCCCGACCCTATCAGTAGGAAATTGGTCCTTTGACTTTCAAGCTCTTGGGGGCATCAAGAAATACACTGGAGAACAAGAAGCATATTTCCTCAACTGTATTGACATTTCACTCTGATGCAACAACAATTTTTTCCCTTAGAAGCATCATCTATGCTTGAGGGAGGAATATCTTTAGAGGATGATCACAGTGCAAGGAATATTGAGAGTGTAAATGCCTACTCCATGTTGGAAGCAAGATCACCAACTCTAGAAGTGACACCCCTCTCACTCCTGCATACCACACCCTGAGTGCCCAAAATCCATCCTTTCTACAAACACTTGTCTATATGTAGACCCCATGTGTACTCCAAGTAGTCCCCACTCACCTTCCCCCTTTCCCTCACCATATTCCACTCTAGGAAGAACACCACAAACCTCATCAGTTGACAAAACCATATATCCATCAATAAGAATCCAATGGGGACATAGGTCTTGAATACCCCAAGTATCAACCTCTAGATTTGATTCCCATAGAGGCTGGTTACCAATATGATGTGATGACCATGCATCTAGTGAACCTCACTCGTGTATCCCTCATCATTATCATGTTGATTCATCTCAAATCCCTCATTCATCATCATATATCGAGCAATGGGAACCAACCAGGTATGACTCTCGTTGTTTCCCTTAGTATTCTAACGTGTATTGCACCATCTGTGGTAGGCTTAAGGAAGAAAGAATCCAAGCAAGGATAAGGAAGTGGATAAAAGGAAAACCACTAGGACAATAAAATATTCCCACACAGGCTCCAGTTGCTGCTCCTCCGTGGTGGAGAACATAGGCATCAGGCCTTCTATGTTAAATAGGGCACTTGTTGGGAGGCATCCCAACACATTTTTTCCTCCATCCTAGATTTTAAGTTTTTCTCCAGATAAGAATAACTTCACATTTGGTGTGGAGGTGGGTGGTATGTATCCATTCCACCCACTCTATCTTTCCTTTTTAGCATGTTTATCATGTTATGTAAATTATCTATAAAAGTTCCAAATTTTCCTTTTCTTATTACACTTTGACCTTTATATAGTAGGCCAGTTATGCATGTTAATCAATAGAACCCCATAAACAAAAGTAATTTTTCTTGCAACATTTTCATAAACTTTCATTTCTAGAACTCATCCTATCACCTATGACCTTAATTAGAATTACTCCTTAGAAGAGGTGGCAAGCCATACATAGGAATCAAACACAACGTGTCTCTACTTAAAATTTGTAAATAGCTTGTAAAATTTCCCAATTTTTGCAAGTTACTAAGAGAAATGAACTAATGCCACAATACCCCAATGTGTTGAAACTTGCACAAGTCCAGCCTCTTCTAAATTCCTTCCATCACTTCTACCCCTCCATTCACCAACAAAAATCAAAATAGTGTCAAACCAAGTTTGGGGTGGCACACCCTTCCCCCTCTATCGCTTCTTCCATACCCCTTGTATTTAATAGGGGTGTACCGCCAAGAAAAGATGTCAAAGTTCACAGGAAAAAAAAGTTAATTAATATAATTGCTACAAAGAAAATAAAAAGATCTGAGGAGAGATCCCCTTCTTCCATATCTCCATTTACTCTTGTATTATACCCAGGAAAATCTACATAACCCCAAACCATTCAGTCAATAAACCTAGTTTTTTGTAGAACTTGTGAGAATATGTGGGAGTACCAAAATCAGAAGCAATATGTCATCTATTTATTTGTGGATCTTGAAATGGAAACAAGTCATGAGAAACCTTGGCTAGAAAATTAGAAATTTGAGTTCTATGATTCTAGGAAATTAGGGTCGCTTGGACATGGAAGGTGGCAAGGATTCAAGTAGTATTATGCAAGTTAGAAGGACTGGATGACAAAATTATTTGGTATTGTCTATGATTCAATGTTGCTCGAGGATAAGCAACGTTCAAGTTTAGTGTATTTTATGAATGTATATTTATCACTTTTATTGCATCATTTAGACAATTTCTTAGGAGTAGCATTTTTATTATTCTCTAGTTTCATAATTAATTGTGTTACTTTAGCTTTTTCCCTAAAACCATATTTTTATGAGATTTGTCTGGATTTTGTAGGAAAATGGCCCAATCACTCCAAAATCCCAAAAAACCAAAGATTAGAGGCTTTAATTGTCCATCTTTAGACTCCCAAACACTCCAGTAGATTGACTAACTTCCTAGTCAACTGACTCACATACAGGATCTCAACTTCCAACAAATCAAGTGACATCCCAATCGGTCAACTCACCAACATGAATTGGTTAAAATTAGAATTTCCAACCGGTCAGCTTGTCACCCAGTTGACCGATTGAACCCAAAACAAGAAGGATCATTGTCAACAAATTAATTGATCGGTGTGGATTGGTCAACTGACATGCCTTTAAGTTGAAGTAACAACTCAACGCAATTGACCGACTGGTAGGGTTGTAAATGGACATGGGTATACGACATGCCCTCAAATCCATATCCTTCAAGCATGTCATGGCTATAAAATTTTATAACCATGTAACTTTTTACCCTTATACCCACATAGAACCTCTCATTGGGTAGGGTTATGGTTCTGTATATACATACCCTACTGATAACACCCAAATTCAAGCATTTATGTTAAGCATTTATTTAAGGTTTTGTTTCATTATAACCTCAATATGCCCAAAATAACCCTAGATTCTTATCTTTTAGTAATTTATATCTTTTCATAGATAAAGTTTCTCAACTAGCCAATTTTGGGACTTGCAGGCACCGAACCTAAAAAGACATCTATTCTCCAAGATTTCTCCCCAACACATGGTTTTTGCAGTAGCTAGGCTTCCATCCATCACGAGTACGGATTAAGCATCGCACTATGTGCACTAGGTTAGGAGACGGTGGTCCCACTAACCGACTAGCGGGCCTAAGAAACTTTTGATATCTTGGACCCTATTTTCGATGGCCAGTCCTTTATCAGAATGCATCCTCATCAATCAAAAGGTTCATCGACGCGAGCCCATCGACCACCAGTAATAGCACCACCCCCCCCCCCCGTGTCGGTGGGGGTGGGTTTGGTCCATGATGTCACGACTGTGGCCAAAAAGGATGTCGTGACCGCGGCCAAGATGTTGTGTCAACCGACACTCGACATGACCGTGCCCAGCTCGACACGATCAGGCCGAGGCCAGGGTCATGACTGTGGTACACCAGTGCGACCGCAACCATGGCACATCAACCTCAACTGTGACACGACTGTGACAGCGGCACATCAACCTCGACTGCGGCATGACCTCCTTGACTGAGGGGTATGTCTCGACCGAGGCATCTACCTCGACTATGGGGTCTGCCTCGACTACAGGGTCTGACTCGACCGCGACCCCAACATGACCGTGCCAGGCCGTGACCAAGGCAGGTGTCGTGACCATCTTCCACCTTCGCCTATAAATATTCACCTCTCATGACCTAGAGAGGGGTTCTGAGATTTGGAGTTCCAAATTTTTGGAGGTTCCATGTTTTGGTTCTGACCTATATTGGTTCCTAGAGCCCCGTGGGAGAGTTCAGAGGTCTAAAAAGGCTAAAGTTATCATACTACATCCATCCCTCCAGTTTTCTTCCATCCACTATCATTTTCTACCGCTATTCACCCATATCCTACCATTCTCTGCCATCTTCCACCTCCATACATCTACCAAACTATTGTTCGGGGAAGAATCGAAGAGAAAGGAGGGAAAGGAGTCCATATGACCAAGGAAGATGACCCAAAGATGAGATCTGGCCTATACAGAGGCTAAGGAGTGAGAGTTGCCTCTCCTCTATGGGCTAAATCTCTTCTTCTCCTCCTTTCTTCTATTATTCTCCTTTGTTTTTTTACAAATGATGTTCTTCCATCTTTGTTCAGTGTCAACTATGCTTGTCCATGGCTAGTTGAGCTCTTTCTTGTCTATGTAGCCCATTTTGGGCATGTTTATGTACTTTTACCTTAAGCAAGCAGTTTCATTTTAGATCTAGTACGTTTACTATTCTATCTTCTCTTTCTAGTTATGATTGCTAGTTTGTTTGATCTCTTTCTTGCTTGAACTTCTATTTCTTCCTGTATCAATAGATTCATTGTTGAAATAGATAAGAGAAGGTAGTTTGGATTAGAATCTGAAAGGAGGATAGTTCAAGGTGATCTGTGCAGAACCATAGACCTGGGTACGACTGGGCCCAGCCCGGCATGGTCAGGCCCACTACCAGGTTCTGCCCAGATCACACATGTTCCTAACATCTCAGAATATTCTAGACCTGAGAGGGTATCTAGAATATTTTGAGGTGTTGATTTGTCATCCTCAAGAGAGGTTTCATGTCATTGATGGGTTTTAGTCACGTTGCGTGAAAGCGAGTGGGATGACCCCACAGGAACATATACCACCACGTACGTACTATGATTGTATGTAGGTTGCTTGCTGAGGTGTTCGAGGGTTGTCTACGCCCGAGAATGGATGCATAGATTGTCCAACTTGTGGTTACATAGCCAGGAACTCCTTCTCTTTGATTAGTAAAATCCTACGGTCTTTGTTTTATTTTCTTTTCTTTATTTTGTTTTACTTCGTGACATTTTGCTAGACTCATTCTAGCTTCATACTTTTATTGACTATCGGATTGGCTTATCTGACTGAAGAGCGAGATCTTAAGCGTCCTAAATGTCCCCATGTCTCTGTGTTCGACCTCGTATATCTACTTCGACCCTGTAATAAAGTTGTGGGGGTCCTTTAAGGTTTTGGTTTATAAATTCAAAGTTTGACCCTCCTTTAGAGCATATCAACTTTTGGCACCGTTGTCGGGGATGTGGTTTCACGTTTACATGCTAAAAAAAATTGTTCTGTCATCCATAAATATGTACTTGTTCATATTTACTGAATAGTTTTTATTTTTCTTATACATCTTTTCATCCATGGATCTTACGTCCACAAGACAAGTTATCTTGTCCACCTGTCCTCCCAAATTTTTCCATAGTTTCGACTATTAGAAAATAATTGAAAGCCATTCTCTATAGCTAGTCGAGCTATACTCACTGCCACTGTCATCATATGTCGAAATTACAACAAATGAGAGGTCGATCAACCCTTGACTTCCACATTATCATGGGATCAGGAATTGATCAAAGCAGTGGAGCTAGCTGGAGAAAGTGTCAATGCACTAACCTCCTCCTCAGCTCCTCATCTCCAAGAACACATCCACCCACTTCAACAGCTACTAGAAAAGAAGGATCATCAGCTCCAAATAGCTACTGAGATCACAAACCATAGTAGAAGTATACTTCATACTGGTGAACAAGGATTCGTCTAAGTGCATCAATTTGATACAATGGATTCCCAACAAAAGTGTATGGTAGAATTGATAGATCTTGAAACCATTGTTGCCTAAGTACAACAGCTTCATGATAAGTATGTTGAATAAGGCTGGAGACTTCAAGATCTCATCGATTTGGTTACCATCCAATTGCAAATACCATCACACAACCATGAAGATTACAGTCATCAAGACCATTCCATTGGTCATGAGGATGAATATGTCTCACTGTCCTATTCATACCATCAATTGGATTCACTAGGACTTTTATGTGAAGACCAACCCACCAGGGGAAGCCCTTCACTTTATCCATATGATTCAACTAATCAACCAATTGAAGATACAAGCTATAGGCATGAATGGTTCTATGATGATGACAATCAGGGTAGTCAAACAACCTCACAACATGAAGGTCAATTTGAAGAACCTAAATCAGATGATGATCCAGACCAGAGTGATACCCCTCATATTGAGAATTGTCACTTTGCTTTGAGCAGTAAGCCATTCATGGTTTGGAACAATTTGTTCGATTAAAGTGATGATGACTATTCATCTTAGTGGAGCAAGTATACTGATGATGATGAACTGGATCAGCATGAGATGACATTGTCCACAATCCCTTTTCAAGGAAGAGTTGACATCAAGGGAGAAGGATGGACAATCCACTACAACAAAGTTGTTGAGCATGAAGATACCCCACACCCCATAGAATGTGACAAGCTTGGGGTGGTAGAACCACAAACAGATTCACTTGGGGATACTTCTTGTTCGGAAGATGATTGGATGACTCAGGTTGTACATGAAAGTTTATTCGAGCATCCAACCTCAAGTTTAGAGTTGGAGAGAGAAGAGAGGAGTCCTCTAGGAAACTTTCATCCTCTCCCCTCCATCTCATCCTATGTTGATATCCTAGGGCCTTTCTATTCAGATTCATACATTGAGGGGTACCTTGAGTATGCTCTACCGAAGAACTCATTTCAATGCATTTCTAGTAAATCCCAGCACAGAAATGACTTCACCGAGTCATCAGATTCTATTCATCTTCTTCAGACTCAAAAGGACCCACATCTCCTCCAATTTTACTCCTACATGGTGGGTCCGATCAGCAAGACACAGGAAACACGGACCCCAAAATTATGGATTTGGGATCCAAGTGTAGGAGTTGTAGGGTAGCCACCCCCTATTACCTACACAATTTTTCTTTAAATATTAAATTTAAAATTTTGCATAATAAAGTCAATTCAATTTTATCTTTCCTCTAACTATTTAAATTTAGTTTCCTTTGCATTATCTAGATTTCTTTTACTCCATATTGCATGCATTTCCTCCTTTTTCACCCTTTTTGAAAGAAGTTATTTGGTATATCTTGTTGTTCTCCTACAGTGTTTGATTCTAACGCTATTTTCCACGCCTTCCACCCTCATTCTTCTACTTAAATCTAGATTCTCTGAGACCTGAGCCTGCCCGTGCTAGACCAGCACGGTCAGGCCGCTCTCGTGTTTTTGTCCAGATTTCTCACTTTTCAGTCAACGATCAAAAGCTATCATTTTTCAAATTTTTCATCTTGGTACGATTGTGCCCAGCTGTGCACAACCGTGCCGACTACTGTGTTATGTGACAAATCACTTTTTGCATGCAGTCCTTGGTCAACGTTCAAAAGTCGGTCAAATTGACAATATTGTCAGCTTGACTGACTGACGTGTCGGTTTGTCTCTGCCTTTTCCCCCTTTTTGACTGACTATTGCGCTTTTAACTAGTTTTTCCGCCTTTTGACCGAATTCCCACTATTGACCGAGTTGTCCACCTTTTTATGGTTGTGCCCAGCCCGGCACAGTCGGGCCGAGGGTGAACGTGTGTGCCTGACCTATAAATATACCCGGGCCAAGCCTTCCTTTCCCACGCCCACCTCTTGAGTTCTCTCCCCCCGCTAGTGAAACCCTTACGCCGCCTCAGCCTGTTTCCTGTGTTTCCCCTATTTCCCCCTCCTATTAGCAGGCCAGAGGCAGCCATAGCGGTCACAATAACAATAGCCGCCATAGCTACAGCATCTGCCGCCACCACCGCCAGAGATGCCTCCACCGCAGCTCACCCCCCCCCTTCTCTGTTTGCGACAATCACATAGTTGTTGTCCTGGTGCTACCCCGAGCGCCACCATCCTTTTCCATGTTGTTGCAGCCTGCTTCGCCACCGCCAATGACTCTTTCTCCACCTCTCCCACACGACCGTGCCAAAGTGTGATGTGACCGTGTGTAGTGTCGCCAAAAGCATATTCCTACCAGACTGCTATCTTCTCCCCAGACTGACCCCCGCAGTAGAAGATGTCGTTGAAGCCATCGCAATTGCCCCACACAACTACTACCATCACCCACCACATACACTTGTTCGCTGCCTCTGTCAGCCGCAATAGCCTTCTCACCGGCATGACTGTGCCAGGGTAGGCCCGACCATACCGAGAGTCAGGGAAAAGGGACAACATACCCCATTGCAGCATTGAATTTCTCTACCTGACCGTGCCCACCTCAGCACAGTCATGCTCGGTCTGATCAGACCAAAAATCAGCACCAGTAATCAATACCATGGATGTGATGAGAAATAACTTCAAGAAGCTCAAGAAGATAGTGTCGTGAAAGAAAGGGGAAGGAAGTTCCTCAACACAGGCAAAGCACGAGAGATGATATCCGCCCCACACCACACAAACCACGAACCTGGTATACGAAGATGAGACCATGCACTTCGCTTCAGCAAGGTTCGGGTTGCACGAGACTGATTCATACTACCGTAGTGTGTCTGCCACTCCAATGGACATCTATAGTGGTGATTCGTTGGAGGAAGTCTCGAGTAAGATATGGTTGAGAGCACGTCGTGACACTAAGCTCCATACTTCGATAGGCCATCAGGATAATCTGTCTGTAGCAGCAGCACATAAAGCTTCATCTGTAGAGGATCAGTGTCAAGATTCAACAGAATGATCGACATCTTTACGTCGGTCAACTTCATCACATGATTTAGTTCAGAGGAGCAGACGCCACCCTACTCCTGAAGGTGTTAACCAAAGCTCCCTCCATTCTCCTATGTTTAGAAATATGAAGCAAAAGTAGCAGTTTGATGCCTTAATTAAAGACAAGCACAGACTGGTAGGCCCACGATATGCCGACCTTGCCACACTCATCAAGCTAGGGATACAAGCACAAGTCGACGGATATCTTGCAGCAATTGGCCTAGACATCCTTGCTTACATGCAGTGTGATGCTTATCATAGACTCACCTGTGAGTTCTATGCTATGCTTGAGACCCCCAAAAGACCACCATCACACTCTCATGCATTTTTTCCTATTGAACCAGAGTCACCAAGTCACTACGGATCACCTCAATAGCTGGTTGTCACACTCTGCTAAAGATTACGCCGACATGTCAGGGGCCGACTGGAGACAGGGGACATTGACTTTGACGCTGCTCATACTTGGAAGATTCTTACGGGGGAAGATAAATGTGTTTCTAGAGTATCCAAAGATTCACACATCCACAGCTCGGCACTTTGTCATCTACATCGGGTGATCATGAATTTTTCCCTGGATAAGTAGGACAATCAAGGGGCACTCATTTCAGCAAACCTCTACATTTTGTGGTGTGAAGCAATAGGAAGGAAAGTGAATGTGGGGAACTTCATCAACTGCCACTTTCACAACTTTTTCAAGAAGCAAATCTAGATCATGCCAATGGTAGGCATTATCACTTTCATGGCGCGCCATCTTGGGATTGGAGATGGACATTTGGCACTTATGTAGGTAAAGGTTGAGTGGTCCAAGTTGGACTTGTCTCACTTGATTCGCTCAGGGGTGGTTAAATAGAGCAACACAGGATATCTTTATATCTTTGGTCACAATAGGCACAGAGTACTACTTCCAGCAAACGTATAGTTTGCATGTCAGACAATAGTCATGGACGTCTTTCTGTTGGATGCTCAAGGCAACGTTCTTCAGGAAGGCGGGACTACAGGAGCATCTTCTTTAGTACCACCAGTGCCAGAGACTCAGGAGGCCGGACAGCAGACAAGGGCAAACTTCCACGACATCCCATATCAAGAAGGGCCCTACACAGAGATGCCTTTAGTGGATTACCGACAGCCTCCTTAATAGGAGAAATACACTCCAAATCTCAACTTTGGGCACCTTTATGAGTTTATGATAGATTTCAAGGTTGACTCCAACAGAAGGTTCGATGCACTGGAGCAGGATGTGCTGTACCTTAGACAGAGGTTCGACACAGTCTTCCCTCCACCACCTCCTCTAACTTTTTAGCAGCCATTCCAGTAGCCCTTCCAATCTTTCTACCAGCCAACCCAGGACTTTGGATAGTCATTCCACTTTCAGCAGGGAATGCACCAGGATTATGAGAACCCACCAGGAGGCATTTATGATCTGAACCAGTATAAAAATGGTGACTACTAGTGGAAGTTTCTTTCCACACCATCCAGAGCTTGAGATCTTCTCAAGGATGAGCACACAAAAAAATTAATCTTGGGGTGGCACAGTGTACCACCCTCTATCTTCCGCCTTTCCCTTTTATTTCTTTCCTTATATGCAAGCATGTTTATCTTCTATGTTCCTTACATTTAGCATAAATTTTCAGTTTTATAAGACTTTGTTTCATAATTTGTAGCTTTGCAATTAAGGCTACTTCATAATTTGTAGTTTTGCACTTAAGGATATGTGATTCAAATCTTAGAACTAAATGCTTATCTTTAGGCCTAAATACACAATTTTCATCTTAAACTGCTTGATCTTTTGCTTGACCAGCTCATTGACTCTTTCCTTAAGTTTGGTGATAAAATCTAAGGTTATGCACCTTTTTCATAGCTTAAAATATTATTCCCTTGACCTATGTTGTAAACGACAGGTCCAGCATATAGGACCATTGGAAAGAAGCTAGAGTTTGATAAAAACTCCAAGATGCATTTTTCATGAACTCGTCTCTATTCTAAGGACCCTTGAATCATAATTACTATCTTTTCACATAGGTATCAAGCGGATAACGATGAGTTTTGAGCTATAATCAAGTTGAAGTGTTTTTCCTTGATGGTATGTGTGCCCTCTCACATTAGATTGAGTCAAAAGATGAAAAAAATTAATTAAAAATTTGCAAAAGAGGCTTGACTGCCCACAAAATCCCAAAAATATAAAAATAGTTCTCACCCATGCCTATAAAAATAGAATGTAGAGAAGAAAAGCCTGGGTGTGAATAAATGAGCATTGTTTTCTCTTTTACAAGAGTTGAGGATGGTGCCTAGTCAGTTTATGATTGCACTCATGAACGCAGGTATGTCATGCCTGGTAGTGCCACCCAAAAAGCTCATTGGAGAGTCACTAGGAACCCCTAGGAGACCTATGAGATCATCCCAATAGCAGGGTTGGTTCGAGCATAGTATGAGGAGTTTGTCTCACTGCTTTGGGCCAAATGGCTCGGATTGCAGGGACCGTTGCTCGTTACATGGACCAACCTGACGCAAATCGGGATCCCCAGAAGTCATTAGAGTCTTTTTGCTTTTGTTGCTTCTTAGTACATGAATAAGTGGGAGGCGTGTTGTTCCTGATTGGTCTACATGAATACATGATGATGGCTCATTTCTCATCACATGCATGATCACCTATGTGACAATTCTTTTATGTCTTAAAATTATGATTCAAACTCTCATGAGTATCGATAGGTTGTAGTGAATTCACTTAATCTTGTCTGGACACTCTTTGATCTACCTTTAGTAGGATTGTTCTAGATTGGTGGGGATTTGCTCTAAAACGACATGGATTAAGAGAATTGATGTTTTAAATAATTTTTCTTAACCTTAGCATTTATCGCCAAGCTTAATTTGGATGTTATCATTTTGTTCTTTGAGCACAGTCTTGCTTGAGGACAAGCAAGGGTTTAAGCTTGGGTGGTTGATAACACCCAAATTTAGGCATTTATGTTATGCATTTATTTATGGTTTTGTTTCATTATAGCCTCAATATGCCCAAAATAACCCTAGATTCTTATCTTTTAGTAATTTATATCTTTTCATAGACAAAGTTGCTCAACTGGCCAATTTTGGGACTTGCAGGCACCGAACCTAAAAAGACATCTATTCTCCGAGATTTCTCCCCAACACATGGTTTTTGTAGTAGCTAGGCTTCCATCCATTGCAACCACGGATTAAGCATTGCACTATGTGCACCATCTTAGGCGATGGTGGTCCCACTAACCGACTAGTGGGCCCAAGAAACTTTTGATATCTTGGACCCTATTTTCGATGGCCGGTCCTTTATCAGAATGCATCCTCATCAATTAGAAGGTTCATTGATGTGAGCCCATCGACCATCAGTAATACCCCCCCCCCCCGGTGGGGGTGGGTTTGGTCCATGATGCCACGACCGTGGTCAAAAAGGATGTCGCGACTGCGGCCAAGAAGACAATGCCACGACTGCGGCCAAGATGTTGTGTCGACCGACACTCGACATGACCGGGCCCATCTCGGCATGGTCAGTTTGAGGCCTAGGCCACGACCATGGTTCACCAGAACAACCGCGATTGTGGCACATCAACCTCAACCGTGACACGACTGTGACTGCCGCACATCAACCTCAACCGCGGCATGACCACCTCGACTGTGGGGTATGTCTCGACTGAGGCATCTACCTTGACCATGGGGTCTGCCTAAACCACGACCCTGGCATGATTGTGCCCAGCCTGGCATGGTCGGGCTGAGACCAAGGCCACGACCGAGGTAGGTGCCGTGACCATCTTCTTCCTTCACCTATAAATATTCACCCCTAATCAAGCCAGCGCGCCCCTCATGAAGGGTCGCTGGTTCGATTCCCCGCTCGGGTCAGCTGTATTTACCAACCTCTTGGGTCATCCGGGCTCTGGCACCTGTTTGGAGAGGGGGTGGGCTTCGGCCCATGCAGATCCAAAAAAAAATATTCACCCCTCGTGACCCAGAGAGGGGTTCTGAGATTTGGGGTTCCAAATTTTTGGAGGTTCCACATTTTGGTTCTGACCTATTTTGGTTCCTAGAGCCTCATTATAGCCTCAATATTCCCAAAATAACACCCAGGTGTTAGTGCTCATCCTACGTCCATACTTAACACATGGGCCCACTGCCCTAGGCTTTAGTATAGTTTCAGGAATATTGACTAGCCCCACAGATCACCACTAGCCTTAACTTTGTGTTTTGTCCACGCTCACATGCAAGTCAGGGTCAACTTCCCGACTGGTCACCCATCCTAGTACTACTCCAAGTTGAGCATGCTTAACTATGGAGTTCTTTAGTGATAGGCTCCCGGAAAAGGAGGTGCACCTTGGTGATATGGGTAGTCCAATCATTCCTTATAAGATCTTTTTAGCTGAGGCCTCAAATCCTAGGATGTTATAATCTCCCCCACTTAGACTCTTTGAGATCCTCATTAAGACTCAACTATATGGCCTCATAATATCACCCCATTTTAGTGCCGACCTGGAATGGCTCATGGAAACCCATCTCCCAATCATGGAATACCTGCGCAAGCTTAGCTACATCACCATGGATAGCGTTTTCCAACTTACCTGGACCGCACGGCTCAAGACTGGCATGCCACATGCCCATGTGGGCCCCACCTACTGGAGGGTTTATGGCTCTGATACCATTTGTAACACCTGGGCCCACTTCCCAAGGCTTTGGTAGAGTTTCAGTAGTGACGACTGGCCCCACAGATCACCACTAGCCTTAACTGTGCATTTTGTCCACGCTTATGCACAAGTCGGGGTCAACTTCCCGACTGGTCACCCATCCTAGTACTACTCCAAGCTGAGTACGCTTAACTATGGAGTTCTTTAGTGATGGGCCCCCAGAAAAGGAGATGTACCTTGATGATATGGGTAGTCCAATCATTCCTTATAAGATCTTTTTATCTGAGGCCTCAAATCCTAGGATGTTACACCATCCCTCTAGTTTTCTTCCATCCACTGTCATTTTTCACCACCATTCACCCATATCCTACCATTCTCAACCATCTTCCACCTCCATACATCCACCAAGCTATTGTTTAGGGCGAAATCAAAGAGAAAGGGGGCCAAGGAGTCCAGAAGACCAAGGAGGATGACCCAAAGACGAGATTCGTCCTATACATAGGCTAAGGAGCAAGAGCCACCTCTCCTCTACGGGATAAATCTCTTCTTCTTCCCCTTTCTTCTATTGTTCTCCTTTATTTCTATACAAATGATGTTCTTCCATCTTTGTTTGGTGCCAACTATGCTTGTTCATGGCTAGTTGAGCTCCTTCTTGGCTATGTAGCCCATTTTGGGCATGTTTATGTACTTTTACCTTAAGCAAGCAATTTTATTTTAGATCTAGTATGTTTACTGTTCTATCTTCTCTTTCCGGTTATGATTGCTAGTTTGGTTGATCTCTTTCTTGCTTGAACTTGTATTTCTACCTATATCGAGAGATTCATTGTTGAAATAGATAAGAGAGGTAGTATGGATTGGAATGTGAAAGGAGGACGGTTCAAGATGATTTGTGTAGAACCGTAGACTTGGGCACAGTCGGGTCGGGCCCACTACCAGGTTCTGCCCAGATCACACATATTCCTAACATCTCAGAATATTCTAGACCTGAGAGGGTATCTATAATCAACTGAGGTGTTGATTTGTCATCCTGGAGAGAGATTTCATGTCATTGATGGGTTTTAGTCATGCTGCGCGAAAGCGAGTGGGATGACCCCACAGGAACAGATACCATAGTATGTATTATGATTGGATGTAGGTTGCTTACTGAGGTGTTTAAGGGTTGTCTACGCCCGAGAACAGGTGCATAGACAGCCCAACTTGTGGTTACATAGCCAGGAACTCTTTCTCTTTGATTAGTAGAATCCGACAGACTCTATTTTTTATATCTTTTCTTTCTTTTGTTTTACTTCATAACATTTTTCTAAACTCATTCTAGCTTCATACTTTTATCGACTATCATATTGGCTTATCTTACTTAAGAGTGAGATCTTAAATTTCCCTGTGTTTGACCCCGTATATCTACTTCGACCCCGTAATAAAGTTGTGGGGGTCCTTGAAGGTTTCGGGTTATAAATTCAAAGTATGACCCTCCTTTGGAGCAGATCACCTACATACTCATATACCCATTCAATAATATTCTTACATAAATAACTTATATTAGAATGTAATGATGAAAATTTTAACACTCGTGTCTAGCAAGTATAATTACTTGCAATAATAAACATCTATATTGTAATTTAGTGGTCCATATTGTAGAACTCACATCTAATAAATATAAGTACCTTGCAATAGTAAAATAAACAAATCTGGATTGAGAATACCATAAATTTTTTCTGTCATTTCGTTCCTTTTTCCTCACTATCTTGAATGATATTTATTCATAAAAAGTTTAGATAAATGTTACATATTGTTGGATGCACTTTTCCTCCCAATGTGAAGACAACCCAACACAATTTCCAAGGTCAATGTTGAGCATTTGAATCTATTAATAGTATAGTCAAACTTTGTAATATTCACCGTCAGAGCCAATGATTTTTATTTCATTTTTTTATTTGATTTAGCTCTATAAACATGTAATTATTGGTTGTCCATTTTAATGTGGCATATTATTTATTTATCAACTACCATATTTGCACACAATATAATATATATTTGACATCTTACTAGTACCAACTTCACCCAATTAGTGTGATAGTTTGTTGCTGGAAATCATGGTGCATTTTTTCCTAATGAACTGAGTGATGACTAGATGCAACCCTAAGGCTTGAACACACTTGGGATCTTTTGAATTTATAAATCCCTAATATTTTTACACATTCACATATACTAACACACTTACCAAATAGCCCTCAGGGTCGCATTATAGTATAGGAGGGTGACAAGTTAGGGGTTGATCCACAGGGAGAAAGGGGTACTAGATCTAGGATAGTTTTGTCTAGGTTCCTACTATGGAGTCTAGGGTTGAAGGGTTTGATGGTTGATTTGTTGATTGCACTAATGGTGAACAAACAATTAAAGGAGAAAAAATAAGATCAAAACCTAAATTAACCTTAGACGGTTAATTCTAATGTATAAGAAATGACAAGCTAAGCAAGTAAAGGTAAGAAAGGAGCGGACTAGACTAAGGCAAGCAAGAAAAGATCTACTCTACACTAAGCTAGCAAACTAGGCAAAAGAGCAATTAAAGACCTAAACTCGTAAGAACAAAAGAACAAGGAAATTAACTAATTAAGTAAGTAAATATATAAACAAGTGTATACTAGCTATGCTAGAAGGGAGTTAGGGTTTTAACCCAATTGACAAGTGCATCCCCCAAACAGCCCACACTACTCTTTTTCTCAGACCAAAAAAAGAGGTTTGTGGGCTGTTTGGGGATGCACTTGTCAATTGGGTTGGGAGTTATAACATGTAAATATTATTCTTTCATTTAGATTACCAGACCAAACAACAAGTAGATGTTAATAATTGCCCTAAACTACTAATTGGCCATGGATATTGTAGGTGTGTATAGAGGAACTATCCCTAACACCTCCTACCCGCCCTTGCAAGGCTCACTTGGATTAGGGTTTAGGTGTAATTCAATTAGGATCTAATCAAGCATAGGTTTCTAGGATAGGAACTCTTAGGGTAATTAGTGACCAAGGGTAGTAATGGAAGGTGGAAGTGATGTTTTAGACCTCACATGACCTACATTCTAGCCTTGAGAAGGCTCCAATCTAATTACACTAAATGATTCTATACTAGTTACTTAGATCACTCACCTAGGTTTAGGAGAATTGATTAACATGTAGGAGGTGAATATATATATCTAGGGATCCACTAATTGGACCTAGGAGCAATTCCCAAAAAGAGCCACATATAAGAAATTTCCTAGAATCTAGGTGATTTCAAACACAAACCACAAAGAAATATGTGGGAAATGGGATAGAAATATAACATAATCATTAGAAAATGAAATTACAATGTTCACATATCACTTTTCCCCAACATGGTATCAGACTAACATTTTTGACCCTATAACCCACCTAAGGGGCCTAACTACTAATAGAACAAGAAAATACAACAAGAGAGGAGAAAGAGGTAGAAGTAGCCATGGCGATCAGTGTAGATGATTAAATTCTCCTCTCCAACAACTGCAAGGACGTTCTCTTCCCTCCTCTAAGGTGGAATGGCATGGAATGGTGGTGGAAAGTGGTCAAAATCCTAAGAAACTAGGGTTTTTGTGGTGGAAATGGTTAAATGGAGTGGAAATGAGGTGCAATTGTGATGAAATGTCTAAGGGGAAAAATAGGGAGCTAAGGGTGGTAGGAGGTAGCTAACCTAGTGCACCAGCCATCACCCATGTATGTATATGTGGTGGGGAAGCATTAGATCAAGTGGGGCATTATGGGAAATGTAGTGCTGGAAAATTGGGTAGATTTATAAGTAGCACGACCATGCTGAGAAGTGAGTAGAATGGTCATGGTGGAGTGGAAGGACCGAGGTGAAAATTGGTGAAAGTCATAGGTTGATTTTTGAGTTTTGAATGGTAGGTGGCATGATTTTGGTGATTACCAAGGCCATGGTGGCTACGTGGTAACACTGTCGTGGTGTGTCACATGGCCATAGTGGGTTAGGAGTGAGCTGGTCATTCTATGGAGCATGCTTGTTCTAAGTCTGGCCAGCACGGCCGTTCTGGCTGCCATGGTCATGTTGTTGTCTTCATAGCAAGGTCGTGGTGCTGAACTTGATTTTCACTTCTTGAACTGTTGCTCTCAGTGTGATTTTTAGCTGAGCCAACACAGTCATTCCTTGGCACCACGGTCATGTTGTGATCTTCAGTTGCACTTTGAGATTCAACATTGGATTTAAATGCTCATCTTTGCTTCACTTGAGTCTTGGCCATTGCGGTAGGTTGGGGAATCTCGTGGACCTTCCTTGGACCCCTCTAATGGTAGAGGAACCCTAGGATCACCATCCTTCTCTCCTGTCCATCCATGTGTGGTCCAAGTACCTGAAAAACACACAAAAATGTCCAAAAGTGCATTTGACAAAAATATGCATATTAAGGGAAATAACATGTAATATAACAGATATAGATGTGATTAAAGTGCAATAAGACACAAAATAAAGCCCTAAAATAAGATTGCATTAGTATCCCAAAGTTTGTGGTGTATTATTGTAGAAATTGTATCCATAATTTTATACCCAATTACACATCCATATTCCGGGATAGTTATGTGGATATGGATATGGTGTAGGTATAGTTTTTGACAAAGTGGGTATATAAATGTACCCAAACCCATTTAAATAAATAGTTACAGTTATGGATATGAACAGATCCACACCATACCATACCCATTTACAGCCCTATTGAATGGGCTTCCAATCGACCAAATAGCATCATAGGCCACTTTTTCCCAATTTCTGCCAGGAGAAATATATAGGGTTTCGGACCTCATTTCCCCCTATAAATGAAGGGGGAATCTAGCATAGAACTCATATCATATCATCTGATACTTGTCCATCTTAAAGAACCCCTCAGGTGCATGGAGAAAGGAAAGGAGAAAAGGAAACTTTGTCATCCTCATGGAGATTGCTTCATTTTCGCATCTTGGTAACATGACTCTTTCTATCCCTATCTTTACTTTTGTGTTTTTTTTCTATTATGTCTAAGTAAAAGCTTCATATTGGGGCATGGGACGTAGCACCATAGCCTCTATCTTACCTCAATTGTATTTGATTCCAAGATTCTATTGATTAGATGTACTTTTCCTATTTGTGTACTCATTTTATGTTTAGATTAATTATGTCTTTGTTGGGTGACAAGATCACCGATCCAAACAAGAATGAAACCATAGTCTCCTAATGAGATCAACTGATAGAGCTGTATGATGAATCTATCCATTTTTTTCTTGTTAGTTATAATTCATGGTGATGAAATTATTTGATCCATGGGTTGGAACACCGGTTGTAATACATAAGCTCTTGATGAGATCCATGATAGAACCTTACTGGACGGTTGAACAAGGATCCACAAACACTAAAATCCCAAGTATGTGGGAAGACCAACCCTTGCAAGATTTGTTCTCTATAAATACACAAATCATCATTGTCTTGATCTACTTGATAAATTAAGGAGTCAAACCATTCAAAGTAAATATTGGTCTATGGTGGTGAACCCTACCCTAGTATCCCTTCATAAATTGAATTAAACCAGCTATATTTCTACACTTTTATTTCCTACCTTAGCTTAACTCACTCTCTACAAACTGGATCTTAAATATTACGCATAGGAACCGGTTCAAATAAAACTCATAAACATGTTGTTCCATGTGATCAACCCTTTAATATACTAAAATTAGCCTATTCACTTGTGAGTGAGTTACTTGTCGCTTTAAAGGCTAAACTCTAGGAAATAATTTCTCTAGTGAATCTTTTGTGTAAGAGATGTGCATCAACTATCACATAAGGTGTTAATGCAAGCCACTCCAAGTATTCAGAGTAGTCTCAACCCACAGCGAAGGAACCCCAAGTCAACCTCTTCCAGTTCAACCACATCTATTCCACCTACTCTTGGACTTTTTGAGAATCTACCATTAGCTTCTTGAAAAAAATGGGGAGAGGCATCAACTTGGTGCACACAATGTCAATGATTAAATTGCTTCATCTATGACACAGTGTAATACATGACACAACCCTTCAAACCTGGCAAGATGATTGACCACTAGAAGTATGTCATGGCCATGCCACAGGCCAAGTTATTGAGATTGAATTCCATCAATCCCCAATGCACGTCTACAACCTTATAACCTGCAAGACATTGAGCCATATCTCCATGTAGATGAAGAGGCTCACCTACATTAATTTGCTTTAATAGAAACTCCTCCACAATATTGTAATGAGGATTTGAAGACTCTATCGGTCTAGAAGGGCAAATATGCATTCCTATATAAATTTGTAGGATATTGAAAGGTCATTTCATATTTCTAGTCGGTTATGCTTCATCCAAGAACACATACAAATTAACAAATATCAAAGGAATGATAGTTTCCTTCCTTCCCAAGGCAGACATGACTTCAGAAGCAGTAGTCATCACTCACACGATAGATTTTCCAAAGAACAGCTTTTCCAGAATGATCTGAGTATATGCTTGCAGTTGGGACATGTCAGGCGGGGACACGCCATGACACACTTCACTCTTGAATGACTCCCACAGGGAAGCTATTTACATAAAGTGACTTTCATCAATAAACCATCGAGCATCTTGGGACTTCTTTATGCCAAGTAGACTCCCCATCTCAGTAGGCCAACTTGACTTTTTCAAAACCACCGACCATCGGTCATGGAAAGGAAGTTGGGTAATCTTAGCCACATCTTTAAGATGGGAGTCTGTACAAATATTTTAATCGAAAGGAGTGACCAAGAGGATCCCAAAAAGGGATCACCTCCGACATTAACGCCCTCATGACAAGGACATGTTCCAAAATATGAAGATGAAGAGTCATGCCAAATCTTACCAACTCAACTTATTCAATCTCAAATAGAAGAGTCATACAACAACATATCAAGCAAAGGTTGACGTGAGGACATCACAAAAATGGGATTTCCTTAAATCCTTCTCTCCCATGACTCGGGGTCATGAGAAGCAAGATGCATAAAAAAGACAATGGAAACAACTCTACTTATATGTCCCATGCAAAGAAAACTCTGCTCCTAGGAACAAGGCGACTTTGTGTCCTTTTACCAGACGGAATTGAACAATCGACCACATGCATATATATATCAACGGTCAACATGGACACACATCCGAAGACAAGTTGTACTTGGTGTCCCACAAGATTGGCAGATTGTTCCAATTAGTTGTCTTTGGTTGGCACACAGATCGAGTCAATATGCTAATCTACCAGACGTTCTCTGAAGATCAAACTCTAGAAATCTAATTCTGAATTGAATATCATAAAACCTCAAAATTTTATCTAAACTCCCATGCAGACTTTTATTTAAAAATTATAAAAAGTCTTACAAGTACAAGCATGAGCTAGTGTAAAGAGTGGGAGACGATAGGTAATCCACTCAAAAGGTACAATATAAGAGCCATGTAATCATAAAGCATAAAAAACAAAACTATTACAATTATACAGTTTTTTCTCCCCCAAAAAAGGTGTATAGTAATGTAAAAAGGTATACATCTAATAAATCAAATAACAAGCAAGGCATGTTGCAGAGGGCAACCCAACTATTCCAAGCTATCCTTAAGTCCATGTTTTGTATAATGTCATTCATGAGTTCTTATCCTCTAATGTATCTACACCTAGATAAAAAGAGAACATTATCCGAAAAATAGGAAATAAAGGCATGTGTGTATATAAACAACATTTGGACATTACATTAGGTTATAGGTATAAAAGAATGTTTCCATGAAAAAGGGATCCATATAAAAGTAGGTAAGTTCAATAAGAATCAAATCAACAGATTGAGGCATGATATTTATGGAGAACAATATTTGAGATAAAAGAACAACTTTACATAACAAACATACACAATTTCTAAACAATCAATATATTTGCATGCATATATAGTATAGACTAAATATACCTAAAATAAGGTCATAACATCATAGGTATCATGGCCTAAAAAGTAAGGGTGGAAACTCAAACCCCAAGTGGAATATGTGTGCCATTTATAAGTATGGCTCTACATAAGTTCCACTAGTATAGGTATTCTAGTCAAACATCTAGCATGTATAAATAGAGTCGAAAGATCAGCATTCCAAATATAATTCACACCAACTATTAAAATCATAGCAAGAGGGGTCAAATTACCCATTTAAACAGTATAATTCAATGTTCACATAAGTTCTTTGAGAATTCAAATAATGAAATATTGATATTCAAAATTGCATTTTGAAAAGGGAGAAGTATCAAGAAAATTCCTCAACATAGGAATTTAGAACATAGTCATGATAATGCCCAAAATAAAATAGGGATTGCACATGCCTGATATTCACAGCTAAAGCTTAAACCACCCTATATACTTGGTCCATGAAGTCAAGTTTTCATCCTAGTAACATATTAGGTAAGTTACTCAAAACAAAGTGAACATGTGTATATGTTCCTAGGATAGCTATATATATTGTTCCTATCCTAGTCATATCTACTTAATGGGGTATTAGGATTTTTAACCTTATTAAATGAACATGTGATCCATTAAATATCTAATTTATCTCCAATATCCATTTATAGTCACATTAGCCTAAGTATTTGTAGGTTACATATATCTTTGAGTACTAATATGCATCCCTTCTAGTTCAGTCTTAAATGTTATTCTCCCTCTAGTGAATATGTGATTCAATATCATTCTTGTTACACCCACATCCCACGATTACCACTAATCATGAGATTAGGGCATAAGTTTGAGGATTATACTTAATACAAAGTTCACTCCCCACTTTTTCATTTTTTCCTTTATCTCAAACTTTTTTTTCTTTTCACATTCAATCACATAAACAAACTTTACAAGGGAATTAAACCTTGATTACTCAAATATGATCTCAATATTAATGATACACATCCAGACATTCATTTTGTTCCACACACTTTCATGTACATACAACATGATAACCAGATATATACTCTATCATTAAGGAAACAAAGATACAAATCATCATTTAGAATTCTCTCTCAACTCTATACAAGGACCTAGAGTGATAGGGACCGACTGAACTTAACTAATCTCATATTTAACTCATGTGGCAGATCTATGTTGATGCAATGACATCTTCAATCTACGAGTTATCCCTAAAAAAAATATGAGTAGAGGGGTGAGCCTACTCACACAGTGAATGAGTACTTCAAAGGAACGGTCTAAAGCACTTATATAATTACAAATATACCTTTGATCAACCGATATCAATTATAACAATAGTAAGCTTTAAAGAGGTTGATCATTCACATACATAAATATGGCAGGATACTCTAGATATCTATAAGAGTGGATCAATATATGAACATGATTTATTGATCATAAAGAAAACTAATAATCCAGAAACATATAGAGAATAATTGAATAATTGCACACACTTAGTTAACCTCTCATTCATCTTATTATGCATCAGTAGTAATATACAAATATCTAAACATTTTTCTCATTATTCTCTTTGTAATCTTTCATTAATTTTGACTTGACCTGACTACTGAACTGACTACTACTTTGTTGGCCAACTAAACATAACTGACTGATCTGACTATTGTACTCTTTATCTGAACTCAATTGAACTCAATTAACATTTCTTTTTACTTTGCCCCTGAACTCACTTGTATTGAACCATCCAAGCAAAAGCCACTACTGCGTGACTTACCGTACAAGTCTTAAGGTAAACCTGAGACCTTAAGACTACTACTAACTACCTTGGTTTGCAGTGAGGTTCCCACGTCTGGCCTAACGGTGGCTAAACAACGTCTGTAAACTGTGGCCCCTTGCCCTGGGTACTCAAGAGGGGTGCCTCTAGGCAAAAAACCTCAACTCTACATAATGTGGTTCCACTAGGGCTGATACACAAAATGGAGTAACTTCTAGAAGAAGTAGGTCCACAAGGGATGTATACTTCAACTGGTGGGTACCACTAGATCTCCAGTTATTATTGGATACCCCTACTACTGAAATAGTACCACCAGGACCTCTAGTTATTGTTGGGTACTATGCTACTCAACTGAAGTACCACCGATATCCAATCAGTTGATGTTAGATACTCAATTCTGGACTATTTCTTCCTATATCTAATAGTCCATAGCATGTTTCACCCATCCCGATACAGACCTCTAGGGAGGGTTCTACGGTGTTCAGGGCATCTACTATTACTATGGTAGTTTTACTGACTACTTGAGCTATTGGACTGAATTCACTGATAATACTTAGTTGAATGCATAATATATTGGTTACCCTTAGGGTTTCTCATTTCTTAAATGCTTAACATATTGATTACCCTTCTCTCAGGGTTTCTCATTTCTCATGTACATAGAAGAATTCTCATATGTTCATACAGATATCATGTCTAATGATATAAACATTTACATTCAACATTTCTCGTATTCATGCATGGCATCAACGATATCCCTATCTAGGGAAATGTCTTTTCTATTTTCTTAAATTACCATAACAACTTATGTATTTCATGTCAATTAACTCAGCTAGAAATTTTTGCATCACAAATCAAAATGTGTATGCATATAAAATGATATTCAACTAGAAACTTGAATTATCACATAACTCATTTCAATCAGTCATGCATATGAAACCCTGATATGAATTTAACTAGGGTTTCCAATATATTCATTAAAATAGCATGCATCAAGAATAACCTTAAATAAATGAATTTATAACAATAAATAAACACATCAGTTGAATTCATGAATCAATTCGTAAACTTTCAACTTTCCATTCATTTAGGGTTTCACCCTCTTTACTGATATATCAAAGCAAACATTGATATCATCAAATGAAATACAAGATCTTATCTGACAGATATGTACTATGAATGCAGATAAAACAATCTTTTGTAACCAAGGAGATTCAACTAGACAAACTTCTTTATTCATTTATACAACAAATTTAGTCATAGTTGAAAACCCTAGATTTTGCTATTTTCATTTAAACTCTGCAGTTACTTTAGGAATTCTCATCTAGATAATTTGTATGCATTTATAGTATGATTTATCAACTAGAACCCATCACAATAGAGAAATAATCTATTTCATATCATCTTGCAAAAGCTAGGTCAAAATGGCATTTTAGGGTTTGTAGTTGCATACAAAACAAGTAAAGATTATTGATCATTTAACTCATTTTCATGCAATCTACTGTTTAGAGGAAGTACTCACTCACCCTAAGGTGTGAAAACACCTTAAAAATGCAGATCATCTCTGAAAATCTTGAATTCATATCAAAACCCTAGCAAATCACCAGATTCTTCTTCTTTTCAACCCAGAAACCCTAGAAATGGAGGATTATGAACAAAGAGTGAGAAAAGGGGAAGATCTAATACCATTTCGAATCAAATCAGAGGAGGGTAGTAATATTGACATGTGAGAGAAGATTCACCATGAAAGGTTATGCAAAGAAGCTAAACTTATTTGATTTCATCATATCTCGGATAAAGAAACCCTAGATCAGCAATTCCACCACTTTCTTCTCTCAAACCCTAACTCTCCCTCTCTCTCTAGGATTTCATTTCTATAGAATGGATCACGAAATATGAGAGCTACTTGGGTGATATTTTTCTCATATATAGCAATTTAGGTGCTTGGGTAATTTACACATTAACCCCTCACTATATTTTTCGTATTTCAGCAGATTTTTTTGTTATAAAAAAGTTACTGTAATTCATTTATTTCAGAGGTCAAACATCCTCCAAAAATTATGAAAATTTAGAATTTTGTCTGAAATGTAATTTCATATCTCAAGTATAAATTCCAGATCATTCGGAGTTACCAAAAACTAACTAAAAATCAAACACTACACTATCAAACAGTACTCTATCAACATTTCGGTCTAAGTATAGTTCGACCGAGAACCAAATTCAAAGAAAACCCAAATATTCTAAAAATTTTCTTAAATATGAATGATTGAGTTATCCATATCATATCCAAAATTCAATTAAATATAAAATTCTTATAAAATATGAAAAATCATTTACCATACTGCTATCATGATCAAATTCCATATTCATGTACTATCAAAACCCTAATTTTTGCCGATTAGGGTTTACATTTCTCAAACACTAATTCTTCAAACTAAAATCATAATTAGAGTTTCTTCTTAGGTTTGAAACATCACAATTGAGCTACTATCATTAATCAAGTCTAAACGATGTTCAATCTAATCAAGCATGTTATAATTCAAGTAAACCCTAGTTTACCAATTAAGCACAAATGTGGTCATTGCAATTCCTAACATCATATTAGCATGTGTATTAGTTTTTATATACATTGTATTATCTAATTACCATCAAATATGTATTTGCATTTACGTCTGTCTGGGATTTATAATATATGAAATGAATGAGATTATTATACTATGTTTTCTCACATAAGTTACAAAAAATTATGAATCCCCAATTAACAACTTATTAAATCACCTAAACGTATGCTAGTACTAATATGAAAAGTACTAATATAATAGCTAAAATAGGCTAGGTTATCATTATAACCATGTCTATATATCTTAAATTTCTTCTTGATCTGTTAAGAAGGTAGTTTACCAAAGTTTCATATTTCTAGTTAGCATTATGTATGTATAAACTCACGTAACCACTACTACAATATGATTGGATGTAAATCATAGGCCAATCTAACTGAGTTTTATTATGTATAGGAATGGATAGCCTAGTCAAATCCTTCATTTTCATAATCTTATCAATTATATCCTTTAGTTTATATCACAGTAACAAAGTGATTCACTTACCAGTGGCTTGGACTCCTACATATGTGATTATCAACTCTTCGGACTCTGAATAGAGGCAAGGCATAGCTCTGACTTTGGTAATGGTAGATAAACCTCATCTACCCCAGCATGTACATGTCGAGAAAGAACTCTCTCTCTCTCACTATATTTTTCTAACCTTCTTAATCTATGTTGGAGGTAGTAAGATGACATGAGGGATCGGCATTGTGATGTCAAGGTAAATTATGCCTTCTGGGTTTCATCGTGGATGTGGCGAAACATTAGTGGTCTGCCGCCCCACTCATGATGGTCTAAATTTGAATTCTAGCATGGAAAGATGAGGTTCAAGGAAACAATGGTTGTGAGGTGGAAGTAAGGCTAGAACTAGGTAGTTGGGAAGGATTTGAGCAACACTAGTCACAGGGTTATCAATATAGACCATTGTGGAGTGGTTTTTATGGCATAAGTGGGTGCAGATCATGGAAAGTTGTCATGATTTTAGGTAGGGGTGGGTGCTTGTCGTGTCTTGGGGATTTCATGCAGTCTGATGTAATCTAGGAGGAGGAAGGTAAAGAAGAAGATGAGGAAGATAGGTGGATAGGAATAGGAGTAGGAGGGGTGAGGTGGTGATTATGTGTGGTGGCCGCTCTCGAGTCGGTAGAAAATGGGCGGTTGGGTAAAGGTTGAAGACGATAGAGGTGGCAGAGTGGGAGAGTGATGCCTCTTGAATGAAGGGCCAAAGTGGTGGCACTGCTACACTATAAATCAATGAGGGTTGAGTGATGTAGACTCCATCATCCTCTATGATTGTAGGTGGTGGCTTCCTAATATTTAATTATTAGGAGTCGAGTGATGAAGAGATAGTGTCGACTAGGGTTATTGGGTGTGAGTGAGGGAAATAAGGGAGCAGAAGAGAGGAAAAGAAGAAGATGTCTAGTGGTGACTTGTATTATGCACGCACTAAATATACACATCATGTGTAAAGGAGAGAGTGTGTGCATTACAGGGGATAAAGAAACTTCACCGAGCTAGGGTGGTATGCATCACAGATGAAGGTAGGTTGGGGTCAACTTGCTGATAGTAGATGTTGAGCTTGAGCCCACGCTAGCACTACCATCGATGGTGACGGATCGCATCTTCCAGATGATGGGCACAACACCAGGGAAAATGGAGGAAGAAGACGGTTCAGTGTGGTGATGAGAAGAAAGGGAGGAAGAAGTAGAAAGGAAGAGCAAGATGAGTAGGATCCAAAGAAGCAGTCACACTAATCTATGGTAGTCTGCGATCTGTAGATGTAGGGGTACGCGGAACGTGTCAAAGGGGAAGCACCCATTACATGGAAAAAGGAAGTGGATGATGGTACATTCATGTAATTACAGCATGAAATGGAGTATGTTAAAGCTAGGGTTCTAATTCAATTGAATGAATAGGCAAAAGGATTCCAATTGACACAAAAATTGCTAGGTAACTTAATTATGGTATGGTGAATCCAATGTTGATGTTAGTTCTTTCAAAATTGTTTGATATTTCATTTCTTCATTTGATCGATACATAGTCATTAAGTGCTTTTATTTTTTCCTTTTTAGTCAGTTTGATGATATTTATTTATTTCTTTTCATTAAATTAAACTAGGAAGATCATGTGATGTTGAAAATATCGATTGGTGTATCTTGTACATATGAACCTACTAATAAATTTAATTTATGGTTTCATTACAAATTTTTGAATAAAAATGATATTTATGTAATTATGGTATCATTTGTCTCCAATTTTTCTTATTTAACCTACTCAATGAAAAAGGATCTAAAAATTATATAATTTAAAAGGAAGTTCTATGAAAATGGAAGGATATACTACAAACCTAGATTTGGATATGTTACAACACTCCACTAGTTAAAAAGGATTTCGTCCCTAAAATCTATCCATCCCTAACCTGGTGTTCTAGGTTACAGCTCTTACTAATTATAGGTTTCTAGTTTACTAAACATTGTGGATCATAGCATAATACCCCATGTGACAATTTTAGTTCATTCCTAGGTACAGATATATAATTCCCTTCATTGTGTCTCCATTAGTTGCCTCATATATGATATTGAGCCAAGAGCATTATACTAACACGTAGGATTATTTGAACAATATTGTATTCAATTTTAAGATGATTTGACCTCCCATTTATCGATTAACATTACTTCCAAAAATGAACACATTTTCTTTCTGTTATCACCCTACCTTACCTATGTTCCCCTTTGATAAGGGAAGACACATTTTAGAACTTATTTTAGCTATGTAGTTAATATTCATGGTGGTAAAATTTGTAAGTCTTAGGGTGATAAAAGTTCATTGTGTCAAAGTCCATTGAGAATACTAAAGTAACACAGGCAAACCATTAATAAGCAAAGATGAGTCACAAGTGTTACAATATTTTTGTGATCCAAGCAATCTACATGTGTGGATGATTATATCCTTCCATGGAAATGATAAGAGATTGTCAAATTATGTTGTCAAATGTCTTTTCAGAATCAAGTTTGAGGGCCACGACATGTTTGTGATTCTGTTGACAAGTTTCTTGGACCTCTTTTACCATGAATAAACATCTTGAATACGTTAGCCTTTTAGGAAAGCAATCTGAACAACACTCATAATTTTTTCCGTGTGCAATCTCATGCGAGAACTGAAAACCTTCGTAACAATCCAAGGTTGTTAGTAAAAGCAATAGGTCTGAACTAGCTAATGGGTGTAGTGTTGTCTACCTTTTTAATCAAGGTTCGATCGGGAGTTATCCGCAAGTACAATCATTGCGATTTGACAATTAGGCATTGTTTAGTACGGTATAAATAATTTTCAAACAAATGAATGATCTGGTTTAGTGACCCTTACGATGTTCGGCACGGTGCAGTTGGCTATCATAAAGATTATCAACATGCGTAAAAATCATTTCTGACGCCTAGTCGAAACATAGAGACTAGAGTGAATGACTATCACAAACAAATAGGATGAAACGTGTAAAAGTCTACTGAGACTATTAAAGGTAACCAAAAGGCAGACCATTAATAAGCAAATACGAGTCACTAGTGTTACAATATTTTTGTGATCCAAACAATCTATATGTCCGGATGGTTATATCCTTCTATGGAAAGGATAAGAGATTGTCAAATTACGTTGTCAAATGTCTTTTCAAAATCAAGCTTGAGGGCCACGACATGTTTGTGATTCCGTTGACAAGTTTGTGGGACCTAATTTGCCATCAATAAACATCTTTAATACGTCAGCCTTCTAGGAAGGCAATCTGAAGAACACGCCTGGTTTTTTCCGTGTGCAATCTCAAGCAAGAGGTGAAAACCTTGGTAATAATTTTATGGGCTGTTAGTGAAACCAATGGGCCTGAACTAGCTAATGGGTATAGGGTTGTCGACCTTTTTAATCAAGGCTCGATCGGGAGTTCTCAACAAGTGCAATTTTACACTCAGACCTTGTTTGGTAAGGTGTAAATGATTTTCATATCGAACAAATATGACCCGATGTAGTGATGGGTATGATATTTGGTACGGTGCAGAGTTGGTGGTAGTTAAGAGAATTGCATTCCTAGGAAGTCAGATGGCGGCTGGAAATGCAGCGTTCTTGTACCGCGCACAAAGGAGGGCAGTCGGGTGCAGTTGGATGGACCGAGGTGAACCTGTACATAGCAGCTTTAGTAATCGCTGTTTTGTTTTCTTCATTGTGACGGTTGCTGGAGCTACTGGCCTGATCAAGTACGTACACGTTATATAAGTAACACAGTAGCAGTTAGTATGTGTACTCTGTTACGCATTTCTACAAGTATACTCCTTTCTCTCTCTCTCTATTATGTACATCTCTTACACCTAATTAAACAAAAGAAAAAAAAATTGAGTTTTGGACTACAAAACAGATGATTAATAATTTTAAATGACTGTTTATCAACTATCTGTTTTTGAAATTACGAAATTCACCCTTAACTGCACCTACCAAACAGATGATTACTAGTTTTAAATCAGTGTTTATCAACTATCCATTTTTGGAATCACAAATTTTGCTCTTAACTGCACCCTACCAAACAAGGCCTTACAATACCCTACACATCCAGACGCTCTACAGTCTCTTGAAAGGATCCTTGCCGTGAAATTCTCATGAAGAGATTTTAATCCTTCAGGTGCTCTCTATATCAGATTACAACAAGTGTATATTTTCGAGCCTTCGCCATTTGCTTTTTCCTTTTTTGCCATTTTCTTCGGCCCTTGAATCACTCCTCATGAATATCATCAACTACAGCCAACCTGAGCAGGATATTTCAGAGCGTCACATGAATATCCTGAACTACAGCCAACCTGAACAGGATATTCAAAAGCACCATAACCACTTGATCTTGCTTCACTCCGAAACATCCAGAACCAATGGCAACGAAAAACAGACATTTCATTGTAAGAGATAAATATAATAGGTTTGTCAGCATAACCCTTTGATTGACACGATGTTAACACAGACTATTTACAAAATATAAAAAGCATGAGAAAAGAACAAGCTATTGACCATAGTAGACTGACATCCTACTTCATCGTTGTAATTGGTTCTAACTTATGGCGTGATACATTACGCCCCCAATCTGAACGATACAGCGCCTTCTACTTGTTAGCTTGTTTCCCCGTGCCCTGCTCCTTTCCCAAGGGATGCAAGACGGAAAATCAATTGGAAAAGGTCAAAAAATTGGCTTTTGTTAGGAAGCATCTGTCAGTCGTTGCTTTTTCTCTATCCATCGCCACCCATCTGCAGCAAGCTACCCTATGGTAGCCTAAGATCAGCCATGGTTTCTTTGGGCCCGAACAGTGCTGGATTTTGCCGCATTGAGACCACCAAGAGGTCAGATCTGGAATACAGAGAAAAATAACTTACCATATCAGCAGGCATACACTGCATAAATGGTTCACCCGAGAGGTCCAGAAAGCTTTAAACAGTTGAGGTCAAGTTCAACCTGGTAACAGACAAATAAAAGAACAATGAAACAGACAGTATCCCGACTACAGAAACAGAAAAAGTAGACAAAATAACTCAACAGTTCACAGTTCCATGCCTCAACACGGGCTTCCCCACTGCTTCAGGGTCATCCTGTGCTTCCAAAGCTTGCTGGATGGTAGCACTTGGCTTCATCATAGACAACAAGGTAAAAGAAGAAGGATTAGCAGATGATGAAAGCTGCAAACATATTGGGAGGAGAAAATAAAAGATAAAAGACCTCGAGTTCCTCGGTCAAACCATTTGTTAGAATTTGACTACCAGCTTCCATAAGTGCATTTTGTAGATCTTCCTTTGTAATGTTTTTGGACACATACTCCTGGTTTTCATTACCTTGAGGAGGCCTAAGATGTGCCTTCAAAGCCATGTCCCTGGATGAATTATCAGGAAGGTGGCTATCTCCATTGGTCTCCACTGGAATAATCTGACCAAGCTGTGGACTGCATTCTGCAGGGCAATCCGCAGTATCATTGTCTTGGGCATCTTTTGAGTGGCCGTTGAGATACGGAGAACTTTGTCCAACAGTTACAGTAGAGATATTCTCATGATGGATGGATGAAATCTCTGATAAAGTCTTTTGTTGATTATCAGGAGTTATGTCTTCTTTGACGCTATCCACACTGTTCTCCGCAGGTGCCTCGTCATGGTCCTCAACATGGCCTTCTAATCTCAATGGAGAATTCTCCAACTCGGGACTAATGGCGGTAAATTTGGACGGTTTACCGGTGGATGTTCCACATTCGTCGGCACTTCTCGTTCTTTTTAATGGATTATCAGGAGAGACGCTACCACGGCAGTCCCCTTCATTGTTAGGAGTTTTCTCAGACACTTGCTGGCCTGAGTTTCTAGACAACCTTGGTCGCTTGTAGCCTTCAGGAAATACATAAGAAGGAATCTGCTTCCGACGTACATGTGAAACATAAATTTCCATCCCAGGCTTCCAGAACACGTACATGTTCACTGAATGCCGAAATTCTTCAACAGTTCCGCGGATATCAAATTGCTGACCCTCCTGTATAGCTACGCCTTGTCTCCTTTGCAAACCCATAAAAAAGGCACAGTGTGAACACTGTTTAGAAGGATCAACATACTCATTGGGATACGGATGACATTGTAGCATTTCAAATGTGTCTCGTTCAATCTAAAAAATATGAAAGAAAATGTGTCATAAGACGGAAAAATATTGTCAGTAAAATTGGTATTGTACTCAAAAGAACAAGTGCATTTCAGTCATGGCACCAGCTGGCCTGACCAGTAACCAGCTGATCTTTCCCCTATGTCAAAAATGGATACTGCTTTGATACCTTGTCAAGTATTCATGTATTCATTCATCTTTCATCGTTACACGCTGATATATACAAGCTTGAATACAAGGAAAAGGTGTAACTACTAACTAGATTCATCATGATGTTATAATACAGGAAGAACACATATTTCATGGGCCATGTATCTCTCCTCCCTTACAATAATTTCAACCTGCAATGATGTATTTCTTTTTTTTTCTCAGCCTTAGTGGTTTTGGCACCATTCTAATAAAGGATGCCTACTACAGCTCAACTCTATAATGGATATTCCTTACATACCCAATTAAAGTTTCAGGTATTCATCTTTTATTTCACAATTGAGATATACATGCATGCATACCAGGAAAAGGATTAGAATCCTCGCGATAAAAAACCTAATACAGGGAAGATACATAACCTGTGGGTCGTGCATTATTCATTCGTTTAGAAGATTTGGAGCTTCAAACTACGTAATTGTCTTTTAGTTTCTCAGCTTTGGTGGTATTTATACCAATTTGGTAAAGGGACGTCTACTGCAACTCATGTATCCCCAATATCAATAACTAAAGAAATCAGCTGATGACAAAAACTCCAAACTAATAATATCGCATTGATCCAGTGTTTTAAAAAGCAGTATGTGTTATGCGTTCGGAGAGGTCACCGAATGAAGTATATGCGGTAAGCAGGAGCATATGTGGTTTCGGATTTTTTTATTTTATATATATATATATATATATCATGAATTTTTATAATTAATATGTACAATTGTGTATCTAAATAGTACAATTACAAGAATAATGGATGCAATCATACAAATATCCAATCATCACAACTTAAATAAATACAAGCATGCACTATGAGTCTATGATCTAAATCTAAACAAACATAGATGGATCTAAATGTTAAAAAGAAGAAATCAAAATATGTTAATCGGCCTTTTATGCGGATGTACGGCCGATTATGCGGCCTGGTCCACTTTTAGGGGGGTCACCAGTATGCAGTTCGGTAGGTGGTCTGAACCGTATATGCGGCCGCACAGACCGCTTTTTGAAACACTACATTGATCTGTTAGAACTTTGAAGCAATTGTTAAGCTTCACCTGAAAACAGAATGTCCTTTTATGGTACAACCCTATACAATAGTGCGGCTAGGTTGTTTAGATGTGGCGATGATGCAAAGAATAACATAAAATGTTAAAGTAAAATGCAAACTCACAGCTTGTAGTCCGACTACACCTTACCAAACAAGGCTTTAAGCATATGAAGGCACCCCAAACTTTTTCAAGACATAAGCCCTAGTGCAAATACAATTTAGTAGTTGTATAGGCATCTTATACTTTGATTTTAATTTTTATTCATTGTCTGCATCTCAAATATTGATTATTCAACATTACATGCAATATATAGTATAGCAAGAAACATGTTGACTCAAACATATTCAGTTATATCGGGGACACATTTAATGATGATAGTTTAATTGCAGAAGACCTATACAAGACCAAATACTCTACTTCAGCGAGAACACTGTGCCAATGCACAACAGCACATCCAGTTGTAACGAGAGATTCAGCCACAGTAGTTTGTATTTAAAAGAAAAACAAAAGAGCATGCATGAAGTCATACATGAGAGTTACCAGAAGTAGTTGTGATGGGAATAACTTGCGATGGTTTATATATCTGATAAATGGAAAATCTTATTCCGCCCCTATGGTAGAATCAAACCAGGCCACCAGTCAAATTGTAGAACTAATTACCTGAATGTACCGATGAACAATTCATAAGTGCCAAAATCAGTTTCCTGCCATCGCAAAAATACCAGACAGACCTCATAGCATGACACATTTAGCCAGCCAATTCCGATGCACGTATGAGTGTTTCCTATTTCATGTTCGAGGATGACAGTGGCAAAGAGAAATCAATCATTGTGCACTAACATGACTGCTTTTTCTTCTTGATCACTTGCTGGGTTTATATGCAAATCGTGTAGCATAATAGGATCTCACACCTTCATAGCCAGTGTTATATTGGACGTGCAGTAGTCATCCAAGGATCGAATGTTATCAGGATGTAACTAGGGGTGTGCATAGCTCAATTTGGATTGATTTATCACGAGAAACCGCACAACAAACAGTTCCTGTTGGTTTAGAAGTTTTGGAAAGTAAAACGAAGCAATAATTTTATCTCAAACCAAACTGCCATTGTGGCTCAGTTCAGGATTTGTATGGTTTCAACCACTGCCACATAAACTACAAAGTTAATGCTCGCCAAGAGAATAGAAATATAGATAAAATAATTACCTTTTTATCGCACCAGATTATATTATACATAAAATTGTTATCAAATTACCCAACTAACTCTGATATATAACAATATAATATAAAATGGACATAATATATAATAGTCTATAATATATAATATACATTATCGAATATGTAGTATACAATGTATAGTATATAAGATATAATGTGTCATGAAAGTGATACAAGTAATATTCAAAAATAAGTGCATATATACATATACATGGTCTCCTTAAACTGAATGAAAGTCCAATTGATTTATTTAAAGTTATGCAAACCAAACAAAACCATTCATCCTTGTTTGGTCTGAACAAGTTGATTTGGATTTTCTTGGTTTCATGATCTAGTACAGTTCAGCTTTTTATGAACATTAATAACTATTGTAACTGTGTTTTCTTCTTAGTTTAGGCTTGAAGTTGTAAGTTGTAAGCCATCCACTATTGATTTTTGATAGATGCTAAAATAGATACGGCATTGGTCAATAGCATAATAAAGACAAAGTTATGAGACCAATCAAGATCTGCATGTCTAAATTTCCAAACACCTTCCTGCTGGAATAAATAACAAATTACAGGCCAAGCATTAGCGTCATGGTACCAATGGATTGCTTTGTAACCTATATCTCAGTAACATTTATAGAAAAGATGCATGTGCACCATAGCTCCTACAATTTCCATACCCATGTGCATTTCTATGCCCATCTTTCATGTCAGTGGCCTACACGTTCCAAAAAGAAAACTGTGCACACCATCTGTGCACAAAAGGATAATTATGCCTACAAGGCTGGACCATGGTTGAAATAAAAAATTAATTGACAGAACCGCTACACGGTCATTGAAATTAGTTCCTATTCAAGCCAATTTAAGGAAAATAGATAGTGGCAAGACAAGAAAAACAGCATCTCTTTTTAGATTAAAGGAAAACCGGAATCAGATTCTACCTTCAAAGTCAGTTGTCTCAAACGAGATTCCACCCAACCCTTCCATGCACGCAGATCATCAGCATCAGCTGCGATGATGTCTACCTGTAAATAGTTCTTATATGCCTCAAAGAATAGATATGGTTCAAACAAAGCAGCCCAACCAGCCTTCTTCATCTCTATCTCCTGTGAGGAAACAAATATTCATCTTGAAACGATTGCCGAATAGGATACAAAAAAGAGATTAGCATTGACTCCATATTACCTCAGTTATCTTTTTTCCGAGTTGAAATTGATCTGTCATGACCCTGAGAGTACTATTAGAAACATTGTAACTAGAATTCATGCATGGATAGGCTGGGGTAATGATAGGCATAAGGTGAGTACGGTCACGGGGGTTCTTTCGAGGATCCCATACAGGAAAACCCAATTCATTCTCCTCTATAGAACATAACATCACAGGGTTTGGCCACCGCCACTGTGTGTAAACTCTGAAGAAACGAGATACTAGCATGCTAGGAACAGCATTAGGATACAACTGACAGATCCGAGCAACTAATAGAGCCCAATTAACTCCACCAAGAAATCCAGTAACCTAGATTAGAAAAATGGCACAGGTGCAAAAAATTACAAACCTTCAACATGAGAATAAATCCAAGATCATTGAAGTCATACTTACATTTGAATATACACCACGTCTTTTTGCCCAAAACTTCAAGCATCGCAGTGTTGTACGGAAATACTAAATGGAACTAACATATTTTAGAGGTGCAGTATAGCATATTTGTGCACTACCACGCAAAATATTATAAAACTACTAACCTCAACGTTGGGAACAAGCTTAAGGATTTGATCTGCCACTCTACAGCCATTAAGGCTTCTCACTGTTTGCTCATCAATGCTGGACAGGACAGACTCATCGGATATATCCAAGTCCTGCAGAAACGTGTTAGTGCGACCAGATAGAGTGTATTTCACATACAAATACTTAAGGAGTCCAGCTCTTAAAGTGGATTTTCACCAAAAAATATAAAAGATTTAGCAACTTTAAAGATTTCAATACCAAACAAAGAAAATTGAATGATTGGAACATGGATACAATCCAAAACTGGACACGTAGCTTACTCCAGTGTAGCATATCCTACTATCTTTTTGCAAGTTAGGTTATTTAAAATCCAAAGATAAGTTATCATCCAAATTTTGAAGATAAAATTTACCTTTTCTGTTACTAGATCAGATTCACTTGTAAGTTGTAACAGCCAATAAGCATGTCAGATTGAAAAAGATTCCTATCATCATTCATATTACAACACACTCCACAAGATATGTACGGATATTGGGTAGTGAATAAGTCGACAGTTTTGAGGTTGAAAAGACTATAAACATTTTTTTACTAAGGGATGTTATCAACGCTTTAATAAGCAAGAAGCGGGAGGCGTGTGTGCGGACATCACCTTGTGGCCGCTTGAGCGCCAGACGGGCACTTAGACGAAAAAGTGGATGCTTAATTTCCTATACAATTTTGAATAAACTCAGTCATACATAAAAAATCATTTTTGGAACTTTTATACATATCTAAACTATGTGATGTGTAAAATTCACCATGTGCAACAATATAATCATTTTATAACAACTATAAAACAATTAACCAATAGAAAAGAATGAAGAAAATAGCTATTTGTTTTCTTTCAATAGCCATGTATTATTGGCCATATACAAAATACAACGGAAATAGAAGTATTAATGATTACATTGTTTGAATTTTGAACAAAATATAGATCAGTAAATTCATTGAATTGTAATATACCTATATTAATATACAGAATTGGTAATATACAGCAGTAGCCAGTGTGTTATATATACAATAGTGGTACATAGTACATGAAGGTGGGGCGATGCAACATACAAGTATAGAATTATAAGCGTCATGTACATTATATTACTACCGTATAAGTACATGCACATAGCACGTGTCCATTAAATAATGAAATGTACGAGTATATAGAATAAGAACCATGTTGTACACTATAAATTTATATTTGTTTGTGCTTACAATTTAGCAATTTCATATAAATTATAATACAAGAATTAAGAATATAAGTATAAAGTTTATAAGTAATTAAGTATATGATAAATTGATAATATAGTATGCTATACAGTAGAATACAAGCGTACAGTATTATATCTTCAGATTACAATAGTGTATAACTATATTTCTATATTATGGTACATTACAAATTTGTATACAACTATTTTCGTAGTGAAATAAAGTAGTGTTACATACTTATATTAGTATATAATTAGCATGTAACATATTATAATAGATAACCTCTACTGAACATCAGATGATATAATGAGTATGATACATATTTTGGACGTCTGAGAAAAAGCAGGCTGAACCGGGTGCCCAGAGCAGAGCCTGAGACGGCCTCTCAAGTGGGCTAAGCATAAAAAAGCAACAGTTTTATTTACTGCTGCCTAAGGGCCAAACTAAGCGTTCAGGCCTTTCGGCCTCTCGGGAAGCTTTTCAAAACACTGGATATTATTTTATTTATGCTAGACGCAGGAAGATTCATTTTTTTTTAAGAGAGCTATAAGAGGCCACCTATCTAATTACTTCTCCACAAGGTTTTTGTAGTAGAATACAATGAGGTAGAAAATTTGGCTATATGCTAAATCCAAATTAGTAAAGAGGGCCTGAAATCTTGCGATGTGCTCCTAGAAGGGGGCACTCTTTGAGCTAGCATTAGATTTCCTGTCTTACAGGCGATCTTGTCTTTTGACTTCTGTCACATTGGAGGGTATAACACAGTCTAGGCCTTATTCAACATTGGGCTAGGTTTTGAAGTTCTTTGGTTTTTTTATACGTCCAATCATTTCAAACTGGACAGATTGCATAGTTAAGATCTTAACCCAACAAATTGATCTACTTATCTAAATGAACATTGTTTTTTTATTATCCTTGTTATTTGGCGCTCAGCTAATTGCATAATTTAGCTATATTATCTGTATTGTTCAATTAAAATGTCAATTTAGGTAAGGTCCAGACATTATTAGTAACATTACCAATTACTAGTTCATGCATTTTGCAAAATCTCAATGCCAATTTCTGATGTTCAACAATTTTGACAAATGTTGCAACATGAATTTTGAAATTTCCAAAATTTTGATACCTTTTTGCATATTAATTTAAAGAAACAAAATACACCTGCTGTTGTGTTTTTAGTTAGAGATGAACTACTACTTTGAGAGGCTTTTTAGCTCAGATCTATGGCATCCTAAACGCTACCCTGCTTCTACCATCAACTTCTACTTCTTCCTTGCATTAGTATTTACAACAATTAATCCCAAACTCAGTGATGTGCAACAGTATAAGTTGTAGATTTACCCAAAATGAAAGACACTATAACTTAAATCCTCAGATCTGCCAAAAAAATCAAAAATTATTCTGCACCCACAAACTGCTATAAACTTCTTAAATATAGAGGTATCTCACAAACTTGCAACAAAGTTACCCCCCTAAACCCTACCCTGCTTCTACCACCAACTTCAACTTCTACCCCCCTTGCACTAATATTTACACAATAAATCTCAAACTCAGTGATGTACAACAATAAATCTACCCCCCTTGCTTCTACCACCAACTTCAACTTCTACCCCCCTTGCACTAATATTTACACAATAAATCTCAAACTCGGTGATGTACAACAAGTACAAGTTATAGTCTATCCAAATTGAAGGATCTAGAGGTATTGCATAGACTTCTGTCAAAGTTACCCCTAAACCCTACCCTGCTTCTACCACCAACTTCAACTTCTAACCCCCTTGCACTAATATTAACAACTCTAATTGAATAGCATAACCCAACATTCAAGAGTTCTATTCTTTTTTTATTCACATCAAGAAACTCCCCTCCCCCGTTGCGCATGTCCAATAAATGAAATTTTAGGTTAGATGAGTGTAATTTTGTCTATACACTGCGCTTTAAAATTTTGGTACGCTAATTCTTTCTTTTTGGCATTAAAATTGCCAAGACACGTTTATAATAGCCATATACAAATATCTGCAATCCCCAAGCCCCCGTCTTACACATGCTTACACGTATGCCCTTCACCCAACATATTCAGTATTCATGGCATAAATAAGTGTCTGTGTCCATATATTGTGCTTGTGGGATATCATAGTTACTTTATTTATTTCTTCACCAAAATTGGCATTAAAATACTCATCTTGGCTAATTTCCTCCGAGCACGCATGTGGCCAAACATACATCCAGTATATGATATTACAGAAGAAAATACATGCAAGAATGTCTGTAGAGTGTAGATATAGTGAACTTTTGGGGTTCGTTTTTCATTTCATCATCGAAAATTGGCAAAGGATTGCATCCATAGAAATTTTCCGCCAATGTTTGTTTCAATGTAAATCAAAAAGCCAAATATAGACACTTTCCTTCACTCTTGACCGAACCACATATGGGAATTCAGTGGCTAAAATGAACCATGGCCGCATATACGGCCGTATAGACGCATATAAGGCCGATTCGTCCCCAATTTTTTTATGGAAAAACTGCTAAGCTGGCAATTTTTCAACATCACCCCCTATTCTTCATATAACTAAAACCATCACCTACATTTAGCCTACCTTCTGCTTTCATTTCCTCTTTTGCATTACATTCATCTATGATTGTTATACATTGAGCTCATTATTGCACATTTGTATGTATTTAAGAGGTGTTAGATTGCATATTTGCATGATTGCATCTAGAAGATGTAGTTCTACAAATTATATTTGTAAAATATGATTATTGTATATTTATATATATATATATATATATATATATAATAATAATTAAATAATAAAAAAATCGAAAACCACATATACTTCCGCATATACTCCCGCATACCACATATACTCTATTCAGTGACCTCTCTGAACGTACAACGCATACTGTTTTTTAAAACCATGCTCAACACATGTTGACCCCCCCACACACTCTCTCTCTCACACACGCATACCGAATACATTATGCTATTGCATAAATACATCATACATGTATTCATGTATGTAGATAATTTGGGATTGAGTACATGAATTCATTTCATGATCAAAATGGTAATGAGTTCCTATTAAAAAGTTGCATCAGAAATGGCATCCTAATTTAAAAAAAAAAAACCTTCCTTATTATGGACTATAGTAAGTTAACCCCCAAGGGCCACCAGAACACCTGGGATTCCATTTTTTTTCTAGTAAACTCAGCAGCCACCAGTATCAGTCAATCACAGCCTACTGTCATCCACCATCACCTCAGTGTGCCGATATAACTTGTACAAAGTCAGCATAGACGTCCAGGAGGTCTGGCCAAAGAAGCATAGCTTCAGAAACATTGGATTTTACAAAGAAAAGTCTTTGACAACCTACCATCTTGAACATGGTATATGGATTCAAAGTTGTTTACAATTCAATTTACCAACTATTGAAGTTGAAGTTACAAAGAAAACGAAATTTTCATCACGAGACTTTAAGAAAAGTGAAAATTTCATCAGAAATGGTTTTGTATGTAAGGAAAATTTGTTGAAAACGTTAAGAATGTTGCCAAGCAACTCTAACCTAAAGCCATTATGTAACACAAAACACGCGTCCCAAAGCCAGCATCGGCATCTGGAAGGTCTGGCCAAAGAAGCATAGCTTCACAAACATTGGATTTTACAGAGGATTGCCTTTGACGGCCTACTATTTTGAACACGGTATAAGAACTCAAAGTTGTTTAGAATTCAATAAACCAAGTATGGAAGTAGAAGTTAGAAAGAAATCGAGAATTTTTTAACAGACTTCAAAAAATGCAAATTTTATTACAAATTTTCGTAGTATTAAGAAGTTTGGTTGAAAAATCAAATGGTCCTAAAGATGACGAAATTTGGTATAAAACATAAATGCTGCAATCCAACTCTAACCTAAAGCCATAATATAACAGTAACACAAAACACACATCTCAAATGTACACAAAACCAAGATTCACCAGATTACCTATTTGTAAGACAAAAGTTGGGTGCAAATGTTGTCAAAGACATCTTTGAAATTTGTGTAGAATAGTGGAAAAAATGTTTCTCAGCTTAGCAAAAGACTTAATTTCAGAAGGAGAGCACAGATCTAAGAAGGCTGGATAGGGTTTGTAGCTAAAACTCAAGATGTTAAATCCCTTGATGATGTCAACATCCTTTACAGGTCAATCACATTCAGAATTAGGATGCTGGCCCATCATGTGGAACGGGCTACACTTGCGTCTGCTAAAATTAGGATTGATGTTCGAATCATATATAGGTTTCATTATGATTGATGTTTGTATCTGCATAGGTTTCAACATTGACGACCCTGGACATCAAAAAAGGAATCAAGCAAAACCTCATCATAAACCATGATTTTTTTATTTCTAGTCCCAACGGGTGGTGTACCCTTTGGTCAACACCAGCCAATTAGCTGCTAGGGCGTCATTTTCGTTACTTTAATGAAATGCTAAAAGCAATGGGCTACCTATGAACCGTTGACGACCCTGGACATCAAAAAAAATTGAGCAAAAACCTCATCATAAACCATGATTTTTTATATTTCTAATTCCAACTGGTGATGTACCCTTGGGTGAACACCATCCAATTAGCTGCTAGGGCATCATTTTGATTACTTTAATGAAACGATTCTAGAAGCAACGGGCTTCCTATAAAAAGTAGCAAACTCATAATAAGCAATGATGTGTAGCCAAGCAAACCCATCCATTCTTTCTAACATACACATTCATCAAACATTGTTTTCATAAATATTTCCAGAAATACTGGGATGAAAATTATAATACTAGACCGATTCTACGCAGTTCACTGAAGTTGTGCCTTTAAAAAGATATATGAAAATCATGAAAGTTTAGCAGCAACCATATGTAGATGTTCTACGATAAGAAAGACCACGTCAGGTCTCAAGAGATGCAAGAACACAGGTTTGGTAGAGAGACTTACAATAACAGACATGCCTATACAGTAACCCAGCCAAACTTTCTTATAAGTACTGTATAAATTAGCTGCTTAGAAAAGTACTCGAATCAATCAGTTACAAGCCTTGTATAAATAGTTGAAGTTAACATTCTCCCTCAAAGCATTGCCTATTGCACAGGAACATAGTTGTGTTCTCAGAACAGTTTCAGATATAATATTAGAATACATACAATCTAATATGGAAAAACTCGTGGGCAAAAGATTCCCATCAAGAATCAGACAATGTCTATTTAACCAGAACCACCTGGTATTTTACGAACTCGATTCAATATGTAGTATCGACTCCAGAGATCTTAGGCTGTCTTTAATAAGATTAACAATCCTTTATTTTAATCATGATCTGCTTATTCCTCATCGGCATATAATTATATGCCACCTAGATTATTTATATGGTACTGGGTGTTGCACTTTTTGTACAAAGGTGTTCCTTGTCTTAGTGTTAAAGTGAACATCTTCATAGACTTCATGTGTACACAACCAGCTAATATATCCTTCATTCATTCTCCTAACACTACTGGAGTCACATGAACGAACAGGCACAAGTATCTAATCTATCACATCCCATACAAAGAGTCGCAATGTCTATAAACCCTAACTGGACAAAAAAATTAAAGACTCAGGTGTCTACTGTCTACATCTCTTGAGTAAATGTCCATATTAAACAGCCAACTGAAGCATTTAATATAGCACACACTATGCATCATCTAAGCATTGTCTTCTTCATTCTACTGTTGAATCAATTTGGTGAACTCGTCTTCTACTGATATGCAACGAATCATTGAACAGGTAGGCAAAACACAATAGAGCTAAAACAAATCGTTCACCTCAAACCCTAAAACCATAACATTCCACATCCTCCAACTGAAAGATGGATTTCCTAAGATCAGTCTGCAGCCCAGAGGACATCACACCAGAAGCTCAGCCCAAGGCTGCAAGCCTCAATCAGACCAAGAAGGTGATCTTACATCTAATTGGTGATGCAATTGAAGCGCATTAACGGCTTCAAGCAAGAATATTAAACGATTCGGCCGGCATAAAATTTATTATCATAGAGGCCTTGAAAAATAGATCAAACACCAACCAGAAGTACACAGGCAAAGTATATGATTCAATATCCTCAATAGAACATGAATGCCAGAAGTATGACTGAAAAAGTTATAAGAGGACAGCGTCAAAGTTTTATAGTGCTTTAGCCATTCAACCCATTAAGTAAATAACAAAGTCAGCACAATTCCATAAAAATTTAGAAAGATGTCCAATTTAAAAGAACGGTTTCAGTAACAATTTGGAACAAAATCCTATAAGTAAACAAAAGAGTGCATATTGGTATGGCCTGCAACCATGGAACAAAATTTCGATCGATATTGTGAAATTTCGAGCGAAATTTCCGATTTTTTTCCAATCGGACATCGAAACGCTGGTACGCAGAGATTGGTCCGTCATTTCGCGAAAATTTCGACCCTAGGTGCGAAATTTCGCAAAAGAGGGTGAAATTTCGCAGCAAAAAGGCCAGTTTGGGCCATAATTTCGCGAAATAGTACAGAAACACAACTTAAATTTTGAGAAATTTGTTCCTAAGGCTGCTAATACTACATCTTGGGTATTTTGGCAATTGTTTTTTAATCTCTTGCTTCTAAAGCCTATTTTTCTTAATTCTAAGGCATGTTTCCCCTATCTCTAGACCATCTATACATTACCTTCATCAATTTTGAGAAATTTGTTCCTAAGGCTGCTAATACTACATCTTGGGTATTTTGGCAATTGTTTTTCAATCTCTTACTTCTAAAGCCTATTTTTCCTAATTCTAAGGCATGTTTCCCTTATCTCTAGACCGTCTATACATTACCTTCATCAATTTCTACACTCCTCTATAGAGATATGGAGAAATACTCCGAAAATAACAAAGTTCTTTCGAGGATCTATGTATAAATGTCCCATGTAACCTTGTTAAATGTGAACATTAGACTTGTACAACTTGTAGTTCGTAAGTTTGTAACTTGTAATTGTAAGTTATACGTTCTAAGTTGTAACTTGAAGTTTTTAACAGTCTAACTGTCTAGCAGACTTGCCATTTCTGATCATTTGTGCACTCACTCATCAAGACATGGATCCCACCCTAACCTCTAAACATATAACTTTATTATATAATCCAGTGTATCTGTGTCTAAACATTGTGTATGCAAAATTTCATAATTTAATTCCTTCATTTTGTCATCGAAATTCTGTCGAAATTGTTCGGCTTCCTTCACTTACAAATGTGGGAGACCCCCCCACACACACATCCAATATGAAATGTTATTGCATATTTGAGTAGATCTTGGTGATTAGATCGTCCTGGTAAACTTTCATGATTTAATTCACTTATTTAGTCGTCGAAATCGTTAGGGCCGTAAATATCGAAATTTTGGTCAATTTCTGTTTCTGGGCCATCGGACACGGCATCGAAATCGGATATTTAATTCTATGCCTGCAACTGAAAGATGGATTTCCTAAGATCAGCCTGCAGCCCAGAGGACATCCCACCAGAAGCTCAGTCCAAGGCTGCAAGCCTCAATCAGACCAAGAAGGTGATCTTACATCTAATTGGTGATGCAATTGAAGCGCATTAAGGGCTTCAAGCAAGAATATTAAACGATCCTGCGGGCATAAAATTTATTATCATATAGGCCTTGAAAAATAGATCAAACACCAACCAGAAGTACACAGGCAAAGTATATGATTCAATATCCTCAATAGAACATGAATGCCAGAAGTATGACTGAAAAAGTTATAAGAAGACAGCATCAAAGTTTTATAGTGCTTTAGCCATTCAACCCATTAAGTAAATAACAAAGTCAGCACAATTCCATAAGGATTTAGAAAGATGTTCAACTTAAAAGAACGGTTTCAGTAACAATTTGGAACAAAATCCTATAAGTAAACAAAACAGTGCATATTGGTATGGCCACGTAGAAATTACTTTAAAGGATTTTCCCAGACAAAGCCAGATAGATTACCAAGGAAAATTCAGAACCTTGGACTGATGCTATAGATATAGCAACAATTAACTTTCAGGCATGCATTGGTGGGGACTCCCCAAAGGACCCTATAACCAAAAACAAGGTGGTAGGTAAACCCAAGCAATGACACATTAGAACTGGTACAAACCGGGTAGGGGGGTATGCAATCATGGTCAACATGTACCAATTTGCCCACAAGGTGTGGTGCCGTGGTGATCCAACCATGGCGTTGCATGGGAGGAATTCAATTTAATTCCTGTCTTTCCCAGTGGGTATTGAGGTTTGCACCTTCCCACAATGCATTACAGCATTGTGTTTGAATAGTGGCTTGCACCCACTATTTTGCTCCCCCTTTCCCGTATTGGGCCTCCACGAGATTATGGGGTCCCAGGGGGGGGGGACTTCACCCCCTTTGGGTTTCTATAAATAAGAATTAACTTGATCGCTAAATTGGGGAAAGTAAACAAGGATATAATTCACAAATCTAAAGTTTCCTTTATAGTAAGACTTACTTCTGGAACAACTAAGCGAGAAATGCTGGCATAGAGAAGATCTATAGATATTCCTCGGAATTTAAACTTCATCACAGGAACATGAGCATCGGGAACAGGCTGTAGCTCGGACACTTCTTCCATAGCAGCTAACATATCATGTAAAATAAGAAAGAAGTCTTCCTGCACACAGAGCGTATAGTGCATGTAAGCAAAAGATATATTCGGACAGAGCTACATAAATGCACTACATGGAAGTCGAGCAGTCAACTCGACAACTGACCTCCCGACCAACATAGGATGGACCAACACAAAGAGTATCTATGTCAGCACCCGGACCATGAACCTGTTGAATAAAGAAACCTTGCAGCATGGTGGTCAATACTTCTATGCAATTAATCATGAGCAGAAGTAGCGAACAACTTTCCTCCTCTTCTAGAAATGCTTATTGAGCAGAAAAATCTAGGGACTTGAATTGGAGAAATCAAAAAAAAAGGTCTTAAGAACTCTTTAGGACTACAGAGTCAAGAAAATGGTGCTTCATTTGTACACCAACTTATAAAAGACTTCAACAAAAACAATGGCATTTAAGAGGCTGTGAATATCACCAGATAAGGGAGAGGGAAAACGCCATTCTATATCACTTTTCTATAACAAATCAACTCAAATGTATTAAAGGAATCCCGCGATTAATTAAATAATCCATGGACGGAGCAGGTATTTTCCCAAAAGAGCTATCCATCCAAATGTCAGTAAAAGAAACATACCTATTATTATGCTATTGCTGTTCGTACTAATCTAACAAATGATTCTGAGATTGACAGTAGCTAGGTTTTCCCAGATATTGTGCGACATACAAATTTCATTATCAGTACATAACCTCAGCCTTCAGAATCTTCTCTCAAATTAAGACTCTCCCTCTACAAATGAGTAGGAATGGCTAGTAGCTGCAAGGAATAATGGAGAGATGGATAATTTAGAGTAACCAGTGAAGGAGGGCACCAACTTGTCGGGAGAAAGACTAAGCAAGCCGAAGTGGGGTAATTAGCATGCCAAACAGCCAAACCAAGATTGAATCAATTCCCCTTACAATCTATATTTATCCTCCTCGGTCTTCTTCTTCTTCCACAAGTTTAAATCAATTCTCCTTTCATACAAGGGGCAAGCAGGATGAGAAACATGAAGTTAGCAACATAAGACAAGGAGAGAGGAAAAGAACAGTATAAGCAATGGTGTGCCATTGACAGGGAGTCAAAGCACGGTACTTGGTCTAGTAGGCCGGTTCACAAACCCAGACTCCCAACACTTTGAACCTCAGGCTCACCTGCAGCCATGGCCGACATAATACTGACACAAAATCAGATATATGTATAGAAAGGAACCAAGTGCCAACTTATGTTGAACAGCTTCAGGATCAATATAGTTGGAAGAGATTTCCATTTGAAACCCAAACGTATAAGCATTGCGTAGAAAAAATGTTTCACAGAATACCTGAAGCATAACTACAAATAGAAATCCAAACATAGAAAGTATCTCGCAGAAAAATTGATTCACGGGAATAACTGAAGCATAACTGCAGATAGAACAAAAAAATATCCAATTTCAGAAAAACAATTGAAGACATGCTGTTCCCTCTCCTTATTACAAAGACATCATTAAACCAAATAATCATCTATTGCACCCTAATGGGTGTAGAATACCTAAGAAAAAACCTAATCTGTGAACTTCTTATCGATGGCTTTGCTCCTTACTTTGCCCTCTGTCAGATACTCCATCATGCCCATAGAAATTATACTTCGAGGGGATCTCCCACACTTTGCTAACACAAGTTGTCAGCTGTTAGACAAATCTCTACATCATGTTTGCAACGAATCAGCCACAGAAGGAATCTAATTTTGTAAAACGCCAAACTGCTGATGATTCGCTTTCATGGGCACTAACGATTGGCAATGAAAACTTCGGATGATGGATTCATTGTTTATTTTCTTGAGAAATCAAGTGAAGTCAAGAACAAGGGAAAAAGGCAACCCCATACACACAACTCGGTAAGGAATGTCAAGAACCTTAATCACCTCTGGACAACTACGCTGCAAAACTGAAGCTGGATTTTGTTGCTTCTGGCTTGACTCTAGACAATTAAACTCTTGGCTGAACCTCACTCAAACCCAACAAGGAAACTGATCCAAAAAACAGCATAAAACGTTTAAAAAAGAAATATGATCTACTTACCCAGTAATGACAGCCGCCAAAGCCAATAGTAGCAGTACAGTCGTCAGTGTGGTTCCTGGAAGCCATTCCTGCAGCCGCTAAGGCCTACTACTTGGCCTGCTGGTCCCAACTGAGCCGTGACTTTTGCTAAAGGAAAGGCAGGGGTGTGTAGCTGCCGGCATCGGAATGCCATCAGGGATGGAACCCTGGCTGTGACCGACCCCTCGTGAATACAGACAGGACAATAAAAGAAGTAACAGGTGTAACCACCAGCATCTCTTGGGAGGTAGCGGCAAAGAAGAGAAAACGGAGAGGCTATTAAAAAAGGAAGAGACTCAATACTAGGATCACAGACCAGGTGTTACGATGAACAGAGCCAAGACAGCCATGACAGAAAGGGCTTACCAGTTAACACTGAGGCTAAAAGATCAACAAGGTGTTATCTACCTAGCTCAAAGGATCAATGCATAGCAAGGGATGGTGGCGTCCAACATATTAACTTTAGCCCACCCAAGTCCAAGCGAACTCCCAGCAAGATCTACATATCTCAACTATAAACCCGTTTTAACTGTTAGTAAAGCATCATTTGCAGTTTGGGACGAGTCAAGACAGATCATGTGATGTAAGTCAGGTCTATCCGCTACTGCCACCCTAGACAAGAAGCTTATAGTGATCGGGAATCATGTTGCTAGGGAGAAATAAATAAACCTAATTTGTTAATCAATTTAATATTCAACTCTAGTCTGAACTAGGTATTTAAAACTAATAACTCAAACCTCCAGGGCTACGAATTATAACTAATGACTCATAGCCCCTAATGACTCTTGTCAGTTGCGTAGACTGCCAATTTCACAAGACCTATATAAACAACTAAAATTTTCCTTCAAATAAAATATCAAAAGCTTGAAAGTTTATAAATAAGTTCAAAAGTAAAAAAAAACTAATTTATATCATAACAAGCAATAAAATTTATTCAGGCACTCTTGGGGGTCTTTGGGCCTGAACATAAGCTGAATACAGAGCCTGTCCTACATCCTTGGTTATGACTTTTAATTTAATTCGTAAGTTCTATCAAGCAAACAAGTAAAAAAAAAAAAAAGTAGTGGTGGGATAATGGCGGTATAAGTTTCTTGCAGTTTGTATCATTATAGTAATATGTTAAGTGTAGGAATTGATATGAGAAAAAAAAATAAGTGTAGGCCCTTGTAAATTACACATGTTTTATAGAAAATTATATATGCTAGTTATTGTTTATTACCAATTTATGTACATTTCTTGAGTCTTTAGTAGTCATGTCACGTTGAGCAACAAAGAAGTGTATGTAAATTTGGCCAAAGGTACCAGCAACAAATAAGTTGAAGTTGCAATGTAAGGTGAAAAATTGATCCTAAAAAGGTGATCTCTTCGAATTGATGTTTCAAAGTTTCAAGCGTGTAGTAGATCCATCAATGATTCTGCAAGCCGATAAGGCCAAGACTCATGGAGATGCAAGGATGACAAAATTTAAAACTAACAATGAAAAAAGAAAACGACAACAGCAACACAGAACCACAAACCTACTGCACACTGTGTGAAATAATAGGAAAGGCGTGTTCACTAGATTCAATTTGAGGGCAAAGAATTCGCTGAAAGCATACAAGTTTACCTTTACTAAAGAAGATGGATGGTTCAGTCTTTTTTTGTTGCTTATTTATTTCCAAATTGCTTCATAAAGTGAATTAAACATCATGCGACATATAAGTCATATATTAGAACTGTACAACTAAAATTCGAGTATAATTTTATTGTAACATGAGATTAATCATGTCCTAAAAGTAGGAGAACTTCATTTGGATTGTACTAAGTATAGATACTAACAAAATGAGCTATATACAAGTAATCAATATAAAGAATATGCGCATAATTCAATATTCAATATGAAGCAGCTTTTAATAACAATTAATCATAGGCTAATATTGCAGTGAGTAAGTAATTAGAAACATTGATGATATTGGAGAAGGTAAGAAATAATAAGAATCAATTCAGTAAACATTAAACTATATACTTATCGAGAAAACATGGGGAGAAAACCAAATATGTGAAGTGGGGGAAGAGAATGTAATTGTAATGACCAATAGTAGATTCATAAAAAATTACTGTAAAAAAAATTATCACAGCCATTGGATTTTGGAAAGCGCCGATTAATGGGTAAATTGACCCTGGACCAATTATAGGACCGGTTAGGCATATTTGGAGTGGTACACCTGCCGAACCGATTATTCGGCCAATTTTCCCAACACTATTCCTACCAAGGTGATGATGTTCGTATACACTAAATTGAAGCCGTCATACTACGCCAGATGGATATGACTAAAAAGATGGTGCCGTGAAATCTATGACTGAACATAAGTAGTGACACAATTCAGTTCATGCAATGTAACGGTATAATCTGAGATCAGAGACAATCATTGGAGTTACCCCTAGACGATATGATCCAAAAGTGAATATCACGGCGTTTGCTTCTTCGACCATTTGATCTGTGTATCCTCTCAGGCGAGTCAAGTGTTTCACCCAATCTTTGACAACCTAAATACAATGAACAGAATAAAAACTTGTTTAGATAAAAATCCGCTTCAAAAACCTTATCATACACACACAGACACCAAAAAAGAAAAGCAGGAGCTTTGCACTTTACAACAGCTTTATTTCAATAAAAGTCAAGACAAGCATTCACTACAACCGTCAGGAGAGAGAGCACACACTGATCCACTCACTACAAGAAGTAGTGTCAGGAGAGAGAGCACACACTGATCCACTCACTAAAAGAAGTAAAACATAACACTTTATTCCCAACTACTTCACAAGCAGAATTGAAATGCCTACCTGGTTGATCTCCCCTAGAACTTCCTCCCTCATGATGGCTTCCTCCTTGCTCTCATAAAGACCAGCCTCCACCAGAAACTGGTACAAAACAAAGGACATGCAACAACAATAAGCCTTGAAAGTGAACCGAGTGGAAGTAAGTCACAACAAACATAACGCACAGTGCTGGGATAAGCACCTTCTGGAGCTCGACAGTTCTCTGCAAATCCTGCTCGGTGGGCCCAGCTGTAGAGATAGGATTGGTAATGCCAAACTGCCTCACGGTCTGAGGTGGAGGAGAACTGCTGAACGGCTCTGGGATAGCCATCTTAAGAAAAACGAATCAACTCTTCGGTACCACCCTCCTTAATTCCACAAAAAGGAGCTTCCTTGCCCAAAAAAATTTCAGCTCTTATCCAGTAAATAACGGAGATTCTACTTCCGAGTGTTATCAGAGAAGTGGGGGGACTCCTCCTCACAGAAAATCTACAAAAATGATCTGACCATCAGAGACGAATTCTCAGGGCTTATATACCATACCCAGCAGTCTCAGAGATGGGCCGGTCAATCTCAATCAGCAAGAGTAGTGATTTTTGACTCCCTGGCACGAAGTATAAAGATCCCAGATCGAGGCCCAATGTGGGCGTGCCGCCGTATACTCAGCTGCCGCAAGTGACCCCAACCCCTCGAGAACGAGTCGAATCGCCGTAGTAAGATCCCGTCACTAGATTGCTGCGACAGGGGCCAGCCAGACGTATATGGAACACTCAACACCGCCGCTCAGGCTTCCCTAACACTTACTTGATCACAGCCTTAAACCTCTGAATACTCACCGGAGGATGGATGTCCCGCAGACGAAGAGACAAGATCCCTAATTTTTTTTTTTTAAATAGAAGAGAATACCCTGACTTGTTGGAGTCGGCTAGAACAGCAAGCACTGCTTTCCTCGGGGAAGAGAGAGGGGGGGAGGGGGGCTCTCAAGCGTCACTTCCAGGCGACCGCGACCGCCACGGCCTCTCGGCTAGCAATTGAGGAACTCTGAAGGGAAGAAAGGAGGAAGGTAGGAGAGCTAGGAACACTCGACCGCAAATCCAAAAACCAGCGTGCGGGGCGCGAGATCGCAATCTAACAGTGGCGCCTCGCGCCCACAGGATTTTCAGGAAAGAGGGTAGGGGGGGGGAAAGCGATCCGGAAGCTAAATAGCCGCACGGATCCGGTGTACGAGGAGCGACACGGGGAGGAGGAAACCCTAAAATCGAGTAATAAGGATCACCGGCGAGCGTGGGTGAGAGAGGGAAGTGAGAGGAAGGGTGCGCGGTAGCGGGGAATGGGAGGAGAGGAGGGTGCGGAAAACGGTAGTTTGGTAGGGGCCGAAGGAGAGGGATGGAGGAATAGGGAGGAAACTGGGGTTATTGGTGGGAGGTGGTTCTGGAATCCGGACTCTCCAGCTGCCACCACACCGTCCCTACTAGCCCTCCCCACTTCGCTACAGACTCTCTCTCTCTCTCCTCCAGACTGTCTATCTGACTATCTCCCCCTACCCCGCCAGTTTTCTTCCTTTCCTTGGGTTTCTTCCTACTTTTCTCATTTTATTTATACTCGTTTTTGCCGGCCAGCTGGGTTGGTATGGGTGGAGTCGTGACTCATGAGCTCCGGAACGGAGATAAAATCATGGATATTTTTCAGATCGGACGGTGCGGAAACGTGGGGCCGTCGTGCGGGAAATAACCATCCTAACGGAATGGCGCCATTGTAAAACGTGGGGCCGCATTGTGCGAATAGACGGGGTAGTAGCATAACTGTGCGGTTATCGTGATGAGATCATGCCTTCCCTGCCCTAACCATGCAGATCAATTACACCTATAATGGGAATTGGTTCATATGCACGCATGGGAGAGTCTCCTTGTATGTATAGCTTCCCCCTCCCCTAATCTCACGACGACACATGTCAAACATGTACTTACTTCTAAGTGCTGCGGCTGTGTCTTTTTACGGGATAGTTATTAATTCTTTTGCCGTCGTCTCTCCATCCACATGCAATACATTTTGTGTTGTGTTATTCCGTACCAGATAATTAATTTCATTTGATTATATGCCCCCCATCATCCTATATGCATTTATAGCAATTATTAAAGAGTTAAGACAGCACTTTCACGTTGCCTCACATGCATGTCATTAAATTCCCTTCCTGGGTTTTAAAATTTCAGAATTAAACAATAACATACAAAGTTGCACTACCTATAGCTTAAGTTTTAGAATCCACTTTTATTTTTTAACAAATACCTCTCTCTCCATCTTACGTTTACGTAAACAAGATGGGTTCTAAATCAGCCCCCCGCCGTTGGGGGTTCTATCCTGTACCCTCGTCCCTTTCTCTTTCGCTCGAGTTTTGCTTCCCCCGGCAATGTGTTGCGCAAAGAGTGGTGCGGCGGGATGCATTTGCCACGGGCTTTGGCTTCTTTGACCAACGTTCTCGGTAGGTTTGCTGGTCTCCCTCGCCTCCCACCTTCTAAGTCTTCTCGACATGGAGGTCGGCTTCCTTGAGTACGGAGCGCGGTTGCGGCTAGAAACTCGATTCGGAGGATCTAACCAACCTCTTCGACGTTGTTGTCCCCCAATAGACCTTGCTATCTACACCACTCAGGGTTGAGTCATTGGATTCGCAGCCTCCATTGGATCTATCCATCGAACAAAGTATGGACATCAATCAGCGATGAAGGAGGCTACCCAACCACCTATGGATCCTCTAGGTAGGCTTCAAGTCATCAGTGAGAGGAGCCAGATTGCAGGAAGTGGCTAAGTTGAAGAACGCTCTCATAGTGAGTAGGCATCGTGTTGGGACATGGGAAGAGTTTGTATGTTGTTTGGCTCGTGTCATTGGAGTTTGAGAGATAGTTAGACTCCCAGGACTTGGTGTTTCTTGCCTCGGAGAGGGATGTTGCCAAGGCACTTGAGGAAATGCCACCCCTATTTCTTCACATGGAAGTTTCCATCAAAAGAGCGGCCCTTGTTGATTTGGGGGACCATAAAGAAAATGTTTGGGTTTGTTAGAATAAAGGAACAGCATGTGCATGATGCCTGCGATGCGGCTCACAATATCCCAAGCGTCGTCTGTTGTTTATGTCAGAATTGTATCTAATGCTATCTATCGTGTATTAATGGCAATGTAAACATTGATTGTTATAAATGAAACCTCTCCCTCCTTGTTAACTACAAGAGTGGAGACACATATCAATTCAATCTGTTTGCAATCCTTACATGGTATCAAAGCCACTCTAGCCTTAACCGGCCCTTCCTCTTCCTCGCCTTTCCTATCATCTTCAACCTTCGTCCTTCGCCTCTTCTATCCCTAACTAACAAATGGCTGCTGCCGAATCCTCCAACAATGTGTCTATCTACCCATACCCTGTAGGCCTCAAGATCACCAACTTTCTCTCGATTAAACTCAACTCAAACAACTTCCTACTCTGGGCATCACAAGTCAAGAACCTTGTTGAATCTTGTTGCCTTGAAGGCTTCCTTGATGGAACCGCAGCACCCCCACCTGATGTCATCCTTGATGAGTCAGGTCTACCCGATGTTAATCCTCGCCATAAGGCTTGGACACGCACTGACAGATTGCTGAAAGGGTGGATATCCAGCTCCCTCACCGAAGAGGTGATGGGAGACATCATTGGTTTCTCCACCTCACATGAGGTCTGGACAACACTCAACAAGAAATTTTCTGAAACTTCCCAATCCAGGGAGTTCGAACTGAAGTCACAACTACGGACCTTCACCAAGGGCAACGATTCTCTGCCCGACTACCTGAGAAAGTTCAAATCACTGTGCGACCAGCTCAATGCTATCGGCCATGAAGTCAATGAACAGGAGAAAGTTTTCACCTTACTCAACGGCTTAGACGGCAATGACTACGAAGGGTTTGTGGTCTCCATGCTCAAACCCCCTATCCCTTCCTACACTGACTTAATTCCTCTTCTTTAAGATTTCGAACGCCGGAAAACTCAACGCGGCTCTCCTGCATTGGTCTTCTATTCAAATCGCTCCGCCGCTGAACCACGGCCTGACCATCATCGCACACAGCAGCCCTCTCACAACAGCTACGCCAGCCGTGGATGCATCTATGCTAGAGGACGGGGCCGTCATCAACCCTTCCATCACACTCCAGGTCTTCTCGGAAATGGACCGCATCACAACACCACTCCAACTCCTTCTCAAGGGCGCGGCTTCTCCTCGCCCATCCTCAGCAATCAATCCAGCTCCACAACTCATATGTGCCAAATTTGTGGCAAGCGTGGCCACACTGCTATCAAGTGTTGGCATAGATTTGATAACAACTATCAACACCCATCAGTTCCCCCATCTCTCGCTGACAACACCAGCTCCGCCTTGGCAGCTCTTCATATCCATGAAGTTGATCCGTCAGCTTGGCATATTGATTCGGGTGCTACATACCACATAGCACAGAACGCAGGTAATCTCGACAACCTTCGAGTCTACAAAGGACGGCATTCCATAATGGTTGGCAATGGGAACTTTCTACCCATCTCCCACACTGGTGACACCGTCATTCACAATCTCGCCCTTCTTCCTCTTCAAGACATCCTCGTGGTTCCTGAGATTAAACGCAACCTCTTATCTGTTTCCAAACTCACTTCTTCTCTCCCGTGCTACTTCATCTTCACTAACGACTCTGTTCTGATTAAAGACTCCCGGACGCATCAACTGCTGGCCCGCGGGGTCTGCAATAGGGGAGTCTACTACCTTCCGGACTCCTTCACCATGGCCCTATTCTCCAATCGCTGCGTGAAGACCTCCGGCGACGTCTGGCATCGCCGTCTTGGACATCCAAATCAAGTTGTTCTTCGTCATCTTGTGCAACAAAAACTAGTTCCAAGTATTTCCTTTTCTGATCATCACTGTAATAACAATGAGTTAAGCAAAAGCAAGCATCTTCTTGTAACTCATAGTCACTCCCGAGCTAAGTTACCATTTGCTTTATTGCACTGTGATATTTGGGGCAAAGCACCTGTACCGTCTACTCATAATTTTCATTATTATGCGATTATCACCGACGATTTCTCCCGCTTTAACTGGATTTTCCCATTGCAATACAAAAGTGATTTCAGTTCCGTATTCATATCTTTCTGTCAAATGGTTTCCACCCAGTTCAACACCTCCGTGAAAGTGTTTCAGAGCGATGGTGGTGGTGAATTCGTCAATACCACCCTACAACAGTTCTTCCAAACCACTGGCATCTTACATCAGATCTCATGCCCACACGATCCATCGCAAAATGGTGTTGTTGAACGCAAACACTGTCATATCACTGAACTTGGTTTAGCCATGATGTTTGAAGCTTCTGTTCCAAAGCAATACTGGTGTGAAGCTATTTCCACAGTAGCTTATCTAATTAACCGGATTCCGACTCCCACCTTACAGATGAAAACACCCTTTGAAATTCTATACGGCAAACCCCCATCCTATAACCATCTTCGCACCTTTGGTACACTTTGCTACCCTTATCTCCACGATTACACCACTGATAAACTAGACCCTCGCTCTCTTCCTTGTGTCTTCATGGGGTATAGTTCTCAATACAAGGGTTACAAATGTCTCCACCTTCCATCCAAACGACTGTACATCACCAAACATGTAGTCTTTGATGAAACCCAGTACCCCTTCTCCGCAAATTGCCTCACCAGATCACGTTCATCCACTGACCTTGCCACATTTCATGAACCTCTCGACACCTCCACTCGTTACACCACCTGCCCTCCCAATTCCCCCAACACTATCCATGATATCTCAGTCGTCTCCATACCTTCCATTTCTTCACCTGATTCCCCTTCCGCTCCTTCTTCTTCCACTACACCTGATCCTCCTTACCTAGACTCACCTTCCACCGCCTCATCTCCTGCACCTCCGTCTCCGGTACACCCTCCCACTCCTGCCTCTCTGGAACTCCCCACCTCCACCACTGTACCTTCCAACTCCCACTCCATGCACACCCGCAACAAAGCAGGCATCCACAAACCTAATCCTAAATACGCCCTGACCACCTGTCTCGCCTCTCCCACACCCCGCTCCACTCAACAGGCCCTACGTGATCCTGCATGGACCAAGGCCATGGTTGAGAAACTATCTGCCCTTCACAATAATCACACCTGGTCCCTTGTGGAATGCACGCCTGACATGAATGTCATCGGGTGTCGCTGGATCTTCAAAACCAAACTTCACCCCAATGGGGCACTCGACCGACTGAAGGCAAGACTGGTTGCCAAAGGGTTTCATCAGGAAGAAGGCATAGATTATACCAAAACGTTCAGCCCGGTCGTAAAATCCCCCACCATCAAAACTGTCCTCTCCATTGTTGTCTCCAAAGGATGGTCCATTCATCAGTTGGATGTTTGCAATGCCTTTCTTAATGGAAATCTCGACACAACTGTGTACATGGAGCAACCCCCAGGGTTTTCCGACCCCCATCGACCTTCCCATGTCTGCAAACTTCACAAAGCCCTTTACGGTCTCAAGCAAGCTCCCCGAGCCTGGTACCAACGCATCCATTCCTCCCTTACTGAGCTTGGGTTCATCTCCAGCCACTTTGACTCCTCTCTCTTCATTCATTCCTCCACAACATCCCATATGTACCTGCTCCTCTATGTCGATGACATTCTCATCATAGGCTCCTCACCTCAGGCCATCCATTCTGTCATCACTCACTTGGAACACACCTTCTCCCTCCGCAACCTAGGACCTATCCATTTCTTTCTTGGTATCCAAGCTGAGACTAACTCTCAAGGCCTTCTCCTTCACCAAACCAAGTATGCTTATGACATCCTCGAGCGTGAAGACATGCTTCACTGCAAACCTGTCAAAACCCCTGTCAGCTCCTCCTTTATGAAGGAAATCCTACATAATCCTGGCACCCCTCTCCCAGACACCACCCTCTATCGTCGCATAGTCGGCTCCCTGCAATACCTCACCATTACCAGACCCGACCTTACCTATGCTGTGAATCTTGCTTGTAAGTTCCTTCATCAACCTACCACCACTCATCTCAGCCTTGTTAAACGCATTCTTCAATACGTTAAAGGTTCCATTAACTTGGGTGTCCAAATCTTTTCGGATCTCGCGCTCCATGTCTCTGGCTTCTATGATGCCGACTGGGCCGGCTGTCCTCTCACGCGTCGTAGCACCAGTGGCTACTGTGTATTCCTTGGGCGCACCTGTGTCTCCTGGTCCTCTAAGAAGCAACCTACCATTTCTAAATCCAGCACTGAGGCTGAGTATCGATCCCTCTCCCTCACAGCCGCTGAGCTCACCTGGTTCTCGCAACTCCTCAAAGAACTTCTCCTTCCACAAACTCAACCTTCGATTCTCTACTGCGACAATCTCAGTGCACTGTATCTAACCACCAATCCTATACTCCATGCTCGCAACAAACACATTGAAATTGATTACCACTTCATCCGTGAGAAAGTTCAGCTTGGTCATATCATCCCTCGCCATGTGCCGTCCAAGGATCAACTCGCTGACATTTTCACCAAGGCACTCTAGAAGTCCACATTCCAGAACTTAATCACCAAGATGGGCCTTTTATTCTCTCACTCCCATCTTGTGGGGGGGCTGTTAGAATAAAGGAACAGCAGGTGCATGATGTCTGCGATGCGGCTCACAATATCCCAAGCGTCGTTTGTTGTTATGTCAGAATTGTATCTAATGCTATCTATCGTGTATTAATGGCAATGTAAACATTGATTGTTATAAATGAAACATCTCCCTCCTTATTAACTACAAGAGTGGAGACACATATCAATTCAATCCATTTGCAATCCTTACAGGGTTTAGCTAGATGGACTCCCTTTTGTCACTCGGGATAAGGACTCTATTTTGCAGATGATGTTCCCCTTTGGTAAAGTGACTTTCACTAAGAGATGGAAGAAAGCTCCTAGGGCCTCTTTGGGTTTCTTGGTTCTTATGGAGGCTTTCACGGTGGATATACCAGTTGTTTTGGGAGTCAGTTTTTGAGATCTTAGGTTTTGAGTGAGTCCTTCCAAGGTGGCATGTTGCAGTCTTGGGATTACGGACCCAGTCCTTACAAATTTTGGGCAATCCTTGCAAATCCCCATAGACATGATGTTTTCTCTGAATCCAAACTCATTGGTGCAAGCTATTTGCTCTCAAGGGCCTAATGTTTTGACTTCTTCTACGGAGGTTCACGTTGAGTAGAGTAGGTCCGTAGAGAGGACGTCTACCTCCTTGAGTCATCGTGTGGTGGACAAAGATGGTTGTCAGCGTTATCTCAAACACTTGCGTTTGGAAGATTTTGTTGGATCTAGGGTCGCTATAGGGAGTCCGCCCACTCTTCTCCAGACTCGGCGCTCACGTAGGGACCAATCCCAGGGAGTGGGGTGGGGGGACAACATAAGGTGGTGGTCTAGAAGCAGGGATGCATCGAGGGGAGTAGGACAAGATTTAGATGGGGAACGATGTAGCATGTTTGTCGATAGTGAAGGTGAATGCGAGGATTTCTAGGATGATGTCTGGAGTGTGGGAAGAGGTCCCAAGATGAAGCAATTTAGATTCTGAGGTTTTCAACACAACGGGTGGTTGGTTTTGAATCTTGATGGTTGCATTCCTTTTGCAGTATCTTTGAATATCCCCTTCTTTGTTGTTGAGATGTGGGTCCAAGAGGTTTGGTTCTTCCTTTGAGATGGATGCTCGATCATGTCTTTGTTTTGTTTTCTGATGGTGGCCCTGATTGGTTGCTTTGGTCTTATTCCCTTCTTAGAAGAATTGTTTGTACACAAGGATGACTGGTTGTGGTTTTGATCAAGGTTTTTTATTTTACTCCTTCCTTCTTAGATGAAATAGTTTAGTTTGGGGTTTCTTGGCTTGATGGTTCTCTGTCGGGATGACATCTTTTTTTAGAGTGTTTGCTTGGTGTTGGGATGGATGCCTCTTTGATGTTATTATTTTTTTATGGGCCTAAGTAAGGATGCATGATGAATATAGTTGACCCTTAAACTTATGTAAACAATCAATTTCATTTATTTCCATGCCTTATATATCCATCATAAATATAGTGACAAACCTTGACAAGAAATGTTGGTGGGAGACGAGGGGTAAAGGTAATCATATATAATTAAAGTTTATTAAAATATGATTAAACTTGTAGCCAGTGCAATTTCTCTCTAAGGCATTAGCTTTTCCATCCAGAAAAGACTTACGTCTTGGCATTTTATTCCAAACTAAAATCAATTACAAATACTAAAGTTGTAACATAAATCTAATACATAGTATGGATATTAGCATATAGAACTCTACTATAGAAATATCATATGTGTTTCTTTAGATATTTGAAGCGACCAATAACTAGGTTATATTATATGATTGTCTAATATCTATTTTAAAATAAGCAAACATTGCATCAACAACAGGCTGAATATATATATATTTTTTTTGGTGGAGTTTTTGTCTATTGATAAATATTCTTACAGATGTTGACACATAGTAGTGGTGATAAAAAATAAAAGAGTCAAAGAAAGAACACCAGCTCTACACTATAGATATATACGTGAACAAAATATGTAAATTTTATAAAAGAAAAAACATGGTGACATACATGAAGATCAATTAACATATACTTCTGCTCCTAAACTCGTAAGACAAATCTGTGGTATAAGAATATTTGGCCAATGTGTAGTTACTAGTTCTCTGGAGCATTTTGAAGAAGGAAAAATTAATCAATATTAAATGATAAAACTATACTTTATAAGAAGATCCAGACGTACAACCTTGCTAATAGAGTCAACTATTTAAAAAATAATTGTGTTGCGATGGTAAGAGGGAAATGATAAAAAAGGGAGGAGAAGAAATAAGAAAATATTATTTGGTTAGACAAAATGATATGTAAGAGAATTTAGTAGTTAGAAGAGAAAGGGGGGGAAATATCATGTATTCTCTTCCACCATCTTTTATGGTTAAATCATAGTGATGACCGATAAAAAGAAAAAAAAACTATATAGGAGATATATCATAAACTGAAGCAAAAACTTGAAGGAAAACATGGAGGAATACTTGGGAGTGAATATATATGAAGACAAATTTTCAATAAATATTTTAAGAAATTTTGATGGAGGTAGGAGATTTGGAAATAAGTTTGATTGGAAGCCTTAAGAAAAATATAGAAATTGACTTAAGATTTATAGGTAACTTGGAGGTAAAAAATTGAAATATAGTGGAAAATAATATTTGAACAGAAATTAAGTGAGGAAAAATATCTAGAAATAGAGAAAAATACTTTTTATCCACAATTGATACCCAAAAAAAAGTACAAACAATCAACTTTTGTAACAAACTACTTATTTAGTTAGATGATAGCATTCTCTTTTCCTTTTCATATAAGCCAATCACACAAGATAAGTTTCTCCTCCATACCCTCCTCCCCTACTTCTTCATACTTCACATACCAAACATAACATATGTATGGATCTGGTAAAACAGTCAAATTAGAATATAATATTTTAAAATAGTTTGACTATAAATTTTATTGATGATGTTAAGCAATTAAATGCTTTATTGGTTTCCTTATAGCATAGATTACTTTTTGTCAAATTACATGTTTTATCCATGATCAACTTTTCCAATACGTTTCATGTTTAATATTTATACTTTAGAATTGTATGTTGTTTTGTGTTTATACTTTAATGTTAGATTGTTAATTAGAATTTTATTTTAGCAATGTAGTTTCAGTATCAAAATAAAAGATAGTAGAAACACATCAATAGACCATTTTAATTCATTTGTCGTCTCATCTACACTTAGGTCTGATTGTTTTGATGTAAGTGGTCTAAAAAAATTGGAACTCAAGTTCTACAATAAATTTTAAATGATTGGTAGTCTGTAAATCTAGAAAGAAATTCTTTAGGATTTTCCCAACTTTGGGATGTATAAATAGGATTTATACCCTAAGTTCTAGAAAAATAAGAGTAAAAATGAGTTTCGTCTTTTACACTTTCTTTGGCGGCGACATTGTATGTTCTGATGATGTTTGTTGTATATCTATTTTTAGGTTCAAACTTGTTAGTCAACATCCTATAGTCCTTCGCTTACTCAAGGTGCCTACCACCATAGTGTTTTAGGTTCAAATTCACTATCTCTGACATGTTATTCTAGGCCTGTTCCTTTTTATTTCTATTGTATAGACACCTCATTCATTTTTGTAGTGGTTTTTTGGATAAATGTATGGCAAGGATTTTTGGGAGAACAATTTCAACCTACAATCCATGATCAGTGTTACAATGATCATATAGTTCCTTTGTTGTTGATATCCAAATTTAATTTGAGGCATGGAATCATCATCCTCTTAGTATTCAATCCATGTTCCTTGAACTAGAGCAGACTGTATGAGATGCATGTGAGCTCACATATCACATACTGAGTCCCATGATTATGGCCATACTTTTTTCAGTCTCACTTATCAAGTGGCCTGGATATCAATCCTCCATAGAGGGACAAATCCCATCTACATATCTAACAATCAATCCCCATGTGCCACAACATACCAAAGCATCACCTTTATGGCAACCCTCATTCAAGGTCAAGTTGGATGGTGTTAAAACACACTGAACAAAATTGATGAGGTAGTGACTTTAGGTCTAAGAACCACAATAATGACTATCACTATGAGAGTTGATTCTGACTACCATTCCATGGTCTCCATGTATCACTCTCAAGGTGGGTATGTCCGGTACATTGTTTTCTAACATGTACCTATGTGTTTGACTTGATATCCCATATCATGACTAATGAGACTCTATCATCAGTCAACACACATTCTAGTATTATGTATTATTGTTGTCCATTTTTCTTCCATAATAATATCTGACTAGGGACATAACAAGATGCATGTACTCTTATCATACAAATGATCTGTAACACCCCTGACCTGGGTTTTGGCCTAACCCTAGATGTTTTGCTTAAGTAAGCTGCTTACAAGTTGTTCTTATCTTTTTAGAAAAGTAATTGAGGCCTTTGTGGAGTTTATTCTAAAAAATTGAGCTTATATGCAAACTATGTGTGCATTAAATGATAATCTAAGTGAAAAGTACAATTTACCCAAGATAAGGGTCATGTTGCAAATGTTACATGTTGAATATATTCTAAGTGTTTTGTATGTCACAAAAGATAATATGATGCTAAGTGATGGCTTGTGCAAAGCCTAAACCCTAAATGAGAACTTGTGTAAAAATGCTAAGTGCTTGGTGCATCAATTGTAGTACAATTTGTAATATGTACAAAATGTAGGGCTAATGTGTAACTTACCACCTCTACATTGTTTTTACTCTTACTTAGTGTTACCTAGAGGAAAGAGAAAGAAGGAGGCAATATGTTTGAAGCATCTTGAAGTGTTAATACTCTTAATAATGAAGAAAACAAGAAAAGGCATAAGCTGAAGTCATACACATGAGCCACATTGATTGAGGACTAAGGGAAGGAGCCCCTATCGGCCATAGAGTCATAAGGAGGGCATCCTATCAGTTTGTGGAGCCTTGGTTTGGCCCATGATGGGCAAGGCACTTCAATAAAGATATAAGGCATCGATTTACTTTTGTCTTGGAAATGATGGAGTGGAATATAATAAAAGCTTAGTGGAGGAAAGCTTTCCCTAGGAGACAACTCAAGAGCTGCCCCTTATCTTTTCTTTGTCCTTTTTGCATGGCAAGATGATATTGGCATTCATGCAAAATCATGTATCGACCTTGCATGGCTAGGTGGCATGAAGCACCTTAAGTAAGTGACACCTATGACTCTCTTTTCTATAAAACTCAAGTATAAATACATTGACCTTCATTTGTTGGCAAGATTTTCAGATCTAGCAAGTGCCCTTTCTCTTGTATCCTGCTACACCACTTCTTGTGTCTCCCATGGTGAATAGGGTTGAGTGGTATCGGCCAAAGAGGAGAGATATCAGCCAAAGAAGGTTGAAGCAACCACTTAAGGTGATATCGCCCAATATGATGAAGGATATCGTGCAAGAGCTTGAAGCCCAAGTCTTGGAGCTTGGAGAAGGTTCATCCTCAACCTTGAAATGTGAGTAAGTGAGGCTTGAAGCTTGGAAGATCATAAGAGGTGGGTTATATAACTCAAACCCTTCAATATTATTTATCCTTTCTTTAATGTTATTCAAATTGTTGATTATTTGCAAATTAGGGTTTCCTATGTTCAATTGATGTAATCATGGGTTCTAAAATGTAATGAGGATTGTTATCCGTAGTTTTGAATAAGATTAGTGATCTTGAGGTTAGTCATGATGACATCATCATTGGATACCCGATATGAGTTGATCACTCTTGATTAACGTGATATGGGTTGAAGACCTTGCAACCCGACATGGGTTGAAGACTTGGGAAAAATGATATGGGACCCAATATGGAGGCTTTCCCGATATGTAGGTAAGTCATAGTAGGTCTTATGGATGATATGAATGATCCTTATTTAACACTTGTACTTAGTACAAAGGTGAAACAATACCTTGTGTAAAACCCAAGATGGATGGCCGATATGTTGCCCAAGATGGATGGCTAATATGTTGCCCAAGATGGATGGCCAATATGTTGCCCAAGATAGATGGCCGATATGTTGCCCAAGATAGATGGTCGATATGTTGCCCAAGATGGATGGCTGATATGTTACCCAAGATGGATGGTCGATATGTTGCCCAAGATGGATGGTCGATATGTTGCCCAAGATGGATGGTCGATATGTTGCCCAAGATAGATGGTTGATATGTTGCCCAAGATGGATGGCTGATATGGTGCCCCAAGATGGTGCATGATATGGTAACCTATGTGAGTGCACGATATGGTGATAGGGGATATTCCCTATACCCTATATGAGGATGTGGTTATACCACACGATCAAAGTTAATAGTTGACAAGATGATATATGAATGACATTATCAATCATGTTACTTGATATGGTAGATAGGTCCTCAATTATTAAGATTGGCTAAGTGATGAATATGATTAATGTAACATTGAGACACAATGAACTTAACTCGTTTGATAATTGATAAGGTTGTAGACCTTATAAACTAAGTAATTTACATCCTAGTGAGGATGAAAGAGAAACTAAGATTTGAAAGATAGGTATGTGATTAACATACACTAATACTCTTGAGATGAGTGGAGTATGAGTTAGGGCATGGTCATTGCTAATGAAATCTTAAAACCCTAATTGGGCTAATTATAATCCAAATTCATTAGGGAGGATGTGTTCCTTAGTACTTCATGGTTAGAATCATATGTTGAGATGGTTGATAACATGATATGATAATCATGCAAGTATCCTTAAGTAATAAGCATGGCTAAGTAAGAGTTATGTGGCTATGTGCTATAGACTCAATAAACTATGTGGACTATGTGAACAAATATCTGGGTTTGATGATCTAAGGATAATGATCATCTGCTAAGTGGTGACAATACTCAATGATGAATTAGGGAATTGAATACTCGGGTATGATAGTGATGTAAGATTGAGACTCTAAGTGATTTATGTGTCTCAGTGAATATGAAAGTATTTGATAAATGCAATTATGTTTTTCTTTGTAGCAATTGATATAATGTTTGTTAGAAATATTGGTTGATGAATTAATAATTTCATACATCTTGATAAGACATACGTTATACATGTTCTTTATATTTCTTTTCAAGTAAATAGATGTTTTATAATTCTGTCTAGTTTTATATTATTTCCATTGATAATAATATTGTTGGCAGAGAGTTATATATTTCGCTAGGACAATAGTCTCACCCCGTGGGGTCCACAATTTTTTTTAGGTAAGACGCGGACGAGGGACTAAGCATCGGGTTGTAGAAGAAGGAGTGTATCAACAAGGATCATAGTTGTATATCACGTTGAGTACACTGTCTGTAATGTCCTGTAGATAGAAGTCCTATGTGTCATCTCTGTACTCTTAGGTCTTTGGGAGATAGTCTTAGTGGTTTTCATGAGCGACATGAGGTTTTGGTTTTGTTTATCTCGAGGATTTTATGTTGTTACTGTGTGTATTAGAGCAAAGCAGCTAGTACTTGTTATCCTTGAGAAGAGACAGAACACTAAATGTATAATGTAAACCATGTATATATGAGACTTTGGTTCTTTATGTAAGAGTTTTATGGAAGATGGGCCTATGTGCAAAATGTTTTTAAATTTTAGTGTTTTTGTTTATGGTTATTCTGTTTAATTAATAACGATTTGTTTGTCGGTTTGAGAACGGTCGTTTTAAGTTTAGTATGAAAGCTTAAGGTTCACTGAGTCTACAGAGACATAGGACTAAGGTGTTGAGTCTGTGTGAGTGTCCTCCGGTATACCCTATAGTGACTTCTTCTTATGTAGAAGAAAGGGTAAAGTTTAAAAATGATTGGAGAACATGAGGAATACATTGCTTAGAGCAATGTTGTTTGCAACAGGAATGGGTGCAAGGGATCAAGCAAGGGAAAAATGAGTGCTTGAGAATTCCCACCTTGACCCAATCAAGATAAGATAATCCAGCTTTTATGCTCTTGTTGGGCAGGTTAGGACAACAATGATGCATATAGTAGATGGATACTAGCATTACAACCTTGGATACTAGTCCTCAATGCAGAAACCTTGGGTTCTGAAAGGGGCCCGGAATGACATAGTCATGTTAAAATAATGGAAAATGTGGAAAGAATTAACATATGGTGAGAAAATAGATTCTTCCATAAGTATAGACAGATAGTACATATGTGATGGTAGTGCCCAAGGAGGGGCAATAAGATGAGAATTAAAGGAAAGTCTCTACAATTCTAGAAACATTTATCTAGTTGTTATGAAAGGCCAGAGTTTTTGGTGCCACCAGTGTAATAAATGCTTAGTGCACCGGAGTAGTAGTCACTTAGTAAAGGCAAAAGTCCTAACCTTCCACTTGTAAGAGCTTTTCACTTAGCTTTTTGATGTAGCCCTATTTTAGGGCTCCATCATGTGCCATTTTGTACTTAAATCACAACTAAAAATGTTAGATTACAAGTGTTTGCCCCTAATGTGCTTATCATTGCAACTATGCTTATGGATGTTTTTTGCACTGTTTTCAGGTACTTGGATCATGTTTAGATGGACAAGAGAGAAAGAAGGAGTTCTAGGGTTCCCCCAATCATGGAGGGACCCAAAGAAGGCCCCAAAGTCTCCCTCAACCTACCCCCAATGGCCAAGAGTCATCCCCAAGCAAAGACATCCAAGAATGATGGAGTTTGAAATGAAATCAATTGATGCAAGCCTCACCACGCCCATGGCCACAACACCACGGTCGTGCATTTTTTAGTAAAGAAGTGCCCTTTTCAACAGGGTTTTCCCACAGAATCCCACGGTCGTGGCCACCTACCATGATCGTGGCCATTGACGACACCACGGTCGTGGCCATCCGCACGGTCGTGGTCAGGAGAAGAGAAAACGGCTGTGGACTTTCCCCACGGTTGTGGGAATTAATGACCAAAGTTCCAGTTTTCAACATGTTGTCATCCCAAATTGAAGTACAAAATGCATGTGGTGCTGCTCCACGATCACCTCTCCATCCTCCAAAACAGTCGTGTTACCCAACACGGCCGTGGTGCCCCTCACCCACCATGACCGTGGCACTCCGCCACAGCCGTGGCCACCACCATACTTAGCTTTCCACCACTCCCTCCATACCACGACCGTTTTACCACCCCACGACTGTGTCCCACTACCCTCACCACAGTCGTGGCACATCACCACGGCCGTGGTGATCCACCAACCCTACCATACTTTTACATTGTATTTCCTAAACTGCCCCTGCTTACCCTAGTGCCTCCCCACCACCTATATATACATAGGTGGCGGCTGGGGCACGAAGGCTAGCCTCCCCTACAGCTTCTCCAAGCTTCCACCTTCCTTCCTTGAGCTATTAGTGCAATTCCTTTACATTTTGGCTCTCCATCCACCATCTCCACCCTCATTCCACCTTGGAAACCTAGTTTTCTAGGTTTTCATCCATAACCCCCCATATTTTCATGCTCCCCTGCACCCTTGGAGGAGGTAGGTCATCCACAAAAGCTTGGAGGTGAAGAAGAAGGCTATTACACCAAGCTCCATGGCGTTTCTACCTCTTCTTCCCCTCTCTTTTGTAGTTTCCTTGATCATGTGTAGCTAAGCCCCTAGTGGTGGGCTGTTTGGGGTTAAAATGTGACTTTGATACCATGTTGGGGGAAAATACTTGTAATGAACTCAAATTCTATCTATGATGATTGCCTCTTGCTTCTATCTAATTTCCTATTTTATTGCATGTGGTTTGTGCTTATAACATGGATTGCTTGCTTTGAGATATTTGATCACACTTAGCTTCTAAGAGGAGTTGGAGTGTATGTGGCAATCTTAGGATTGGCTCCTAGGTCCAATTAGTGGACCCCTAGCTAGCCCCCTTTGTTCCTACATACACATCCCTCCTTCTACAAGTGAGTGTGAGATTTAAGTAGCTAGTGTAAGTGAGAGTGATGTAATTGCCTAGGGCCTTCTAAAGGTTAGAGTGGCTAGTGGCATGAGGTCAAATACCCTCATCTCTACTCCCATCTCTACCCTCAACCCTCAATTTCTCACTATCACTTGCTCTAGAAACCTAGATTTGGCTAATCCCATTAGAAGTACACCTAACCCTAGTCTTCTACTAGTAGTGTAAGGTATGTTCTAATGGAATTGATCTTATTGTTTGGTTTGGTAATCTAGATATAATTTGAGAACCTTGCATGTCTAATGATCTCCCCCAACTAATATCAAAGTTACATCCCCCAAACGGCCCACCTACCCTAATGAACTTGTTAAAATCCAAACTGCTCTGTTTTCTTGTTCATGCTAGTTTAGTTTAGTTGCTTTTTCTTAATCTAGTTAATTGCTTAGTTTTGCTCTTTAGTGTTAATTTTGGTTCTTGCACTTGCTAGTGGTTAGTTTAATTTCTTAATTGCTCATTGCCTTGCTAGAGTAGTATAGTTCATCTTGCTCGTGTTTGGTTAATTGTTTAGCCTAGTTGCTTAGTTTCATCTTGCTTAAGATAATCTAGCTTTTTGATAACCTAGTTTCCATTCTGCCTTTCTTACTTGTTCATCTAGAGTAATCAACAAACAACCCTTTTAAAACCCTCAAACCCTAATCTCCGCACTAGGAACATAGCTCACACGAACCTAAATCTAGTGCCCCTTCTATCCCTGTGGACCGACCTCGTATCTTGCCAATCACCTATACTACAACATTACCCCGTACGCTTGCGGGCGACCTGTTTAGTCTTTGTGATCGACTTGGTTAGGGAAAATATAAATTTTGAAAGCAAAATCCCATCCCGTGCGTTCCGACCTCGTGGAGTGCACCTAGCCACCCTAGTTGGCTAGTGTGTACGCCTCTAGCAGAATCCACACCAATCTTTCTGGCGCCGTTGCCGGGGATAGAGGCGCTCAGCCTAGTTAGATAGTGTAGCTTAGCCCTTCCTTTTGCCCTCACCATTGGTATTATTCATTCTTTGTGTTAATTTTGCATCTTGGTTTGCTAACTTGGTTTCTTGTTGTTTGTTTGTGTCTTGCGCATGTGACAGTTGTGCATGCGCAACACGCGTTCTACTTGCACCGACTTGGTGGTGTACGACCCTGAGATTGGTAGAAGGAGGTGCCAAGCTCACCACAATCAGCATCGAGAAGATGATATGGCTGAAAACAACCCACAACTGGATGCTCAACCTCTACCGCCACATCGCCCGCTCCACGAGTACTTCATGTCGGGGAACTACAACTCCCCCATCGCCACCTTGGTTGACCAGATGCCCAGTCAACAATTCTCCATTCCGCCTGCACTTCTGGGACTCCTCCCTACCTACTTCGGGATGGAGAATGAAAACCCCTACCACCACATTGACTCGTTCCTTAAGACATGTTCAACCTTCCACACTCCCGCCGCCACAGACGATTCCATTAGAAGGACACTCTTTCCTTTCTCCCTCAAAGAGAAAGCTAAAGAGTGATATGTGTCCAAGTCAAAATTGGTCACATGGAATGAAGTGAAAAATGAATTCCTCAAGAAGTTCTTTCCCATTGCCAAGTTGTCTTACATGAGGAGGTGCCTCACGTCGTTTGCTTAGAAGGAAAGTGAACCCTTCCACGAGGCGTGGGAGAGGTTCCAAAAGCTGCTCCGAGACTGTCCTCACCATGAAGTACCTTTGTGGCAGCTCGTTCAAGCGTTCTACATCGGGCTTGAAGAGCAAAGTCAGAACAATGTGGACTCTTCCTGCGGGGCACTTTCATGGCAAAGCCGCCCGAAGAATCATGGCCATTGTTTGAACACCTTGCTGAAAATTCTCACCATCGCACTTCTACTAAAGGGGGGCATTGCAGCCGAAGCTACGTTCCTCCGTCTTCCTCCACAACTCTGACTCACAATGCTACTGACCCAGACATGATGAAGATGATGTCCGACATGATGAAGATGATGGCCGACATGATGAAAATGATGAAAAATCAAATCTGTGGCTCTTCAAGCCAACCCGCTATGGCAGTCGATTCGGTGGATGTGGAAGTGAATGCTCTACACTCCTTTGGTGGCCGCAACAACCAAGGCCCCATGTCCAACTCCTACACTCCCGAGTGGAAGAACCATCTGAACTTTTCTTGGAAGCAACAAAATGAGGATGGACAAGGACAAGGGCAGCTGAGGCCACGGTACAACTCTAAATTTGAAGATGAGGTACTCGGGAGGTTGAGGAACTTGGATGAGGTAAAGAGAGAAGTGTCCTCTCAAGGGCAAAATATTAGTCGCCTGGAACAAAGACTTGATCAAATTTCCATCTCACTTGCTCGCTGCGAAGAGGGGAGACTTCCGTCGCAACCCATGATAAATCAAAACAACGAAGGTGGTTATGTGAATGCTACTCAAGCCACATACGTCCCACCACGAGGTCAAGCACCCTCACTCCTACAATATCAAGGACCACCACATCCATATGCTCTGCCACCTCACCAACCCCCACTTAACTACCAATATCCCCTACCACCTTCACATACCCATCAACCACCACCTACACAACAACCTCTCCAACAACCAACTTGCATACTCCAAAATCCTAACTCCACCCATCAAAGACTGCAACCACCTTTGTCTTCACAAGCCCCCCCTTCTCCCCATGAACAAGTGAGTATGGTGTCTATCACATGGGGAGAAAAAACTGCTCAAAATCTTGAAAAAAGGGAAAAGAGAGTGATTGAGGTTGATGACAAAAGCTCAACACTAGAAGGGTCTAGCAAAGATCACAAAAGATCTAGAGAATTTTCCACTCAAGCACTACCAAAGGATGTTAAGTGCACCCAAAGTTCTGCTGCTCCCAGCGCAAATGTAGAAGCGCCCTCACTTGCCCCACCATCTATTGGGAAAATTGAAATAGTAATAGATAGGGCTCATCCGGTTGTTTGTGACAAGGCCATGTCCATTGCTTCACATACCATTGACATAGAAACGCTTGAAGCCATACCTTTATGGGAGCCAAAACCTTTTCATGAGACGAGTATCACCATCATCCCTCCTCATGTTCCAACCAGTGCTGTGGAGATATTTGATGAAGTCGGGAAGCAATCCCATGAAGGTCTGGCTCTCCAAGAAAAGGGCAGCAATATCATGAATCTCTTGAGAAACTTGAAGCGAGGAACGATGGGCATCACATCATTCTTTTCATTACTGAAGGATGTGTGCATGGGGAAGAAAAAGTTAGTGCTACTACCAACCAAGGAGATTGTTGCTTCAAAGTCTGTGAACTTCATCTATGACATTGGCTTCCCCGAAAAGAGAGATGATCCGGGAGTGCCTCTCATCACCTGCTACATTGGTACACAACCAATCGAGCACTCCCTCCTTGACTTAGGTGCAGGGACAAGCATCATGCCATGGAGCATGTATCTACGTCTGGGCCTAAATAAAATGGAACAGATGGATTGTGTCCTTGTCTTAGGTGATGGAACCAAAAGGAAACCCTTGGGAATACTGCAAAATGCAATAGTATCAATGGATGAAAGGATAAACATTGCATATGTGACCGACTTTCTGATAGTGGATTTTGAACCTATTGATGGGAAAGAATACCTCATATTGGGAAGGTCCTTCTTATCCACTGTGAGTACAGAAATCAATGTGTGTATGGGCACTCTGACGGTCACCTATAAGAGTTGAAAATTTGATTTCTTTATATTTACTGAAGAGGAGAGGGACAAGCTGGGTAATGAAGACTTTGGTGAGATTCTATGCTATTATGATCCTCTAGAGCTATGGAGATCAAGTCCATACTTCTGCTCGATGCACACTCCATGGGATGAAGCACATGTCATCAGAATGTTGGATAGGATCACTATAGAGGAAAAGGAGGACACTGTGGGTGTCGATACATAGCAAAAAAGAGCAACAAGCCCGGCTGAAGGCTATAAATTTAGCGCTAGTGGGAGGCAACCCACGTGGTTTGAGATTCTCAAACCTTATTTTATCATACTTTCTTTTGGTTTCCAAGAAACACACACACTATACTTGATTGTTTTTCTGTTTGTGAATCATGTTAGCAAAAGTATAAGGAAGAAAAGACAATGCAAAAAGGGTTTAGCCAAAACAGAGGTCAAAATGGAAGAAGAGATTGTAAATCAATAGAGGAGCTACAGGAAGAAGGACAGAACGGCCGTGCTGTTCAGCACGGCCGTGGTGGCCCTATCCTGCTCACCTAGTGTTACATTGACCACTCCAGCTCTTGGCGGTTGTCTTTTGCGACCCCACGCCTTTTACCCTAATAGTCTAAACTTCTATTTTATGTTGAGGGCAACATGATTTAAAAGTTTGGGGTGGTAGGGCGGTAAACCCTTCTCTCACCACACTTTTCTCCATGTGCCTTGTGCTAAATTTTGGCAAGATGATCAAATAGTTTGACTAACATTTCATACTTGTTTACCCTGACCTGGTGTGTCTGCTTGCATTCATGCATACATGTAGTTTAATTTCTTGCTTTTTTGCATAATTTTTCAAAAAATTTGCTTTTCCATACCATGCATCGCATCTTCATGTAGTTTTTGTAGTTTCTTATGCATGTTAATTAGGATTTGCTGCTTTATGTCTTGAAATTCCCCTAAAGTAGGTTTAGATGTGATTTAGTGCAAATTGGCACCATTTTGCCCAAATTTGAGATTTCTTGTCTAAAAAGTATGTTTTGACCCAATCTCTACTGTTTTGAGTAAAAATGACGACCTTTGACTAGTGCAAGTGAAATGTCATGCTTTATTGCTAAGTGGTATCAATGTTTGACTGTTTACATGTGCATCATCTTTCTTATGATTGTGATTGATTTGGATGAATTGTGAACTTGAGCAAGCTTTGAACGCTTAGTGTTTGTGGAATCACTTGTTTGATATATCAATTTCATCTTGTTCATTCATGTGGTGTGATATCTAGGATGAAGTATTGGATTAACTTTCATGTAGGATGTCTTATGTGGAAAATCATACCAATGACCCCTCTTTGACCCGACTCTTCTTCCACCATCTTCATACCCTCCGCCTCATAAAAAGATGCCCTAGTACACATATATAATCAGCCTTGGCCACCTCTAAAAGTTTGGGGTGGCCACATCTCTACCTCCTCGCTTCACTCTATCCACCATATGCCCTATCTACACCAAGGGCAAGAAAGAAAAGAAGAGAAAAAGAAAAGCAAAAACAAAATAAAAGGATGCTCCTGTTTAATAGCATTCAAATAAAGAAAAGATGAGTGTGTAAAAACACTCCAAAAATCTTATCGCAACCCTTTCTTCCACTTTCATATCCATTGAGCTAGGAAACATCAAACTTGGCTCATTTTGCCCTTTTCCGCAGACACATGGGTCTTTTGGTATGATTTGAAATATAAGAGTGAACGCATGAATGTGAAACAACACTCCTAGTCATTCTTGATTAACGCCACCATGAAACGGTTTACCCGGAACTTAATGAAAGAAATATGGATAACTTGTATATTCTATGTGCTATATTTGAAGTTCATGTGCTTTATGCTCTTTTCATGATTGGATTGTGAAAGTAGAAGAGGAGAGAGGTGAAATGCATGCACTCAGTCATCTTTGATCTCATTCAACAATAATCATCTTTTACATTGCACATGTCATTTCTTTTTGTGGAAGTTTTGTATAGAGATTGAGTTGGAGCATACTTGAGGACAAGTATGTTTTAAGTTTGGGGTGCTGATGTAGCCCTGTTTTAGGGCTCCATCCTGTGCCATTTTGTACTTAAATCACATCTAAACATGTTAGATTACAAGTGTTTTCCCCTAGTGTGCTTATCATTGCAAATATGCTTATGGATGTTATTTGCACTATTTTTAGGTACTTGGACCATGTTTAGATGGACGAGAGAGAAAGAAGGAGTTCTAGGGTTCCCCCAATCATGGAGGGACCCAAAGAAGGCCTCAAAGTCTCCCTCAACCTACCTCCAATGGCCAAGAGTCATCCCCAAGCAAATACATCCAAGAATGATGGAGTTTGAAGTGAAATCAATTGATGCAAGCCTCATTACGGTCGTGCGTTTTTTAGCAAAGAAGTGCCCTATTCAACATGGTTTTCCCATAGAATCTCACGACTGTGGCCACCTGCCACGACCGTGGCCATTGAAGACACCACGGTCTTGGCCATCCACACGGTCGTGGTCAGGAGAAGAGAAAATGGTCGTGGACTTTCCCCACGGTCGTCGGAATTAATGACCAAAGTTCCAGTTTTCAACAGGTTGTCACCCCCAAATCGCCACGACCGTGGCTCACTGTAACGAACATGGCCGATGAAGTACAAAACGCCTGTGGTGCTACTCCATGATCACCTCTCCCTCCTCCAAAATGGTCGTGTTACCTAACACGGCCGTGGTGCCCCTCACCCACCACGACCGTGGCACTCCGCCACGGCCGTGGCCACCACCATACTTAGCTTTCCACCACTCCCTCCATACCACGGCCGTTTTGCCACCCCACGACCATATCCCACTACCCTCACCACGGCCGTGGCACATCACCACGACCGTGGTGATCCACCAACCCTACCCTACTTTTACATTATATTTCCTAAACTACCCCTGCTTACCCTAGTGCCTCCCCACCACCTATATATACATAGGTGGCAGCTGGGGCACGAAGGCTAGCCTCCCCTACAGCTTCTCCAAGCTTCCACCTTCCTTCCTTGAGCTATTAGTGCAATTCCTTTACATTTTGGCTCTCCATCCACCATCTCCACCCTCATTCCACCTTGGAAACCTAGTTTTCTAGGTTTTCATCCATAACCCCCCATATTTTCATGCTCCCCTGCACCCTTAGAGGAGGGAGGTCGTCCACACCAGCTTGGAGGTGAAGAAGAAGGCTACTACACCAAGCTCCATGGCATTTCTACCTCTTCTTCCCCTGTCTTTTGTAGTTTCCTTGATCATGTGTAGCTAAGCCCCTAGTGGTGGGCTGTTTGGGGTTAAAATGTGACTTTGATACCATGTTGGGGGGAAATTGGTTGTAATGAACTCAATTTCTATCTATGATGATTGCCTCTTGCTTCTATCTAATTTCCTATTTTATTGCATGTGATTTGTGCTTATAACATGGATTGCTTGCTTTGAGATGTTTGATGACACTTAGCTTCTAGGAGGAGTTGGAGTGTATGTGGCAATCTTAGGATTGGCTCCTAGGTCCAATTAGTGGACCCCTAGCTAGCCCCCTTTGTTCCTACATACACATCCCTCCTTCTACAAGTGAGTGTGATATTTAAGTAGCTAGTGTAAGTGAGAGTGATGTAATTGCCTAGGGCCTTCTAAAGGCTAGAGTGGCTAGTGGCATGAGGTCAAATACCCTCATCTCTACTCCCATCTCTACCCTCAACCCTCAATTGATCACTATCACTTACTCTAGAAACCTAGATTTGGCTAATCCCATTAGAACTACACCTAACCCTAGTCTTCTACTAGTAGTGTAGGGTATGTTCTAATGGCATTGACCTTATTATTTGGTTTGGTAATCTAGATATAATTTGAGAACCTTGCATGTCTAATGATCTCCCCCAACTAATATCAAAGTTACATCCCCCAAATGGACCACCTACCCTAATCAACTTGTTAAAACCCAAACTGCTCTATTTTCTTATTCATGCTAGTTTAGTTTAGTTGCTTTTGCTTAATCTAGTTAATTGCTTAGTTTTGCTCTTTAGTGTTAATTTAGGTTCTTGCTCTTGCTAGTGGTTAGTTTAATTTCTTAATTGCTCCTTTCCTTGCTAGAGTAGTATAGTTCATCTTGCTCGTGTTTGGTTAATTGTTTAGCCTAGTTGCTTAGTTTCGTCTTGCTTAAGATAATCTAGCTTTTTGATAACCTAGTTTCCATTCTGCCTTTCTTACTTGTTCATCTAGAGTAATCAACAAACAACCCTTTTAAAACCTCAAACCCTAATCTTCGCACTAGGAACATAGCTCACACGAACCTAACTCTAGTGCCCCTTCTATCCCTGTGGACCGACCCCGTATCTTGCCAATCACCTATACTACAATAGTACCCCGTACGCTTGTGGGTGACCTGTTTAGTCTTTGTGATCGACTTGGTTAGGGACAATATAAATTTCGAAAACAAAATCTCATCTCATGCGTTCCGACCTCGTGGAGTGCACCTAGCCACCCTAGTTGGCTAGTGTGTACGCCTCTAGCGGAATCTGCACCACTTTTACATCGGTAATAAGACTGATAAGACCATGGTACAAGGACAAAACATGTTATAGATATATACATATTGAGCATATTAAACCCTTTTGTTTGAGAGAAGGGAGGAAATGACCCAACAACCAAGGAAAACTCAGCAGGGCTTACGAAAGTCACAACCTAATAGTGTAAAAAGGAAAAAGCAATGACATGAAACAACTAGACTCTATGTGTTGAGCCAACCTGAAGCGGTAGATGACCGTGAGGGGTAACAGTCTGATAGAGCTTTTTCATTTTGATATGCCTTCTTTTGATTTTATCTGATAAACATAAGGGGGTGGCTGTTATTGACTTCTATGTTGATTGCCCTATGGGAACACAGGGGAGATGTAGCATCCCAAGATTTGAGGCCTCGGATATAATGATCTTAAAAGGAATGATTGGACTACCCATATCACCAAGGTGCATCTCCTTTTTCGAGATCCCATCATTAAAGAACTCCATAGTTTAGTGTGCTCAACTTGGAGTAGTACTAGGATGGGTGACCAATTGGGAAGTTGATCTTGGCTTGTGTGTGAGTGATGATAATGAGTGCAGTTAAGGCTAGTGGTGGTCTGTGGGTCCACTCGTCATTCCTAAAACTCTACTAGAGCCTAGGGCAGTGGGCCCGAGTGTTACAAATGGTATAAGAGCCAAAACCCCTCTAGTAGGTGGGGCCCAGATGGGCATGGCATGCCAATCTTGAGCCGTACGGTCCAGGCATGTAGGAAAGGGGTGTCCATGGTGACGTAGCCACCCTTGCGTTGGTATTCTGTGATTGGGAGCTGGGTGTCCATGAGCCATTCTGGGTCTGCATTGAAATGAGGTCAGATTATGAGGCCATATAGTTAAGTCTTGACGAGGACGTCAAGAGTCTAAGTGGGGGAGATTGTAACGTCCCAGGATTTGAGGTCTCAAATATAATGATCTTAAAAGGAATGATTGGACTACCCATATCACCAAGGTGCATCTCCTTTTCTGGGAGCCCATCACTAAAGAACTCCATAGTTAAGCGTGCTCAGCTTGGAGTAGTACTAGGATGGGTGACCAGTCGGGAAGTTGATCCTGGCTTGCACGTGAGTGATGATAATGCATGCAGTTAAGGCTAGTGGTGGTCTGTGGCTCTAGTCGTCATTCCTGAAACTCTACTAGAGCCTAGGGCAGTGGGCCCGGGTGTTACATGAGAAATGATGAAAACTAGAGTTTATATTCTGTTCAGTATTCTTTTAAATGCCTTATAATTACTCTTATCTTGTGAAAGAGGGTGAGGCACAGAGGTGATGCTTGGAGAAAATCTAGGGATGCTAAGTCTTATGCTTTGATAATATGAATAGTAAGGAATAGATTGATATCTCTCTGATTACTCTGATCAAGTAGTCATTTTGAGATAATCTAGTAAGCCTAATAAGACTGGAAATATGGCATGAGTGTTTTCATCACATCCTAAGAGAAGTAAATTGGATTATGAGATAATCTCAGATCAATCTGTGTGCATGAGGAAGTAAAAAGTATAATCCTCATGATAAGAGGAAGGAGAATTAGGGAGATGATTCCTAATCAATAAAGTTTGTGTGAATAGTAAGGATCATTTCCATAACATGGAAATGGGAAGTGTGATGAAATTATAGAATGTTCATAGTCATGTTAGACAAAAACAAGGAAAAGAATGAAACAAAATAGGGAATTCCTAAGTGAACTTTCCCAAATACATAGGGATTGCTAAGTGAACTTTCCCAAATACATAGGGATTTCTAAGTGAACTTTCCCAAATACATAAGGGTTGCTAAGTGAACTTTCCCAGATACATAGGGATTGCTAAGTGGACTTCCCTAAATAATAAAGGAATGCTAAGTGGACTTTCCTAACTAGACAAGGATTGCTAAGTGGACTTCCCTAACTAATAAAGGAATGCTAAGTGGACTTTCCTAACTAGACAAGGGTTGCTAAGTGGACTTTCCTAACTAATAAAGGATTGCTAAGTGGACTTCCTCAGCTAAATATATGTTTCCTCTTTGATGAACAACCTTGGGTAATGATAGGGGTATGTTCCTTTATGTTCTTTCCTTTCATGAACATGGCAATCAAGTGAATTTTATGACACTTGATGTGCATGAGTCAGAGACATTCATTTGAGGGGTACTTAGAAAAGTATGAGTTCATTTGGGACTTTGGTTCCAAAATTAAGACATGTGTATAAATATATAATGTCTCAAGATTAAAGATAGATCCTTTTGTACGTTTAACCTTGGTATTAGTAATGAGGGATGGAAATAAGTAGGACACAATGAGTTTTTGACGCGTGAAGAATACCAAGAAGAGGAATTCTAGTGCCCAAAGGTGTGTCAGATGACATGAGAGATTAAGAATATAACTTTCAATAAAATGAATACTGTTTGGTAACTTAGAAGGGCCAACCTTGAGATAACTTTAGTATGGAAACCATATGTTAGGGGTTTATGCTCTGCATAAATATAAAATTGATAAGGATGAATTAATTAAAGGAACTATTTTAAGAAGAAGCTTCTCAAGCTAAAAATGATTCCTTAAAAATATCCCTATCTAGATCTGTTGAGGGAACTTATACCTAGCCTCTGGAGATACCTTCGAGATAAGTTCTTCTTTGACAAGTAGCTTCTCCTTATGAAAAGAAAATAAACAACTAGCGGAATGGTTGATATAAGTCATAAGAAATCTAGTGTTGGACCAACAGATTAGACTGGTATAATAGAGGTATGATTAGACTTGTAGCCTCAAATGAAGGACAAAATGTAACTCTAGTCCGGGAAGGACAATTGAGAATAACAGATTCTATGATAATCCTGTGTGAAATGATCTTATGTTGGTCAAAGTTCTGTAGTATCTTCATGACATCAAGATGTTAAGTGGACACTTGATGATATGATGCATGAACGACATCTGTCTCCTTTTATCTGGGATTTCGAAGATGAAATCCTTGTTAGGGGTTTATAATTGTAACACCCCTGACCTGGGTTTTGGCCTAACCCTAGATGTTTTGCTTAAGTAAGCTGCTTACAAGTTGTGCTTATCTTTTGGGAAAAGTAATCGAGGCCTTTGTGGAGTTTATTCTAAAAAATTGAGCTTATATGCAAACTATGTGTGCATTAAATGATAATCTAAGTGAAAAGTACAATTTACCCAAGATAAGGGTCATGTTGAAAATGTTACATGTTGAATATATTCTAAGTGTTTTTATGTAATGAAAGAGAATATGATGCTAAGTGGTGGCTTGTGCAAAGGCTAAGCCCTAAGTGAGAACTTGTGTAAAAATGCTAAGTGCTTGGTGCATCAATTGTAGTACAATTTGCAATATGTACAAAATGTAGGGCTAATGTGTAACTTACCACCTCTACATTGTTTTTACTCTTGCTTGGTGTTACCTAAAGGAAAGAGAAAGAAGGAGGCAATATGTTTGAAGCATCTTGAAGTGTTAGTACTCTTAATAATGAAGAAAACAAGAAAAGGCATAAGTTGAAGTCATACACATGAGCCACATTGATTCAGGACTAAGGGAAGGAGCCCCTATCGGCCATAGAGCCATAAGGAGGGCATCCCATTGGTTTGTGGAGCCTTGGTTTGGCCAATTATGGGCAAGTCACTTCAAGAAAGATATAAGGCATCAATTTGCTTTTGTCTTAGAAATGATGGAGTGGAATATAATAAAAGCTTAGTGGAGGAAAGCTTGCCCTAGGAGACAACTCAAGAGCCGCCCCTTATCTTTTATTTATCCTTTTTGCATGGCAAGATGATAGTGGCATGCATGCAAAAGTATGTGTCGACCTTGCATGGCTAGGTGGCATGAAGCACCTTAAGTAAGTGACACCTATGACTCTCTTTTCTATAAACCTCAAGTATAAATACCTTAACCTTCATTTGTTGGCAAGATTTTCAGATCTAGCAAGTTCCCTTTCTCTTGTATCGTGCCACACTACTTCTTGTGTCACCCATAGTGAAGAGGGTTGAGTGTTATCGGTCAAAGAGGAGAGATATTAGCCAAAGAAGGTTGAATCAACCAACTAAGGTGATATCACCCAAGATGATGAAGGATATCGTGCAAGAGCTTGAAGCCCAAGTCTTGGAGCTTAGAGAAGGTCCATACTCAACCTTGGAACGTGAGGAAGTGAGGCTTGAAGCTTGGAAGCTCATAAGAGGCGGGTTATATAACTCAAACCCTTCAATATTATTTATCCTTTCTTTAATGTTATTCAAATTGTTGATTATTTGCAAATTAGGGTTTCCTATGATCAACTGATGTAATAATGGGTTTGAAAATGTAATTAGGATTGTTATCCATATTTTTGAATAATATTAGTGATCTTGAGGTTAATCATGATGACATCATCATTGGATACCCGATATGAGTTGATCACTCTTGATTAACCCGATATGGGTTGAAGACCTTGCAACCCGACATGGGTTGAAGACTCTTAGGAAAATCAATATGGGACCCAATATGGAGACTTGCCCGATATGTATGTAAGTCATAGTAGGTCTTATGGATGATATGAAGGATCCTTATTTAACACTTGTACTTAGTACAAAGGTGAAACAATACCTTGTGTAAAACCCAAGATGGATGGCCAATATGTTGCCCAAGATGGATGGCCGATATGTTGCCTAAGATGGATGGCCGATATGTTTCCCAAGATAGATGGCCGATATGTTGCCCAAGATAGATGGATTATATGTTTCCCAAGATGGATGGCCGATATGTTTCCCAAGATGGATGGCCGATATGTTGCCTAAGATGGATGGCCGATATGTTGCCCAAGATAGATGGCCGATATGTTGCCCAAGATGGATGGCCGATATGGTGCCCCAAGATGGTGCACAATATGGTAACCTATGTGAGTGCACAATATGGTAATAGGGGATATGCCCTATACCCAATATGAGGATGTGGTTATACCACACGATCAAAGTGAATAGTTGACAAGATGATATATGAATGACATTATCAATCATGTTTCTTGATATGGTAGGCATGTCCTCAATTATTAAGATTGGCTAAGTGATGAATATGATTAATGTAACATTGAGACACAATGAACTTAACTCATTTGATAATTGATAAGGTTGTAGACCTTGTGAACTAAGTAATTTACATCCTAGTGAGGATGAAAGATAAACTAAGATTTGAAATATAGGTATGTGATTAACATACACTAATACTCCTGAGATGAGTGGCGTATGAGTTAGGGCATGGTCATTGCTAATGAAATCTTAAAACCCTAATTGGGTTAATTATAACCCAAATTCATTAGGGAGGATGTGTTCCTTAGTACTTCATGGTTAGAATAATATGTTGAGATGGTTGATAACATGATATGATAATCATGCAAGCATCCTTAAGTAATAAGCATGGCTAAGTAAGAGCTATGTGGCTATGTGCTATATAGACTCAATCAACTATGTGGACTATGTGAACAAATATCTGGGTCTGATGATATAAGGATAATTATCATCTACTAAGTGGTGACAATACTCAGTGATGAATTAGGGGTTTGAATACCCAGGTATGATAGTGATGTAAGATTGAGACTCTAATTGATTTATGTGTCTCGACGAATATGAAAGTATTTGATAAATGCAATTATGGTTTTCTATGTAGCAATTGATATAATGTTTGTTAGAAACATTGGTTGATGAATTAATACTTTCATACATCTTGATAAGACAAACATGTTCTTGATATTTATTTTCAAGTAAATAGATGTTTTATAATTCTGTTCAATTTTATATTATTTCATTTGATAATAATATTGTTGGTAGAGAGTTATATCTCTCGCTGGGACAATAGTCTCACCCTGTGGGGTTCACAATTTTTTTAGGTAAGACGCGGATGAGGGACTAAGAATCGGGCTGTAGAAGGAGTGTATCAGCAAGGATCATAGTTGTATATCAGGTTGAGTACGCTGTCTGTAATGTCCTATAGATAGAAGTCTGATGTGTCATCTCTGTACTCTCAGGTCCTTGGGAGACAGTCTTAGTGGTTTTCACGAGCAACATGAGGTTTTGGTTTTGTTTATCTCGAGGATTTTATGTTGTTACTGTGTGTATTAAAGCAAAGCAGCTAGTACTTGTTATCCTGGAGAAGAGACTGAACACTGAATGTATAATGTGAACCATGTGTATATGAGACTTTGGTTCTTTATGTAAGAGTTTTCTGGAAGATGGACCTATGTGAAAAATGGTTTTAAATTATAGTGTTTTTGTTTATGGTTATTCTGTTTAACTAATAACAATTTGTTTGTTGATTTGAGAACGGTCGTTTCATGATCTCATTGTCTAGGTCCTCAACCTAAAGACATATATCATCAAGGAACATCATTATTTAGACATCTACTATGTTTGTGTCATCATCTCATGATTGAGACAAACATAATAGTTGGAGTTGTCTTTGTAATTATTAAATTAAGTATATGATGCCCGCTAAAATCATCATGTGGTTGGCTCTATGGGCGTAAATACAAAAATCAACACTAAACACTCCCATTCCCTAATTAAGATTAGAAGATGGCAGAACAAGATCATAAGGCTAAAAGACTCTGATGGTTTTTGGATCGAGAATGTGACCCAGGTCAATATCTAGTCCTTTCTCTTATTTCCAACCTCTATCAAGATATAAATACTTCTAGCAAGTACAATGCATGTTGCTACTTCATTGAAGTTTCCCATAACTTGGATGCATATCTGGTATATGCTTCATTCAACGTCCCCAATGAAACTAAAATATGGAGTTCACTCAATTCCATGGCTTCACTTAAGGCTCCAGGCCCAAATGGGGTTGACGCCTCCTTTCTTTAGAAGAATTAACCTTGATCAAAGACCAACTTTGTAGCCTCATCTCTTTTCCATTTAAATGGAATCACATTGTATCTAATGCAGCAAACTCTACCCTCATACTAATACCAAAATATCAGAATCCTAAAACTTGTTCTCAACTCTAACCCATCTCACTAAATAACATCTGCACTAAACTCATATTCAAAGTCATTACGACCAGAATCAAACCTTTCTTAAACAACTGGATTTCACCATTACAGTTAAGTTTTGTCCCATGTCACAGATTAACAACAACATATGCATGGTAGGGGATTATTCACTCAATAGAGATGTTTTAACATCCCTGACCTGGGTTAAGGCTTAACCCTAGAAGTTTTGCTTAAGTAAGTCATTTATATTCTTGTCTTTATCTTTTGAAAAGTAATTAAGACTCAAGAGGAACTTATGTTTCAATTTTGGTCCTATTTGAATAATGTTGAAACCATGTTTTACTTGTTTTGGACTAAAGTGCAAATTACACAAGTTGAGGGGTTAACTTGCAAATGTTACATGATAAAATGTTCCTCAAGTTTTGAAGCATCATAATAATGAGAATTATGTTGAGGTATGGCTTCCACAATCCTGAGCACCAAGAAAGAGCTTATTAAGCAATGTTTGTGCATTACAACCTAGTTTTGGCGTAATGTGCAATTTACCCAAAACCTAGGGTTCAATATGCAAAATATCACTTCTATAGATTCCCTAATGTTTCTTGGTATCAATTAGAGACAATAAAATCAGATGGGCATCTCATTTGAATCTCTTTGGGGGAGAGAGAATCTTGATATTAAAATAATCAAGATTTAGGCATAATTGAAACCCTAATTCAATTTAATGCAAAAATAAATATATTAATGGAAGTGCCCTTCAACCAAAAGTATTATGGTTGAATTTATATAAGTATGGACGTCCTTGTGCCTTGCAATGGCACCGAAATATCTAAAGTGAGTGGATAGCCCACTCACATTAGTTAAAGAAAAAGTAATATCCACTAATTTTTTGATATTATTATTATATTGATTAAGGTGCTTAATTTGTTTTCTTTTAATTCATGGATAAAGAAGAGGAATTCTAAGGGTAGGATGATGGCTTAGTATGCAAGGAAGTGATGGGGATAAGTGGCACCAATTTAGGGAGTTGAAAGATTTTTATAACACTTTCTCTCTCTTGAAATTCCCTTATACACATTCCATTTTTCACCCACATGAAAGGCTTTTTCGGCTCCTCTTTCTTTCCTTGCTTTGGACGAACACAAGGGAGCTTAGGAGCAACAGGAAGGCGTGCCCCAACCTGTAGGTGAGCTCCTTAATCATCTTCAACCTTGATTTCATGGTGGAAATCGAAATTCAATGCTTATTTTATTCTTTTCTCCATTCAATCTTCAACTTTAACCATTCTTTTCACTCAAAGACTTGAGAACAGACCTTGGACAGTTCAGAAAGCTTCATTCACCATTCAGGACGTGAAGCTTGGAACTTGGATTCAACTTTGAAGGCGGGTTATATGACTTGAACCCTTAAATATTATTATTGATTTCATTTCTTCATCATATGTTGATTCCTTGTTCTTTCCCGAATTTCCTTTTGATTAATTGATGAAATCACCACAAAGATCACAAAAAATTTCGAAGGTTTGTATCTTGAAGATGATGATGCTATCTTAGCACACACCTCAATAAAGATCATGTGCAAAAAGTTTCAACTTGATGACCAAACGGTCTCAAGACCGTTTGAGGTCAAACGGTCTCAAGACCGATTGGGGGCAAACAGTCTCAAGACCGTTTGAGGTTAAACAGTCTCAAGACCATTTGGGGTCAATTGCTGATGTGGATGAATGAAGATCCAATGGTTCAAATTGATTTAATTATAATGGATTCAATAATGGGTGATCCATTCATTACAAACCCTAATCGGATTGATTGGTTGAAACCCTAAATTGATTGAGTTGATTTCTATGTTGAATGGCCCAAACAGACTCAAGACCGTTTGAGGGCAAACAGTCTCAAGACCGTTTGAGGTCAAGAGGATTCATTGATGGATGGAGATCCAAGGGTTACAAGTTGATCTACTTTCAATGGTCTTAATGTTGGATGGTTCAATGAGTAGAAACCCTAAATCGATCGATTAAGAAACCCTAATTGATCCATTCAGTTTCAAGGTGGTTTGGACCAAACGGTCTTGAGACCGTTTGGGATCAAATGGTCTTCAGACCATTTGGAGGGCAAACGGTCTCAAAACCATTTGATGTTCAATCGGTTTCAATGATGGGTTGTTCATTCGGTCTCAAGGATAATTTGATCAAACGGTTTCAAGGGTTGAAAATACCAAATGGTTTCAAAACTGTTTAAGAGCAAACGGTCTCAACCCTAGATGCCCAAATGGTCTTGAGATCGTTTGGAGGGCAAATGGTCTCAAAACCGTTTGAAGGTCAAGAAGGTCAAAACCGTTTGAAGGTTCAAAAGTATCAAAACTGTTTGGAGACCTAATAGCCTCAAATCTATGAAAGATCAATTAACCCTATGATTGTTAATGATGTATCTCAAAGTTAATTACAATGGTTGTACCTCTCAAGTACTTAGGTGATTAGTACCTTTTGAATGGTTAACCTCTGATGCTTATGAAAGTAGTAACTCAATACACTATGATAACCATAGATGTATGTACTTGAATAATGGGTTGATCCAAGTTGATAAGTATGGAGTAATCAACATCCTAGAGAGGATGAGAGGGAGAGGAATTTATACATGTATAATGATCATGTAGTGGTTAAGCCTCAATACTCTCAACATGAATAAAATATGTATTTAGGGTATGATCCTTGATAAAGAGATCATGAAACCCTAATCGAGAAGGTTGATAAGCACTAACCCTAAATTAGGGTAATGATAGGTGAAACCCTAATCTAGGGTAATGGTGTAACCCTAATTTAAGGTGATAATATGAGAAATCCTAATTCATGGTAATATAATGAAAAACCCTAATTTAAGAGGATGCTTCATGAAACCCTAATTTTGGGTAAAGTTATATGAAAAACTAATTTGGGGAAAAGTTATAAGGAACCTTAATTCAAGATAATGATGTGTGAAATCCTAATCTAGGGTGATGCCATGTGAAACCATAATATGAAACCCTAACCCTAATATAGGGTGAAGGTATGTGGAATCTTGATATAGGATGATGTTATGTGAAACCCTAATATAGGGTGAAGGTATGTGGAATCCTGATATAGGATGATGTTATGTGAAATCCTAAAATAGGGTGAAGGTATGTGGAATCCTGATATAGGATGATGTTATGTGAAACCCTAATATAGGGTGAAGGTATGTGGAATCTTGATATAGGATGATGTTATGTGAAATCCTAGTATAAGGTGAATGTATGTGGAACCCTGATATAGGATGATGTTATGTGAAACCCTAATGTAGGGTGAGGTTATGTGAAACCCTAATATAGGATGATGTTATGTAAACCCTAATTGATAAAGATGGGAAACCCTATTCCTAATAATGGAATAGTGACTAATATATTGATAAGTGAAACATCTAAAGTGGTTGATAATGGATAACCTTATATCAATAATGTCTTAACCCGAGATGAGTCCATATCATTGATAATGGTTGAATAATTCAAATAAGTGACTTATGACCAATACATTACACGATAATGTGATGAACTGGTGCATAAAGTATTAGGATGGAAATACCCTAATACAAGATAAGTTGATGAACTTAACTAAGATAAAGTGATGAGGAAAGTGATACATTAAGACATGATAGATATCACATTCAGCACCTCAAGGTTGATATAACTTAAAATACCTTAAATCCAATATACTTGGATGAGTAACACATGACGTGTGTCATGTCAATTGTTACATTGAGAAGTAATGCACTTTGGTAAGTGTAGGCTAATATACCTTAAGAAAAGGTTAAGCCAAGTTAATAAAGTATGATGTAATCATATTCTGGCAAAGTTGAGAGAGGAACTCATATCTTGTGTTGATGATTCATTTAATGATAAATGATGAGAATAAATAAGAAAAATTAAATACTTATATTATTAATGTTGGCTCCTAGCTGTGTGGGGCAATGAACTAGGGCTTGATCATTAATAATATGATCTTGAGAACCTAAATGGTTAATAATGGAAAACCCTAAACCTAATGAAGGGTGATGATATGTAAGAGAAACCCTAATCGATAAGGAAGGGAAACCCTAACCCTAATGATGGGAAGGCTGTAATTCTTTTGTTACATAAACCCTGTAAGGTATGTTAAATACTTGAATAAAAGTATAATATGTAATGGCCTTGTGAGCCATGAGATAAGTTGTTACCTAGTGAGAGGTGACAAGATTTAATGGCCTTGTGAGCCATGAGATAAGTTGTTACCTAGTGAGAGGTGACAAGATGTAATGGCCTTATGAGCCATGAGATAAGTTGTTACCTAGTGAGAGGTGACAAGATGTAATGGCCTTGTGAGCCATGTGATAATTTGTTGCCTAGTGAGAAGTGGAAAGATACTTAATGGGCCTTGTGAGCCATGTGAGATGCTTGTGTAGCAAGTATCATGTTTACCTTGGTCAGATGATCTGAAGGTAATAGTTACCTGATAAATGGTAACTATGTTTAGTGATGAACTAAGGATTTGAATACCCAGATCTAGTAAACATGATGATGATTTTGAGGGATGTGAATTCTTGGAAATGAGATAAGGGATTGAGATCCCAATGTTTTATAAAGCTTTGAAAAGTGCTTGATAGAAGTATTACACATTCTTTGTAGCATTTGTTATAATAAATTATGTTTGAAAACCTGACCGATGCTAAAAGAATATGGTAATACACTTAATTAATCAACTGGAATCTTATCATGTAGTGCCCTAGCCATATAACCATCAACGTCAGAATTTGCTGGATGGTGAAACGGGTTGCTCCGCGGCATAACCCGAAATGCATATTTTTTAATATGTGGGGGTGATGGGCGAAAATATCCCTACACCCTAATGGAGGAATTGATGTGAGATAAACATTAAATCTCTCAATCCTTCATTATATGTGTCGGGATGGATGTATCATAAATCTCCCGATGTCGGGATGGATGTATCACGAATCTCCCAATAATTTTAATGTTGAATCGATGTGAGGTAAACATTAAATCTCTCGATGCCGAAGGAGTGTGGTTGACACTGTAACTCTATAGCGAAGTTGCCAGTATACCCTAGAAAGCTATTTAGCAGAGACACAAGATGTCCTGTATGGAATCTCGTACTGACCGAGATAAGGGAGGTCACGCCATCCGACTCTTCCATTGACCTTGTATGGCACCGATTTTGACTTCGCAATGGTCAGTTGGAGTATGAGTGGTATACCTCATCTCCTCAGGGCATAAGTGTGATTATAAAATGTAATCATCCGTATAACATGTTTGCTTAAGGTTTGAATACGAAAATCACTGGCTGATGTTACATTTCTTTTATGCATCTTTAGTTGATAGATGATATATTTATGTTCCTTACATTCCTTGCAAAGTAGATAGATGATGTATAATTCTACCATGGGTAGATGCAATGTTCTCCTCAAGAAAGGAGATTATCTTATTCTGTTCATACAATGATTAATACTACTGTTAATATAAAAGAATTCCTACTCAGTTTTATTCTATCAATTTGCAATAATAATGTTTCTAGCGGAGAGTTATATCTCTCGCTGGGACAATTTCAATTGTCTCACCCCCGTGGGATCCAACTTTTTAGGTAGATGCGGAAGAAGAGGTAGAAACCCTATAGCAGGGGGAGAGCAGCAACAACAACAGGGATAACTATAATATTCCAGGTGGAGGCTCTGGATATCATATTTTATATAGAAAGTCCTATGTGTCATCTTTATACTCTCAGGTCCTCGAAGTTAGTAGTTAGTACTTTTAATGAATTGATATGAGATTTTGGCTTGATGCCTCAAGGTTCTTATATTGTCTGTGTAAAGTTTTAACAAGGCAATTGATGCTTGTAATCCTCGAGAAGAAACAGTACAAGATATGTACTTATGAACCAGGATGTATATGTAATACTTTGGTTCTTGTTATTAAGAGTTTCCTGAAACTGGATCTCTTTGCAAAAGGTTTTAATTTTTAGTGATTTTTAGTAATCCGTTGTTAATGATTGTTTCCACTTAGTCAATGACGTAGCATTCATTATTATCCGATGTTTGGGATTTTTTCGTCACAGATGTAATCTTGCAAATAGAATTTCATGGATGTAAAGCTAGACCTTGTCAAACCTTTTGACAAGTTGAGCTAGTATTTCATTCATGACACCCTTAGTAGAACCTCAATATCAAGAAATGTTATTTCAATTTTTCGTGCAAATTATAACCTTCAACAACACCTCTATACCATGGAATGGGGGAAAACATTGGCCACTTCAAGCCTTCTTGTGGGAATAAGCAAGTTGATCCAATCTCCCCATATATTTTTGTACTTTGTCTCGAAAGATTTAGCCAATTGATTACTGACAAAGACATGAAAGGCAACTGGAAGCCCATTGTCTTAATAACACAAGAACTCACATTCACCCATGTAAGTTTTGCAGATGACATATTCTATTTGGGGAGGCCTCATGCACTCAATTAAAGGTGATTTTAAGGTGTCTTGATAAATTTAAAGAGGCTTTGTGTCAACTCTTATCTGAAGACAAATCCAACAATCTTTCTCTTCCAACACCCGAAGACCTATAAGAAATCATATTTGTAGGTTGTCAAACATAAAAGAGACTAACAACTTGTGTAAGCACTTGGGTGTTCTTATAATTCATAGAATGAAAGCAAAAGAGCAATCCAACTACATAACATATAAGGTTCAACAACATATTTTGAGTTGACAATACCCTACTCTAATGTAGGTTGAGAAACCCTTGCTAAATTTGTTATCCTTTCTCAACCAACTTACAGAATGCAATCCATGTTTTTTTATCAATCTCTATTTGTGACATAATAGCTCAATTGGTTATACACTTCATATGGAATTGTACTAAGTCTAACCGTCACATTAATATTGGAGCGTGGAAGCATCTGGATAAACATTACAGCTAGGGTGGTCTAGGATAAGACTAACAAGAGAATTCAACATAGCACTAGCTATGAAAATGGGATGGGACTTTTGTAGGATAAAAATATCCCCTAAATCACTCTTAGGAAGGCAAAGTACTTGGGCACCAATGGCTTCCATACTTCAAGTTCCCGCACATGAAGGAATCTATTGTCTTGACGTGTCACAATGAAGGAAAACTCAAGGAAGACATTCTTATCACACTTTGACACCATATTTTGGATATATGAATGGATAGGGGAAAGAACAACTCCACGCTCAAACCTTGAAAGACCAATCATGATGACATTAAAGAACTCCAAGTCTCTAGACTTGTCACAGACAATGATACATGGGACACAAGTTTCCTAAATGAGTGGTTTATGTATCAGATTGTAAAGAAAATCTTAAGAATGCCTACACCATGAAATTCCACTGCCTCAGACAACTATGTATGGAATCCTTCTACTGATTGATGCTTCTCGATGAAATCTACATATAATCTTTTGGCATAGACTCCCAACACAACAAAAGATGTCGACTGCTTCAAGATCATCTAGCATGCAACTTTCCCCCAAAAAATGCAAGATTTTTCTCTGACTGGTACACCACGACAGAATAATGACTAACTCTCTATGGTTCTTAAGGCACATGACTTCAGAAGAAAAATGTCTATGTTGTGGTGTAGATGTCGAAACAAAAATGCATGCTCTCAGGGATTGCCATACTAGCAAGACTTTATCACATCGCCTTATACCTTCACATGCTACCTCCTTCTTTGGCATAATAATACCCTCTGAATGGTTGCTATACTACTAGAAGTCCTTGTAGAAAATACCTAATTGAACTACACTTTTCTCCATGGTAAGTTGCCTACAATGGGAAACTGGGAGTGACATTGTGATGCCTGCCCATTTATGAACCACAAATACTATATGTGGAAGAACCAACTCACATCCGTAAATAAAACATGGGCAAATATCACATATCTAGCATACTAAAACATTTAATTGACCAAAGCAACTGAGTTCACTAACAAAGTTTGACAGAATGAAACAAAAGTTTGGGGATGGCAATCCCAACATGAGCTGAAAAGAAAATGACTAGAACATAAATTCCAAGCTGAAAGGATCGCCTAATATAAGGTCCCACCAGTGATAGGTATCATGCTTTCTTGAATTTGAAATGTTATAAGGATCCCACAGACTACTCCTCACTATCTGTGGACGTCGTGTCCCCAACCATGCACAAAGAAAATAATTCTAGTTAGAGTAAGTGGCATTGAATTCTATATCATAAAAGATATAATTGCATTATGAAAACTTGTCACATATGACTATTCTAAACATCTTTCTATACATATTTTAGTTACATATTTTATCTTTTTGTGGCCACTATTATACAATAAGTCCTCTTCTATGGCATTGTGTGCCTTCTATTGTGCAATGCACCTTCTGTGGCATGAAGGCCTTCTGGTAACACCAAGGTGTCTTCTGTTTGTGGCACCAAGTGCCTTCTATGGTGCAATACACCTTCTATGGAATAATTGCCTTCTAGTATGTGTACCACAATACTTCTATTGTATGAGGACTTATTATATAATATAAATTATATTCTGGTGTAATTTTCTATTCTTGTTCTATTTCTGATTGTGATTCTATTTCTATTTTGATTTTGCATCTCAACTATTTGAGATAAATTCTAAATTATGAAATCTTTTATGGCATTCTAAGTTATAAATTTTAGTTTGAATTCTAAACTAAATCTATAAATAATTGTGATAAGCGTTAAATCTAGATTCTGCATCTAAATCTGATATTCAAAGGAGATTCTAAATTCTAAATGATTGTAAGAATTAACATCCTGAAATAAATTATCATCAAAGTATTCTGAGTTCTAGTGATTGCATGCTAACTCTAAGCAATTATATTCTGTGTTCTGGCAGTACACATACTAACTTCTAACAATTATGCAAGAATAATAACTTAAAACTGAGACTTGATAAGATTTAGGTACAAACTTTCTGAGGCGATAATTCTATTGTACTGGAAAGTAATTCTCAACATATAAACATTAGACCATCCGTCTAATTGATAATTCTAAAAAGGATAATTAGACTATAAGTATAAAACATGAATTTAAAGGACATGGCCCACTTACCTTTGCTAAGTCATAATCCTCTTCACACCGTTTAATTTGGAACTAGATCTACTATTTTCTTGAAAACCGAAAGTATCTATAAGATCTTAGGTATTATCATCAAGCTAAGGATTCTAGGGTTCATGACGTTCTCACTAGGGTTTTGCGGTACATGTTTCTGACTCTCAGGTGAATCTTAGGACCATGCACATGATCTTATGTTATGAGGAATGCTAGGGTATATAGGTTACCCTTTTTAGTGGATGATTTGTTAGGGCTAGGGTTCTGGACCCCTTTAAATCAACATAATGACATTAGGGTTCAAGGTTCAAGCTTTCAATACTAGAAAAGACTCATATAAATCTTTGATATAAGTCTTATGTTAGGCGTGCATATTTATATCTAACTTTATACCATAGATTACTTATGTTTGTCCTTATAATATAGACTTCAAAAACTGGGGCTACACATACCAACTTACTATCTTAGTATTAGAGTTAGGGATAAATGTTTTTAGGGTAAAATAGTAACTTAGTGGTCGAAATCACATTACTATTCATTATTAGTCTCTTGATTAACACACTAACGGGTATACTTAGGTCTTAATAGCATACTTTAGTATCTGTTGATTAGTCATCACTTATGGCAATTATGGTTATCAATAGGTTGTTCATTCAAGATAGTTTTGCCAAGATTACTGATATAAGAATGAGTCTTTGGATGAGTGGTTCCAAATTGGTGAGGCTATATTAGATTCACAACAGTGACATAGACATAGGTTTATAATGCAACTATGGTACATATATCATTTCCCCTTAATCAAATTAACTATTGAGCAGGAGAACATGGTACATGGCACATGAACTATAAGGTCGTGGCTAGGAGAATGCTATGTACATATGTATGTAAATGTGTGCAACGTCAGTAACCAAACCATCGAGAGTAGCTACATGTTCAAGGGGCAAGAAGGAAACCACACAGGTCTGTCATGGGTCAACGTTCTTGAGCCAAGGTGGAGAGATCTCGTTGGTTGTTCCCAGGGTGGAATGTAATCCAAAAAGGTCATGGTAGTTAGATGAATCCATGGTTAAGAGTAGGTTGGGCCGTCCTTGTATGACATCATGAACGGCTAGAGCAGCAAGCTCCTCAGGTCAAGGTGTCGGGACTCAGGAGAAACAAGTATTGACATGGTCACAACAAGAAGGGAGGACAAGGTTCGGATCGAAAACCAGACAACACTCATCCTGGGGTCAAAATGATGTTTGATGGTGGGTCACACACCCAAAATCAGTGAGGACTCACAACATCGACCAAAATTTGAATGAAATAGGGCATCTACAGGTGGAAGGGTAGATGGTGACATACCATGTTGAAACAAAGTGTACTAGGTTGAAGAGGACCCACAAATCCCTCTCAGACCTCCCTAAAGTCTCTGCTCTAGCCGAGTGTGCCCAAAACACCTTCGTTGTAGACACTAGTCAGATGGTCTGACATGGCTTCGTCGACTGGCCGCCTTGTAGGGTGGCGGTCAAAACGGCGCCTGGGTCTTCTTCGTAGTGTCCTGGAGATGGTGTATCTCCGAGGAAATGAATGGTGGCAGAAGGAGGGCTGAGAACTGTGATGGTGTAGAAGGAAGGTGATGGTGAGGGTTGGGCATTTCCTGTTGGGTGTGAATTAGGGTTCATATGGGGGCTTATATGGCGCACACCGCACCCACGAATCTACTCATGAAGTTCGTTTTGAGAATGATCAACCACACAACCAGAAATATATTGTGGATAGGTAACATGAGTCCGAGTCCCTCATGGACTGAGGTTGAAGATGGCATGGATGGCTATGTTTACACCCACATCCCACTGCAACATCCAACGGGCCAGAAAAAGCATAAAGGAATAGAAATTTGGATGAAAGCAATTATTTTGCTTTAGCTCCCATTATCTTTGACAAATTAGTTACCTAGTCAAATCAATTATGATTAAACCCCAAATTTGGGTAGTTGGCTTATTTTGTGTCTAGAATATTCTAGTGGAGTTAGTTTCCGATTTAGGGTATACAATGGATTAATATTGATTAATAATAGATAAAGCTTTTATATTGCATAACTAATTATTTAAAATGAATTAAATCTTGATAGTTTGGGTATCATCTTATTTACACATTTCCTTTTTGTGGTAAATTTTCTAGTGCATGAAAATAGCCAAAAATATTAAAAATTGACCCATTTATAATATGTGACCATAAAGGATATGATGTTAGGAAATTTGCAAGTAAATATTTAAAAATGAGGATGTTACAATTCTACCCACCTTGAATGAAATTTTGGCCTCGAAGTTTTCATTTACCACCCACCTTAGAGTTTTACTCATTCTTTTGGTGTTTCTTAACCACCGTTAAGTTCAGTACTTTTGTACTAAAAAGGTATAAACTATACAATCATTAAAATATTTCCATCAGAGTAATAATACTAGGATTAGGTCATACCTTCTATTATCTGGTCATCATCTACATCTTCTACGTTCATGGCGAACACTCTTGCCTGACACTTTTCTCTCTGATTGTTCTGGTCTTGCTTCTGCCTCTTTGGGCAATTGAACTTGAAGTGGTCTTCTTCACCAGATAAGTAGCATGCTATCTGCCCAAAACTTTCATTCCCCACCATGGGGCTTCTGACACTTGGGGCAGACCTTGATAGGGGCTTTCTGGGCTCCTCTTTCTGGAGCTCCTCTCTAAAATGGTGCTCCATCTGGGGCCTTCCTCTTGTTTTATCCACTGTTCTGACCTTTGTATTGATAGTTGCCTCTAGAAGATACTTCGTTCTTCCAATTTGTACTAGGTGGTCCTCCAACTCCAGGGCTGCTTTTAGGGCTTATTGCACTCTCCCTGATGTCACGTCCTACCGGAGCGAAGCCAAGGTTAGGCTTCAGGCCGCACATGAACATCTTTGGCCAGGTGCATCTCATCTTCAGTCCCATATTTTTGTAGTATATAGAACTTCATTGTGTATTGGTTGATGGTGGAGTCATACTTCTTGAGGCATTTGAACTCCATCTCCTTCTTCTTGATCATTGCTTCTAAAATGTAGCAGTTTTGGAAGGCGATGTTGAATTCCTCCCAGGTCAACGGTGCAACATTGGGTCCTCTGGCTTTGGTGAAGTTCTCCCACCATACTCTAGTAGCACTCTTCGATAGGTGAGTCCCAAAATGGACCTTATAATGCTCAAGGCATCCCAGATCACGAAAGTAGTGTTCAACAGTCAACAACCACTACTTGACGTGAGTGACGACATCTGTCTCAACTTCACCAACGAAGGTCTCCGATGTTGATCTTCAGGAAGTCAAACATGGTCAGCTCCTAGTTTCTTAGCTGTGGTTGTCCCATACGTGGGCCAGTCAGGGCCTTGACAAGCACATCAAGAGGAGGGTTGGCTTTTCCATTGGGGTTTGCTCCTTAAGATGCCTTACGATCATCTCCTACACCATAGGAGCTTTCCTCTCCATCAAATGCTCCTTGCCCTTTTCAGATTTCTTCTTGGGGGGCATCTATAAAAAGGGCATCCATAAGAGGTCTATCTAATGATACCAATCACTAATGGTTATTAATACGCTCTAATACCAAATTATGATGTCTGCCTATTAATAACCACAAACAGTATATGTGGAAGCACTAACTCACATACGTAAATAAAAAATGGGCAAACATCACATATCTAGCATACTAAAGCGTTTAATTAACCAAAGCAACTGAGTTCACTAACAAAGTTTAACATAATGAAATAAAAGTTTTGGGATGGAAATCCCAACATAAACTAAAAATAAAATGACTAAAATGTAAATTCCAACCTGAAAGGATCACCTAAGATATTGTGAGAACCCGTTACACTAAATGAGATTACTCAAAATATAAAAACAATCAATCACCAATTAACCACATACCAAAAAATATGGGTAAATTAAAACCGATTTCAACATCAACACCCACTCAGAAATATTTGCATAAGAGCCCAACATCTTTCTTGTATCCATACTATGCCAAGAATTTGATACAAATTGTTCTATCAACTTAGCCACAACATATATACACAGGAGAACAATATTCATGTATGCCACACAAACAAGCATTAACGTGCTAACAAAAGTCCAACTTGTATGAAACACCATATACAAACTTTTCCTACCCAGACCTGAGAGTATAGGAACGAATCTAGGACACACTAGACATCTAATCAACTTTCTCACAGATACATTACTATAACTCCTCTTTGCTGCCACATGTTTGTTTTTGTCACTCCCGATTACCTAAAAAGATGTGGCAAACCATAAGGGTGAGACCCATGTCACAACAAGAGATATAACCTCCAACAATATTTATTGATTCCAACATTTTTAGGTAATGAGATAGTTTAAGCAGTTTAATCATATATAACAAATAAGCTCAACATCATTGATGAATAACAAAATACATAAAGGAGTAGATAATAACTATCTTCATTAGCCAGACTATTCTCATATTCCTATTGACAGTATAAGGAGTCTAGCAGCATGAGCATCTCTAACATCATGAATAAGTCTAGTATCATAAGCATAGCTAACAACATTAGCATGTCTAACAAGTTGAACATATCAACATCATAAGTAGAGATAACAATATAAGTACAATTGTCTGCATAAGCATGATTAGAAATATAGACATCTCCAGTTACAAAGGCATAGCTAGCAATATAAGCATAGCTAACAACATGTGATAACGAGTGTCATAATCATAGCCAACAATAATAATATCTCTATCAACTTAAACATGACTATTGTATGAACACATTTATAACATGAGCATATCCACAACATAAGAATATCTACTATTTTTTAATGCATTAAACATCATCTCTATGTACAGAGAACAACAAGGGTTATCATACAATATGAAGCATCATGTATAACCCTAAATAGATTTGCTAGACGGTTGTATTACATCTTTTATTATGCCCTGAGGAATTTGAGGATACCACTCAAAATCCAACTGACCACTGTTAAGTCGAAATCAGTGTCATACAAGATCTAGGAAGAGTCAGACTCCTAAGATATTCTCTGCCCCCGGTCAGTACGGGTCCGCCACATCGACACATAAGGTCAAGTTGTTAATAGTCTAGTCCATTCTTGGTATAGGTAATGACACCAGTGAAAGGAGGTGGGTACGCATACTCTACCATCTGAGGTACAACCACAATTGTCCTCCAATCTCATCACATATATAATCACCAAGACACGACCACAGTTGTTCTCAAACTGAGGGCTAGGTATGACCATAGTCATCCTACCTAAACACTTGGATTCAGGATGACAAACACCCCACATACTCAATATCATGTGCTATGAGTTTCCCTTAGGAATACTCATTTTACCATCTGGCAAGTTATCACACTTAGATGGATCTATGGCACATGGCGCTACATGATTAGAATTTTACTTGATTAATTATTTCCAATTAGGTGAATTAAGTTTGCATCATACAAGTGGACATACAAACCCTAATTCTTCTCTAGCAAACATTGCTATATAACAATTTCAGAAGATATAAAACATATGATACATATTATTCATCATCTCATCATCACATCATGCTATTCACTTTCCATTCATGAGACTGCACTTGTCATCATACTATCACAGGATATAAATCTTTTTCAATATATCACAAGGTATCAACACAAGAGGATTACACCTCATTCAGGGATCAACCATGCCCAAAGGTTATTAAGACAATCATACTATTCCATGGAAGATCATCATTATCTTTTCATGCCTTATAACAAGGCTCAACACCATCACTTATATATAATACACCAGACAACACAATATTTCATTCATGAGCTGGGAGATATTCATAAAAAATCATAGCAGGGCTATATTAACATTAAGAACATTCATTTATTACATCAATATGCAAGGAATCTAGATATGATTAACCCTCATCATATTCGTAATGCACATGTTTAGCATAAGAAAGTATCAACCATGCGGCTATGATAACCACCAATTAATGCATTTAGGTTATGATCATATTAAGGAGATTATTCCACCATCATGCCATCATATAAGCAGGTTAAACATGAATACTCATATTTATCTATTTGCATTAGAGTTAGGTTCAATAAGATAAATTATATTAATGTTCTAATCAACACTTATACACAAATCCTAACTCACGGTATCCCCATTGGATCATGGATACACAAGGTGAATCATCACCATCACATTCCTTACTATTCTCAAGTATGAATCCACACATAAATCAAAGTGTAGCCATCGGGTTATAGCATACTAGGGTTTCAACAACAATAAGAGAGTACTCCATGATTGTATTAATCATTCAAGGACTATTCATACCCATTATCATCATGTAGTTATATTAAATCTAGGTATAACAAGCTATACCTCATCAGGGTTACATATCAACACATTATGGTCATCATCCCTTCTATTCATATGAGTGAAAAAGGTAAGACTACCTTATTAAGGGTAACCCTCCATTTGTTCCATAATCTTTCAACCCATATCACCATACCACTACGTCACCCAGAACCATTGGATGTTGAAAAGGTACGACCATTGGTTGTTTACATAAGTAAACACCTTGGACAACCCACCTATGAATTCATTGAGTTATGCTCTAGAAAGAGTCATCATTTTACCCTAGACATCCCTTGATTAACAACATAAAAATTTCCATTGAGAGTAGGGTAAAACCCACAAGCAATTGTTTATTTAAAACAAGCCATCAATAAATGAGATTCTTAAGTTGAACTCATAAATGAGACCATATAAATCACTTTATTAGGACCAATATATTACATTAGGCATCATTCCAATTTATTGGATGAAGAATCATTAAATCTTAACCATTGGGTGAAGTTCATATATTAAAACCATCAATTGGAGTATAGGTCCAACCATTGCATGAAATGACCCAAGAAACCATTGGTTTAAGGCATAATTGATGCTACATCTACATGATTAACTCATCATAGGTTGTGGGGACCTGATCTATCATCACTAGTGACCATTAAATCACCATAGGTTGTTAGATCAGCACTATATTCATTAATCACCATCAAATATCAAGCTAATGTCACTATTGATTGGTAGCATCATTAGGGTACTTAGTTGTTGATCATTAAGATTATAATTAGACCAACACCTAACCTAAGGAGTGAACGTCAGTTGACACCCTTTGTCACCACCATCAATTGTCATGAAGACAACACCATCGGTTGTTGCAATGGTACCGCCATTGAGTCGTGTATTTATAGAAGAAATCAACTTTAAACCCTAAAATTGACCATTGGTTGATAGGTGCTTAGCACCATAGGTTGTCAAACAAACCTGATCCAAGTCATATTATACCTTAGGAAGAACATACACATCAATACAAGTTCATCTAGAACTGAAATTAGAACAGGGAGCATTATAAAAATTGAAATCCAAGTCAAGCATAGCTTTTTAGTGCATGGATCATCATTTTTAAGCAAGAACATGAGCTAGCAAGCTTATGGTAAGCAATAAATGTGGAGAAAGTTATAAAAATTGCCTCTAATTAGAAGATAAATCCCAAATAGAAGAAAACATGAGCAGGTAGGGTAGGAAATCCAAGCATAAGCTATGAACTCGTCCATCTAGCACCTTTCTTCATCAAATGAGCAAACCCTAAGCATAAGGCGTAAGAAAGGTAGGATTTTAGAGCTTTAGAGCAATTTCTACCATGGAACAACAAGGTTCTGACCTAGAGAAAGGTAGGAGGAAGGATAAAAAAGAAATAAATGGAGGAAAAAAGGGGATTCTCACTCTTTTAGATCAAGATCACTAGAAGGAGGCTTTTTAAACCCTAAAAGGAAGTCAATTGCAACCCTAGATGCTTTTTCCCCAAGAAGATCCCCAATTTCTTCTTCCTTGGATAGGAACTTCGTAGTAGCACAGAGGGAGAATGAGGTTCATAGGAGTAGGGAAGTGGTGGAGAGAAAACAGTTCATTTGGGTTCTTAGGGATAAGTATATAAAACTTTAAGATAAAGAAAAAGAAAAAGTTGAAGTTCTAGTATCTCTGCAAGTGTCCAAATTGTACCAAACTTGAAACTTAAGCTTGTATTATGATTACAAAGCATATCACAAGGTTCGATTAAGGTTCTAAACATTCAATTAATGTAGTTAAGTATGTTCAATACTTTGAGCAAGGTCAGGGGGTCTCTCAACCATAAACCCCTAACAGGGATTTTGCCCTTGAAATCCAAGGTAAACAAAGATGGATACTTCTCATGCATCTCATCCTCAATCTTTCACATGGTAACTTTCATCTCATGATGATGTCACATTATTCTCATAGAAGTCATATTCTTGTCCCTCAACTTCTGCATGTGTAACCTTGGTTCATCATAGGAACTATTGTACCACATGTATAGGTCTGGTAGTACCTTTCAACTTTGGGACTCGATTGTCATCTTAAACTATTCTATATGTTGTATCACACATCACTCAGAGGCCATACTTGTCGGATCTTACCAAACATAGAACATCAGGTATCTCGTATCTTATGCAACTTTGTAAGGTTTCCCTATGCCCCTTTAATGGTTGTTGTAATTAACAACTCAATCAACCATGTAGGCATCCCCTATTTTTCAAGAACTATGAGGAATATGTTTTTAGAGGATTCTCCAATCATCTCAATGGTGGACTGACCATCTGTTTGGTTGAAGAATCATACACTTGTATGTAACTGTTAACAAATATAACTTCTCGATTGACCTTGTTAGGGGTGGAGCAACGAAATTGTCTTCATCTTATCAAGATTCACATAACATACTTAATAGAGGTATCATAACTCCAAGAGGATACTCTGGTCAACCCCCAACTTACTCTTACTAGAATTGTCACACATAAGTACAGTTGCTTCAACATTCTTAAGGTTTAGCAAAGATGTTAACCATGTTAATGACCATCTCTTAAATATGTTGAGATTTCATCATTCAAAGCTTGCTACAATTTGTAAGACATGACCTGAACACTCTGGTTCTCCTATTCATAAATTCTATTGGTACATTGGTTAGTCTAAAGGACATAATCCTAAACTCATCATGGTCATGTAACTTGTGTCATCCACTCTAACTCTTATCCATTGATATTATGATCCTAGGTTTATCTTAAAGGAACACGGTAACACATGTCTGCTGATCAACAAACCATCTATCCTAGATAGTGGTCTTGCCCAGCTATCACTGAACCATATACAACATTATAGAATCACTTTTGTTTTTTCTTCCAAACAACATTTAGAGGGTCATCATCAACTCTCTCTCTCTCTCTCTATAAGGGAGAGGAATACTTGGAATATTCATTTAATAAACATCTCCAACCTTCACATACTTCCCATACTATTGATACATCTTGGATACTAGGGTTCATTACCTTGGTATCCACCTCATGTGCTATAAGGAACTCACATACTTATCTCATCTAATTTTACCAAAATAATCAAATCTTAAGACATAAAAGAGGAGTCTTCCTAATTATTGGAAGGCTCAAAAGCATACTCATCACAAACTTTATGATCTAGGAACCATAGTCCAAGCAACCTTCTGCTATAATAATCCAACCAACCTCACGTTTACAATGAATCCACACATACCAAGTGGCAATGATCCACTTGAAAGATGTGCCCTAGAAAGGAAAGACATAAAGGGAAACACACTTCCCACATCATAGCAACATTGTTCAAGGGTCACTAGCAAAAAGGTAACCAATTCTATTTTCATTATGTAGGTTACAACTTCTTACATATCATTTACCTTTTTCTTTTTGGGTTCCTTGCCATTAGCATAGGAATCATCATGATTAACATATATCATTACTCCTTCCTTGATATCTATTTATCCCACTAGGGTTTGTTATCTTATTTTATTATGTTTTTCAACCACTTATTAACATTTAAATCATCATATTCTTCATTTTCTTAATTAAACATGGTTCATCTCCCTTAATTTCTTTCACGTGCCATGCTGATTTTACATTAAAACCTTCTTACACACATAGGTTGATCTGAGATTAACTCAGGTTCCACCTTATTCCTTTGTCATTGTTCCCATTTATCTTCTCATTTTTACTTATTATAAGAGTTCTCTCCATCTTATGTTGATTTCATACCTTGATTCACTTTATAAGAACAAACTTATCTATCTTGTACTTTATTATCTTCTTGAATTACATCTTCAAGAACTCCTCTTTTGCTTATTTGTATTCGTATTTAGATTTCATGTTATTGTATCTTTCTCTTATAGTTACTAAACATAAAAGTTTTAATAGATAATGATGTAATTCTCATATTCTCTTGAGGTAATATTGAGTTATCTACACCATGATTTTTGACTAATTATGCTCTTTAGATTGTTTCAAAATGACTACTTGATCAGATTATTCAAAAATATAACAATCTAAAAGTTCCATACTTACATTTTCTTCAATAATTGAGTACTTGGCCAGGGCACCCAAATACTGAGATTGGGCAGTATGCACCATATTTTTATGTCATATTCCTAATTTTCACATCATCCTAGTCCTAAGTCCTAGTGTCCCTATAGACTCAGTGAACCTAAATCTCTGATACCAACTTGTGAGAACCAATTACACTAAATGAGATTACTCAAAACATAAAAACAATCAATCACCAGTTAACCACATACCCAAAAATATGGGTAAATTAAAATCGATTTCAACATCAACACCCTCTCAAAAACATTTGCATAAGAGCCTAACATCTTTCTTGTATCCATACTATGCTAAGAATTTGATACAAATTGTTTTATAGCCTTAGCCACAACATATATACACAGGAGAATAATATTCGTGTATGCCACACAAACAAGCATTAACATGCTAACAAAAGTCTGATTTGTTTGAAACACCATATACAAACTTTTCCTGCCCAAACCTGAGAGTACAAGGATGACTCTAAGACACACTAGACATCTAATCAACTTTCTCATAGATTCATTACTATAACTCCTCTTTGCTGCCACATGTTTGTTTTTGTCACTTATGATTACCTAAAAAGATGTGGCGAACCACAATGGTGAGATCTATGTCCCATCAAGAGATATAACCTCCAACAATTTTTATTGATTCCAACATTTTTAGGTAATGAGACAATTTAAGCAGTTTAATCATATATAACAAACTAGCTCAACATCACTGATGATTAACAAAATACATAAAGGAGTATATAATAACTATCTTCATTAGCCATACTATTCTCATATTCCTATTGACAATATAAGAAGTCTAGCAGCATGAGCATCTCTAACATCATGAATAAGTCTAGTATCATAAGCATAGATAACAACATCATCATGCCTAACAAGTTGAACATATCAACATCATAAGTAGAGCTAATAATATAAGCACAACTGTCTGCATAAGCATGATTAGTAGTATAGGCATCTCTAGTTACAAAGGCATATCTAGCAATATAAGCAAAGCTAACAACATGAGATAATAAGTGTCATAATCATATCCAATAGTACTAACATCTCTATCAACTTAAACATGACTATTGTATGTACACATTTATAACATGAGCATATCCACAACATAAGAATATCTACTATCTTTTAATGCATTAAACATCATCTCTATGTACAAAGAATAATAAGGGTTATCATCCAATATGAAGCGTCATGTATAACCCTAAATAGATTTGCTAGATGGCTATATTACATCTTTTATTATGCCCTGAGGAATTTGAGGATAGCACTCAAAATCCAACTGACCACTGCTAAGTTGAAATCAGTGCCATACAAGATCTAGGAAGAGCCGTACTCCTAAGATCTTCTCTGCCCCCGGTCAGTATGGGTCCTCCACAGTGACACATAAGGTCAAGTTGCTAACAACCTAGTCCGTCCTTAGTACATGTCACGACACTAGTAAAAGGAGGTGGATACACATACCCTACCATCCGAGGTACAACTGCAGTTGTCCTCCAATCTCATCACATATATAATCACCGAGACATGAACACATTTGTTCTCAAACTAAGGGCTAGGTATGACCGCAACCATCCTCCCTAAACACTTGGATTCAAGATGACAAACACCCCACATACTCAATAGTATGTGCTCTGAGTTTCCCTTAGGAATACTCGTTTCACCATCTGGCAAGTTTTGACACTCAGATGGATCTATGGCATAGGACACTACATGATTAGAATTTCACTTGATTAATTATTTCCAATTGGGTGAATTAAGGCTGCATCATAGAAGTGGACATACAAACCCTATTTCTTCTCTACCAAACATTATTTTATAATAATTTCAGAAGATATAAAATGTATGATACATATTGTTCATCATATCATCATCACATCATTCTATTCACTTTCCATTCATGAGATTGCACTTGTCATCATACTATCACATGATATAAATCCTTTTCACAATATCACAGTGTATCAACCCTTATCAACACAAGAGGATTACACCTCATTCAGGGCTCAACCATGCCCAAAGGTCATTAAGACAATCATACTATTCCCTGCAAGATCATCATTATCTTTCCATGCCTTATAACAAGGCTCAACACCATCACTTACAAATAATACACCGGACAACATAATATTGCATTAATGATTTGGGAGATATTCATAAACCAATCATAACAGGGCTATATTAAATTAAGAACATTCATTTATTACAACAACATGCAAGGAATCTAGATATGATTAACCCTCATCATATTCATAATGCACAAGTTTAGCATAAGAAAGTATCAACCATGTGGCTATGATAACCACCAATTAACACATTAAGGTTATGATCATATTAAGGAGATTATTCCACCATCATGCCATCATATAAGCAGGTTAAACATGAATCCTCATATTTATCTATTTGCATTAGAGTTAGGTTCAACAAGATAAATTATATTAATGTTACTAATAAACACTTATACCTAAATCCTAACTCACGACATCCCCATTGGATCACGGATACATAAGGTGAAGTATCACCATCACATTCCATACTATTCTCAAGTATGAACCCACAGATAAATCAAGGTGTAGCCATCAGGTTATAGCATATTAGGGTTTCAAAAACAATAAGAGAGTACTCAATGATTGTATTAGTCATTCAAGGACTATTCAGACCCAATTACCATCATTTAGTTATATTAAAGCTAGGTATAACAAGATATACCTCATTAGGGTTACATATCAACACAATATGGTCATCATCCCTTCTATTCATATGAGTGAAAAGGTACGACTACCTTATTAAGGGTATCCCTCCATTTGTTCCATCATCTTTCAACCCATATCACCATACCACTACGTCACCCAGAACCATTGGATGTTGAAAAGGTATGACCATTGATTGTTTACATAAGTAAACACCTTGGAAAACCCACCTATGAAGTCATTGAGTTGTTCTCTAGAAAGAGTCACCATTTTACCCTAGACATCCCTTGATTAACAACATAAAACTTTCCATTGAGAGTAGGGTAAAACCCACAAGCGATTATTTATTTAAAACAAGCTATCAATAAATGAGCTTCTTAAGTTGATCTCATAAAGGAGACCATATAAATCACTTTATTAGGACCAAAATATTACATTAGGCATCATTCGAAATTATTGGATGAAGAATCATTAGATCTTAACCATTGGGTGAAGTTCATATATTCAAACCATCAATTGGAGTATAGGTCCAACCATTGCATGAAATGACCCAAGAAACCATTGGTTTAAGGCTTAATTGATGCTACATCTACATGCTTAACTCATCAAAGGTTGTGGGGACCTGATCTACCATCACTAGTGACCATTAAGTCACCATAGGTTGTTAGATCAACACTATATTCATTAATCACCATCAAATATCAAGCTAATGTCACCATTAATTGATAGCTTCATTAGGGTACTTAGTTGTTGATAATTAAGCTTATAATTAGGCCAACACCTAACCTAAGGGGTGAATGTCAGTTGACACCCTTGGTCACCACCATCAGTTTTCATGAAGACAACACCATCGGTTGTTGCAATGGTACCACCTTTGAGTCATGTGTTTATGGAAGAAATCAACTTTAAACCCTGAAATTGACCATTGGTTGAGAGGTGCTTAGCACCATAGGTTGTCAAACCAACTTGATCCAAGTCATATTATACTTAGGAAGAACTTACACATCAATACAGGTTCATCTAGAACTGAAATCAGAATAGGGAGCATTATAAAAATCGAAATCCAAGTCAAGCATAGCTTTTTAGTGCATGGATCATCATTTTCAAGCAAGAACCTGAGCTAGAAAGCTTATTGTAAGCAATAAATGTGGAGAAAGTTATAAAAATTACCTCTAATTAGAAGATAAAATCCCAAATAGAATAAAACACAAGAAGGTAGGGTAGGAAATCCAAGCATAAGCTGTGAACTCGTCCATCTAGCACATTTCTTCATCAAATGAACAAACCCTAAGCATAAGGAGCAAGAAAGGTAGGGTTTTAGAGCTTTAGAGAAATTTCTACCGTGGAACATCAAGGTTTCAACCTGGAGAAAGGTAGGAGGAAAGATAACAAAGAAAGAAATGGAGGAAAAAAGGTTATTCTTACTCTTTTAGGTGAAGATCACTAGAAGGAAGCTTTTTAAACCCTAAAAGGAAGTCATTTGTAACCCTAGATGCTTTTCCCCCAAGAAGATCCCCACTTTCTTCTTCCTTGGATAGGAACTTCACAACAACACAGAGGGAGAATGATGTTCGTAGGATTAGGGAAGTGGTGGAGAGAAAATGGTTCATTTGGGGGCTTAGGGATAAGTAGATAAAACTTTAAGATATAGAAAAAGAAAAAGTTGAAGTTCTAGTATCTCTCCAAGTGTCCAAATTGGACCAAATTTGAAACTTAAGCTTGTATTATGATTAAGAAGCATATCACAAGGTTATATTAAGGTTCTAAACATTCAATTATGATACTTTAGTATGTTCAATACTTTGATCAAGGTCAGGGGTCTCTCAATAATGTCCCACCAGTGATAGATATCATGCTTTCTTAAATATGAAATGTTGTAAGGATCCCACGAACTACTCCTTACTATCTTCGAATGTCACATCCCCAGCCATGCACAAAGAAAATAATTCTATTTAGAGTAAGTAGCATTAAATTCTATATCATAAAAGATATAACTGCATTATGAAAACTTTTCAGTTACAACTATGCTAAACATCTTTGTCTGCATCTTTTAGTTACATATTTATCTTTCTATGGAAACTATTATACAATAAGTCCTTTTGTATGGCACTATTTGTGTGAGAACCCATTACACTAAACGATATTACTCAAAACATAAAACACAACCAATCACTAATTAATCACATACCCAAAAATATGGGTAAATGAAAACCGATTTCAATGTCAGCACCCGCTCAGAAACATTTGCATAAAGGGTAAGTTCGATGACGGTGCGCGGGAGAGGAAGGGGCGGGAGAGGTGACTGGAGGGGAGATCATTGGGAACGAAGCCCTAACCATGGCGGTGGCCATGACAGAGGGGAAGAAGAACCTGACGAGTTCTGGCATGACAAAACAATAAGAGGAAGATCAAGATCACCTAGATATAATGAGAAGAAGAACACATGATTTGGCATCCCAGGCGCAGGCATAGAGTTCAACTACACTAGGCTGCGGGGAACCAACACTATGGCTGAAAACTCTGGAGGTGCATTAGACAATGAGACTGAGTTCAATCTGAGAATGGAAAACTTCCCTCTGACCGGTCAGGGACAGAACAATGACACAATAAACGACCCCCTGGCGGTGACGGAGATCATTATGGAAACACTGTCATCATGGAAGGTGCTAATAACATATCAGTGGGTGAGGAAGATCAAGACTCTGAATTTTCATGGACAAACTGTTTGAAAATCACATGTCGGTGGAGGATGTTTCTCTGGGGGCTCGTGATGGTATGCTGACTCTAAACATAAACCATACTGCTGTGGAGTGCCTTGCTAAAGCATGGAAGTTTCCGATCATTGTCTGCATGATTGGAACTACTGTTGGTTACCTAACCTTTACGGACAGACTAAAACAACTTTGGGGCATCTCTGGTCGATTCAATATGTACGAACTCGATATGGGTCACTTCGTGCGGCTGTTTTCTAGTAGAAAAGATTATGACACAACCATGTTTGGAGGACCATGGAAGCTCTTCGGAAAAAACATAATGGTCTGGGAATGGAATGAGAACTTCACACCAATAGAAGAATTTCCTGAATTCATGGTAACATGGGTCCGCATTCTAAACTTGCCTCTGCATCTGTATGTACCTACAATGTTTGATTATCTAGGCCTGGCCCTAGGCAGTCTTGTGAAGGTAGATGAACATACCATGAAGAGAACGCACAACCGATTTGCAAGACTGGCAGTCCAGGTCAGTACTGTGAAACCTTTCACTCCAAACATCCTTATAAACAGAGTAGAGTTTGAAGTCGAGTACGAGGGATTCCCCTGGATGTGTCTAACATGCGGCGAGGAAGGGCACATTTCTAAACACTGTCGCAAGCCTGTTCACATCGATAACAGTGATGACCAAGGATCCCAAGATAACAACCAACATAATAGGCAGACAGAAGAAATTACCAGCAACCAAATACCTAAAACTTGGCAAACACAGAGGAAAAGAAGTGGCAACAGAAGGCAGAAGACTTCACACACAGAAAAACCACCAGATCCAAATCATAACAACATGTCCAATTATCTAATAAATGAGGATCTGTAGGAAGAGGAAAACCAAGAAGGCAACACTGCCACTAGAATCAGTATGGACAACTAGGGACACAAAAATGGCCGAAGAGGCGTGAAGGTATGGAAGGCAAAAAACAAGACAAATAAGGCACAAGAGAAGGTCATTTAAGGGCAGACATCCACAGAAACTATGAATACCACCCCACCAGCAACACAAGAAAAAGATAAGCAAACCCACAATGTTCTTAATATGGAAGTGGACGAGATCATCATGGGCGTCCCAGACACCACATATGCCCAAACTTCTACAATCGTCTGCAATTCAAACCTAGAAAATCCGATCATCATCCCACCACCTCCCAACATTCCTGAACCACCAGTAGGAATGGGACCAAGACCAGATCCGAACTTCAAAATAGACAGAAGGCTGAGAGGTAGCTGATCAAATATGAAAAGAAAAGCCACTACACGTGGGCAACTTCAACCAGAAAATAGGCACAGAAGCTAGAGAATTGCAGATGGCACCAGTGAACAAAATGCTAATACTCTGGACGCTACCTGAGAAGATGTTGTAGTTGGTAGCAGTGAACAAAACGCTTCTGCCCTATACTCTATCCAAGAAGACGAGGATGAAAATGAGTCATATATTGCACACAAGGAGAAAGAGACATCATCTACCTCCTAATCTGCTACTACCTGCAGAACTTAACTCTTTACCAATGATTGACGCTCTTTGCTGGAATGTCAGGGGAATTGGAAATGATGATACATGTACAGTACTCAAAGACATTGTCAAGAAGTCGTAAACCCAGTGTAGTTGGAATCCTCGAGCCTAGAATCAACAATCAACATGCCACACACACCATCAAAGCATTGGGTTTCTCCAATTCTCACCGTGTCGAGGCACACAAATTTTTAGGAGGCATCTAGATCTGCTGGAATCAAAATGTTTGTGACTTGGAAATACTCTGCAGCCATCATCAATTCATCAGTTGTAGAGTCAACAACGTTGTTATCATCACTTTTGTATATGCAAGCACCCACCTCAATCTGAAAAATATTCTGTGGAGAAGACTTGCGGAGCTCAATCTGGTCTATAAGGAACCCTGGGTTGTCCTGGGGGATTTTAATGCTATGACCCACCCTTCCAAGAAATTTGGAAGTAGCGGGTTTGTTGAAGTCGAGGCCAACCTCTTCAGTGATGCCCTGACAGAAGCCGGATTCACTGACATAGGGTACAGTGGAATGAACTTTACCTATAAACATGGTATGCTGCACGAAAGGCTCGACCGAGCTGTAGCCAATGACTACTTCATCTTAAAATGGGAAAATGTCTCGCTTGAACATCTTCCTCGCCTCTCATCAGATCACTACCCTATCCTGCTGAAGATGAACAAATCGAATCACGGTCATGCCCGATTCATGACCAGAGATTCCTGGTGAGGTGAAGCTACTTTCACAAAGCTTATAGCTGACAACTGGAACCAAGATGGGGACTTCTGTTCCAGCTTTCTCACTATACAAAGCAAAATAAAATATTGGAGTAAAAACTTGCACAAGCAGCGGCAAACTCAAAAGGTACGTCTCACCCAGAATATATCTATGTTGCAAAGTGCGATTGTTGAAAGCTACGACAATGTATCAGACAATTTGTGTATCAAAATGGAGGAGGAACTCCTTTCGCTCTTACATAAGGAGGAGGCTGACATGAAGCAAAAAGCTCATATCAACTGGCTGAAGAATGGTGACTCTTGCACTAAATTCTATCACACATGGGTCAATCAAAGAAAGAGGAAGAACACCATCCTAACTCTTAAAAACAATGACAACGAATGGATCACAGACGCCAACCAACTGTAGGCTATGATCTCAAGCCACTTCAAGAAAATCTTATCAAAACCTGACACCTAGGGTCATGCTTCTCATACTGTGGTGATGGGCAGGTTCAGTAGGCCATCTACGCAGCAACTACAGACTTTAGCAAGCGCTCCCACTTGTGAGGAAATCCACAGTTCGTTGATGAGGATGGACCCAACCAAGGCTGCCGGACCCGATGGAATCGATGCCAGGTTTGTCCAAAACAACTGGTCGGTGCTTAAGACAGCAGTCACTAAAACTATATCACACGTAGTTGCAGGTCTACCCCTTAGTGAAGATATTTGTAATTCTACTATTATTCTGATCCCGAAAGTTCCTCACCCAGAAAGGTGTGAACATTTTTGACCTATTTCCCTGAATAACATCATGTTGAAGCTCGCAGCTAGAGTTGTGGTTAACAGAATCAAACCGCTCATTGCGGACTGGATATCGCTGGTGCGTCCCCGCTAGTGGTGCTTTTACACCCCACGAGGTCAGAGCGCATGGGATATGGGATCTTATGCTTTTGAAATTTATGTTATCCCTAACTGAGTCGATCACTAAGACTAAAATAGGTCGCCCGCAAGCGTACGGGGTACTGTTGTAGTATAGGTGATTGGCAAGATAAGGGGTCGAACCACAGAGATAGAGGGGGCGCTAGAGTTAGACAGAGTGGGCTTTGTTCCTTTTATAGAGCTTAGGGTTTTAGGGTTTTAAAAGGTTTGGTTGTTTGGTTACACTAATGAGCAAGTAAGAAATGCAAGATGGAAACTAAATTATAGAAGAGCAAGCAAATTAGTAAACTAACTTATCAAACTAACTAAGCAAGAGCAAGAAGAGCTACACTACTCTAGCAAGGCAAGAAGTAATTAAGAACTAAACTAACCACTAGCAAGAGCAAGAGCCTAAGTTAACACTAAAGAGCAAAACTAGGCAATTGACTAAGCTAGACTAGCATGAACAAGCAAACTAAGCAATTAGGGTTTTAAGCAAGGTGATTAAGGTGGGTGGGCTGTTTGGGGAATGTAACTTTGATGTTAGTTGGGGGAAGATCATTAAACATGCATGGTTCTCATTTCATATCTAGATTACCAAACCAAACAATAAGGTCAATGCCATTAGAACATACCCTATACTACTAGTAGAAGACTAGGGTTAGGTGTAATTCTAATGAGATTAACCAAATCTAGGTTTCTAGGGTAAGTGATAGTGAGTCATTGAGGGTTGAAGGTAGAGATGGGAGTAGAGATGAGGGTATTTAACCTCATGCCACTAGCCACTCTAGCCTTTAGAAGGCTCTAGACAATTACATCAATCTCACTTACACTAGCTACTTAGATCTCACACTCATTTGTAGGAGGAGGGATGTGTATGTAGGAACAAAGGGGGCTAGCTAGGGATCCACTAATTGGACCTAGGAGCCATTCCTAAGATTGCCACATACACCCCAATTCCTCCTAGAAACTAAGTGTCATCAAAAACCTCAAAACAAGCAATTCATACAAGAAGCACAAACCACATGCAATGAGATAGGAAAAGAGATAGAAGCAAGAAGTAATCATCATAGATATGAATAAAGTTCATTACAAAAAATTATCCCCCAACATGGTATCAAAGTTACATTTAAATCCCAAACAGCCCACCACAAGGGAATTAGCTAGACATGATCAAGAAAATAAGAAAAGAAAGAGGTAGAAGAAGTAGGGACTCCATGAAGCTTGATGTAGAAGCCTCCTTCACCTCCAAGCTTACTGTAGACGTCCTCCCTCCTCCAAGGGTGCAGGGGTGCATGAAATGGTAGGGGATTATGGATGAAAACCTAGGGAACTAGGTTTTCATGGTGGAATGAGGGTGGAAATGGTGGATGATGAGCCCAAAATGCAAGGGGATTGCACTAAGATCTCAAGGGTGGAGAGTGTAGGCTAAGAACATCTAGGGGCGTCTAACCTAGTGCTATGGCCGCCACCCATGTATATATAGGTGGTGGTGGAAGCACAAGGGTAAGTAGGGGTAGTTTAGGAAAAGCAGTGAAAAGTAGGGTAGGGTTGGTGGACCACCACGGCCGTGGTGGTATGCCACGACCGTGGTGAGGGTGGTGGAGAACGGTCGTGGAGTGGTGAAACAATCGTGGTGTGAAGGAATTGGAAAAAGGTCAAGTATGGTGGTAGCCACGGACGTGGAGGGATGCCATGGCCGTGGTGGGTTAGGAGCACCATGGTCGTATTGGGTGACACATCCGTTTTGGAGGAGGAGGAGGTGACCGTGGAGACTCACCACGGTTGTCTTGAGCTTCTTCAGCCACGGTCGTGGCACCTTGGGCAAAAGCGTTGTTGAAAGTTGAATTTTTGGCAATTAATTCCCACGATCGTGGCAGGGTGCCACATCTGTTTTCTCTTCTACTGACCACGACCGTGCTGATGACCATGACTGTGGTGTCTTCAATGGCCACGGTCGTGGAATAGGGCCATGGCCGTGGGATTTTGTGGGATTTCCCTGTTGAACTTGGTGTCATATTGCTAAAAAAGGCACGATCGTGGCATAGTGCCCACGACCGCGGTGAGGTTGCATAGCTTGATTTCACTTCAAATTTCATCATTCTTGGACATCTTTGTTTGGGGTGATTCTTGGCCATTGGAGGTAGGTTGAGGGAGACTTTGGGGCCTTCTTTGGGTCCCTCCATGAGTGGGGGAACCATGGAACTCCTTCTTTCTCTCTCTTCTATCTAGGCATGGTCCAAGTACCTAAAAAATAGTGCAAAGAACATCCATAAGCATATTTGCAATGATAACCATATTAGGGAAAAAGACTTGTAATTTGACAAGTATAGATGTGATTGAAGAGCAAAAAGACACAAGATGAAGCCCTAAAATAGGGCTGCATCAATCGCCCGAACAAAGTAGCTTTGTTCTGGGATGCAGAATTACTGATAGCATCGCTGTGGTTCAAGAACTCATCAAATGAATGAAGCCTAAAAATAGCAAGCCTGCTATGGGTATCAAAATTGATCTAACTAAAGCCTTCGATTAAATGGATTGTTCGTTTATCGATGATACAATACAGAAAACTGGTGTTCCGACCAATATAAGGAATTTCATTATGAATTCCATAACTGGAGGATCCAACACCGTCATTTAGAATGGTTGCAGCTCGCAACCCTTCAAAGCCAGCAGAGGCCTAAGACAAGGCGACCCACTTTCACCTTACATATTTGTTTTATGTCTTGAAAGGCTAAGCCAGATGATACAAAACAGCGTCAGTAATGGTCACTGGAAACTGCTCAAAATTAGCCAGTCCGGACCCAACATTGCCCATGTCTGCTACGCAGACGATATAATTCTGTTTGCTGAGGCTAAAGAAGACTAGATTAAACACATTCTGAAATGCTTCGAAGAATTCGGTAATGAGTTTGGACAATCTATTTCATCTGCCAAAACACACATATTCTTCTCAACCTCTATTGGCAACCGGGTCAGAAAAAGAATCAACATGATCAGTGGGTTCCAAATCACTTCTGATTTGGGTATCTATCTGGGTGTTCCAATCGTGCACAACAGAATTAACAAGAACACCTATTTGTCTATTCTTGAAAAGGTTAATAGCCGTGTGAATGCTCAGTCATCTAAATGCTTATCCAGGGCTGGAAGGGTTTGCCTGGCCAAGACAACGCTTTCCGCGCTACCCGCTTACATCATGCAAACAGCTAGACTGCCTCTCAAGCTATGCGATCAGATCGATTGCAGCATAAGGAAGTTCATCTGGGGAGGAGGATTCAAAGATAAACCAGTTTCCCTTGTTGGTTGGAAGAAAATCACTAGCACTAAGGCTGCAGGCGGTCTAGGAGTTAGATCCATGAGGAATTGGAACACTGCACTCACTCTCAATAACACTTGGGACTTGGTCTCTAAACAAAAATCATAATGGTGCATTGGAATGCAGAAGCATTTCAATGGCTACGAGGACAAATGCCTGATCTATGTATTTCGTATGAGCATAGATGCTTTTCGGTCAAAAGACATTATCCTTAACAACTCCAAAATGATACCTGTTAATGGGATGAGCATAAATTTTTGGGAGGACAATTGGACAACCCATTATCACTGTCTTCGAGATTTAACGCTCAATGTGATCCCAATTGATCTTACTGATCTGAAGGTTGGAAGTGTTGTTAACCTGAATGGAGAATGGGACCGTGAATTCCTTAAGCATTGGTTACCCAATAATGTTGTGCAAGATATCCTTCAAATCAACACAACTTTTAACACTTCTAAACAAGATACTCACGCCTGGATGCACACTGATAATGGTGCTTTCAGCACTGCTTCTGCCTATGCTCTTTGTTGTCCCAACCAGGCTCAGTTGGCACAAGGCAAATGGGATTCCATATGGAAACTGAAAGTTTCACCTTCTGTCAAAATGCTGCTCTGGACGATGGGCCATAATGCAATCCTTACTAATGTTCGACAAAACAAAAGGCATATGACTACTGACAGCCTATGTCCTAGGTGCCACCTTCAAAATGAAACTGTGTTACATGCACTCAGGGACTGCGGACAGAACAAATTCATATGGAGATCGGTCCTGGACAACAACCTCAATGATGAATTTTGGAATGATGTAGAAGACATCAATTGGATGTTCAAATATATCAGCAAGGACAATCGCCAGGCCAGAATTTTTGCTATTACTTGCCACACCCTATGGTGCAACAGAAATGAAGAAGTTTTCAACAACATAAAACAAAATATGAACGGAATCATAAACCGTATATCTCACCATATTAATATGAATGAATTATCCATTTAAATTTGTCAATCCCAGTACTAGAAACTTGGATAAATTGCATTGGTCTCCGTCTAGTACCAGGCAGTTCACCATCAACTCTGATGCTGCAATTGGAAAAAACAATTCTGCTGTTGCCTGCGTGGTTAGAAACCAACATGGTCATTGGATGGGGGGTTATGGTGATAAAGTCACTACTACTAAAGTCCTCTACGCAAAACTCACTGGTATCCTGAAAGCCATGGAATATGCCAGCATAAATCTCTCAAGAACTATTGAGCTTCAGACTGATAGCCTTATTGTGACAAGAATGATCCAGGAGGATGGTATGAACTGCCCATCTTTTGCTAATATTATTGCCCGAATAATAAACTGATGGAGGAGAAGGACTACTGCATCAAATATGTAAAAAGAACATGTAATGCTGCTTCTGATCTCCTTGCTAAACATCATCTAAAAAACAATGAAGGTACCTGCACCTACTGTATTCCTCCTACTACCCTTAGTAGTTTAATAACTAATGAGGCCAACTCATGTAATGGTAGTAGTACTACCAGGTTTAGTTATGTTATTAGTGCTTGTACTCCTATCTCAAATTTGCTTGCAGGGGGAAGGCAAGATGAATAAATAGCTTCCCGACTTCCTTAAAAAAAAGAAACATTTGCATAAGAGCCCAACATCTTTCTTATATCCATACTATGCCAAGAATTTGATACAAATTGTTCTATCATCTTAGCCACCACATATATACACAGAAGAACAATATTCGTATATGCCATGCAAATAAGTATTAATATGCTAATAAAAGTCTGATTCGTTTGAAACACCATATACAAACTTTTTCTCGCTCGGACTTGAGAGTATAAGGATGACTCTAGGACACACTAGACATCTAATAAACTTTATCAAAGATTCATTACTATAGCTCCTCTTTGCTGCCACATGTTTGTTTTCATCACTTCCGATTACCTAAAAATGTGGCGAACCACAAGGGTGGGACCCATGTCTCAGTAAGAGATATAACCTCCAACAACGTTTATTGATTAGAACATTTTTAAGCAATTAAATAGTTAAACAGTTTAATCAGAGATAACAAATAAGATCACTGATGATTAACAAATACATAAAGGAGTAGATAATAACTATCATCATTAGCCAGACTATCATCCTTTATCAACATCATAAGAAGAGCTAACAACATAAGCACAACTGCCTGGATAAGCATGATTAGCAGTATATGCATCTCTACTTACAAAGGCATGACTAGAATGCCAAACATAACTAACAACATGAGATAGCTAGCATCATGATTATAATTAGCAGTAGCAGTGTAGTTATCAACATAAGCATGGCTACTATATGTATGCATCTACAATCTTAAGCATACCCACAACATAACTATATATACTATCTCTTAATTGCACTAAGCATCATCTTTATGTAAAGATAAAAAACAAGGGTTATCATCCAATGTGAAACATTGTGTATAACCCTAAACAAATATGCTACATGGCTATCTTACATCTTTTATTATGTCCTGAGGAAATTGAGGATGCCACTCAAAATCCAACTAACCACTGCTAAGGCAAAATCAGTGCCATACAAGATCTAGGAAGAGTCAGACTCCTAAGATCTTCTTCACCCCTGGTCAGTGCGGGTCCGCCACAGTGACACATAAGGACAAGCTGCTAACAACCTAGTTCACCCTTGGTACAGGTCACGACACTACTGAAATGAGGTGGGTACACATATCCTACCATTCGAGGTACAACCGATGTTGTCCTCTAATCTTGTCACATATATAATCACCAAGATACGACCGCAGCCGTTCTCAATCACATCAGATGTATGAGCATGACCATAGCCAACCTCCACAATCTGCATTGTGGATGACAAGGATATATCCTCAACTTGCCACCCCCACATACTCAACAGTATGTGCTCCGAGTTTCCCTTAGGACCACTAATTTCACCATATGGAAAATTCTAACACCCAGATGGATCTATGGCACATGACACTACATGATTAGAGTTTCACTTTATTAGTTATGCCAATTGGGTGAATTGAGGTTGCATCAAACAAGTGGACATACAAACCCTAATTCACTTCTAACAAGCACATAAATATCACAAATTCAAAAGATATATAACGTGTGAAACATAATTTCTCATCGCATCATCACATGGTACTATTCACTTGCCATTCATGAGACCACATTTTTCATCATACTATCACAAGATATAAATCCTTTTCACAATATCACAGGGTATCAACCCTTATCAACACAAGAGGATTACACCTCATTCAGGGCTCAACCATGCCCAAAGGTCATTAAGACCATCATACTATCACAAGATATAAAATCCTTTTCACAATATCACAGGGTATCAACCCTTATCAACACAAGAGGATTACACCTCATTTAGGGCTCAACCATGCCCAAAGGTCATTAAGACCATCATACTATCACAGGATATAAAATCCTTTTCAAAATATCACAGGGTATCAACCCTTATCAACATAAGAGGATTACACCTCATTTAGGGCTCAACCATTCCCAAAGGTCATTAAGACCATCATACTATTCCATGTAAGATCATCATTATCTTTGCATGCCTTATAACAAGGCTCAACAACATCACTTACATATAATACACCAGATCAACACAATATTGCATTAATGAGCTAGGAGATATTCATAAACAATAATAGCAGGGTTATATTAACATTCAGAACATTCCTTTATTACATCAACATGCAAGGAATCTAGATATGGTTAACCCTCATCATATTCATAATGCACATGTTTAGCATAAGAAAGTATCAACCATGTAGTTATGATAACCATCAATTAACACATTAGGGTTATGATCATATTAAGGAGGTTATTCCACCATCATTCCATCATATAAGAATTTTAAATATGAATACTCATATATATCTACTTGCATTAGAGTTAGGTTCAACATGATAAATTATATCAATGTTACTAATCAACACTTATATCCAAACCCTAACTCACGACATCCCCATTGGATCATGGATGCATAAGGTGAAGCATCACCATCACATTCCATACTATTCTCAAGTATGAACCCACACATAAATCAAGGTGTAACCATCATGCTATAGCATGCTAGGGTTTCAACAACAATAACATATTACTTCATGATTGTATTAGTCATTCAAGGACTATTCATACCCAATTACCATCATTTAGTTATATTAAAGCTAGGTATAACAAGCTATACCTCATTAGGGTTACATATGAACACAATATGATTATCATCCCTTATATTCTTATGAGTGAGTACGTAAGACTACCTTATTAAGGGTAACCCTCCATTTGTTCCATCATTATCACCATACCATAATGTCACTCATAACCATTGGATGTTTAAAAGGTAAGACCATTGGTTGTTTACATAAGTAAACACCTTGGATAAACCACATATGAAGTCCTTGATTTGTTCTCTATAAAGAGTCACCATCTAATCCTAGACATCCCTTGATTAACAACACAAAAAGTTCCATTGAAAGTAGGGTAAAACCCACAATCGACTATTCATTTAAAACAAGCCATCCATTGTCAACAAGTAAGCTCCTTAAGTTGATCATATAAAGGAAACCATCTAAATCACATTATTAGGATCAACATATTACATTAGACATCATTCCACTTTATTGGAGGAATAAACATTATATCTTGACCATTGGGTCAAGTTCATATATTAAAACCATCAATTACAGTATAGGTCCAACCATTGCATCAAGTTACCCAAGAAACCATTGGTCTAAGGCTTAATTGATTATACAACTATATAAATAACTCACTATAGGTTGTAGAGACCTGATACACCATCATTAATGACCATTAAATCACCATAGGTTGTTAGATCAACACTATATTCATTAGTCAACATCAAATATTAAGCTAATGTCATCATTGATTGATAACATCAGTAGGGTACTTAATGATTGATCATTAAACTGCTAATTGGTCCAAAACCTGACCTAAGGGGGTGACCATAGCCTATAACCATCATTTGACACATTTGATCACGACCATCAGTTGTCATGAAGACAACACCATAGGGTTGTTGCCATGGTAACATCATCGGGTCATGGATTTATATAAGAAATCAACTTTAAACCCTAAAATTGACCATTGATTGATAGGTGCTTAGCACCATAGGTTGTCAAACCAACCTGATCCAAGTCATATTATACCTTAGGAATAACGTAAAAATGATTACATGTTCATATAGAACTGAAATAAGAACAAGGAACATTATAAAAATCGAAATCCAAGTCAAGCATAGCTTTTTAGTGCATGAATCATCATTTTCAAGCAAGAACATGATCTAGAAAGCTTATGGTAAGCAATACTCGTGAAGAAAGTTATAAAACTTACCTATAATGAGAAGATGGAACCTTACACATAAGAAATCTCGAGTAGGTAGGGTAGAAAATTTAAGCATAAGCTATGAACTCTTCCATCTAGCACCTTTCTTTATCAAATGAGCAAACCATAAGCTTAAGGAGCAAGAAAGGTAGGGTTTTAGAGCTTTAGAGCAAATTATACCATGGAACAACAGGGTTTCGACCTGGAGTAAGTTCTAAGGAAGGAGAAGAGAAAGATAAATGGATAAGTAAGGAATAAAATAACTTGCCTTGGTCGAAATCCCTAGAAGATGACCTTAGAAACCCTAGGTAGGGCTAAATGGAGCTCTAGGAGACCTTCTTATCCAAAAAGAGGTTGTCTTCTACCTTAGAGCACTTAGTTCCACATAAAAATAGAGGGTAGTCGTTTCTCCAGGTTAAAGGAAAGATAAAGCAAGAATAGTTTCGTACTTGGGCAAGGAAGAGGTAAATATAGCCCATGGATAAGGATGGAAGCAAGCATGAGGTGTAAAAGTAGCTTCCCCATGTTTCTATGGCCTTAAACTATTAAGAATATACAAGAAAACACACAAGAAGCTCTCCCACCATCATTATAAACCTTCTTAGCTTTCCTTTTTCGAATTTCCCAGCCAATCACAAAATTCATTAGTTGATAGTTACTAAAGGTAGCTCATCCGTGAAGGGGTAAACCCTAAAATACCCTTAGAGAAAACACCTTCAAACCAAGGATTAAGTAGGTTCCCCATGGATAAAAAAGCATAAGAATGATGATATTATATACAAGGAACATAATGCAAGTGGTAAATTGCAAATAAAATTTCTCAATTGGGTAAATTGTAGAAAAGTCCAAAATGTGCATAAAATTGCATAACTTGCTCAAACAGTGTCCAAATTGGACCAAATTTGAAACTTAAGCTTGTATTATGATTTCAAAGTATATCACAAAGTTATATTAGGGTTATAAGCATTCAGTTATGGTAATTAAGCTTATTCAACTCATTAAGCAAGTTTACGGGCCTTACAATTATAAACCCCCAATAGGGATTTCACCCTCGAAATCCAAGGTAAACAAATATGGGTACTTCCTTTGCACCTCATCCTATTATATTCACATGGTTACTTGCATATAATGGTGATGTCACATCATTCATACATATCTCATCTTGGGTCAGCACAAAAACACCCACCAAAGAAGACATTCTCAATATGGAATGTAGAAACTTGTTGTGTGATCTGTACAACTCTAGTAGTAATGTTCAACCTTAAATTCTAGATATCATCCTGAAATTATATCTATTGTATCAACACATTACTCAAAAGTCATACTCACTGGCTCTTTACCAATCATGGCATGTGTCCCATACCATTCCTTGAAGCATAAAAAAATGATGTATCCATCCCCTTTTTTTAGATACACTAACATTGGAACACTTGTCAGTTCTTTTTCAGCATCAAAAGAAATGGTGACACTGACACCTTTCATTACATACAAGGAAACATCATTCCTAGTCAACCTTGTAAGGGGTGAAACAACAAAACTATCTTCACTTTACTAGGATTTACACAACCTACTTAGAAGACATATCATGATCCCATAAAGACACTTAATCAACCCCATCTCACTCTTGTTTGACTTGTCTCATAGCTATTGCTGCTTCGGAAACCCTAAGGTTTTTAAAGAAATATTGATCATATTTTTTTACCATATTTGAAATACTTTGACATGTCATCATTTAAATCTTGATATAACTTTTATGACATGACTGGAACACTCTATTCCTCCTATTCATAAATTCTATTTGTACATTGGCTAGTCTAAAGGACATAACTCTAAACTCATCATGGTCATGTGAATTATGTCATCCAATCTAACTCTTATGCATTGATATTTGATCATAGGTTTATCTTAAAGGAACACAATATCACATATCTATTGACTAACAACCATCTATCCTTGATGGTGGTCTTGCCCAGCTATCACTGAACCATACACAACATTATATAATCACTTTTTTTTCCAAATAACATTTAGAGGGTTATCATCAACTCTCTCTCCCTCTCTTTAAGGGGGAGGAACACTTGGAATGTTCATTTAATAAACATCTCCAACCTTCACATATTTCTCATACTGTTGATACATCTTGGATACTAGGATTCATTACCTTGGTATCCACCTCATGTGCTATAAGGAACTCACATCATTATCTCATCCAGTTTTACCAACATAACAAATATCAAGAAATATAAGAGGAGTCTTTCTAATTATTGGAAGGCTCAAAAGAAAACTCATCACAAACTTTATGATCTTGGAACCATAGTCCAAGCAACCTTATGCTATAATAAGCTATCCACCCTCATGTTTAGAAAGAATCCACACATACCAAGTGGCAATGATCCACTTGAAAGATGTGCCCTAGAAAGGAAATACACAAAGGGACACACACTTTCCACATCATAGCAACATTGTTCAATGGTCACTAGAAAAAAGGTAACCAATTCTATTTTCATTATGCATGTTACAACTTCTTATGTATCATTTTACCTTTTTCATTTTGGGTTCCTTGCCATTAGCACATGAATCATCATGATTAACATATCTCATTACTCCTTCCTTTATGACTATTTATCCCACTTGGGTATGTTCTCTTATTTTATTATTTTTTCAACCACTTAACAACAGGTAAATAATCATATTCCACATTTTCTTCATTAAACATGGATCATCTGTCTTAATTTCTTTCAAATGCCATGCTTATTTTACATTAACACTTTCTTACACACATAGGTTGGTTTGAGATTAACTCAAGTTACACCTTATTCCTTTGTCATTGTTCCCATTCATCGTCCCATTTTATACTTATTATAGGTGTTGTCTCCATCTTATGTGGATTTAATACCTTGATTCACTTTATAATCATAAATTTGTCTTTCTTTTACTTTATTATCTTCTTGAATCACATCTTCAAGAACTACTCTTTTCCTTATTTTTATTTTGGTTTAGATTTCATGGTGTTGTATCTTTATCTTATATTTACCAAACATTCAAGTTTTGATACATAATGATGCAATTCTCATCTTCTTTAAGGTAGGGTTGATATATTCACACCATGATTTCTTATTCGTTATGCTCTTTAGATTGTCTCAAAATGATTACTTGATCAGAGTAATTAGAAAGATAACAATCTAAGAGTTCCATACTTACCTTTTCTTCAATAATTGAATACCTGGCCAGGGCACCCGAATACTGAGATTAGGCAGTATGCACCATATTTTTATGTCATATTCCTAACTTAGACATCATCCTAGTCCTAAGTCCTAGTGTCCCTGTCGACTCAGTGAACCTAAAGCTCTGATACCAACTTGTGAGAACCCGTTACACTAAACGAGATTACTCAAAACATAAAACACAATCAATCACTAATTAATCACATACAAAAAATATGGGTAAATTAAAACCGATTTCAATGTCAGCACCCGCTCAAAAACATTTGCATAAGAGCCCAACATCTTTCTTATATCCATACTATGCCAAGAATTTGATACAAATTGTTCTATTGTCTTAGCCACCACATATATACATAGGAGAACAATATTCATATATGCCACAAAAACAAGTATTAATATACTAACAAAAGTCCGATTCATTTGAAACACCATATACAAACTTTTTCTCACCCAGACATGAGAGTACAAGGATGACTCTAGGACACACTAGACATCTAATCAACTCTATCAAAGATTCATTACTATAGCTCCTCTTTGCTGCCACATGTTTGTTTTCGTCACTTCCAATTACCTAAAAAAATGTGGCGAACCACAAGGGTGGGACCCATGTCCCAGCAAGAGATATAACCTCCAACAACATTTATTGATTACAACATTTTTAAGCAATTAAACAGTTAAGCAGTTTAATCAGAGATAACAAATAAGATCAGCAATATTGATGTTTAACAAAATACATAAAGGATTAGATAATAACTATCATCATTAGCCAAACTATCATCCTATATGTTGTTGACAATATAAACAATTCAGTATCATATGCAGTTCTAGCATCATGAACAAGTCTAGTAACATAGCATAGCTAAAAACATGAGCATGTCTAATTGGTTGAACATATCAACATCATAAGAAGAGCTAACAACATAAGCACAACTACCTGGATAAGCATGATTAGCAGTATATGCAACTCTAGTTACAAAGGCATGGCTAGAATGCTAAACATAACTAACAACATGAGATAGCTAGCATCATGATTATAATAAGCAGTAGCAGTATAGTTATCAACATAAGCATGGCTACTGTATGTATGCGTCTACAATCTTAAGCATATCCACAACATAAGTATATCTACTATCTCTTAATTGCACTAAACATCATCTTTATGTAAAGATAAAAAACAAGGGTTATCATACAATGTGAAATGTTGTGTATAACCCTAAAAAAATATTATACACGACTATCTTACATCTTTTATTATGCTCTGAGGAAATTGAGGATACCAATCAAAATCTAACTGACCACTTCTAAGTCAAAATCAGTACCATACAAGATAAAGGAAGAGTCGGACTCCTAAGATCGTCTCCGCCCCCGGTCAGTATGGGTCCACCATAGTAACACATAAGGACAAGCTGCTAACAGCCTAGTCCGTCCTTGGTACAGGTCACGACACTAGTGAAAGGAGGTGGGTACGCATACCCTACCATATGAGGTACAAACTTAGTTTTCATCCAATATTGTCACATATATAATCACCGAGATACGACCGCAACCATTCTCAATCACATTAGATGTATAAGGCATGAACATTGCCAACCTCCACAATATGCATTGTGGATGACAAGGATATATCCTCAACTTGCCACCCCCACATACTCAATAGTATGTGCTCCAAGTTTCCCTTAGGAATACTCATTTCACCATCTGGAAAATTCTGACACTCATATGGATCTATGGCATAGTGCACTACATGATGAGAGTTTCACTTGATTAGTTATGCCAATTGGGCAAATTAAGGCTGCATCAAATAAGTGGACATACAAACCCTAATTCACTTCTAACAAGCACATACATATCACAACTTCAAAATATATAAAATGTGTGAAATATAATTTCTCATCACATCATCACATGCTACTATTCACTTGCCATTCATGAGACCACACTAGTCATCATACTATCACAAGGTATAAATCCTTTTCACAATATCACATGGTATCAACCCTTGTCATCACAAGAGGATTACACCTCATTCAGGGCTCAACCATGCCCAAAGGTCATTAAGACCATCATACTATCACATGATATAAAATCCTATTCACAATATCACAGGGTATCAACCCTTATCAACACAAGAGGATTACACCTAATTTAGGGATCAACCATGCCCAAAGGTCATTAAGACTATCATACTATCACAAGATATAAAATCCTTTTCACAATATCACAGGGTATCAACCCTTATCAACACAAGAGGATTACACCTCATTTAGGGCTCAACCATGCCCAAAGGTCATTAAGATCATCATACTATTCCCTGCAAGATCATCATTATCTTTGCATGCCTTATAACAAGGCTCAACAACATCACTTACATATAATACACCAGATCAACACAATATTGCATTAATGATCTAGGAGATATTCATAAACAGTCGTAGCAAGGTTATATTAACATTAAGAACATTCCTTTATTACATCAACATGCAAGGAATCTAGATATGATTAACCCTCATCATATTCATAATGCACATGTTTAGCATAAGAAAGTATCAACCATGTGGTTATGATAACCACCAATTAACACATTAGGGTTATGATCATATTAAGGAGGTTATTCCACCATCATTCCATCATATAAAAATGTTAAACATGAATACTCATATTTATCTATTTGCATTAGAGTTAGGTTCAACATGATAAATTATATCAATGTTACTAATCATCACTTATACCCAAACCCTAACTCACAACATCCCCATTGGATCATGGATGCATAAGGTGAAGCATCACCATCACATTCCATACTATTCTCATGTATGAACCCACACATAAATCAAGGTGTAACCATCATGTTATAGCATGCTAGGGTTTCAACAACAATAACATATTACTTCATGATTGCATTAGTCATTCAAGGACTATTCATGCCCAATTACCATCATTTAGTTATATTAAAGCTAGGTATAACAAGCTATACCTCATTAGGGTTACATATGAACACAATATGATTATCATCCCTTCTATTCATATGAGTGAATACGTAAGACTACCTTATTAAGGGTAACCCTCCATTTGTTCCATCATCATTCAACCCATATCACAATACCACAATGTTACCCAGAACCATTGGATGTTTAAAAGGTAAGACCATTGGTTGTTTACATAAGTAAACACCTTGGATAAGACACCTATGAAGTCCTTGATTTGTTCTCTATAAAGAGTCACCATCTAATCCTAGACATCCCTTGATAACAACACAAAAAGTTCCATTGAAAGTAGGGTAAAACACACAATCGACTGTTCATTTAAAACAAGCCATCCATGGTCAACAAGTAAGCTCCTTAAGTTGATCATATAAAGGAAACCATATAAATCACATTATTAGGACCGAAATATTACATTAGCCATCATTCCACTTTATTGGAGGAATGAACATTATATCTTGACGATTGGGTCAAGTTCATATAATAAAACCATCAATTACGTATAGGTCCGACCATTGCATCAAGTTACCCAAGAAACCATTGGTCTAAGGCTTAATTGATGATCCAACTATATAATTAACTTACTATAGGTTGTAGAGACCTGATCCACCATCATTAGTGACCATTAAATCACCATAGGTTGTTAGATCAACACTATATTCATTAGTCAACATCAAATATTAAGCTAATGTCATCACTGGTTGATAACATCAGTAGGGTACTTAATGATTGATCATTAAACTTCTAATTGGTCCAAAACCTGACCTAAGGGGGTGACCATAGTCTGTCACCATCATTTTACACCTTTTATCACGACTATCAGTTGTCATGAAGACAACACCATAGGGTTGTTGCAATGGTAACATCATCGGGTCATGGATTTATATAAGAAATCAACTTTAAACCCTAAAATTGACCATTGGTTGATAGGTGCTTAGCACCATAGGTTGTCAAACCAACATGATCCAAGTCATATTATACCTTAGGAATAATGTACACATGGTCACAGGTTCATCTAGAACTGAAATAAGAATAGTGAACATTATAAAAATTGAAATCCAAGTCAAGCATAGCTTTTTAGTGCATGAATCATCATTTTCAAGCAAGAACCTGATCTAGAAATCTTATGGTAAGCAATACACGTGGAGAAAGTTATAAAACTTGCCTCTAATGAGAATACAAAACCTCACATAGAAGAAATATTGAGCAGGTAGGGTAGAAAATCCAAGCATAAGCTATGCACTCTTCCATCTAGCACCTTTCTTCATCAAATGAGCAAACCCTAAGTATAAGGAGCAAGAAAGGTAGGGTTTTAGAGCTTCAGAGCAAATTCTACCATGGAACATCAGGGTTCCAACCTGGAGGAAGGTCTAAGGAAGGATAAGAGAAAGGGAAATGGAGAAGGAAGGAAGAAAATAACTTGCCTTGGTTGAAATCCCTAGAAGATGACCTTGGAAAACCCTAGGTAGGGCTAAATGGAGCTCTAGGAGACCTTCTTCTCCAAAAAGAGTTTGTCTTCTACCTTAGAGCACTTGGTTCCGCATAAAAATAGAGGGGAGTTGTTGAACCAGGTTAAAGGAAAGATAAAGCAAGCATAGTTTTGTACTTGGGCAAGGAAGAGGTAAATATAGCCCATGGATAAGGATGGAAGCAAGCATGAGGTGTAAATGTAGCTTCCCATGTTTCTATGGCCTTAAACTATTAAGAATATACAAGAACACACAAAAGAAACTCCCCCACCATCCTTATAGACCTACTTAGCTATCCTTTGTCGAATTTTCCAGCCAATCCTATAATTCATTAGTTGATAGCTACTAAAGGTAGCTCATCCGTGAAGGGGTAAACACTAAAATACCCTTAGAGAAAACACCTTCAAACCAAGGATTAAATAGGTGCCCCATGGCTAAAAAAGATAAATAATGATGAGATAATATCCAAGTAACATAATGCAAGTGATAAATTGCAAATAAAACCTCCCAATTAGGTAAATTGCAAAAAAGTCCAAAATGTGCATAAAATTGCATAACTTGCTCAAACAATGTCCAAATTGGACCAAATTTGAAACTTAATCTTGTATTTTGATTTAAAAGCATATCACAAGGTTATATTGGGATTATAAGCATTATATTATGGTAATTAAGCTTATTCAACTCATTAAGCAAGTTCAGCGGCCTTACAGTTTGCCTTCTATGGTGCAATGCACCTTTTGTGGCATGAAAGCCTTCTTGTGACACCAAGGTATCTTCTGTTCTGTGGCACTAAGTGTATTCTATAGTGCAATGCACCTTCTGTGGAATAATTTCCTTCTAGTCTGTGTACTACAATACTTCTATTCTCTGAGGACTTATTCTATAATATAAATTATGTTTTAGTGTAATTTTCTATTCTTGTTCTATTTATGATTCTAATTCTATTTCTATTCTAATTCTACATCTCAACTATTTGAGATAAATTCTAAAGTAGGAAATCTATTCAGGCATTCTAAATTCTAAACTCAATTAGTAAAGAACTACGATAAGTTTGATATCTAGATTCTGTATCTAAATCTGATATTTTGAAGGACATTCTAAAATTCTAAATGATTGTAAGAATTAACATACTAAAATAAATTATCATCAATGTATTCTAAGCTCTAGTGACTTCATGCTAACTCTAAGCATTATATTCTGTATTCTTGCAGTTCACATACTAACTTCTAACAATTATGCAAGAATAATAACTTAAAATTGAGACTTGATAAGATTTAGGTACAAGCTTTTTGAGGAATAATTCTATTATACTGGAAAGTAATACTCTACAGATGAACATTAGACCATTCATTTAATGTATAATTCTAAGAAGGATAATTAGACTATAAGAATATAACATGAATTCAAAGGACATGACCCACTTACCTTTTCTAAGTCAGAATCCTCTTCATACCGCTTAATCTAGAATTGGATCTACTCTTTTCTTGAAAATGCAAAGGTTATATCAGATCTTAGGTATTATCATCAAGATAAGGATTCTAGGGTTCATGACGTTCTCACTAGGGTTTTTGAGGTACATGTTTTTGACTCTCAAGTGAATCTTAGGAGCATGCACATGATCTTATGTTCTTAAGAATGCTAGGGTATATAAGGTCACCCTTTTTAGTGGATGATGTGTTAGGGCTAGGGTTCTCGACCCCTTTAAATAAGCATTATGACATTAGGGTTCAAGGTTAAAGCTTTTAATACTAGAAAAGACTCATGTAAGTCTATGATCTAAGTCTTATGTTAGGCGTGTATATTTATATCTATTTTACACCATAGATTACTTATGTATGTCCTTATAATATAAACTTCAAAAATTGGGGCTATACATACTGACTTACTATATTAGTATTAGAGTTAGGGATAAATATTCTTAGGATAAAACAATTACTTAGTGGCCAAAATCACATTACTATCCATTATTAGTCTATCGATCAACACATTAATGGACATACTTAGGTCACAATAACATACTTCCGTATCATGTTGATTAGTAATCACTTATGGCAATTATGGTATTCAACATGTTATTCATTCAAGACAAAATTGCCATGATTACCGATATAAGAATAGGTATTTGGATGAGTGGTTCCAAATTGGTGAGGCTATATTGGATTCACAACAGTGACATAGACATAGCTTTATCATATGACTATGGTACATATATTATTTCCCCTTAGTCAAATTAACAATTGAGCAGGAGAACATGGTACATGGTACATGAATTACAAGGTCGTGGCTAGGAGAATGCTATGTATAGATGTATGTAAACTGTGTTAACATTAGTAACCAAACCCTCGAGAGAAGCTACAAGTTCGAGGGGCAAGTAGGAAATAGCACGGGTCTGTCATGGGTCAAAATTCTTGAACCAAGGTGGAGAGATCTTGTTGGTTGTTCTGAGGGTGGAATCTAATTTGGGAAGGCCAATGTAGTTAGATGAATATGTAGTTAAGAGTAGGCTGGGCCGTCCTCATGTGCACGCCGTGAACAGCCAGAGCAACAAGCTCCTCAGGTCAAGGTTTCGTGACTCAGGAGAAACAAGGACTGAAACAATCACATTAAGAAGGGAGGACATGGTTCTGATTGAAAACCAGATGAAACTCATCATGGGGTCAAGTCGACATTCGACGGAGGGTCACACCCAAAATTGGCAAGGGCTCACGACATCAACAAAAATTTGAATTAAATAGGGCATCTACACACGGAAGGATAGATGGTGACATGCTGTACTGAAACAAAGCGTACTAGGTTAAAGAAGACCCATGAAATCCTCTCGGACCTCCCTAAAGTCTCTACTCGAGCCGAGTGTGCCCAGAACACCTCTGCCGCAAACACTAGTCGTATTGTCTAACGTGGCTTCGTCGACTGGATGCCTTGCAGGGTGGCGGTCAAAACATCACCTGGGGTCTTCTTCGTGGTGGCCTAGAGATGGTGTATCCCCAAGCAAATGAATAGTGGCAGAAAGAGGACTGAGAACAGTGATGACACAAAAGGAAGACGACAATGAGGGTTGGGAATTTTCTATTGGGTGTGAATTAGGGTTCATATGAGGGCTTATATGGTGCACACCACACCCACAAATCTACTTGTGAAGTCTGTTTCGAGAACAATCAACCACACATCAAGAAATCCATTTTTGATCAGTAACATGAGTCCCAATACCTCATGGACTGAGGTTGAAGATGGCCCGAATGACTGGGATTACACCTGCGTCCCACTGACACATCCAACGGCCCAGAAAAAGCACAAAAGAAAAAAATTTGGATGAAAGCAATTATCTTGCTTTACGTGTCCCACTGCACATCAAACGACCTAGAAAAAGCATAAAAGAACAGAAATTTGGATGAAAGAAATTATCTTGCTTTAGCTACCATTATCTTTGACAAATTAGTTACCTAGTCATATGAAGTCCAAGTAAACCCCAAATTTGGGCATTTGGATTATTTTGTGTCTAGAATATTCTAGTGGAGTTACTTTCTGAGTTAGGGCATCAAATGAATTAATATTATTAATAATAGATAAAACTTTTATATTGCATAACTAATTATTTAAAATGAATTAAATCTTGATATTTTGGGTGTTGTCTTATTTACACGTTTCCCTTTTATGGTAATTTTTCTAATGCATGAAAATAACTAACCCATTTATAATATGTGTCCATAAAGAATATGATGTTAGGAAATTTGCAAGTAAATATACAAAAATGAGGATGTTACAAACATGATTTTAAACAACACCCAAAGATCTATAGATCAAATGTTCTTTGTTTGTGTTCTAAAGCTGCATGAATCAACTTAGCTCTGAATATTGCAGTGTTCACTTACTCAGGAGTACCAATCTCACTTAGTAAGTGGAAGTCATCTACTCAAGATATTCTTCTTCTTAACGTTGACACATCTATTAACTTCTATAAAAATACAACTTGCATGAGCAGCATAATCAGGGACCAAGATGGTTACTGGACTCATGGATATAAGGTGTTGATGGAAGGCTCAGATCCCCTTAATGGGATATTATACACTATCTTAGATGGGATTTACCAAACAAATGTTTTTCAAACTGTGTCAAGTTATTATTGATTCAAGTAAAGAAACTAGTTTAACCAACAATCCTATTTTACATCTAAGAAAAATAATTGAAGAGATCATATAGACTTCAAAAAAATATAATATTCATGACATAGTTCATGAAAAAGAAATCAAAAGCATTTGGCAAATCAATTGGCTACTTTATGATTATATGCATGATTCTACATTCCAAACACTTTGATCTAAAAATATCATTTAAAAGTGACGCTTTACATCGACATTCCAAACACGTCACCACGATTGGGAATTCATAGAAGAGAAATTATATATTAAAAATAAACTTTAAAAAAAAAAATTAAAGTGGCACTTCTCAACTCAGAATTCTACTTGAACGTAAAGTTGAAAAGGGCCACTAACTAGCGACCTGTGCCTAGTATACCGACCACACTTACCAGTTAGACCAGCTCAACTGGCCTCCAAGACTATTGAAGATCTACACATGGCATATTTTTGTTATCTCACACCATGTTGTAATTAAGATGGATATATGCATGTGGGGATTTCTCTTAGCTAATGCTAATAGAATAGTAGATGGTGATATAGAATGTCGATTGTGTTTGTTTCATCATGTGTGTTTTGAATCATCATATGCTGAAATATTACTTTTATAGTTTATTAATACATTCATTTTAAGAGAGCCACACTGCTACATAGGAAACATGAATAATAGATTGTGCAAAATGGCAGATAAAGAGGTAGTGAAGTTGTATAGGAAGGTCGATGGGGAGAGCAAACTGAATTGACTGGTGGAAGACCGCTCGAAGCATGCCGACTGTGTTGGCTTGTAAGAAGATATGCATTTTTTTTCTTATTATTAGCAAAACAAACGCCAATACAGATAAGTTCTAAGTAAATATGATTTTTTTCCATAAAGCAAAGGACATGATAATCTCTCATTCGAAAAAAGTATGTTGAAGATCACAAACTCTGATTCACATTGTGAACTCATCTTTATAATTTCTTCTTAATTATAATACGATTTGGCTCTACTGAGATCAAAGTATTGGAGTTTAGATGCCAAAGCAAGAAAGAGAAATATAAGCCGGAGTAGGAAGCTGTACTAAGAAACAATCAACTAGTAGCATTAGAAAGGATCATTAACCATCAATTATACACTCATACTCAGGCTAAGATCAAGTGGGGTTATAAATAGGATCATTTTTTATATGATTTCAATATTAGGATGTGCGTCTATCAACAAATTTACAGCATGAAATCAAGCATTAGAAACCTCAACAACTAGGTCGTGCCCGCGCATGGAGCTTCCCAGTGACGAATGTACCAAGCCACTGCATGCGACCACTGGCACCTGCACCATTTCCTGAGCATCAACAACAGCCAAAGCGATGCCACAAGCATGACTCATCCCTTCATTATTGGATGGAAACACTAGTGAGAGATAAAGGGAAGGCCTTTCTAAAAGAAGACCTCAAAGATGACTCAACCAAACATTGACACCTGCGCCTGCCACATTCCAGAGGTGCATGAAGCGACATCCAAGCAGATCGGATGAAGGCCAAGAGCGATTCTTCTACACCATATATGGCTAGGGCTTCAAGAGCATCATGGCCAAGTGTGGTCATATGCATGTCCACATCACAAAAATCCTATCGCCCACAGGCGTGAAAACTAGAATTACAATCTACTACCTCCGGTGCCTCTGTGCTTTGCTCCTTGTCCATATCTATAGCAACAACCAATCAGGGACGATTCAACATAGTTGTGGTTACTCCTAGTGGCGTTTACAATGGAGAGACATTCACGAGAAATGAGCTCCAAGTCATCCATACGTTCTTGATTCTGAGTAATAGGATTTTGTTTGGGAAAAATTATCCATTGTATCCTAATCGAACCGTTCACCCACACAAACTGAACCGTTCTGAGAGGATAACCACTTGTATAGGATAGAAATGGAGCGGATGTACATTTTATTTAGATAATTGGCGTGGATGATGGTATATAAACCACCACCCACATCTCACTTATTCATCATCCATCAGTCTTGCAAGCTAAAATATTGATTAATGAGGAATGCCATGCAATCTCGTTGGCATTCAGCTAATCTAGTATTTGGGACATGAGCATACCTTCAACCACATGTATAAAGGCTCTGGCAAAACATAGTGGCATGAAAGCCATGAAAGAGCTTCTCTGAGACACACATGTGAATGCTCTTCAGTGGAAACCTTGTGCAGTCTTGATGACAACGACATCGTAGATGCCGTTACCGCAGGAAATGAAGAAACATTCACAAGTTGTGCCCCATAATCTTTCTCCATTGTAAATACTCACACTTGTGAAAACTTAGAGTTTTGTGTCACTCACTGACTTACACCTTTTTTACTTTATCCTTTATTTATCCAACATTACATGAATGTAAACATGCATTGTAGCACCCTAGACTCACGACCACATCCGCTACCAACATGCCAATTCATGTCGTGCATAACATGGCTTCAAAAAATAGATTCAACGCATGCATGGGGGCTCATGCATGTATGCAACATGACTGAAATAGACGTGACACCTACACCTACACCTACACATACTTTACTAAAAAAAAAGAAAACTCAAACATGTGAAGTGATTAACTCAACAAATTACCCCCTTATTCATGGGTTGCTTGGACTTCTTGACCTCCTCCACTCCAAGCTTCTACTTCAGCTCAATGAACTTGACACCTCCAAGAGCCTTTTCTAGCTGGCCATCCGTGCTCACATATTCCACGTCAAGTTTTCCATCCTCATACATAGATACGTATGAAGTGGAACCTTGTGTCCATATGCTTGCTACAATCATGGTACACCATATTATTTTACATGTCAATCGTGGATTTGTTATCAACCTTTAGCTTGATCTTGTTTGGAACCTCGTCAGTCACGTCACCTATCAAGTGGCTGAGCCACACACCTTGGCACGCCACCATGACTGCCATGTTGTACCATGACTCACAGGACAAGAGTGTGACTATCTTCTACTTCTACATAGTGCTTTTCCGATTGTCCATGTCTCTAGCTTGATCAATATCGCGGTAACTCACCAGTTTAGGATCCATTGTACCAAAAGTATAGCATCACCCAAAATTACTATGCCTCTCACATAGCATAGAATGTGTTTTACTACCACCATATGTTGAGCAGTGGGTTCCTAGATGTAGCGACTGATGGTGCCAACTACATAGGCGATGTCATGATGTGTGTTCACCTGGTATTGGAGGCTAAAAAGGATGTTGTGATGTTCAGCTGCATCTACCACATGGCTACCTCTGGCCTTGTTCAGCTTTAGTCGATCTCCATTGATGTAGACCATGAATTTCACTCGGCCATACCTGGCATTTCAATCACCTTGGATGCATAACTTGATTGACAAAACTTTCTCTTCATTGTTATTTATTGAATAGTGGAAGTGATTTCCACTCCATTGTATGGTTCTGTCCTGACAATTTGGTGAACAAATTCCAATTTCAGGTAACCACAGAAGCTCTATATCCCTTTCCTCCAATCTGGTGTTGTCCATTAGCTTATTATTCTTATGTATTTGACAGGATATTTGACTTTGGTTGTTGACATGGAGCCTATCAGTCATGGTGGTCAATATTTCAGTAATTACCTTGCTAACATTAGTAGAGCGTATGGTTACTAATTTCACAAGTTTGTTTATACTGATTCACCTAATAATTATTTTTAGGGGCACTTGGTGTGCTTTCTATTCTTGTTGGTACCATAGTGTTTGAAACAAAATGGTGGTAACTCATTCAACATTCTTATCATAATTATCTTTAAATATTGTTCTAGTTTATCTAGTAGGAGTTTAGGTTGGTTGCATGCATACTGCTCTAAAGTGGAAACAATTGTTAGACTTTTAGGATACACTACTAGCCATTTCATGATAAATATGTGTATGTCCAGGAGGTCTGAGTTCATGTCGACTACATGTTCTCATTGACCCAAACTTTAGGTTCTGAATGTATGAACAAAAAATGTTGTTGTATGAATCGTAAATGCAATAGTGGCTGTTGTATTATTCTAAATTGATGTTGTATTTTGCAACTATTTCAACAAATTTAATCCTACTTGAAATGAAAGACTCACACATTAGTAGATGTATGCATAGATTGATGTATGTTGGAAAAAACGTGAGTTCCAATGAAGATTATCTCACTGAAATGGAGCTTTCCTTCAACCCATAGGTTGTTTGAAAATAACTTGTCCTCAATGTAACTATTGTATATTTATAAGGGGAAAGGTGGGGTCCTCCCCTATGTAATAAAGAGTTAGAATTCTTTGTGTCTATTTTTGTATTGCATATTTGTATGTAAATGAATTCAATTTTGATTTTCATAATATCTTCATGCAGCCACCATAAAAATAATTTGACATTTGATAATATAATCTTGTGTGTGCCATTACATCCTGATAAATTGACACACATATACATTATCTCATGGGAGCAGTGAGTGGTAGTTAGTTCTACTCTAAAACAACTTCAATATCTATTCATTTTTATATACTCTGTCACTTTATTTAAAAAAATTGACTCTCATCCTCTAGACATACATAAAATTTCCTTGGTTGTGAATTTTGTACTGAAGTTTGTTGAGTTGTCTGAATTTGACTTAGAGTTGCAACACTCTTGCCTAATTTTGCACTAGTGAGGAGGGCCAGTTTGGAGATCTACAAAGAAAGAAGACTGGTGGGTTGTTTATGTTGACTTAAGAGTGATACATTGTCCATATTTTGATAATGACTTAACCATTCCATTCCTATGTATCTAATATGTTTGTTCAAGATTGATTTCAGGCTTTAGGTACATGAAAAGGATCAAATTACATAAGCCCTAGCTTGTTCAAGTTCAAGTCAAATGCAATGCAAGTGTGCAATTTGGGAAATCGCTCCAAATAACCTTAAGATGAATTTTGTAATCACTTGTATTGATGACATGACTTGTAACTAAGATGAGAAAAATATGAAGGACACTTAATACCAAGCTTTAATCACTCAAAAGTCAACTTAGAAAATTTATCACAGGTTGTTCATCGGTCGAGTAGGAAACTCGACCAATCATATGATGGATTTTTTGAAGATGACCCATCAGTCAAGTTGTACACTCACAGAACTCGACCGACCGACTCACTGAGCAAATCTAATTTTAGCCCATCAATCAAATTTACTAGAACAAACTCGACCGATAGTTTGATAATTGGCTTTGTATTTTAGTTGATCGAGTTTCAATAAAGGTAACTCAACCGGATGTACTGTACAAAAAATGAAAAAAAAAACAGTGATTATGGTAAGTTGTTTTGGGTGAAAATAGATCTGTTGCATTGTGGAAAACGGCTATATTTCGACCCTAAGTGATCCCCAGCTCAAGGGAACACCCACAGCTATAAACAGGACCCCTTGGAGTTCATTACAAGTTTGCTCATTCATGCTATTCTAAGTCCTTACCATAGTTGAGTGTGTTGCAACTCCTTGAGCCCCATTCTCTCTCTAGTTTACATTTCATTTTATGATTATGAGTGAGATAGGCATGTTGTAAGAGAGCTACTCCCTTGTGCATGTAAAGCTCTCATCTACTCCATCTTCCCTACCCCCTTTCCTCAATGAAGAAAAGGTGAAGCAAGCTACTCTGAATGAAGGTGGAGTTGTTACTGGTCTTCTTCAAGATTGAAGAAGAGGCAAAGTGCTTCTCCAGGAGAAGGAGAAGGCAAAGGCTAAAGATCCAAGAAGGGTAGAAAATTCCTTGAAGACGGAAGACTTGTGTTAGAGTGGGAGTGGGTAAAACCTTGGAGAAGGCTAAAGACTCTTGGCAAAGTGGGTAAGTCCTTGGTAAGGTGGAATACTCTTGGTGCTTGGATGGGTAAGTCCTTTGGTGGTCTTGTATTGTAACTCTTATTGGTGATAATGTAGAGAAAAGCACTTGCAAAGTCCTAGAGGCTGACCTCTCTAGGTAGTGGACTGTCTCTCTCCTAATTTGGAGAGTGGAACCACTCTACATGACATTGTCAAGTGCTTGCTATCAATTCCTTTCATCCTTGCTATGCTTGTTAGTCAGGACTTCAAATTGCACTTAAGCTGTTGGTTTAAATTTGATATAATTTGAAGGTCTAATCTATCTTGTGAGAAATTTTGTAGCTCTATTCACCCCCCCTATAGAGCCCTATATCCAACAAGTGGTATCAGAGCCAAGGATCTTCTCCAACAATATCCCATGAGACAAAAATATGGGCACAAACCTACTTGGTTCTCTCAACCTAGAGGGAGGCTTCTCCATGCATCCTCCGGTCTTTGATGGCACCAACTACCTCTATTGGAAGAGGCATATGCAGTTCTACATTCAAGACATGAACTTTGACATGTGGAAGGTGATGGTCACACCTTACAAGGAGCTAACCAGGGCTATTGTAATATGGAGTGAAACTGCTCTCAGAGAAGCCCAACTCAATGCCAAAGCCATAAACATCCTCTATGTAGCCCTTACCCCAACGGTTTTCAACCAGATCTCATCTTGGGACACCACCTATGAGATTTGGGACAACTTGTGCATCACCTATGAAGGCACAAATCAACTCAAGGAGACCAAGATCTACATGTTGAACAACCTTCTAGAGAACTTCAAGATGGGCAAGAAAGAAGGGATTGTGGAGATGTACTCAAGACTCAATGTCATCATCAATGGGTTGGCTGCTTTGGGCAACACTTTGGATATAGGTGTAATCAACTCCAAGATCTTGAGGACTCTATTAAAGAGATGGGAGTCAAAGGTCACCTCCATTGAAGAAGTGAGGAGCCTTGGTGACATCCCAATCGATGATCTCATTGGAAACCTCCAAGCCCATGAGCCAAGGCTTAACAAGCAAGAAGAAGAAGCCAAACAAGAAGAGAAGGAAGCCAATAATATCAAAGATAGTGCTTTCAAAGCACAAGTGGAGGTGGTCATCCTTTAATAACAACTTGCTTTCCAAACTTCTTCTTCCTCCTTTAGTGAAGATGATGGTCCAAGTGGACATGAAGCCAAATACATCAAAGGCAAACACTTCAAGGGAAAGCAAGCCTCCTCCTCTTCCACACCTCCTAGATGCTACAAGTGTGAGCAAAAGAGACACTATAAGAGTGAATGTCCCAAGTCAAGAAAGTCACTATAACATCCTCAATTTCATAGCTAAAGTAAGCCTTTAATGTGGGCTTTTCTAGTAAAGGCATGCCAAGAGATGTAATGAACGTAACCATGGCTAGGTATGTAATTAAGTTCACTAAAATGTGTAATACAAGTCATCTGATCAACCAATACACACATAATGACTTAAATGTGTATGATTGAAGTCAGTTGTATATGAATATAAATAAATTATTCTTGTGAACAATAATGTGATGATTATATATAATATGAAGACTTGAGTTATTGGTTCGAACTCTAGACCAACTTAAGTCTCATTATTAAGGAAGTAAAGTAATGTTGGCCTAATGTATCATATAAAAGCTTCCGTTGAGTGAATATCGATTCATGTTTTAGTTCCATAATCGAGAATAGATATTGGACCTTTTGAAAGACCAGAGAATGGTTTGGGGGCCCTAGAACCTTTTTCAATCATGATTGAACCAATTAAGATTCACAAATGGGTCCTTGAAGTATAAAATTGGGAATATAGTATGTAGCCCTCATAATAAGTGTTGATAATAATTTTAGTAGATGGCTGATTAGAATATAAGATGGTGGGAAAAATTTTAGATGATTGTGATGTATATAGTGGCCTAGGTAATTAAATTAGTAATTATGATGTTTTTATTTAAAAGACATGTTTGGAGTGGTGGTATATCTAGTTTTTACTTAAAATCTTGCTCATGTGAAGTTGATGATAATATAGTATTTACCTCAAAATTTGAAGTCAAACCAAGCTATAGCGTAGGCTATATGAATATTTCTTTGATATGGACTTTTATGCAAAAAGAAAGAAAAAAAATTAAAAAAATTGGGGAAGCATCGGGCTCCCCCCATCTTTGTCTGTGTGCCCGAACAAGGAAAGAACAGAGTCCGAAGAAGGGGATGCCTTGCCCAAGATTCGGACAGCAAAAGCCTATAAAAGCCCTAGTTTTGAGAAGAACAGGAGGACACGCCGTCATTTCTAGGGTTCGGGCTCGAAACTGAGAGACAAGAGCGAACCAAGGGAGAGTTATAAGCAGCGGCCGGAGGGGGGCTGTGAGTTTTATGGAGCCAAGAAGCTTCGACTTTGACCACCCTACACGCAGAGATGGTGTCGCCGAGATTAGGGAGAGTCATCCGGAGTAGTTGGCAACTAGATCTTGCAAGGTGGTGGTCTGGATCGGGCACCCATGGCTGGTGCCACCATGCTCTATTCCTGAACTCGGAACAGGGGATCACAAGGTAGAAGAAGATGGACGAACGCCGGCCCTAGGTCTAAGATGCGCCTGAGATGAGGGTCGCCAGATTAGATCTTGACGGCTGAGATTGGCTAAAGTTAGGTGAATTTCTAAAACTCATATCTTGAGCTACAGATCTCAGTTTGGGACAAACAAGATACCTATGGAAAGCTATTCAAGTGTACTATCTTATAAAAATAGTTCCATAGTATGATATTGATGCCTTCTATTTATTATATTCTGGGTAGACAAAACTATATGATTTTGATGTTTGGCAATTAAAAATAGTAAACGCCTTTAGAAATTCATACACATTTTACTGAATGTGTATTTTGATATGTTTAACATTAATTTAGATCCTAATGTTTCATATATGAAGTTTTATTGAGGTTTTTGATATAAACCCTAATAAGGGTATTTTGGGTATTTTACCCATGATATGATTTTTTTTAAATGACCTAATATTTTATACATGATCTTACTACATTGTGTGATTACTCTTATAGAGATTTGATGGATTTTCTTGTGTTATCATATTTGTATTAAGATTTGGACCTGAGTGACCATTATGTGAGGGTAATAGATGATTATCTTGACAATAAGTGGTATATGTATGGCTAATTAGGTCTAATATTATTAGCATGATGGTATTATATTTTGATTTCCTAATCAAGTCAGTAAGTTTTCTAATATGTGACTATGTTTGGTAATTATTCTCATTATATGAAGTATATGTTCATATTAGTGCATAAGATGATTTATGTTGAGTATAAATATTATAGTAACTACATAATAAGAGTTTATTTTATTTCAACACCAATATTTTATGGTGATTTCAGATTAAAGTTATGTTTAGTCTAAATAAGAACCCTAAGTTGGTATATATGATTAGGAGGATGGGGTTTTGAGATTTATAAATAGAAAGAGGGAACATGTACTTGGACTTATATAACTTTGATTATATTCAGGTGATTAAGATTTGGGACAAGAAATCAAAGACTAAGTTAAGGACATCATCAACACAAGAGGTAAGTGGTCCATGCACATGAGTACTCATAGTTTATGTTCAATATGTTTACATGTCTCATGATAAGAGTTTCATGATCTATGTGATTTAATGTTCTAAGACTTCAATGTTAAGATTTACAAACAATATTATTCTCATATTTCTATATTTATGCAAGTGTAGATACCCAAAGTCTAAAATAGTGATATGTTGCTCAAAATAGTTGTGACTCATGGACCAAGTCCTGAGAAAGTTGAAGAATCATATTCCTATAAGACTTCTTAGAAATGTTTGGAAGTAATGAATATGATTTCAAGATAAGATATGCCAGTAATGTACCCATACTTAGTTGATGATTTCAAATAGCTTTGTATGAAGAATGTAAGTACACATATGTTATTAGAATTTCTCATATTTATAGTCATAGTTATGTAGTAAGATTTCAAGTAGAAACATTCTATTAAGATTTCATACATATGTATAGATATAACAACTATATTCCTTAGAATGAATAATATCTAGAATTTAATTACAATATAAGAAAATGAATTTCAGAATATTAAGACATGGTCTACTTTTAGAAATAAAGGTACTATTGGGATCACAATGTATTGTAAAAAATGAGTTCATGATGGCATCATAAGATAATGACACATTAATTTATGATTAGGTTGTAATACAATACTTTATAAGATTTCTATTTTGGTATTTATGATTTAATATGTATGTTCATATGCAAAGTTTCAGGGTAACATCATATTTTATAAGAAGGATTGAACCATCTTGTCTGAATTGATATTTTTAAACATGTGATACTTATGATACTGTCATAAGCTTGGCTTAAGATACTTTGTATACTTATTATTTCCATATTCATGTCAGATCCTTTCTCATAAGACATTAGACTCATTTATGATATAATTGGTATAATGAAGTAATCTTACCAAATAAGAGTTTTAGAATAAAGTTTACCCAGATAATGAGATACATGTTCAAATCCAACAATGAATTTAGTTTAGAACTTAAGGATAAGAGATTTAGATTCAGACTTAGACTACTCACTGTGTGAGTAGCCAGATTTTGAATAAAGATACATGATATGGGTTATAGACCCAATCTCAATTATGTGGTAATTGAGATACATGTTTACATTCAGATATAGATTCAGATTCAGATTCAGATTTTAGATTCAGAATTTAGTACATGTTTAGTACTCAGTTTTAGATAAAGATAGACTTAAGATAATTAATTTGAAACATTCACATAATGCATTATATAATAAGTCCTCGCTAGAGAGTCCCGGGACGATTCAGAGGGCGCACTGCGCCAGACACTACGGGTGTCACAGAGGGGCATTAATGCTAACAGAGGGCATGTTGTGCCAACAGAGGGTGCGTTGCACCATAGAGGATACTTCGGTGTCAACAGAGGGTGTGTTGCACCATAGAGGACACTTCAGTGTCAACAGAGGACACTTCAGTGTCAACATAGGACTTATTGTATAATGGTGGCCATAGTCAGATAAAAATCATAAGTAAAAGATACCATAGATTAGAGATGCCCATATTTTCATCCATGAGTAATGATGAGAGGGTATTAGATAAGATAAGTAAGACCTAGGCACTTTGGCTTAGGTCATGAGATCCATGTACCAGGGTACATGTCTCTAGAGAAAGATAAGATAGAAAGATATAAATTTCAGATTAAGAAATAAGAGATTTTATGTTTCAGATTTTACTCAGAGCTTGATAGTAATTTGTCGTTTATAATGTCAATTTTATATTATTAGTCATGTACATTTTTAGAATACTCATACCACTTACTCTAACGACTGTTTTTCCCAATGCATGGCTGGGGACGCGATGTCCGTAGGGTTTGGAGTAGCGGAAGATTTAAAGAATAAGAAAAGGTGTAGCAGGTTTTCAAGCTTGCCTAGTGGGGTGCCATCTACCGAGATGATCTAGAGTTTAGACCTCTTCTTTTATGCATGGTCTTGTTATCACAATATATTAGATGACTTATTTCCTTTATCAAAACTATGTATGAATCAGTTTTTCTTAAATGCAAAGTGTTTCATTGACTTTCATTGCAATGATAGTCATGTTTGTGATACCCCAGAAAAAAATGCTTCCGCTCATGTGATATGAAAATCGGGGTGTTACAATATGGTATCAGAGCAATTTGGTAAATGGCCACTAGGCAAACATGATTCTCATAGTCACCATAGAGTGAAGAGGTAAGATTAGGGTTTAGGAATAGATACTATAAGAAGAATACCATAACCTAGAGTGATTATGGGTCTTAACCCTAGAATGGATAGGTATCTTCGAGGTAGAAGTCATCCTTGTTTAGATCTAAATTAGAAACCTAAACCTAGCTAATGATGTTTCTTCTCCATTCTCAATGGTTATGGCCAGCCAATTGAGAATTGAAAAGGAATTTCATAAGCACTAGACTTTTATGCATCTCCTTTCTTACTAGCCCATGTGGTATGTGACACATGTGTTAGTGGGTTAGTGAGGGATAGTATGTCAGAATCCCACATCTCTGGGTATGTGCCTGATCACCACATATCAAGGAATGTAGGAGTTACCTATAGAACGTAAGATTTCAAAATCATGTACACCTAATGTTAGAGAGTTATGACCATGTTGAGGTAGATGTCCTAAGTATAGAGCCAAGTTTAGTTTCATATACCATAAGTATGAGATGAGAAGTAGACCAAGGTAATAGATAATACTCACATAATTTTTTTTATATGAAAATACATTACATATCTCTTTTCATGCAAAAGTTTGAACATAAGTGTGCCTTGCAATAAATGAAGAGGTAAGCAGAACCCTAAGGTGGGTAGTATCCTAGAGAAATTTTGAGGACGAAATTTATTTTAAGGTGGGTAGAATTGTAACATCCTCAATTTCACAGCTAAAGTAAGCCTTTAATGTGGGCTTTTCTAGTGAAGGCATGCCAAGAGATGTAATGAACGTAACCATGGCTAAGTATGTAATTAAGTTCACCAAAATGTATAATACAAGTCATCTGATCAACCAATACACACATAATGACTTAAATATGTATGATTGAAGTCGGTTGTATATGAATATAAATAAATTATTCTTGTGAACAATAATGTGATGATTATATATAATATGAAGACTTGAGTTATTGGTTCGAACTCTAGACCAACTTAGGTCTCATTATTAAGGAAGTAAAGTAATGTTGGCCTAATGTATCATATAAAAGCTTCCGTTGAGTGAATATCGATTCATGTTTTAGTTCCATAATCGAGAATAGATATTGGACATTTTGAAAGACCAGAGAATGGTTTGGGGGCCCTAGAACCTTTTTCAATCATGATTGAACCAATTAAGATTCAAAAATGGGTCCTTGAAGTAAAAAATTAGGAATATAGTATGTAGCCCTCATAATAAGTGTTGATAATAATTTTAGTAGATGGCTGATTAGAATATAAGATGGTGGGAAAAATTTTAGATGATTGTGATGTATATAGTGGCCTAGGTAATTAAATTAGTAATTATGATGTTTTTATTTAAAAGACATGTTTGGAGTGGTGGTATATCTAGTTTTTACTTAAAATCTTGCTCATGTGAAGTTGATGATAATATAGTATTTACCCCAAAATTTGAAGTCAAACCAAGCTATAGCGTAGGCTATATAAATATTTCTTTGATATGGACTTTTATACAAAAAGAAAGAAAAAAAAATTAAAAAAATTGGGGAAGTGTCAGGCTCCCCCCATCTTTGTCTGTGCGCCCGAACAAGGAAAGAACAGAGTCCGAAGAAGGGGATGCCTTGCCCAAGATTCGGACAACAAAAGCCTATAAAAGCCCTAGTTTTGAGAAGAACAGGAGGACACACCGTCATTTCTAGGGTTCGGGCTCGAAACTGAGAGACAAGAGTGAACCAAGGGAGAGTTATAAGCGGCGGCCGGAAGGGGTCTGTAAGTTTTATGGAGCCAAGAAGCTTCGACTTTGACCACCCTATACGCAGAGATGGTGTCGCCGAGATTCGGGAGAGTCATCCGGAGTCGTTGGCAACTAGATCTTGCACGGTGGTGGTCTGGATCGGGCACCCATGGCTGGCGCCACCATGCTCTATTCCTAAACTCGGAACAGGGGATCACGAGGTAGAAGATGACGGATGAGTGCCGGCCCTAGGTCTGAGATGCGTCTGAGATGAGGGTCGCCGGATTAGATCTTGACAGCTGAGATTGGCTAAAGTTAGGTGAGTTTCTAAAATTCATATCTTGAGCTACAAATCTTGGTTTGGGACAAACAAGATACCTATGGAAAGCTATTCAAGTGTACTATCTTATAAAAACAGTTACATAGTATGATATTGATGTTTTCTATTTATTATATTCTGGGTAGACAAAACTATATGATTTTGATGTTTTGCCAATTAAAAATAGTAAACGCCTTTAGAAATTCATACAAATTTTACTGAATGTGTATTTTGATATGTTTAACATTAATTCAGATCTTGATGTTTCATATATGAAGTTTTATTGAGGTTTTTGATATAAACCCTAATAAGGGTATTTTGGGTATTTCACCCATGATATGATTTTTTTTAAATGACCTAATATTTTATACATGATCTTACTACATTGTGTGATTACTCTTCTAGAGATTTGATGGATTTTCTTGTGTTATCATATTTGTATTAAGATTTGGACCTGAGTGACCATTATATGAGGGTAATAGATGATTATCTTGACAATAAGTGGTATATGTATGGCTAATTAGGTTTAATATTATTAGCATGATGGTATTATATTTTGATTTCCTAACCAAGTCAGTAAGTTTTATAATATGTGACTATCTTTGGTAATTATTCTCATTATATGAAGTATATGTTCATATTAGTGCATAAGACAATTTATGTTGAGTATAAATATTATAGTAACTACATAATAAGAGTTTATTTTATTTCAACACCAATATTTTATGGTGATTTTAGATTAAAGTTATGTTTCGTCTAAATAAGAACCCTAAGTTGGTATATATGATTAGGAGGATGGGGTTTTGAGATTTAGAAATAGAAAGAGGGAACATGTACTTGGACTTATAGAACTTTGATTATATTCAGGTGATTAAGATTTGGGACAAGAAATCAAAGACTAAGTTAAGGACATCATCAACACAAGAGGTAAGTGGTCCATGCACATGAGTACTCATAGTTTATGTTTAATATGTTTACATGTCTCCTGATAAGAGTTTCATGATCTATGTGATTTAATGTTCTAAGACTTCAATGTTAAGATTTACAAACAATATTATTCTCATATTTCTATATTTATGCAAGTGTAGATACCCAAAGTCTAAAATAGTGATATGTTGCTCAAAATAGTTGTGACTCATGGACCAAGTCTATGAGAAAGTTGAAGAATCATATTCATATAAGACTTCTTAGAAATGTTTGGAAGTAATGAATACGATTTCAAGATAAGATATGCCAGTAATGTACCCATACTTAGTTGATGATTTCAAATAGCTTTGTATGAAAAATGTAAGTACACGTATGTTATTAGAATTTCTCATATTTATAGTCATAGTTATGTAGTAAGATTTCAAGTAGAAACATTCTATTAAGATTTCATACATATGTATAGATATAACAACTAGATTCCTTAGAATGAATAATATCTAGAATTTAATTACAATATAAGAAAATGAATTTCAGAATATTAAGACATGGTCTACTTTTAGAAATAAAGGTACTATTGGGATCACAATGTATTGTAAAAAATGAGTTCATGATGGCATTATAAGATAATGACACATTAATTTATGATTAGGTTGTAATACAATACTTTATAAGATTTCTATTTTGGTATTTAAGGTTTAATATGTATGTTCATATGTAAAGTTTCAGGGTAACATCATATTTTATAAGAAGGATTGAACCATCTTGTCTGAATTGATATTTTTAAATATGTGATACTTATGATACTTTCATAAGCTTGGCTTAAGATACTTTGTATACTTATTATTTCCATATTCATGTCAGATCCTTTCTCATAAGACATTAGACTCATTTATGATACAATTGGTATAATGAAGTAATCTTACCAAATAAGAGTTTTAGAATAAAGTTTACCCAGATAATGAGATACATGTTCAAATCCAACAATGAATTTAGTTTAGAACTTAAGGATAAGAGATTTAGATTCAAACTTAGACTACTCACTGTGTGAGTAGCCAGATTTTGAATAAAGATACATGATATGGGTTATAGACCCAATCTCAATTATGTGGTAATTGAGATACATGTTTACATTCAGATATAGATTCAGATTCAGATTCAGATTCAGATTTTAGATTCAGAATTCAGTACATGTTTAGTACTCAGTTTCAGATAAAGATAGACTTAAGATAATTAATTTGAAACATTCACATAATGCATTATATAATAAGTCCTCACTAGAGAGTCCCAGGACGATTCAGAGGGCGTGCTGCGCCAGACACTGCGGGTGTCACAGAGGGCATTTATGCCAACAGAGGGCACGTTGTGCCAACAGAGGGTGCGTTGCACCATAGAGGACACTTCAGTGTCAACAGAGGGTGTGTTGCACCATAGAGGACACTTCGGTGTCAACAGAGGACACTTCAGTGTCAACATAGGATGACTTATTGTATAATGGTGGCCACAGTCAGATAAAAATCATAAGTACAAGATACCATAGATTAGAGATGCCCATATTCTCATCCATGAGTAATGATGAGAGGGTATTAGATAAGATAAGTAAGACCTAGGAACTTTGGCATAGGTCATGAGATCCATGTACCAGGGTACATGTCTCTAGAGAAAGATAACATAGAAAGATATAAATTTCAGATTAAGAAATAAGAGATTTTATGTTTCAGATTTTACTCAGAGCTTAATAGTAATTTGTCGTTTATAATGTAAATTTCGGATTATTAGTCAGTACATTTTTAGAATACTCATGCCACTTACTCTAATGACTGTTTTTCCCAATGCATGGCTGGGGACGCGATGTCCGCAGGGTTTGGAGCAGCGGAAGATTTAAAGAATAAGAAAAGGTATAGCAGGTTTTCAAGCTTGCCTAGTGGGGTGCCATCTACCGAGACGATCCAGAGTTTAGACCTCTTGTTTTATGCATGGTCTTGTTATCACAATATATTAGATGACTTGTTTTCTTTGTCAAAACTATGTATGAATCAAGTTTTCTTAAATGCAAAGTGTTTCATTTACTTTCATTGCAATGATAGTCATGTTTGTGATACCCCAGAAAAAAAATGCTTCCGCTCATGTGATATGAAAATCGGGGTGTTACAGTCACACCACAAGGGCAGCTCAAAGAAGGAAGAGGAGTACAAAAAGGAGAGCAAGTATAAGAGGAAGGATAAGAAGGATAAAAAACACAAGAATGCAGCGCATCCAGGTTGGGAAGCTTCATCTTAAAGCAACTCAAGCTCCGAAGAAGATGGATAGTGCCACCTTACACTCATGGGCTCTACTAGTGAAGAAATTGGTGAGGTAAGTGATGTAAGTTTGCATGAGTTATCTAAGGAAGATGTTATTGACATGCTTATCTCTGCCCATTCATATTTTGCTAAATGTAAATCTAAAAGAAAATGGTTAGGAAAAATCATTGATGATCTATATGCTAAACTTGAAATTCTTGAGTTGAATGAGAAATCTAATCTTGAGAGTATTGATAATTTGCAAGGGCAATACCTTGATATTGAGCTCTAATACAATGGGATTGAAGTTGAGAATGGTATCTACATTAAGAATATTGAAAATCATAAGGAAGAAAACCAAAATTGCCTTAAAGAACTTGAAATAGTTAAAACTAAAAATGCTAAATTTTAAGCTTCTTATTGATGCTCGTAGAGAAGAAAGAGATGTATATCTTAAAGAAATCCAAATGCTTAAATATGAAAGTGCTAGGTTATTTGGTCAAGTAAATGATCTATCTTCTAGACCTTTATTTCCTAGTGCTAGTGTTGCTTCTACCTCTCTTGAAAAGGATTCATATTTTACTAAAGCCTTATGTCTTGAGGCTGATCTTGTTCATGCTAGGGATGACATAGCTAGCTTATCTTCTACCATTATTTTTTTAAATGATGATAACCATAGATTGAGAGCATCCCTACAGAAATTCCTCAAAGGAAAGAACTCCCTAAATGAAATCCTTGACCATTCTACCAAGAAAAGTGGTACTAGTGGTTTGGGATTTGTAGGGGAAGCATCAAAGGGAAATAACAAAGCCAAAGGAAAAAGGAAGATGGATTGTTGATAGTGGTTGCACTAAGCATATGACTGGTGATATAAGCCATTTCAACAATTTCACCAAAAATAAAGGAGGACCGATCACCTTTGGGGACAACAAGAAAGGTAAAATCAAAGGTGAGGGTGATGTAGGTGAATCCTTATATATCAAGAATGCTATTTTTGTTGATGGCCTACATCACAATTTAATTAGTGTTAGTCAACTATGTGACAATTGTTACCTTGTGTTATTTACTTATTTTGAATGCTTTATTCTAGATTCCCTCACCTACTAAGTTATATATAAGGAAACTAGAAATGGTAATCTTTATGTTATTATTCTTGACTCTATTAAGCCTGTTGTTGGTAGATGCCTAGTAGTCAATTTGAATATATTTCTCTTTGGCACCGATGGCTTGGTCTTGTAAATGTGCTTCAGTTGAGCAAAAAGGACTTGGTCAAGGGACTCCCTAAATTAGATTTTGAAAAGGATGAGGAATGCCAACCTTGTACCCAAAGAAAGAAAATGAAGTCCTTCAAATTCAAAGGAGTCCTTAGTACTAAGAGAGCTCTTGAGCTTCTTCACATTGATCTATTTGGACCAATGAGAACTCAATCGCTTCGTGGTTCCAAGTATTGCCTTGTTATTGTTGATGATTTCTCTAGATATATTTGGACCTTCTTTCTCATTTCTAAGAGTGACACACTTGATGATTTCTAGAGCTTTTGTAAATGAGTTGAGAATGAAGTTTCTTGCTGCATTATTTCCATTCGTAGTGATCATGGGGGAGAATTTGAAAATGAGCTTTTTGAACATTTTTGTCAAGAATCTGGTTATGCACACAGCTTCTCTTCACCTTGAACACCTCAACAAAATGGGATTGTAGAGAGGAAGAATAGGTCTTTATAGGAGATGGCTAGGACCATGCTTCTAGAGTATGATACTCCAAAGAAGTTTTAGGATGAAGCTGTTAGTACCTCATGTTTTGTGCAAAACTGGGTTTTTACTCATCCCTCTTTGAAGAAAACTCCGTATGATCTATGGCGTGGTAGGAAGCCTTCTATTGAGTATTTCCATGTTTTCAGATGTCCTTGTTTTGTTTTGAATACGAAAGATTCTCTTTACAAGTTTGATCTGAAATCTTACAAGGCTTTCTTTCTAGGCTATAACACTACTAGCAAGGCTTATAGAGTTTTTAATGTTGATCTTGCTAAAGTAGAAGAATCCATAAATGTAAAGTTTATTGAGACTAACCCCTATATTCCCAAAAATATTGTTCCAAATGATGATGTTGCATGTGAAGTAATTCTTATTCTAAAAGATCTCAACATCACCCAAAAGGGAAAATAGGTAGCTACTCAAGAAGAAGAAAAAGATGATGAAAAGAAGGATCCAACCCCTCAGTTTGCTAAGAATAATCCAAAGGAGCTGATTTTAGGTGATCCATTTGAAAGAGTGAAAACGCGGGCTACATTCAACAAAGAACAAGCCAACAACACCCTCATCTTACAACTCAAGCCTAAGAATGTCAAGAAAGCTCTTGGGATGACGAGTGGATCCTAGCTATGCAAGTACAGTTGGAGCAATTTGAAAAGAACAAAGTTGGGACCCTAGTGCCAAGACCAAGTGATAGAAAGATCATTGGCACCAAATGGGTCTACCGTAATGATGAGTGCATACTCATCATGATTTTCAATTACCTTTTTGAACCAATTTAATATCTATTCCACGTCTTTTCACCCTAATATGAATCATAATGCACAAAACTACTCAGTGATTCAATAATCAAGGTTTTAACTAAATATCTTTCATTTTATGCAGGTGTAGCAGGAAACTCCATGCAAACGGTCTCAAGACCGTTTGGATCCATGCGGTCTCAAGACCGTTTGCTGGAATACACAAAGAACAAGACGAAACCAGTTGCCCAAGAAGTCCATGCGGTCCCAAGACCGTTTGGTCCCATGCGGTCCCAAGACCGTTTGGTCCCATGCGGTCGCAAGACCGTTTGGTCCCATGCGGTCCCAAGACCGTTTGGTCCCATGCGGTCCCAAGACCGTTTGGTCCCATGCGGTCCCAAGACCGTTTGGTCCCATGCGGTCTCAAGAACGTTTGGTCCCATGCAGTCTCAAGACCATTTGGTCCCATGCGGTCCCAAGACCGTTTGGTCCCATGCGGTCCCAAGACCGTTTGGTCCCATGCGGTCTCAAGACCGTTTGGTCCCATGCGGTCCCAAGACCGTTTGGTCCCATGCGGTCTCAAGACCGTTTGGTCCCATGCGGTCTCAAGACCGTTTGGTCCCATGCGGTCCCAAGGCCGTTTGGTCCCAAACGGTCCCAAGACCATTTGGTCCCACGCGGTCCCAAGACCGTTCGATGCAAGCGCAAGGATCGATTGAAGAACTAAAGCCGCGCGACCGCGCCAAAGCCAGGACCGATCAAAGCAAGACCGTTTGGCGCTCAAACGACCTCCAAACCGTTTGATGCCCAAACGGTCTCAAGACCGTTTGGTGCCCAAGCGGTCTCAAGACCCTTTGGCGCCCAAACGGTCTAAAGACCGTTTGGCGCCCAAACGGTCTCCAAACCGTTTGGAGAAGATATTTCCAGCAACTTATCCAAACCGTTTGGGATCAGATCTGAAACTATAAATAGACCCCCAGGGTCCCCATTTCGAGGGATCGGTTCCGGACACCGAAAGGCTGCCAGAGCACCACCCCGATCAAGTTCCACTCCACCTACTGCTGGCGTTGCGGTCAAGGAGGCCAAGAAGAGGAAGAAGACGGAGCAAGGAGCGCATCTTCTTCACCGGGCTGCGTCCACCCTCTGCACCGAGCTCATGGCGGATCTATCTTTCTCTCCTATCCTTCTTGTATCTCGCATCATGAGCGAGTAGTCCACTTTCGCTGGGGTGCGGGGACTAGCCCCGCTGCCCATGCAAACCATGTTCTTTTGTTAAACTTTCCATGGCAGTGTACATAACTCTTCATTTTGTCGTTTATCGTTAAGCTTGTAGGTTGGTTATGTTCGTGTTTTCATCTTTGTGCTCCCTATGTTGCGAGAACTTCAATGCATGGGTATGAATGTCGTTTAGCATGTTAGACTCCTTGACGAGAACTTCTGATGGGATTCCTTGAGGTCGTAAGTGCGTGATCCGCGAGGGGACGAGCCATCTAGCCTTCGGTGACGCTTCTGTGCGCCTAACGCCCGTATGGGGGGTTCACAGCCTTAGTTGGATTTTGTATCTTCGTGCTTTTCGTCGATGTTTACACGTACTATAGCCGCTCATTTGCTTAACGGTTAACACGGTTGACTCCTTGACGAGAACTTCCGAGGGGATTCCTTGAGGTCGTAAGTGCGTGATCCGCGAGGGGACGAGCCATCTAGCCTTCGGTGACGCTTCTGTGCGCCTAACGCCCGTATGGGGGGTTCACAACCTTAGTTGGATGTTGTATCTTCAGAGCCGTAAGACATGTGATCTGGATGGCGATGAGACATCGGCTGCCTATGGTGATGCTTACGCGGACCTAACGCCCGTATGGGGGGTCCTGCAGCAGCTCTACTTGGAGTGTTATTTCGTGCCTGGATTGTTTGCGAAGGAGTATGTTTGTGTGTGTAGCGGTGGTCAAACCCGGTACCATCCCAACGATTCCATACCATTGATCTAAACCCATCTTTTATTCCGCATTTACTTTCTTGCAATTAGTTTAACCAAACCCAAATCAACCTATCGTTCTAAATATTAGTCTTACTAGAGCTAGATCTAACTGACAAAGATTCTTAAAAACGTTGTCCTTTGGGTTCGATCCTTAACTATACTGCGATAAGATCCGTCCGCTTGCGGGTGGTATTGTTGCACTTGGTTTTGGTAAAAGCTCGGGGATATAAACTCCGAGTGAATTTGTAGTGCATTCAAAAGCCACATCACGCAACAAGATTGATGAAAGAGGCAAAGTGTAAGGAACAAATCAAGGTTAGTGGCTCAAGGATACAATCAACATGAAGGTATAGACTTTGATGAAATATATGCACCTGTAGCTAGACTTGAGTCCATTCATATGTTTATTGCCTTTGCTAGTTATAAAAACTTTCTTATGTATCAAATGGATGTTAAAAGTGCATTTTTGAATGGTACAATTAAGGAGGAAGTGTATGTTGCACAACCTCTGGGCTTTGAACATGATAGTTTACCTAACCATGTTTATAAAAGTTGTCTATGGACTCAAACAAGCACCTAGGGCTTGGTATGAGAAATTAAAGAACTTTTTGTTAGATCATGGGTATATCATGAACAAAGTGGATTCTACCTTATTTCTAAAGCACACTTCTAACAATTTTCTTATAATACAAATATATGTTGATGATATCATTTTTGGAGGAACTAACCTTGATCTTTGCAAATAATTTAGTGATCTTATGCAGAGTGAATTCAAAATGAGTATGATGGGTGAACTCACGTTCTTCCTCAACTTTCAAATTAAGCAAACAAAAGATGGGAAATTCATCAACCAAGGCAAGTGCACAAGTGAACTACTCAAATGCTTTGGGATGGAGAACACCAAGCCGATGGACACACCCATGTCAAACACCGCCAAACTTGACAAAGATGAAGAAGGTGAGAAGGTAGATGAGAAGCTCTATAGAGGTATGATTAGAAGTTTGTTTTACTTAACTGCCTCTAGACTTGATATAGTGTTTAGTGTTGACTTGTGAGCTCGCTTTCAATCAAATCCTAAGAAATCACATCTTATAGCTGTTAAGAGGATTTTAAGGTACTTAGCCAAAACCCAAAATTTTGGACTATGGTATCCCAAGTCAAGGGACTTTACTCTTACTGCTTATAGTGATGTGGATTATGCAGGGTGCTTAATTGATAGAAAGTGCACAAGTGACACTTGTTTCCTCCTAGGACCACACTTGGTGTTTTGGTTTTCTAAGAAACAGAGCACAGTGGAATTGTCAACTACCGAGGTTGAATACATTGCAACTGGGAGTTGTTGTGCCCAAGTCTTATGGATGAAGCAAATACTCCAAGTCTTTAACATTCATTTCGATGCTTCTCATATCTATTGTGACAATACTAGTGCAATTAACTTATCATATAATCCTATCTTGTATAGTAGAGCTAAACATATAGAGGTTCACCATCATTTTATCCATGATCACATTGCCAAGAAGGATATCTATATCACGCATGTGGACATGGAAAATCAGTTAGCAGACATTTTTACTAAACCTCTAGCTAGAGATAAATTTAGCTTTATTAGATCAAAATTGCTTATAACTGCTTTGATTGAATCTGATGTACCTTCTAGATAGTTGTATCTATCCTATATGTTTTGTCTCTATTTTGATCATTTTTGCTTGCTAATATGCTAAAAATCCATTTTTTTTGGAGAATTTAGGAGGCTTTATTATTCATCCCGCCCTCCTCTTGTAGGCCTAAACTCAAAGTTCACTACATTATCAACAATGAAATTAAATTTGGTAGGACTCCTACCATTACAGAGAAAGGGGGGAAGGTTAAGACCCATAGGGTCGAGGGGAGATGTTGTGTAGGTACAACTCTCCTTATGTTTTTGGAGGTGATGCTTAGCCAAAGCATCAACAATACATGTTTTCTGTCTTGGTACCTTGACAATACGAATGTCAGACATACCTTCTAGCATCTTGTTTATAGATATGAGCCATGGATGGAAAGTAGGATTCTCATCCACCACACCTTCAATTGCCTTCATAGCTTTATCACTATCTGTTAGTATTGTCGCTGGTTGCAGAGAATTCCTTGAGAAGATCTTCAGAGCAAAATCAATAGCGCGTATTTCGGCTTCAGTGACAGACTGAGTTTCAATATTCACGGCAGCCCTCCCTTCCATTTACATGTGTAATCGAACCATGCCACTGCAATTGCAGATTTCCTGCCTTTCACGGTTGCATCCACTACTAGGATATCCTGCTCTCCGTAAGGTTCCCAACCACAGTCCTGATTGTCATCCGCTCTTTTACAACTTCCAACAATACTTTCTTTGAATTTATAAATTTGTTCACAGAGATATTGAGTTTGAAAGACTTGATGGTCAACTCCCATCCATTTTTTATCAAACACCATGGCGTTTCGAGCCTTCCATATGGTCTAGCAGGTGGTCATGAAGAGTATAGCTTTTTCCTTTTCCCCTTGTAGATTCTTCATAAGCCATTCCTATGTGCTCTCCGCAATGGCAGAAACTGCTGGGTGTGCTTTCTCCTAAACTTCTTTTGCATATTGGCAGAGATACAAAGCATGAAGAGTGTCTTCCTCCTAGGCTTCACATCTCGGGCAGCTCACAGATTCCATTAATTTGCGCTGTTTTCTACGATAGTTTGTCATGATAGCTTCATGTGCTGCTAACCATATGAAGGTCTTGATTTTGCTGGGCAGATCTGATTGCCAAATGCACTTCCACAGATTATTAATAGGGTACTGGATATCCTCGTGGATCATACGATAAGACGAGGAAGTGGAGTAGTTTCCACCCTCAACATGGAGCCATATGTGCTTGTCTTCGCCCTTCTCAGTGGCTGGGGTGGGCAATTTAAGAATTTCTTTAACACAATTTTCTGGTAGGTAGTAGTTTAAGAAATCAACATCCCAAGATCCATTCAGGTTCCACAGACTTGCTACAGATAGGTCCGAAATATCAACGCTAATGGGTTTGGTTGCTATGCTAGAGAGATCCTGAAAGCCTGGAACCTAGTGGTCTGTCCACACCATGGTGTCCTGGCCATCATTAATCACTTTTCAGCTGTTTTCCTTGATGAAAACCATCCCAGATTGCATGCTTCTCCAGAGAGCAGTAGATCTTCCCTTTCTGTTGGACATGTAGTTTCTGTACTTGTAATTTAGGCACTTTGTCCATAAGAAATTCTTATTGGTCATATACTTCCAAGTGTTCTTCCAAAGTAGAGCTTTGTTCCAGTCAACCATAGATTTTATTCCCAATCCTCCATTCTCCATGCTGGTGCTAACCTTGTGCCACACAACAAGGGACATAAGTTGGCTTTTATGGTATCCTCCCCAGATAAATTTACGAATTGTTCTGTCAAGCTTGGAGAAATAGGGATGTTGCCAGTCTGCATGACATTAGTGGGTAGGGTAGTAAGAACTGATTTAGCCAGGCAGATTCGCCTGCCTAAAGATAACATTTTTGCTGCCCAACCATTGATGCAATTTTCCATATTGTTCACTATAAAAGAGTACGCTTGCTTATTGATCTTCTTATGTAACAGAGGGATGCCCAAGTATTTCCCCAAATCATCAGTTTCTAGTATGCCACTAGCCGTACAGATTGCTGTTCTAGTAGTTCTATTGACACTTGAGGAGAAGTAGATTTTGGATTTCTCAATTGAAATTTGCTGACCTGAAGCCTCTTCAAAGAGTCGAAAACAATTATTGATAACATTGATTTGCTCCACCGATGCTTTAGCAAAAACTGTGATATCATCTACAAACATGATATGGGATATATGCGGTCCTTGCTGAGTTAGCTTGATTGGTTTCCATTTGTTGGCTTTAACCTGCTGCTGAATGAGTTGTTTAAGTCTCTCCATACACAAGACGAACAGGTACGGTGACATTGGGTCACCTTGTCTAAGGCCCCTGGACGTTTTGAACATTGGCAGAGCTCCTCCATTGAGAATAATGCTCGTATTTCCCGTTCCTAGAGCATTTAGAATGTACTGCGTAATGTGAGGAGGCCAGGTCATTCGATTTAAAGTATGTGCAATGAACCTCCATGACATACGGTCATATGCCTTGGATAGGTTGATATTTATGGCCATATATGGAGCTCTTTGTTTCCTTCGGAGATTATGGATAATTTCCTGTGCCATGATAATGTTGTCAGTGATGCTTCAGCCAGGAATAAAGCTAGATTGCTCTTCTAAGACCCAATTGGATATGAATTTCTGGACTCTGCTGACTACCACTTTGGACGCCAGTTTCAGACATGTATTATTAAGCGTGATGGGTCGTAGTTGATTGTAGTTGAGTGGATGTTTAACTTTGGGAATCAGTACTATACTGGCATTTCCAACAGAATCAGGGATATCATTACCATTGAGCAAGCTACGGAAGGTAATGAGTAAAGAGTTTCTGATCGTCTTCCAGTTGGATTTGATAAAGTATATATCTGTTCCATCTGGCCCGGCTACCTTGAAAGGATTCACCTCCTTGATGATCCGCCACAGTTCATATTCAGTTACTACAACACCCATTTTTCTGAGTTGTCAGTTTGTTAGAGCTTTAAACTGCCCAGGAATCTTGTCCATGGCCTCAGTAGAAGGAGCTCTATTTTCCGTAAGTAGACTATAGAAGTGATTAGTCACTAGCTTTTGCAGTTCAGGAATGTCTTCTGTCCGAACGCCATCCTCATTCTGGAGGTATTTGATGGTATTGAACCTGCGACGCATGTTAACATAAGCATGATAGAATTTTGTATTGTTATCGCCATTCACTAACCAATTTGTATGGCTTCTATGCTTCCAGTCCTCCTCCTCTTTCAGGTATATATTCTCGAGCTCATGTTCAAGTTCAGTACATTTGCGGTCCTCTTCATCATTGAGTTTTGCTTCCAGATTTTTTTGTAGCTGGGATATGGCTGTTATTAGTTTATGTTTCCTCTTCCCCTTATTGTGGCAGAACCCCGTATGCCAGTTCATGATCGGTTTGCAAACATCTTCCAGAGTACTCTCAAACGGCAGGGATGAGTTCCACTTCTTCTGCATCAGAGTGTTGAAGTCCTTATGCTGTTGCCACGATGCTAAGGTCTTGAACCTCTTCTTATTCTTCTGCTTGATGGAATCAAGGATTCTGATCGGGTTATGGTCCAAGCCTATGCGAGGTAAGTTAACGCAGTTGAAAGAGGCATAACTGTGAATCCAAGCTGCATTGGTGAGTGCTCTATTGAGGTGCTCATGGAGGAGACCCTTTTTATAAGTGAATGCGTGGCCCATGCTGCCGATATCTGAAAGGCCAGCCATCATGATGGCGTTTGCGAATCTGTTAGCTTCATTGAAGTTAAACTTATCACTTCCAATCTTTTTGTTAGGGTTTATCATACTGTTGAAATCGCCAAGGACGATCCAAGGGTTAGAGATTTGATAGCTAAGTCTCTTGAGATGCTCCCACAAAATAGGCCTGCCGCCTGGGCAAGGAGACGCATAGACAAACGTACATAAAGTTTTGTTGTCAACACAACAATGGATGAAGTATTTGTGACTTTGCAGTATCTGTATATGACACTCATCTTTATTCCAAAGAATCCAAATTCCCCCGGAGAAGCCATTTGCTTCTACTCTATGAGAGCTAGTAAAACCAAGCTCGTTGATAACCTTTTGCACTTCTGGACCAGATATTCGAGGCTCTAAAATAGATACAATCTTGATACTATGCTCAACAACAAGTTGTTTGAGGAAGTGCTTAGCAGACTTCTTGCTAGCACCTCTAATATTCCAGGCTAGTGTATTTAACATTAACAACAGATAAGGTTGATAACTGGTTAGTTACCTGCATTCCCCTCCTTGCCCTCCATTCCTCTTCTAGTTCTGCTTCGCGTGATAGAAGATGGGTTCTTCTGTGGGCTGCTACTGCCCATTTGGCTTTTATTCTCTTTGGCTTTCCTACCAGCATGCACTGCTTCCTTATTTAAATCGTTATGGAAGCCGATGTTGTCATTAGTTTCAGTAGACGGTGCATGTTCAATCGTGTCCACCTTCCCACCGTTATTTGGTTCTTCAAGTTCTAGTTGTGGCCTTCCCATTATAACTTCATCACCTACTAGTTTTACTGTGGTGTGTAATGGGGCTGAGGGTTCTTGAGGTATTTCTTCTGCTCTAGCATGGCTAGACGTAGCACTTGCAGTTGCTGGTTGAGCTGGTTTCTTGGATGAGACATCAATATCCTCATTTCGTCGTTGTTTTTTCCTCCAAATTTTTGGTCCGCACCCGTCTTCTAGGTTTGGCTGTGCTGCTTGATCTTCATTATGTTCTTTAATATTCAAATTGTTACCTTCATCTTCTTCCTCCAGAGCCTGATACTTATCCTGCTGTGCTTTCCCTTTGTCTTTGCCCATATTCTTCCTTGGGTTGTCTTTGTTGCATTGCGGCCGTCGAGCAATGACGTTCTTGCCGTAGTAGACTTGCCACTTTTCTTCTTCCTCCATCCATCTAACACCTGCTTCATCTTCCTCCAGATTATTGTTTTTCTTTTCTGGTTCTTTATCAAGCCCTTTGCAGTCTTCGACATCATGCCCAAGTCTGCCGCACTTAAGGCACATATTTGGGAGGGATTCATACTCAATTTTGTATTCCCGTCGATTGATGATGATGGATGGGTGGATTGGTTTTGCTGTTTCTATTTCAATAGCGAGCCTTGCGAATCTACTGCGAGTTCGATTAATTGAATGATTATCCGCTCACACCAAACGTCCGAGGGCTTCCCCTATACGGCTGAAGATCTCACTATTGTAGTAGTGGATCGGTAGGCCAATCATGCGTACCCATGTCACAATATGATCTGGAAGTCCCTTGGATGGTTCAAAGTAGTCGTCCCATGGCCAAACAGCCAGACAACTGCCGAACAACGACCATGGTCCCTTCGTCAATACATTCTATTGATCAACTCGACTATAAAATTGCACAACATAATATTGCTCTGCCAGTTCATAAAGTTTGAATTGACTCACTGGTTGCCATAAAAGTTTCAGTCTTTCAGACATTGTTAGGAAACCAACGTGTCTGTCTATGAGTTTGACGATTACGACATATTTAAACGGCTTGCTCATGACTTCTTCCACTTCAGGTGCAACATATATTTCTGGGTATCCTTTATTATAGACCAGTTCTATGTCCTCTGGATTTATGATTTCCTCTGGCTCATCGTCGATGAAAAATGGATCGCCAATGTTTCCACCACCGCTTCCTTGTCCAGAAACCGCTTGTTTAAAAGACTTCTTATTGGTATTGGATGTCCCTTCTGCGAAAGGAGGGTTGCCGTCGTCCTCCTTCATTGGGTCAAGGTCCATCATACTTGATTCATTTGTTTGTTCTGTAGGTGCCCTCCTCGCATGCCCTTATAGGTTAGGTTGATTCCGAACTTTTCTAGATTATCATGATTCCTCCCTTTGGTGGCCTGCATCGTCGGCCCTTCTGCCTTTTCTTTCCGATTGGTACCACCGCCGTCATCTTCTAGGGTTTCCCTAGAAACGCCAGAGCATCGTCACCCCCCGCTCTCCCGTCAACCATCATAGAGCCCCTCAAGAAATGAAATTTGCTAAAAATCCATTTTTCATGTTCATTTTGCCTTGTTTTTCTCTTATTTTTAGGTATTTTTTGCAAACACATGTTTTACTACAAAATAGTACCCAATGATGAGTGATATGTGCCTAAGTATGTTCAAAATACATAATGGACTAGAAAAATAAATTTAATTAGCACTTAAATGGCTAGAAACTAAGTATCTTATGTTTAGGTCAGGTTGACCATAGGTCGAGTTGCCAACTCGACCGATCAGAGGCTGAGAGCTTTTTAAGAAAGCCTATCGATTGAGTTTTTGAGTTCATAGAACTCAATCCATGGCCGGGATGGAGCTATCTTAAGTTGGGTTTGATCGACTATTCTCCCTCTCAACTAGAGAAAAGTCGACTGATTCCACCTCCATATGCCCTAAGCTCTGTACCCTTGCCCTAACCTTCCTCAACCTAGCCTTAATCTAACCTATCTAGACCACCCTTGACCTTCCCCCTTGCTAACCTAGGTCTGTGGACATTTTTGGTGGTGAGTTTTTATCTCTTACTCTCTCCTTCCTCTCCTTTTCATCTCTATGGTATCTAATAGGAGGAAGAGATCCGCCCCAGTTAATGCACCATCTTCTTCGTCCTCCTCCCGCTTGATCCCTTTTGATGACACTCTTTTTGTCTCAAATGAGGCTGTAAATAGGTACAAGGAGCTCCTTCCCCAAAATCCTTTCCCTTTTTGCGCCCTTTTTGAGCCGGGACGTAGAAGACAAGAGGTTATAGATCAAGTAGTGAATTTGCTTAACGTTCATAATCTCTCAGCCTTGGGTTTTGAACGCATGTGCTACAATAATTCCATCACTAGAACGAAAGCGGTTCACAAATTCTACGCTAACTTGTGTTGGAATTATGACACCCTCGTACCCCTTCCTAATGCTCAAGCAGTCCTCACATTCATGATCATCAGGAAGAAATTCCAAGTCTTAGAGGATACCCTGAACATCGTCTTCTCAGGTACCGATGAGACTGACACCTGGTGTAAGGATTACCCTGAGTATTTTAACCTAGTTGAGCCTGAGGTCTTCTACATGCAATATGATCTTACTCTCCCTGATATTCATATATTCCTGAAGAAGCCTCAATTTCCTTATAAGAAGAAGTGTACCCTTCCGTCCTCTGCCTTGGATCTCAAGAGACACATCCTCACCCTAGTTGTTAATTGCAATATCCACCCCAAGAAGAATCAAATAGAGACTGCAGAAAACACTACAGTGATCATGTATTATCTCTTAGAGAATGTAGAGTGAAGTGGTCAAAATATATCCTCCACCATATGACCTATTTTGACTCAGGCAAGAACACCCATGGCACCCACCCTCCCTACCCTGCCCTAATTTGTGGTCTATTCCAGCTTGCCACTAGCAAATCTCTTTTCTGTAACTTTCATTACAAACCTACCCAGAAAGGAGTTTGTATCAGTGAGACCACTCTTTAAAAGTCTGTGCCTATCCTCTCCTTCACCACACTTGGTGCCTCTACCTCTACCTCTACTCGAGCACCTCCACCGCCTCAGCCCTCCCGACCTGCCCGTGCCTCGTTTCATGTCTCAAATGAAACCCTTGTGGGATACATGATGCATAAACAAGAATACAACCTTTAGGTTCAGGAGCACCTGCATTAGGACCTATGTTCAATCATGTCCAACATGAACATGTCCTGTGCATATCCCTACCCAGCCTACCAGTGCTGTCCAAGAGGTGATTATGCATCCTATGCATATAATCACTTTTACCCAGCCCCTCCACCTATTCCTTCTACTATTACACCCTCTACTGCTGGTGGATCTACCCCTAGTATGTTGTCTCTTCCTGCTGGCCCCTTGGTCACTCTGCTTTCCAGCCTCAGTAGTTCTTCTTCTTCCTTCCCACAGGCCAATGAGCTCCATTCTCTTAGTATGTCTTGGGATGAGAAGAATGCTCGTTGTCCTGGTCGTGGTTTCGGTCCCTCTACTGATGAAGAGATGCCATACCAGGCTGATGAGGAGGCTACTGATGTTGATGCGACTACTAGTGATGATGATGATGATGGTGTTGCATCTGATGATGATGACTCAGATGGTTTTGCTGGTGACTCTAGTGATGAAGGCGTTGCCGGTGCACCTTTAGATGGAGATGATGACTACAAGCCTGATGCTGATGATGCTGTGGATGATGTAGATATAGATGACCTAGATATCTAGTTGCTCTTAGTTTTTAGTCTAGATGGTGATCATATATATCTTTCTAGGCTATTTTGTATTAGAAACATCTAGGCACATGTTCTGAGTTGTACTATTTTATCATCTTAGCTTTCATAATTTTGTCTTGCAGCTGTTTTATGAGAACTTGCTTTCTGGGTTGTAATCTTAATTCAGTGCACACTTACTCTATGATTTCCTATATCTTATGAGTTGGTTCCATGTTTTACCATATTTTGATTATGTCTTAGTTTGGTTGTTTCTCTCGTCTTTGTTTGGTGTATGCCTTTGAGATTGCATGTTATGAATATATGCTTGATTGTGCTTGGATAAGACCTATTTTTATGCTCTTCTACCCCCTTCCTTTTTGATAATGTCAAAAGGGGGAGAGAAATTCAATATCTTGAAGCTCAACCATATTGCTTTTATTTCCTATGTGTTCCTTTTCTTATTCATTATATGCTTTATCATGTGACTTGCTAAAGGACCATATAGTTTGTATGTCATATTGCTTTGTGTTGATAAAGACTAACTATGTAGGTTAGAGTAAGCATAGATTGAGGGGGAGCAATTCACATTATTCAAATCTTGAATCCCCTTATAATTCACAAGGCAAAGGTATAATTTCTATATCCTTTTTATATGATTGAGGAATGGTTTGTCATTGTCAAAAAGGGGGAGAATGTTGTCTCAAGAGTTATACATTGCCCATATTTTGTTAATGACTTAAACATTCCATTCCTATGTATCTAATATGTTTGTTCAAGATTGATTTCAGGCTTTAGGTACATGAAAAGGATCAAATTACACAAGCCCTAGCTTGTTTAAGTTCAAGTCAAATGTAATGCAAGTGTGCAATTTGGAAAATCACTCCAAATGACCTTAGATGAATTTTTTGATCACTTGTATTGATGATATGACTTGTAAATAAGATGAGAAAAATATGAGGGACACTTAATACCAAGGTTTAATACTCAAAAGTCAACTTATAAAATTTGTCACATGCTGTTCATCGGTCAAGTTGGAAACTCGACTGATCCTATGATGGATTTTCTGAAGATGGCCCATTGGTCGAGTTGTACACTCACAGAACTTGACTGAACGACTCACTGAGCAAATCTAATTTTAGCTCATCAGTCGAGTTTACCAGAACAAACTCGACCGATAGTTTGAAAATTGGCTTTGTCTTTTAGTTTATCGATCGAGTTACCTTTATTGAAACTTGACCAAATATACTGTACAAAAAATGCAGAAAAAGTGATTATAACCATTGGTGAGTTGTTTTGGGTGAAAATAGATCCATTTCATTGGGGAAAATGGCTATATTTTGACCCTAAGAGATCCCCAACTCAAGGGAATACCCCTAGCTATAAATATGACCCCTTGGAGTTCATTCCAAGTTTGCTCATTCATGCTATTCTAAGTCCTTACCATAGTTGAGTGTGTTGCAACTCCTTGAGCCCATTTCTCTCTCTAGTTTACACTTCATTTCATGATTATGAGTGAGATATATATGTTGTAAGAGAGCTACTCCCTTGTGCATTTAAAGATCTCATCTAATCCATCTTCCCTACCCCCTTTCCTCAATGAAGAAAAGGTGAAGCAAGCTACTCCGAGTGAAGGTGGAGCTGTTGCTGGTCTTCTTCAAAATTAAAGAAGAGGTGAAGTGCTTCTCCAGGACAAGGAGAAGGCAAAGGCTAAAGATCCAAGAAGATTAGAAAAGTCCTTGAAGGTGAAAGACTTGTTGTAGAGTGGGTAAGACCTTGGAGAAGGCTGAAGACTCTTGGAAAAGTGGGTAAGTTCTTGGTAAGGTGGAATACTCTTGGTGCTTGGATGGGTAAGTCCTTTGGTGGTCTTTTGTTGTAACTCTTATTGGTGATAATATAGAGAAAAGCACTTGCAAAGTCCTAGAGACTGACCTCTCTAGGTAGTGGACTGACTCTCTCCTAGTTTGGAGAGTGGAACCACTCTACATGACCTTTTCAACTGCTTACTATCAATTCCTCTCATCCTTGCTATGCTTGTTAGTCAGGATTTCAAATTTCACTTAAGCTATTGGTTTAAATTTTATATAATTTGAAGGTCTAATCTATCTTGTGAGAAATTTGTATCTCTATTCACCCCCCTCTAGAGCCCTAGATCCAACAATTTAGTGAGTCCTAGAGTTGTCCCTCTACTCTTAGGTCCGCACGGGGAAGTTTTGTAGATGTGTACATTGACTTGAGATTTTGGTTGTGTACTTGTATTTTGTACATGCTGTAAATATGTGAATAATATATTGTATAACAAGTTGTGGTTGAGCCCATGGAATAGATGTAAAGATACTCGGTATGGTTATATATATGCAAAATGTTGGACTTCTACGTAAGTGTTCTCTAGCATGTTTGGAAAGTTTATTTCGACTTTAATCATGTACCTTTATGGCAATATAATAGATTAGTGTTTGATTGACCTTTTAGTTTTGAGTAATCTTTGGTGGGTTGCCGCAAAGATCACACAGGTAAAAGACTCTGATGGTTCTTGGATCGAGAAATTGACCTAGGTCAAAGTTTTAGTCCTTTCTTTCTTTTCCAACCTCTATCAAGATATAGATGCTTCTAATAGGTAGAGAATGCATGTCACTCCTTCATTGAAGTTTTCCATAACTTGGATGCATCTCTGGTATCTGCTTTGACCAACATCCCAGTAAAATTGAAATTTAGAGTTCACTCAGCTCCATGGCGTCACTTAAGGCTCCGGTCCCAAATAAGGTTGATGCCTCCTTTCTTTAGAAGAATTGACCATGACCAAAGACTAGCTTTGTAGCCTCATCACTTTGTCATTTAAATAGAATCACATGGTATCCAATGTAGCAATCTCTACCCTAATAGCAATACCAAAATATCAAAACCTTGAAACTTATTCTCAACTCGGTCCCATCTTACTGAATAACGTATGCGCTGAATTCCTATCCAATGTCATGGCAACTAGAATCAAACCTTTCTTAAAGAATTGAATATCATCATTATAGTCTAGTTTTGTCTCAGGTCCTGAGATCAACAACAACATATCAAAGTTGTAAGGGATTATTCACTCAATGGAGATGTAATTTTGCAAAAAGAATTTCATGGCTATAAAGTTAGACCTTATGAAGCCTTTTGACAAGTTAAGATGGTGTATCATTTATGACACCCTTTGTAGAACCTCAATACTAGAAAACATTATTTCAATCATTGTGCAAAATGTAACCTCTAGTAAAACCTCTATACCATGGAATGGGGGAAAACATTGGCCACTTAAAGCCTTCTTGTGGGTTTAAGTAGGGTGACCCAATATCTATGTAACACCCGCTATCACATAAACAATGAGATTACACAAAACCAAACGGAAATAACCATTAGCAGTAGATTACTGAAAATCACTAAAACTTTGAACCATTTTTCAAATAGATCCAATTCCAGGAAACTCTTTACAGAAAGACCCAAAGCTACTCATGCATGTATTCAACATGATTCACATCTTTACATATGTCATTCCATCACATTCCCGTGATATAAGATATCAGTTGATTTACCAAATCATATACAAAAGCAACATAATACATCGAGGCATTCTAGCCAAAATCTCGAATCAATTATAAAACTATTACACAAAATCTCCCAAAGGACCTGAGAGTACATGGATGACACATATGACTTCTATCTAAAACAAGACACGACTGGTAGCTTACCATATTAAATATTAGATTTTCTTCTTAATGCTGTCATGTTCAGCTTACATGATCTCTTCTACCACGTGCACGTCCACCTAAAAAGTTATGGATCCCACAGGGTGAGACGATAGTTCCAAATAGAGATATAACTCTCCAACAACACTATTATTATCACATGTAGACTGTTATCTGAACAGAGAGTAAAGCTGCATTATATTAAATAGATATGTCCTTCAAGTAATTACTTTAGAAAGAATATGAAGAACATGTATAACTGTTATAAATTAAATAGTATAAAAGCAAAGCAAGGCTTCATCCAATATGTCCATATTTGAATCCTTAAGCAAATATGCTATACGGATGATTACATCTTTCAATCAATCTTATGCCCAGTGGAGATGGGAATATGCCTTCCATCTCCAACTGACCACTACAAAGTTAGAATCAGTGCCATATAGGTCTATGGAAGAGCCAAAATCCATGACCTCATCCCCTCGGTCAGTACGAGTGTGGCAGAGACATATAAGTCATTCTACATTATAGCTAGCCTGGTGTATAGAGGCTCTTCACTATAGAGATACAACACATAGCATATTCTCTATTCAGGGTATGACCTTCAGTCAATTCTGCTTATATATATATTTGAGTCATGGCCGCAACCATACTCTTCTTTTTGTATTAGAGCTACGGCCTACAACTGCACTCTTTTAGGAAATGGTTCGAAACCAATCTTGGGGCTTGAACGAAGTAAGGAAATACTCGTCTTGCACCCTCTCATATTCAAAAATATGCTCTCTGAGTTTCCTGTAGGAATTACTCATTTCATCATTCAACAAGTTCTGACACTAAATGGATCTATGGCCAAGACAACTACATGATTATATTGCACTTGATTACTTAGACCAATTTTTGGAATCAATCAAGTTATAATGTACAAGCCACAAGCAATTTCTTCAAAAGAAAGGGCATAATATATCAACAGAGAATATAATCATTTACACTATAGCTGATTCCAATCATCTCATAACATTGTATTATTGCCATTCATAAGGCTATCACCATCAGCACATTATCATGGGATATCAATCCCTCATTTCAGTATCGGAGGATATCACCTCAATTATGCACTAATCCTATATCAGATCATAAGACCCATCACATCATCCTTGTGATTCATTGTTATCTCAACATGCTTTATCGAGCATATAGGCATTACTCATGCCAAGCATCACTGGTGCCACATCATATGTACACCATAGAAACCATATAAATCATTAGCTATGAAATCCATCTCACTTGCAAGGTTATCTCTATACAAACAGAGGAAGAATATGTCTCAATACATTAATTACTTTTTAAGTAAAGCACACCATGCACCATATGTCTTCTTAAAGAAGATTGGGTTTCATGCTTAACCACATAGGGTTCATAAGCATCATTTATCTTCCCAACCTTCTATTTGCACTTCCTCTCACAAATTGGAATGTATAAGGCTATGCATTATTCATAATAACCAAGTATACATATTCACATATTCGTATTTCCTGTATTCCCTCACTAAGGTTCACTTTAATTAATCATCTTCATAGCACTCACAAGCTATAATATTCCATTAATTTGTTAGATTATCATTACACGAATAACTGAGAGAAAATAGTCTCAAGCTTTTAAGCATGTATAATCAACAAGAGTAGCCTATCTTGAGATTAGGGTCAGTGTTCTTTACACATTACCTTTAGGGTTTTTCCTCAGAATTATTATTACCATACCGTATATATGCCATTTCCCATTTTCTTGGAATCAACCTAGGATTGAACAATCTTCACTAGGTATCACTATTGCATATATGTGTATGTGTATTACCTTATTAGATTATGTATGCACTATAATCATTCTTTATGTAAACATATTGATCATATACTCACATAATGTCTCATCTTTATTACCACATACTATGGAGTTTCAATACCCCTTAGCTCATTATTAAATATTGTCACCTCTCACTAGGCAACAACCATCTCTGGGTTATCAAACCCATATACTTGACTATCACATTTACCTGGGATCTTAATCTGTTAAACATATTATTGAGGATCTCATCTCTTCAATGTTACATCTTTGTGATCACATGCTATGGGGTATCAACCCCTCAATTTATGAATAAACCACGTCACCTCTTACCAGTCAACAATCAGCTCTGGGTCATTAGACCCGTATAACAACGTACTTATTGTACAAGTATTTCACATGGCTTATAAGGCTCATGTAAACTGTATTATATCATGCCATCATAGCTCAAATATATAGCTATGCTTATTATCACACAATACCTACATGGTTAGGATTTCATGATAAAAGCAATTAAATATCATCACCATGCCATAAAGAGAATCATTCAAATTACAACCCTTCATGGTTTTCCCTTATAACTTATTAGGGTTTTCATGTTAATGTCTAGCAACCAAACTCTAATTCATAACTGCTTATGTCTAGGAGCTTATCTTATTATATTTTCATTACATTATATCTCAGATAATCATGTGATCATGTTGCAAATATGATAAAATGAAAGGTATACCATATTGCCTAAGATTCTTTAATAGTTGAAACACCTCTATGTTCCCCTATTATTTTTATCATAGGATATTAATCCTTTAAACTCATCATTTAGTACCACATCAACTTCTAGATAACCTGTCTTAGCCATGTCACTAGGCATAATCATGATATATTAAATTATAATCACTAAAGCCCTTATTTGGCTATAATCATTATCTCTGTATGATTTAAGATTTCACTATGTTGTTGTAACTATTGATTACTATCATTATGTAACTTCAAATTGTACTCCCACTTGTGATTAGGGATGGGATTTCTCATCTTCAACTGATTAGGGTTTCTAGGGTTATATTCAATAACCGAACCCTAAATCATACCTCCTCATATTTAGGAGCTTATTCAATTGCCATAAGTATTCATTCATACTTAATTTCTTTCATCAATTATCATTAATTGATCATTAACAAGGAATACAAGTTCCTCTCTTATCTTTATTAGGATACTAGTTTCAACTTGACTAGTTGTATTAACTTGATCCTCATTAGAATGTATTGGCCTACACTTATCAAAGTGTATCCATCTCATTATGTCATAATGTATTGATTTCATTACATTCCTCATGTGTCGACCTACTTTATTTATAGTGTATCAGCCTCTCCACACTATCCCTTATATCGGCCCATACTCATTTACTTATATCAGCCATTACACCATTGTTTGTGTAGGTCAAAGCACCTTTGCAAGTAGTATCAGTTTTTAGAGGTGCTTGAGGTATATTGGCCATAGTGTACTTTTAGGATATCAGCCACCTTATCATTTTGTGTATCAGCCTCATGATTACATTATGTATCAACACTCTCTCAACTAATGTATTGGCCTTGCTATCTTTTTTGTATATTAGCCATTGGAGTTTTGGTTGTATCGGCTAAACTTTCAGCAAAACCTTGATTTCCTTCACCAATAGTCCTCGCCGCTACTTGGTGTGTTAGCCAAAACCTCAAGGAATATATTTCTCACACTTCCACATGGTGTTCCGACCTAAGTACATCACCCATCACACTTATTTAGACTAGAGAGAGATCAATTTATGAGTGTATCGATTTCTAGGGTTAGGGTTATATGATATCAGATTATGCATTATCATATCCCTTAATTCCCTCATCCATAAAGGTAACAACCTTATCCTTCTTTGGTATATCATTCTCACCCTTCTTAGGTGCATCACTTTTATCACATTTCATTGTAATATCTTCTTCTTATTTGAGTATGTTACCTTTACCTCACTTGGGTGTAACACCTTTACCTTACTTAAGTGTATTGGCCACACCATACCTTGGTGTATCGACCACACTACACATTGGTGTATTGGCCACACTACACATTGGTGTATCAGCCACACAACCATATAATGTGTTGACCTCAGTATCACCTTGTGTTGCTCATAACACATCAAAGGGGTATCAGTCTTGAGATGCAAAAAGGGATATCGACCTTGAGATGCTTAAAGGGATAACAATTTTGAGGTGCTTAGAGGGATATCGGTTTTGATCATATTCAAGTGTCAATCCTTCATTCCTTAACACCCTATTTCATGGACAACAACCCCATGTTTCCATTAGATCTCATAGATTCATCATTTAATCTAGGGAAATCAAAATTGAGAAGTAATAACCAAGTATTGTAAAATTGAAAGTGAATAACAATGGAATCGAAGTAGAGTTATATAACCCACCTCAAGATCATCACTAGAGATTCAAGCTCCAAATCTTTACATTCCCAAGGTTGAAGACAACTTATCAAAAGTCCAAGATTTGACCATAACTTCACCTCCATCAATAAGAATGTTTCATAGTAAGGAACTTGGTGAAGAAGGAGAGAAAGAAGGAATCATGGTTCAAGAAGCATAGCCCATTCAAGGTAGAAGATGACCATTGCTTTAACTTGGGAAAGATGCTCGGCCTTCCTCTCCTTCCTTGAGCTCCCAGGATCGTCCATCAAGCAAGAGATGGTATGCGGGTCGAAATGTTTACTAGGAGGTGAAAGGAGAGGCTTTTATAGTTGAGGCTCATGAGAGAGACTATATGAGAGGTGTCATCAACATATGTAACTAGGTGACACATGTCCATGCATGGTAGAATCATGAAAACATGATTATATTTACATGAAAAACTCTTGTGGATAATTCAAGGATGAGATATTAGCCATTGGGTATCTTGCTTGACAATATTTCTCAACCCAATTAACCTATTATATGCAAACCGATACATCTTTTGTAAGGAACATAAAAAACGATATGCTTCACCTACTTGAGGTTCTTATCTCGACATGATTGTTTAGAAAAGTTTCCAAACCAATAGGGGACTTCCTCTATGGTATATAAATCGATAGGCACCCCCATATACCCTTCATAAGTCGACACAACCTCATCTAGGGTTCAAGATACTCAACATTCTTGAGTTCTTTCACTACCATGATTGCTATCACTCAACCAAGACTCAAACAAGGCACCCCCTCCATTCTATCTCTTCTATATGATACTAAGAGAGAGTCGGGACACTCTAGAGATGATAAATTTCACATCAACCCCATATTTTGGGTAAATTGCAAGTTACATCAAAACTTATCATATATAGTATAAGCATCATCTATACAAGTTCAATCTTGGAACTTAAGCTTTCCATAAAGCACCCCTTAGCATCATGTTCTCTCTTATGATGATAAAGTACTAAGGGCACACCCATCATGTGACATATTGAAAGATAAACCCTTATCTTGGGTAATTTTCACTTTGGTCCAAAACAAGCAAACATTGCTCAAACAACATTCAAACAAGTCCAAACTTGAAACTTGAGTTCTCCTTTAGTATTAATTACTTTTCAAAAGATTAAGACAAGGTTCTTATAATCTTACTTAGGCAAAACTTCTAGGGTTATCCCAAAACCTAGGTCAGGGGTGTTACAAGTTATCAACTCCTCACAAGGATTTCATCCCCGAAATCTCAAGAGAAAAGAGATAGGTACTTTTTCTTTTAACTCCTCATTAAACTTGTGAAACTACCCAAAGGAATCACAAAATAGTAAACTTACTTTATGACTAAGAAAGATTCTTATATGAAACATCTTACCACAGTGGTATCATGGAACTTTATTCGAAATAAATACAAGATTGATCACATAGGATATATCCTTAGTTAATTTTACCACTTCTGGGTTGTAGAGTTAACACTGTGTCAAGTTATACTCCAACATAGAATGATGTACATACCTTGTACAACTCAGATGGCAATTCTACCCTTTTAAGCCACCTTCACAACTTGTAATATTATAAGAGGAGGTTCATAGCCCTGGAGAGTCATTATATTTGTTTGAGGGCAAAGGTAAGACTGCAAATTCAAGGGCATTACACATCAAATTCTTATTAGAAAACATTACCTTGATACGATATACAATTGGCACCTTTTGGATACTAGGATTCTTCACCTTGGTATCCATTACATATGCTATAACACATCATGTTCATGTTCATGTTCATTCAGACTTTCATTCTTCGTTACTGATATTAAACACATCAGAAGGTTCTTTTATTATTATAGAAGGTACGCATAGCATCATCAGTCTCAGATATCTTTATCTTGGAACTAAAATCCAAGTCTTAATTGATACTTTTCAAAAATCCATCTCATGTTCACATCAAAACCATGTACATCAAGTGACAAATAACTCACTTGACTACCACATATTTGAAAGAAATAACACAAGGGTACATACTCCTCTTGTTACCATATAATCATCCAGGGATTTCTTATAAAGAAGAAGGAATTACCAACTTTCTTTGGTTATTATATAAGTTTTTGACGGTTCATGTATCATTTAATCTAGTTTCATCTTAGTTTCCTTGCCATGGGCATACGAATTGTAAAGATGATTACACATCATTACTCCTTGTTGAGTTATTATTTGACACATTCATGACCATTTCCTGGCTTGAATATATTTTTCTTCTTCATATTATGAAAAAGATCATTACTCTTTACATATCCTTTATTGAGTAGGGATCATCTCCCTTGTCCCCTTTCTCATATCATGATGATTGTATCTTACATCTTCTTATACTCATAGGTTGGTCTGAGATTAACTCAGGTTCCTCTTTATTTATTCATCATTTATTCTTATTTAACTTTTCATTTCATCCTCTATTCATAAATTTTCTCCATCTTATGTGGATTCTACACCCTGACTTACTTTAATAGCTCACATTTATCTGTCTTTTTCTCCATACATTTCTTGAAATTACATCCTCAATAACCTTTCATATCTTATTCACACTTAGCTTTTAGGTTTCATGGGATGTATCTTTCTCTTTTAGTTACCAAACATCCAAGTTTTAGCAAGTTATGGTGTATTTCTTATTTCTTTTAAAGTAAGATGGAGGTATAAGTATCATGATTTTTAATTTGTTATGCTCCTTAGATTGCTCCAAAATGACTACTTGATCAGATTAATCAAAGAGAAATCAATCTAAGAGTTCCATACTTACCTTTTATTCAATATTTGAATACCTGACCAGGGCACTCAAGTATTGAGGTTAGGTAGTATGCACCATATATTATATCATGTTTTCGACTTAGACATCATCCTATTCCTAATCCTAGTGTCACTGTAGACTTAGTGAACCTATAGCTCTGATACCACAACTGTAACACCTGCTATCACATAAACAACGAAATTACATAAAACCAAGCAAAAATAACCATTAGCAGCGGATTACTAAAAATCACTAAAAATTTAAACCGTTTTTCAAAGAGATCCAATGCCAGGAAACTCTTTACAGAAAGGCCCAAAGCCAGTCAGGCATGTATTCAACATGATTCTCTTCTTTACATATGTCATTCCATCACATTCCCGTAATATAAGATATCAATTGCTTTACCAAATCATATACAAAAGCAACATAATACATCAATGCGTTCTAGACAAAATCTCAAATCGATTATAAAAGTATTACACAAAATCCACCAAAGTACCCGAGAGTACAATGACGAAACATATGACTTCTATCTATAACAAGACACAACTGATATCATACCATCTTAAATATCAGATTTTCTTCTTAATGCTGTCCTGTTCAGCTTACACGATCTCTACTACCACGTGCACATCCACCTAAAATGTTGTGGATCCCACGGGGTGAGACGACAGTCCTAGAAAGAGATATAACTCTCCAACAACACTATTATTATCACATGTAGACTATTATTTGAACAAAGAGTAAAGTTGCATTATATTAAACATACCTGTCCTTTAAGTAATTACTTTAGAAGGAATATGAAGAACATGTAGAACTATTATATATTAAACAGTATAAAAGCAAAGCAAGGCTTCATACAATATGTCTGTATTTGAATCCTCAAGCAAATAGGCTATACAGATGATTACATCTTTCAATCAATCTTATGCCCTGCGGAGATGGGAATATACCTTCCATCTCCAACTGACCACTTCGAAGTTAGCATCAGTTCCATATAGGTCTATGGAAGAGCTAGAATCCACAACCTCATCCCATCGGTCAGTATGAGTGTGGCATAGACATATAAATCATTATACATTATTGCTAGCCTGGCGTATAGAGGCTCTTCGCTATAAAGATACAACATGTATCATGTTCTCTATTTAGGGTATGACCTTTAGTTAATCCTTCTTATATATATATTTGAGTCATGGTCGCAACCATACTCTTCTTTTTGTATTAGAGCTATGACCTACAACCACACTCTTTTAGGAAATGGCTCGAAGCCAATCCTAGGGCTTGAAGGTAGCAAGGAAATACTCGACTTGCACCCTCACATGTTAAAAAATATGTACTTTGAGTTTCCCGTAGGAATTACTCATTTCTCCATTCAGCAAGTTCTAATATTGAATGGATCTATTTCCCGGGCAACTGCATGATTATATTTCACTTGATTACTTAGACCAATTAAAGTGGCTTTTGGCCTCAATCAAGTTATAATGTATAATCCATAGACAAATTCTTCAAAAGAAAGGGCATAATATATCAACAGAGAATATAATCATTTACACTATAACTAATTCCAATCATCTCATAACATTATATTACTACCATTCATAAGGCTATCACCATCAACACATTATCATGGGATATCAATCCCTCATTTCAGTATCGTATGATATGACCTCAATTAGGCACTAAGCCTTTATCAGGTCGTAAGACACGTCACATCATCCTTGTGATTCATTGTTATCTCAACATGCTTTATCGAGCATATAGGCATTACTCATGCCAAGCATCACTGGTGCCATATCATATGTACACCAAAGAAACCATAGCAATCATTAGCTGTGAATCCATCTCACTTGCAAGGTTATCTTTATACAAATAGAGGAAGAATATGTCTCAATACATTAATTACTTTTTACATAAAGCACGCCGTGCACTATATGCCTTCTTAAAGAATATTAGGTTCATGCTTAACCACACAGGGCTCACAAGCATCATTTATCTTCCCAATGCACTTCCTATCACAAATTGGAATGTATAAGGCTATGCATTATTCATAATAACCAAGTCTACATATTCACATATTCATATTTCCCGTATTCCCTCATGAAGGTTCACTTTAATTAATCATCTTCATAGCACTCACAAGCTATAATATTCCATTATTTTGTAAGATTATCATTACATGAATAACCGAGAGAAAATAGTCTTAAGCTTTTAAGCATGCATACTCAACAAGAGTAGCCTGTCCTCAGATTAGGGCCAGTGTTCTTTACACATAACCTGGTTATGGTTTTTCATCAGAATTATTATTACCATACCCTATATGCACAATTTCCCATTTTCTTGGAATCAAGCTAGGATCAAACAATCTTCACTAGGTATCACTATTGCATACATGTATATGTGTATTACCTTATTAGATTATGTATGTACTACAATCATTCTTTATGTAAACATATTGATCATATACTCACATAATGTCTCATTTTTATTATCACATACTATGGAGTTTCAATACCCCTTATCTCATTATTAAACATTGTCACCTCTCACTAGGCAACAACCATATCTAGGTTGTGAAACCCATATACTTGACTATCACATTTACCTGGAATCTTAATCACTTAAACATATTATTGAGGATATCATCTCTTCAATGTTACATCTTCACGATCACATACTATGGGTTATCAACCCCTCAATTTATGAATAAACCATGTCACCTCTTACCAGGCAACAATCAACTCTAGGTCATTTTACCCATATAACATCGTACTTACTGTACAAGTATTTTACATGGCTTACAAGGCTCATGTAAACTGTATTATATCATGCCACCATAGCTCATACATATAGCTATGCTCATTGTCACACAATACCTGCATGGTTAGGTTTTCATGATAAAAGCAATTAGATATCATCACCATGCCATAAAGAGAATCATTCAAATTACAACCGTTCTCATAATTAGGGTCATGGTTTTCCCTTATAACTGATTAGAGTTTTCATGTCCATGTCTAGCAACCAAACCCTAATTCATAACTCATTATGTCTATGAGCTTATCTTATTTGCTTTTCATTCCATTGTATCTTAGATAATCATGTGATCAAGTTGCAAATATGATAAAATGAAAGGTATGCCATATAGCCTAAGATTCTTTATTAGTTGGAATACCTCTGTGTTCCCCTATCATTTTTATCATAGGATATTAATCCTTTAAACTCATCATTAAGTACCACATCACATTCTAGATAACATGTCTTAGCCCGGTCACCAGGAATAATCAGGATATATTAAATTATAATCACTATAGTCCTTATTTGGCTATAATCATTATCTCTACATGATTTAAGATTTCACTATGTTATTGTAACCATTGATTACTATCAATATGTTACTTCAAATTGTACTCCCTCTTATTATTAGGGATAGGATTTATCTTCTTCAACTGATTAGGGTTTCTAGGGTTATATTCAATAACCATCCCTAAATCATACCTACTCATATTTAGGAGCTTATAATTGCCATAAGTATTCATTCATACTTAACTGCTTTTATTAATTATCATTGATTGATCATTAACATGAGGAATATAGATTCCTCTCTTATCTTTATTAGGATACTAGTTTCAACTTGACTTGTTGTATTAACTTGATCCTCGATAGAATGTATTGGCCTACACTTATCAAAGTGTATCCGTCTCATTATTTCATAACATATTGATTTGACTACATTCCTCATGTTTCAGCCTACTTTCTTTAAAGTGTATTGGCCTCCACACTATCCTTTGTACCGGCCTATACTCATTTACTTGTATCGGCCATTACACCATTATTTGTGTAGGTCAAAGCACCTTTGCAAGTAGTATCAGGTTTTAGAGGTGCTTGAGGTATATCAGCCATAGTGTACTTTTAGGATATCGACCACCCTATCATTTTGTGTATCATCCTCATCATTACATTATGTATCGACACTCTCTCAACTGAAGTATCGGCCTAGCTATCCCTTTTGTATATCGTCCATTGGAGTTTTGGTTGTATCGTGTGAGCTTTCAACAATACCTTCATTTCCTTTACCAATTGTCCTCACCACTACTTGGTGTGTCAACCAAAACCTTAAGGGATATATTGCTCACACTTCCACATGGTGTGTCAGCCTAAGTACGTCACCCATCACACTTATTTAGACTAGAGAGAGATCAATTTATGAGTGTATAGGTTTCTAGGGTTAGGTTTATATGATATCAGATTAAGCATCATCATATCCCTTAATTCCCTCATCCATAAAGGTAACAAACTTATCCTTATTTGGTATATCATTCTCACCCTTCTTAGGTACATCACTTTTATCATATTTTACTGTAATATCTTCTTCTTATTTGAGTATATTACCTTTACCTCACTTGGGTGTAACACCTTTACCTTACTTAAGTGTACCGACCACACCAAACTTTGGTGTATCGGCCACACCATAACTTAATGTATCGGCCACACCATACCTTGGTGTATCATCCACACCATACTTTGGTGTATCGGCCATACTACACATTGGCATATCAGCCACACTACACATTGGTGTATCAGCCACACTACACATTGGTGTATCAGCCACACTACACATTGGTGTATCAGACACACCACCATCTAATGTGTCGAACTCACAATCACCTTGTGTTACTCATAACACATCAAAGAGGTATCAGTCTTGAGATGCAAAAATGGATATCGACCTTGAGATGCTTAAAGGGATAACAATTTTGAGGTGCTTAGAGTGATATTGGTTTTGATCATCTTCAAGCTTCAAACCTATGTCCCTTAACACTCTATTTCATGGACAACAACCCCATGTTTCCATTAGATCTCATATATTCATCATTTAATCAAGGGAAATTGAAATTGAGAAGGAATCACCAAGTATTGTAAAATTGAAAGTGAATAACAATAGAATTGAAGTAGAGTTATATAACCCGCCTCAAGATCATCACTAGAGCTTCAAACTCTAAAGCTTCACGTTCCCAAGGTTGAAGATGACTTATTAAAAGTCCAATATTCGACCATAACTTCACCTCCATCAAGAAGAAGGTTTTAGAGTAAGGAACTTGGTGAAGAAGGAGAGAAAGAAGGAATCATGGTTCAAGAAGCATAGCCCATTCAAGGTACAAGATGACCATTGCTTTACATTGGGAAAGATGCTCGGCCTTCCTCTTCTTCCTTGAGCTCCTAGGGTCATCTATCAAGAAAGAGATGGTATGAGGGTCGAAATGTTTACTAGGAGGTGAAAGGAGATGCTTTTATAGTTGATGCTCATGAGAGAGACTATTTGAGAGGTGTCATCACCATATGTAACTAGGTGACACATGTCCATGCATGGTGGCATCATGCAAACATGATGATATTGACATGAAAAAATCTTATGGATAATTCAAGGATGAGATATCGGCCATTGGGTATCTTTCTTGACAAGATTTCTCAACCCAATTAACCTATTATTTGCAAATCGATACATCTTTTGTAAGGAAAATAAAAAATTATATGCTTCACCTACTTGAGGTGCTTAGCCTGACATGATAGTTTCCAAAAGTTTCCAAACCGACAAGGGACTTCCTATATGGTTTATAAATGGAAAGGCACCCCCATATACCCTTTATAAGCTGACACAACCTCATCTAGGGTTCAAGATACTCAACATTCTTGAGTTCTTTCACTACCAAGAGTGCTATCACTCAACCAAAACTCAAACAAGGTGCCCCATACTCTCTCTCTCTCTCTTATAGATGAAACTAATAGAGAGTAAGGACACTAAAGATATGATAAATTGCACATCAACCCCATGTTTTGGGTAAATTACAAGTTACATCAAAACTTATCATATATAGTATAAGCATCATCCATACAAGTTCAATCTTGGAACATAAGCTTTCCACAAGGCACCCCTTAGCATCATGCTCTCTCTTATGATTAAATAGTATTAAGATCACACCCATCATGTGAAATATTGCAAGATAACCCCTTATATTGGAAAATTTGCACTTTGGTCCAAAACAAGCAAACATTACTCAAATAGCATTCAAACAGGACCAAACTTGAAACTTGAGTTCTACTTTAGTCTTAATTACTTTTAAAAATATTAATAAAAGGTTCTAATCATCTTACTTAGGCAAAAATTCTAGGATTATCTCAAAACCTAGGTCAGGGGTGTTACAATGTCCATATTTTTTTACTCTATCTCAAAAGAATTAGCAAACTGAATACCGAAAATAAGAGGAAAGGAAAGTGGAAGCCCATTGTCTTAATATAACAAGAACTCACATTCACCCATTTAAGTTTTCTAGATGATATTATTCTATTTGAGAAAGCCTCATGCATTGTGTTGAAGGTGAGTTTAAAGTATCTTGAGAAATCTAAAGAGGATTTGGGCCAACTCTTAGCTAAAAACAAATCCAACATTTTTTTCTCTAACAACACCCAAAGACCTATAAGAAATTGTATTTGTTGGATGTCAAACATAAAAGAGACTAACAACTTGGGTAGGCATCCAAGTGTTCTTGTAATTCATAGAAGGAAAGGAAAACAACAATTCAACTACATGATGTCTGTGACTCAACATCATGCACTTATTTGCAAAACCATACTCTATCCCTTGTAGGTTGAGCAGCCTTTGCTAAATTTATTCTCCTCTCTCAACCAACTTATAAATTGCAATCTGTGCTTTTGACAATGTCTATATGTGATAGAATATATCAATTGGTTATACACTTCACATGGAATGATACTGATTCTAACCATCACATTAATCTTGTGGCATGGAAGTATCTGGTTAAACCTTACAACTTGGGCAGCTTAGGGATAAGACTAACAAGAGAATTCAATAGTGAACTAGCTACAAAAATAGATGGGACTTTTGCAGGATAAAAATATCCCCTAGATCACTATTAGGAAGGAAAAGCACTTGGGCACAAATGGCTTCCTTACTCCAGGTTCACATACATGGAGAAATCTATTATATTACCATGACACTATGAAGGAAAACTCAAGGAAGACAATCTTATCACACTCTAAAATCATATTCTGGTTATATGAGTGGATAGGGTAAGGTACAACTCCAATGCTCAAACATGGAAAGACCATTCATGAATATAATAAAGATCTCCAAATCTCTGGCCTTGTCACAAACAATGATACACGGGGCCCGAATTTCCTAAATGAGCGGTTTATAGATCTAGATGTAAAGAAAATATTAAGAATGCCTACACCATAAAATTCCACTACCTTTTACAACTATGTATGGAAGCCTTTTACTAATGGACGCTTCTTAATGAAATCTGCATATAATATTTTGACACAGTCTCTCGGCATAACATACAGTATCAGTTGCTTCAAGATCATCTGGCATGTAGTTTTCGCCCAAAAATACAAGAGTTTTATCTGGGTGGTACACCACGACAAAATAATGACCAAATCTCTAAGGTTCTTAAGGCACATGACTTCAGAAGAAAAATGTCTACATTGTAGTGTGGATGTCTAAACAACAATGCACACTCTTAGGACTACCATACTAGAAAGACTTTATCACATTGCCTTATACCTTCACATGCTACCTCCTTATTTGTCATAATGACACCCTCTGAATGGTTTCTATACAACTTGAAGTCCTTGTAGAAAATACCTAATTTGACCATAGTTTTCTCCACGTTAAGAAGTTGGCTACTATGAAAAAATAGGAATGACATGGTTTTCAACAACACCCAAAGATCTACAAATCAAATGTTCTCTATTTGTCATTTTAAAGCTGCATCAATCAACTTAGCTCCAAATAATGTAGTTCCCACTTACTCAGGAGTACCAACCTTACTCAATAAGTGGAAGTCAACTACTCAAGATATTCTTCTACATAACGTTGACTACATCTATTAAAACCTATAAAAAATTACAACTTGCAAGAGCAGCATAATCAGGGATGAAGACAGTTATTGGATTTATGGAAATTCGGTGTTGATGGAAAACTCAGATCCCCTAAATGTGGGATTATATGCTATCTTAGATGGAACGAATCAAACCAAAGGTTTCTTGAAACCCTGCTGAGTTATTGATTCAAGAAAAGTTGTTAGTTTAATCAATAATCCTAGTTCACGTCCAAGCAAATACATACTAATCATTGAAGAGATGATACATACTTCCAGAAAATCCAATATGCACAACATAGTTCACCTGAAAAGAAATCAAAATCATTTGGCATATCAAATGGCCAAACACTATCTCAAGCAACCAGATTGTCATGGAACATGGTCATACTGTATCATGATTTTTCTCAAAGATACATATCTAAGGGAGAGAGAAAGCCTCTCACGAGGAGCTCAAGCTGAGATACCCACTGAAGCAATGGATGCACACATAACCAATTAGTTAATAATTGGTTGATTACAAAAAAAGAAGACCCCCTCCCCAAATAACACACTTTGATCTAAAAATGACATTCAAAAGTGATGCTTTACACCTGAATTCCAAACACGCCACTATGACTGTGACTTTATAAACGAGCAATTATATATGAAAAAAACATAGAAATAAAAAACAACAATTAAAGTGGCACTTCTCAACTTAGAATTCTACTTGGACGCCAAGTTGAAAAGTGCCACTAAGTGGCATATTTAAATTTTTGTATGGCTGTTGCTTTTGTCCTTGTGTTTTGTAGCTCGCATTGCAGTATGGTGTCACATCTTCTTCTGCAATGCTTCAACTTGTACTTGAACCAACGACCTGCTCTTTGTGTACCAGCCACGCTTACTAGTTGGGCCAGCTTAACTTCCAAGACTATTAAAGATCTACAACATGATATACTTTTATCTCACAATATGTTGTAATTAAAATGGATATATGCATAGGAAGATCATACCCAGTGAAGCAACATACTTCTTCTCTCACGACTCCACCGCCCTATGGTTGGATTACAACCTAAAAACCCTGGGGAAAGTAAACGGCTGGAACGCATTATTCACTACTGCTTGTTGGTTCATTTGGAAAGATAGAAATGCTGTTGTTTTTGAAAATACACGGCTTCCCTCCGCTGTTCTGGCCACCTCTTGTCTCGCCTCTGCAGCTGCATACTCTCAGGCCTTCAATGGCGAGGCTACTCCTCCACGACGACAACTCCTGCCTGCGCCCACCATCCATATACACCCGGATAGTACTGTCTTTCATGTAGACACAACGGTTGACGCTGGCCGGAAAATCATCTCAACTAGCATGATCGCCAGAAGCACTAGGGGGGATTGGCAGTCAGGTAGCTACAAACTCATTCGAGGTTCAGACTCCCAAATCGGTGAACTCCACGCTATCCTCCATTGTGCACAATTCATCAACTCTAATAACAGGCTTTCTGGCATCATCCTTACCGACTCGAAGCTGGCTTATCTTTAGGTAAGCAACCAACAGAGCCCACCTCCTAAATACACACTTCTGGTCCGAGCTATTAAGGAAGAATGGACAAAAAATCGAGTTCAAGCTATATACCATGTGCGGCGCAATCTTAACAACCTGGCGGACCTTCTAGCAAAGCACTGCCTCAAGCAGCCTGACACCCCGCCCCTCCTCGAGTCTTGTCCCCCTTTTCTTTGGAAGGTCCTGTAAGAAGAACAAAGTACCTTTCCTATGATGTTTGCTTCTCAAGTTTGTATTTAGGGCTACCAAGCTGAGGCTTGGAGTTTAAAAAAAATGGATATATGCATGTGGGGCCTTCTCTTAGCGAATGGCAACATAATAGTAGATGATGGTATGGAATGTCTTGTTTCATCATGTGTATTTTGAATCATGGTATGCTGAAAATAAAACTTCTATTTTTTTATTGATATATTCATTTTAAGAGAGCCACATTACTATGTAGGAAACATGAATAATAGATTGTGTGAAATGGTAGATAAAGGGGTATAATGATTATCATATTTTGTGATTTAATGCTTGATGCCTGGAGGCGGTGAAGTTGTATAGGAAGGTCAGTGGGGAGAACGAATTGAATTGGCTGGCGTAAGACCGCTCAAAGTCTGTCAACCATGTTGGCTTGTAAGAAGATATGGATTTTATCTTATTATTAGCGAAACAAATGCCAATTTGATATGAATTTTTTCTATATAGCGAAGGACATGACAATCTCTCTTTGAAAAAAAAATATGTTGAAGATCACAAACTCCAACTCACATTGTGAACACATCTTTATAATTGCTTCTTAATTAAAATGCAGTTTGACTCCGCTGAGATCAAAGTATCGGTGTTTAGACGCCGAAGCAAGAAAGAGCAACAAAAGCTGGAGTGGGAAGTTGTACTCCAAGAAAGAATCAACTACTAGTGTTAGAAACCATCAGTAACCACTGGTTATACACTCATACTTAGGCTAGGATCAAGCAGAGTTATAAATAAGATCATTGATGATAGGATTTTTTTTATATAAGCTGGGAGGTAATATTATTCACCCCTCCCTCCCCGTGTAGGCAACCAAAAAGTAGAGTACAAAACTGATTCAAAAGTAGAACGAAACAAAAAGGAACAACGAAGAACTAAAGACTCTCACAGAACGTCTAAACTGTCTTCCAACTGCATCAACACATATAAGAAGCTCGCAATCCTCCAGTCGATGGACCAACTCCTTGAGACCAACTTCAGTCATAAGAGCTCTTTTGGCAAGTAAATCAGCAACAAAGTTAGCCTCTCTATAAATGTGACGAAAAGAAACCACCCAATCTCTGGCTACCATAGATTTAATACTTTGAGCCAAGGGATAACAATCATTCTTGAGGTCATTACCGTGATTTAAAGCATCAATAGTAGTTTTGGCACCAACTTCAACCATAACCCTTCTGAATCCCTTGATCCAAGCAAGGGAAAGGCCCTGGAAGATACCCCACAGTTTAGCTTTAAGGCTAGAACAATCTCCAATAAGGAACATAACACCAGCAATCCAGTCTCCCTTGTAATCCCTAATGACCCCTCCAGTAGTAGCCATATGAGCTGACTTGTTCATCGCCCCTTCAGTGTTGAATTTCACCCATCCCTCCAACAATGCTTCCCAGTTGATGAGCTTGATAATCCTACTCTCTTGTCCGCTTTTGTCAGACAAATCCCAACTCTTCATAATATCCCCCACCCATGACTTAATAATGCTCACCAGAGCCTTTGGTTTGATCTCTTCTCCATGAAAAATCAAAAGATTCCTACGCTTCCAAAGTTACCAAGTAGTGATTCCAAAAATGACATTCCAGTTATTATTAGCATTAGAGAGTTGCTTCTCAAGCCAATTGTTCTTACTAAGCTGGAAAAAGTCATCCGAGTTCATATCCACCTGAAGGTATTTCCAAACCTCTTTGGCAAAGTTACAATCATGAAGAACATGAAGATTATCTTCAATATCTGCTTCACAAACCAAGCAAGATGTATTGGTGCTAAACTTATGTTGGCTCCTCTCCAGGTTCATTATGAGTCTACCATGCCCAACAATCCAAAGAAAACTCCTAACTCTCTCAGGCCCCTCCCAGTTCCAGATAATAGACCAGATCTTCTTGGGTGGTTCATCAAAGCTCTCAACATTCAGAATTTTGGAGTAGGCTGATGTAGTACTGAACTTACCAGAGCTAATAAGCCCCTAAAAGATCACATCTCTTTTTGTCATTAAGGCAGGAGGAAGGATGCCTGCAATCTTAAGGTTTGAGCTGAAAGATAACTTGTGTTGGAATAAACTCCAATTCCATTTTCCCTCTCCATCCACCATGGTTCAAACACTAAGCTCTAGTTCAGCGTAAGTGATAGTGGTTAAGGCATCATCTTTCAAAATTCTACCAATTTCAACCCAAGGATCACTCCAAAACTTAACATCAGATCCATTATACTCCAACACATTGCTTTCTTAAGTTTGTCTCCCACCGAGATGATGGCCCGCCACAGATGTGATCCTTTAGCAAATTTGGGGACATTCCAGAAATTATGGCTATGAAGATACTTAGACTTGATCACCATAGTCCAGAGCATACTAGGTTCATTCAAAATTCTCCATCCCATCTTCATCATAAAGGTCTCATTCATATCAACAACAGGTCGGAGTCCCAGTCCCCCACAACTCTTGGGTTGACAAATCTTTTTCCACGAAACAAGGTGCATACCTTTACTGCTGCCATAGTTATTCCAAATAAACCTTCGGACATTGCAATCAATCAACTTGCAAATGGCAGTAGGGAGTTTGGTAGTTTGCATGACATAAAAAGGGATGGTGCAGAGGACACTCTTAGCAAGAGTAATCCTCCCTGCAAGAGACAACTGATTAGCCTTCCATTTACTCAGCTTTTGTCTCATTCTTTCCACCAGGTAGGCATAAGTATCCTTCTTAACCCGATTGTGAAGGACATGAACTCCCAAGTATTTTCCCAAATCAGAGGTAATTTTTAAGCCAACCACATCAGCAATCTCCTTTTGTTTACTCATAGGGACATTTGCAGAAAAGAAAACTCTGGACTTTTCCATGGACATCACCTGTCCAGAGCTCTTGCTAAAAGTAAGGAGACAGTCTTTGATGCTTTGCATTTGGTTAGTGGAAGCCTCAACAAAAAGAACTAAATCATCCACAAAAAATAGGTGATTGAGTGCAGGCCCTCCCCTACTGATCTTAATAGGTTTCCACTTATTCCTTCTAATAACCTCAACAATTAATTGATGGAGTCTTTCAAGACATATCACATATAAGTAAGGGGATAACGGGTCGCCCTGTCTAACTCCCTTATTAGGAAAAATGGTTCTCATAGTATCGTTATCCCAAAGAATCTTGCATAACCCATGACGAAGAGAGCTCATGATGAGATTAGTGATCTTACAAGGAATGCCAATATCCATAAGAGAATCCTCTATAAAACCCCAAGATAGTTTATCATAAGCTTTCTCAAGGTCAATCTTGATCGCCATGATATGTTTACCTTTCTTTCTTCTTCTCATCGTATCAATGACCTCTTGGACAATAACAATGTTATCAGAAATTTGTCTTCCAGGGACAAAAGCCGATTGTTCGAGGGAGATAATCCTAGGGAGAAACTTTATAATCCTATTGGAAATAACCTTCATGACAATCTTATGGGCAACATTACAAAGACTTATCGTCCTTAATTGGTTACAAGAATAAGGGTTTTCCACTTTAGAAATCAAGACCACTAAAGCAACAACCATATCTTTAGAAATCTCAGATTTTTGATAAACATCCTTGACATAACTGTAAAGAGAGCTCCCAAGAATATCCCATTGACTCTGATAGAAGATATCTAGGAATCCATCATGTCTAGGAGCTTTAAGACCTCCCATACTGGAAAGAACAGCATGAACTTCCTCAGAGGTAGGTAGCTCATCTAAGGACTTGATGTCATCCAAAGAAAGGGTAGAGAATTTTCCTCTCAAAGGAAAGGGGCAGTCTATCCTGTCCCGACAAATTGTTTTCTCAAAGTGGTTAGCAGCAAAATTGCACACTTGAGTAGGATCATCCACCCACACATCAGCTTCATCCTTCAAAGCATGAATACACTCTCTCTTTCTGATGGTAGCCATGGCCTAAAAAAATTAGTATTCCAGTCCCCTAAGGTAACCCAATCAATTTTGGATTTTTGAGCCCAGTAGACTTCCTCCTGATTCATTACATCTTCGAGATCCTCCTAGATTTGGGATTCTATATACTCAAGCAAAGTAGTAGGATTTCTCTCCAGGTCCATTTGGACATTCTGAAGCTGGTTAAGAAGCAATCTCTTCCTATAAAAAATATTGCCAAAGACATTCCTATTCCAGTTATTGACTTTAGGACAGAAAGACTTGAGAGCAGATTCGAAACTCCCATTCTCCTGCCAATTATCTTTGACAAAGCTAGAGAAATCCTCATGTTTGACCCAAGCAACATGAAAAAGGAAATGAGATTGAACTCTCAGTGTATTCATCTTAGACACCAAAAGCAAATGGTTATGGTCGGACTTAACCCTACTAAGATGTTTAACAAAACCATTTGGGTGTAGCTCAATCCAGTCCTTATTGCAGAGGACTCCATCCAAACGTGCAAAAGATCTACCTCTTCTCCAGGTGAACTCTGTGCCCTCAAACTTCAAATCAATAAGGCTACAACTATCAATCATATTACTGAATCTTGTAGCATCAGCATCATTGAAGCCCTTACAGTTTAAACGTTCATTCCGATAAACCACCGAATTAAAGTCTCCCATGAGAGCCCAAGGTCCATTGAAATATCTTCCCACTTGTGTCACCCTTTTCCAAAGAAATTCACACAATGTAGGAAGAGTGCTGCCGTAAATGACAGAGAAATTCCATTTATAACAGGAGTAACTCACCATAACACGAAGAATTTGACGATGATTCAAAACAATATCAATTTGGCAAGTAGGAGAATTCTAAAGCAACCAAATACCTCCTGATTTACCAATAGATTCCACCCTATGGGAACTATTAAAACCAAACTTCCTAATAACTTTGTCAGCAATGCCTCCACTAATTTGAGGTTCAACAAGACCAACCATAATTGGACGAGAGTTCTTGATAAAATCCTTTAGAATTGACCACTTCTCATGGTCTGTAATCCCCTGGAAATTCCAAATAAGAATGCTAAAATCCATAAGAAAAGAAAAGAACAAATCACCCTTCTTGAGGGATACCCTCCACCACAACTTCCTTTTCTTGGTCACCCAATCCTTTAACTTCTACTATGGTTTGTTCATCATGCATTCTCTATTTTGTGTTACCATGTAACTGGTCAACAATGGAAACAAATCTCCTTTTCATATTGAGACTAGGTCCCAGATCTAAAGGATTAGTGGCCTTAAAGGAGAAAAGAGGATTAGATTCAATCCATTTCTCCCGAGGCTTAGACTAGTTTCCTGTATGCATGTCCTGAGATGAGCTCCATTTTTCCTAAACATCCTTATCCCCCATAACTATATTGTCACCCTCAACATTAACTGAAGTATGTCTTCCTTCTCCATGATGTTCTTTAGTTGATTTCTCATTCCCATGTTTGACATCAACCTTATTAGAATTGTTGTTCCTACTATTATGTTCATTAGAATTGTCCTTTAGAATATCCTTCTGTCGTTTCAACTGACCCCTTTAACTCTGAATCTCTTCTCCAAAATTTCTTTTGTCATTGTTCTCCCTCTGTTTGTCCACCTGGGATGTCCCTTGGCCCCTTTTCTTGTTGCCTTCCTTTTCTTTCCCCTATTGTGTAACACCAGTATCATTTTCTTACTGTTCACCCCCGTTGTCTTTTAGAATATGAAAAGGATTTGAGTCTTGCTGCTGTTGGGTATTCCTCTAGCCAACCCTTTGATTTTCATGTTGGTTTTTCCTTCGACTTTTATGTTTAACCTTCATCCATTCTCCAAACATATCATCCCCCTGTCTAAGTTGTTCATATGTTTTGTAACATCCCTGACCTGGGTTATGTGTTAACCCTAGATGTTTTGCTTAATAAGGTTGAGTAGATTCTTAATCTTATCTTGGGAAAAGTAATTAGGGCTCATGAGAAACTTATGTTTCAATTTTGGTCCTGTTTGAACAATGTTGAATCAATGTTTTGTTTGTTTTGGACTAAAGTGCAAATTACCCAAGTTGAGGGGTCAACTTGCAAATGTTGCATGATAAGATGTTCCCCTGATGTTGAGACATCATAAGAATGAATATGATGTAGTGGTATAGTTCTCGCAAGCTTGGGCACCAAGATTCAGCTTGTAAAGCAATCCTTGTGCATTAAAACCCAGTTTAGGTGTAATGTGCAATTTACCCAAAACCTAGGGTTCAATATGCAAATTACCACTTCAATAAGGTCCTTAATGTTTCTTGGCATCATGTAGAGAAAAGAAAATGAGAGGGGCACCTCATTTGAATTAAGTTGGAGGAGAGATAATCAAGATTTAATCTTAAGTGAAACCCTAATTCAATTTAGGGCAAAAATAAATGTATTAATTAAAGGGCCTTCAACCAAAATGTTATTGGTTGATTTTGAATAAGGATGGACGTTCTTTTTCCAAGATAAGGAACGAAAATATCCTAAGTAGGTGAAATTCCACTCACCTTATTATAAGGAAAAGAATTTCCACTCAAAAAGATATATTAATATTATAATGGATTAAGGTGCTTATTTTCTTTTCCCTTAATCCATGGATAATGGAAGGGAGTTCGGTGGGGATAGAGATGCCCTTGCATGCAAGAAACCAAGGGGGAAGTGGTGGCAACAATTTTGGAATTAAAAGACTTTTATAAAGTATCTTCTCTCTCATCAATTTCCTTATAAAAATGCCCTTTCCAAGCCAAATGAAAGGCTTTTCTCAACCCTTTTCTTTCTCTCCTTGCTTTGGCCGACCAAGGGAGCTTAGGAGGAGAAGAAAGATACAACCCAACCTGTAGCCAACTTTTACAATCAAAAGCTTGAGGACGAGCCTAGGGGGAGTTGCAAGAGCTTCATCCACCATTAATGGCGTGAGCTTGGAGCTCAATAGGAGGCGGGTTTTATAACTTAAACCCTTAAACATTGCTATTGCATCAATTCTCTATGCTTTGTTGATTGATTTCTTCAATTTGATACACTTTTGTTTCTTTGCTGCAATTTCCATCAAGAACGGTTGCTGTTCTTGGTTGTTCGAAGGAAGGGGATGATTACATCATCCTAGATTCTTATCCAAAGAATAGTACCAAGCCAAATGGTTTTGATAGCTATTCCAAATCGTTTTAATTTGATTGGCTATGCGGTTTCAGCAAACCGTTTAAAGGCAAACGGTTTGAAACCGTTTGGGAGAAAACGGTTTCAATACCGTTTGAGATGGTTGACCAAGCGTTGATCGTTTGGGAATGTTGTTCCTAATTATGTAGGCTAATTACCCACCAAATTTGAGGGGTTAACTCCAAAGTAATCGTAGGTTGAAGGCCAACCAATTAGGCAAAACGAATTGAATTAAATGCTGATTTTCAACCTGATTAACTTGACATGTTTGGGAAAACGGTTTCAAGACCATTTGAGTGAGTTGACCAAGCGTTGACCGTTTGGTATTCCTGTTCATAATTATGTTGGTTGATGACCCTCCAAATTTGAGGGATTAACTCCCAAGGAACCGTGAGTTGAAGGCTAATCAATTAGGGAAACCTAATTGGATTAAGTGCTGATTATCAATCTGATTTAATTGAACTTTTTGGGCAAACGGTCTCAAGACCGTTTGAGTGCGTTGACCAAGGGTTGAGCGTTTTGGATTACTGTTCCTAATGATGTGGTATAATGACTCACCAAATTTGAGGGATTAACTCCCAAGGAATCGTGAGTTGAAGGCTATTCAATTGGGCAAACCCTAATTGAAAACAGTGCTGAAATTCCAATGAGTTAATTGGAGATTTTGGGTTGATTAGCCCAAACGGTTTCAAGACCGTTTGGGGGTCACCCCAAGACCGTTTGGAGGTATGGGGTCAAGTATAGTTGACCAATTGAAGGTCTAAAGGTACCAAATCATATTGCAATTAAGTGCTGATTTGTTGATCAACTCGATAGACCAAACCTTGATGATTTTTCACTAGAATCCAAAGGTTGGATGAGCCAAACGGTCTCAAGACCGTTCATAGCTCATCCAAACGGTCTCAAGACCGTTTGGTGGTCACCCAAGACCGTTTGGAGGTCTAGGGTTGAGTATGGTTAGGTGTTTGAAGGTCTAAAGGTACCAAGCTGATATACAATGCAATGCTGATTTGGTGATCAATTCCATGATCCAAACCTTAATTGGATGGCTTGGATTTGAGTGATATGATGGGAAAATGGTCTCAAGACCGTTTGGAGGTCATCCAAACGACCTCAAGACCGTTTGGGGTCAGGTCATACCCAATTTGGATGATGGTTCAAAAGTTTCAAAGTAAACAATCTTGTATTGATGAGTGTTGTTGAATCATCGATTCTAAACCCTAATCCAATTGAATCAAACCCTAATTGATGACCAAGTGAGGGTCAATTGAGGGTCAAATCAGTTGAAGGTTGACCTACTAAACTCAATTGAAGTATGAGCATAGGTCCAATTGATGATTGGTTCCATGAATTCAATGGTTGAAGATCCAATGCAATCAATTGAAACATAATTAGTAGCTTGATTGATGATCAACTTCAAAGCTCTAATTGGTGTTTATAAACCCTAATTCCATTGAGACCAGACCCTAATTGAAGTTCCAATTAAGGGATGAGTTCATAACTCAATTGATGATTGAGTTGATGATCCAATTGGTTGAGATTCCATAGATTGGAATTGAGTGTTGTTGAAGTCTTGATTGATTCTTTGGTCCATGCGGTTTGAGAGGTTTGGACCAAACGGTCTCAAGACCGTTTGATACCAAACGGTCTCAAACCGTTTGAGACCCATGCAGTTTCAAGTCCATGCGTTTGCAAAGCTTTTTGCTTAAACAGTTTCAAACCGTTTGTGATTCAATTTGGTTAATTCAATTGGATACCTTATGTAATGGAGGTCCAATGTGATTGAATCTTTGAGAATTAAGATGATGAATGTTCTATTGATCCAATAATGATTAGTAATGATAATCAATGAAGGTACAAATGGTTGAAACCCTAATAGTACCTAAGTAATTAAGTGCCAATTAAGGGATGAATCCCTAATTGCTTATAGGATCAATGACTTGGTACACTATGTTAATCATAGTTGTATGTACTCGACTGAAGGGTTGATATGACCTAATCAAGTTGAGAAGTTGATAGTATGAATTCATACATGAATATGATTCATGTGATGATTAAGGGTTATGATCCTTAAGCAAAGAGATCATGAAACCCTAAATATGAACATAAACCCTAATTGACAGGGTATTGAACTCAAACCTTAATTGAAGGTGTATCCATGTAAAGCCCTAATTGAGGGTGATTCTATGAGAAACCCTAATGGGGATTGAGTAGTAAACCCTAATTATGGGTAATGTAATATGAAACCCTAATGAAGGGTGATGCTATATGCAATCCCTATTCTAATGAAGGAAAATGGTATGTGAAACCATAATTCCCTAATAAGAGAATAGAATTCATGCTTAAATATGATTCAAGAGGTGAACTCCTGTAGCACGACCGTGTTAGGTAGCACGGCCGTGGTATTTTCACTTTGCACGACCGTGCAAGGTAGCACGGCCGTTTTTGGTTGCACGGCCGTAGAGTTTGTTTTGAATAGGACCTAACATGGTCTTTTTATTATTTCCTGACTTATGTATGAATCCATAGTATTGGCAATAGTTGTATATTCCAAGTAAGTGACAATTGATTACTACTTTACATGATGAACGTGATAAACTGGTGCATAAAGTATTAGGATGGGTAATACCTTAATACAAGCTAAGTATGTGAACTTAAGAAAGTTAATGGTGTTGAGGGAAGTGAGACATCAAGATATGATAGATATCATATCCAACACCCCAAATACTGGTATACCTTGTTGTGATATAAGTCCAATATGATTGGATGAATGATACATGAGATGCGTGATGGAAATCCTAATCCTAGTAAAGGATTAAGGGTAATACCCTTGAATTATTAATACATTATTTTTGCATGATGTTGATAGATAATTGAGTTGCTGCTATCATATGTGCTAACCATGCATGTATCATGAGATGATGGGCATAGCCAGGTATGAGCTGTGATATGTTATTAATTTGAATTTGTTTATTGGGCCTTGTGTGCCATAATATACTTGTTGTCTGATAAGAGGTAGCAAGAGAGTTAATAGGCATCAAGTATCATACTTACCTTGGTCAAATGACCTAAATGTGTTAGTTACATAAGGAAGTGGTAACAATGCTCAGGTGATGAGCTAAGGGTTTAAACACCCAGAATCCCATGGTTAGGGTATTGAAATTGTGAAAGGATGAGAATTTCCAGTGGTGAATTGAGGGATTAAGATCCGAACACTTTATGAAAAGAATATGGCTACGGGCCAAGACTTCACAATGATAATACCAGGCTTTAGATATATGATCTAATCCTGAAGAGAGTTAAAGCAGTGGTAATAATTCTGTAGTTTGAATAGATGTTATACATGTTCTTTATATTCCTTAAAGGATAAATGACATGTTGATTCTATCAAGTTATAGTTGCAATGCTTCTGATATAGAATAATGTTCTAATCTGTTAGACATTAAAATATCTGCTGCTATACAAATATGATTCTTCCATTCATATTTATCTTCTTAAGTTGCAATAACAATGTTACTGGCGGAGAGTTATATCTCTCGCTGGGGCAATTTTTATAATGGTCTCACTCTCATGGGAACCACATTTTTAGGTGGACGCGGACGAGGAGACAGGAATCCTTCAGTAGGTGAAGGACAGCAGTAGCAACAGAGACAACAGTGAAGTCTCAGGTGGAGACATTGGTTGTCATGACATGTATAGTTGTATATAGAGTCCTATGTGTCGTCTCTGTACTCTCAGGTCTTTGGAGTAGTAGTTAGTGCTTTCGAGATTTTGGATCAGTGTCTCGATATTTTATACTACCTGTGTTGAGCTTAACAAGTCAGCTGATGCTTGTAATTCTCAGAAAGAGATGATGCATGATATGTACCTTTGATCCAAAAAGTAAATGTGTTATACTTTGACTCTTGAAGAAAAAGATTTATTATGTGTGGACCTCTTTACAAAAAGTTTTAATTTTTAGTGATTTTCGCTAATCCGTTGCTTGATGAACGCTTCCGCATTAGTTAATCTTGTTTTCACGAATCGATCGTTACATGTTTGACCTGGTTGCAGTTCTTCATTAACACTCGAACTATGAGCTCTATGAGGGCATCTGTCCTTTTCATGGCCAACCTTACGGCAGGTATAACAAATTATTGGCAAACTGTCATACATTAACCCATATTCAATACCATCTATACAGACTTTAGGAAGCAATGGCTTATCCAGGTCAACATCCACAGCAAAACGTGCAAACTTACCACGTTGTTGTTCCTTGGTATTGAGGTCAACTTTGATCGTACTCCCCACCACATTACCCACAGCCTCCAAGATCCTTTCATCATAAAGCTCTACGGGTAAATTAGGAATTCCCACCCAGATCACCACTCTGTTGCTTTTGGGGTTCAAAGGATCAAAACCAGGGCTCCAAGGCTGGACAGCTGTCCAGGGTCCCCCAGCCAACACACGAATATGGTTAGCTCGGTTCATGAATTGAACAACATAAAAGCCACCTTCCAGATCTACCAAATTGAATGGTGCTGATGGGTTCCACATGCTACGAAGCCTGTTTACTAGAACTGGGAATGGGACCTGCAAGTCAACTAACCTTATGATTACCGCCATCTGCCACGGCTTGGTCAAAATGGATTTAGCTCTGTCCGAGATTCTGATGGCTGGAAGTTTCCTTGACGTATCTACACGTATATCTTCCTTCTCAATACGCAGCTCTTTTCCGGTGGATTGGTCGATCTGTTTACCCAAGGATTCCAACAAGTAGTCTCTGAAAGATTTCCTTCCCGTCGCATCTGGTGAATTAACTTTGCTCTTTGGATCTCCATCAGGATCCTTCATCATCGTGTCTTCTTCCTCCTGTTCCATCTTCCAGATCGCTTCAGAAATCGCCCTTTGCGTCGCCCTTCAAGTCATCCTCTTGATGATAGGATTTGAATATTAGCAGGTGTGTCTCTCAGCAAATCGCCAGCAGGATATCAAGCATTATAAACCTGAACAGCCAGGTCGCACCCGCGCATGGAGCTTCCCAATGACAAACGTACCAAGCCACTGCATGTGACCGCCGACGCCTGCACCATTACCTGAGCATCAACAACATCCAAAGCGACGCCACGAGCATGACTCGTCCCTCCGTGACTGGATGGAAACACAGGTGAGAGAGAAAGGGAAGGCCTTGCTAGAAGAAGACCTTGAAGATGACTGAACTGAACATCGACACATGTGCCTGCCACTTTCCGGAGGTGCATGAAGCGGCATCCAAGTGGATCGGCTGGAGGCCAAGAACTGTTCTTCTGCACTGTGTGCGGCTAGGGCTTCAAGAGCATCATGGCCAAGTGTGAGCATATGCGTATCCACAACACAAAATCCTACCGCCCGCGAGCGGGAAAACCAGAATTACAATCCGCTGCCTCCGGCTTCTCTGCGCTTTAATCCTTGTCCATATCTGTAGCAACAGCCAAGCAAGGACGATTCGAGATAGCTGTGGTTACTCCTAGTGGCGTTTACAATGGAGAGACATTCACGAGCAATGAGCTCCGAGTAGCCCAAGCATTCTTGATTCCAGTAACGAGCTTTTGTACGGGCAAAATTATCCGTTGTATCCTAACCGAACCGTTCACCCGCACAAACCAAAACAGTTCTGAGAGGATAACCACTTGTATAGGATAGAAATGGAGTATAGTGGATGTCCATTTAATTTGGAAAATAGGTGCGGATGATGATATATAAACCACCACCCACATCTCACTTATTCGTCATCCATCAGTCTTGCAAGATAAAATATTGATGAACGAGGAATGCCATTCAGGACTAATTTGGTACGATGTAGTAGGATGCAGTTCCGTGAATTAAAAAGCACGTCAAACAAAAACTGGTATCTTAAACTACCTAAAATCTATTTGGTACGACGTAGCGCCAACCTAGTACATTGGTTCTTAATCGTTTGGAGAAAAGCAGACTTTACAGGAGCAGCCAGCTTGTCCCGGTTGCAGGTTTTGTGCCGTTCCGGTTGAATGCAAGGTCCAAGACGGTGATCTGGTAATTACAGGTGTTAGTTGACTGGGAGGACCGAATGAGTGTGTCAGACTGTGCGAGAGTGTAGCACTGCCACCATCTCCTGCACTATACTGCGCCCAAGCACCGCGCGGTACATTTTTCCGGAATTTGCAGCCAAGTGAGTAGTTGAGGGGAGTTGGAATTCTTCCAACTGCACTTGACAGCACCGTACCAAATAATTTTTTTTGCCAAACTCATTGCTTTTTAATGTAAGGAAGACAAACAACATCCTACCAAACAGGCCCTCAGTCTCATTGGCATTCGGCTGATCTAGTATTTGGGACATGAGCAAACCTTCAATCGCATGTATAAAGGCTCTGGCAAACCATAGTGGCATGAACACCATGGAAGAGCCGCTTTGACACACACATGTTAATGTTCTTCAGTGGAAACCTTGTGCACTCTCGACGATAGCAGCACCCTGGACGCTATTACCGCGAGCAATGAAAAAACATTCACAAGTTGTGCCCCATAATCGTTCTCCATTGTAAATGCCCCCACTTGTGAAAACTCAGAGTTTTGTGCCACTCACTGACTTACAACTTTTCTACTTTATCCTTTATTTATCCAACATTACATGAATGTAAACATGCTAATTGTAGCACCCTAGACTCCCAGCCACATCTGCTACCAACACGCCAAGTCACGTCGTGCACAACATGGCTTCAAAAAACAGACTCAACACGCATGCATGGGGGCTCATGCATTTATGCAACATGATTGAAATAGACGTGACACCTACATGTACCTGACTCAACAAAAAGAAAACTCAAACATGCGACATGATTAACTCAACAAATCACCCCCTTATTCATGGGTTGCTTGGACTTCTTGACCTCCTCCACTCCAAGCTTCTGCTTCAGCTCAATGAACTTGACACGTCCAAGAGTCTTTGCCAGGATGTTTGCTAGCTGGCCATCCGTGCTCACGTATTCCACATCGAGTTTGCCATCCTCATATGTAGTTACGAATGAAGTGGAACCTCGTGTCAATATGCTTGCTACAATCATGGTACACCAGGTTCTTGTACATGTCAATTGTAGATTTTTTATCAGCCTTAAGCTTGATCTTCTTGGACACCTCGCCAGTCACGTAACCTACCAACTGGCTGAGCCACACACCTTGGCATGTCACCGTGGCTGCCACGTTGTACTACACCTCACAGGACGAGAGTGTGACTGTATTCTACTTCCACATAGTGCTTTTTCAATTGTCCACGTCTCCAGCTAGATCACTATCATAGTAACTCACCAGTTTAGGCTCCATTGTACACCCGAAATTGACTGTGCCTCTCACATACTGTAGAATGTGTTTCACTATTACCATATGTTGAGCAGTGGGCGCCTCGATGTAGCGACTGATGGTGTCCACTACATAGGTGATGTCAGGCCGTGTGTTCACCTGGTATTAGGAGGCTTCAGAGGATGCTACGACGTTCAATTACATCTACCGTAGGGCTACTGTCGGTCTTGGTTAGCTTTAGTCGATCTCCATCGATGTTGACCATGGATTTCACTCGGCCATATCTGGCATCTTAATCACCTTGGATGCATAACTTGGTTGGCACACAACAATTATACCTATTTCTACTTCATCTCGATTTCCAGCTAGTAGCTCAAAAGATCGAGATCACTCATACTGAGCTTTTTCTTCATTTGGGACTCGAACTCGATGATGTCGTCAATGTCAGGGCAAGTGATGATTAGGTCATCAATATACATGCTTATCAACAGAAATTTCCTTCCCATCATCTCCAATATGTCACGTGCTCCAAAGGGCTATGCTCAAAACTGAGCGTCGCCAAGGTGTTGTCCAACTTGGAGATCCAGGCCCACAATGATTTCCGCATACCATTAATGGTCTTGTGCAGCTTGAACACCATGTGCTCTTAGTTGTCTTTAGGAAGGATGCTGCACATAGATATCCTCCATGAGGTCACCATTTAGGAATGATGATTTGATGTCCCTATGGTGGTGGATCTCCCAACCACTATGTGTAGCAACGCGATCAGTATGCACACAATCTTCATGCATTCCACTACTGTGAGCACTTTGTCAAAATCAACTCCCTGCATCAACGAACAACTTTTAGCAACCAAGCAGGCCTTATGCTTGATAACATTACCTTTTGGGTCCTTCTTGATCTTGAACACTCACTTGAAAATGACAACATAGTGCCCAATAGGGAGAGATGCGAGCTCCCAAGTCTTGTTGTTGTGGATGGACCACATCTCCTCCTCCATAGTACACCACTGACATGTCTCCTTCAGAGCCTATGTGACACTTGTAGGATCCTTAGAAGACACAAGTAGAGGCCGTCGTATTCGATATTGTGAATCGAGGTTGCATCATAGATGTATGACATCATCTGGTACTACAATAGTGTACCCTTTGAGTCCAAATCCTCACTGGTGGGTGGGGTAACCCACATGATGCCTTTTGGATCATGGGTGATTAGAGAGGATGTCGTTCCCAGTCCCACCACCTGTGATCTCAGGGAGGTCATGTCCATTAGGGATGCTGAGCCACCTCCAACATACATGGGTGTGGCTCCTGCTGCAACTGGTATGTGTGGCTTAACCTCATGCAAAATCAGAGATGAGGACGCAGTGCCAAATTCACTTGTTACAAGGTCAATCGTGTACTCCATGATGATAGAGTAGATGTTGCGGGGAGTGTGATCACAAGGGTTTTCCTCCTAGTTCATTTCTTCAAAAATCACATCATGTTCGATGTGAAGCTTGCATGTCTTGGGGTGGTAGACACGATAGGCTTTGGATCCCTCCTGGTAGCTGATGAAGACCATCAAAGTGGACTGATCTGATAACTTTGTCACTCTAGATGCAACCCTCTTCACGTATGGGTCACACCCAAACATGTGGAAGTAACTCAAATTGGAGCATCACTTGTTCGAAACCTCCTAAGATGTAATACATGAGAGAGATCATGCTGGTGCCTGATTGAGGATGTGAATGACAGTCTTCACTACTTCACCCAGAATGTTGCCAACACATGTATGCCTTTTAGTAGGCCACGAGCCATCTTAGCGACTATCTGATTTTGATGCTCAATGACTGCCATTTTGCTGTGGCGTGTACAGAGAAATGGTGAATCACTTGATGTCATGCATGTTGCAATAGTCATAGAAAGTGATGGATTTTAAGTCCCTACCATAGTATGTAAAAACACCCTCATCTTGATGTAACAATCATTCTCGGACAAATCCTTGATCTTGCAAAAGAAGTTGAAAGCCTCACCTTTCATCCTCAGTAGCTCTGCCCACATATACCTACTATGATTATCAATAATCAATAGGAAGCAGTGGTTATCGCTATGTGTGCCCAGGGTAATCAACCAACTAAGACCATTGTGCACCAACTTCACTTCACGATCGACATAGCATGTTGAAGCTTTTGGGAAAGGGATGCAATGTTTCTTGGTGAGGGTGCATTTGTCACAAAACTGCTCCACCTGGTTGATGAATGACAACCCTTTAACCATATTCTTGGCACTTGGATCATAAAGTACATCAGAAATGAAGGTGACCATATAGTGTGTGCCAACACCATGTCATGTCATTGGCCTTTATCAGCATGCAGACCAGTGCATTCAGATTTGGGATCAATATATATAGCATGTTCCTCGACTGAACTGCCCAAGATAGCAAGAGCTGCTCACGGTCAAAGACACACAACCCACCATATTTGATCAAAATTTTGCAGCCACCCTCATCTACTTTCCCTAGACTAATGATGTTGTTATGTAGTTGCTCAAGACATCGAGTTCTCCCTGTCCTTCCATTGGAACATGACAATACCTTTCCCTCAAATCTCAACCATCAAATTGTCGTTGAACTTAATGGTGCCCCTCACCGTCTCATCGAGTAATGAGCATGACCTATTTTCGATCATGTGGTTTGTGGCCCTTGTTTCAAGGTACCACACATAACATACAACATCCAACGAGAACACCTTCTCCTCATTGAGGTAGACCACCTATTGTTGAGCATGGTTTGTGTCGTGGATCAACTCACAATGTTCAACCATCACCAGTGCCAATGTGTTGTTGTGCGTTTGCTCCAGGTGCACCTCTTCCTTATGCTCACGTCGAGGTTGTGACCACCCTTTGAGTAGTGCCCATACTTGTCACTGTTGTAGCACTGGGCCTGAAACATGTCACGACGTGCATCTGATGTGCCGTTGTCCCTGGTGTCTCACCCTCCCTTATCATACCCATGGTTGTGGCCTACCATGACGTTTATTTTTTCCACTCCTACTGCCTCCCTTTCCAGGACCATTGTATATGTCATCCCAAACAATGATGCCTCACATATGTCAATCAAATATGATTTGAGATAGTTAGAATAATTCCTAGTGCCATTTACAATTAAAAGACACTCATGAACAATGATCTTGGTCACTCGAGCATTCTTTATTTTGGGGAAGGGGCCTATTTTGTTTGGCAACTCTCTAAATGAGGAACTAGTCTCTCATCATCATATTCAACAAAAACTCCATGTCTTATCAAGCGATGAGAAACTGGAGGAGCCCAAGATTGATGGCATCTTAGCCCCAATTCCATAGGAATGGAGACTCAAAGTGGAATAAAGGAGTTCAAGTGAGACTTGTGTTGGTATGTATGCCCTGAGAGCCAATCATGGGATGATTGGTGGGATACATTAAGATTTATTTGATAAAAATCAAAGGCAAGCTTCGAATTCTTTCTATTTCAGTCATATGAAATAATGATAGAATAGATTAAATGTCTAGAGAATGACAATACTCAATGATGCATGCTTTCAGGTTGAGGACCTGAACGATGAGATCATACGGATGCTAAGAGTTTGTACATTCTTATTATGTCCCTAGTCAGATGTCATTGTGGAAGGTAGATAGATAACAATGACACACAAGACTAGATTGTGGTGTTGGTTGATGACAGAATCTCATTAGTCATGATATGGAGATATCAAACCAAACACATAGGTACTTGTTAGAGAACAAGCGTACCGGACAGACCCACCGTGAGTTTGACGCATGGAACCATGACATGGTAGTCACAGTCAATTCTCACAGTGATGGTGGTGAGTGTGATTCTTTGACTTGAGATCACTACACTCAACACATGTCGTTGGGTACACTCTGACATCATCAAACGCAGTCCTGAAACATGGGTTGTTATAAAGGTGATGATTGGGTGGCTTTGACACATGGGGCTTTTGAAAGGTGAGTGATAGATATGGGATTTGTCCCTCCTAAGGGAGTTTGATATCCATGGCCACTTGATGAGTAGGATAAGAAAGTGAATGAACATTGACAGTATGACTGTTCCATGCCTCGAGTTCATTTGGGATATCAGTGACAAAGGAATTATACATTCACTGTAACACCATTCACGGATTGTAGGATTGAAAGTTGCTCTCCAACTTTCCTTTTTACTTGGGTATCACTGATGTGTGACTAGGCACCGTTCTTTGCTTGTGAAGTCATAAGTGTTATGGACTTTCACTGCCAACGTGAAATGGACATGCATGGTCACACACATAGGATTTAACTTGGAAGAGGAGTTTGTCCACAAATGATGTTTAGATTGATTACTAAAGGAGTTTGGTAGTTCAATTAAACACTCAATCAATTGACATCTCACTATCATAGTGTTCAAGGTGTTAGATCGATTGATTAGAGTATCAGATTGATTGAAACTGCAATTGACTAATTTGCACAGTCTACTGCCCCAACCGATCGACTCATAGGGATGAACCGATCGGCTCAGGTTGGTGAACCGGTCGGCTCAAAGTAGTGAGACGATCGGCTCATGTGTCATGAAATGATCGACTCAATTGTTGAACCGGTCGATTCGTGGACCAATCGAGATCGTTTGGAAATTCAGAAGACTATTTTCCAAATATAATTTGTTTCACTTGTACAAATTCTATTTGGACAAGGATTAATATTTGATTAATTGGAAACAAATATGAAAGTCAATTTGAGTTGGACCAGGACCATGAACTGATCGGCTCAGAAGTGAACTGATCAGCTCAAATGTCCCAACCGACCGGTTCAGGTGTGAACCGATCGACTTAGGTCCCCAACCTACCGTTTCATGTTTGAAACGATCAGTTCAGCTGACACAGTTGGTTGTTTTGTGGAAAATCTTGAACCCTTCTACTCCTGCTTTAATCCTACATTGACCGGGGTAGAGCATCCTGTCCCATGACCCTCCTATATATATAGGGGTAGTGGGGGCTTCTCAGGAACAATAACTCAGAACACCAGTGGCTCTGCAAAGTTGTCGTTCTCTCTAGTTGTGGTAACCGAGAGAGCCCGAGCAAGTGCTACCCGATAAGGGAGGCACAACCAGGGAAAGACAACTATAGAAAGGCAACTAGTTGTAGGAGAGTGTGTCGGTGGCTAGTGCGCCGACAAGAGGGTGGGACTCATTTCGATTCCTTGTGGGACAAGGAGATCGGAGTTCCAGGTAGTCCGTGTGGACTACTTCAGAGGCGGGAGACTTTTGTCGCTCAGAGGACAGCTGTTAATCCTGACAGTCCCGGTGAGACCAGGAGCTGCACAGGCACCATTTAAGACAGATGGTGAAGGCTGCACAAGCCGTAAGGTAATGTCCCTGAGCAAGCCTCGGGACAAGGTATGTCTCTACAAACCATCCTTCCTACTGTATAGATGTTGGCGTGATTCCTTTATATTGGGTTTGGGGAGAAGAAATTTTTTGTTTCCGCTGCCTTCTATGTCTCCCGTAAAATCCAACAACTCATTCCCCATAACCTTCTCTAGAAACCAAGCTCTAGGTGGACACACCTTGTATCAAAGTAGGGAAGGAAGTTTGCCATACCAGTTTGAGATGAGAAGAAGAGCTGAGTGTATGTATGCCCATACAAGAAGTGCAACGCCAGATTTGATAAGTTTCATGCACTTGATGGGCACATGGGGTTACATATCTAGAGGCAACCATGACAAAAGTCTTAGAGAAGTGATGAACAAACTCAACTTCCTATCGAGGTTTTGGATCCATCACTTACATTGGGGAAAGCAGGCACTACAGAAACGTCTCTAGGTGCCAATGTTGAAGATCATTGTCCACCTATCAAAGGGGGTATTTAGCCACCAAACTCGAGTGATAGGGGTGAAATTTGTCTAGGTAAAATTGACCTCAATGAAATCCCATAGACTATGAATAAAAACTTATTTAGTTTAACCCCGTGCATGTGATATACTCTGAAAATTTGGTATGATATTGTGTGGGTGGATGTTCTAACTACAAGAGAATGACTTTCTATAATGTTTGTAGGCACTAGATTTATAAGGCTTATAAACCTTATTCTTATATGTTATAGGGATAATCGTTGCAAAATCTTTACGAGGGGTCCTTCCAAACACATGTTATTCTACTATATGACTCAAATTTACTTCACTGTATGTAGGGATGAGATTATTTGTAAATAGGGAAAGCTAACACCTAACTAATCACAAGAACATAATCATCCATGTTTTCTTAGTAGTCATTTGTTTGCTCCCCCACTCCCCAAACTCCCATAAAAAACTCCCTCACGAGTGGACACAAAATCAAACCCTACTAGCTGTGCCATTCCATTATTTCCCCTTGTCAACATCAGTGCTAGTCCACAACAAATGTGAATGTGATGTCACAACCACAACACAAGAAAGGAGAGCGTAACAATGCTGGTCCACAAAAGGCAAAGGTGATGAAACAATCATGATACTAAGGAGAAAGAACTGCCTAAGTCAAAGCAAGGCGTACACACTATCTTTGATTAGCAACAAGATGATGAACAAGGAGAGAGTGTCGCCTAAGTCAAAGCAAGGAGTTGACACCGTCTTTGATCCACAACAAGATGAAAAATGTGACTGAAGTTTGAAGCAAGCAGAGACAACAAGGATTCTCGTCCACAAAAAAGTCTTCATTGCATCAACTACAAGGCAAGAACATGGACACAATCAACCACAAAGAGGAGAAAATAATGTTTTTCCCAAGTGACTAAAGTTTTATTGCATTAGCACATCTTTATCTTGAAATGTTTTACTGACATGAACTCAAGGTATCTTCTAATGACAACAAAAATGAAAAAACAAACCCAATCCAATCATTTGATGTCAATGTAAAAAAATTGAGTGACTCACATAGCTATGTTTGTATATATCTATAAATCATGAAAAAAAGCTAACAAAATTTCATATTTTAGCTTCAACATATATGAATCACCAATACATTATTGTAGTATATTTCATGTCACCTTACTGAACAATATTCTAGGACGTCATACCAAGTAATAGTATTGTTTGATGGAGTGCTTATTAAGTATTTACGATGCATTCATGGTGGATTTTAACTTTGTCTACATTGTTATACCCCAAAATTCAACATAACAGAAGCAAAACATGTTCTAATATACATGGATGAATCCTTAGTAAATCAATTCTTGCCATATACCTGTTGCATTATTTTATTCAAAAAGATATTCAAAGTTGATGTTTAGGCAAAAGAAAAATAATAAAGTTTGACAAAATAATGACCAAATAATAACCTGGTACTTATTTAATCAGAATATGAGAATTTAATCATGTGAGTTTCGGTTGTCTTAATGTAAATAAAAACCACTAGTGTGTTTCTCAAATCATCAACATAATATTATATTATTTTCTTATCACCTGACTGAAAAATATTCCAGGACGCCATACCAAGTAATAGTGTTGTTTAGTGGGGTTCTTATGGGGTTATTATTGAGTGTTTAGGATGTGTACATGGTGGCTTTTCACTCTCTTTAAATTGTCATACCCCTAATTTCAGCATTGGACTAGAAAAACACCTCCTAATATACATGAGTGAACTCTCAATAAACCAAATCTTGTCATATACCCATTGAATCATTTTATTCTAAAAGATCTTTGAATTTTATGTTTGACAAAAAGAAAAGCAATAAAGTTTGAGACAATAATGACCAAACAATAACCTGATACTTATTTAATTAGAATATGTGAAGTTGATGATGTGAGTTTGAGTTGTCTTAAGGCATATAAAAACTATTAGTGAGTTTTGCAAATTAGTATATGAATTAGTAAGACATTTAAACAATCATTATTCCTCCATGTAATACAACATGTCGATTCTTTCCCTTAGGTGCTAGTTAACCATTTACATATTAGTCATATCTTTCAAGTGATGCATTGTCTATTATCTAACTTGGATACCCAAACCTTCCTTAAAATTTATAGGTAGTTTGATCCCTTGATTCTAAAAAGACACTTTTTCCTTGTCCCTCAATCACAATTTTCTTGATAACAATCTAATAGTTTTAAATGACATAAATTATTTTTTTTTGTTTTTATTTCATGTATAATTGATGAAGGATTTTATTGGTGATAAAGGTTGGATCTGTCATTGTAAAACTAGTTTTGATATATTTTGGAGCACATTTTTCAATAGGGAGTGGATGCTTTTTTAAAATATGTATTTCAAATTAAATTTACAAATGAATTTAAGTGTCCATGTAGTAAGTGAGAGAATAAGTGTTATGCATACAAGTATACTAAAAGAACTCATATCATAATGAATGGATTCTTGAAGGACTACACAACTTAGATATGACATGGTGAGGCACCCAAGAGTCCAATAAGTACTCAACATGCTAGACTAGTTGATTGTATTGATGATATAAACATGATCCCATAAGATACAATGGGACAACATGAATATGTAGGATCTAGTCCTACAATGTCACTCCTAATGAAAATCATGATGATGATATCAAAAAATCCAAAAAATTACGGAAGATGCTAATAAATCTCTATATCTTGGATGGTCAAAGTATACTAAGTTGTCTTGCAATGTTTGTGTGTTTGTATATAAATGACAGTGAATAACTAATCCTTTTCATGATGTTGGCTAAATTTCTTTCTAAATATATACTCTACCAAAGAGTTGTATGAATGCCAACTTTGGGTTTAGGCTATTAGAGAGTTATGCACATCTAAATGATTGTGTTTGTGGTAAGTATGAAAAACTTGAAGCATGCCCTATTTGTGTATCTTCTAGGTGGAAGATAAAGATGAAAGAATAATGCACAAAGATTATAGTGGGTACCTATAAAATTGCTTCAATACTTTTCTTTGACCTCAAGATTAAAGAGACCTTTCATATCTAAACTAGCCCCCCGTTTAGTAGGACATGATGCTTCCTCTAAGAGTGGAGATGGGCATATGAGTCATCCAAGAGATTCACTATCATGGAAAGATTAACATCTAGTTTTGATTCTCACAATATAGGACTAGATCCTGCATGTGGTTGTTTTAGTCCTTTCAATTCTATGATGAATAGTAGTTGGAATACTTGGCCCGTTTATTTTAAATGCTACAACTTTCATCCATGGTTGGTAATGAAACCATTATTATTCATGTTATTTCTTCTTATAAAAGGTCCAAAATCTACTGGAATTAACATTGACACATATTTACAATCATTAACTGATGAGATGATTACATTGTGGTTTGATGATGTACCGAGATACAAATAAAGATGAAATGTTTAATATGCCAGTAGCACTATTATGGACAATAAATGATCTCATGTATATGGTATGTTGTTTGGATGGAACACCAAAGGGTACAAGGCATTCCCACATTATGTTATTGACCATGGATCTATTTGTCTTCCACATAATCATAAATGTGTCTACATGAGATATCATCATTTTCTTGATGCAAACCATCCATGTCATATAGATAAGAAAAAAATTATTTGGATGTAAGTCCATGGTAGTGCACCAAAACAACTTATGGTTTCATATATACTAAGGTTTTGGGAAAATTATTATATTACAGATCATAGTGGTGAGATTGTTGGGGTAGGAAAACAAACAAGTGCTTAGTTACCTGACAGATGGAAGAAAAAGAGTGTTTTCTTTGATCTTCCTTATTGGTGAACTTTGTTGATCAACCATAATATGGATGTAATGCATATTGAGAAGTTTGCAAGTGAACATTTCATTAGTTGGCTGTTGCACAAAAATGTCATAGTACAAAGAATATTAATGCATGTATGGATATGCAGAAGTTGAATATAATTAAACCATTACGACCAAAGAAAAGAAAACAATACAATTAATTTTTCTATTGGATTATCTTCAAAATATCAAACAAAGCGTACTTAGAGGAAAAAAATATTTTCAGAATAAAAAATCATGACAATCATACCTGGATTAGTATCTTTTACCTCTATGTTTTTGAAGAACCATTCCAAAACCTATTGCAAACATACTAATAAATTTTTTTCATTTTTTTCAAGTCTTTATGTGCAATGAAAATTAGTTACAAAAGTAGGGAAAGGTTAGAGAGGTCAATACTGATTCTTCATTGTTGCTAGAAAGGATTCCACTCAACCTTTTTTTGACATCATGGTTCATTAAACCATCCACGTAGCATATGAAGCTAAATTTGTAGGTGTGGTTGAATATAGATGGATGTACCCAATTGATAGATATCTATGCTCTATGAAATGATTTGTGTGAAAGTTATAGTAGACCAGAAGGATTCATTATAAAGAAATATCTTTTTCCAACATTATATCTGTAATATCTAAAATTCTGAATAAAACAATACTAGGGTCTTAAGATCATTTTCTCTAATAATTTAATTCATGGTCCAAACTTCAATATAAATAACCCAAGTAAACCAAAATTTTCCTTTGAATATTATAAAATAGGAGTAACATAATTTCTCTCTCCTCCCCTGCAAAAAATGATGTTAATAGATAGCTTTTAATTTTGAAGTCTATGCGAATAAACCAAAGTTTTGATATAAAGTATTTTGTCTCCCCTTAATGTAGTCTCATTATTATTAGCAAGAATATGACCCCAATTGGATAGATTTCGTCAATAAAATCAATAAAATAAACCCTAAGTGACATAAATGGTAAGATAAACCAGTTAGGGTTGGACCATAACCATTTAATGTACATAAATGATACTATATACAATATAGTAATAATTCATCTTTGGGTCATCAAAGTTGGAAAATAATTATGAAAGAATGATGTAGGCCCTAAAATACACATACGTTCCCAATTTGAGGCCAATCAGACCTTGTTTAACCACTCAATTTGAATAGGCATGGAACCATAAAGTATGAACCCTAAATGATCAATAATGTATTTAATGTGTCTCATATGCCAAACTTTCTTCATTTTCATGTGTCATGCTGAGGAAGGAGTCCAAGTCGGGTCATACTTGGACCTTGATGCAATGGTGTGTGATATGACTCCCTCCTTTGCCCGAATCCTCCTCAAAGCAGGACTCTACACTCCAAATGATCCTATCCATCTCTAATATACCATTCCTTTGAGTCTGTGTCTAAGAAAACATCTCCAACATATTTGCCTCATCTTCCAAATCTGATTCATTTCAGACTGATTAGGGTTTTCTTCTTCAAAGACTCCCAACAACAATAGGTCATTGTGCATCCCATGTCCCTATCTCTATGTGATACCTTGGTTCATATAGACCTTGTCCTATATATATGAACCTCTAAAAAGCATCAACTCACATGAAGGGACTCAAATATATTGCTACCTCACCCTCAGGTGCTCCTCACATATAATATGAAACTCTACTTGGTGCCAATCTGCCTCTGGCAGTCCGCGACAAGAACTCAAACACCTCAGAGTTGATACTGCAACCTTTGCAAAGCTTTCCTAAATAGGAATTTAGTGTTTTGCATGGTAACCTCAATTTCCCCTTTTTATTCCTTGCTCTACTATTTGTGAACCAGGCATGGTTTTGGTGCTGCAATGATGTTGCCACAATGACTACCTCGCTTGGGATCCCTTAGTCTCTAAAAAGTTGGGAATGACTTCCTATTGTGTTTTACTTTTTCAGATCCTAGAGCTTTGAACTCCGCTCCTGGCCTATAATGGTGGGAGGTGCTTCTCGAGCACCTTGCCGTGATGGGATCTAGGTCAGGGGTCACTGAGACCACACTGATCTCATGAATCTATTTTTGTAGTTGGTTCTCAATGATTTTATCGAATATTTGATTTTTATTCCTCAAATTTAAGGCTCTATGCTCTGGGTCATCTTTGATCTGAAGATGAATATACCATGTCTGGTTTTCTAATTTTAGACCTAAATCAAGATTTATGATAGTCCTGTTACAATGGACAAATTAGTCCTTGGCATACATTTTAATCCAAAAATTGTATGTTTACTTATAAAGGGAGTTTCACACTTGTGGCCGTCCGTGATTGGAGCAAATAAGCATACCCACAAGAAAATGTAGGTTTTCCTTTTGTAAAATTATGGATTTCTCTATTTTTTATTGCCACATCTTTGAAAATCCATAACAAATTAAGCCTATTCAAAATTATGTGTAAATATATTTATGAAAGGATCTTTCATGAAGAACCCGATTTAATAATTTTCAAGTCTTAGTTCGTCTACTGGTTTCCATGTATTATTAAGAAAACCTAATCTATACTTCAAAGCTTAGTTAAGTATACACATGATTAATTGAACTTATTTTAGTATCAAATATATCAATATGACCTAACATGATATTCAAAGCATAAAGTTCATATAACAATAATCCTAATAATCAATATGACTTGCTAACCTGAATGAACCCTAATTTGATATAGGGATCAATAATAAGTAATGATTTTTTGTTTTTTGGTACATGAAATTAGTTTTGGATACAAAAGGTTGATCTAGGACTCCTCCAAGCTTAGGTAGTGGGTCCATGCACCTTGAGTATTTGGTACGAGTTTTTTGACCATTTTATATTTATTTTACCAGAATAATCAAGTTAAATTATATGCATAGTAATGTACTCCAATTTTAATACTACTTGCATCAATGATACTAAATGATTCTTATGCTTTCAAATTTTATTTTCAAGAATTTATGTCATGATCATATGAAATTTTGTTAAAGTAAAGAATTGTCAAGCTAATGATTAACCATGTAATTGGTTGTATTATTTTGTCCTCATCATGTTAATGTTGATACTATGGGACTCATGTGGTCAAATGGAACATAGTGGAACTTATGTAAAATCACGAGCTAAATTGGAGCATAACTAATGACACTCAGGTGCAAATCATGAGTTCAAGTGAAACATAAAGTGATCCTTCGGGCATTGTGAGCACAGTTGGTGCATCATATTAGAGGACACTATAATCAGACACTAAGATCACTATAGGTGAATCCAAGTCTATTGATTTATTAGTTTAATATTTTCCTTATTTCCGAGTTACTATTATGTTATAACATTACTCAATGTCTCTTACTCTAACGTGGTGTTTGTTGCATGCATGGTTAGGAATGCGATATTTATAGAGCAAAAAATAAGTCAACATAACCGAGGAGCATGCACCTCAAGGATGATTTAGGAGCTTAGTTGTTATATCCTAAAGTTTGGTAAATTTGAAATTCTTAAGACTTGATTGATAAACAAGTTCCCAAATTATATTTGATAGAATAACAATGGTGACCAATGTGTTGCATGGGTGCAACCCATGGCCCAAGTGAGGCCCATTAGACTATTTTCTTTGCAAATATTTCTTTGTGGCACAAGTATAAGAAATAAAAAGGGAATTTGTGTATGAACAAATAGTAATGGTTTTATGAATTGTTGAATAATAAAAGTATGAGATAATGTGCAAGTTTCCAAAAGAAAATAAGATATGTGATGCCTTAGATAATCAATTGATTTTGTGTGTTATACTATTTTCAATAACCCATTAATAGATATTGGATAAAGAAAGATAGGAAAAACCTGTAATGACGGAATTACCAAAGGTAATGGACAATTGGTAAATAAATAAGGAAAAGTGTGGATTTTTCTAGAAAAGAGATGTTGTGGGCAACTAAGAAATTGGATTTGGTTCAATATTATACCTAATGAGAAAATACATTAATAAGGGATAGTTTGACAAGGTTGGATGGAATAACAAATCAATTGATGCCTTAAATGAATCAAATATAGCCATTTCTTAAGGGGAAAGAAAAGGGTACTAACTTTTACATTTTGGCCTCAAATCTTCCTCGCACTAAGATTTAAGTATTAAAGACTTCCACTTTGAAATGGAAGTTATTTGGATAACAGGAGAGAGATATGAATTAATGGAGTTTTTCTAAAGTGAAGTGGATTACTGGGCAATGTATCAAATGTCCCAAATTATTTTTCAGATTTATAAAACAAGAGCTCAACCTCTTCAATATTTAACATGATCTGTAGACCATTCAATTGGGGACCAAAGGCATCCATGTTATCTCCTACCCTGAGCCAGTTTGGAAAAGGATGCATGTATACACATAGTGGATCCAATATCCCATTATCTCTCACCCCTAAAACGTTTCGCTCAAAATAAGAACTGTCGGATCTAGGAGATCTTAACAAACTCAATGGGCCCTTGAAGAGCAATTTTTGTGGAGCATTTAAGTAATTCCCAAATCCCCATGTATATGAGTTCCTAGGGCTTTTCCGAAACCCCTAGACCCCTATTGCTACTACCTATATAAGGCAATAGAAAGCTAGTGCTTGAACCTAGGAACGCTCCTCCACACTCAATTTCCTTGAAATCCCTCTGGCTCCTAACCATCTTGCCTACCATCTTCCCTAAGGCCGATGAGTTCTTGCCCCTCTTCCCAGACATTGCAGAATAATTGCTCCATTCTAGAGATTCACTGAAATGTCATAATAGGGTCCTGACCATCAAAAGGAGAGGGGGCCAGGGAGCCTGACACCATCCTCTGACCCCCAAGCCTATGTTGAGCCAAGATATTCATCGGAGTCATACTCCAGGACATTGTGTGTTACAACCTCAAATTTTTTTTTTTTATAAAAGGGAAGCCTTTTATTCATCCTGTTCCCTCAAACAGGCGCATCCTTGTTTGGAGTTACATGGTGATTCAATGTAGCCTCCCCTTTGATTACCTCGAGGAGAAACTCCGGACATTTGGACCACCTAGCCCGATTTTCAGTTCTGCTCCTTCCCCATTTCGCTAAGCAATCTGCTACCTTGTTACAAGTTCTTCGACAGAAGCTGAACTCAACTGACTGGAACGCAGCTGCCAGCTTCCTAATGTGACTGCATTCCCGTTTGTAGCTAGCAGGGATTTCCACTCTACCCTTCACCATGTTGATTGCTTTGTTGCTATCTAACTCTACCTGTATGTTGCTGGCATATCCTTTGCATTCCTGAATACCAATAGCGACGGCCCGAAGTTCTGCCTTGAGGACATCAGTGATATGGCCCTTATCGTACCCTCCTCCCAACCATCGACCAGCATGGTCTCTGATGACATAGGCTGAGGCCATTGCGGTTTTCTTAACAGAGGCATCCACATTAAGCTTGATGTAACCCTTTCCCGGCAGTATCCAAGTAGCATCAGTCGTAGATGTTGTCGGATTCTTCAGTGAAGAAAAAGCTTTCCTGCAGATCATCACATCTTGCTTGATAGAATTAAACAACGCTTCAGTGCTAATACCCTCATCTCGGAATACCACCGCACATCTTCTTCCCCAAACCTTCCACACGGTAACAGCTATCCAGGTGTTCCAGATGGAATTGTCCTTCTTCTTCCTCAGGTTGGTCTGCAGCCAATGTGTAAACGAATTACCAGACATCAGTTTAGATTGGGTAGCACTCTCAACCCTCGTCCAAATTTTCCTGCTCTCCGGACAGTTGACGAAAAGGTGCATAAGTGATTCATTGCTGCATTTACATCTCGGACAAAGGGGGTCATCTGTGAAGCCTCGCCGCGCCCTTTCCTCATTTGTCATTAAGCCGCCATGTAGCCCCAGCCATAGTAACATTTTGATCTTCTCCGGTACCTGTAAACGCCATACCGTCTTCCACCGACCTGGTGTCGTCGTCGAGTGCAACTGTTGGAGATTTCTGTAAATCTTCTTTGAAGAAAAGCATCCTGTATCGTCCGGTAGATAACAAGGTTCATCTGGCCCCGCTTCAGGATCCGGTGGATGCATCGAAAGGATGAGCTCCGTTGAATTGTCAGTAAACCAATGATTAAGGAACTCCACGTCCCAGTTGCCTTGCAGGTCCACCATTGCTTCAACTTTCAAGTCATTCAGCTCCTCCGGAATAACTCTGCCTTGCTTCAGCATTGGTCTACTGCCTCCTTCCACCCATTTGTCCGTCCATACGGAAGTGTTAGCTCCTGACATAACGATCCTTCCTGTATCAGTGTTTAACTCCTCATAAATCCATATGAGCGATCTCCACAATCTCGTCGCACATGTCTTCCCGTAGTTTGTCTTGTGCCAGTATTTCTCCTTCATCACCTGCTTCCATACCATCCTCCTATTCGACATGAAATCCCAGCAGGTTTTCTGTATTGCAGCTTCATTCTGATCTCGCGCTCTCTTGATGTCGAGTCCACTTTCCCCCTTGCAGGCCGTAACTTTGTCCCAGGCCACAAGGTGAATGCCGTGTTGTTTCGTTGCCCCTTTCCAGAGAAAGGTTCGAACCACTTGATCGATTTCATCACATACCGCCAGTGGCAGGACCGTCGACTGCATCAAATACACTGGTAGCGTATTGAGCACCGACTTTACCAACGTGGCCCTTCCTGCTAATGACAACGAGTTATTCGCCCAGGATGATATGCGGCTTTCGACCTTATTGATAATATCCAGGTACAGCTCCTTCTTCGGTCTCTCATGAATGATCGGGACTCCCAGATGTTTCCCTAGGTTACTTGTTTGGCGTATGCCTATAGTTCTTGTAATTGCCCTTCTAGTCATCGTCGGTGTGTTTGTGGAGAAGAAAATAGCCGATTTCTCCTTGGCTAAAATCTGACCAGACGCCCGTTCAAAACTCGTCAAAATCTTCATCATGGTGAGGGCCTGTTGAGTTGAAGCCTCCCCAAAAAGGATTAAATCATCCGCAAAGCAGATGTGTGATACTCCTGTGCCTCCTCGTGAAGCTCTGAACGGCTTCCAGCTTCCGTCCTCCTCATGTATAGCGATCAATTGGCTTAGCCTGTCCAGACATAAGACGAAGATGTACGGTGATAGTGGATTGCCTTGGCGTACTCCCCTGGATGCTTTGAATGGACATAGGTTCTCCCCGTTCCAGTTGATAGAGATCTCCCCTGCCTTGATGATATTAAGAATGATTGTGATCATATGCGCTGGAATAGCTGTTCGACGTAATGTATCTTCAATGAATTCCCATTCCATGCGGTCATATGCCTTTGAGAGGTCGACTTTTATGGCCATGGCAGCATTCTTTCCCGATCTTGTTCGCATTGAGTGAATAAGCTCTTGGACTAAGATGATGTTGTCTGTGATCCTCCTTCCCGACACGAAGCTGCTTTGGGCGGGTGAAATCCAGTCAGGCAGAAACGGTTTAATTCTTTCCACCATGATTTAGGATAATAACTTGAGGCCGACATTATTCAGAGCAATTGGCCGCAGTTGGCTGCAACTTTCAGGGGTCTGCGTTTTGGGAATCAAGACCATCGTGGCATTTGCTAGCTTATCAGCAATCGGTTCCCCTGCAAAACAATTAAAAGTCATAAGCTTGATGGATTCACCCAGTTGATCCCAGTTTCTTTGAAGGAAACCAGCATCCACGCCGTCGGGTCCTGGAGCTTTGATGGGATTCATTTTCATCAGAACATCTTTGATCTCTTCCTTGGTTGGAGGTCGCCCCATCTGCAACGTCTCTTCGATCTGGAGCCACGGGAATGAGCCCGCAAAGGCAGCGATAGCTTCAGTTCTTCCTCGCCTCTCGGTTCTCGTGAACAGGTTGAGGAAGAAGTTCCTCACCATAGTCTTGATAGCTTCCTCATCATCTTCCCAACCGCCTTCATCCTTCTTCATTCTCGTAATTTTGTTCCTCTGTCTTTTGGCTTTCACCAGCGAATGAAAGTATTTGGTATTGGCATCACCTGCTTTCATCCAGTCGCAGCGCGCCTTTTGCCTCCATTCATCACACTCTGCACTGAGGATGTCGTTGTAAGTCATCTGCATATCGAGGATTTGTTCATTGTGCCTTTCGTTCCGCCTCTCATTGGTATCCGATTGCAATTTGTTAATCCCTTTCAGTAGAGCTAGCTTCCTTGCCGTGAGCTTTTGCCTCTCAGTCCTATCCCAGTCAATGGATCGGTTCATCATCTTTGCCACTGCCTCATGGTAGGGTGAGGTTGTGTCCCAATTCTTCTTAAGGAAGCTCGGGAAGGACTCCCTTGTGTCCCAAATTGTGCTTGTCTTTGGGTGAGGTACAAACTTCGTAGCTCTATCGTCCGTGGTGATAAGAATCGGTGAGTGATCCGAGTTAATCCTCGGAAGGACCTCCACTCTAGTCCCCGAGAAAACGTCCAGCCATGCCTGGTTAGCTACCGCCCGATCAAGCTTCTCCGACAGCCATCCCCTTCTAAAGGTCATCTTAGGACCAGAAGTCCCCAGTTCCTCCAGCCCGGCGTTCACAAGACCCATAGAAAACTCCCTGCAACTGCTGGCCGAAACAGGCTCACCTCCAACCTTTTCCTCCGCTCGCAACACTGCATTGAAGTCGCCTGCAACCAACCAAGGTGAAGGCGAAGTCTCCGCAAGGGTATGCAAGTGATCCCAGAGCAACCTTCTTCCTGCCTGCTTTGTGCTGGCGTACACAAACGTTAATCGTATCTGTTTGTTAACCCGACAGTGAATGAATTGCTTATGTCCTGCTACTATCTCCATCAATCCTATCCTATTTTTCCATAGCACCCAAATTCCTCCTGCGAAGCCTGTTGCCTCAACTCTGTAAGAACGGTCGTACCCCAGCGACGCCACAATTCTATCCGCATTTGTGCCACTGGTTCTAGTGTCCAACACAGTGAGAATGTCGATCTTGTAGATTCGGGATAGATCTCGTATTGTATTTTGGGTATCCTTCCCACAGATACCTTGTACATTCCATGTGGCTACTTTCATTAGGAAACCATTTGTGTAGGTCTCGGGATCTCCGGTCCCGGTGCATCTTCCTCCGTTACCTCCTCAATCCTTCTGTTCTTTTTCCGGGGGCCATTCCTCGATAGGTCCTTCGAGTTGATAATCTTCCTGTTTCTTAGATGAATTCCCACCGATGCCCCGAATGACCTCGATTTATTCGGACTACTCGTAGTTGTCCTTCTTGTTTCCGTTCCTCCCATCACAAACGTGAATCCTTCCGGTTGTTCAGCCTCCCCTTCCGGAATAACCACCGTATTCTCGCCTTCAATTACCACCGCCTGATGTTGTTTCCCTGATCGCTGTTGCTCCCCTTTACTCTGGTTCTTTGTGTTGTAGCTTCTGTTGACCTCCTCGACCGTTCTTTTCTTCTTGTTCATAGCTTTCCATTGTCTCCATTCAAAACCTGGTTTCGGACCAATGTTGCCTTCCATAGTACCGCTCGGTTGTTCCTCGTCTGCGTCCAGATCTACGAATCTGTTGGTTGTTGGGATGCCGCTCTTCCGTCCTTGCACTTCTTGTTCCTTCCTGGGTCTCCTGATGACAGGTTGAGCATGCAGGTGTTCCGAGAAATTACCCAGGGGTCTCACAGCTGCCTCCGCCCCATCTGGTTGCTTCCCGGCGCCTGCCTGGGTTTCTATAGCCTTCTTGCGTTCCACGCAATCCTCCATTAAATGACCGATCTTCCCACAAAACATACAAATGCTTGTTAGATTTTCGTATTCAATATTGTACCTCACCCCTTGAACTACAATTTCCGGAACCAATGGTTTGCTGGTATCCAATTTCACAGCTATTCTCGCAAATTTCCCCCTCCTTTTCTGGTCGGTGTTGGAATCTACTTTGATGTTTGTTCCTATCGTGTCGCCAACTTCCTCCAGGAACTGTTTTTGATAGAGAAATATAGGTAGTCGCGGAATTCTAATCCAAACGACCATGTTTTTAGGGTTAGCAGATGAAGGTGAAAACGAACGATCCCAAGGTTGCACACTCAGATAGGACCCCATCAACGGCCACGGTCCTCCTGTTAGAGTGGTTAGATAGTCATCTTCTCTCGTCAGTTGCACTATGAAAAAGTTGTTCTCCAGATCAATGAGTTTAAAAGCTCCCCCAGGTCTCCACATGGCCTTAATTCTGTCTTGCAGCGTGAGGAAGCCGACGTTTCTGGCGATAACCTTCACCACAACCGCGTAAGTCCATGGCTTCATCAGTGCTTCGAATCGTTCATGTTCGATCTCGAAAGTAGGTGTTCCTTGTATCATGCACGTTCTTATGTCCTGCTTTAAGAGTTTTGCGTTTGGGTCGTCGAAGCCGAGGAACGGCAGTTTTCCACTTCCGTTGCCATCGGAGACGATGTCTTTATAAGACACAATCGTTCTTGGGGCTTCTCCTTCTAATGCCGCATCACCACCCGTCCCTTTATGTAAAGTTGGGAAGTCTTCCGGTATCGGTGGGTTGCTGTTTCCTTCGTCTTTGGCTCCTTCATTATTCGCCAAAGTCTGCCTACGTTCAGCGAAGTTCAAGGATATTCCCAGCCGTCGAAGAATCTCAAACTGAGATTGCTTCTTGCTCGCACACATCGACTCCGCCAACGGGTTATCTTGTAGTCCTGAGGGCTTGTCTGCATTATTATCGGTTCCCGCCGGCTCCTGTTCGTCGTTTCCTACTTCTAGTTCAGTAGATATAGTCGTCGCTGCAGTTTCTGGGACCGCGCCCGGTTCGGCTGCCTCGAAGCCACTCGTCTCCTCCATCCCTTCCATATCATCCATCGGTAGTTCCTCTTCCCGTCGCTCTATCTCCGGTGGTCGAGTACCACCAAAGCATCCCCGTCCTCCGCGGCCGCCTCGGCCGCCGAAGCCACCGCCACGCATGAAAACCCTAGCAGAGCTTAAACCCTACTATAAAAGAATCAACCTCAATTTTGCATATGTTTTCATAATTGAAATGTAATGTTTTTATGAATATGAACTTAATTGAAAAGGTTGTATGCTTTGCTTCAAAGAAGGGATTTCTTTTCAAATATCCCTTTTGGTAGGAATTTTGTGGTTCCTATTATTATGTTAATCCAATAATGGATATAAAAAAGAAGAAAAGAAGAAAAGTCCAAATAATGGAGAAAGATACAAGATAATGAATATTAAGAAAAATATTTATGAGAAATACATGGAAATATCTAGAAAATGGCATTAATGGCCACAATTTAATAAATTTCGTTTATATGTGATTTCTAATGAAAGAAATAAGAAAAGAGGAAAAAAGAAATAAAAGATAAAGAGAAATCCTTGAGAAGAAATCTTTTAATAAAGAAATAAGTAAGATAATGAGAAATTATGGATGTGGATGCATCTAGAAGGATAATAAGCATCCTTAAAAAGGAATTTTGAAATATTAGGATTTCTTGGGGTCCAAGGAGTCCCAATGGATAAGAAGAAAGAGAAAATGCAAATAATACAAAATAAGAGGATAATGTGATACGTAACTAATGAATTTTTGGGATTATCAAAAAGAGGTACTTTCTACTATTAGGAAGTATAATTTCGTGGCCAATGGATTAAAAGTCAAATGTAAAGATGATAAGAGAGATGATTTCCAAATTCCTAATAACTAAAGAACATGGATTACTAAAGAAGTTTTAAGAGAGAGAAGACTACTTCTTAATTAAGGAATATGGGTTTCCTATTTGGAAAGGGGTTTGTTACCTTGTGGATGGGCATCCTAGGGCTTTGCTACCCTCCTCTATATAAGGGGTAGAACCCTTAGCTGAGTCTACAAAGATCCCAAGCATCCCTCTCTCTCCTTCTTCCTTGTTTTCACCCAAAAACCGTAACAAAGAGGAGCAATACCCTGGAGCAACGAGGAGACAAGGAGGGGTTGCGATGGAAGCTTGATGTGCCATGATGCCAGAGAGAAGTCTGGCCAGCATTGCCATGCCCTAAATGATGCGTCGCAGTAGCAACATGGTTGCATCATCGGCCACATGTTGTAGGCCGTTATGCTTGAAACCGTCCATCAGGGTTGCAAGCTGGGTGGTGCCCCAAGTGTGGCGGAGGGCAGTAGCTGGCGGCAAGCTTTGAGCCCTAGGGAGGAAGGGGCGGACCCGCAAAGTGCTGTAGGTCGGCGACAACTAGGGTGTTTGTGGGTTGAAGACGATCGAGCATCATTTGGCGACTCTGCCCCAACGCGTGCTGAAGGGCTGGCCGCTTAAGTAAGGGAAAAAATCTCATTGCGTTATAATCTTGGCCGGTTATGTGTTGCATGAGAAAGGCTGACGTGGCAGCCTGCCATTGGTCCAAGTAAGTAATTTTTGTAAATATCGTATCTAAATAATGGTAGCTTGGATGGATGCGTATAATATATGTATTTTGCTCAGAAAAATGTGAGGAATCCATTAAAAATAGATTTTGATCCTAATTCTACATGCAATTCAAAAAGTACGCAGAGATGCTAGCTGTAATGGTTTAATTCATGAGAAACCCTAATCAATGATGATTAATGAATTAGGAAGGGTTATGTGAATGTTTAAAGTTGATATTAACCTATTGATTACAAAAGGACACATTAGATCTAAAAGGATGATCTTTATGCGTAGTTTGATTAATTTATGGTTCTATGTACATAAATAAGCTTTAATGGGCCTTGAAACCCTAATGTTAGTAATTAAGATTCTTAAATGGCTTTAATTGTTCAAATCCATGAATAGAACTAAGATTTGATGATTCTAAGATATTTTGATTATAAAAGTTCCTAATTGTGGATAAATACCCTTAATTTGGTAATTAGGGTTTCGTAGTGGATTAATGTGATATTAGCGATAAATAGAGTTCATATGTGAATTAGACCATAATGAAATGACAGTTGTCAATTCGAAAGAAACCAAAGATGATAATTGGGCCTTATGATCTTGACATGACTTAAAAGATAAAGATGGTAGTTTTGGTGTAAAAGAGATATATTAGACTTAATTGACATTCAACTATGCTTATGATGTTGAAATTAGGGTGTGTGATCTAAAAGAGAATTAAATGTGATAAAAGCATTATGGAGGCTAAAACCCTAATGAAACCCTAAAGGTGGCCTAGAAATCCTAGGATGGCATCCAAGCCTATCTTGAGAATGTTTTGGATAAAACAATGACACTTGGATGTTATGCATTAATTTTAGGATATTGTTGATTGCTTGACTGATTGTTCTTGAATATTCTTTCTTGGACATCAATTTACTCTGGATCATGTATGTGGTTACACTTATCAATATCTCAAACTAATTTTCTGAGGATTTCCAAAGTTTTCATCGGTGGCTTGAATTAAACTGTTGGATGAATTGAATTCATGCATACTATAATGTGGATATGACTATCACCTAAGATATATGCCTACTAGCTCAGATCCTAGTCCCCTCTGTAGCTTGATCGATTGACCTAGTACATGGCTACCTATGGGGTAGGTCCATTAGGTCATTGGATGACTTAGTACATGGCTACCTATGGGGTAGGTCCATCAAGTCACCATGAGTCAGAGATTGGGCTACCTTTGGGTAGGGCCGTGCGACTCCACAACCCTAAGTAATGGATACCTATGAGGTAGGACCATGGGAGTAAGGATATACCATATGAGAGAGGTAGTATCTAAGTCCACTGTAGGGACATCATAGAGATAAGGGGATAGGTATGGATTGAGTAATATTGCTTAAAACATAACCTTGATTGTTAAATGATATTTGGTTGCTTACATTGTTATCATAGTTGCACGATTATTGTTTCCCCCACATACTGACATATTCATTTATGCTGACCTACATTTTGTTTGTCGGCATTTTAGGTTCAAATTGAAAAGGACAGACAATAAAGTGGCATACTATGAAATTAAGAAATAAAGTCCAAGGAGGATTAGTTAGAATAGATTCCAGAGGTGGATAAAAGTTAGATATCCAAGTTTTTTTGAAAAAGGTATGCAAAGTTTTATTTTTATTCCATCTTTCAGTATAGTTTTGGTAGAATTTAGTAATTATTATTGATTATTTGTCAAACCATTGATCCAGTTAATTGGGATAATGACTCTGATCTTTTGGTCTCCCTTAATTGGGGGTTACCGGGAGGTGGGGTCGTTACATCGTGAACCCTCGTGAATAGCATGCCAACCTCCTAGATACCACCGTGACCTTCAACAACCTTCAAGTCATTAGTCAATTAGGTATAGTTCTTGACCCATGTCTGCATTCATAACAGTATGAGCCACTAACAGAACCACCATCTCTGGCCACTACAACAAGCATCAAAGGGCTCATTCAATTTGTATTGTTTAGACAGAGATAAGTTTACCCCAAGCCTTGATTCTTGGCACATGTATCCTAAAGTCAACTATCTGGTTGATTCGTGAAACTCCTGGCCAAGTAGGCCATGGCAGGGGAAAAGGAAGAATCCCCTTGCGGGATTTACCATTGCACCCTAGACTGTGTGGTCGATATTGATCACTGTGAAAGGGCAGTGATGTCCTTTAACAAGATCCAGAATCTAGCCCACATGGCGTCATGTGCCGAGTGGGCTAAAACCCATTGGACAGAGCTGGCCCGCATGGCACTAAAAGGATAATGTAATATTTGCTGAGTTGGCACCTTCCTATTGGTCTATTATATCTAATTTGCAATAAAATCATGGAAAATCATCAATAACTTAGATGAAACCAAATTTTATATGAAAATTGATTAGAAAAATGAAAGAAACACAAATAAAATGGTTTCATACTATATATCCGATCCTAATTACAAAAGTACCTTGGTACATGTTTAGAGTGAGGAATACTGGATAGAAACCATAAAGTGGGATATTAAAATGTTGAAATCATTAATGGCCTTTCTTTTGTGTCATTATATGACATTTTCAAACATAATGATAAATCAAGATGATCATGATCATAATGATTATAATTAGGGTTAATAAAGTGGATAACCATACATGTGAGTAATTAGGGTTAAGAAACCAAGGCTTATAACATGCAATGTTGATAATGAGCATAAGTAAATCTAAGTGGTCATAATGAAAGGATATGTCATATATAGTAATCAAGGTCTTTACCTAATATTTAATATTTGTTGGAATTAGGGTTTGTACCCTTATTACACACCCAAACTCAAACATGATCCTAAACTCTAAATTAGGACTTGAGCAAGGTTTACTCTGAATAACGTGATGGTCACACTTTAGGATATATATACATGCAGATTAAATGTTGATTGCTTGATTTGCTTACTTGATTTGCTTACTTGATTGGATAATATGACTAAAGTATGACCACAAGATCTGCATGGTTCTACAAAAGGTACGTGGTTACACTTATGACTACATGCATTAGTTTTCTATTGTATGTTGAGGATTTCTTGAGCATTGAATAAATAAACTATTGAGTGTTCATTTAGCTTTTGTCAATTATAATGCCACTACGAATATCACATAAATTTAGATATCTGATGAATGCATATTCATCATGATTTCAGTCTCCATCGTTGGCCCATTTTTGCATAAAGACTTTCACTTTCATCTCCTAGATCTTAAAATATGTAAATTTACTTAATTTGTTGAATTATCAGGATTACTAACTAGATTTATATGAACTTCATGCAGATCATGCAGGTCACGGTGAGGTTGAACCTTCATCTAGGGCCCACCTTCACTCAACCCTAAATCCACCTTCATCAACACCCTTCATCTTCTTCACCTTCCATCAATGGTCATCACCATCACTTGCTTCACATTCCACTTCCATCTTCATGAACATCACCCTTACATCCATCTCCACCCTCTTTCGGTTTCAAACCCTACTCTATCTAAACTCTCAGACTTGGCCCTTGTAGCTTTGGCCTCTTGATCCTGCCTACACAGTTTTGTGCTTCTTTCTCCAAACAGTTTCACCTAAACGATCTTGCCCTAGTGGTCTACCCTCTCAACCATATGATCACAAATCAACACTTCCTTACAGTTTGACCATTCAGTTTTCCCTAGCGGTCTTGGCATCTTGGTTTGCCCTCCTCTCAGTTTGCTCTTACAATCTGCCCATTTGGTTTCCACCACTTGATCTGCCCTCTTGGTTTTGTCTTCCATTCTGTCTCAACCTCCCCTCCTCCTCACGGTTTTGAGAACGAGTGAAGTCCTCATGGTCTCAAGTCCATGTGGAGCCTTCATGATCTCAATACCGTGTGGAGACTTCATGGTCTCAAGACCGTGAGAGGTGCCATAGACCCATGACCGTGAGGACTACCACCTCCATCGACCAGACCATGCGACACGACTCCTCCTCTGTTGAGACCTACAACCCTAATCTTCCACTCCATCAGCAACACTGCCTCCTCATCACCTTCCCCAACTACCGTCGTGGCCTGCACCACGACCTCCAACGTCATCCTCATCACCAACAACTTCGACCACCACAACAGATCGGGATCCCTCTCCTCCACAATCCACGACGACTACAATTGTAACACCCCTGACCTGGGTTATGCTTTAACCCTAGATGTTTTGTTTAAGAAAGATAATTATATGCTTACTCTTATCCTTGTAAAAGTAATTAAGTCTCAAGAGGAACTTAGGTTTCAATTTTAGTCCTTTCTGAATAATGTTGAAAACAATGTTTTGTCTGTTTTGGACTAAAGTGCAAATTACCAAAGTTGAGGGGTTAACTTGCAAATGTTACATGATAAAATGTTCCTCAAGTATTATAGCATCATAAGAATGATAATGATGCATATGCATGACTTGTGAAAGCATGAGCACCAAGAAAGAGCTTATTAAGCAATATTTATGCATTAAAACCTAGTTTTGGTGTAATGTGCAATTTGCCCAAAACCTAGGGTTCAATATGAAAAATACCACTTCTAAAGAGTCCCTAAGGTTTCTTGGTATCAATTAGAGACAATAAAATGTGAGCGGTGTCTCATTTGAATCTCTTTGGAGGAGAGAGAATCTTGATATTAAAATAATTAAGATTTAAGCACAATTGAAACCCTGATTCAATTTAATGCAAAAATAAATATATTAATGGAAGTGCCCTTCAACCAAAAATGTGATGGTTGAATTTGTATAAGTGTGGAAGTCCTTGTGCCTTGAAATTGCACCGAAATATCTAAAGTGAGTGGAGAGTCCACTCACATTAGTTAAAGAAAAAGTAATATCCACTAATTTTTGGATATTATTATTATTATATTGATTAAGGTGCTTAATTTGTTTTATTTAATTCATGGATAAAGAATAGAATTTCGAAGGGGAGGATGATGGATTCGTATGCAAGGAAGTGAGGGGGATAAGTGGCACCAATTTTTGGAATTAAAAGATTTTTATAACATTTTCTCTCTATTGAAATTCCCTTACATATACCCCATTTTCCACCCACATGAAAGACTCTTTTTCGACCCTTCTTTCTTTACTTGCTTTGTATGAACACAAGGGAGCTTAGGAGAAATAGGAGGATGTTCCGCAACCTGTAGGTGAGCTCCTTAATCATCTTCAACCTTGATTTTATGGTGGAAATCAAAATTCAATGCTTATTTTCTTCTTTTCTCCATTCAATCTTCAACCTTAGCCATTCTTTTCACTCAAAGACTTGAGGACGGACATTGGGAAGTTTAGGAAGATTCAATCACCATTGAAGACATGAAGCTTGAAGCTTGGATTTGACTTTGAAGGTGGGTTATATAACCTGAACCCTTAAATATCATTATTGATTTCATTTCTTCATCATATGTTGATTCCTTTTTCATTCCTGAATTTCCTTTGGATTAATTGATGAAATCACCACAAAGATCACCAAAAATTTTGAAGGTTTGTAGCTTGAAGATGATGATGTCATCTTAACACACACCTCAAGAAAAATCATGTGCAAACATTTTCAACTTGATGACCAAACTGAAAAACCACTAGAGGGGTGGGGTGAATAGGGTTTTAAAATTAATTTAACAATTATTTAACTCAAACAATCAACCACAAGAATATTGGACAAGGGGACAAGGATTTAGAGTGGTTCCAACCTTAGAAAATACTAAGGAAGTCAGTCCACTACCCGATTGCTTACCCAACCGGGATTTTGAAAGAATTAAATTTTATTACCTCGCAAGGACTTTACATAAAATTACAATTCTTTCACCAAACCCTTCGAACAACCTTCACCTAGAAGTAATTGCACCAACCTCGAAGCAGCCTTCTTGAAGTAACTTCAAGCTCCCCCTTGAAGTAGCCTTCCTCTTTAAGTAGCTTCCCATTGCAATATCCTTCTTGAAGTAGTTCGAAGTCCACCTTCTCAACCGAGAAGAACCTTCTCCAATCCACAACCTCCAACCCTAGGAGTACCAAGGAGAATACAAAGGATAAAAGGAACAAGAAGGAAAATGGAAATTACACTTAACCTTTGAAGCACAAGGCTTGATTTGCCTATATCAAGCATATAGATCTCCTAACCAATGTATATGGAAGTGTGATTGCTGTGGATAGGAGTTACTAGCCTATAGGACACGAAATTAGAGCAAGGAGAAGAATAGCCAATGCAAGTGTTGCTCAATTTCTCAAAATAGATTCACAATTTACAAGTGTAAGCTCAAGTGTATCACAAGTGAAGATTAGTGAGTTTAGGTGTCCTAAGGCATGTCCTATTTATAAGAATGACCTACAAGTGCTTAAGGACGTTCTAGACACTTTCTAGGGGGTTCTAAGTGCTTAACTAGCCGTTAGGTACACTTTAGTTGCTTTAGCAACGACTAGTTAATTTATTCTGCAGTTGCTATCAGAGTCCATCTCGGTCGAGGAATTGTCGACCGAGACACCTACTCGGTCAAGGTTTTGTCAATCGACAGGCTCTCTGGATCAAGTGTTTGCAATGTTCATATCCAACTGCCAACTACCTTGTCAGCTGTGTCTAACGGCTACTTGGGTCTTTCTCGGTCGAGGAGTTTGTCAACCGAGAGTGTCTCGGTCGAGGATTTTGTCGACCGAGATTGACCCTGTTTCAATGTTTCAATTTAAAGTACTAAGTGTGTATGTGAGTGTGCATATGTGACACTATTGAAGGGGATGACCTATCTAAGTGTAGTGATTGGCTAGGGAGGATCTAACGCTTGATTTACATGATGTCTAAGTACTTGTACATTATATATTTATACAAGTTTTACAATTGATTACAATCATGAAATAACAACAATTCAAGCATATAGATTTCCCAAATCTTTGTCATCCACCTTATTCCTGCAACACTCAAGTAGCACGTTAGATTGATAAGAATGAAATGTTTGTCATCATCGAAACAAAGGGATTATACCAATGTCAATTTAGCCAACAATCTCCCCCTTTTTGAAGATGACAAACATTTCCTAAATATAAAATGAGGAAATATAAAACATATGAGTTTCATACCTGAAGTTTACCTTTTGTAGCCATTCTCTTGTTTGCAAGTGTGTGCTGGCCCGAAATTTATGAAACTCATTTTACTTTATGTTTTTGATTTTATATTATTTCTCCCCCTTTGTCATTTCAAAAAGACATCCAAGAAAATCATTTTGTATGAATTTTATGTCTCCCCCTTAATTTTATGCTATGCTCCCCATAAAAGAGATATTCAATTAAAATCAAGGAATTTATATAAATGTAAGCCATTTATTGTCAAATTTAGCCATAATGTATTTCTCAATCATGTGCAAAGGATGTTAAGCCTTGAAATGATATGAGTTCCTTTTAAGTTCATGGCATTTGTGTATTGATTTCTCACCCATTTTACAAGGGATGTTAAGCCCTAAAATGACATGAGAATCCTTAAGCTTATAGTAGAATACATGTATGTATCTCTAACCAAATACATGGGATGTTAAGCCCAAATTTGTTTAGAGAAGTCCATTAAAAATATATTCATGAAATTTGTAGATTTCTTTATTTTCATAACCAAGATTAAAAATACTAAGGTCATAACAAGCTTCAAATGATGTTTTACAAAGTTTTGTAAGCTCCTTAATCTTATAATCAAGATCGTTTGTGTGAGCTCCCCCTTAATCTTATAGTCAATATATTTTAAGAAATCTAAGGTCACAATCATGTTTTCAATATGATGAATATCTTTTGAATCAATATACTAAGATTAAGTGCAGTAGAATGATGTTCAAATAAGCATTTTGTCAAAGCTTATTTTAGGTCGACCTTGACTTCGACTATGGCGCCCCTTGGTCAATTTTAATTTCAACCAAGAGGCAATTTCTGCAGATTTTCAAATTTAAAGATGCATTTGTGTCATGAAAATTTTACAGTTTATGCAAAATAGAATCTTCATATAAGCTAAATGATAATGATCAAGAATAGTATCCATTCATGGTTTGTATATAGGGATGAAAGATTCTGTTAAACAAACCAACGAAACATAATAAGCATGGCACAATTATTTTGATAGAACAGTAGAAGCATATGATGATAATCTCATGAAATACAATGATTATGATCATTTAACTAAATATCAAAACACATGGTTCCTATATGGATAGACCAAGAAATACTTTAGGAAAAACCATGTGAATAATGATAAAATAGTAATTTCTTTTGATTAAACTAATCATGATTTTCAGTTTTAAACCATTTAGAGGATAAACCAAAATAATCTTCATTTAGGTTCATAAGTTTTCAATTTTAAGATAAGCTATATAACTGAGCATACCTAATAAACTTTTTCAATCAATGAATAAGGTTTGTTCAAGATCAGTCTTCATATGGCACTTTTGCAATATGTTTAAGGATTTTCATATTCATAATATTTATCTTAAATCATGATGCAAAAGATTAATATATTTTGTTTCAAGGATGGTTTTCAACATTTATTCTTGTTTTGCATGTAAAATCAGTCATTAATAACAAATTGATAGCAAATAGAGTATTTGAAAACAAGTTCAGCAGATTTATTTCAGACTTGACAACAGAAACCTGTTCGGTCGACCATTTCTCGACCGACAGTTCTTCTCGGTCGACAGTTTCTCGATCGAGAACGGTTCTGTATTGTTTCAGAACTGTTTTCAGTAATTACTTTCAAGTAAAAACAAAATTATGAAAGTTAAAACTCAATTGTGTTGAGATATTGACATTTGTATATCAAGAATCAGTTTAGGTCAAATCTCAACTAGTCAAATTCAAGCTTCTAACTTTTAGGAACCCAAGCTAGATCATCATTCCTTTTCTTATATGGGCATGAAAAAAAGTAATGTCCAAGACGCAAACAATAATGACAACAAATAGAGTCGATCTCATTTCTCTTTCTAGGAGTTGAGTTGTTCTTTGGCACATACATGGATTGATTCTTTAGCACTTGTGTCCAACTAGGTTTTTGATAAGATTTTCCCTATGTCTTATAACCTAGTCCTCTCCTTCCAATTTGACGATAAGAATCATTCAAGATATTATCAAGAATGTTATTGTTACTCAAGCTACTCAATTTTTGTTGTAACTTCATAATCTCATCTATTTTCTTCTTGATATCTAATTTTGCTTGATCTAGATTAGATAACAAAGAATTTCTTTCTTTCACAATAATATCATAATCTAGATGTGTACACAAAACAAGTTGTTTTTGAAGATCATTTACTTGTGTTTGCAAATTTAACTTTTCTAAGGAAAGAAGATTGCAATTTGCTTCTACAGATTTTAACTTAATATCATAATCTTCAATTGCCTTTTTGAGATCTTCATTTTCAGATGCAAGAGAAAGAAGTTTAACATTTAAATCATCATTTACTTTATTTGATTTCTTAAGTTTCTTCTTGTACTCAATATATTTCTGATGAGTATCTTGAAGACTAGCAATTAGATCTTCTTTTGGTAGATCAAAAAGACTTACCTCTTCTTCTTCTTCTTCATTTGTTGTAGCAATGAGGCATTCTACTTCTTCTTTTCCATCATCACTATCATCACTTGAATCATCCCATGCAGCTTTATATGCTCTTTCTTTCTTTTTGTGAGATGATTTCTTTCCATTCTTGAGTTTTGGACAATCTCCTTTCAAGTGTCCCTTCTTGCCACATTCAAAGCACCTGGAAGAAGAACCACTAGAAGTTTTATTAGTTTTAAAACTTTTATATTGCTTACCATTTACAATGAGAGTTTCTTCTTCACTATCATCTTCACTTGTGTCATGATTGTCCTTGGTTGATGCTTTGAATGCAATCTCCTTCTTTTTCTCTTGTTGAAGTTCACGTTCTCTTCTTTCTTCCTCTTCTAAAGTTGCCTCATGAGCTTCTAGGTTGCCAATGAGTTGTTCCATCTTTAGTCGAGTGAGGTCATTTGCTTCTTCAATGGCCGTCACCTTGGGCTTGTATTTGGGAGGAAGTGATCTAAGGATCTTTGACACCTGATCTTCCTCAAGAACAACTTTACCTAAAGCATTCAAACCATTTACAACAGAAGATAATTTTGCATACATTTCACCAATATATTCATTCGGATCCATACGGAAATGTTCAAACTTTTGTTTAAGCATACTAATTTTAGAATTCTTAACTTGAACGGTCCCTTCATAAGTTATGGAAAGTCTATGCCAAATTTCATAGGCTGTTTCATAGTTTGATATCCTATTAAATTCTCCTACTGAAATTGAAAAATAGAGAATACTTACAGCCTTTGCATTCATTTGGGCCGATTTTACTGTATTGCTGTCCCAAGCTGCATAATCCATTTGAGGAAGCTCATAGGGGGTTGACACCATCCTCCATAGATCCCAGCTGATCCCTTGAAAGTAGAATTGCATCCTTCTCTTCTAGTAGGTGTAGTTTGTTCCATCAAACATAGGAGGCCTAGTCACAAGTGTACCTTCAAGGTTGAGGTTGTTGAGCAACCCATCACCCATTCTTCAAGACTTGGTTAGAGTTCCTTGAAGCCTACTCTGATACCAATTGAAAAACCACTAGAGGGGGGTGAATAGGGTTTTAAAATTAATTTAACAATTATTTAACTCAAACAATCAACGACAAGAATATTGGACAAGGGGACAAGGATTTAGAGTGGTTCCAACCTTAGCAAATACTAAGGAAGTCAGTCCACTACCCGGTTGCTTACCCAAACGAGATTTTGAAAGAATTAAATTTTATTACCTCACAAGGACTTTACATAAAATTACAATTCTTTCACCAAACCCTTCGAACAACCTTCACCTAGAAGTAATTGCACCAACCTTGAAGCAGCCTTCTTGAAGTAACTTCAAGCTCCCCCTTGAAGTAGCCTTCCTCTTGAAGTAGCTTCCCATTGCAATAGCCTTCTTGAAGTAGTTTGAAGTCCACCTTCTCCACCGAGAAGAACCTTCTCCAATCCGCAACCTCCAACCCTAGTAGTACCAAGGAGAATACAAAGGATAAAAGGAATAAGAAGGAAAATGGAAATTACACTTAACCTTTGAAGCACAAGGCTTGATTTGCCTATATCAAGCGTATAGATATCCTAAACAATGTATATGGAAGTGTGATTGCTGTGGATAGGAGATACTAGCCTATAGGACATGAAATTAGAGCAAGGAGAAGAATAGCCAATGCAAGTGTTGCTCAATTTCTCAAAACAGATTCACAATTTGCAAGTGTAAGCTCAAGTGTATCACAAGTGAAGATTAATGAGTTTAGGTGTCCTAAGGCATGTCCTATTTATAGGAATGACCTACAAGTGCTTAAGGACGTTCTAGACACTTTCTAGGGGGTTCTAAGTGCTTAACTAGCCGTTAGGTACACTTTAGTTGCTTTAGCAACGACTAGTTAATTTATTCTGCAGTTGCTATTAGAGTCCATCTCGGTCGAGGAATTGTCGACCGAGACACCTACTCGGTCGAGGTTTTGTCGACCGACAGGCTCTCTGGATCAAGTGTTTGCAACGTTCATCTCCAACTACCAACTACCTTGTCATATGTGTCTAACGGCTACTTGGGTCTTTCTCGGTCGAGGAGTTTGTCGACCGAGAGTGTCTTGGTCGAGGATTTTGTCGACCGAGATTGACCCTGTTTCAATGTTTCAATTTAAAGTACTAAGTGTGTATGTGAGTGTACATATGTGACACTATTGAAGGGGATGACCTATCTAAGTGTAGTGATTGGCTAGGGAGGATCTAACACTTGATTTACATGATGTCTAAGTACTTGTACATTATATATTTTTACAAGTTTTACAATTGATTACAATCATGAAATAACAACAATTCAAGCATATATATTTCCCAAATCTTTGTCATCCACCTTATTCCTGCAACACTCAAGTAGCACGTTAGATTGACAAGAATGAAATGTTTGTCATCATTGAAACAAAGGGATTATACCAATGTCAATTTAGCCAACACAAACGGTCTCAAGACGTTTGGTGATCAAACGGTCTCAAGACCGTTTGAGGGCAAACAGTCTCAAGACCGTTTGAAGTAAAATGGTCTCAAGACCATTTGAGGTCAAAAGGAGTCATGGATGGATGGAGATCCAAGGGTTACAAGTTGATCTATTTTTTAATGGCCTTAATGTTGGATGGTTCAATGAGTGGAAACCCTAAATTGATTGATTAAGAAACCCTAATTGATCCATTTGGTTTCAAGGAGGTTTTGACCAAATGGTCTTGATACCATTTGTTTCCCAACGGTCTTGAGACCGTTTGGGATCAAATGATCTTCAGACTGTTTGGAGGGAAAATGGTCTCAAGACCGTTTGATGTTCAATCAGTTTCACATATACCCCATTTTCCACCCACATGAAAGACTCTTTTTCGACCCTTCTTTCTTTCCTTGCTTTGTCTGAACACAAGGGAGCTTAGGAGAAATAGGAGGATGTGCCCCAACCTGTAGGTGATCTCCTTAATCATCTTCAACCTTGATTTTATGGTGGAAATCAAAATTCAATGCTTATTTTCTTCTTTTCTCCGTTCAATCTACAACCTTAGCCATTCCTTTCACTCAAAGACTTGAGGACGGACATTGGGAAGTTTAGGAAGATTCAATCACCATGCTAACCCTAAATGTGTGTACATGAATGAAGGGTTGACCTAATCTAATCAAGTTTGAAGTAATCAACATCCTAGAGAGGATGAGAGGGAGAGGAATTCATACATGTATAATAATCATGTAGTGGTTAAACCTCAACACTCTCAATATGAATAAAATATGTAATTAGTGTATGATCCTTGATAAAGAGATTATGAAACCCTAATCGAGAAGGTTGATGAGCCCGAACCCTAATTTAGGTCAATGTTAGATGAAACCCTAATCTAGGGTAATGGTGTAACCCTAATCTAGGGTGATGATATGAGAAATCCCAATTCAGGTTAATATAATGAAAAACCCTAATTCAAGAGGATGCTTCATGAAACCCTAATTTCGGGTAAAGTTACATGAAACCCTAATTTGGGGAAAAGTTATAAGGAACCTAAATTCAAGACAATGATGTGTGAAACCCTAATCATGGGCGATGACATGTGAAACCCTAATCTAGGGTAATGCAATGTGAAACCCTAATGCAGTGATGTGATGTGAAATCCTAATCAAGGGTGATGATATGTGAAACCCTATTGCAATAATGTGATGTGAAACCCTAATCTAGGGTGATGTTATGTGAAACCCTAATGCAATAATGTGATGTGAAACCCTAATTTAGGGTGATGTTATGTGTAACCCTAATGCAATAATGTGATGTGAAACCCTAATCTAGGGTAATGTTATGTGTAACCCTAATGCAATAATGTGATGTAAAACCCTAATCTAGGGTAATGTTATGTGTAACCCTAATGCAATGATGTGATGTGAAACTTAAACCCAGGGTGATGCTATGTAATGCTATATGAAACCTTAATATGAAATCCTAACCCTAGTATAGGGTGAAGGTATGTGAAGTCCTAATTTTGGGTTATAGTGAATGAAACCCTAATCATGGGCAATATGATGATAAACCATAACCCTAATTATGGGTAATGGGATGAGTATCCCCAATTGACATGAATTTGGGAAACCCTAACCCTAATGAGGGAATAGTGATGCTACCATTACATTGCATAGTACTGATATGTAGTTGATATAACTGTTATCATGTGTACTAATATGCAGGTATCATGAGATGTTGGACATAGCCAGGTATGAGCTATGATGTTTTATTATTGAAAATTGTTTTTATGGGCCTTGTGAGCCATAATATGCCTTGTTGCCTAATAAGAGGTAACAAGAGATTAATGGGCTTTGAGAGCCATGGGAGATGCCTGTATTGCAAGTATCATGTTTACCTTGGTCAGATGACCTGAAGGTATTAGTTACCTGATAAGTGGTAACAAGTGTTCTTTGATGAATTGAGGGTTTGAATACCCATATTCCATAATCATGATGATGAGATGTTAAGGGATGAGAATGCCCATGATGTGACAAGGGATTGAGTTCCCAATGATTTATAAAGCTTCAAAAAGTACTTGTTAGAAGCATTAAACATTCTTTGTAGCATTTGTTATAATAAATTATATTTGAAAACCTAACTGATGCTAAAAGAATATGGTAATGTACTTAATTAATCAAGTGAAATCTTATCATGTAGAGCCCTGACCATAGATCCATCATCGTCAGTAGTTGGTGATGGTGAAACAGGTTTTCCTACGAGATCTCCTGGAGGGCATACTGTTGAGTATGTAGGGGTTATGGGCGCAAATATCCTTACGCCCTAATGGAGGAATTGATGTAAGATAAACATTAAATCTCTCAATCCTTTATTATATATGTCGGGATGGATGTATCACTAATCTCCCAAAGGCGGGATGGATGTATCACGAATCTCCCGATAATATTTAATGCCAGATCGATGTGAGATAAATATGATATCTCTCGATTGCGAAGAGAGTACAGCCGCCGCTGGAACTCTATAGTGAAGTTGCCAGTATACCCTGGAAAGCTATTTAGTAGAGACACAAGATGTCCTGCATGGGATCTCATACTGACCGAGATAAGAATGAGGTTATGGAAATCTCGTTCTTCCATTGACCTAGGTATGGTACCGATTTCGATTTTGAAATGGTTAGTTGGAGTATGAGCGGTTTACCTCATCTCCTCAGGGCTTAAGTATGATTGTAAAATGTAATCACCCATGTAGCGTATTTTCTTATGGTTGAAATACGAGAATCAATGGTTGATGTTACCCTACTTATCATATCCTAGATGGATAAATGTTATATATGTTCTTCAATTCCTTATTGGATAAGTAACATGCTACTTTATCAAGTTATAGCTGAAATGCTTAGAATAAAAATATTGCTCTAATCTGTCTAGATATTGATTTATCCGCTGTTGAATAAATATGATTCTTCTACTCAACATTATTATATTAAAATGCAATAATAATGTTTTTGGCGGAGAGTTATATCTCTCGCTGGGACAATTTTCAATTGTCTCACCCCGTGGGATCCAACTTTTTAGATAGACACAGAAGAAGAGACATAAACCCTACTACAGGGGAAGAGCAGTAGCAGCAGCAACTGGGACAGTAGTGATATTCCAGGTGGAGGAACTGGCTGTCATATTTTGTATAGAGAGTCCTATGTGTCGTCTCTGTACTCTCAGGTCCTCAGAGTTAGTAGTCAGTACTTTTAATGAATCGATCTGAGATTTTGGCTTGATGCCTCAAGGTTTTTATGCTGTCTGTGTATAGTTTTAACAAGGCAGTTGATGCTTGTAATCCTCGAGAAGAGACGGTACAAGATATGTACTTATGAACCAGGATGTAAATGAAATACATTGGTTCTTGATAAAAGAGTTTTCCTGTGTTTGGATCTCTTTCTAAATGGTTTTAATTTTTAGTGATTTTCAGTAATCCACTATTTATGTTTAATTCCACAATTATTTACATTGTGACAGTCTGATTTGGTGTCAGGTCATCTTAGTTCAATTGGTATCAGAGCTCTAGGTTCGCTGAGTCTACAGAGACATAGGATTAAGGTTATTGAGTCTATTCTAGTGTCTTCCAGTTTATCTGATAGTGTCTTCTGCTCATATAGGAGAAGAAAAACTTAGAGATGTCTGGATCACATGAAGTACATGCTGTTGAGAGCAGCATTGCTGCACTAGGAAGAGGTGCAAGGGATTAGGATAGGGAGGAACCAGTACCTAGACATCCCTAGCCTAACCAGGCTGCACTAGAAAACCCAGCTTTCCATGATCTATTTGGGTAGGTCATGGCAACCATAATGCATATGGCGGATAGGATGCCACCACCTGCATCAAGGGAACTAGCTCACCATGAAGGATAGGGAGCTGATAAGAATTTCAAATGACTTCGCCGGGTTGGAGCCACAGATTATGTTGGTACAGCTGGCCCAACAGATGCTGACTTGTGGTTGACTGAGTAGGAGAAGGCCTTTAGAATCCTCAATATCCCTGAAGCAAAGAAGGTGAGGCATGCAGTGTACCTTCTAAAAGGGAGTGCTGGTCACTGGTGGACCATAGAAGAGGGCAAAAGGCTAGGTGTTGAAATTGGATGGGGAAAATTCCGATGAGAATTCGTCAATAAATACTTTCCCAAGATGTATCTAGATGAGAAGATCTCTCAGTTTGAGAGGTTAAGGCAAGGATCAATGAACATTAGCGAGTATGAAGCTAAGTTCATGGAGCTTTTGTAGTTCTGTCCGCATATGGCAGCTGCTGATGAAGAAAGGAGTTGACATTTTGAGAAGGGGCTAAACACTGATTTGACCACTCCTGTGTCTGCCTTAGAGAATAGGGAGAGGTTTGCCACCTTTGTGGAGTCTGTGATATGAATAGAAAGGCCGGTGATTGAGAAGCATCCGACTAAGAGTAAGAAAGTGTATACTCAGTTTCAAGGACAAAGGTCCAAAGTTTCAAGAAACCAAGATTTTCTGCACCAATATCACCACCAAGATTCAATATCCAGACGTAATGGATGTCGAGTAGGGGTAGAGGCCGTAGTTTACTGCCAGAAGGAGCCCAAACTCAGCATCAGTAGAAGTAATAGGACCACCCAGGCCACAGAGGGAGAACATAGGTTGTTTTATATGTGGGAAGATGGGGCATTTGATGAAAGATTGTCGAGCTAGAGATGTAAGTGTGACTCAACCCCCGAGGCAGAGTCAACAAGGCTCTCAGAAGAAGTAGTTTTTGAGTGTCTCTAGAGGACGTGGACAAGTGTCCCAAGCTAGTTCGTTAGCATCCAACGACTGAACACATGGTCAACAGTAAGCAACAACGAGATTCTATGCGATGAATCAACCTGAAGCAGTAGTCAACCCTCGAGTTGTGACAGGTCAAATGGAACTATTTCATTCCGATATGTCTTCATCCTGCTTCGTATCTATTTTGATTGATCTGGGTGCTACTCATTCTTTTATCACTCGAGAAGTGATCCTCGACTATAATATGACTGTTAGTCATAGAGCAGATAGTCTGTTGTTAGAAACCCCTTTGCTGGGATCTGCAGTGCTGTGGGAGGTGTGTACTCCCTACATTCTTTCCTTTTCTGAACATCTCATTCAGGTGGATCTTATACCACTTGAGATGCAGAGTTTCGATATAATTCTTGGGATGGACACCCTAGAAAAGTATAAGGTTGTCTTGGATTGTGATTCCAATCAAGCTGTGTTCGCAGATGACGGTGACACATGGATCTTTCAGGGAGATAGAAAGATACTTCCAACCTGTCTAGTATCGGCTATGGTAGTGGAGAAGCTGATGAGACAAGGATGCTTTGCATTCTTGGCACATGTGGTAGACACCACAATGGAGAGCCCTAATCATTCTGAAGTTTCGATAGTTAGGGAGTTTGAAGATGTGTTTCCTGAGGAACTTGTAGGTTTTCCTCTGCCCTGAGAGATTGATTTCGAGATTAATCTAATTTCAGGCACACAAACAATAGCACAAACACCATATAGAATGGCACCTGCTGAGATGGTAGAGCTCAAGAAATAGCTACAAGAGTTGCTTGAGAAAGGTTTTATCTGACCAAGTACTTCACCATGGGGTGCTCCAGTTCTCTTTGTTAAGAAGAAGGATGGATCGATGCGGGTATGCTTTGATTACAGATAGTTGAATAAAGTAACCATAAAGAACAAGTATCCTCTGCCAAGGATCGATGACCTATTTAATCAGTTGTGTGGTGCAACTATCTTCTCTAAGATAGATCTGAGGTCGGGATATCATCAGTAGCGTATTAAGGAGAGTGACATACCGAAGTCTGCCTTTAGGACAAGGTATGGTCACTATGAGTTCATAGTTATGTCGTTTGGACTAACTGATGCACCAACTGCATTCATGGAACTCATGAATAGAATCTTTCAACCTTTTCTTGATCAGTTCATAGTAGTCTTTATAGATGACATCTTGATATACAATAGAGATGCTCAACAACATGAGCAACACCAACGTCAGGCTTTAACTTTGCTAAGAGAGCATAAGTTGTATGCTAAGTTTAGCAAATGTGAGTTCTGGTTACCAGAAGTTTCTTTTCTAGGACATGTAATATTTGCCTCAGGTATCCGTGTTGATCCTAAGAAGGTAGAATCTATCCTGCAATGGGAACAACCAAAGACACCGACGGAGATACATAGTTTCCTAGGACTGGCAGGCTATTATAGGAGGTTCATTAAGAACTTCAGTTCTATAGATTTACCCCTAACCAAGTTGACCAGGAAGGAGGTTCCTTTTGTCTGGAATGACAAATGTCAACATTCTTTCCAGCTATTGAAAGAAAGGTTAACAAGTGCATCTGTGCTGGTGTTACCTCAGCAAGGGAAGGGGTACATAGTTTTCTACGATGCATCTAAGAATGGTCTAGGATGTGTGTTGATGCAGGATAATTAAGTGATTTCTTATGCCTCTCAACAACTTCAGAAACATGAGGAGAATTATACGACACATGATCTAGAGCTAGTTGCTGTGGTCCATGGTTTGAAGATCTGGAGACATTATCTCTATGGAGAAACATTCCCGATTTTCACAGACCATAAGAATCTAAAATATATCTTCTCACAACATGAGTTGAACATGAGACAACGCCGTTGGATGGAGTTAATCAAGGACTACGATTGTACAATTGATTATCATCCAGGGAAGGCTAATGCAGTGGCTGATGCACTAAGTAGGAAATCATCATCACCAGCCTTAGATAAAGAACAGTTGAACTCCTTAGTGTGCTTTAAGAGAGATATGCTTATCTCCTTGAGGTAAAACAATATACAGCTTAAGGTATCATTGTTAGCCGGGCTGTTAGCTGAGATGCAAGTGAAACCTACTCTGAGACAACAGATTAAAGAAGTAGAACAAGTTGATACTGTGGTTCAGCAGATCATGTCAGAGTATGGTAGTGAAAAATGGGATGGATTTCATGAGTCAGAGGATTAGGTAGTTTGTTACCATGGTAGGATGGTAGTACCTGATGCCAATGACTTAAGGAAGTTAGTCTTGGAGGAAGCTCATTCTTTGATGTATGCAATGCATCCAGGGAGCACCAAAATGTATCGTAACTTGAAGCATATGTATTGGTGGCCATGATTGAAGAAGGATGTAGCTGAGTTTGTTATGCGGTGTCCGGTGTGTCTGTAGGTTAAAGCTGAACATTAAAAGCCCACAGGAACAATGCAATCTTTGCCGATACCGCAGTGGAAATGGGATCATGTGACCATGGACTTTGTGGTTGGTTTGTGTAGAACAACCAAAGGTCATGATTCCATATGGGTGATAGTTGATAGGTTGACTAAGACAACACATTTCCTTCCTGTCAAAACAACCTACACTACTGAAAAGCTTGCATAGATATATAGATGAGATAGTGTGGTTGCACGGGGTTCCAGCTACTATTGTTTCTAATAGAGGTCCCAGTTCACGAGTCATTTTTGGGAATGACTACATAAAGCTTTGGGTACACAGTTAAGATTTAGTACCACCTTTCACCCACAGACATATGGACAATCTGAGAGGACCATACAAACCTTGGAGTATTTGCTTAGGGTATGTGTCCTTCAGTTTGTAGGAAGTTGGGATCTACACCTGAGCTTGATATAATTTGCTTACAATAATAGCTATCAACATAGTATTGATATGGAACCATATGAAGCATTATATGGTAGACGTTGTAGATCTCCTTTATGTTGGTATGAAATAGGAGAATATCAACTTTTGGGTCCTGAGTTAGTGCATCAGACAACTGAGAAGATTAAAGTAATACAACAAAAATTAAAGACTGCACAGGATAGACAGAAGTCGTACGCCGACAAATGGCAAAGACCTTTAGAATTCCAATGGGAGACAGAGTATATCTCAAGGTCTCACCTTGGAAAGGTGTCATTAGATTTGGAAAGAAGGGGAAGTTAGCTCCTAGATTTATGGGGCCTTATCCAATCATTGAACGGATTGGAAAGGTAGCCTATAAGATGGAGTTGCCACCTGAGCTACATAAGTTGCATCTAGTGTTCCATATCTCCATGCTGAGAAAGTGTCATCCTGACACAAAGTTAGTTTTGCAACCTGTGGAGGTAGAATTAAATGATGATATATCATATGTTGAAGGACCAGTGATAATCGTTGATAAAAGAATTAAAAAGCTGAAAAAGAAAGACATATGTATTGTGAAAGTTCTTTGGAATCACCGTGGCATTGAAGAAGCTACGTGGGAGCTAGAGGAAGAGATGAGGAGGAAGTACCCTTCTCTTTTCTCTTGATGATTTCGGGGATGAAATCCCTGTTAGGGGTGGATAATTTGTAACATCCCTGACCTGGGTTATGCTTTAACCCTAGATGTTTTGTTTAAGAAAGATAATTATATGGTTTCTCTTATCCTTTGAAAAGTAATTAAGGCTCAAGAGGAACTTAGGTTTCAATTTTAGTCCTTTCTGAATAATGTTGAAAACAATGTTTTGCCCATTTTGGACTAAAGTGCAAATTACCCAAGTTGAGGGGTTAACTTGCAAATGTTACATGATAAAATGTTCCTCAAGTATTATAGCATCATAAGAATGAGAATGATGCAGAGGTATGGCTTGTGAAAGCCTGAGCACCAAGAAAGAGCTTATTAAGCAATGTTTGTGCATTAAAACCTAGTTTTGGTGTAATGTGCAATTTACCCAAAACATTGGGTTCAATATGAAAAATACCACTTCTAAAGAGTCCCTAAGGTTTCTTGGTATCAATTAGAGACAAGAAAATAAGAGGGGCATCTCATTTGAATCCCTTTGGAGGAGAGAGAATCTTGATGTTAAAATAATTAAGATTTAAGCACAATTGAAACCCTGATTCAATTTAATGCAAAAATAAATATATTAATGGAAGTGCCCTTCAACCAAAAATGTGATGGTTGAATTTGTATAAGTGTGGACGTCCTTGTGCCTTGCAATTGCACCGAAATATCTAAAGTGAGTGGAGAGTCCACTCACATTAGTTAAAGAAAAAGTAATATCCACTAATTTTTGGATATTATTATTATATTGATTAAGGTGCTTAATTTGTTTTGTTTAATTCATGTATAAAGAAGAGGATTTATAAGGGTAGGATGATGGCTTAGTATGCAAGGAAGTGAGGGGGATAAGTGGCACAAATTTTGGGAATTAAAAGTTTTTTATAACATTTTATCTCTCTTGAAATTCCCTTACATATACCCCATTTTCCACCCACACGAAAGACTCTTTTTCGACCCTTCTTTCTTTCCTTACTTCGGATGAACACAAGGGAGATTAGGAGCAACAGGAGGACGTGCCACAACCTGTATGTGAGCTCCTTAATCATCTTCAACCTTGATTTTATGGTGGAAATCGAAATTCAATGCTTATTTTCTTCTTTTCTCCATTCAATCTTCAACCTTAGCCATTCTTTTCACTCAAAGACTTGAGGACAGACATTGGGAAGTTGAGGAAGCTTCACTAACCATTGAATACGTGAATCTTGAAGCTTGGATTCAACTTTAAAGGTGGGTTATATAAATTTAACCCTTAAATATCATTATTGATTTCATTTCTTCATCATATATTGATTCCTTTTTCATTCCCGAATTTCCTTTGGATTAATTGATGAAAGCACCACAAAGATCACAACAAATTTCGAAGGTTTGTATCTTGAAGATTATGATGTCATCTTAGAACACACCTAAAGAAAAATCATGTGCAAACGGTTTCAACTTGATGACCAAACGGTCTCAAGACCGTTTGAGGTCAAACAGTCTTAAGACCATTTGAGGTCAAATGGTCTCAAGACCGTTTGAGGTCAAGAGGAGTCATGGATGGATGGAGATTCAAGGGTTACAAGTTTATATATTTTCAATGGCCTTAATGTTGGATGGTTGAATGAGTGGAAACCCTAAATCGATTGATTAAGAAACCCTAATTGATCCATTCAGTTTCAAGGTAGTTTGGGATCAAATGGTCTTTAGACCGTTTGGAGGGCAAATGGTCTCAAAACCATTTGATGTTCAATCAGTTTCAATGATGGTTTGTTCATTCAATATCAAGTTTAATTTGATCAAACTGTTTCAAGGGTTGAAAGCACCAAATGGTTTCAAAATCATTTAAGAGCAAACAATCTCAACCCTAGATGCCCAAATAGTTTCAAAACCATTTGGAGGGCAAACGATCTCAAAACCGTTTGAAGGTCAAGGAGGTCAAAACCGTTTGAAGGTTCAAATGTATCAAAACTGTTTGAAGACCTAATGTGATGAAAGATAAATTAACCCTATGATTGTTAATGGTGTTTATCAAAGATAATTACAATGGTTGTATCTTTAAGGTACTAGGATGATTAGTACCCTTAGAAGGGTTAACCTTTGATGCTTATGAAAGCAATATCTCAATACACCATGCTAACCCTAAATGTGTGTACTTGAATGAAGGGTTGACCTAATCTAATCAAGTTTGAAGTAATCAACATCCTAGAGAGGATGAGAGGGAGAGGAATTCATACATGTATAATAATCATGTAGTGGTTAAACCTCAACACTCTCAACATGAATAAAATATGTAATTAGGGTATGATCCTTGATAAAGAGATCATGAAACCCTAATCGAGAAGGTTGATGAACCCTAACCCTAATTTAGGGCAATGTTAGATGAAACCCTAATCTAGGGTAATGGTGTAACCCTAATCTAGGGTGATGATATGAGAAATCCCAATTCAGGGTAATATAATGACAAACCCTAATTCAAGAGGATGCTTCATGAAACCCTAATTTCGGGTAAAGTTCCATGAAACCCTAATTTGGGGAAACGTTATAAGGAACCTAAATTTGAGACAATGATGTGTGAAACCCTAATCATGGGTGATGACATATGAAACCCTAATCTAGGGTAATGCCATGTGAAACCCTAATGCAGTGATGTGATGTGAAATCCTGATTAAGGGTGATGATATGTGAAACCCTAATGCAATAATGTGATGTGAAACCCTAATATAGGGTGATGTTATGTGAAAGCCTAATGCAATAATGTGATGTGAAACCCTAATCTAGGGTGATGTTATGTGTAACCCTAATGCAATAATGTGATGTGAAATCCTAATCTAGGGTAATGTTATGTGTAACCCTAATGCAATAATGTGATGTGAAACCCTAATCTAGGGTAATGTTATGTGTAACCCTAATGCAATGATGTGATGTGAGACTCTAACATAGGGTGATGCTATGTAATTCTATATGAAACCTTAATATGAAATCCTAACCCTAATATAGGGTGAAGGTATGTGAAGTCCTAATTTTGGGTTATAGTGCATGAAACCCTAATCATGGGCAATATGATGATAAACCATAACCCTAATTCTTGGTAATGGGATGAGTATCCCTAATTGACATGAATTTGGGAAACCCTAACCCTAATGAGGGAATAGTGATGCTACCATTACATTGCATAGTACTGATATGTAATTGATATAACTGCTATCATGTGTACTAATATGCAAATATCATGAGATGTTGGACATACCCAGGTATGAGCTATGATGTTTTATTATTGAAATTTGTTTTTATGGGCCTTGTGAGACATAATATGCCTTGTTTCCGAATAAGAGGTAACAAGATATTAATGGGCTTTGAGAGCCATCTGAGATGCCTGTATTGCAAGTATCATGTTTACCTTGGTCAGATGACCTGAAGGTATTAGTTACATGATATGTGGTAACAAGTGTTCTTTGATGAATTGAGGGTTTGAATATCCATATTCCATAATCATGATAATGAGATGTTAAGGGATGAGAATGCCCATGATGTGACAAGGGACTGAGTTCTGAATGATTTATAAAGCTTCAAAAAGTACTTGTTAGAAGCATTACACATTGTTTGTAGCATTTGTTATAATAAATATATTTGAAAATCTGATTGATGCTAAAAGAATATGGTAATGTACTTAATTAATCAAGTGAAATCTTATCATGTAGAGCCCTGACCATAGATCCATCATCGTCAATAGTTGGTGATGGTGAATTAGGTTTTTCTATGAGTTCTCCTGGAGGGCATACTATTGAGTATGTGGGGGTTATGGGTGCGAATATCCTTACGCCCTAATGGAGGAATTGATGTGAGATAAACACTAAATCTCTCAATCCTTCATTATATATGCCGGGATGGATGTATCACTAATATCCCAAAGCTGGGATGGATGTATCATGAATCTCCTGATAATATTTAATGCCGGATCGATGTGAGATAAATATGAGATCTCTCGATTGCGAAGAGAGTATAGCCACTACTGTAACTCTATAGCAAAGTTGCCAGTATACCCTAGAAAGCTATTTTGTAGAGACACATGATGTCCTGCACGGGATCTCATACTGATCGATATAAGGATGAGGTCATGGAAATCTGGCTCTTCCATTGACCTAGGTATGGTACCGATTTTGATTTTGCAATGGTCGGTTGGAGTATGAGCGATATACCTCATCTCCTCAGGGCTTAAGTATGATTTTAAAATGTAATCAGCCGTGTAGCGTATTTGCTTAAGGTTGAAATACGAGAATTAATGGTTGATGTTACCTTGCTTATCATATCCTAGATGGATAAATGTTATAGATGTACTTCAATTTCTTATTGGATAAGTAACATGCTACTTTATCAAGTTATAGTTGAAATGCTTGGAATAAGAATATTTCTCTAATCTGTCTAGATATTGATTTATTTGCTGTTGAATAAATATGATTCCTCTGCTCAGTATTATGAAATTAAACTGCAATAATAATGATTCTGGCGGAGAGTTATATCTCTCATTGGGACAATTTTCAATTCTCTCACCCCTGTGGGATCCAAATTTTTATGTAGACACAGAAGAAGAGACAGAAACCCTACTATAGGGGTAGAGCAGCAACAACAGCAATAGGGACAACAGTGATATTCTAGGTGGAGGCATTGGCTGTCATATTTTGTATAGAGAGTCCTATGTGTCATCTCTATACTCTCAGGTCCTCAGAGTTAGTAGTTAGTACTTTTAATGAATCGATATGAGATTTTGGCTTGATTCCTCGAGGTTTTTATGCTGTCTGTGTATAGTTTTAACAAGGCAGTTGATGCTTGTAATCCTCGAGAAGAGATGGTACAAGATATGTACTTATGAACCAGGATGTAAATGAAATTCATTGGTTCTTGATAAAAGAGTTTTCCAGTGTTTGGATCTCTTTCTAAATGGTTTTAAATTTTAGTGATTTTTAGTAATCCACTTCTTATGTTTAATTCCACAATTATTTACATTGTGACAGTCTGATTTGGCGTCGGGTCATCTTAACCATCTTCACCTGTAGTTCCTCCTCATCATCTTCCTCTCACCCACAACCCTAACCGCCATCACACCTCCAGTAGATCTGCTCCTCACGGTCTACTGCTTCATCCGCTTCACGGTTTCAAGACCGCGTGAAGCCTCACAGTTTCAAGACCATGTGGCGGCAAGTGATCCTGAGGACCGTTCGGAGGTGCATGACCCTCCAAGACCGAACAAGCAGTCGAGACTGAGAGGCGGGGTGAGAAGTGAAGAATGCTGCAACTCCATCAGTTTTCAAAATCACAAGGCCCATAGACTGATTCCTATATATATGCCGTCATCCCCTCCTTCACAGGGATCGAACCCCTGCTGCCAGGCTGCACAAACCCTAGCGCTCGACCTCTGGGGTGGGTCGATCACCACCATTATCTCCTCCGCCAGCCACAACATCACACACTCTCACCAACTCGACCACCATCTCATGCTCCAACACACCCTCGCCTCCGCATCCATGGCCAAAATGCATCACACTTTCATCCCGTGCTGCCAGGGTACCCTCCATCCACGCTGGTCATCCTGATTAGGGTCTCCAGCTTCATCGCGTCGCAACCTCACTAACCGGGAAGGGAGAAATGCCAACACTAACCTCTCCTTGTTTCTCTCTACATGACACAGCAATGAGGAAGAGAAACAAACACTGACACCTCCCCTCTACTCACATGATGCCCTCGTACACTCATTGCAATTACAGCTTGTGGTGGGAACCACAACCTAGTATGCCCACTTCATCCCAACCATCCACCCAGTGGATCTTGGCCATCCATCCACTCATCCACGAACTGCTCCTTCTACTGTGAGCAAAAAGGATGAAACGAGAAAGAAGGAGGAGAGAGAAAATGCCTGGTCTATCATGGTGTTAATCTCTCCTCATCAGATCTGCTCTGACATTGCGTAGAAGATCGCATCATCTTCACTGAGCTGCGGCACTCTTCTTCATTGTTCTCATGGCAGATTCTTGTAACTTTATTGTTCTTGTTGTTCCTCGCATCATGAGCAAGTAGTCACTCTTTGCTGGGGTGCAGGGACTAGCCCCGCTGCCCATGCTTATATGTCTTTTCATTAAACATTCTATGACATGTATGTAACTTTTTATTTCGTTGTTAATAGTCGATGTGTGCTTGTGGATTGATCACCTTCTTGCATTTATCTTGTTCTTTTCTATGTTGCGAGAACTTCAATATGCAGGATTTGAATGTCGACACTAGTACATAACTGGCCTTTAGTGTCGGTTATTTAAGGCCTTTAGTATTGGTTTTAATGCGACACCTATGTGGGCACCGCTAAAAGGCCAACTGTTAGGCGTCGGTTCTCAAACCGATGCCACAACCCTTCACACACAACCGAAAACTTGCTAGCAGGGGGTATAGGCGTCAGTTATTAGCTTTAAAACTGACACCATAAACCTTCATGCCATAGAAAGGGAACCATCTGGGGCACTATCAACGTCGGTTTATTAGTGATAACCGACGCCATGTCACCCACTGCCACGGCTGTGCTGGTCAGCATGGACGTGTTGTCTGGCCCGGTGCCACGGTCGTGCTGGCCAGCACGACTGTGGTGTCTGGTCTATTGCCATGACCATGCTGGCCAGCACAGCCGTGGTGTCTGGCCCACTGCCACGACCGTGCTAGCTAGCATGACTATGGTGTCCAGCCTCATTAGGGAAATTGATGTCAGTTATAATTATTTATCCGATGTTGTAATCATTTGTCGTCAATTTTAAACAAATAACCAACGCCTATTGCAAGTTTTTTCTTTCTATCAGTCTGCAGACCTACTGTGGCTGGTTGTAGGATGAGAAACCTGCAGTTCAATTATGAACTGTAGGTTTTATGACATCCATTGATATCAACCATCAACGGGCCACAAACCTAAAAAATTAACAACATTAATTTTCACGCATTTAGCAACCTGCAGTTCCATTCGATTTTCACACATGTAGAAACATTCATGTAGCAATCTGCAGTTCCATTCACTTTCACATTCACACATGTAGAAACATTCATATAGCAACCAGCAGTTTCATTCATTTTCACATTCACACATGTATAAACATTCAAACACATGTAGAAACATTCAGACATGTAGAAACATTCACACATATTATAATTCAAAAATTCATTTACAAAATATCATTCTTTAGTCATTATTGACTATCAACATCCCAATTATATGTTAAAACCCCCACTACTTATATGGCTGTTGCCCATTCTTCTCTTACATCATTTAATTCTTCCGTCGTATAGGGAGCATGTACATCTGGTAAGGCCTTTCCCATAGTGTGGTCAGTTTTAAACACCTGCAAAGAGAATAATGTATATATATAATTAATAATATGTAAATAAGATTGATATATTTCATATTATCTAATGAGACTATATATAATACCTCAAGAATGGTATCGATGTCCACTGCGGCATATTTGATAATCATGTGCATAAATCACATCACATAGTATGCACATGCCCATCCGTTGTCTTATGTAGCACACTATAAATTGAAACATACAAAATATTAAAAAATATAACTAATTAAGCACTATTCACATAAATAATATATACATTGCAGTCGGGAACTTACTTCCACATTCTTCCAAATTATTGGCTAGCTCTTTTTTCTAGGGACCCTTCCTCCAACCTTTTTGAACTCATCTAAACCCCTACATGTTAATGTAACACAATACATTTCATAATTAAATAGTAATGTAATAACATATGTTAACAGATATGAAAATGAAATATTTCTCACCAGAATAATGCCATTTTCATTTTGTGTCCATATTTTGAATTCAATTTAGTCCCCTTAGGATCTAGATAATATACAGTGAATGTCTCGGGGACAATAACTAGTAACTCCCAATGCATACCATTAGAGGTAAAAAAGTTAAAAATTAATAACTTAAAATCCACAATAAAAATGTAATTTTCTAAAGTCCAAATTATAAGCAAAGTAAACTTACTCCACATTGAATGGAGCTATTATCAACATCTTCTTATTTTAAGCAAAATTTGTAAAAGCATCACAACAATATTGTTGAACTGACGGAGGGTCTTTAGCTACTAGACTAATCAAAGATGGAATAAAAATCCTACATGTTTGAATGAAAAATCTGCACATATCTTGTCTAAGTAGCTACAAAACATGTATTACGTATGCATTAATAAATAAGAAACCAGATTACTAGATCCAACACAAGGTATATGGATGTATAAAGAAGATCTCACCTAATCCATAGGTATATCACAGATGTATTCAGCCAATCATATCGAAACAACTCCAAAATATATTGTATAAATAGTTTGCTTTCGTATGATTGACCTGCAATATCTGCATCTATAGAAATAGTTATAGGGCAATTTATATCATGTTCGCCTAACCATATTGCCATACCCCTACAATTAGGACCTAACGGGACAGGTAGGTCCTGTGGAACCCAACTTGGTATTGTAGGAGGTGGAGGTGGGGGCCTAGATGCTCTGGGTGTCTTCTTTTTAACATGTATATATATATATATATATATATATATATATATATATATATAATTTTAGATCAATTGACATCATATACACACACTAACAATTTAACATAATGTAAATTTACCATATAGTTTCAGTATAGATGACATCCACTTTTGGCCACAATATCACTCCGCCTTCTGCCTCCCCAAGTGTTTCACAATCTGGGTGGGGATATGGCAATGGAAGATCCATCCAATTGGGGAATATACATAGCGGGCTCACACAAACCCAACCAGCTGGTAATGGAGACCCATGGAACATTTCCCCTGGTAGGGATGGGTAAGCCGACGCCTCTGCAATGAAAAATTCTTTACATTTTAGACGGCATGGCTTCAACCCCTACAAATTTTTCTGTAAAGAATGTTATATACATGTATACATATCATCTTGAGAACATATCATCATGAAAAGACTAGTTACTATGTCATAAAAATACTTACAACGTATGTGCTAGGTGGTGGGTCTATAGGATTACTCCCAACCTCTGCAGTAGGAGTAGAGCGGGACACCATAGATACTGTCTACTGAGTGGCAGTCATTGATGCCTGCCACTTGCTCATTGCTTCTTCGAGTTTCCTATCAACTATCTTATCTACCTATACATGGATAAAAGAGACATTAGCTTATGATTATTGAAATCTCTTTTATAGTAACATTATAAAGAAAGAATAGGTTACCTCTTCTTGTGAAAGTCCCACTTTTGGGACATGTTTGCGATGGGATGGCCCAAAGAACACTTTGATGCCCACACCAACGCCTGCAACCCTAACACGTCCAGGATGCTCTGGGTTACCCAGAGCAACTGTCAATTCATCCCTTGTTCCCTCAGAGATGAACTTGCCTGGTTTCCTCATCTCGTGCAGCTCCCTCTAATCGCCAATTTTTTTTTTGTAATTAAGTAAACACCACAAATAATCAATATTCGAACGATTGCTCTAAGAGTTGTATTTTACCATTTTTGCAGCCGCCTCAGCAGTTGCGGGCTTCCTTATTTATCCCTTCTTATTTTGCCTCCCAGCTATCCGGACATCATGGCGAGGCAGAGGTGTGGTACCTATAGTAGAGGACTCCTGAGTAGCAACAGACTAAGCAGTAGACTCCGCCTGTAGTCTTTGGTGAATGCCTGCATATCCCTTTGGACCCATTGTGTGGTCATGCACATTCAGTGCATGCCTTGCTCTTTGCGCCTCACTGAGGGCCTAGTTAGTATGCACATTAATGATTTGGTTAGTAACACTAAATGTTAATCTGAGGTGAATACAACATATATTAATTAAATTGGGAGTGATGCCTAATACCTTGAATTCATCAGTTTTTCTTGAAGCAACAAACACGTCCCATTCTTCTTTGTCCAGGAAGTTCCATGTAGTGTAAAATATACAAGTGACCTTGTTCCAACTGCTCATGGCTGATTACAATCTTACTTCCATGTTTTAGTCTTGTTGAATTAGTGTTCTCCTCACATATAGGACATGCTTTAGCTCCTTTGACACTATATCCAGACAAATTCCCATATGCTGGAAAGTCATTAATAGTACAAAACAATATAGCATGCAAACACACTATCTCTCTTCGTGAAGCATCATAGGTCATCACACCTTCACCCCAGAGTTTCTTTAAGTCATCAATCAGAGGTTGAAGATAAACATTGATATCATTTCCAGGTTGTTTAGGGCCCGATATCAACAAAGACATCATTACATACTTATTTTTCATACACAGCTAGGGAGGAAGATTGTATATAACAATCATGATTGGACAAGTGCTTTGTTGGCTGCTCAATGTCCCGTACGGATTCATCCCATCTGTACAAAGCCCAAGTCTTAGATTCCTGACTTCTTCACCAAATTTAGGGTACAATAGATCAATCTTCTTCCACTGTGGGGAATCGGACGCATGCCGTAGGACCCCATCATTATTTTTCTTAACATCTGCATGCCACCTCAAATTCTTTGCATCTATCATATTGGCAAACAAGCGTTGAAATCGTGAAATTATAGGTAGATACCACATCACCTTGACAGGAGAACCAATTTTGGACTCCCCCAAATTCGTCAATTTATATCGTGACGCACCACATTTTGGACAATCTTTCAAATCCACATAGTCCTTTTATAATAATACACAATCATTCAGGCATGCATGTATCTTCTTGGCATCCATTCCCATTGGGCACAATAATTTCTTTACCTGGTATGTTGATATTGGCAGCTTGTTTCCTTCAGGAAGCATTTCTTTCAACAAAGACAACAATGACGTGAAGCTTTTGTCGCTCCATCTATTGTTAGCTTTCAGCTTATACAATCTGAACACAACGCTAAGCTTCGTAAACTTAGTACAACCTATGTATAACGATATCTCAACATTATGCACAATGTTTCTAAAAATGGGAGGTGGATCAGTGTGCTCTACCCCACAACTATCCAACATCGCATCAATGATGTCTACTGGAACTGGTTCATTCACATCTACGTCATCGGAGGAAATTTCTTCTTCCACACAAGCACTACTATCGACATCCATTGGTTTCGGGTTTGAAATCTCTCCATGCCAGTGCCATTCTGTATAGCCTTGTATAATCCCGTTGCACATGACATGACTTTTGATTTCGTCACCAGTGCTGACTTTCAAGTTGTTACCACAATGCCTACATGGACAGTAGAACCTATCTCCAGGTTGTTTCCTATGTTCCTCGAAAAATCTAATAAACTGGTCAAGACCAGAAGTAAACTCTGGGGTGCAGCGATTGTGAATAGACATCCATGATCTATCCATTCTATGATCAAAGAGAAAACAAGTATATATTACAACAAGATTAGGGTCTAGGATTAGAGTTTTGCATGGTTAAAACTTTAGGCCAACAAATACATGTGTTGTCATTCTTATATATAATAAATGTGTACCACCTATCCCATTCTTGAACACCTAATCTCACTAGTAAGTGTATAATGTGTATTGGGTTTTCAAGAAAATTTTGACAACATTTCCCCGTTGTTCTCTAAGTACATATGTTCTTAGAGAAAAAATGGGGAAATGTTGCCAAAATTTTCTTGAAAACCAAATACACATTATACACTTACATCCTAAGTGAGATTAGGTGTTCAAAAACAGTCCCAAACTGGGGACTATCCAAGATTTACTCCTAATGAGTAAATCTTGGACGAGTTTCTAGGCCAACAAACACAATGATAGATATGTACATGTCAGGGTTTCATCACAATTGATGTTAGGGTTTCATCAATGTTAGGGTTTAATCAAATCAAATTAAGATGCTAGAATGGACAAGTTTAAATCTTATTTCAACATGCATCAAAATTTATTGAATTAGGTCAAGCATTAGGATTAGAAGCACAAATATATGCAAGAAAAATATTTGTTCATATCCTAGGACGATTTACAATAGCAACATCTAAATAAGTAAACTCAAAGCATTAGATAAATAAATATAATCAGTAGATAAACAAATACAAAGCAATAGATAAAAAAGTACATGAACAAAATACCGTCTTTTCTTCCTTCTCCCTCCTTACCAACAGCAAGCATGACTGTGGATGTGTTGGCCGACCACGACCGTGCTAGGCAACACGGTTGTAGTCGGCCAACACAACCACGATCGTGCTTGCTGTTGGTAAGGAGGGAGAAGGAAGAAAAGAGGGGCATGAAGGAAGAAGAAGAGGGCTACCTACCAACGTGGAGAAGAGTGGCGACGACAGTGTGAGAGCAACAGTGGTGAGCAGAGAAGGAGGCGGCGAGCAGAGCAGGCGGCGACGGTGGAGGTTGACTACGGCGAGCAGAGTAGGCAACAGTGGTGGAGGTGCTGTGGCGAGCAGAATGGAAATAGGATAAGGAGGACGCGGCGGCGGTGAGCAGAGACGCACCGACAACAGCGACAGCAAGCAGCAGGTTGAATGCGGGCGGGCGGGGGTGTCGTCGGGCACTTTTAAGTGAGCAGCAGGAGAGGATAATTCTCAAAATGAAATATAAGAAAGGGGAAGACTCGGGTGATCGCGGGTCTATTAAGTTTGTAAAAGGCGTCAGTTATCTACAAAACCTGCACCTAAACATCTTAAGCGTCGGTTGATAGTAAAAAATCAACGTCCAATTGGACAATCTTTGCCCTAAATTATTTGGTGGGAGCCATTATCAACGTCGGTTATAAAAGTATAACGGATGCTGAAATTTAACTTTTCACGCAAATTTTTATCTTATATAGGCACCTGTTATTATTTAAAAAAATGACGCTGTATGTGACACTTTGGGGCCAAATTTTTTCACTCGAAAATTGGATTTTGCTAGCGATTTTAGGTTTCAGTTTCTTTTATCCAGCCGACGCTGAATACAAAGCGATACCCGTGTCTGGTTGGTCTTCAAATATAGACATCGGTGTTCCTTAATAACTGACGTTGAATGTTATATGCGTCAGTTTAAAAAAAAATGATGCCCAGAAAAGCGACGTTGAATGCTGTTTCTGTAGTAGTGCGATTAATGCGGTTGACTCCCTGATGAGAAATCAGATGGGATTCCCTAAGGTTGTAAGTGTGTGATCTGTGAGGGAACAAGCCATCTAGCCCACAATGATGCTTCTGTGTGCCTAATGCCTGTATAGGGGGCCTGCAGCTTCAGTTGGATATCTATATCTTCAGAACCATAAGTGCATGATTCAGATGGCTATGAGAAATCTAATGCCTAAGGTGATGCTTACATGAACCTAAACATCTTTCCGGGAGGGTTCACAACAGTTCTATTTGGACACTTAGATCTTGCCTGGCTGTTTGGTGATAGGATGTGTTTGTATGTGCAACAGTGGTGAAACCCGATACCACCCTAGTGATCTCATCATTAACTTAGATTCAACTTATAATCCTTCTCTTTACTTTCCTCGCATTTAGTTTAATTAATCTCAAACCAACCTTTGTTCCAAATATTAGTCTTGATTCAACTAGATTCAACTAGTAAAAGATTCTTAAAAATGTTGTCCCTTGGGACTCAATCCTCAACTATACTGCGATAAGACCCGTCCGCTTGCGGGTGGTATTATTGCACAAGGTTTTGGTAAAACTCAGGGATTTCAGCCCTGGGTGAGTTTGTTAGAGCTATAATAGACCACATCAAATTTTGGTGCTGTTGCCGGGGACAACGAAATTAGCTAGTCAAATCTAGTTCATTTGAGGCTAATCTAGAGTTTTGCTTTTTCTTTTGATACTATTGATCATCTTCTTGAATTTAGTTTCTCTCCGTCAATCTTACTTGCAAAAGATCCTTCCTTCTCAGGTACCCCCAAGGCATAGTGCATGCACCGTTCGGACAGCCCCATACTCTGTGCTAGCTTTGACCCTGAGATAGATGAGACCTTTCATCGTCTGAACAAAGAAAACCAAGCAAGGATGGCTCAGGAGGAGGAAATAGCCTGAAGGGTTGCTCAAGCCCTTGCTGCACAAAGAGATAGGCTTATGCAAGAAGCCAGAGCTACAATTGAAATAGAGATCCTAGCAACTCAAGTAGCAGAACTACAAAAAGACCTTAGGGAGTTTTCAATCCCTAAAGCTACTGATGTTCATCATCCTATCCTAACTTTGAAATCCGAGCACATTGGATCACCTTGCTACAAAATAGCCCATTCTATGGAAAGCAAGGCAAGGATAGTCAAGAACATCTTTTAAGGTTCATTGATCTATGTGCCATGAAAAATTAAAATAGAATCTCTGACAATGCTATCAAATTCCAACTCTTCAAATATTCGCTCACTGATAGAGACATAAGTTGGTACAACTCCCTACGATTCAATCCCATCACCACTGGGGAGCAACTGCACAATGTTTTTCTGGAAAATTTCCATCCTCCTTCTCTCATGTATGAAATCAGGGGCAAAATAACTCAATTCACTGAAGTCCCTGGAGAATCCCTTGCTGAGGAATGGGAGAGATACAACAAGCTCCTATGCAGATGTCCACACCATGGGATCCCCAAGAATCAACTCGTCGAGATCTTCTATAGGGGTGTGGATGACGATATCAAGAAGTTCTTAGACTCCTCTTCCAGAGGAAACTTTATGCGTCAAAGTTATGACAGCGCATGGAAGGTCTTCACCCTTGAAGCTGAGAATCAAGCTAAATGGGGTAGACCTGTAAATAAAGGAGTGATGAAGGTCACTACGACTGAAGCTACTCCTGAGTACAAGTCTATCATTAAATCCCTCAAGCTCCTAGTCACCAAGCAAGATCATCTTGAATCATCTATTGCTGCTTTTGAAAGAAGATGCTCACCCCCTCAACAATAAGAGCAAGTCAAGTCTGCGTCTCTATTTTGTGAAGCCTGTAAAGGCAATGACCACTCTACTTTATCATGCAATGTTCTTTATGATGTTGTTTTAAGCAAAATCAATGGACAAGGAGATAATGGTCAGATGGAAAGCCTAAATGCTGTCAACACTATCCCTGGTCAAGGTTATTACAATCCAAGTAAGAACAGGAACCATCCCAATTTTGAATATGGAAATCCTTCAGGAGTGGTAAACTCACATCAACTTGGTTCAAACTACCAACAATAGAACTTCAAAAATCAAGGGAAATTTAGAGGTCACTTCCAGAATAGGAATTTCAACAATATCAAAACAACATTCAATTCCAAGATCCAAACCAAGTTCCTCACCAGAACAATCATCAAGGACATCAAGCCGGGCCCAATTCTTCTAATGACAAACTTTCAGCCATTGAGAAGATGTTGCAGTTGCAACAAACTATGATAGCGAACTAGCATGCCTATCGGAAGACTATTGAATCTCAACTAGCTTGACTTGCAGCTAGCATCAAGCCACCTGCTGGAGCATTAGCTGGGCAACCAGAAGACAACCCGAAGCACGTGGAATAGCTTAAACCTGTGACATCTCCTTCAAGCTTTGTCTTGCCAGAACCCACGACTCTTGTCACCATGACAAATGTCCAAGGTGCTGAGCATAGTGTAGGTGCCACTCAGAATGATAAGACCGACAAGGCAAGTTCTGAGGAACCTATTGTTGATGAAGCAGAAGACTTTCCTGAGCCAGTTGCTCCAGTGTATAAACCTTGTGTACCATTTCCAAGTCGACTCAATTTTACCCAGCTCAATACTAGGTTCTAAAAGTTCAAGGAAGTTATGAGGAAGTTGTATGTCAATGTCCCACTCCTGGATGCCATGGCTGAGATGCCCCAATGGTATAAGTTCTTCAAACTCCTGCTCAGTCAAAAGTACAAAACTAAATAACATCAAACAATGAAACTGGCAAGAACATCATCAAATTTAGTTATGGATAGGATGCCTCACAAACGTAAGGATCCTGGCTCTTTTAGAATTTCCTGCTCGATAAGCGATTCCATCAACCGACTGGGTCTAGCTGATCTTGGAGCTAACATTTCTATCATACCTCTTAGTCTATGCAACATATTGGGCCTTACTAACTTCTTACAAACTAGAATGTCCATCGAGCTTGCTGACTCCTCCATAACTAGGCCAGATGGCATGATAGAGGATATCCCCGTAAGGCTTGGGAATCTATATATCCCGTGTGATTTCATAGTTATGGACATCAAGGAGAATCCATGCTACCCCCTCATTTTTGGAAGACCTTTCCTCTCCAATGCTAGAGCTCTAATTGATGTTGAAGCTGGAATTTTGACCCTAAGAGTGGGAAACCAATCTTTTGATTTCTATGCATCCAAAAGTGCAAAAGAATGCACTGTAGAAGAAGAGGCATATTTTTTTGACTGTGTTAATCAATTTACTGAAATGCAGTGGTGAGTCCTTTCCTCAAATTCTGACATTCCCTCAGAAGAAGACCGTGATGAAAAGAAGACTGAGAGTGAACCAATCTATGTAGAGACAAAAGAAATGTCATCAACTATGGAGGAGACACATCTCAACCCTATTGTTACACACACCGAACCTTCTTTAGGTGTCCATGAGCCTCCTCATCTAGAAAGAACTATCCTCTGGAATGCACCAATAGCCCAACAGACAGAGACTACTGATTTCATCTTCCCCCCACAACAAGATTTGGACTGCAGTTTCTACCGAGAACATCTCCCAGGTCGATATCTGATAGACATCAGTGACCACCATTGCTACAAAGAAGGGATAGTGCATCAACAAATAAACTTTTCTTTCGAGCCTCAACAACACTACGTTATCAATGAAGCCATTCAGACTCCCTTCAAATTTTCTCCACCTCACATTAAGCGACAAAACTCAAGTTGTTTCCATATGCATTCCGACACTACCTGCTCTGTATGGGGAAGAATACGAGAGGACATAATCAAAGAAAGGATAAATGAATGGCTGAGAAAGAAACCACCAAGAGAATATGTCAATCCATCTCAAGCTCCACTTAGAGCCCCACCATGGTGATAGTATCCGCGTCAAGCCATCGACGTAAAACAAAGGTGCTTGTCGAGAGGCAACACGATCAATAATTTTGTTTTTACTCTTAATTTTGAATTAGGAAATTTCCTTAATTTTGTTTTTACTTTTTAGAAAATTTTTCACTAAACAGATATTGCATCGCATGATGCCATCTTAAGTTCTGGTTAGTCTTCATTTTTGAGATTTTCAGATGGAGGACACACGCTGATTGGAATGCAACCACATTTGGTGGTCCAACCGGCATGAATTTTCCCCTCCATCTTGGATTTAGAGTTTGCTCGGGACGAGAAAATTTCTAAGTTCAGGGTGGAGGGTGGGTGGTATGTACTTTACCTTCCACCCACTCCTATCTGTTTCAGACTTAAGATTTCATCGTTGCAATTTTGAGCAAAATTTTCCAAAATTTTCAAAAAAATTTCAAAGTAGTTTTGTATAGAAACTTGATGAAGTTTTGACACTTTTGTTTAAATCAAAGCCATTACCTAGTCTGCTATCCCATTTTCCCATGTAGTTTTGAATCATTATACCCTCCTTATCTGAAGCGAAGCCTCAAGGTGGACAGTTTTTGAAACTAGCCAATGGTTAGAAATCACCGTGTGAAGCTTATGAATCCTAACATCATGTTTGATAAAAATGGCAAGTATCTTTCAAACTGAGAGGGATCAACCACATTGTGCTTCCTAACTGACTAGTGGAACAATAGGATGGAATCCCCATCAGATCCACATCAAGTCATTATTTGAGCAGAGTATGATAAGGAGAAAAACCCAGTGCACTAAATTGTAAATCAAGTTGCATTCTGATATGAACTCTCTTCTACACTTCTTCTATCATCTTCTTACCCCTCGCCCATAAAAAAGAAACAAAAATAGCCAATATAGTGCCAAACCCTAAGTTCGGGGTAACACACCCTCTCTCTCTTTATTCACTTCTTCCATACCCCTCGCTATGTAATAGGGGCGTACCACCAAGAAAAGATGCCAACACGCACACAAAAAGTTTGCAGTCTCGAGTTGAATAGAGGAGAGATTCAAATGCAATCAATGTAATTGCAACTATATAATAAATCTCAAGTCGAATAGAGGCAAGATAATCAATTTCCTTCCATACCACCCTTCACTCCTTTTCCCACCTAAAGGCACAATGAATGCCTCCTCTACCCTGAAAAACACCAGTGTCAGATCAGGTGCACACTTGTTGTTCTGCGGCTATCTCTGGACACTTACGAAACTCTTATAAATGCTTGCTGTTGGAAAAGGTGAGGAAGAAGTGATGTTGGAAAACAAACTCGGGAACGAAGATATGGTAAGATGTGTTCAGTGATCTCAGGAAGTTGAGGTGCTTAGTCATACCAAGTAGAAAGGAAACAATCGTGATGTGAAGAGGAGGCAATCACATGATTTGAAAGTATTCATTTGGCGATTGTTTCATATTTTGTGTTACTCGAGGATGAGAAACGTTTAAGTTCAGGGTGTTTTGATGAATGCATATTCATCATGATTTCAGTCTCCATCTTTGGCCCAATTTTACTTAAATACTTTCACTTTCATCTCCTAGATCTTACAATATGAAAATTTACTTAATTGGTTGAATTATCAGGATTACTAACTAGATTTATATGAATTTCATGCAGATCATGCAGGTCATGATGAGGTTGAACCTTCAGCTGGGCCCCACCTTCACTCAACCCTAAATCCACCTTCATCAACACCCTTCATCTTCTTCACCTTCCATCAATGGTCATCACCATCACTTGCTTCACATTCCACTTCCATCTTCATCAACATCACCCTTACATCCATCTCCACCCTCTTTCGGTTTCAAACCCTACTCTATCTGACCTCTCAGACTTGGCCCTTGTAGCTTTGGCCTCTCAGTCTTTCCTACACGGTTTTGTGCTTCTTTCTCCAAACGATTTCACCTAAACAATCTTGCCCTAGCGGTCTACCCTCTCAACCATCTGATCACAAATCAACGCTTCCTCATGGTTTGACCATTCGGTTTTCCCTAGCGGTCTTAGCCACTCGGTTTGCCCTCCTCTCAGTTTGCTCTTATGATCTGCCCATTTGATTTCCACCACTTGATCTACCCTCTTGGTTTTATCTTCCATTCGGTCTCAACCTCCCCTCCTCCTCACGGTTTCGAGAATGAGTGAAGTCCTCACAGTCTCAAGACCGTGTGGAGCCTTCACGGTCTTAAGACCACGAGAGGTGCCACAGACCTAAGACCATGAGGACTACCACCTCCATCGACCAGACTGTGTGACATGACTCCTCCTTCACCGAGACCTACAACCCTAATATTCCACTCCATCAGCAACGTTGCCTCCTCATCACCTTCCCCAACCACCGTTGCATCCTGCACCACGACCTTCGGCATCGTCCTCATCACCAACAACATCGACCACCACAACATAATCGGGATCCCTCTCCTCCACGATCTGCGGCGATTATCATCTTCACATGCAATGCCTCCTCCTCATCTTCCTCTCACCTGCAACCCTAACTTCCATCACCACCTCCAGTATATCTACTCCTCATAGTCTGCTACTTCATCCACTTCATGGTTTCAAGACTGTGTGAAGCCTCACAGTTTTGAGACCGTATGGCGGCAAGCGATCCCAAAGACCATTCGGAGGCGCACAACCCTACAAGACCGAACAAGCAGTCAAGACCGAGAGGCGTGGTGCGAAGTGAAGACCGATGGAACTCCATCCATTTTTAAGACCGCAAGGCCCAGAGACCGATTCCTATATATACGTCGTCATCCCCTCCTTCATAGGGATCGAACCCCTACCGCCAGGCTGCGCAAACCCCATCACTCGACCCCTAGGGTGGCTCGATCACCACCATTATCTCCGCCGCCAGCCACAACATCACACACGCTCACCAACTCTGTCGCCATATCATGCTCCAACACACCCCTCACCTCCGCATCCATGGCCAAGATCCAACACACTTTCATCCCGCGTTGCCAGGGTACCCTCCATCCACGCTGGTCGTCCCGATCAGGGTCTCCAGCTCCATCGCGTCACCACCTCACTTATCGGGAAGGGAGAAATGCCAACGCCAACCTCTCCTTGTTTCTCTCTACATGACATAGGTAGGAGGAATAGAAAGAAACACTAACGCCTCCCCTCTACTCGCCTGGTACCCACGTACAATCATTGCAATTAGGGCTTATGGTGGGAACCACATCCTAATTTGCCCACTTCATCCCAACCATCCACCCGGTGGATCTTGGCCATCCATCCACTCATCCACAAACTAATCCTTCTACTGTGAGCAAGAAGGACGAGATGAGAAAGAAGGATGAGAGAGAGAGAATGCCCGGTCTATCCTAGTATTGATCGCTCCTCGTCAGATCCGCTCTGACACTGCGTAGAAGACCACACCATCTTCACTGAGCTGCAAATTCTTCTTTCTTTATTGTTCTTGTTGTTCCTCACATTATGAGCGAGTAGTTACTCTTCTCTGGGGTGCGGGGACTAGCCCCGCTGCCCATGCTTATATGTCTTTTCATTAAACATTCTATGGCATGTATGCAACTTTTCATTTCGTTGTTAATCATCGATGTGTGCTTGTGGATTGATCACCTGCTTGCATTTATCTTGTTCTTTCCTATGTTGTGAGAACTTCAATATGTAGGATTTGAATGTCGATTAAAGCAGTTGACTCCCTGATGAGAAATCAGATGGGATTCCCTAAGGTCGTAAGTGTGTGATCTGTGAGGGGATGAGCCATCTAGCCCATGGTGACACTTCTGTGTGCCTAATGCCTGTATAGGGGGCCAGCAGCTTCAGTTGGATATCTATATCTTTAGAACCATACGTGCATGATCTGGATGGCGACGAGAAATCTGATGCCTAAGGTGATGCTTACGCGAACCTAAACATCCTTCTAGGAGGGTTCACAGTAGTTCTATTTAGACAATTAGATCTTTCCTAGGTGTTTGGTGATAGGATGTGTTTGTATGTGCAATGATGGTGAAACCCGATACCACCCCAGTGATCTCATCATTAACTTAGATTCAACTTTTATTCATGCTCTTTACTTTCCTCACATTTAGTTTAATTAAGCTCAAACCAACCTTTGTTCTAAATATTAGTCTTGATTCAACTAGATTCGACTAGTAAAAGATTCTTAAAAATGTTGTCCCTTGGGATTCGATCCTCAACTATACTATGATAAGACCCGTCCACTTGCGGGTGGTATTATTGCACAAGGTTTTGGTAAAACTCAGGGATTTTAGCCCTGGGTGAGTTTGTTAGTGCGATAATAGACCACATCAATATCATATTATGAACCTTAGACTGATGACTATCAAGGGGTGATGCACATGATCCCTGGAAGGGACACAAATCACTCCCAAGGTAATATATCCACTAAGAGAAAGAGTATGTAAAGAAAATGCAGTTCTTATTTGCAATATTTGATGCTTTATATATTATTATCTTAGTTGCAAACATTGCAGTTGCACCCATGTAAATAGTATAGAAATATGCTGACCATGTTTTTTTTTTCTTCTGGCATTTTAGGTATATGATACACATGATAAAGGACACAAAGAATAAGATGAAAGATATTAAAGGCATTACAACTATACCAAGGAGGATTATATAGATAACTACTTCTTCTCATATGTGTGGCTTGATGATAAAAATTCATGTAAGCCCTTAGAGGAGCTCATTGTACATATTGTAAATGACATTTTTGAAATAATGGTAATGGTTTGTTGTTATTTATTATTTTCTAAAACTAGATCCTTGGGACTTTTAGGTAACATCTCTCAACTTTTTGGGTCTTCCCTTAATTGGAGGATTCTGAAAATTGAGGTCGTTACATTAGTCCTGGTAGGGCGCCAACTATCCTATGGCATCTAGTTTAGTTTTTCAACCAGTACAAAGATCGAGTACTAGTTTAGCTTAATTTAAAGCATAAGTTTTATTCTCTGGAACTTGAGACATGAGAATTGTATTTATTTTCCTATGTTGGTTGAATGATATTATATATTTATGCAATAATTATCATTTTTGTGACATTACAATGATAATTTAAGCTTCCACTCAGTAATGTACAAGTTTTAGAAAATTGGGGTATTACAATATGGTATTAGAGAAACAAATATTGTTGGCCATCGGGCTTTACGTAGTATCTCATCTATTTTATGCTCTGTTTCATGGATGTGACCTAATAAGAGAGGTGACAATTACTAGATGCCCATGTGTGGGGAAGAGGTTGATTGTCTCAGCATAGGAAACCACTGAGAATCCCCATGTAAAGAAACTCCCATGGTTCCCTTAACGTTAGGGTCAAGGCCATTGCCACTACCATGGGAATATGAGAGGATCAACTAGTTAACTCAAGGGTCAAACCCAAGATTTCCCTAGTCAACTACTTTTCCCTATTTGACTTCTTAAATAGCAAGCCTGACTCTTATTCTAGAGAAGAAGAGTTGGATGTGTTGGGAAAAGTTGAGAGTCAGTTGTGGAACATGGAACATTGTTTCTGTGATCTCAACTTCTCTAACCACTCTAAGGTTCTTTTGGGACTCACATGCTCACAACTACAACTAGGACTTAGTGGGAGAACCTATTGGGATCTCATGAAGCCAAAGCCCCTCCAATCACATGGGAGGAATTATTAGAGGCTTTTCAAGACCACTAAATATTTGAGGCTATGGTCAAGAAGAAAGAATACAAGTTCATCAACATTCTCTAGTGTGATGGTATGACAATGGGCCAATACACCATATAGTTTAGAATCTTGTATAAGTATGGTCATGGTTATGATGAAGACACAAGGCAAAGAATTTCATTTGGGGTCTTTAGTGAGACCTTAGCTTCACACTGTGTAGACGAGCACACACCACCCTACACAGTACTCTACATGCTTCTTTGGAGCTATAAGATCATCCAGTAGGACTTTAAAGAAGGAAGTTTCCCAGAAGAATCACAATGGCAATCATCATTATTGCCCTCCTTCCAACAATTAGGACTAGAGGAAGAGGAAAGCTCCAGAAGAACAACCTGATAGGGAACCTTATGCAACTTGTAGTAGACTTCATGGTGGACTGTGTAGGCAAGGACTAGGGTTTGCTACTATTGTGGGGATCCAAATCTTAAGAAACTTACAACTTTCCAATCTCAAAGTAAAGAATGATGCAAGGAAAAATCCTACTCTAGATCAACAAGAAAAAAGAAAAGCAAGAATCCCTGGAATGATTAATGTTGAATAGGAAGAAGGTAACTGAGACGATATGGTTTAGTTCCAATCTTAGTTTTATTCAAATAGAGATACATGATGTATGTTGTAAACTAGGAACAAATAATACCCTAAGGTGGGTAGTACATGGAAATTTTGAGGATGAAACTTTATTAAGGTGTGTAGAATCACAACATCCCAAATTTTGAATCAAACAATATTAGGGTCTTCATAGCATGCTATCTGCTAATTAAACTTAAATTTTGGACTTCAATGCAAACAAACCAAGTAAATCAAAATTTTCCTTTTGGAGATGATGTTTATAAATACCTTTTAATTTTGAAGTCTATGCAAAAAAACCAAAATCTCAATATAATGTAGTTTATCTCTCTGTAACACAGTCTCATTATCATTAATAAGGACATGATCCTAATTGGACATATTTCATCTACTATAATCAATAAAAATAAAACAAATACTATGTGAACATTATTGGTAAGATTAATTAGTTAGATACCAACTAAGTGATACTATATACACTATAGTAATAAATCATCTTTGGGTCATAAAATTTGGAAAGAAATTAGATACGAGTGATGTAGGACCTAAAATACACGTATAGTCTAAATTTAAGACCATTAAGACCTTGTTTAACCACTCAATATAAAGAGGCAACAAACTGTAATGTATGAAACCTAAATGATCAATAATTTATTTAATGTATATCATATGACAAAACTCTCCCAATTTTCATGTGTCACGTGGAAGAAGGAGTTCGAGCTAGGTTAGACTTGGACTCAGATTCAACCACATGTGATAGGTCACCCTCCTTTGCCCAACTCCTACTTGAAACAAGACTTTAGAAACCCCCTACCTGTGACCCTCTCCATCTCTAATATCCCACTCATTTGAGTTTCTATCTAAGAAAACACCTCCAATACCATTACCTCATCTTCTAAATCTAATTCATCCCTGATTTGCCAAGGTTTTCTTCTCTAAAGACTTCTAGCAACACCAGGGCTTTGTCCTGTCCCTATCCCTCTCTCCATAGGATACCGAAGTTCATGTAGAATTTGACCTATATATATATATATATATATATATATATATATATATATATATATATATATATATATATATATATATATATATATATATATATATATATATATATATATGAACCCCCAAAAAGCATCACCTCACATAAAAAGACTCGAATATATTTTTGCCTCACCCGCATGCGCTCCCCACATGTGCCCCAAACTCTGCTTGGTGCCAATCCACCTTGAATGGTTTTATGCAAGGACTTAGACACCCCTAGGCTCTCTTACACTCTGGATTTAATCGTTCAACCTCCGTGGAGCTTTCATATCCAAGATTTTACTATTTTCCACAGTAACTCCGAGTTCACCTCTTCCTTCTTTATTCTCCATTGTTCATGAATCTTCCATGATTTTGTTGTTGTGATGATGTTGTCTCCATGATTGACTTGCTTGGGGTCTGCTGGGTCTCTACAAAGTTGGTAATGATTTCATGTTTGATTTTGTTTTCTCACATCTTAGATCTTTTATCTCCTCCTCCTAGATTTTCATGTGAGGTAGATCTCAGCCACCTTGGTGTCGTGGGACCTGGTTTAGGGGTCACTGAGACCGCACTAATCTTAGGAACCCATTTACCTAGTTGGTTCTTGACGTATCCATCACATATTTAATTTTGGTTCCTCGAATGTGCTCCATCCCATATTCAATTTGAGGATGAAGATCCCAAGCATAGTTTTCCAATTTTGTCCCTATATCATGATTTATGATTCTCACACTATGATGGACAAATTGCTCCTCAACATGTGTTTTAATTCTTCAAATCACATGTCTGTATAGAAAGGGAGCATTATCCTTGTGGCCCGACCATGTCTGGACCAGATAATCAACCCACTCATGAATATGGGTTTTTCTTTTGTTTTGTTACTGATTTCTCTAAATCCTGATTGACCCATCTTTGAAAATCCATAAATAAATACCGATACACCAGAAGTTTATGTGTAAATACATTTCAGAAAGGATTTTTCATGAAGAACCCAATTTTATGATTTTCAATTCCAATGATGTCTTCCTATTCCCATGTCTTATTAAGAAACCCTAATCTAATCTTTAAACCCTAATCAAGTATACACGTGATTAATTGAACTTATTTCAGTATCAAATAACTTGATTTGACATAACCTACTCTACAAAGCCTCAAGTCCACAAAACAATAAACCTAATCATCAATAAGAAACCTTAGTCAAAATAAACCCTATTTTGATCTTGGGATCAATACTAAATGTTGATTTTTGGTTGTTTGGTAGAGGAAATTAGTTCTGGATACAAAAAAGGTTGGTGTAGACTCCTCTAAACTTAGGCAAGTGGGTCCATGCACCTTGAGTATTTGGTATGCGTTTTCCAATCATGTTATATTATGATAAAGTTAAATTATATGCATATCCATATACTACAATTTGAATACTACTCGCATCAACGTTATTAAATGATTCTTATACTTTCATGTTTTATTTTCAAGAATTCATGTCATGATCATATGAAATTCAATTAAAATAAAGAATTGTAAAGTTAATGATTAATCATGTAATTTATCATATTATTTTGTCCTCATCAAGTTAATGTTGAGCCTTTGGGCCTTATGAGTTCAAATGGAACACATGCCATTTATGTGCAATCATGATCTCTATTGGAGCATAAGTGATGTTACTCATGTGCAAATCATGAGTCAAGTGGAGCATCAATTGAGCCTCCATGGCTTATGGAAATATTGGTGCATCAAATTAGAGGACATTATAATCAACCACTAAGATCATAGTATGTGAATCCAAGTGTATTGATTTATTAGTTTCATATTTTACTTATTGCCAAGTTATTATTTTGTTATAAGAATACTCAATGCCTCTAACTAACATGGTTTTTATTACATGCATGATTGAGGATGGGATGTCTGCAAGAGGAAAGAATAAGGAGCATACACTCAAGGATGATTTAGGAGGTTAGACGTGGTGGGTGCCAAAAATACTATGGCATTTAGTTCAAAATTTCAATTAGTATGTGATCATGTACTAGTTTATCTTTATTTAAAGTTTAAATTTTATGTTGTGGAACTTGAGGTATGAGAACTACATTTATCTTCCTGAGTTTCTTGAATGAGATTATATTTTCATGCAAGGATTATCATCTTTGTGACATCCCAATGAGAATTAGAGATTCTACTAAGTAATGTATATGTTTTAGAAAATTGATGTGTTGCAATATCAATTATGTAGAGTCCAATTTAACCAAAAGTCATGTTATAAATATGGACCTATTGGTACCAATTTATATTTTGCACACTCATATGATAAATTGAACCAATCAGACATGTTCATTCTATTTAGTATAGCTGAAATTGAACCATACACATTGTAAGTATTTATCTTCTTTACCTTTCAACTTTAGTTTATACACTCACCATAATATATATAGTTTTTATGTTAGGTTGCATGAGATTGAGACTAGGATTCAAAACCCAGTTTGGAATGAATATGAAATACAACATAAAAAATACAATTTTTTTGTTAAATGTTTCTCAAATTATGTAAGTATAAAGGTGGTTTGAAGAAGTAAAACCTAACTGTCAGATATGCCATTTTTTATGTATCTTTTTCATGTATGCTCATGACCTCACAATATAGTTATTTGAAATGTTGTGAGATGTCTTTCTAGGGGGAATACATTAGGAGTATGCTTTTACAAGGGATATTATGTTAATGGTTACAAATTTGAATTCAAAACAATAGATGATAGTCATGTCACCCAAATTTGTGGTATTTCAACAAAAGATGGCAATGGAAATATGTCTTATGGAATCTTATTTGACATATTAGAGCTCTACTATGATACTATCTCTCCTACTCATTTGTTCAAGTGTAGGTGGTATATGAATCTATAGGTTGATATGTACACAATTTTGGATTCAATTTAGGTAACACTTGTAGGTAAAGTTTTGATGACAAACCATTCATCTATCCTGGCCAGGTCATTCCAATATTGTACTCAATTGATATAGAAGCAAATAACTAGAGAATTGTTTGTTGTTAGATACCAAGAGACACTTTTGATTTACCAATATATAAATCACATAGTGAGTAAGATGATATATGAGAAATCATTGAGGAAATCAATTAGGAAATTGATGGTTTAAAAGATGAGCCTGAAAACATATGGGTTTGTTTAGATATATCCATCCCTATACACGTTCACCCTACTTTATTGACTATGGTTTCAATGAACAAATGTGTATTCCAAGGTATCGTGCATTAAAAAAAATTATTTTACTCTAGACTACTTTATATATCAATTTACCTAATGGTGTGCTATACATAATTATTTTATTTCTTGATGTTTATTTTGTTTTATAGTAGAGATGATAAAAAAGTATGCCTACTAAGAAAAATTGAAGTACTTACTGAAGTTGTACATTGTGGAAATCAAATGAATAGTAATGTGATTCAAGATCATCAAGGAACCACCGCTCTCATGACTTGGAACCTTATAAAAATGATTCACGTTGGTCAGATGACCAATTATTGCTCTCCATAGTACGCAACTAGCTTTTAATTACAAGTGTTGGTTTTATTAAACATTACGTTGTGTATGACATTCATTTGCATATAACATACCCAACCAAAGAAAAAGCTCAAAATAAGTAAGAATCCTTCAAAGCAATTGATAACCAAATAACATTTTCTTATATTTTCTAATTTAAAATAGAAACAATATAACTAATAAAATTCTTCTCTTATCATGTGAAAATGGCATCACATCAGGGGATGAATTTGTCCAAAGCTTCACTAGAGTTGTTGATCATCATTATTGAAATGACTAAACTGTACGTGTAAAACGCAAGCGTACGCAGCGAAGTAATACAAGACAATGAGGCCCGAATATTGAACATAGGAAAACATAACTCAAGAAACTACTACTAACTTCTTTTGATCATCTAGGCTGAAGAAAACTTTGATTCGAGAGTTATTAAACTAATTGCAAGAATAGAAAACTAATTTACTGGTTTGTCATCACAATGAGTAGAAATTCCTTAGGACTCTGGTTTCACCACCATTAACATTGCAATTTTACCCTAAGATTAATATATGTTCCTCCTGATTCTAGACAAAAAGACATGTAGCAAGAATTACCCACTCTCACAGTGTAATCCATTACCTATCCTAATACCAATCCCATTCTTGTATTAATTGTGTTATCAGATAGGTGCTTTAACGAACTACTCTGGGTTATTCTCTTCATGTCCGTAGGCTTTCTCTCAAAATGTGGTATAAAACATATGTTACTATAGATTTCCAATCCTTAAACTTCCTCTCTAAGCTATCAAGGATCTAATTAATAACCTACGGTGCCCAACATAGATAATTCAATATGATTTCACAACAATGATGCGATGATTTTGAGTCGCATTTATAGACTTGTTTCACTCGCATTTTATGCGTTTATTGGTCATTTTGGTGGTTAATATTGCATAATTCACTTACTTTAGTCTATGATCCTTCTCAATATCAATTCTCTCTTATTTTATTGTTTTGAGCATAAATGATTACAATGATAGGTTTTATCTCGGCTTATGTGGTTTTGTGTTGCAATTTCAGGAAAAACGCATATCTGCAGCTGTCGATACCATCGACGGTTGTCGATACTATCGACACAGCCACATGTTGCTAGCCGTAAGGAGCAGTACAAAGTCGATACCATCGGCAGAGAAGTCGATGGTATCGAGTTACCATCAGGTTGCTGGCGAGCAGACAGTCGATACTATCGACCCAAAAGTCGATACTATCGACACGTGGAGTTTTAGTGACAGAAAAGGGATAAAACTGACGCTAAAGGAAGTCGATACCATCGACTCTCAACGATGGTATCGAGTCAGCATCAAGCGTAATGAAGAAAAGAAAAGAAGACTTGCTGATATCGCGCATGGTCGATACCATCGACCCGCGTCGATGGTATTGACACCGTCAGATACAAGTTTGTTTCAGATCGATCTAAATCCGACGGCTGTGATATTTTTGCAACCTAACTCGGTGATTATACCTAATGACGGCGGCCCAGAGCATGGTATCACGTCATTAGCCGCTGCACACGTCCCGATAAGGTGTGGAGAGAAGAACAGAGCCTAGAAGCACGCCCCAGCCGCTCCGGAAGCCGAAGAAGAAGTTTTCCACCGCCGAAAGGCTGTAGATCGCACATTCTACGCCGAGGAATGCTTGGATCTTCTCAGTTCAGGGGTTTCATTACTTATTCACATTTTTCTTCATGTTTCTCCTTTCTTCACTCACGTTTTGCTCTGAGATGAATATGCGGGGCTAATCCCCTTTGTCTTTAGGACCGGGAGTAGCCCGGGGAAGCATTGTATGACATTTTTATCATAGTAATTCATAATTTATCTCTTAAATCCGTGGTATGACTTTGTTTTCTCAATTATATTATTATGCTTGATCACCATAATAATAATCTAATACCTTTAATTACTTTGAAAGAAGAATTAACAGTTGTAAAGAGATGGAATTCACATTAATTGACAAATCCCTTGATCAAGGTGATGTAAGGTTAATGGTGGACACGTAGAGGTCGATTCTAATGCACCTAGTTTAGGGTATAGGTTACTACGACGGTGGAACCGACCTAGACTTAGGTAGTGAATTGTACCACAACAGTGGGCAATTATGACTACAGGCCACTACCCGGACTGAGAGATGAACCTGAATTATTATATGGAAATTCATACACTGAAAACCCACGGTGAAACAGAAATCCTAAAGATCTCCACCTGAAATGATTATAATAAACATTTAATCGATTGTTTTGTTTTCTTTTATTTTCTTTTATTTTTAAAAAAACTCTCAGAACCTTTTAATTGGCCTAGCTGATTGTGAGTAGTTAGTAGTAGTCTACCGATAATTCAGTGTCCCTGAGTTTGACTCGGGTCTCACAAGGGCCTATACTACATTGACGCGTGCACTTGCGTTCGACGCACGGTAAAATCCTGTCAAGTTTTTGGCGCCGTTGCCGGGGACACGGTAATTGTCGGCACTACGATTGCTGCAAGCAGCCATTCTAGGCCACTTTTTAATTTTTATTATTTTGTACTCATTTTTTGAAACTCATAGTCTATTTTTCACATTTTGTGATCATCTAGCACGGTACTGAACCGAAATTATCATTTTGCAGGTACTATGCATGGTGCAGATGCGTAGCACCGACTACACGCAACAAGCACCAGATGTTCCACTGCCGGGACCAGACGATGAGCAGAACTCTATTGAAGACCATCCAGACAAAATAGATTTCGATTTAGAACTAGAAGCCATGGCAGAAGAGCACATGATATGGGAGATGATAAAGACTTCTTCCTCATCCGCTTCAAAGGGGCCAATAATGAAGCAGGCAATCAACATTCCGACTTATAAGATTGATCCTGCATTAATCAACTTGGTCAAGTCAAATGCATTTCATGGACTTAAAAACGAAGATCCGGTGACACACATAAGTCAATTCATAGAGAATTGCGATATGATCAAAATAGACAGGTTCCCGCAGGAGACACTTTATCTGAAGCTGTTTCCGAGCTCTCTGGAAGAAAATGCACGAGAATGGTTACATAATCTTGACGATGAATATGTGGAATCATGGAACCACATGGTGGAAGTGTTCTTTGAAAGGTTCTTTCTGCCCGAGAAGACAAATGATATGATCAGAAAAATTCATAATTTTAGTCAGAAGGTAGGAGAGACTTACTCCGAGACCTAGGAACGGTTCCAGATCATGCTAAGGAGGTGCCCGCATCATGGGCTTGACAAGGAGAAGTAGGTTAAAATCTTCTATTTTACTCTTTCCGAACATGATAGAAGTAACTTAGATTCTGCAGGTTCAGGGTTCTTCTTAAATAACAAGGGCACAAGGTGCTAGGAAATTTTGAAGAACATGGCAAAGAAGCAATCATGGGGTGACAGGGATGCACCAGAACAAGTGAAAATTGCAGGTGAGTCCAGGGCCATTAAGGAGCTGAATGATAAAATTAGACCTTCTATCTAAGAAATTGCTTGCCAAAGAGGATACAGAATCTGAGAAGGAAGCCCATGTCAAATTTATGCAAAAACAGGGCTACAGAAACAATGATTATGCTTGGAGGAAGGATAGAAAATTCTCATGGAAAGATCCAAACAACTTTCTACAAGATCCAGATGTAAAGCCACAGTCAATAGCAGAAGATAAAAGTACCGCATTGCTTAGTCAAGTGGTGCAAGAAAATCAGGAGATGATGAGCATGTTTAGTAAGTAGCTGCAGTCTCAGGGTGAGATCTTGACTAAATTTGGGCAGACATTGCAAAGCCATGGAGCGCAGATGAGGGCATTAGAGATGATTGTGACCCAAATTTCCAATGAAGTGGCATCCTTAAAGCTTACAAATCAACAAAGACAGGCTGGGAATGCAGATGTTGTTCAAGCACATCATCAAGTAAAGTACATATCTGTGATTACTGAGGCAGAGCCCTCGGTGGTGGAGGTCCAGGATAAAAGCAAAATGATTTTTGATACGGAGGCTACACTGAAAATACCATATCCTCGCAGTCATTATGGTCTACCAGGTGGATATGTTCCATTCAGAAAAACCTGCCAAGAGCCCATCACGATCGCGACCGCACCTAGGCAAGAAGAGCAGGTGAAGGCCATGTGTCATGGTGAAGCTACATTCACTGCGAGAGAGGAGCCGCCACAAGTTGCACCTGTTGCAAATGATGTACCAAAGTCTATGCCAGAGGGTGACATTGAAGCCAACTTGGGGGAGGAGACCCCGAAAAGCCCATATGTGCCACCTCATGAGCGTCTAAATGAGGCAGTCGTGTCTTTTCCAGACAGCCCGAGGTCAATGAAAGAGCATCAGAACTATAGGAAGTTCTTGGAGATGTTCAGGAAACTCCATATCAATATTCCGTTAGTGGAAATGATAGAGAAAATTCCAGCTTACGGAAGGTTTATTAAAGAAATCATCACCAAGAAAAGGCATATCAAAGACACAGATGTTTGTTGGGTGAACCAGATGGTGAGCTCAATTATCCATGGGAGTCTACCACAGAAGAGGAAAGATCCGGGAGGTTTCTACATCCCATGTTCTATAGGCGGTCAATATTTTCCACAAGCACAGTGTGACTCAGGGGCCAGTATTAATCTTATGCCACTGTCCACATTTCAAAAGCTTGGGTTGAAGGAACTAAAGAAGTCTAGTATGACTATCGAGCTGGCGGATGGTTCCATTGTGAAGCCATACGGAGTGTGTGAGGATGTACTTGTCAAAGTAGACAAGTTTATCTTTCCGGTGGATTTCATCGTCATGGACATGCCCCAACTTAAAGGTTGTGAGATGCTATTAGGTAGGCTGTTTCAAGCGACGGCCGATGTTGTCACTTCCATTGGGAGAGGTACTTTGACATTGGGAATTGGCCAGGATCGAGTTGAGTTCAAACTACCGGGTGATCCCCAAGGAACACTCTCAGAAGCCCCAAATTGAGGAGCTTGGTTTCGTCTAGCCTAAGACGTTAAATAAGGGTACTTGTTGGGAGGCAACCCAACCATCGGTAGTTTCGTTTAGCTTCTTTCACATTTGTACTTTGGTTTGATTTGATTTTGTTTTTAGTGTAAAAATGATACCTTGATTGTTTGTTCAATGTGCAGGACTGAGGCAGGGTCGATACCATCGACCCTTGTGTCGATGGTATCAAGATAGGCACATGTAGGTGGCTGCAAAAATTTCTCTGAGTCGATACTATCGATGGCCTCGTCGATGATATCGACCCACCATTAGGTTGCTCGCCAGAACGAGGTCGATAGTATCGACATGGATGTCGATACTCGCGAGATCTCTAGAGATATTCAGATGAAAATTGTCTCAGTGAAGTTGATACCATCGACGGGCCTGTCGATGGTATCGACTCAGTTACAGGCAGAAAGCGGTAGCCGGGCCTCATGAGGGTGTGTGCCCTAAGCAGAGTCGATACTATCGACTTGCGTCGATGGTATCGACATGACATGTCACCGATCCGCGAGAGGAGATCAACGATGATCGCTGCACCAAGAGAGTAAATCTGTGGGATGGGTTGATACCATCGACACGTCATCGATCCGGGCCCCCAAATCAGGCTATCGACAACCGTCAATACTAGCGGAAGACCGGATTGTGCTACAGGTGTTGATACCATCGACCTGCGTCGATGGTATCGACGGGCACACAGCAGCGACGACCACAACTATAAAAGGGATGGATTGTTGTCATATGACGTTACACCTTCAGAGCTTTCCTTCTCCACTTGTGTCGTGCGTCTTTTTGAGCAATCATAGCCTGGCTACGAGCATCTAAGGAGCGCGTTCTTCCTTGAGCCTTCACCGAGGGGAGATTGTCTTCTCCGACCTTCACCGACCTCCGTCTTCTATTCCTTCTTCTTTCTCGAGGATGGTGCATACAACCGGTGCATCCTCTTCATGGGCGAATCCTATGGAGATTCCCGAGTTCATTCCTCCATCCACTGCATCTATTCCTTGCCCGCGGATCGTCCATCCTTCCATGGAGGTCTAGAAGGTCTACAAGGAGCTAATGAAGAGAAAGATAGAGCCAACCGATATGTCGATTGGGACATGGTTCGTTATCTTGGGTTCGAGCCCAATCTTGCCTACGTTCTCAAGGGGCAGGCAAGGCATACGGGCAGGAGGCCCAATGAGATGGAATTCTACGCCGACGGCCAGCCATTCTTCAGTGAATGGCCGACATACAAGGAGCTAGTGGCAGAGTTCATGGCGTCGCTAGACATATGCGTCGTGTCAAACGACGTTATCACCACTGATCAGGAATGGATCAAGGGCCGCGTTTCTTTCCAGCTTTACAACAACGATTACACTCTCACCCTCAGGTAGTTCAATTCCATCTACAACTGGAATCATGGGAGAGACCAGTACCGGAGGCCAGACAACCGAACAGACTATGATGCTATTTTCGCTGAGCTAGTGACTGCGCCTCCCGGCAAATCCGTGAGCTACCATAATGCGGCGGTTGCGGATTTTGAGTATCCATTTGTGCGGGTTCTTCACCACATGCTCTGCACCACGTTGTTCTCTCATTGTGACCTGTCTCTCAGCAAGTTTCAAGAGACTGACTTGTTCTTCATGCACAAATTGCTGAAGCGCGAGGAGTGCAATTGGGGCGCGTTTTTCTTAACGCGTGTGTTGGATATAAAGAGGAGTATGCGTAAGGCTCCAATCCACTTTGGAGGGCTCATCACACCGCTGGCCTCCTATCTTGGGTTAAATTTCTCCCAGCTTACTGCCCTCTCCAACAGGAGCAAGGTCAACCTGCAGCATCTGCACCGCTCCAACCTCCTCCTGCTTCGTGATGGCTTGGCATATGAACACTGCCATGCCAATCAAGCATATCAAAAATGTTCACTTCCAGACCCCGTCTTTAACATTGAGGGCGCTCAACATTTCTGATGGCCTGTCATAGCCATTGAAGACTCGGATGAAGACGGCGGCAATGACAACCATGATAATGATGACGACGAGCATGAAGAGGAAGAGGAGGCTTTCACTCCTCTTCGGGTACGAGTAGCACCCCAGAAGCGTCCCCGCATGCATCCGGGTGCATCTTCATCTTCACAGCCTCCGCCACCACAACCCTCGTAGCAAGGCGAGGATGTCTACTCCATGTAGGGGATGTATAGGATGCTGCAAGAGATCCAACACACCTAGCTTCAACATACAACTTCATACGCCGGTATTCAGGATACGACGAACCGGCTGTTAGAAAATCAGAGGGCTATTTTCGAGAATGATCGCCTCCTCCTCGACAACCAACAACACATCCACGATAGGTTGCATAGGATGGAGATGCAGCAGCAGCCCTTCTATGATCATTATTGGAGCCAGAATTATTTTGGGGGGTATCCACTACCTCCGCCCATGCCCCAGTACGATCCGAGCTTTCAGGGGCAGTATCCATCTTGGGACCCCACGGCCCCGTAGTACCCGCCTCCTCCTGCAAAATGATTGGTATCTCTGTTCCACCTTTTTAAGGTTGTTTTTGTCTATGAGGCCATAGTCGAATTCAAGCTTTGGGGGGGGGGGTTGGAACAACTCTATCCTTTAGTTTTCTCAGTTTTTAAGTTTTTATTGTTTTGTCTTTTGTCATTTATTTCTTGTAGTTCTTAGCTGTTTGTAGGATCCACACTCTATCTAGTGTAATTGTAGATGTCTTAAGTCATGTGTCATCTCGTTGCTTGTACTTGGGAATTTAGGGAAAATTTAAAATTTTTAAGCTGGTGTTGTTTAACTTTGAGCACATCACTTAAGGAGATAATTGGGTTTGTCAACTCTAAAATAGGAAATCACAACTATACATTCCTATGATTCATGAAAAGTGGACAGAACTGGTTGTTTGAGCCTAAACTGATCAAATGATAATGAGACTTTAATTTGAAATAAGAGAGAAAAACCTTTTAATTACTACACAGGTCAGTAAGGAGGGACACATAATAATTTTCAAAGGTGCAGTCAATTAGTCTTGTGATCTATCCACCACATTGCTTTCGTAATCCACCTTAAGAACTGGAAGTACATTATGGTTTTAATCTCTTTGATTTCATTACATGTAGATAGGTCTTGCATTACAACTATTTTCTCATATTTTTGAATGAAAAGAAAGAAAAAAAAATAGAATAGCTATACATGCACATTATCCTTAGGTGCGTGTCATTTAGTTGCATAATTATCATTTTGTAGCTGCATTCACATTTTTGTGCATATAGAGTACATCATGCATCTTATATCTGCTGACCATTAAGGGTGATGAACTTGTTCCATACCTTATGGATGCTTCAAGTGTATAAGTTAAGCAGTAATAAGTGAGTCCGACAAACAATTCGTTGTCAACTATGAAAATAAGGGATTGAAGAAAAAAAAGTTTTGAAAAAAAAAGAAAAAAGAGTAGTGAAAAGCAAGTAGGATTGAGAGGGAGAAAGGATTATATCTCACCTGTATTTTAAGATGAATAAGTACATATTGTAGTTCTCCTAGATATTCCATCTCACCTTGACACAGGATGTTAGTGCATGCATCATTCCACCCAAATGTAGGCATTAGGGCATTTTTACTTGTATATGCATCATTTAGGGCATCATTGTTTTGTGCATGTTAAAACTGTATAATGCTTCCATTTCCTCCATGAGCCACCCATTCCATCCACCCATTGCTTGAATTGGTAGGCCACCGTGACTTTCTCCTCACTCATTAATACCAGGAGAACTACTTCCATGTAGATGGTAGTTAGGGCGAGTAACGTAGAATAGAAGATCACAAGATGCACCAAGTATGGACTGGAGAATTTTATTATGTTAATTGCCTTATGTGATAGTGTTCATCAATTTTGAGGTAGATATCTTTTATGGATGATTACTGTCGCCTTTAGGGTAATTATCATTCTGTGGTTAGTGAGGGCCAGAATGTGAATGTCCGGCGGGGATCATGTGGTGATGTTTGTTGTGACGATCTATTCTTTAGTTGACTCTCGCAATTTTATTCTAAAGTTTTGTTGCTCAAGGATGAGTAATGTTCAAGCTTAGGGGAGTTTGATGCGATGATTTTGAGTCACATTTATAGACTTGTTTCAATCGCGTTTTATGCGTTTATTGGTCATTTTGGTGGTTAATATTGCATAATTCACTTACTTTAGTCTATGATCCTTCTCAGCATCAATTCTCTCTTATTTTATTGTTTTGAGCATAAATGATTACAATGATAGGTTTTATCTCGGCTTATGTGGTTTTGTGTTGTAATTTCAGGAAAAACACATATCTACAGTTGTCGATACCATCCACGGATGTCGATACTATCGACACAGCCATAGGTTGCTAGCCGTAAGGAGCAGCACAGAGTCGATGCCATCGACAGGGAAGTCGATGGTATCGAGTTACCATCAGGTTACTGGCGAGCAGACAGTCGATACTATCGACCCAAAAGTCGATACTATCGACACGTGGAGTTGCAGTGACAGAAAAGGGATAAAACCGATGCTAAAGGAAGTCGATACCATCGACTCTCGTCGATGGTATCGAGTCAACATCAGGCGCAATGAAGAAAAGAAAAGAAGACTTGCTGATATCACGCAGGGTCAATACCATCGACCCGCGTCGATGGTATCGACACCGTCAGATACAAGTTTGTTTCAGATCGATCTAAATCCGACGGCTGTGATATTTTTGCAACCTAACTCGGTGATTATACCTAATGATGATGGCCCAGAGCATGGTATCACATCATTAGCCGCTGCACACATCCTGATAAGGTGTGGAGAGAAGAACGGAGCATAGAAGCACGCCCCAACCGCTCTGGAATCCGAAGAAGACATTTTCCACCGCCAAAAGGTTGTCGATCGCGCATTCTATGCCGAGGAACGCTTGGATCTTCTCCGTTCAGGAGTTTCATTACTTATTCACATTTTTCTTCATGTATCTCCTTTCTTCACTCACATTTTGCTCTGAGATGAACATGCGGGGCTAATCCCCTTTATCTTTAGGACCGGGAGTAGCCCGAGGAAGCATTGTATGACATTTTTATCATAGTAATTCATAATTTATCTCTTAAATCCATGGTATGACTTTGTTTTCTCAATTATATTGTTATGCTTGATCACCATAATAATAATCTAATACCTTTAATTACTTTGAAATAAGAATTAACGGTTGAAAAGTGACGGAATTCACATTAATTGACAAATCGCTTGAACAAGGTGACGTAAGGTTAATGGTGGACACCCAGAGGTTGATTCTAATGCACCTAGTTTAGGATATAGGTTACTACGATGGTGGAACCGACTAGACTTAGGTAGTGAATTGTACCACGACAGTGGGAAATTTTGACTACAGGCGACTACCCGGATTGAGAGATGAACCTGAATTATTATATGGAAATTCATACAATGAAAACCTGTGGTGAAACCGAAATCCTAAAGATCTCCACCTGAATTGATTAAACTAAACATTTAATCGATTGCTTTGTTTTCTTTTATTTTCTTTTATTTTTAAAACAACTCTCAGAACCTTTTAATTGGCCTAGCTGATTGTGAGTAGTTAGTAGTAGTCTACTGATAATTCAGTGTCCCTGAGTTCGACTCGGGCCTCACAAGGGCCTATACTACATTGACGCGTGCACTTACGTTCGATGCACAATAAAATCGTTTCAAACTACATGTCCAAAACAAGGAGAAAACAATATATTAATGCAAAAGATCCATATGCAGTGTACGGTCGGGCTACTATCGGGTCCTAGAGAACACGTGATTAGCCCCTCATGGATTCCATGGACAAAAACATACTAGGAAGAAGGAACAATGTGGAGAAAATAGAAAAACTGATGAAACCCATGGATAAACATGATTAGGATGCTCCATACCGACGAATGGATCCAAAAGCCATGAAGTTTGCCTACCGAACATGCCCGGAACCTCCCGAACGTGTAGTTCTCCTCCTCCTTCTCCTCTCTCATGCCTTGTCCGTCATACAACAGAATAGAATGTGATAATTAGGTCTGGCTGCAAATCCCCTTTAGTCATAGAAGTAACTTAGGGCATCATTAATTATCAGTTGTCAGATTAAACTTAATTTTAGATCATGATTCTTCCCGATCGATACTATTGACAGGATGTCGGTACTACTGAATCCTCTAATCATGCGGCCACATGTCAAGTTGTCAATACTACCGACAATTCATTGGTAGGTACCGAGTTGCATCGATAACTTTCTGACAAAATGCTATAACATCGTCGATACTACCAAGTCTTCTCGATTCATTTCCTCTTCAATAATGAGCAAGTTTCAATACCACCGACTACAAGCTTGGTAGTATCGAGCTATGTAGATTCTCATATCCTCCTAAAATGCATGAAATTCAAACATAAGCTCTAGAAATATAATAAATCATTCAGAAACATAAAATTATATTTATTTGATGCAATTGAATAACACATACTAATATTAATAAATCACGCACAATTAATATGAGATTTGACAAAAAGGTGCACAAAAATAAATACAAAATAGCCTGTGAAAATGGAAAATAAACAATGCATCAAACTCCCCTAAGCTTAAATATTACTCATCCTAAAGGAACACACTCTCAGATATATTTGAGACAAGTCATCAAAAGGACATAAACTATAAATTTCATTTCTCAACCATCCCCACCTAACAGTCCCAAACCAGTCTTCATTGACCATTGAACAATCAACTGCTCTTAAGTGACCAAAAATTTCCATAAAAGATGTCCACCCTTAGATCAATGAACACTATCAAGAGAGAAATTAACATCATAATCGATATGCATTCACTTGGTGCATTATGGATTCCCTATTCTACATTGCTCTTTTCCTAACTACCATCTAGTTGGAAGCTATTATCCTTATAAGAATGCATGAGGAGAATAATTATTTAAGTGGTCTACCAATAAGAGCAATGAATGGTATGAAATGGGTGGCAAATGAAGAATCACGAGTGCATCCAAATTATTTATACAAAAATAAAACATGATGAATCTATATAATGAAAAGAATGAAAAATACATGAATCCTAATGCCTAATATTATTGGGTGAAATTATGCATGTAATAAAGATCTCATTAACTAAATGAGAATGCAGTGATAAAGAAAAAGAATGCATCATGCAGTTGTTTCCATTTTTTTGTGAAGAGTCGAGGGCATCCATTCTCCCTCTTAACTTTGAAACTTTAACAATTATTTTTTTTTCATTGTCCCATTATTTTTGCATAATGGAACATATGCTTGGGCTTTACTACACATCATTCATATTTTTTCCTGAGGGTATGGATGTGTATCCATGCACTCAAATTCAAAGGAAACTGAGACCCACATGATATAAAATTGAATGTTGAGAAATGCATGTAATCTACATATAATGGCTTATGAAACGAAAATGATATGTACAAAAATTGTTTATGCACATGAATGTGTATATATATATATATATATATATATATATATATATATATATATATATATATATATATATATATATATATATCTGTGTGTGTGTGTGTGTGTGTGTGTGTGTGTGTATTTCATTTTTGTATCTAATGCAACAAAAGAGAAACTAACTATCATGTCACCTATCATGCCATGCAATGTAAACAAGAGGAAATAATTCAGACTTACTTGATCATCTTAAGGTGGGTCAAAATGAACTGAAGATGATTAGAATCACATAATTAAAAGACAATTCCTTTCATGAATTTATGATATGTCCCTCTCTAATGACATGTGTATAGGGTACCTTAGGGTTTCTTTCTTAAATTTCCATTTAAGATCTCGTTAACTATTTGATCAAATTAGGCTCAAACCCCATCTTCATCCACATTTCATGAATAATTAAGATGTCCATTCATATTAAATGTCCTTAAGCTGACTTCCCCATACACTTCCTCTAGGTGAGATTACTCAAGTACTCACAACTAAGCTCATAAAAAGATTTCCAATTTCCATTGCAAACTTGAAAGCACACTTGATAATTGTCAGGAAAAAATAAAAATTAAACTCCACATTACACTAGATAGATTGTGGATCCTACAAATTACAAAAACAAAAGCTAAAAATAAGTAAAAGGGAAGATAAATCCGTTCCAATAACCCCCCCCCCCCCAAATATTGAACTTGACTATGACCTCATAGGTAAAATTCAAACATAGAAGTGGAACGGGGGTACCAATTGCTCTGAAGGGTGGTGGAGGTGGTAGTGGTGGCTATTTGAATCGCGCATATATCCCTCCTGTTGGTGACCTTAATTTGTCTATTTTTGGAACCAAGATATGAAATTCTATCTCCTTCTTTGAGCTTTAAAAATCAGTTCCCACCCAAATGTGTGTCAGTGGTAGTGACAACTTTTTTTCTTGTAGTTCTTGTTACTTTTGCTGAAAAAGTCAATAGTGCCGACTTGGTACTCAGTAGTACCAACTTGGGTCCAAGATTTGTGATTTTTCCAGAGAAAACTCGGTAGTACCTACTTTCTGTAGAATTTTAATTGATAAGGAGTCAGTAGTACCGACTTGGGTGTTGGTAGTATCAACTTTGACCCTGTCTGCACACCAAACAAGAGTATCAAGGCACCTTTTTACATAAACTAAAATCTAACTTGAAAAATATGAAATGTAACTAACAAAAACACCTAAACAAATAGTAAATAACAAAAATAAAATTGGGTTGCCTCCCAAGAAGCACCCTTGTTTAATGTCCTAGGCTTGACATGAAGGATCCTTCTCAGCCCGGGTTGTCACGTGATGATGGTGAAGAATCATCTAGAAATATGAACTCCATTCCAACTTCGTCTATCCTAAGTATCAAATAGCCTTTCCCAATGGTAGTGATCACATAGATCATAGCTTGGAATGACCTTCCTAACAATATCCCAAATACTTCATTTCCTTCATATCCATCACCACAAAGTCAACCGGTTAGATAAACTTGTAGATTTTGATTAAGACATCCTCACATATCCCCTATGGCCTCACGATAGATCCATCTGCCACCTCAATTGTCATAGATATCCTTGTTGGTTCCTTCAATCCCAACTTCTAGAATGTAGAGAGAGGCATGAAATTTATGCTCGCCCCTGAATCACATTGTGCCTGTGGGAAGTGTTGGATGCCTATTGAGCAAGGGATGTATAAACATCCTAGATCTTTCCTCTTAATAGGCAATCTCCCCTTAATAATTGCAATCATCACTTCATCTACTTCCAGGATGTCTGTATCTTTTATCCATCTCTTCTTGTTAATGATGCCCTTCAAGAATCTTCCATATGCAAGAATTTGTTCTATAGACTCCACTAGTGGGATGTTGATGTGGAGCTTCTGGAAGATATCTAGGAATTTCTTGAACTGATTTTCCACTTTTCTCGGCTTTAGACTATCCGAGAATGAAACATGCAACTTCTTAGTATGCTTCTTTGGTGGAATATAAGGCACATTAGGGGTCTCCTCCCCTAAGCTTGGTTCACGCCACCTTCTGGGATATGATTTTGTACGTCTCTAATGGATGGAATGACAGGCTGCTGCTCCTTCTGAATTGTGGGTGCCTCCTTATTGATTGTGACTGTTCCACTATGAAGTAGAACCTTCACATGTTCTTGTTGTGTTGGCACCTTTTTTGGAATTGGAGATAGTGACATTACAATGGTGGAACCTTGAAGTTCGTTGTCTACTGGAATGTTGCATCCTCCTGGTAATCCATATAGACTACATGGAAATGGGGCTTTTGGCACGTGCACCCAATCAAGCTCCGAAGCGTGCTGCTTGGGTGTCTCCTCTGTATGATGTTCTAGATCCTTGACAACAGAGATAAACTTTGCTTGGTGATGTTGATGAGTTGCAACTAAATTCCCACATAATCCTTGCTGAATGGGATTTTTGAAGGAAGCCACTTCTGCTGCTAGCTGAGAAATTTGATATTCAATGCTACAAATTTGTGCACCTTGATTTTGTAGCTCCATCAATGTCTGGCCAATAATCGCTTCATTTTGACTCACCAACTTTCCTAGCATATCCTCAATTTTATTAATCTTATTGGGGCCCCTATCCTGCTAGTACTGTAGCCGCATGAACATGCAATCGTCTTCTTCGCCTCCAGACGATTTTACATCCTTCTGGCACAATTTCATGGTGATGAGGTCAAGCTTCTCATTCAATATGAGATGACTTTACATTCCCCAACACTTTTAATGGTTGATGGGCATTCACTTTCTTCACCCCATGACTGGTTCTTGGCCATATTCATCAGGATCTCATGTCACTTAGATGGCTTATTGTTGAGGAAGAAGCATGTCCCTACATTGTCCAACGTGGTCCTTTCCCCCTGATGTAGCCCATAATAGAAACTATTTGCTTGCTTGTAGGGATCAATCCCATGATGAGGGACCTTTCTTAGCATGCTTTGAAATCTCTCCCAAGCTTCAGAATATGAATCCTCTACTTGTTGCTTGAAGTTGATTATCTTCTTGGTTAGCTCCTTAGTTTTTTGTGGAGGGAAATAATGCTCAAAGAAAGCATCAATCATTTGTTCCCATGTTTCTATTGACTCGGACTTGAGGCTAAGGAACTAAGACTTAGCACCATCTACTAGTGATAGTGGAAATAGCTCCAAGTAAACCACAGTCGCTGGAACTTGATCTATCTTCACCATGTCACAACTTTCAATGAAATTGCTGATGTGAGTCATTAGGTCTTCAGTACTGTGGCAATGGAAGGCCTGTTGCTTGACTAACACCACTAGCCCATGATCAATCTTGTAGCAGCCCAAATTTATTATTTGTCGCTTGATTGGCCCAAGTTGTCCTATTGAGGATGATGCCTTGATTTTCTCCCAGATGGTCTGTTCTTCTTCTGCATCACCCATACCTTCTGGATGTGGATTTGCTGTGGGACCGTAATCAGTGGTTCACATTTGAACCATGCCCTAGTACTTAAAATTTGTGAATTCAATGTGACAACGAGATACTAGTGATTGAATCAAAAGATATTTCCAATTCAGCTTTGGAAAGAAAAATAGAAAAATAAAGAGGGTGGCCTGATTACAACACACATAGTGCTCGAGTATATCGTTTCCCCGGCAGCAACGTCAAAAACTTGACATGACTAAAGTATACGTGTAAAATACAAGCATACGCGTCAAAGTAATATATGCCAATGAGGCCTGAATATCAAACACGGGAAAAACATAATTCAAGAAACTACTACTAACTGCTTTTGATTAGCTAGACCAAAGAAAACTTTGATTTGAGAGTTATTAAACTAATTGTAAGAAAAGAAAACTAATTTAATGGTTTGTGATCACAATGAGAAGAAACTCCCTAGGACTGTGGTTTCACCACGATTGATACTGCAATTTTACCCTACGATTAATATATGTTTCTCCTGATTCTGGAAAACCTGTAGCTAGAATTATTTTCCCTCACAGTGTAATTCACTACCTATCCTAATACCAATCCCACTCTCATATCAATTCTTTTATTATGCTTTAACGAACTACTCTGGGTTATTCTCTTCATGTCCATAGGCTTTCTCTTGAAACGTGACATAAAATGTGTGTTACTATGGATTTCCACTTTTTAACCCTCCTCTTAAAACTATCAAGGATCTAATTAATCACTTATAGTGTGCAACATAGATAATTCAATATGATTTCATAGAAATATGCCCATCCATATACAATGTACAACTGGGCTACTTATGGGTCCTAGAGAACACAAGGATTATCCCCTCATGCCTTCTAAGGACAAAAACATGCTAGGAAGCAGGAAAAATGTGGAGAACATAGAAAAATCGATGAACCCCCTGGAGAAACGTGATTAGGATGCTCCACGCAGACAAATGAATCTGCAAGCTGTGAATTCTACCCATGAACGTGTCCGGAACCTCCCGAACATATAGTTCTCCTCCTCGTTCTCCTCTCCTATGCCTTGGCCGTCGTGTAATGGAATAGAACATGATAATTAGGTCTGGTCACAACTCCCCAAAAGTCATAGAGGTGACTTAGGGAATCATTAATTGTCAGTCGTCTCATTAAACTTAATTTTGGATCTACCTGATTCTGCACGATCGGTACTACCAACAGGATGTTTGTACTACCGACTCCTCTAATTAAGCGACCACCTTTCAAGTTGTCGGTACTACCAAAAGTTCGTCGTTAGGTACCGAGTTGCATCAATAACTTTATGCAAAAACATTGTAACATCGTCGGTACTACCAAAAGTCCCGTTGGTACTATTGAGTCTTCTTGATTCATTTCCTCTTCAATACTGAGCATGTGTCGATACCACTGACTATAAAGTCAGTAGTACTGATCTGTGTAGATTCTTGTATCCACATGAAATGCATAAAATTCGAACATAAGCTCTGGAAATATAATAAGTCATTTGAAAATATTAAAATTATATTTATTTGATGCAATTGAGTAACACAGGGTAATATTAATAAATCATGCACAATTAATATGATATTTTACCAAAAGGTGTACAAAAATCAATACAAAATAGCATGTGAAAATGAAAAATAAACAATGCATCACTTATACAAATAGTTTGGTGGAAAAAGATAATTAAATGTCATTAAATATTAATGATTGTGTTTATATGATTCAAATGTCATAGGGACAAAAAATGTACCTTCTTATAGGGTTACCAACACTCTAGAGATTCAAAGTAAAACAAATGATTTTTTTTATGGAAACATTGAAGATAGTGGGATTTTTTCATACTGGATGAATTGATATTAATATGTCTCTTAGAGTAGTCAAAGTACACAACTGATACAAAAAAGAAACCTAGATATACAAGTCAACCACCTCTCTAATTATTCAACACCATCTAGAAGTGATTCTCCAAGACTAGATGATCAATCGTTGTACTCCATAGTACATGAGTGGTTTCTTGTGATGGTTATCTTATATATTACTATTGTATATAACTTATTGGGTGGTATAAATTTTCTAGATAACATTTTCAATTAAATAAAAAGCCAAAGTTATGAAGAGAAGTCTTCAAGTGCCTAAAGAAAATGGTGACATGCTATTTCATACATTTCTATTTGATTCTTTAAATGTTATGTTGAGAGAAAATATTTGTATTATGAAATAATATTTTTGTAATTATCTAATTGAAATGTTGTAGGGACTAAATTGGTAATTCTTCCCCCATATAAGGTACCTAAACCCCTAGAGACTCAAAGTAAAATAATAGTTTTTCTCAAAACATTGAAGATAGTAGGTTCTTCTATTCTAGATGCATTGCTATAATCTCCTTTATTTTTAAAGTGATAAAACTAATGCAAATGTGAACTCTATTTTACCAATATAACCACCTACACATCTCTCAGTACCATCTAGAAGTGATTGTACAAGTTTAGATGACCAATCTTTATATGTCACAACACATGGGCAATTTCTTACTATAGTTACCTTATTTATTTCCATTTTCTATAACTATAACACCCCTGGCCTGGATTTATGGTAAGCATGATTTATTAACTTAATTTGCTTCTTTGTTTCTTAATAAAAATGTAATCCATGATTCTATATCATGAGATGAAGCTATATTTCAAGTTTGGTCCAATTTGGACATTGTTTAATCAAGTTTAGCAATTTATGTGATTATAAGGGCTTTTATGCAATTTACCCAATTCTAGGATTTATCTATAATTTTCATAATATTATTCTTCATGCCACTCTTCATAATGTTTTTTATGGTTGCATCTATAAATACCTAGATGCATTGTCAGTTTGTTGATCTTCCCTTAGTATGTTGGAAATCTAGGGTTTTCACCTAAGTATGTTGATTATTTTCTAAGTGTGTGAAAGATTCGATGGTATCATCTAGTGAAGAAAAGATCCAAAGGGTTCTCCTTGTAGCCAAATATCCTATTACTTGTCCTTGATACCATAGAACCGATGGATACCCTAGATATAATTCGATGAGTGGTCAGTCTTGGTGAAATGGCTAAGTATGGTGAAAGAATCGATGGGTTCACTAATGACCCACCTTGATGAGTTCAATAAGGCAAGAACCAATGAGAGGCCTGGGTAAAGATCCGATGGAACTTCTACATGCATGGATAATGATTGATTTTGACTTCTTGACAGATGACATACATGTTTTTGACACCTCAACTCACCTTCTCTCTTGTCTAAAGCATATATACACCTTTTCCCCTTCCCAAATGAACTCTTTGATCTTTCATCTTCCTTGTGAGCTGGAGAGGCCTGATATTATTTTTCTAGGTGGCAAAAGAGATATCTTGGAGGTCATAACTAAGGTGGAGCTTTCAAGCAAGTTGCTATAGGGTTTTGATCAAGAAACCTTAGGTTTTTGAAGTTTCTTAACCCAACTCTTGACCTAGATGATTAAGTTCTTCCTTTCTATCTTATTTCTGTTTGATCTCTCTCTTTCCTTACTTATTCCATGGATGAAGCCTTAGTTTCTATTGACAGGAGGATATGCACATTTGGTTAGAGATCTCATTTTCTTTTTCTATTGCCCTAGTTTCACTCGATCTTGAGGAAAGAAGTTTTTTTGGAGCTTGGGGGTGCAAGTTAGGGTTTCATATTCCTTCTTTGACCTATCTTGATGATGGATCTGTTGGTAAAGTATGCCCGCAGAGCTAATCATGTGTTGATTGACATGGCATAAACAATAAAGTATTTGATTAATACTCATAAAGGCAAGCTTCCAATTCATTTTGTTTCATTCAGTTATGAGATAATGAGGAAACATTATGAATGTATAAAGAATGACAATACTCAATGACGTATGTCTTTAAGTACATGACTTGGAGGATGAGATCATATGAATGTTAAGAGTGTGTACATTCTTATTATGTCCCAAGTCAGTTGTTACTGTGCAAGGTAGATAAACAATAGTAACACATAAGACCAGAGCGTGGGTTGGTTGATGACAAAATCTCATTAGTTATGATATGGTAGTATCAAACCAAGAACACAGATACATGTTAGAGAATAGTGTATCAGATAGACCCACCCTGAGAGTTACATTTAGAAACCATCATTGATGGTCATAGTCATCTCTCATAGTGAAGGTGGTGATTGTGAATCTTAGACCTGAAATCACTACACTCATCACATGTTGTTGGGTACACTTTGACATCATCAAACACAATCTTGAAACATGGTTTGTCATAAAGGTAATGATTGGGTGACTTTAACACATAGGTACTGACAGTGAGTGATAAATATGAGATTTGTCCCTCCTACCAGAGATTGATATCCCAGTCACTTGATTAGATAGACTGAGAAATGTATGCACATACACATGTGAATCGATATATGATATTGAGGTCACATTTACCTACGACAGTCTACTCTTAGTTCAAGGAACATGGATTGAAAATTGGGAGGATGAAAATTCCATGCCTTGAGTTCATCCTGGATATCAGTGACAAAGGAATTATACAATCACTACAACACCTTGCATAGATTGTAGGTTGATGTTATTCTCCAACTTTCCATTCACTTTGGCAAAACTGATGTGCGACTAGGTGCCACTATCTACTTGTGATATCATAAGTTAGTTGTAGACATTCACCACCAATGTGATATGGGACTTATAGGGTCACCCACACAGGAACTCATCTAGAAGAGGAGTTTAATCATGAATAATGATTGGACTGATTTGTAAAGTATTTAGGTACTCAATTCACTCAAAAAATCAGATGACTACACCCCAACCAGTCATCTCATAGGATGAGACAACCGTTTGGTGCACCAGATGATCGTCTCAAGTGTTGAGACATACGTTTGGGTCGTCAGGCTGATCAGAAATCGAATTGGTTAATATCTGACCAAATTGAGGTGTGAACCGACTGATTCATTCTGATGAACTGACTTGCTCAGATCGGCTCACCAGACAACTGTCTAGGTGAGTGAGACGACCATCTCGAATGTACAAGATCACTCAGTTAGGATGGAGGAAGGTTCTAGATACTTTTTCAAATCCTTTCAATTGCACAATACTTGTGGTGCAAGGAATTAGTATATAGTATTAATTAGAATTAAGATTGGCAATTTTGTATGCGATTGGAAAACTATAAAATGACCGTCGCGCAGTGCCAGAAAAACGTCTGGGTCACCAGACAACCATCTTGTGATTCACATATTACAAAAATGCAAGATCTTCTGGTTCCTTCCACTCCCACACGAATCCCGAACATACTAGGAACCCTGACCCTAACCCCACCTATAAATAGAGGGGTACTGGGGGATTCCCAGAGTACAAAAAAATAACACAACTATGAATCAATTGCTCTGACAATTGTTGTCCTCTTTGGTCATGGTAACTAAGAGAGCGTAAGCAAGTCCTACCCGACTAAGGAGGGATAGCTACGGGAGAGAACAATTGAGGATTGTTGTTATGGGACAGCAAGTTGGTGACTAGTACCCCAACGGGAGGGTTAACTCCTCCATGTCCGTTCTAGTTAAACGACATGAGTTCTAGTTGGTCCGTGTGGACTATTCTAGAGGCAGGAGTCCTTTGGCTTCTATTACGAGAGAAAATTCAACTTGCAGTCCATGGCTAGATCACATGAGTCATTGCAAAAGTTATCCTGTTCGTTGTTCTTGGTGAAGACCAAAAACTACACAACCACCGTCTAAGAAGCAATTAGAAGACAATTGCAATTGCAACAAGTTGTTATTACAAGATTTGCTCCATGACCAGGTATAACTCGTTAAACCATCCTTCTTATTTATAGTAGTTGACACGATCTTGCTATTATGGGAATACAAATAGATAAATTTTTGTTTTTTCTGCCATACTCTGTGCCCAGATTTCCCAACTGTGGTATCAAAGCCATGTCAATTTACCATGTTTTAAGATAATCGATATAATTATATTTTTGGTTTTACTATTTATTTATTGTATACTATGCAAATATTTAAATAATTTTGTATCCGTATATGATCAAAGACCACATAATCTCAAACTATAGATATACACATACATATATCTACTATTCTATCAATCTAAGCATCACAACTCGTCTCCGTCCTCCACTTTGCTGGAAACAACTGGACTCTCACAATATGTTGTTACAAAAACTCACAATATGTTGTTACAAAAACATCCTTGAAATCATCAAACTCTCGACGGCTAAACGCTTATAGTCATAGAGGAAATAGGGAGGAGGATTAGGATAAAAGATCACACTCTTTATAAGGGTTTGAACTCATTTTGCAATATAACCATACACACCTCCTTTCAACTTAGGTTCAACACCAGATGACATTCATGTGATCATCATCTCTATCCGGATTTTGATTTGCAAAGTTGTATGGACGAGCATGATGTCTAAGGGAAAGTTCTTAGTGGCAATCTGACAGGGCTCATCTTTGATGAGTTGGCCATGCTTCACTACCAAAAGGGGTATTAGCACCATGCGGCCAAGTACATGCCGCCAAGGCAAGGAGGGTGTATCAGTAGGTGAGGGAGAATTTTGATGTGCTATGCTAGACAGTAGATGCAGATGTGCTACAACATGATGGCTGACTTCAAGCGCTCCGGTTGTCCATCTAAGTTGATGGTGTGCTTCAGCTTTTGGTATGCGGTCAAAGCATGGGTAAAGAAGCATAAGAAAACTATCAAGAAGCTTGTGGGTAGTGCCCTGCAACCACATGTCGGGATGTATCGAGCATCCTAGGGTTCCCGAAGCTGGTAGTCGCTCATAGAAGGACATCATGGGCTAAGCCAATGACTTGGGTAGTTTGATTTTATCTCGCCCATTACCATCCAATCTGACACTACTAAAATGTTTCGCGATAGTGTTTGTGTCCGCCGCACCTGCAAACCTGGCTGGCGGAAGTCAATGTGGTGCACTACAGCCGCCTCGTGGCATCGCTCTAGATAATGTCCCATTCATGAAGCATTCCTTCCATCATCTTTATAACATCATCTACTTCCTCTACAAGTCCGTGCGGGTAGGTGGGCATGACCCTCATGCTTTGGGAGGTGTTCATCCTTGAACAACAATATATAGAGGAAGACAACTCCAAACCTTGGACGGTACCAAGGAATGCTTGAATCAGGTGTAGTGGAAGATGGAATTGGGGTTTAGATCAAATTCCAGATGACACAGTTAGGGATGGGAATACATTCACACAAAACTTTCTGATATGCTACCCATTTTCGTATATGCTATATAGCGGAGTGGCTTCGGCATAGGAAGATGTGGAAACTATAAGGATTCACCATACAACCAACACAATAGATGTCCAGAGTTTGCAAATGTATAATCTCATGGTCCTCGTGTTGAACTATTTAGGTGTAGGATCCATGGTAATATTGATCTCACCAACGACGACTTGGAACAGTCGATCCTTTTCTTGATGTTGTGATAAAATGTCAGGTCAACAAAAATCATATTTTAGTCAAAATACACAGACATGCTACTCTCTTTGTATTTTTATGGTATAGATAACCTCTACTTGATTGCATTCTATTCTCATATATTCTCTTAGCATATGAAATTTGTTCATTAAGATTATCATATGATGATTGTTTTAGAATATTGTTTCATTAAAATTACATACAAATGTGTTAATGTAGTGCCTACATGTAGATGCACTATCTCAGGATGAGAAGATATCATTTGATGAAATTCAACAAGAAGATGTGATTTTCATCCTTTTTCAAGCCGTGGCTACTTTCTAATTCAGAATTCACGAGAATGATACTATCTTTCTATTGAAGAGCATCAAGCTATCTCAACCTTATTACTATATTTATTATATGTTCTTTATTTTTTCTGTATTCTAATCTAATGCTTGTTTATTGTCCCAAATATATATAATGTGGCATTATTTTAGTTTTCTTATTTCCTAATCATTATATAATAATGCGTTGAATACATTATTTAGAAATTTTCTTATGTACATAAGTATTAGTACATTGGTATCACATCATTGTATGAATTGACCGACTTTGACATTATTGTGATGTGAAATTTTGTAAAATCCAATTAAAAATAAATAGAAGTCACGTTTTACCCAACGGTTGAAAACTATGATTTAACTATACAATCTCTTGTGTTGCCTATCTTGAATATTTGTATCAACTCAATAAATAATAATGTTTTATTTATCTTTAATCTTAAGATAATTGACTAGTGTTATCAGTTGAATTGGGAGTGTATTTAGTTTAGCCTAGAAACTAATGTTAATGCTATTATTTCTCTCATATACGGAAAAATATATTTAAATTTAAGTAGGAAAATAAAGTTCCTATAGTATGGAGGATAACTTACAAAAATAGGTAGACATGTAATTTTTGTTGTAACAGACTCATTCTAAAGTGTAGAAAGGTGTGTAATTTTTGCACCAAATGGAAAATTGATAATTGAATGTACCTTTAAATAAATAAACCCCATTTCTATATAATTATAACCTAAGACGTGAGGCATAAAGGCTCATGCTTAATTTATTGTTTTTAGAATTAACATGTTTAAGACTTACATGTATAGTCAATAGCAAGTATGATTTGTTAGATCACTTTTTTAGTTTTATATTTATTATCTAAACTTTAGATATGTGGTTCATGGGCTCATACTTCATGAATTCAGACATACTTTTACATAACATGCTTTCGCCACCACCACTCATGGATCAAAACATACATCACAAAAACTGGGCTTGCAAAGAAAAGAGTCTAAATAGTTAGTATCTTTGTAGGCTTAGCCTCCCTTTAGATGACTAACTACGAGAAACGTGGAAGCGTTGCAATGCCAGCCATCCTCGAACTAATGGTCACTTACTTTGCATCGCTCCCCTCACAAAGTGTGTTCCTTGACCCATCAAAGTTGTACTTTCATACGTCAACTGATTCCATTTCATAGTATGAAAGTGCAACAATGGAGGCGAGTTTACTCCACTTCTTGAGAAACGCTCCTAGATACCAAACCAAATGTACGGTGACTACATACAACCTGGAACCAACAAACAATCGATATTCGAATCTAGAAGTACAAACATAGACAATTTGCACAAAAAGATAATAGATAACACAAGTTGGTGATCAAGCAACTAGTATTCATTAAACGATTGATGTTGAACTGGTAAGATAGTGTTTTTCTATTGCAAACTCAAGAATTACAATGCATGAAATGAAAACATGGGTAGCGGGGCCACTCCCCGCACTCTAGTGTATAAGACTACTCGCTCATGGCAAGAACAAAGAAGCGGGAGAGAAGAGAGAGAGAGCATCATCTCTACGAAGGAGGGACGAGGGCCGACCCCTTGGAGAGAGAGAGCGAAGATCTTCACACTTCGTAGCTTGCTTGATGATGAATCCTCCTCTTCCCACCTTCTTTGTCGATGTGAGAGAAAGTAGCTTGGAGATTGTAAAGCCCGGGCCCACTGCCTAAGGCTCTAGTAGAGTTTCAAGAATGACGACTGTCCCCACAGACCACCACTAGCCTTAACTACGTGCTTTATCCTCACTCACACGCATGCCAGGATCAACTTCCCGACAGGTCACCCATCCCAATACTACTCCAAGCTGAGCACGCTTAACTATGGAGTTCTTAGTGATGGGCTCCCGGAAAAGGAGGTGCACCTTGGTGATATGGGTAGTCCAATCATTCCTTATAAGATCATTTTATCTAAGGCCTCAAATCCTGGGATGTTACAATCTCCCCCACTTAGACTCTTAACGTCCTCGTCAAGGCTCAACTATATGGCCTCATAATCTAACCCCATTTCAGTGCAGACCCACAATGACCCATGGACACCCAGCTCCCGTCCACGGCTACCAACACAAGGGCGGCTCCATCTCATCTCTACACTGGCATGCCACATACCCATGTGGGCCCCACCTACTGGAGGGGTTATGGCTCTGATACCATTTGTAAAGCCTGGGCCCACTGCCCAAGGCTCTAGTAGAGTTTCAAGAATGACGACTGTCCCCACAGATCACCACTAGCCTTAACTGCGTGCTTTGTCCTCACTCACACGCATGCCAGGATCAACTTCCCGACAGGTCACCCATCCCAATACTACTCCAAGCTGAGCACGCTTAACTATGGAGTTCTTAGTGATGGGCTCCCAAAAAAGGAGGTGCACCTTGGTGATATGGGTAGTCCAATCATTCCTTATAAGATCATTTTATCCGAGGCCTCAAATCCTGGGCTGTTACAGAGATAGAGTATGAATCTCAGACGGTAGCCTCGGGGCAGTGGGTGAAGGATGGAATAGCTCTGGAGCAATAGAGGCAACCTTTGGACGTCTGAAACATGATACTTGGTGATGACCCTTCAGATTTTATTTATAGGCCTTGAGTGGAACTCAAACGGTTTGGGAGATTTGGGCCCAAACGGTTGTGAAGACCGTTTGGACTCTTTCTCTGTTTGGAGACCGTTTGGGCTCTCTCAATTTGGAAACTGTTTGCCTTTATTCGGTCTTGGGACCATTTGACTTTACACGGTCTTGGGACCGTTTGACCTTCATTCGGTCTTGGGACCGTTTGGTGTCCATTCGGTCTTGGGACCGTTTGGGCTCTTTCGATTTGGAAACCATTTGCCGTTATTCTGTCTTGGGACCGTTTGACTTTACACGGTCTTGGGAACGTTTGGCCTTCATTCGGTCTTGGGATCGTTTGGTGTCCATTCAGTCTTGGGACTGCTTGGTGTCCATTCGGTCTTGGGACCGTTTGATGTCCATTCGGTCTTGGGACCGTTTGGTGTCCATTCGGTCTTGGGACCATTTGGTGTCCATTCGGTCTTGGGACCGTTTGGTGTCCATTCAGTCTTGGGACCGTTTGGTGTCTATTCGGTCTTGGGACCATTTGGAGCTTATGTAATTTTTTAGCACTTTTCTATAAGAAATAAAAAGAGGAAAGTTAGTCTAATGGTATATTTACAATAAAGCGGAAAGTTAAAGATTCTATCTAATTTATCTAAGAAAGAGTATGGAAAGCTGAGGAAAACTTAGTAAGATAACATCGCAAAATGGGAGGTTATCACCCCCCCTAACTTAGAGTCTAGCTTGTCCTCAAGCTAGATAGAGATGATGCATGTAGTGACGAGGCAATTTTATTTAGTGAAGATTTCCATACTCCTGGTTCAATTCTAAACCAGAGATCTCCTGAAGTTTTATCAGGCTTTTGCTTGCACTAACTCTTTTAGGTATCGAGAGTTGCTGGGATCCCAGGTTTCTTCCGTATCACGTAGCTCACATTGGGACCACCTTTTCCTTAATTGCATTCTGTGCATGTTTTCGAATCCAATCAATTTTATACTTCTTTGGAAATCCTACTGGAAACTAAGATAGGCATGAGGGTTGGCTAAAGGCTGATGTGTAACTCCCCCTTTTAGTGGGGGAGGGTTTATATAAACTTTTAGGATCTCACTACCGGGCGCGACACATCTGCCTTTGTGAGGGAAGCTAAATGTACCGGCCGGACGAGTCCTTTATCAACTTTTTCATATATTCAAAGACCTTAGAATCTCATTACCGTGCGTGACACATCTGCCTTTGTGAGGGTAGCTGAATGTATTGGCCGGGTGAGACCTTTATTGTTTCTTCATATAGGACCTTATGTGTGGCACAACTCTCATGTTTTTATTCAACGCTCTGGCTTTTATTCTTATACTCACAGGCTTAGGAGTTGGATATTTAGGGATTTGTTTGGGCTGCCAGGCCTCTTTTTGAAAATAAGAAAGCTGTTCTTGGAGTCTTTTGACATGCACTTATTTTGGTTTTCATACTTGGTGGTCCACTTTCAAGGTTCCTTGATTTGGATTTCACTTGGTTCCCTCCCATCCTTGAGAGAGGTTTGGCTGGCTTTGGCTATGATGTTAACTTGTGGAGGGTCTGAAACAGAATTGAAGCAGAAGCATGAAAATCAAATGTGAAAGTAAATTATTAGTTCGCCATTACATGCCTAAATTCTATGTCTGTTATTATTGTTTTAGGAATTCTTTGATTATGAAATTAGTAGGGGGTGACTTTTTATTATGTACAAGAATTATTTATCAAATAAATTACTGAAAAAGTATGAATGTGAAAAGAAGGATAAAAAATTATGCATAGAGAAACAGGAGTGAGTAAAAAGAGCAGAGGGAGAAGGGTTGAAAAATGATACCTTGCCCTTGTCCAGTATACCTCCCTCCCTGACTTATCACTCACTCTGTCCGTAGTGTGTCAAAGTGATAGGTTGAGAAGTACATGGACAAGGGAATTAGGCTTCTGTTAGTCCTTTGTTAGCTCCATGCGTTCGGAGAAGATTAGCTGCGAACTTTCCACATAGAGCATGGTAATCCACGTCTGTCATATCCTCTACTGGTCTTCCAAGAACAGCGAGGGTGTACATCCAATAGAGGACGTGGAAGCCGTAGTCATTTGATTCTCGGAGCTGCTGGGGGCATCTGTGGCTGAAGGCGGGGTGATGAAAGTGTGCTTTATCATACGCCTTTGTGTGCTTGCTTAAAAGATCATGTATTTTGTCGGCACACTCCTTTGCCACCTCCTCCGTGGGCATCTTTGCTGTCATATCATACTGATTTTGATCTGGATCAAATTGGCTGTCAGAACTGTTATAGATAATTGTTGTTCCTTCATGAAGATTTGTTGCCATTAACATCCAGTGCTCTGAATGAAGGAAAGGGAGCATAATGAACTTTGGAGTTGTATGCTTGAGAAAAGAGAAAAGCTCTTCCGTGGTTCCAAAGCTCTTTAACTTGAGAAGGCCGTCCTTCATGTAAGATGATGCCATGTAAACCGTAGGATGGTTCTGTCCGAGGAGAAATAGATAAGCAGTCATTAGGCTCACGGATAGGGATCCTTATAATTGTACTGTTTCACAGAGGGTATCTACCATGATTAGAATATCTCCCTCTAGAAAAACAATCTCATCTTTCTCGGCATATAGCCTAGACATGATGAGTCGGAGTTCATTTTCAGAAAGACTCTTGCAAGCCGCAAGGTCGAAGTTAGGAAATGTCGGTTCAATGGCAGGTAGGGGCACCTTTTGTGTGGAAGGTCTGTTGATGGTGGCCCCTGTTAATAACTCAATGTCCCCTATATCGTCCACCAAATCAAAAGTGTAAGGGTCCCATTGTCTTTTTTCAAGGACAGTGGCGGGTTGTTGATTTTCCAACTTCTGTAGTGTTTGCCAGAATGGCTGTTTCTGTGGACGTTGGATAGACGAGTAGAGGTAGCGAGGGACATCATCTGGTGCCATAGTTAGGTCCCGAAAGAACCTTATGTCACAGATGAGCTCCATGCCATAATACCCTCATAGAGAGTGAAAATCTTCTATGACCAGCTCGATGAAGGGGATTTGTTGATTAAGCGCTTGTATGTGGCGTATAGGTAGAAAGCACAATCCCCAGATCCTTCTTGCATTTGGACTTGTGGGTTTATGATTCGGAACCATGGTTGGTTCCAACCATGTCAGAGAGATGGCTTTGCAGCCCAAATTAATTTTAGGAGCCGGAAAGGGATGCATCTTGCCTCCCTGGCTCCTAGACCAGCAAAATTGATGATTTCAGCTTTAAGCTCACTGACGCAGAAGTTGTACACTTTGGCATCGTGAGCCTCGGTGTCAACGATAATGATCAGCCAGTGGATGGAAACTTAGAAGGGTACTGTGATATATCGTACCTTCCGTTCAATCCCCCTACGCTGCCACTCAATAGTCTTGTTGTGTAAGTCCTTGTACAGTAGACTTAGAACCAAAGCAGGTGAAGCATTGAGAACTGGCTGTGGCCTTTTTGAGAATTTGTATGTTCCGATAGCGTTGGCAAGAAGGACACAAAATATTGCCATCCTTACATTTGATTGAGGTTGAAGGGTGATGCGGAAATCTTCACGTGTCATCTTGCGCTTAGTCTTTATATTTGTGTAGATGATGTCCCCCCCTCCTTTGGCATCATCTACAATAGTGTTTAGGATGAAGATATCCTAGACATCTAGGGTAGAGATAGCCGCCATGTCTAGGTCATGCATCTTCTTAGGTAGAGGTGGCGGTGGGGGGAGCTCTTATAGTGGCAATAAAGAAGTCTGCTCTAGGTCATCCATATAGTGTTGTAGAACTTCATCTTTTTCAGATTCAGAATCAGAGTCAAGTTCATCATTTGTGTCTAGACTCACTTCGTCTGACTCTTTTTGCTCTAGGGGTAAAGGCACCGATTGTTCTGGTGCAGAGTAATGAGGAGCTGCAGATGTTGGTGGACTAATGCTGGTTCCTAGGATGCATTGCTAGAACTCAATAAAAGCCGCTTCTTTGGAAGCGTCCCCCATATATCCCATGGTAGAATAGTTAAGGAATTGATCTCCATATGATATGTTAATGTTGTCAGTGTGAGCGGGGGATTTGGGATCGTGTCCACCTTCCTGGTGGTCTGTGTCTGCTCCCGTCTTTGAAGGTTCTGTTCATCGGCTAGTTCCCTCCCTAGGATGTCCTGGGTCATCAGGTTTATCATCTGAAGAGGAGGTGTCATCGTTGGAGTTAGCAGAGGAGTTAGAATCTTCTTCTTCTTCATCATCATCATCATCATCATCTTCTTCTTCTTCTTCATCATCTGCCGCCTTGTCTTTTATTTGTTTTGGCGTTGTTTTCTTGTACTACTGGTGAAGTGGTTGTAGTTCATCAAGAGCCACTTGCACATGCTCGTGTGTCTCAAGCAGTGTGTCGTGGGTTTCCTTGAGATCAAAGTATCGTGCCTTGGCAGAGAGGAGTCATGCAGAAAGGTCTGTAACTTGGGCTCGTAGGTGATTGATTTCATTATATGATGACTCCTCTTGGCGGCTATTGAGTTGTGTGAGGGTGTTGGTGATGTCATCCAAATGCATGCTGAAAGCAGTTTGCTGCTGCTTAAGCTCGCGAAGGCTCTCTGGAAGAGGTTAAGTCTGCGTAAAGATCATGTCGACTTGTTGAGCCAACATTTCTTGTTGGCTTTTCACCTCAAGCACCAACTGTGGCAATTGATGTAGGCGGTTGTCGATGCGTTTGACTTGCGAGGCCGCTACTTCCTGCTGTTGGTTGATGCTTGAGATGATGCCAGGTAGGGTGTAGTTTTGCTCGTCGATCTTAGTGCCCTACTTTGTAAGACCCTGCACACAAGAAAAAACAGAATGCATTATGTTAGAAGGGTTGGTGAGGAGGTTTCGGATGGCGTCAAATTGACGTTTGAATTCCTCACCGAAGTTTGTAAAAGGGACCCCAAAAAAGGATGGGTGGGATGTCTGGGGTCGGGGTAGAAGGGTGGTAGTGCCTTGCAGAAGAGACACTGAAGATGGTCCCGCAAAATGCGTGGTGACTGTAGATGGAGTCACCAGTGGTGTCGAGGTGGTGGCGGATGCGAAGGGTGGCGACATTGATGGGAAAGCGGTTGAGGTGGAGGCAAATGAGGTGAAAGTGAGATTGGGCATTTATGTGAATGGAATGGCTGATTAGAAGGGGATTGAGGTGGAGGATGCGGGTGGAGGTGCACATGTGGGGAGGGGATTTGTTGGTGGAATTATTGTGGAGAATGATGGGAGGGTGGTGGATTGTGGAATGGTGGAGGATGGTAGCGTGGTGGGGGTGATGGTGAAGGTAAGCTCAACATTTAGACTCCTGATGAAAGAGTCTAATGATAAGGTGGTGATGTGTTCTTAAGGGATAGAAGGTTCAACTTCTGGATTTGGTCATGATGTCGACGTCCCCAACATCTGTTGTGGTTGCAAATGCCCTTTGGATGGTCATTTCACCGGGATTTTTGTTATTCTAGCTGCCGGGGCAGTGATGCTATGCTCCATCTAGCCTACTTTTGCTTTCTTTTCTGCTACTTGGACTGACGCAAGGAGGTTGGTAAGCTCCTCTTCAGTGAAGAGGAGCTTATCCTTGTCATAATCTATGAGCTCTGGTAGAGGAAGCAACTAGATGATTTTACTATGGGACAGAAGATGTAGTGGAGCTTAGCATCTTTTTCTTTAATGATGTAAGAATTCTTTAAAGTCTGCTTGTTGGTGAGGATATCACCCTTGATCTTCGTGCATCTGGGCAGTAGTCTGTCCATCTTGAGATAATTCAAAATTGAGGTGATGTGTCCTCTGACACATACTTCCTTCCTGAGGGCGTAGGCTGTGTGCTTGTGTATCAATTGCCATCCTATGTTGATCGATAGCCCATTAAGGACGGACCAGAGGATGAAAAGATCAGAAATGTTAACATTTCTGCCCTCTATCCTGGGAAAGAGTGTGCCTGTGAGGATTTTGTGTAGAGTGTGCACCAACCCAAATTGAATATTGGAGGCCTTGCAGGTCTTTGCCTCAAAGGTTGGGATCCCTGTTAGGGATTTCCAGAAGATGTGCTTGTTGAACTGGGAGCTGTCAACGCCTACGACTTTGGCTTTTTCCAACTGCTCCTTCTTGTCTATAAAGATTTCATTGAGTAGGTTTTCTATTATAACAACTTTGTTGTCGAAGAGTTTGGTGACCAGCCTACGGTCGCCTCTGTCTCTTAATCTGTCTATTATGTCCACTGCTTCTTTGTGGAGGAAGGTGAAAAATTCAGTTGTTGGCTCAACATAAGAATTCTCTGTGACAAAGCAGAGTCTTGCGAGGTTGGTGTTGTCGAGAAAGGTGAGGATTCTGTCATAAATCCCCATCTTTTTCAGTATGCTGGAGTAGACATACTTTGTTGGCTTCAGCACTTTATCGAAGGATGGAAGGGTGTGGATGAATAAGTTTGCTGGTGGTGGTGCTGTTGTGGTGATGGAGGAGAAAATAGGAATAGTAGTGGTAGCGGGAGTGGTGATGGCGGTGGTGGTAGTGGGTGATGGAATGTATCCCGCTAGGGTTTGTTCCCTTGTAGTGGCAGGGTGGACCTGCTTCCTTGCCCGTTTCTTCATAGGTTGTTCTTTGGCAGCTTCCTGGGCCTTCCTTTTTCCTTTGGACTTTGTAGTTGGGGATTCCTACTTGGGGGTTGGCTCGTATTCTGAGCCTTCATCACTGGAAGAAATTTCTTCTACTTCTTGATCAGGTTCCTCAGATAAACACCTGTTGAGGTGGCCAATTTCATTCATGACCGCGAGTAGGTTGACTTTTAGTGGGACCTGTCTAGTCGTCTCGTAGATGTCGATGACCTTCTGGAGCTTGGCGCGGTCTTCTATCAGTTGCTCCCTAGTCTAGAAGGGAGCATCCTCAGTTCCGATGGTTTCTTTTGCGGGTGATGCCATATTTGAAAAATTAGCAGAAAATCGTGTGTTAAAAGGATTTGAATTTGCCAAGATAACAAGTTTATTAAAAGAAAAAGTTACATTATGTAAGTGTTAATGTTTTTAGGTTTTAGTGGAATCCAAGCGGTTTGTAAAACCAAACGGTTTCAGGACCGTTTGGCTCCAAACGATTTCAGGACCGTTTGGCTCCAAACGGTTTCAAGACCGTTTGGCTCCAAACGGTGGAAACCGCGAGGAAGGTGGAACATCAAGGTCATCGATTGTTGGTTAAAAAGGTGGCGGAGGCAGCAAAAGACGACGACTATGCGTGTGTCAGTAGCTAACGAGAACCCCATCGGTGACGCAACATTGGCGACGGCAGAAACAGAGTGGTGAGGTGCCGTAGAAAATGACAATGGTAATGGTATCGAGATGCTGATTCACCTTGTTGTGCGACGACGATTCTGACGGTGAGAAGCTCTGTGAAAATATGCGGGGAAGACAGCGGTGTTGTCGGAGATGGTGGCAGAGAGAGTAGACGTCACGAGTTGTGCGGGAGCGAGAAATGGAAGGGATGAAATAGTGCTCGTGCGAGGGTTTAGGGAGTTCGAAGTTTTAGAAGAGGAAAAAGGGTGGGGTTGGGGTTATATTTATAGGATATGGGGGGGCGTTACAAATTCCCAAGGGAAAACTGTTTTGACACCATTTGGGGTCCAAATAGTTTTAAGACCGTTTGGGTTCCAAACGGGTTCGAGACTGTTTGGGTTCCAAACGATTTCGAAACCGTGAGGTGAAGATTTAAATGGATTTTATATTTTTATGTTTGTTTTGGTTATTTATGTGAATTTTTATATTTTCAGATTAAAGATGATAAACCTAAATCAAACGAAGAGGCCAAATAAAAATGGTGATACTCAGATCTTGGGTTGCCTCCCAAGTAGCGCCTGGGTTTTACGTTGCTAGCCCGATGAGAATCCAGTTTGGTTATGTCGATGTTGAGGGATCGTGGATCTTGATAGTCTGTCTTGGTATTGTGTCTGCTGGTGTGTAGTATCTCTTCAATCTGTGGCCATTAACACTCCGTTCTCCCCCATTATTGTCAAGGATGATGACTGCTCCGGTGGGGTAGATGTGTTTAATTGTGAATGGTTCAGACCACTTCGTGCGGAGCTTTCCAGGAAACATCTTAAGTCTGGAATTGGAGAGGAGGACTTTATCTCCGATAGCAATGTCTTTTCTCTTGAGGTGGCCATCGTGCCACAACTTGGTTTTTTCTTTATAGATTGTGTCACTTTGGTAGGCTGTCATTCTAAGCTCCTCAAGTTCTTGTAACTGGAGTTGTCTGTATTCTCCAGTGCTTTTAAAATCAAATTTCAGTTGCTTAATGGCCCACCAAGCCTTATGTTCTAGTTCAACTGGAAGATGGCATGATTTCCCATATACTAGTTGGAACAGGGTTGTTCCAATCAGTGTTTTATAAGCTGTGTGGTAAGCCCAAAGGGCATCGGGAAGGTTGGTTGACCAATCAGTACGATGTCTATTGACTGTTTTCTCTAAAATTGCTTTGAGTTGTCTGTTCGAAACTTCGAATTGGCCACTAGTTTGTGGATGGTAAGGTGTGGCGACCTTATGGTTCAATCCATATTTTTTAGGAGGGCTTCAAAGCTTCATTCCAGAAAATGGGTTCCTCCGTCGGATATGACAGTTCGGGGGAATCTGAATCTGGGGAAAATGATATCTTTAAACATCTTGATGACTGGCTTTGAATCACTGGAAATGGTGGGTATATATTCTACCCATTTTGAGACATAATCCACAACGACCAGTATGTAAGAAAATCCATAGGATGAGGGGAAGGGACCCATGTAGTCTATTCCCCAAACATCAAAAAGTTCGATTTCTTGCCACAAAGTGAGGGGCATTTCATTCCTTTTAGTTATACCGCCAGTAAGTTGACATTTGTTGCACGATCTTACGAACTTATAGGAATCTCTTGCTATTGTTGGCCAAAAGAATCCCGATTGTAGAACTTTCATAGCGGTCTTTTTCGAACTCATGTGTCCCCCGGTGGGGCCAGAACGATAATGCTCTAAGATAGGAGTAATTTCCTCTTCTAGTATGCAGCGACGGAAAAGTCTATCTACACATAGACAAAAAAGATAGGGTTCGTCCCAATAGTATTGTTTAGCATCATGGAGAAATTTCTTTTTATCGTGGTGAGAGGCAAAGGGGTGAATGATTCCTATGGCCAGATAGTTCACTATGTCGACATACCAGGGGAATCCGGTGGTAATTTTCATATGCTGGTCGTCAGGGAGGGAGTCTCTGATAGGTACATTGTCATCCTCCTGCGACTCGATGCAACTTAGGTGGTTAGCGACGACATTTTCCACTCTGCTCTTGTCTTTTATTTCAAGATCGAACACTTGCAGCATCAATACCCAGCGAATGAGTCTGGGTTTGGCATCTTATTTCTAAATAAGATATTTGATGGCAGAGTGGTCTGTATATACTACGACCTTTGATCCAATTAGGTAAGAATGAAATTTTTCGAAAGCGTAGATGACAGATAAGAATTCCTTTTCAGTGGTAGTATAATTCTTTTGCACCTCATCTAACATCTTGGATGCTTAGTATATTACATATGGATTTTTATCTATTCTCTACCCTGTAACAACCCCTATGGCATAGTCGCTAGCGTCACATATTATTTCAAAAGGTTGTGACCAGTCAGGCGCTCTTAGAATGGGTGCTGAGATTAGAGCATTCTTCAAAGTTGTAAAGCTATGCAGACATTCCTGGTCAAAGTTGAAATCAACATCCTTGGTCAATAGGTGTGTCATAGGTTTTTCAATTTTGATAAGTCTTTGATAAATCTTTGGTAGAACCCGACATGACCTAAGAAGGCTCGTACGCCCCTTATGTCTTTGGGCGCTGACAATTTTGAGATGACATCAATTTTTTCCTTGTCTACTTCATTTCCTCTTTCTCTTACTTGATGTCCGAGGACAACACCTTTGGTCACCATAAAGTGACATTTTTCCCAGTTTAGGATAAGGTTTGTCTCCCCGCATATCTGTAGGACTTTACTTAGGTTGAGCAGACAATTATCAAAAGAGTCTCTGTATACTAAAAATCGTCCATGAACACTTCCATAATGGTTTCGGTTAATCATGCGAAGATAGCAGTCATGCACCTTTGGAATGTTGCAGGTGTGTTGCATAGCCCGAAGGGCATCCTTCTGAAGGTGTATGTTCCAAAAGGGCAAGTAAATGTCATTTTTTCTTAGTCTTTGGGGTGAATTGGGATTTGGTAAAACCCAGAATATCTGTCGAGGTAGCAATTTTTTTTTGGGTGGGCTAGCAGCTCAAGAACTTTGTCGAGGAAGGGTTTCTAATATAGAGACATATTTCAATTCTTCAAAGGTGGCTTCAGGGGCTTTTTCAGCCTGCTCCAAGTATTGTAGACATTGCTGAACTAATTCATTGGTTGAAAATTCATCTTCCAGATTTATTAGAGCGTCCTCTAGGGCATCTGCTGGTTCTGGATTTGCTTGCTTGAGTTGAGACATTTTATCAATAGCTTCAAGCAAAAAAACCTCTTCATGGATACTAGGGCTCTTCAAGCTGTTAAAAACCCTGAATTGAACAGTTTCTTTACCCTGCCTCAATGTAATTGTACCAGCCTCGACATCAATTAATGCTCTAGCTGTGGCGAGGAAGGGTCTACTGAAAATTATCGGGTACCTTAGGTCTTCTTTTATATCCATAATGACGAAATCAAAAGGGACATAAAAGTCCCTCCCCACTCTTACTGGAATATCTTCAATGATTCCTAGGGGTGTAGTAATGGTGGAATCGGCGAGATGGATGGTGATTGTTGTAGGCAACAAGTTCGTTAACCCCAATCTTTTGCACATGGAAAATGGCATAATTGATATGCTGGTTCCTAGGTCGGCCAATCCTTTTTTACAAGAAGTGTTCCCAATAGAGCATTGTAAGCCAAAAGAGCCAGGGTCCTTCTATTTTTTTGGAATTTTATTCAAAATGATATCAAAAGTGGTTTGGGCTAGCTTGACAGTTTCATGCTCCTCTGTCATGTATTTCTTTGACAGTAAAGTCTTTAGATATTTGGACTAGGATGGGATTTCAGATAAGGAATCGAGAAAAGGAATATCAACATAAAGTTTCTTCATTGCCTCTTTGAATTTTTGGAATCTAGAGTCTAGTCTGGTTTCCTTTAGCCTTCTAGGATAGGGTATCCTTGGCTTATATTGTGGAACCTGTGGTTCTTTGGGACCTTGTTCCTTCTCTTTCCTTTCTTTAGCATCTTGACTTGATTATTCGGTTGGGATGATTTCAGTTACATCCCTGTCTTCTTGAGTAACCGAGATGGCTTCAGTGAGAGCACAGACAGACCTTGTTGTAACAACATTTAATTGTTCTGGTCTATGTTGGTCGTGTCTTGGATTTGTTTCCGGTTGGCCAACAAAAGTGCCTAATGGAGGTTTTAGCTGAGCTGCTATCTGTGCTAACTGAGTTTCCACAGCATTTTGCTGGGCCTGTTGGTTAGCCAGCATGGTTTGCTGAGATTGCAACATTTGCCTTATCAAGGATAGTTCATCAGTCTATTGTGGTGGGGCATTCTTCTGTTGAAATTGAGTGAGTTGCTGCTGCCCTTGAAGTGGTTGTTGTTGAGGCGCCTACAACCGAGGTTGCTGTGGTTGTTGCAACTGAGGTTGTTGTAATTGTGGGTGCAGAGGAGGGTGAGTATACTGGTAGTATGCGGAGGGATTTCTTGGGTAGTTGGATCTTTGGAAATTGTTTTTTAGATTCCCTTGAGTTTGGTTGTAGTTGCTTTGAAATCCAGGTGGTAGTCTATTGGAGGACCCCCCTGTGTTTGATGTTGCGGGTTAGTAGTCCCTGCATGATTTCCATTTTGAAAACCAGGATGATTTCTTTGTTGATTTGGATTTAGTAAGCTTGTCCTAGTATGGAATGAATGGAATTTACTTATTTTGGCATTTGATCCTCAGGGTGTTCAATGATCGGCTCATACTACGGTTGAGGTGGTTGCAAATCCATCATTACATTGTACAGAAGACCACATGATAATGTGGGATGATCTGATGCATGACAGGCCTCACAAGTTCCTGTGGCTGCTTTAGCTTGTTGGGGGTTCTTCTTTCTGTCATACTCCCCAAACGATGCTTCGAGGGCTTGTTGTTTGTTGGCTATGGTTTTCAAAGCTTCGGCTATAGCTTTCATTTCCATAGATTCTTCACCTTTACAAACCTTTAGAACTCCTCCTGTGGTCGCCTTTCCCCAATTGGATTGATTTTCTACTCCTAGAGTGATGATTCTCCAGGCGTCTTCGTAGTTTTCTCTCATAAAGTTTCCTCCAGATGAGGAATCTAAGAACTTTTTAATTTCATCACTTACTACCCTGTAAAAAGTTTCTATGAGTTGATTTGGTAGGTTAGTAAAGGTGGGAAGAATTTCTCCAAGAACTTCTCTTCTAAGGGAGCCCCGGTGATGATTGGCTCCCCGTCCAAAGAATTATACCAGCTTAGTGCTCTTCCAGACAAGGTGAAATTGAAGAGTCTAAGCATGATTGCATCCATGGTTGTTCCAGCTTGTGGTACCAGCTTGCAAAGAGCCTTAAACCTCTTCAAATGGTCCATGCATCCATGTCCGACACTTCTAGAGAATGATATACCCTGCATTATTTGGTATCACTGTGTCCTAATCTCAAAATTAGGTGTGTTGATGAGTGGTGGTTGGACTGGATGGTTGTCTTCATAGTTCTTAGGAATAGCATAGTCCCTTAGTTTCTTGCTCCTTATCAACAGTTGTGCAACAATCTTGGCGGCTTCATTCTCAACACGAATGCGGGCTTGCTCATTAGCCCGTACCTCAGACTAAACTTGGGCGCGTGTGTCGGCAATGAGTTGCACTCATTGGGCTGCTATGGCAGCGCTGACCCTTTCCATCACTAGTGCAGCTTGGCGTTGATCTTCTGCCATTTGTCTAGCTCTTTGACGATTAAGTCTAATGCGGTGGTGGAAACTTCTCTCTACCTCAAAGTCGTATTCTAGATCAGGGGAGAATCTAAGATTATGCGTTGGTTGCATACACGTCTTCTACCTGAGTAGAGGAAGAATCACACTTTTCATATGATGCGGGAGATGTGATGAAATCAAGATAATATGGAGTAATATTAAAGAAAAAGTGTAAAACCCTAACCAACTAACAAGATGATAAATGAAATTAAAACGTTCCGTTGTCCCTGGCAACGACGCCAATTTTTGATGGATCTTCCACTTGCGTGGAGTTGCGTGCACCACTAAAAATCCTAAAGATAGTAAGTCTTTAGGTTTAGCCTTACTTATACTAGATTAAAAACTCCACCCACGTATGCTAGGATACGTGGAAGTCTTATCATAGTATAGTTAATGGTCGAATCCAAAGGACAACGGTCCTGTTGAGATGAATAAGATAGAAAGCGTTAGAATTTCACTTAACTCATTAACAGTTGGTATTTAGATCAAAGAGTTGGTTTGGTTGTTTAAACTAAGTGCAAGTAAAGTAAAAGCAAGAAAGTAAGAAAGAAGGTAAATTTAAGGTCGTAAATAATATTAAGGAACCACTAGGGTGTTATCGGCTTTCGTCACTACTACTCATGGATCTAAACATACATCACAAAAATTGGGCTTGCAAAGAAAAGAGTCTAAATAGTTAGTATCTTTGTAGGTTTATCCTCCATTCGGATGACTAACTACGAGAAACGTGGAAGCATTGTAATGCTAGCCATCCCCAGACGAATGGTCACTTACTTTGCATCGCTCTGCTCACAAAGTGTGTTCCTCGACCCGTCAAGGTTGCACTTTCATACGTCAACTGATTCCATTTCATAGTACGAAAGTGCAACAATGGAGGTGAGTTTACTCCACTTCTTGAGAAATGCTCCTAGATACCGAACCAAACGTACGGTGACTACATACAACCTGGAACCAACAAACAATCGATATTTGAATCCAGAAGTACAAACATAGACAATTTGCACTAAAAGATAATAGATAACACAAGTTGGTGATCAAGCAACTAGTATTCATTAAATGATTGATGTTGAACTGGAAAAATAGTGTTTTTCTATTGCAAACTCAAGAATTACAATGCATGAAATGAAAACATGGGTAGCAGGGCTACTCCCCGCACCCTAGTGTATAAGACTACTCGCTCATGGCAAGAACAAAGAAGGGGGCGAGAAGAGAGAGAGAGAGCATCATCTCCACGAAGGAGGGAGGAGGGTCGACCCCTTGGAGAGAGAGAGAAACGATCTTCACACTTCGTAGCTTGCTTGATGATGAATCCTCCTCTTCCCACCTTCTTTGTCGATGAGAGAGAAAGTAGCTTGGAGATGGAGTATGGATCTCAGACCGACAGCCTCGGGGTAGTGGGTGAAGGATGGAATAGCTCTGGAGCATTAGAGGTAGCCTTTGGACGTTTGAAACTTGATACTTGGTGAGGACCCTTCGGGTCTTATTTATAGGCCTTGAGTGGAACTCAAATGGTTTGGGAGATTTGGGCCCAAACGGCCGTGAAGACCGTTTGGACTCTTTCTCAGTTTGGAGACCGTTTGGGCTCTCTTGGTTTGGAAACTGTTTGCCTTTATTCGGTCTTGGGACCGTTTGACTTTACACGGTCTTGGGACTGTTTGGCCTTCATTCGGTTTTGGGACCGTTTGGTGTCCATTCGGTCTTGGGGCCGTTTGGGCTCTTTCGGTTTGGAAACCATTTGCCTTTATTCGGTCTTGGGACTGTTTGACTTTACACGGTCTTGGGACCGTTTGGCCTTCATTTGGTCTCGGGACCGTTTGGTGTCCATTTGGTCTTGGGACTGTTTAGTGTCCATTCGGTCTTGGGACCGTTTGGTGTCCATTCGGTCTTGGGACCGTTTGGAGCTTTTGTAATTTTTCTGTGCTTTTCTGTAAGAAATAAAAAGAGGAAAGTTAGTCTAATGGTATATTTACAATAAAGGGGAAAGTTAAATATTCTATATAATTTATCTAAGAAAGAGTATGGAAAACTGAGGAAAACTTAGTAAGATAACATTGCAAAATGGGAGGGTATCAAAAAGCTATTAGACTAGCTAGTCAGATGTGTAGAGCTCCCCCATATGAAGTCAGACATGATCACCTCCATTCTTCTCAAGATCGAGCTAGGAATTTCCCCCATTCTCATCCAATAAGAAATCAAACCCATATCACAATATTTGATTAGCATGAGCTAACCATCCATAGAAATCTTGGATCCAGGCCATCTCTAGATCATAACACGAAGTTTATCAAGACATCCATGAAAATGTCTTCTTCTCAGATTCCCACCGGCCATAGGAAATCCTAGGTATTTGGTAGGCCATGAGCCTCTTTGGATACCCATGCTATTGAATAGGCCCTCCTTGTTGCGACATGAATCAGATAGATAAAGTTGAGTCTTGTTAGGATCACATTTCATGCCAGAAACATTCCCAAATGTTTGGAGAAGGTTTTTAAGATGAATAAGACTGTGAGCCCGACCTTCAGTGAAGAGAAGCACGTCATCAACAAATATGAGGTGACTTAGAACTTTCGTTCTATTAATAGGATAGCTTCTGAGCTGTTTCTTATCATGAGCTTCATCAATGCATCTACTGGGACCTTCCATAGCAATAGCAAATAATTAAGTGAAAATACTAATAAGAGACTGTGGGTGTTGTGGTGTAGTCAGTTATCAGTATTTTCACTTAATTATAACAATATGAACATGAAATGGTTGGTCCATATCAAACCAAGAGGCTCACCTTATATACCACATTTAGCACCAATTTCCCATCAGGGTGAGTGGGTGACTCAAATTTATATGCCAAAATATCGATCTAGATTTTATGTTGAAATCTAGATAGTCATTGCATACTCTGTCCTCTTGTTGAAGTATCTTATCACCCATATGAAATTACACAAAAGTAGAAACTATTTACAAATTCCAATTAAAATAGACGATATATATATTTCCTATACTTTAAGTTAGTATTTATTTAACATGAGAATTATGTGACATTTTTGTTCAAATATAGATCGTAACATTATTTCACCCACAAATATATCCTTCCTATCTTCATCATCCATCCACTGTTGTGCACCCTAAGTTTTTTTTATTTATGGTGCTATAGAGGACTCACAAAGTGTAGTATAATGAAAAAGCACACTAATAATATATGTCATTGTATGCACACCAAAAACTTCTTTATGGTTTGTAAACCATCATTGTACATATACAATCACATCTATATGAAAGAGAGAGAAAATTGGAATCTAATAAAAGATCACACAAAATTTACTCTAAATAAAATTCTATCCATTGATAACAGCCTACACCATGTGGTCTAAGTAGAAAAAGGAGTACTATACTCCACATAGGTGATGTCATACAAATTGTATGTTGATATGGTTCATGGCAGGATCCTAAATGCATAATTTTCAATATGGTATAAAATTCGAGCGTTAAACTAATCATGTTAACAACATTTATACTAATTCCACAAAAATTGATAAAGTACGTATGTTCACTCTTTTAGACCGATAAGAGTGTCACAAGAGTATGTAAGTTAAATGCATTGGGTAAACATATAATATGAAATATAATCACTTTGTGTTTATAATCTTTAGTAAGTATTGAAATATGACAACACAACTACGTGCTTAAACATATAAATAAATACCAAGACACTCTGTTATAAACATATTCTCATAATACAAGCTATCTTCCTAAGTCCTTCTATCTTAGAATAACTAGACGAACTTAACTATAAGTGTATGTTTTACGTCTTGTCAAGAAAGATTCAAGATGGATGATTATCAAGCGTGAGATATATGTACACAATTACATATTTTAGAAACACAGAAGCCTTTATATTGAAATAATGATATAGACAAATATCTATGTAAATCTCATGAAACTTAGACATCACTGAATGACATAAATTTTAAGAAGATGCAAAATATACAAAATTGGTTGAAATAAAGCATTAAGCATGATTCATTTTCAACTATGGTTTAGATATTGGCAATACTTATTACATATAATAACAGAGCTGATGACGGGCTTGGCATCAACTACATTGTCAAAAAAATAAGATAAAAAAATTATTTGTAACACTAAATAATTTTCACACCCTAGTGGTTCCTTAATAATGTTTACGACCTTAAATTTACCTTCCATCTTACTTTCTTGCTTTTACTTTACTTGCACTTAGTTTAAACAACCAAACCAACTCTTTGATTTAAATACCAACTATTAAGGAGTTAAGTGAAATTCTAACTTTTTCTATCTTGTTGATCTCAACAAGACCGTTGTCCTGTGGATTCGACCCTTAACTATACTACGATAAGACTTCCACGTATCCTAGCATATGTGGGTGGAGTTTTTAATCTAGTATAAGCAAGGCTAAACCTAAAGACTTACCATCTTTAGGATTTTTAGTGGTGCACGCAACTCCACGCAAGTGGAAGCTCCATCACTTTTCCACCAAATGAAGGGGGCTAGGTCTCAAAAATCTGGATGAACTTGCTGATTACTACACCTTGAAAAGAACAAAGAAGCTTCTCAATAGTTCGGGCATCTGGAGTACTTGGATGACTAGACGTTATGGTGCTATTCTAGCACCCACTAATCGTCCTATGGGGGATTCTACATGTCGTAGAAGAATGTTGCTACTTTGGCCTTCTTATACCGATGTTGACGATCAAGTATTATGGAATAGCTACCGCCAAAATCTTCCCAATGATAAAGCTTTTGAGATCCTATGTCTATGTAAGCATTATCCTAGATGGAGTCTCACAACTTATAGAGCACTCAAAAACATCCTTCCTACCTCTAAAAAGATCAACATATGGTCTGGTGCGCAACCCTCTCGTTGCCTCCTTTACCAATAAGATATGGACTCAGTCTCTCATCTATTTGAACGATGCAAGTTCTGAAAATACGTATGGGGCAGATGTCAATTAAAGCTGAATATTAGATTCTATTATTCCATGCATACTTGTCTATGTGTTGTTGGTAGTAGATCCAAACACAATAACATCATTAAACTTTGGGCAATCACTGGAGTAGGGCATCTTATTTGGGTTGAAAGGAATACAAGACTTCATAATGGAGGTTCATCGGATTATATTGCCATATTCACGTAGCTTTCCTTAGAGATCAAGTAGCTCTATTCTAACTATAATAAGAAATTATTGAATGTATCTTCTCTTATAGCTAGGAACTAGGATTTTAATTAATTGCTCCATCAATGTAAATCCTCTTGTTTGACATGTTGATAGTTGGCAACTACATGTAAGGATGTGGTTTGTACCTTTGTCCCCTTTTAGGGGTTTTGGAATATATTTACCCAAATTTTCCAAAAAAAAAGTGAAAAGATTGACATATTTATGGAAATACCATTTTCTTGCAATTGAAACAAGGATTTATTTTAATTTTTAACATGGAATCTATCTAGTAATACCATATCTAATACATAAAGTATTTAAACATTTCAAAATTAGGGTGAGAATAGTGATGTTTGTTCCTATTATACATGTCAATCAGTCAGGCGGTCTCTAGAACTATGAGGAGCGTAGAGGCTACTGATATAGGCTTGGAATTTGTTGATGACATGTATCTTTTGTTGTTACTTTTTTTTATATTTCATGAAAGGCAATTTTTCATATGCAGGAGTTATGTGCAAAGCACGTACATTTATGATATATATATATATATATATATATATTACACATGTAGCTCTAAAAATGGTTTTAATGGTGGATGTGTAGCATGGTTATGACCAATACCCAATATCTGTCTGTGGTTGGATGGTTTGGTTTTATTCCTGTTTATCTCTATCTGCGTACTGAACCTCTATCTCCCTCTTCTAAATTTAAATATAATTCTTGTTGGATCCTAGAATGGGTGATTGGATGTTCTAGAGGGGAGGGGGGTGAATAGAGCTGAATGCACTAAAAAACAATTCATTATACCTTCAAGTTATATAACAAGATAAGTTTCTAAATAGGAAATTTGAGTGCAACTAAAAATACATAGAAAGGGAGAGAGAGATTGAATAAGCACAATGTGACAAGATACGTAGAGTGGTTCCATACTCCAAACTAGGAGTATTCCAGTCCACTACCTAGAGAGGTCAACCTCTAGGATTTCTAAGTGTGTCTTCCTCTATATATTCACTTATAAGATTTACAACACATGACCCACCAAAGGACTTACCTATCCAATACAAAGAGTCTTCTACCTTACCAAGGACTTACCCACTTTGCAATGAGTCTTCTACCTTCTCTAAGGACTTACCCACTCTTGCAGAAGTCTTCAACCTTCTAGGAATTACCAACTCTTTTTGGATCTTCAGCCTTTGACTTCACCTTCACTCAGAGAAGCTTTCACCAAGTACTTACCCACTTGAGCAAGGAGTCTTCTGCCTTCACCAAGGTCTTACCCACTCTTGCTCCAAGTCTCCTACCTTGATCTTCACCAATGGCAACCTTCCCTTTTTCTTCTTCACCTCTCTTAGCCAAGAGAGAGAAGCTTCATCTTCATGGTTGAAAAAGAGATTGGGAGGTGGTGGAAGTGAGAGCATCACAACTTATACATGTAGGACTAGCTCTCTTATAAATCTCCTACTCACTCTAATGGATGATGTAAGTGATTAAACTTAGAGAAAGAGGAGGTTGTAGGATGCACTCAACTATAGACTATGAACCTTATATATAGTTTTGAATTGAATGCTCAACCTTGGAATGAAGCCCAAGGGGTCCTAGTTATAGCTGGGGATGCCTCTTAGACTTTCAGACCACTTAAGAATGAAAACTAGCCATTTTGTGGCTTGCAACAGATATATTTGCAATTGTTGAAGCTCCACAATGGCTTGAAACAATGCTGCACTTTTCCATACTATGCTACCAGTCGAGTTTCTATTAAGGTTACTCGACTGATCCCACTATGAGACAAGACCAATTTAAGCCATCAGTCGAGTTTTTCCTGGGGTAACTTGACCGATCCAAAGAAATCAGTTTTGGTTTGCAGAGGGATCGGTCGATTTATGTGAAATGCAAACTCAATTGATCAATAGTCATTTACAAAATCCAATAAGGTTTGGTTGAGTTTGCAATTCGACCAATGAACAACCTGATGTAAATTTTGGAAAATGTCTTTTGAGTGCTTAAATATTTGATCTAAGTGCTCTTGATTTTTTCTAAGCTTAATTACAAGTCATACAATCATTTCAAGTGATTTACAACATGATTCTAATAGATTTACATCATATTCCAAAAATGTACACTTGTATTGACTTTGACTTGTCTTTTCTCCAAGTTGAGACATGCAAGTTTGGGAATTTGGTGTGCGTCTATACCTAATCTGAAATCACTCAAGTAGAAGAATTAGACACAAAGAATTGGAATGGTTTAGTCATCATCAAAATGCGGGTTTGGTCAATTAAGACCTTGAGTCAACATTCTCCCCCTTTTTGAAGATGACAAACCATTATATAAATGTATTGAAATCGTTTAAGTAAAGACATACCTTGGGAGAAACTTAGGGGTTTCAATGTAATTGAGTTCATATGTTCCCCCTTAATTGATGCTAGTGGAGTTCTCTTACACCCCCTCAATTGATGCTATTTCTCTGGCATAGTTAGCTTTCATAATATTTATAGAATATATGTCTTCTACTCATATATGTTCTATGCATATACGTCGTCTCCCCTTTACCTTCTACCCTTTACATGAACATGCTTCTCCTCTCCATATAAGACATGCCTTCTCCCTCTTTTGTCAAAAGAAGACATATCTTTCTACCTCTTTGTCATATCAAAAAGTGGGGGTATGAAGAAATAAGAAACATCACTTGTTAAAAGAAAGGAGATAATAAAAGTTATATAAGGAGAGTAGAAGAGTAAAAATAGGGGCTTGTCCAAGTATATAAAGAAAAGCAAGTTAAGACATGCATTCGAACAATCCATAATGCAAGATAAAGTGCTATAGGAAAAACAATAAATCACAATTTTGACCCTCAAGATGATAGAATTCACCCAAAAAGCGTCATGGCTCATGGAATAGCCATGATTCTTGCACAGAAGGCTATTTCTACTTAAAAAACACTAGTCTTGCATCAATAACTGAAACTGGAGCAAAATCTACATGAAATCCAAAGATGCTTATATTTCTACATACAATGTATCTCTATGCATCCTGCATCACAATGTTATGCTAGCAACTCAAGATAGTAGGTGTGCAAGTTAAGGAACAAGCTAGAGCAAGTATAAAACAAGATACATGCATAGAATATAGTTGAATACCCCTTGATGAAAATATAAGCAATGCTAGAACTACATGTGTGTGGACTACTAGTTGATATTATCACAAGTTAGGAGTACAAGTAGGATCTAGATCATAGAAAGAGATGCACAAGAAAAAGCAAGCCATGAGTAGATGTAGATATATATCGAAACAAAAAGATAAGCAATTTCAGAAGCAAGAAAGGATATAACTCACTAGCAAATATGCATCATTACCAAAAGATGATTACCACTAAGAACCTCAAGGTTGTATCAAAACAAGATGTACAACTATATAGATGTTTCAAGTTAGAGCACAATAGAAACATTTTAAGACACAACCAAGAGATCGAAAGAGATCTTTGTCAAAACCTACAAAACAACCCAAAACAAGTAACTGCAAGAAATAGAAATACCACTAGTGGGATACCAAATTATAGCAATTAGAAAGATAGAGTTGTAAGCAATATAGGCAATTTAAGGCATGGAAATATGCATAAAAAGGTACCAAGGGAGTGCCAAAGAATAAAGCAATTGGTTGAGAAAATATAGTTGAGAGGGGAATTCTCATTCAATAAGTCAACTGTGTGTTCTATGCACAGTGCCATCAATCGAGTTCTATGTTATGGAAATTTGACCGACAGCAGATGTTGGCAACACCCATTGGTGCCTACCGGTCAAGTTTCAAATAGGACAAACTTGACCGACAAAGCTGCTGTCAAGAAGCACATATATATGAAAAACATATCTAGAGGTAGGATATAAATACAAGCCATATCCAAACATGTGCATGCAAGTTAGTAGCACACTATGAAAGCATTAGAAGTAGTTTTTGAGCATGAGTGTGAAGAGAAACACAACATACCACTTTTGACTCCAACTACCATATGTATAGTGCACACTAACTTGAAAAAACACACTATGATTGTATATTAGCAAGCATAACATTACCTCTGTGATTACCATTGCTTTTCCACTTGTTGTCACCCTCTACACATCTCACCTTTCTTCTTTCTTGTAGATTGAGAAGTCAATTTGCAATTCAATAGCTCAAGTAAACCCATTTGCAGGTACCGACAAGAAGAAATATGAAATGGTCCCCAATCATGTTTTTGGGTCCGGAGGGGTTAGATTAGCAACCCAAATCCTATTGCTCTTGGGTGCTTTCCTAAAAGGACAAGTAGAATAATGACCAATATCATTGCAATAATTGCATGTGCCATAGCCTTAGAACTAGAGGATTCTCCATGAAAGATTGGAGGTCCTTTCCCTTTGTTGTTTCTTTGGCTATAATCATATCCCAAACCATGTCTACCAATTTGTTTAGTAGTATGGTGTAGGACATCATTAAGATTCTTTTTTCCAACTAAGAATCTTTGCAAAAAAGATCTCAAGCTATCATTATCATGCATAAGAGAAGCAATAGTAGAAGACAAATGATTTATATTATCTCTAGCATGCAAAAAATCATTTTTTTAGGCAAAGAGCTTTGGTCAAATAAGAATCTCTATCAATATGAAGAGCAATTATATTATTATCTCTACTAGTAGAACTAGAACAAGATTCATGAACATTGATTTTAGCAAGCAAGGAAGCATTTTCTTTTTTCAGGAAAAGTAGTCTTAGAAAGATAGACATTATTTTTAGATTCTAATCCTTGCAAAGAAAAATCTTTGTTCTTGTTTTCAAATCTAAGAACATTAATATCAAGCATGAGAGAATTCATAATGTTACTATGCTCAACATTAGCACTATGCATGTGAGGTTGAGCTTCTAGAAATCTAATCTTATCAAGCAATCTAGAATTTTCAAGTTTAAGAGAATCTACTTGACTAAGACAAGCATTTTTATCATCAACCATTCAAGTATTATCGTGTTCAAGATCATCTAATTCTACATGCATATTATTAACCATTCTAGAAAGATTTTTCCTTTTCTTTTTAGAAGACTTAAGAGGGGCACGAGTATCATTGATAATAGCAGTTAAAGGTTCTTTATTTAAAGAGTTTAGATTTACCTCATTTGAGTCTTAACTTGTTGAAGCCACAAGAGCAAAATGGTATTCTCCTTCATCACTAGTGCTTAAGCTAGATCCCCCACTTGATTATTCACTTGAGATTGAGTTGGAGGAGTCACTTGAGCTCATGTGCCATTTCCCCTTCTTCTTGTACTTCTCTTCTCTTTCCTTGTGATGATGGATCTTCTTGCCTTGTAGACAATATATCTTGAAGTGACCCTTCTTTCCACTCTTGAGGCACCAGATGGAGGAGTAATTGTTTCCTTTATAGAATCTACCCTTGGAGTATATGGCATCTTCTTCAACATGAGAGGATGGAGAGGCTTGTCCCACAATAGCTTCAACTTAAGCCTTGATTTCAGCCTTCTTCATTCTCTTTAGCTCTTTCTCCTTTTGTCTTTCAACTTCTTCTCTTTTGTCAAGTGTGACTTCATGGGCTTGTAGATTTCCAATGAGCTCTTCAATGGGGATATCATCAAGAGACCTTAATTCTTCAATGGAAGTCACCTTGGGTTCCCATCTCTTGGGGAGAGTTCTAAGGATCTTAGAGTTGATCTCTCCTCTACTCATAGGATGGCCTAGGATGTAAAGGCCATTTAAAATTGTATTGAGTCTTGAGTACATGTTGGCTATCTTCTCCTCCTTTCCCATCTTGAAGTTCTCAAGCAGCCCTTTGAGGATGTAGACTTTGCTTTCCTTCACTTGAGTTGTCCCCTTATAAGTGATGCATAGATTTCTCCATACCTCATAGGCTGTATCACAAGAGGAAATCCGGTTGAACTCGATGGGGTTCATGGTGTCATCGAGGATATTGATTGCTATTGCATTTAGGGTGGCTTTCTTCATGGTAGCTTCATACCATTCTTCAATCTTGGTCTCCAGTAGCTTGTATGGATGGTCCACCATTTGCCATATCTCAAGACTTGATCCTTGGATGTAGAATTGTAGCCTTCTTTGCCAATAGAGGAAGTTACTCCCATCAAAGATTGGAAGGTTGATGAAGTATCTCCTACCTGGGTAGTCACCCATCTTCTCCTACTTGTTGAAGTATGCTTGGATAAGTCCTTCTTTGATACCAATTGTTGGATCCTAGAATGGGTGATTGGATGCTCTAGAGGTGGGGGGGATTGAATAGAGCTGAATGCACTTAAACAAAATTCATTAGACCTTCAGGTTATATTACAAGATAAGGTTGCTAAATAAAAAAATTTGAGTGTAACTAAAAAATACATAACAAGGGGGAGAGAGAGATTGAACAAGAACCAAGTGACAAGCTATGTAGAGTGGTTCCACACTCTAAACTAGGAGTATGTCAGTCCACTACCTACAGAGGTAAACCTCTAGGATTTCTAAGTGTGTCTTCCTCTATATATTCACTTATAAGAGTTATAACACATAACCAACCAAAGGACTTACCTATCCAATACAAAGAGTTTTCAACCTTACCGAGGACTTACCCACTCTACAATGAGTCTTCCACCATCTCCAAGGACTTACCCACTCTTGCACAAGTCTTCAACCTTCTAAGAATTACCCACTCTTCTTAGATCTTCAAGCTTTGACTTCACCTTCACTCGGAGAAGCTTTCACCAAGGAATTACCCGCTTGAGCAAAGAGTCTTCTGCCTTGACCAAGGTCTTAACCACTCTTTCTCCAAGTCTCCGGCCTTGATATTCACCAAGGGACACCTTCCCTTGTTCTTCTTCACCTATCTTAGCAAAGAGAGAGAACCTTCATCTTCATGGTTGAAGGAGAGATTGGTAGGTGGTGGAAGTGAGAACCTCACGAGATATACATGTAGGACTAGCTCTCTTACAAATCTCATACTCACTCTAATGGATGATGCAAGTGATTAAGGTTAGAGAGAGAGAGGAGGCTATATGATGCACTCAACTATAGATAGGAACCTCATATAGAGATTTGCATTGAATTCTCAACCTTGGAATGAAGCCCAAGGGGTCCTATTTATAGATGGGGATGCCTCTTAGCCTTTGGGAACACTTAAGAATGAAAACTACCCATTTTGTAGCTTGCAACAGATATATTTTTGATTGTTGCAACTCCACAATGACTAGAAACACTTTTTTGCACTTTTCCGTACAGTGCTATCAGTCGAGTTTCTATAAATGTAATTCGATCGATCCTACTATGCGACAAGACCAATTTAAGCCATCGGTCGAGTTTGTTCTGGGGTAACTCGACCGATCCACTAAAATTAGTTTTGGTCTGTAGAGGGATCAGTCGAGTTTTGTGAAATGCAAAATCGACCGATCAAAAGTCATTTTCAAAATCCAATAAGGATCGGTCAAGTTTGCAACTCGACCAATGAACATCCTAATGTGAATTTTGGAAAATGGCTTTTGAGTGCTTAAATATTCGATCTAAGTGCTCCTAATTTTTTAAAGATTAATTAAAATTCATACAATCATTGCAAATGATTTATATTCTAATGGATATGCATCATATTCCAAAAATATGCACTTTTATTGACTTTGAATTGTCTTTTCTCCAAGTTGAGATGCGAAAGTTAGGGCATTTGGAGTGTGTCTATACCTTATATGAAATCACTCAAGTAGATGCATTAGACACAAAAAATTGGAATGGTTTAGTCATCATAAAAACAAGGGTTTAGTCAATTTACACCTTGAGTCAACTTTGGCTAAATTAACCTTGAGTCAACAATTCTCTCCTACCTTTGGTACCCTAAAATGTAACTCTAGGTTTCTCTTTACAATGTAATAGTTTAATAGCAATAGGATAATTTTTTTTTCTTGCAACGAAAAAGAAGATGATCATCGTCAGATGAGACGAATAGTTGGTGAGACGAACAGACCATCTGGAGGACCATGGATGACAAAATGATGGAGCCATATGACCACCTCGTAGACCCAATTGACTATTTGGAAGGAGTCCAAACATCATTTGGATAGGAGGCCAGACGAATGTCCCTGAGGACCAACCGGCCGGCTAAGAGGTGAGACGGCCAGTTCAAGGGTTGAACTGATCTACCAAATTTGAAAATAACATATCTAAACCAATAACAAGTTCATACTTGAGATGTGATGATTGACCTAGGTGGTAGTAATTCCTTATGTCTCCAAGGAATTACAAGTAGACATGGACATAACCATCACTTTTGTTTTATATTTCATGTTTACATTGTGGGATATAGAATGAATATGATACATACTATATATGTGGTGATTGGATATAGTATATGTATATATATGATATATATAAATTCCCTCAAATCAAATATATTAAGTTTAAGATGATTTCCAATAGCAATACACATGAAAAGCTTGTTTACTGAGCGTAGGTTATACTAAAGCGTGGTGTGCCGTCTACCTCATGGAAGTGTGATGGTAATAATGTATTTGTCGCCAAAGAGGGGTGCATTATTATCATATTGGCTATTGGGACAAGATTAACTGGTGATTATTAGATCATCTAAGCCTAGAGGCATGCATATGATTATGGCAAGGGGTTTCACATATCATCTATCTAAGAGTTTCGTATGGATGCAATTGGAAAAAGTTTCCTACCTAAATAGTCAAGTTGTGGGAGATCAACCAAAGCTGACTCATGATTTGATGAAATATGGATCTTATCCCACTAGAATATTGTACACTCTAATATTCTAAATTAATATGCGAGGGTCATCAATTTGAATAAAATAGTGGGAACAATAATGAATTAAAGACCTAATTATTATTGCCCAAATACTAATCAAATCAAATCAAAAAATGAGTTTTTAAAGAAATTGCAAATTCATTTGTTGGATCAAATGGCAACCAACAACAATCACTTTTCTATGTGATCAATCCTTGAGAAGGTCAAACTAACTGGGAACAACTTCCATGACTGGTTTAGGACATTGAGAATCATTCTCACACAACAACACAAGCTCTTTTTCCTGGAAATGCCAGAACCAAAAGAACCACCTCAAGATGCACCAATGGTTGACAATGATGCTTATAAGAAGCATATTGAAAATGTCATGGATGCCAAGTGTATGATGCTATGCTCCATGAACTATAAGTTGCAGAGGTAGCATGATAACTTGGATGTAATTGAGATGGTCACACATCTCAAGAACATGTTCTAAGACTAGGCAAGACGAGAGATACAATGTCTCCAAGGCACTGTACAACTATAATATGGCAGAAGGTGACCCAATAGGTCCTCATGTACTCAAGCTCATTGGGTATGTGGAGAACCTAGCTATATTGGGATACCCCTTGGGTAAAGATTTGGCCACTGCCATGATTCTACAGTCTCTACTAGAGTCATATACTCAGTTTGTCATGAACTATAGGATGAATGACTTTGACAAGATGTTGACAGAGTTGTTCGGCATGTTGAGAATAGTCGAGACACAAATGAAGAAAGAGAGCCCAAGTCTGTGATGATGACCAAAAAGATAAAGGAGAAGTCTAAAGGCAAAGGCAAAGCTAAGAGGGGTGCTAAAGCTAGATAGAAGCCCAAGTCTTTAGATTTCAAAGCAAAGGGAGGAGTGAAGAAAAGAAGAGGCGACTGTCACCATTGTCACCAACTCGGACATTAGAAAAGAAATTTCCCACTCTGGTTAGAGGAATGAAAGAAGAATAAGGAAGGCACTGAGGCCTCCACTTCAAGTATAAACATTATAAAATAAATTTGATTACTTCTCATTTGGTATGTGATACCAAATAGAAATCTGACAAGAAGTAAAAGCCTTCATGGAAGGACAAAGATGGACAAGACAGAGGAAGATGTAGACACTTTAGTCTACATTTGAATTTATATCAGCATATGGGAATGTAATAGAGTTAATAAAACTGCTATTTCATTATGCCAACAAATATAAACATTTACTTTAAAGCATCTTGTATGACAAGGATGATAAATCAATAAAGTAAGATATTAATGTTTCTGTTTCAAAAGATAAGATCTTGCATGGCAACGTCCAAACATCTAATGATATTTGTACGAAAGGCTTTGAGATGAGTGTTTATAATGTTAATACCAAAGGATTATAATTCATAACTCAATATTATCATTAGCAAATAGTCACCTTGGACGTACATATAAGAAATACATGTCTAGAATACACATTGATGTTAATCTACATTCCCTTGGTTATCGAACCTAAGGAAACATGCAAAGCCTTATTTATGCACAATGTGATTTGACATCCTTCACTAGATGTAGTGGGAGGATAAGCTTTCCATCAGACTATATACATATGATGCATGAAGATCTTATGGAACGAATGATATAGATAATTACTTATACCTCATATTCATTTACTAGTAATATGATGATATGTACTCCATAAAATGGAAATCTCTTGAAATGTTCCTAGAGATTATAATTGAAGTATGACTTTGGTGAAAGTATTAAGAAACATTAAGGAGATCGAATGTTGAAATGCTTTACATCGATACCTTTGAGTACCTTCAAAAAAAGGGTTGTGATAATGTATCACAAGTCAAATCCATCTGAACATGATGATGTGTCTGAATGAAGGAATTATACCATGATGAGTCATGATACTATTATCAATTAATCTACTCTTCTTACCCTCATAAATATGTACCTATCACTAAATAATGTACCATATGAATGGTTTATAAGACATCATATATGATATGATTTGGGAATTTCCCAATATGTCTAAAGGATTAAAATCTACATTGAGAAAGTAGTTTCTTGAAAAGGTTTATCCACAAACCATAATTCTTGAATTTTACTATTAATCCCAATCTGATAACAAAAATATTTTGTTGATAGGATAACTAAGTTCTAGGAGAATCAATGGGAATAAAAGTAGGACTCAAAATGTTCGATGTCAACAAAGAGGTACAATGAGAACTAAGAGAATCACAAGTTGTTGTGGACTCTTGAGTTTATCATATAACATAGAACAAAATTGCTCTAGTAGAACATATCTGAGATTGGAGGATTGTCCAACATCTCACATAGGTTGGTCATGACATGATGAGCCAACTAATCAACTAGAAGCTATTAAGTACCATAACCTAAGTAATGGCTCAAGGTCGTTATGGGATCCATGTAAGCTAACAAGGTAGGACCTTGATAGAGCCACCTAAAGGGGTAATACCTAAAGGGTACAATAAGGACTTGTGGGAAATATCTACATGAACAACATAAAAGGTCAGATTGGTTGAATAGGTTTTCAAATCAGTTCAAGGTTGAACATGACATAAATTCCTTTTACCAATTGTCAATCTTGTTGTTGTAGTTTAAATACATTAAGAGATTTAGCATATGAAAGTAAAAACTAGATCCCTTAAAGGGAATACATCAGAAGATGTGTACGTGACATAACCTAAAGGGTCTTATAACTTCATGAATGCAAATAAAGTCTATAAAATACAAAGTTAAATCTAGGGTTGAAACAAGAATCTTAGAGGAAGTATCTTTTAACTTGACAAGATAGTCAAAGAGTTTAATTTGAATCAAGATAAAAGATGAAATTTGTGATTACAAAAGATTTAGTGGGAGCATATATGAATATTCCACATATGATGAGGAATAACATCTCAATATTGTGAATACTGAGATCTGGCATGGAAAACCCCTTCAACAATGAAGGATTAAGTGAAACATCTTATGAGATAAGGATCAAGATCAATAGAGATAGTTCTGGAATGTTTCACAATATAAATTTGAGAACACATAATAGCAAGATGTTGAAAGAATTCAACACATAAAGGATTCAATGAGAGAGAATCCATATTAGACTCTCATGAACCATATGTTCCAATTCTGGTGAAGAATGGAAATGATATGATTAAGATGCCAAAGGCTGTAGCAATGGATCTATCATGAATGCTATAAATGTACTTATCCCATATAATATTGTATACATTAGACATGCACGATGATTCCAATAAGGGCTATTAGAAAGTCATTAAAGATATCCATTAGTACTTGAGAAGTATCTAAGGATATATTGATAGTAATTAAAGATAGTAATAAAGGAAAAGTTGGGTGTAAAGGGTTACATCGATGCAAGCTTCCATAATGACAAATTGATTGCAATAAAATATGTTTGATTTGAAGAAAAGTGTTATCAGTTGGAAGGGTTTCTGAACTAATAGTCATTAATTCTATTTTATGATAGAAGCTGAGTATACTTGTGTTATGAAAATAGAATGATACTATATGGATCTAGAAGTTCATATGATGAACTTGTAGATGTTCCAACCATTGATGACTCATAGTGATACTGTGACAACAATGGAGCTACTTTTTAGGCAAGAAATATCAGATACCATATTACAATGTTTTCATCTCAGAGTGAAGAGATAAGAAACATGTAATATATTGACTAATAGAAAATATTGCTAACCCTCTAGATTAAGCACTTGAACAACAAAAATATGAGGGACATGTTTGAATCATGAAGAATGATATTCATAGGTGATTGGCTCTAAGTGCAATTGGGAGTCTGTTGGTAAAGTATGCCCATAGATATAATCATGTGATGATTGACATGGTATAAACCATAAAGGATTTGATTAATACTCATAAATATAAGCTTCCAATTCATTTTGTCTCATTCAGTTATGAGATAATGAGGAAACATTATGAATGTCTAAATAATGACAATATTCATTGACGTATGTCTTCAAGTATGTGACTTGGAGGATGAGATCATAGAAATGTTAAGAGTGTGTACATTCTTATTATGTCCCTAGTCGCTTTTTACTATAGAAGGTAGATAGATACCAATAACACATAAGACTAGAACACAGGTTGGTTGTTGACAAAATCTCATTATTCATGATATGGAAATATCAAACCAAGCACACAAATACATGTTAGAGAACAATGTATCAGACAGACCCACCTTGAGAATGAAACATGGAAACCATCATTGGTAGTCATAGTCATCTCTCATAGTGAAGGTGGTGATTGTGATTCTTCGATCTGAAATCAATACACTCATCACATGTTGTTGGGTATGCTTTGACATCATCAAACAAGTCTTGAAACATGGGTTGTCATAAAGGTGATGATTGGGTGACTTTGACACATGGGGTCTAGCTGTGAGTAATAGATATGGGATTTATCCCACCTACTGGAGATTGATATCTTGGCCAGTTGATAAGAAAGGCGGAGAAGCGCATGCGCATGAACATGTGAATCAATATATGATATTAAGGCCACATTATCTCAGACAGTCTGTTCTTGGTTCAAGAAACATGGATTGAACATTGAGAGGATGACGATTCCATGCCTTGAGTTCATCCTGGATATTAGTGACAACGGAATTATACAATACTGTAACACCTTACATAGATTGTAGGTTGAAGTTGTTCTCCAACTTTCCATTCACTTGGGTAGCATGGATGTGCGACTAGGCACCACTCTCTGCTTGTGATGTCATAAGTTAGTTATGGACATTCACTGCCAACGTGATATGGGACCTATATGGTCACACATATAGGAACTCATCTAGAAGAGGAGTTAATCTTGAATAATGATTGGATTGATTACTAAAGTATTTAGGTACTCAATTCACGCAACAGATCAGTTGACTGTACCCCACTCAATCATTTCACAGGGTGAGATGGTCGTTTGGTGCACAATACAATCGTATCAAGTGTTGAGACAACCATTTCGGTCGTTAGACTGACCAGAAATTGAATTGGCTAATTTCTTGCCAAACTGAGTGTGAACTAACCAGTTCATTCCGATGAACCGACGGCTTGGCTCAGCTCGGCTCACCAGACGACTATCTGGGTGAGTGAGATGACCGTCTCACATGTGCGAGATTGCTCAATTAGGCTAGAGGAATGTTCTAGATACTTTCCTAAATCATTTTGATTGCACAATACTTTTGGTGCAAGGAATTAATGTCTAACATTAATTGGAATAGAAATTGCCAATTTCGTATGCGATTGAGAAACTAAAAAATGATCGCAGTATGAGATGAGTGTCTCGTAGTTCCATACGACCGTCTAGGTCACCAAATGACTATCTCGTGGTTCACAGGTTATGAAAATTCAAGATCTTCTGGTCCCTTCCACTCCCACACAAATACCGAACATACTGGGAACCATGGCCCTAACCTCTGCTATAAATAGAGGGGTACTGGGGGCTTACTAGAGTACAACAAGAACAACACAACTGAGAATCAGTTGCTCTGACAATTGTTGTCCTCTCTGGTTGTGGTAACTAAGAGAGCCCAAACAAGTCCTACTCGACTAGGGAGGATAGCCATGTGAGAGAACAACTGAGGGTCATTGTTATGGGAGAGTAGGTTGGTGACTACTACCCCAATGGGAGGGACAACTCCTTCCTGTACGTTCTAGTTGAAAGATAAGAGTTCTAGTTGATACATGTGGACTACTCTAGAGGCAGGGGTCCTTTGGCTACTGCTACGAGAGAAAAGTCATCTTGAAGTCTATGGCTAAACCACAAGAGTTGCTATAGAAGCTGTCGTGTTTACTGTTTGTGGTGAAGACTAGAAGATGCACAAACACATCCAAGAGGAAACTAGAAGACAGTTGCAATTGCAATGAGTTGTTGTCGTTGGACTTGATCCAGGTCTAGGTATAACTCGTTAAACCATCCTTCCTATTTCATAGTAGTTGACATGATCTTACTGTTATGGGAATATAGATAGATAAATTTTTGTTTCCGCTACCACACTCTGTGCCTGTATTTTTGAATAGGATCTTCATCACCTATCTTAAGGTGAGTTATATAACCTTCATATCATTTTCTAGCTTGCTCTTATCTTGTTTCATATAGATCATATCATTAAACATAGTTGATATGATGGAAAGATGATCTTTGTAAATTGTTTTCATACATGCAAAGTAGTTTGTGTGATTTTATCTAGCTCTTGATCAAATGTACATACTGTCTTATTTCATGAATAAAAATAGTTGGCCTTGAAGAAGAAATGATGCTATTGTTTAAAATAAATAGATCTGATTTCTATAATAATGAAGGAACCAATGGTTTGTCTAGTATTTGTCTTGCTGATCGGCCCTGGGAGCGTGCTCCAAAAGTGGAGGTGTGATCCTAAAGGAGAATCATACTTTAAATTTATAACCAAAAACCTTCAAGGATCCCTGCAACTTTAATACGTAGTTAAGTATATATACATGGTCGAACACATGGACATGGGGATGTATGGGATGCTTAATATCTCTCTCTTAAGTCAGTTAAGCCAATCTGATAGTTGGTAAAAGTATGAAACCAGAACTAGTCTAGCAAAATGTCATGAAGTAAAATAAAATGAAGTAAAGGAAACAAAATAGAGTTTGGTTGATTCTACTAATAAAAGAGAAGGAGTTCCTGACTATCTAAACACAAGTTGGGCAGTCTATGCTCCCGTTCTCGGGCGTAGACAACCCTTGAACACCTCAACAAGCAACCTATATCCAAACATAGTACATTCTAGGGTATTTGTTCTTATGGGGTCATCCTACTTGCTTTTGTGCACTGTGAATAAAACCCATCAATGATATGATACCTCTCTCGAGGATGACAAATCAACACCCTAGAATATTCCAGATACCCTCTCGAGTCTAGAGTATTATAAGATGATAGGAATAGATGTGATCTAGATAGAACGTGATGGTGGGCCTGACCTGCCTAGGTCTCTTGTTATGTATAGATCACCTTGAACCATTCTCTTTTCAGATTACAATCCAAACTAATCTCTCATCTATTTCTATGACGAATCCCTTGATATAGGTAGAAATGGAAGTTCAAGCAAGAAAGAGATCAACCAAACTAGCAATCATGACCAGAAAGAGTAGATAGAATAGAAAATGTACTAGATCTAAAATAAAATTACTTGCTTAAGGTAAGAGTACATCAGCATGCCCAAAATGGGCTCATAGCCAAGAAGGAGCTCAACTAGCCATTGAAAAGCATAGTTGGCACTGAACAAAGATTGAAGAACATCATTTGTTCAGAAACAAAGGAGAACAATAGAATAAAGGAGAAGAAGAAGAGATTTAGCCCGTAGAGGAGAGGTGGCTCTCACTCTTCAGCCTTTGTATGGGCCAGATCTCATCTTTGTCCTCCTTGGTCTTCTGGACTCCTTGGCTTCCTTTCTCTTTGATTTCACCCCAAACAAAAACGTGGTGGGTGTATGGAGGTGGAAGATGGATGGGAATGGTAGGAAGTGGGTGAATGATGGTGGAAAATGATGGCAGATGAAACAAACTGAAGGGATGGACCTAGGATGAGCACTTTCACCTTTTTAGACCTTGGAACTCTCACATAGGGCTCTGGGATCAGCTGAGCTTTGTGGGCTTGCTGAACAGTTGAACCCTTTTCTAGGTACCAAGGGGTGGGTATTTATAGACGAAGGTGGATTGTATGTGATAAGTGGTCACTACACCTTCAGCGGTCATGATAGAATTTATAGTTGTCCCGACCTGATCGTACCGAGATGGGCATGACCAGGTCAAGCATAGTGGTCATTTTACATTGTAGTGATCAAGATGGATGTAATTGAGACAGATGTAATGTTCAAGGCTTATCGCGATCGCTATAGTTGTTGTAGTTGCTACAGTCTTGAAGATGTAGAGATCGCTATCCCTTTTCCTCAGCTCGATGTGTCAGGCTTGGCACGGCCGTGCCAAGTATTGCGATCAACATGGGTCTTCAGCTATAACGGTCATTGTAGTTGTTGCGATCGATATGAATGTAGCGATCGATATGGATGTAGCGATTGATATGGCCTAAATCGCACGTCCGAAAAGAGGCAGATTCAGAAATGTTAGACTTTTTAAACTTATAACTCGAAGCATTCAAGGACCCCTGAAACTTTATTATAGGATCAAAGTAGATATACAGGGTCAAACATAGGGACGTGGGTACATTTAGGATGCTTAAGATCTCACTCTTAAGTCAGTTAATCCAATCTGATAGTTGATAAAAGTATTAAACTAGAGATAATCTAGCAGATTGTCATAGAATAAAACAAAATAAAGTAAAGAAAACAAAACAGAGTGCTTCAGATTTTACTAATCGAAGAGAAGGAGTTACCGGCTATGTGACCACAAGTTGGGCCATCTATGCACCCGTTCTCGGGCGTAGACAACCCTAAAACACCACAACAAGAAACCTACATCCAAACATAGTACATACTATGATATATATTCCCATAGGGTCATTCCACTTGCTTTTACACAGCGTGACTAAAATCCATCAATGACATGAAACCTCTCTCAAGGATGAAAAATCAACACCCCTAAATTTTCTAAATATCCTCTCAGGTCTAGAATATTTTGAGGTGCTAGGAACATGAGTGATCTGGGCAAATGCTAGTAGTGGGCCCGATCGTGCCGGGCTAAGCCCAACCGTGCCCAGGTCTATGGTTATGCACAGATCACCTTGAACCATACTCTTTTTAGATTTTGATCCAAACTACCTTCTCTTATATATTTCTACAACGAATCTCTCGATATTGGCATAAATAGAAGTTCAAGCAAGAAAGAGATCAACCAAATTAGAAATCAAGACTAGAAAGTGAAGATAGAATAGAAAACATACGAGATCTGAAATAAAACTGCTTGCTTAAGGTTAAAGTACATAAACATGCCCAAAAAGGGCTATATAGAAAAGAAGGAGCTCAACTAGCCATAGAGGAGCATAGTTGTCACCGAAGAAAGATGGAAGAATATCATTTGTACAGAAACTAAAGAGAACAATAGAAGAAAGGAGAAGAAGAGATTTAACCCATAGAGGAGAGGTGGTTCTCACTCCTTAGCCTTCATATGGGATAGATCTCATCTTTGGGTCATCCTCCTTGGTCTTCTGGACTCTTTGGCCTCCTTGCTCTTTGATTCCGCCCCAAAAACAACTTGGTGGGTGTATGGAAGTAGAAGATGGTTGGGAATGGTAGGAAATTGGTGAATGGTGGTAGAAAATGATGGTAGATGGAAGCATACTGAAGGGATGGACGTAAGATGAGCACTTTAGCCTTTTCAGACCTTAGAACTCTCTCACGGGGCCCTGGGAACTAAAAAATGTGTGGAACCATAATGTGGAACCAAAAAAACCCGAAACCCCTCTCAAGGCAGCGAGGGGTGGATATTTATCGGTGAAGGCAAAGTACATGTAATAAGTGGTCACGACACTTGTCTCATTCGCTACTCCTATCTCAGATCATCCGTGTCAGGCTCGAAACAGCTGTGTTGGGCTCGACATGGGCGTGTCGAGTGTAGTGATCACGACAGGTGTCACAGTCGAGGCATGTGTCATGGGCGAGACAGGTGCACCTGACCCTTGTCCTCGACGCTACCATGCTGAGTGTAGTGGTCGCGACAGGTGTTGTGGTCAAGGTAGGTGTCGCGGGTGAGACATGTGAAGTTGACCCATGTCCTTGGTGTGACCGAGCAGAGCGTAGCAGTCGCGACAGGTGTCGCAGTCAAGGCATGTCACAAGCGAGATAGGTGCAACTGACCCTTGTCATCTGTGCGGCTGTGCTAGGCTCAGCCTGACCGTTCTGATCATAGCGGTCACAAAAGGTGTTGTAGTCACTACAGATGGAAGCCTATCTGCTGCAAAAACCATGTGTTGGGAGAAACCTTGGAGAATAGATGTCTTTTCAAGTTCGGTACCTGCACATCACAAAATTGGCTAGTTGAGGGACTTTATATTCGAAAGATATATAAATTATAAAAAGATAAGTATGTAGAGTTATTTTGGGCATATTAAATCTATAATGACACAAATCCATGAATAAAAGTTTAGCATAAATGCCTAAATTTGGGTGTTATTAACCACCCCAAGATTAAACCTTGCTTGTCCTCAAGCAAGACTATGCTCAAATAACAAAACAATAACATCCAAATTAAACTTGGCAATAAATGCTAAGGTTAAGAAAAATAGTTTAAAACATCAATTATCCCGACCCATGTCATTTCAGAACAAACCCCCACCAGTCGATCACAACATGCTAAAGTAAGATCAAAGATCATCCAGGCATGATTAAGCGAGTTCACTGCAATTTGTTAGTACTTGAAAGGGTTTGAATCATAATTGTACATCATTAAATCATTGTCACATAGGTCATCCTATGGGTGATGAGTAATGAGCTACTATCATGTATACATGTAGACCAAATAGGAACAACGTGCCCCCACTTATTCAGGTCCTAAGAAGCAACAAAAGCAAAAAGACTCTAGTGACTTCTGAGAGTCCTGATCTGCGTCAGGTTGACCCATGTAATAAGCAGCACTCCATGCAATCCAAGCCAGTTGGCCTAGAGAGTGAGACAAACTCCACGTATTGTGCTTGAACCAACCCTACTACTAGGATGATCTCATAGGTCTCCTAGGGGTTCCTAGTGACTCTCTAATGAGCTTTTGAGGTGGCAAGAATGACATACCCACGTTCATGAGTGCAGTCATACACTGACTAGGCACCATCCTCAACTCTCCTGAAAGAGAAAATAACGCTCATATATTTATTCACGTCAATGCTTTTATTCTCTGCATTCTAATTTATAGGCCTGGATGAGAACTATTTCAAAATTGTTGGGGTTTTGTGGACAACCAAGCCTCTTTTGCACACTTTTTATTTTTCATCTTTTTGAATCAATCTAAGGTGAGACAATGAGTAGACTATTAAGGAAAAACAATCCTACTTGATTATATCTCAAAACTCACGATTATCCACTTGATACCTATGTGAAAAGTAGTAATTATGATTCAAGGATCCTTCAAGTAGAGGCAAGTTCATGAATAGTGCATCTTGAAGTTTTTGATCAAACTTTAACTCTTTCCAATGGTTCTAAATCTTGGCTTTGTCATTCACAACATACATTAAGGGAATAATATTTTAATCTATGAAAAAGCACATAACCTCAGATTGATTTCCAAACTTAAGGAAAGAGTCAATGAGTTAGTCATGCAAAAGATTTAGCAGTTTTAGAGATGAAAAATTGTGCGTTTAGGCATAAAGATAAGCATTTAGCTATAAGATTCAAATAGCCTTAATTACCAAGATACAAATTCTGAAACAAAGTCCTACTAAGCAGTAAAGCTAGTCTAAATAGTGGAAAAATTTTAAAATTTTAAAATTTACACCTAAATGCAGGAAGTAAACATGCATGCGTGAAGAATGAAGACATATAAAGGTGAATATCCGACCACCCCAAGCTTAAAACTTTGCTCGTCCTCAAGCAAGCCTTGAACTTAAGATAGTAGGAAAGGAATGCATGGATGTACATCAAAGAAATTATGAAAGTCCTAGTATGATGCATGTATGCAAGGATATGTAAAAATAGTTAGAGGAAAGAAACTATCTAAGCATGGACATGAAAAAGGAGTTTATTTTAACAAAAAGAGAAAAGAAAAGGGGTGAAAAGGGTGTGGCTGCCCCACGATACCGACATTGGGATCTTGAATCCTAAGTTTTGGGACCAGTGTCACCTGTGTCATGCCGATTGGGTCTTCCATGTAGGAGTAGGATAGGTGGAGATATGAGCCCTTCTGAGTCTAAAGTAGAGTAATAGAATTTGTTGACTCGGAGAAGTCATCTCTGTGCTGGAATTCAAATGAACTGCACTGAAATGAATTCTTTAGTAGAGCATCCTCAAGGTACCCATCAATGTATGAATATAAATGGGAAGGCCCTAGGATGTTGACATAGGATGAGATGAAGGGAAGAGGCTAAAAGTTTTCTAGAGGACTCCTCTCTTCTCTCTCCACCTCTAAACTTGAGGTTGGATGCTCAGATAAATTTTCATGCACAACCCAAGTCACCCAATCATCTTCTAAACAAGATGTGCCCCCACATAAATCTATTTGTGGTTCTACCACCCCAAGCTTGTTACGCTCTATGGGGTCTGGGGTATCTTCATGTTCACTATCCATGTTGTGAAAGATTGCCCACTCTGCTCCTTCTATGTCCACCATGCCATGTAAGGGGATGGTGGTGAATGTCAGCTCATGCTTCTCCAGTTCATTGTCACCAATATACTCACTCCCTCAAACTAAATATTTGTCATCATCCTCATCGAATAAATTATTTCAAACCATGATTGGCATGCTGCTCAAAGCAAAGTGACAAGTATCAATATGAGAGATATCACCTTGGTATGGATCAACATTTGATTCAGGTTCATCAAATTGACCTTCATGTTGCAAGGTTGTTTGACTGCCTGGGTGAGGATAAAAGTCATCATCATCATCATACAACTATTCATGCGTGTGTCTTGTATCTTCGATTGGTTGATTGATTGAATCATCTAGATAAAATGAAGGGTTTCTCTGGATGGGCGAGTCTTCACCAAAAAATCCTACTAAATCCAACCAATAGCCTGAATAGGATGTTGAGATAAGTTCCATATTAGACCCAATGGAATGGTATGGATGAATGATGTCTTCATGATTGTTCTCTAGTACTTGTAATTGTTTTGTAACCAAATTGATGAGTTCTTGAAGCCTCCTGCCCTAATCAACATTCTTATCATGAAGCTATTGGAACTTGAGAAACAATGCATTCAAGATCTGTCAATTTTTCCATGCACTTCTGTTGGAAATCCATTGTATCAAACAGATGTACTTGGATGAATCCTTGTTCAACAGTCTGAAGTATACTTCTACTATGGTCTGTGATCTCTGTGGCTACTTGGGCTGATGATCCTACTTTTCTAGAAGCTACTGAAGTGGATTGACTTGTTCTTGGAGATGAGGATCCAAGGAGGAGGGTTAGCACATCTGTAGTTTCTCTAGCTAGCTCGACTTCTCTAATAAGTTCTTGATCCCATGGTATTGCTAAGGTCGAGGGCTGATTAGCATTCTCCTTTGTTGAAACATTTGGTAGTGATGATGGTGGGGGTGAGTATAGATCGACTAGTTTCAGAACATGACTTTCAATTATTTGCCAACAGTCAGGGTTGTAGAAAAATTTAGGAGGACATGTAGACAAGATAACTTGCCATACAAAAGTAAGGTCCATGGCTAAAAAGATATATAGGAAAAGTGAAAGCTATTCAATATATATGAACAAGTATGTGTAAAACAAAAGAAGAACTATGCATATACAAACATGCTTATGAATGACAGAACAAAATCTTTGGGCATGTAAATGTGGCAGACCACATCCCCGACAATGGAGCTAAAAGGTTAATATGGCCTAAATCGCACGTCCAAAAGAAGGCAGATTCATAAAGATTGGACTTTTAAATTTATAACCCGAAACTGTCAAGGACCCCCACAACTTTATTATGGGGTTGAAGTAGATATACATGGTTGAACATAGGGACATGGGTATGTTTAGGATGCTTATGATCTCACTCTTTAGTCAGTTAAGCCAATCTGATAGTTGATAAAAGTTTGAAACTAGAACTAGTCTAGCAGATTGTCACAGATTTAAACAAAAAAAGTAAGGAAAATAAAATAGAGTTTGTCGGATTCTACCAATCGAAGAGAAGGAGTTCCTAGCTATGTGACCACAAGTTGGGCAGTCTATACACTCGTTGTTGGGCGTAGACAGCCCTCGAACACCTCAGCAATCAACCTACATCCAAACATAGTCCGTATTGTGGTATCTATTCTTGCGGGGTCATCCCACTCACTTTCACATAGCATGACTAAAACCCATCAATGATATGAAACCTCTGTCAAGGATGACAAATCAACACCCTAGAATATTCTAGATATCCTCTCAGGTCTAAAATATTTTGAGGTGCTAGGAATAGATGTGATCTGGGCAAAACCTGGTAGTGGGCCCAACTGTGCCGGGCTGGGCCCGTCCGTGCCCAGGTCTATGGTTTTGCACATATCACCTTGAACCATCCTCTTTTTAGATTCTGATCCAAACTACCTTCTCTTATCCATTTCTACAACAAATCTCTCAATATAGGTAGAAATAGAAGTTCAAGTAAGAAAGAGATCAACCAAACTAGCAATCATGACAAAAAAGAGAAGATAGAACAACAAGCATACTAGATATAAAATAAAACTGCTTGCTTAAGGTAAAAGTACATAAACATGCCCAAAACGGGCTGCATACCCAAGAAGGAGCTCAACTAGCCATAGACAAGCATAGTTGGTACCGAATAAAGATGGAAGAACATCATTTGTACAGATATTAAAGAGAACAATAGAAGAAAGGAGAAGAACAAGAGATTAAACCCATATAGGAGAGATGCCTCTCACTCCATAGCCTTCATATGGGCCAGATCTCATCTTTGGGTCATCCTCCTTGGTCTTCTGGACTCCTTGGCCTTCTTTCTCTGCAATTCCTCCCCAAACAACAACTTGGTGGGTGTATGGAAGTGGGAGATGGCTGGGAATGATAGGAAACCGATGAATGATGGTGGAAAATTATGGTATATGAAAGCAAACTGAAGGGATGGATATAGGACGAACACTTCAACCTTTTCTGACCTTGTAACTCTCCTACGGGTCTCTGGAAACCAAAAATGTAGGGAACCACAATGTGGGACCAAAAAATATAAGAACCCCTCTTGAGGTAATGAGAGATGGGTATTTATAGGTGAAGACAGAGTGTATGTAATAAGTAATTGTGACACCTATCTTGGTCGTTACCTCGATCTCGGCCCAGCCATGACGGGCTTGGCACGACCATGCTGGGCTCGAGCCAAGCATAGCAGTCACTGGTGTCACGATGGAGGCATGTCTCATGGGTGAGATAGGTGTAGTTGACCCTTGTCCTTGGCGCGGCTGTGCCGAGCGTAGCGGTCACGAAAGGTGTCGCGGTCGAGGCAGGTGTCATGAGAAAGATAGGTGCAACTAGCCCTTGTCCTCAGCCTAATCGTGCCGAGCGTACCAGTCACAATAGGTGTCGCGGTCGAGGCAGGTGTCATGGTGAGACATGTGCAACTGACCCTTGTCCTCGGTGCAGTTTTGCCGAGCATAGCGGTCACGATAGGTGTTGCGATCACTATAGATGGAAGCCTAGTTGCTGCAAAAACCATGCGTTGGGGAGAAATCTTGGAGAATTGAGGTCTTTTCAAGTTTGGTGCCTGCACATCCAAAAATTTGCTAGTTGAGCGACTTTATCTTTGAAAGATATATAAATTATGAAAAGATAATTATGTAGAGTTATTTTAAGAATATTAAGGCTATAATGAGCTAAAACCTTGAATAAAAGCTTTACATAAATGCCTAAATTTGGGTGGTATTAGTGACTAATATAGATGTTGTAGCGGTCACTGCTTTCTCCTCTCGGCCCAATCGTGTAGGGAGTTGCTACCTTTGAAGGTCACATCGGTTGCTATGGGGAGATTAGATGCTACAAAAACCATGTGTTGGTACCGACCAGGCCGTTGGTTGGGGGAAATCCTAGAGAATTGATATCTTTTCAAGTTTGGTGCCTGCATTTCCAAAATTGACTAGTTGAGCAACTTTATCTTCAAAAGATATATAAATTATGAACCGAAAAGTATCTAGATTTTTTGGGCATATTAAGGCTATAATGAAACAAAACCATAAATAAATGCTTAGCATAAATGCCTGAATTTGGGTGTTATCACTTGCTGATTTCGTTAAGTAAAGAAACTATGGTGATTCCTATCACCTAAACTGATGGGCCTAGTTTAGGATAAGAAAATGGCGACTTCACTTAGGATGAGTACCATTGACTCTATTTAATGAATCGATGTTTTCACTTAGATGAACCTAGGGTTAAGTAAAGAACGGATGGTCTTATATGTACCCTTTTCATAAATAGATGGGCACACAAATCTCATATGGAATTGAAATCATAATAGGGAACATTATAAAAATTAAAATCCAAGTCAAGCATAGCTTTTTAGTGCATGGATCATCATTTTCAAGCAAGAACACGAGCTAGCAAGCTTATGGTAAGAAATAAACGTGGAGAAAGTTATAAAAATTTCCTCTTATTAGAAGATAAACTCCCAAACAGAATAAAACATGAGCAAGTAGGGTAGGAAATCCAAGCATAAGCTGTGAACTCGTCCATCTAGCACCTTTCTTCATCAAATGAGCAAACCCTAAGCATAAGGAGCAAGAAAGGTAGAATTTTAGAGCTTTAAAGCAATTTCTATGATGGAACAACAAGGTTCTGACCTGGAGAAAGGTAGGGGGAAGGATAACAAAGAAATAAATGGAGGAATTAAGGGGAATCTTACTCTTTTTGGTCAAAATCACTAGAAGAAAGCTTTTTAAACCCTAATAGGAAGTCAATTGCAACCCTAGATTCCAAGAAGGTCCCCTCTTTCTTATTCATTGGATAGGAAATTCGTAGAAGCATAGAGGGAGAACGAGGTTCATAGAAGGAGGGAAGTGGTGGAGAGAAAAAGGCTCGTTTGGGTGCTTAGGGATAAGTACATGAAACTTTAAGATAAAGAAAAAGAAAAGGTTGAAGTTCGAGTATCTTTCCAAGTGTCCAAGGCCTTGAAGTATTAAGAATATGCAAGCACACACACAAGAAGCTCCCCCACCGTCCATATAGACCTACTTATCTTTCCTTTGTTGAATTTTCAAGCCAATCAAATAATTCATTAGTTGATAGCTATTAAAGCTAGCTCATCCATGAAGGGGTAAACCCTGAAATATCCTTGAAGAAAACACCTTCAAAACAAGGTTTAAATAGGTGCCCCATGGCTCAAAAAGCTCAATAATGATTAGAGAATATCCAAGGAGCATAATAAAAGTTATACATTGCAAAAAAACCTCTCAATTGGGTAAATTGCAGAAAAGTCCAAAATGTGCATAAAATTGCATAACCTGCTCAAATAGTGTCCAAATTGGACCAAATTTGACACTTAAGCTTGTATTATGATTCCAAAGCATATAAAAAGGTTATATTAGGGTTATATGAATTCAATTATGACAATTAAGCTTATTCAACTCATTAAACAAGTTTAGGGGCCTTACATTTTTCTTGTTCCTTCTCAGCTATAAGAGAGGCATCTTTCTCGCCTGTAGCTTGAGGTTTTTGTTCTTTGTTCTTAGTGGCATCGATAGGCTTAGTTTCTGATGCCCACCCTTATTTCCAAGTGGCTGCCCTAGTTGGTTCTTCAGGATCAATCTATAGGGTCTCTAACTTTTCTCACCAAGTCTTCTTTTCAGGCAGGGGAATTCTAGTGTGAAGCCTACGTGGTATCACATCTGAGGGCATCCCCGAGTCACTAAAGAAGCAATGATCATAGATTACTTCCATAGTGTAGACACCATGTAGGCTGTGTAGATCTTCATTGTAGAGGTCTTTTAGTGGAATCCCCTTGTTGATGGATTCCATCATTCGTAGTACAATGAAAGCACAATCCCCTGTTCTTACCTCTTCCTGGGGTACCTTCTTACATATAGAAAATAGTTTCTAGATTCCTTGGTGTTGATATTATGCATTATGGATTGCACATTGAAGATGTAGTGGTACCTTCAAGATGTCCCTAACTTTGTTATCTTTGTAGACTAGGGACGTGTTGTCCAATTCAACAGTGCAATAGTTGTATAATGTGGTGCAACACTCATATAGATTCACCATCATTAGAGCCTAGTGATTGACTATTCTTATATGCAAGGTCATGAATTGTGTCGCAGCCCTTCCACAACTCATTAATCTCTTTGACATCATCAAAATTGTATCTTTGATTGAATAGCTGCCCTGCCAGGTGAGTGGTGCCATTAAACACTGGTTGTACCTTATCATCATGGAGGAACTCTTCTAGCAGCACAGTGTAGAGCATTTTAAATAACTTCTTGTAAACATGTTCTCTCTTCAGGAAGATCCCTCTTAGGTGTTCTCTAGTTAGGGACCTTCCTTTGTTATGATACAATACGTCTATACTAGGAAGGTTGTCATCTTTCATGTCCACATGACATGGACATCCATGCATGTTATTCCATATAGTAAGGCCATGTCCATGCCCACCATCTTGCATGGGAGAGGTGGAGCAACACCTATTATTTTATATTAGTAGGTGGGCTCTGTTTTCTGGCTAGATCGTTGATGAAAAATGAAGCAAGGCCGCCTTCATCATCTTCAGATGTTCCTTCATCAGTTGCTTGTACAGGAGAAGCTAGTACAACATGAGTTGGTGTAGGTCGAGTTGGGGCAGCAAGAGTTGACTCATTAGTTATCTTCTTCCCTTGAGGGTCTTCTTGCATTAGATTTTTTGTGGTGATTTCCCTAATAGATTCTTCTAGCATAAGATTTGCTTCCGATGGTTGTTCTAGTGTTTCCTCATTCAGTTCTGCTAATGCAGTGGACATCTTGCCATCAAATATGTCATCGTGGCACTCGTTGTGCTCTCCAAAGTGGAAGTAGATCTCACCGATGTCTATGGGTATGACCACTCCTACATACAACATTGCAATGTGGAGTCATCGACGAAACACATCATCTTTCTGCTTCTTTCCTGATCAGGGTGATGTGGCTCAGCAGTAGCTACTTTGATCATCTCCTAAAGCCTGGCAGCAACAACATGGTGGATATTGGCAGTGACACTGAAAACTTCTTGGGAGCTCTTTGTGGAGGGTGAAGAGTTCAGGTTGAGTTGTCGTGCCAAAGTATTTTCTTTTGTTCTTCCAACACCCTTTTGATCTATAAGTTGATGTGGCACCTCTTTTGCGGTGGGCTCCTCCCACTGGGCGGGCTTTGTGTTTGCACTTTCATCTCTAGGTGCTGAAGTTGCACCTGCTCTTCCACAAACTAATTTTTTGTTATCTCTAGAATGACCTGATGGTCTTTCCTACATAGAATCCGATGGGTATATTTTTGACTAAATACCCAAATAATCTGATGGCCTTATGTTTTTGGCTATGTATTTCCATGGATCAATGGGCATGCTAGTTACATGAACCAATCTTTGACCAAGTCTCCAAATGATCCAATTGGTTTCTTTTGGTTAAGTATAACAAAGATCTGATGGTTCTTTTCTTGGTTGAGTACCTTGAAGAACCAATGTAAGGTTAGGTATAATACTTTGAGCATTTTGACTAAGTATGGAAGTGAAACGATGATATTTCCTTATAAGCAAAGAAATGATTAATGAAATGATGGTTTAACCTAGTCAATAAACCAATGATTTTCACTAAGTCCTTAAAAGAACCGATGTATCTTGTTGTCCATCAATTTATCAAATGATCCGATGGATTTCCTAGATGTATCAAATGAACTGATGGGTCAACTATATGTGCTGATTCTAATTCAATATACTTTTTCAAACCTTTCATGCAAAAGGTTAGTCCAAGATGGCCTAATAACCTAATTGATGATTGATATAATGAATGTTATATTGATGATGTTAGAGTAATTCTCTTATGTTACTCTTGACAATGTTATGACTCCTATATTTGATGTACACTCCTTCTAAGCCTGAAATGATAAGTTCATTGTGATATGATAAATCTTATACATGGTTCATATGATAATGATGTGCATACATGAGAATGTACATTGTTTTGTCCTTAATGGCTTGTGGGCTGTATTATGCCCTTAGTGGAGGTATAAACATCTTCATGAATTGATGATGGACTAGTACCCAATGATGATGTGATAAAGAATATGTTTCATATCTTTTGAAGTTTCTATACACCAATGTCTACTTAAATCTTTTATGGTTTATACATAACTTGATTGATGCAGCTTAAACTCAAATCAAGTGAAGCCCTAATCATGTAATGCCCTATTCTGTAGAGCTATTCTAGTGTTAGAACTTGCTGGTTAGAAAAATGAGTATTCGATAAAGGAAACTCAGAGTTGTATATTGTTGAGTATATGCAGGGGTAGGGAGGGTATATCTTTGTATCCTAATTTCAAGATTATGAAGAATAGTCAAGGCCGTATCTCAAAAGAATGAATATGTTTATGATGTATGATTGAGGACAACTATGGTTGTACCTCAGATGATGGGGTCTTAAATATCCTGGTTTCTAGTGCCATAACATGTGTACCCAGAGTGGACTAGGTGGATTACAACTTGACTAATAAGTCACTACAGAAAAAATTCATACTGACTGAGGGGATGAGATCTTAGGATTTTGGCTCTCCTTGCTATTTTATGGTACTGATTACACTTTGTAGTGGTTAGTTGGAAGTTGAGTGGTATGCCTCGAACTCCCCAAGACTTAATAAAATATATAATACAATCATGTGGCATATCTATTAAAATTATATGAAGATTCACATTGGATGATAACTCTTGCTTTGTTTCTTATAATGACGAGTTGACATATATTATGGTAAGACAAATCAACTGCTTAAATGGTCATGGCTTTATCAGTTCCTTGTAATTATGTTAAATCCTTTTAACTCTGTAATACTATCTACTTGCCTATTTAATTACATAACTTGATGTTAGCTGAAAATGTTGTTGAGAGTTATATCTCTCGCTGGGAAATGGGTCTCATCTCGTGGGTCACCACATCTTTTTATGCGATCATCATACCCATGCCAATGTGGAAGTGCATCCTGCACGTCTATGTGGAGAAAAAGGATGGCTAGTTCTGTAGATAATTCTAGAGTCGTCCCTATACTTTCAGGTCTGGGCAGGGAAGTTTTGTAGAAGAAATGTGTCAACTTGAGTTTTGGTATAATGCCGATGTTTGTACATCATAAATATGTATGTGGATATGTTGTTTCATATAGGTTGTCATTGTGGCCACTAGGAAGATGTAAAGTTACCTGATGCCTTATAAGCCTTTATGCAAGGTGTTGGACCTATATGTAAATATTATTGCACATGTATGTGATGTTTAATTTGGTTTTAAATAACCCTCTTTAGTGATGGGTTAATTAGCAATTGATCGCGATTCAGTTTTGAGTAATCTTTCTTTTGTATGGAAGTGTGCTCTGGTAACTTTTCATATGTCACTTATTTTTTTCTTATAGGTTCAACTAAAGGAAAAATAGAACACTGGCTTGTAACCTACATGGGGCCATTAGGGTGAATGTATGAGGGACATTGAGCTTATGGATATGGTAAAGGTCTAGTTATTCTAATAGTTTGTCAATAATGGGAGAGAGAATAGACCGTGTAAAAAAAACAAATTTCTAAAATAAAGTCCTTAAGATCATGAAGAAGTACTATCCCCCACTTCTAAAGTTCCTAATGTCCTAAATACTCAAAGTAAAGCAATGGACGTTTTTGAGAAACGTTGAAAATGATGCATATTTCACTCTAGATGCATTATTAATAATATATCTCTTTGTATTTTGCAAAAAGTCAAACAATTATGTATGTGTCATGTATATTATTAAAGCAACCACCTCTATAAAGTGTTTATTGCAAATGACACCACATGATATTTTTTTACATCTCTAATTTTGAAATAGAAAAATATAACCTCTAATATATATATATATATATATATATATATATATATATATATATATATATATATATATATATATATTAGATCATAAGAATATTGCATCAAAGTCTCAAGTTGACAAGGCTCCACTAGATACGTTAAGCATCATGTTGGAGGATGTTTGTGGAGGCATTATGTTTTTATATTCCTAAATACTTCACATGTGTTTATGTAATTTTTTGTGGGTACCAAGGGAGTATCTTCATCGACTTATAGATTACTTAATGCTTTAGAGATTCAAAGTAGAGAAATTGATTTTTTTAGGAATATTGAGGAAGGTAGGTTTTCAATTGGAAGATATTTATGTTGAAACAAGAATCATTAATATTGTACTCTTTTTGTGCATTGTACTAATAAGATCTCTTTATTTTTGTATACTAGAATACAATAGTATAGTATGTGGCTTGTGAAGAATCATGGTAACGTTTCACAATATGTTTTAAAATGATTTTTACATACATCTTTCTGGCATCTTTGACATGTATTAAATGTAGGAAATCGGTGGTGCATGGCAATTGAGGAAGTCAATAGATGTGTATTAGAAGCACATCTCAAAACTAATAATGCCTAAGTTTATCTCCTTTTATATTCATAGTCTATCTATTTCAGTTTAGGATAAATGAAAGTGTATATTTTTTTGTGACAATATGAACCTCCTCTTATGGTTTAAAAGTGAATCTACCTAGTTCTCTTACTTACTAGATAATTGTTTGAAACAACTATGTCTTGTTTTTATATGTAACTTTTTTAAAATGAGTTTGTTGTCTATTTTCTAGTTGACATACATGACATTAGGTTACTCTATTCAATGTTAGATAATATAAGTATAAGACTTTTGATGTTTAGCAGAGGAGTATAATCTCTAATATATCCATTTATATTTTCAATAAAATGGAAGGAAATTCTAAAATTGAGATGATAGAGAAAGAAACAGGAAATTATGACCATGTCTCACTTTGGCTGATTAGTGGGAATATCATTAGATAGAGGTATGACCTACTTGATTTGACTAATTGGATCGTCTATGATTCTTTATTCATGATTATTGCACATGATTTTTTTCTTCACATAATTATGGATACATCTACCATTTCATAAATAACAATTATATTGTTATATGCTAAATGTTGTGTTTTCTGCATTTTCTAGTGAATGGTACACATATTGAATAACTAAACAAATAAGAAGCATGCGATCTAATTTTATTTCTATTAAATGTTATGCTTTATATATATTTCTACATTCTTATTCTAGTAAGAGTAAACAAAATTTATGTAGATATAGTCTTTACAACTGTATTCTCACTTGATTTGTTGAGTATTTATGTCAAGTTGTAGCAACTCATGTTGTAGATCTATGTATACATATGTGTTGAGCTACATTCATATTGGTGTATTATTTGGAACATCACCAACACTACTACAACTTGTCTGCAATGTAAATATTATACTTCTTTGTTTTATATAGTTATAATGAGTTTAACATTCTAGTCAAGTAACTCAAGAAGATTTAAATGTACCTCATGCAAAATGTCTAAAAGATAAGATTACATATGTCTCTAACCGCGGGGTTGTATCTATTATAATGTATGTTAAAATATTTTAGAATAGAATGTTGAGGGACGATTTGATCCTTCTCCATCTTTGAGTATGGTCTAAATATTATGCAAGGATTTAGGGCAATGGTTTCTCTCTCTCTAAAAGCCTATTCTGACATCTCTCTAGCATACAAAACCCTTCATCTCCCTCTCCCAGATGATAGATCATGGAAGGCATGTGAACATGTAACAATACTTTCCACTATGTCACATGGGTCTACTCTTTCCCTATTTTCTTATTCTCCCCATGAATGATATGATATGACTATTTGCACTTCGTGATCTATAAAAGACTCCAATAAAATCTAAGTAGGTTGACAATAACTCTTTGAGGGCATTCTAGATCAACTACAACAATCACAAATGTTGCATTTCCTGAACGGTCTTTTACTGTATAAAAATCGCATCACCTCATACTCTTTCAAATGACCTATATCTTCCACACTACAAGTCATTGTTAAAAAGCTAGCTTAGAAACGTTGACCAAAACCATCCACATCTCCTCCCCAATGCACATGTGTAGTTCTACAACCCCTCATACCAAATATACCATAAGTTCTGGTCCTGGAAATATGAGGAAAGAGAAGTAGACATGCTGAAAATTACTACAGCTCATAGACCTCATATCTACAACTATATTAGGATCCTCACCAAAAATGAAGGATGACCCTCCATAAACTTATATAGAAAGGATAGAGGAACTCCCATCTCCTTCTTCCATAGGAACGAAGATACAATATGTAATGATTTTTTTTTACTCTCGATAAGACATCTATACGGTAGATCAACATACCCATATCATGGAGATACCCAGAATGTGACTATGCACCTGGTTGGATTACCTTCCATGTGGGGTACGAGGCTTTTTGTGTCCTATTCAATGAAGATTGGCATGGTGTCCATCGATATGTTCAAGGCTGGAACAAAGTCATGGTGATCCTAGATATGTGGAAAGGATGACACATCACCACACATAGACGAACCCACCATGACAACACCATGTGGCTCAAAAACTACAAAAATCATATCTCGGTATACTCCTTTGTCTCTGTTGGGACCCTGAACATGATTGATCTAGTCTGATAGAAAATACATAAGATCATCAAGCTACTAGTTCTCCATAACATGATGATGCCAACATCAATAGTTCTACCAACTATGGAGACCATTCCACATTCACTAAATAGAAGTCATCTTTGGATGATAAGGCCGCGTCCCCAACACCACTATTAATACACTTGGGTTCATAGAGCTTTTGAGGAGATACATGAACAACACGAATATCTTTGATAAGATTACTCGTGACATACTTTGTACTACTTTCTCTTATGATGATGGCTACATTGCTTATGATAAACTGAAATATGACTGTTTTAACTTCCCAAGAATAAATGCCACATCTACTACACATAAAAAAATATATGATATTTGTGACAAAATGGATGGCAATGGTGTGTGGTAGCACAAAAGTGTCACTAACAGACATATATCTCTGTTGTTCTAGGTGCATCTGTCAAGCTCATAAACACACTCGATGTCATTACCCAATTCTATGTTATGCATGTAATGAACACGACCATTTCTCTTGTCACTTTTCCAAACATATACCTTGATGGAGATCATATAAAACTAAGTAGTGTTGACTTGAGACTTATACATTGCCATATTTTGATAATAACTTAACCATTCCATTCCTATGTATCTAATATGTTTGTTCAAGATTGATTTTAGGCTTTAGGTACATGAAAATGATCAAATTATACAAGCCCGAGATTTTTCAATTTCAAGTCAAATGCAATGCAAGTGTGCGATTCACGAAATCACTACAAATGACCTTAGATGAATTTTTTAATCACTTGTATTGATGATATGACTGGTAACTAAGATGAGAAAAAATTAGGGACACTTAATTCCAAGGTTTAATCACTCAAATGTCAATTTCCAAAATTTGTCACAGGCTGTTCATCGGTCGAGTTGGAAACTCGACCAATCCTATGATGGATTTTCTGAAGATAACCCACACACACACACACACATACACACAAATATATATATATATATATATATATATATAATAGAGAAAAACTGATTTTAGCTCATTGGTCGAGTTTCCCATAACAAACTCATCCGATAGTTTGAAAATTGGCTTTGTCATTTAGTGGATCGGTCTAGTTACCTTTATTGAAACTCGACTGAATGTACTGTATGAAAAACACAAAAAAAGTGATTATAACCATTGGTGAGTTGTTTTGGGAAAAAATAAATTTGTTTCTTTTTGGAAAATGACTATATTTTGACCCTAAGTGATCCCACACTCAAGGGAACACCCCCAACTATAAATAAGACCCCTTGGAGTTCATTCTAAGTTTTCTCATTCATGCTATTCTAAGTCCTTGCTATCATTGACTGTGTTGCAACTCCTTGAGCCCCTTTCTCTCTCTAGTTTACACTTCATTTCATGATTATGAGTGAGATAGGCCTGTTGTAAGAGAGCTACTTCCTTGTGCTTGTAAAGCTCTCATCTACTCCATATTCCCTACCCCTTTCCTCTATGAAGCAAAGGTAAAGAAATCTACTCCGAGTGAAGGAGGAGCTATTGCCGGTCTTCTTCAAGTTTGAAGAAGAGGTGAATAATTTCTCTAGGTGAAGGAGAAGGTAAAGGCTGAAGATCTAAGAAGAGTAGAAAAGTCCTTGAAGGCGAAAGACTTGTGCTAGAGTGGGTAAGACCTTGGAGAAGGCTGAAGACTCTTTACAAAGTGGGTAAGTCATTGGTAAGGTGGAAGACTCTTGGTTCTTGGATGAGTAAGTCCTTTGGTGGTCTTGTGTTGTAACTCTTGTTGGTGAATATATAGAGAAAAGTACTTGCAAAGTCCTAGAGGCTGACCACTCTAGGTAGTGGACTGACTCTCTCCTAGTTTGGAGAGTGGAACCACTCTACATGACCTTGTCAAGTACTTGCTATCAATTCCTCTCATCCTTACTATGCTTGTTAGTTAGGACTTCAAATTGCACTTGAGTTATTTGTTTTAATTTGATATAATTTGAAGGTCTAATCTATATTGTGAGAATTTTTGAAGCTCTATTCACCCCCCTATAGATCCCTAGATACAACAAGTGGTATTAGAGCCAAGGATCTTCTCCAACAATCTTCCACGAGATGAGAATATGGGCAACAACGTACTTTGTTATATCAACCTAGAGGGAGGATTCTCCATGCATCCTTCGATCTTTGATGGCACCAACTTCCTCTATTGGAAGAGGCGTATGCAATTCTACATTCAAGGCAAGAACTTTGACTTGTGGAAGGTGATGGTCGCACCTTACAAGGAGCCTACTAGAGCTGTTGCAACATGGAGTGAAGATGCACTCAAGGAAGCCCAACTCAATGCAAAGGCTAGAATCATCCTCTGTGCAACCCTTACCCCAACAAAGTTCAACTAGATCTCATCTTGGGATACCGCCTATGAGATTTGGGACAAATTGTGCATCACCTATGAAGGCACAAAGGAAGTCAAGGAGGCCAAGATCTACATGTTGAACAACCTTCCAGAGAACTTCAAGATGGGCAAGAAAGAAGGGATTGCAGAGATGTACTCAAGACTCAATGTCATCGTTAATGGGCTGGCTGCATTGGGAAACACTTTGGATAGAGGTGTAATCTACTCCAAGATCTTGTGGACTCTACCAAAGAGATGGAAGTCAAAGGTCACCTCCATTTAAGAAGTGAGGAGCCTTGGTGACATCCCAACAAAAGAGATCATTGGCAACCTCCAAGCCCATGAGCCAAAGCTTGACAAACAAGAAGAAGAAGCCAAGCAAGAAGAGAAGGAAGCCAAGAAGATCAAAGATACTGCTTTCAAAGCACAAGTGGAGGTGGTCATACTTCAAAAACAACTTTCTTGTCAGACTTCTCCTTCCTCCTCTAGTGAAAATGATGGATCAAGTGAGCATGAAGCAAATTACATCAAGGGAAAACACTTTAAGGAAAAGCAAGCCTCCTCCTCCTCTACTCCTAGATGCTACAAGTGTAGACAAAAGAGGCACTACAAGAGTGAATGTCCCAAGTCAAGAAAGTCAAACCACAAGGACAACTCAAAGAAGGAAGAGGAGTATAAGAAGGAGAGAAAGTACAAGAGGAAGGACAAGAAGGAGAAAATACACAAGAGTGCATGTCATGTAGCTTGGGAAGCTTCATCTTCAAGCAACTCAAGCTCCAAAGAAGATGGAGAGTGCCACCTTGCACTCATGGCCTCTACTAGTGAAGAAATTGGTGAGGTAAGTGAGGTGAGTTTGCATGAGTTATCTAAGGAATCTATTATTGACATGCTTATATCTACCCAATCATCTTTTGCTAAATGTAAATCTAAAAGAAAATGGTTAGGTAAAATCATTGATGATCTATATGCTAAACTTGAAATCCTTGAGCTGAATGAGAAAACTAATCTTGAGAGTATTGATAATTTTCAAGGGAAATACCTTGATATTGAGCTACAATACAATGTATTTGAAGTTGAGAATGGTATCTACCTTAAGAACATTGAAAATCTTAAGGAAGAAAACCAAAATTTCCTAAAAGCGCTTGAAATGATTAAAACTAAAAATACTGAATTTAAGCTTCTTATTGATGGTCATAGAGATGAAAGATATGTCTATCTAAAAGAAATATAAATGCTTAAATATGAAAAATGCTAGGTTGCTTGGTCAAGTTAATGATTTATCTTCTAGACCTATATTGTCTAGTGCTAATGTTTCTTCCATTTCCCTTGAGAAGGATTCATATTTAACTAAAGCCCTATGTCTTGAGGCCAATCCAGTTCATGCTAGGGATGACATAGCTAGTTTATCTTCTACCATTATTTCTCAAAATGATTATAACCATAGATTTAGAGCATCCCTACAAAAATTACTCAAAGGGAAGAACTCCCCAAATGAAATCCTTGACCATTCTACCAAACAAAGTGGTACTAGTGGTTTGGGATTTGTAGGGGAAGCACCAAAGGGCAAGAGAAAAGAAAAAGGTAAGAAAACGAGCAAGCATACCTCTTTCTTTTTAGGAGAGTCTTCCGACACTAAGAATCCTATGGTTTGTACTTATTGCAAATGTGATGATCATTACTCTACTTATTGTCCTTACAAGCATAAAGGGACCAACCCAAAGATGAAATGGGTCCCCAAGCTAACTCCAGATACCAAAGTTTAAGTTGAGAACCGACATTCTCCTTTCTTGCAGGAAAAAGAAAGATGGATTGTTGATAGTGGATGCACTAAGCATATGATAGGTGTTATAAGACATTTCAACAACTTCACCAAAAAGAAAGGAGGTTTGGTCACCTTTGGGGACAATAAGAAAGGTAAAGTCAAACGTGAGGGTGATGTAGGTGAATCCTTGTGTATCAAGAATGCTCTCTTTGTGGATGTCCTACATCGCAATTTAATTAGTGTTAGTGAATTATGTGACAATGGTCACCTTATGTTATTTACTTCTTTTGAATGCTTGATTCTAGATTCCCTCACCTACCAAGTTAGATACAAGGGAACTAGAAGTGGTAATCTTTATGTTATTGTTCTTGACTCTATTACTCATGTTGTTGGTAGTTGCCTAATAGTCAACTTGAATGATATTTGTCTTTGGCACTGTCGGCTTGGCCATGTAAATACGCATCAATTGAAGTAGTTGAGCAAAAAGGACTTGGTTAAGGGACTTCCCAAATTGGATTTTAAAAAGGATTCGGAATGCCAATCTTGTACCCAAGCCTAGAAAACCAAGTCCTCCTTCAAATCCAAAAGAGTCCTTTATACAAAGAGAGATCTTGAGCTTCTTCACATTGATCTATTTGGACCAATGAGAACTCAATTGCTTCGTGGTTCCAAGTATTTCCTTGTCATTGTTGATGATTTCTTTAGATATACTTAGACTTTCTTTCTCATTTCTAAGAGTGATATGCTTGATGTTTTCTCGAGCTTTTGTAAATGAGTTGAGAATGAAGCTTCTTGCCAAATAGTTTCCATTTGTAGTGACCATGGGGGAGAATTTGAAAATGAGATTTTCAAACATATTTGTTAAGAATTTGGTTATGTACACAACTTCTCTTCACCTTGAACACCTAAAAAAAAGGGGTTGTAGAGAAGAAGAATAGGTCTTTACAGGAGATGGCTAAGACCATGCTTCTAGAGTATGATACTCTAAAGAAGTTTTGGGTTAAAGCTGTGAGTACCTCATGTTTTGTGCAAAACTGAGTTTTTACTCATCCTTCTTTGAAGAAAAACCCCATATGAGCTATGGCTTGGTAGGAAGACTTCTATCAAATATTTTCATATTTTCAAATGTCCTTGTTTTGTGTTGAATATGAAATATTCTCTCAACAAGTTTTATCCAAAATCCTACAAGGCTTTCTTTCTTGGCTATAACACTACTAGCAAGGCTTATAGAGTATGTAATGTTGATATTGCTAAAGTAGAAGAATCCATAAATGTTAAGTTTATTGAGACTAACCCCTCTATTCCCAAAAATATTGTTCCAAATGATGATGTCACAGGAGACGTAATTCCTATTCTAAAAGTTCTCAACATCACCCAAAAGGGAAAAGACGTGGTCACTCAAGAAGAAGAGAAAGATGAAGAGAAGAAGGATCCAACCTCCCAGTTTGCAAAGAATCATCAAAAAGAGCTGATTTTAGGTGATCCTTTTGAAAGAGTGAAGACACATGATGCATTCAACAAAGAACAAGCCAACAACACATTCATCTAACAACTCGAGCCGAAGAATGTCAAGGAAGCTCTTGGAGATGATGAGTGGTTCTAGCTATGCAAGAATAGTTGGAGTAATTTGAAAAGAACAAAGTTTGAACCCTAGTGCCAAGACCAAGTGATAGAAAGATCATTGGCACCAAATGGGTCTACTGTAGCAAGCTTGATGAAAATAGAAAAGCGGTAAGGAACAAAGAAAGGTTAGTGGCTCAAGGCTACAATTGATAGGAAGGTATAGATTTTGATGAAACATATGCACATGTAGCTAGACTTGAGTCTATTCTTATCTTGCTTGCCTTTTCTAGTTATAAAAAATTACTTCTGTATCAAATGGATGTTAAAAATGTGTTTTTAAATGGTATAATTAAGGAGGAAGTGTATGTTGCACAACCTCCAGGCATTGAACATGATAGTTTACCTAACCATGTTTATTTGTTGCAAAAATCTCTCTATGGACTCAAACAAGCACCTAGAGCTCGGTATGAGAAATTAAAGAACTTTTTGTTAGATCATTGGTATGTCATGGGAAAAGTGGATTCTACCTTATTTCTAAAGCACACTTCTAACAATTTTCTTATCATACAAATATATGCTGATGATATCCTTTTTTGCAGAACGAACCATGATCTTTGCAAAGAATTTAGAGATCTTATGCAGAGTGAATTTGAGATGAGTATGATGGGTGAAATCACATTCTTCCTTGGCTTTCAAATCAAGAAAACGAAAGATGGGAACTTCATTAACCAAGGCAAATACACAAGTGAACTACTCAAATGCTTTGGGATGGAGAATACCAAGCCGATGGACACACCCAAGTCAAACACCACCAAACTTGACAAAGATGAAGAAGGTGAAGAGGTAGATGAGAAGCTCTATAGAGGTATGATTGGAAGTTTACTTTACTTAACTACCTCTAGACCCCTGATATAATGGTTAGTGTTGGCTTGTGTACTCGCTTTCAATCAAATCCCAAGAAATCACATCTGATAGCAGTTAAGAGGATTTTAAGGTACTTCGCCAAAACCAAAAATTTTGAACTATGGTATCCCAAGTCAAGGGACTTTACTCTTACTGCTTATAGTGATGCGGATTATGCAGGGTGCTTGATTGGTAGAAAGTGCACACGTGGCACTTGCTTTCTCTTAGGACCATGCTTGGTGTCTTGGTTCTCCAATAAATAGAGCACAATGTCATTATCAAACACCGAGGCTAAATACATTACAGTCGGGAGTTGTTGTGTTGAGGTCCTATGGATGAAGCAAATGCTCCAAGACTTTAACATTCATTTTGATGCTTCTCCTATCTATTGTGATAATACTAGTGCAATTAACTTGTCATATAATCCTATCTTGCACAGTAGAGCTAAACATATAGAGGTTCACCATCATTTTCTCCATGATCACATTTCCAAGAAGGATATCTATATCATGCATGTGGATACGAAAAATCAGTTGGCAGATATTTTCACTAAACCTCAAGATAGAGAGCAATTTAACTTTATTAGATATAAACTACTCATAACTGCTTTGAATGAATCTGATATGCCTTCTAGCGAGTTTTCATCTACCCTATATGTGTTACCTCTATTTTGATCACCATTGCTTGTTAACATGCTAAAATCCATTTTTCATGTTTATTTTACCTTATTTTTTCTCTTATTTTTGGGTATTTTTCACAAACACATGTTTTACTGCAAAATAGTACCCAATGATGAGTGATATGTGCTTAAGTATGTTCAAATTACATAATGGACTTGAAAAATAAATTTAATTAGCACTCTAATGGCTAGAAACTAAGTTTTGAAAGTTTAGGTCAGGTTGACCATCGGTCGAGTTGCCAACTCGACCAATCTGAGGCCGAGAGCTTTTTTAAAGAGTCTATTGGTCGAGTTTCTGAGTTCATAAAACTAGACCGATGGCCAGATTGAAGCAAATTTAAGATAGGTTTGGCCGACTAATCTCCCTCTCAACTAGAGAAAAGTCGACCGATCCAACCTCCGACTCCCCTAAGCTCTCTACCCTAGCCCTAAACCTTCCTCTCACTAGCCCTAGATCGACCTAGCTTGACCTCCCTTGACCTTCCCTCTTGCTAACCTAGGTCCGTGGATGAGTTTTGGTGGTGTGTTTTATATTTATCTCTCTCCTTCCTCTCCTTTTCATCTCTATGGCATCTAATAGGAGGAAGAGGGCTTCCCCAACTAATGCACCTTCATCTTCATCCAACTCCCATTTGATTCTGTTTGATGACACTTTCTTCGTCTCAAATGAGGCTCTAAATATGTATATGGAGCTCCTTCCCTGGAACCCTTTCCCTTTTCGTTCCCTATTTGAGCATAGGCCACGAAGACAACATGTCATAGATAAAGTAGCAGAGTTGCTTTATGATGACCATCTCTCTGCCTTGGGTGTTGAACCCATGTGCTATAAAAATTCCATCACAAGAACAAAAGCATTTCACAAATTCTACGCTAACTTGCTTTGAAATTATGACACCCACATACCTCCACCTGATACTCAAGCAGTCCTCACATCCATGATAGCCGAGAAGAAATTTCAAGTCTCTGAGGATACCCTGCACATCTTCTTTTCAGGTACTGAAGTGACTGACACCTGGTGTAAGGACTACCTAGAGTACTTTGACTTAGTTGAGCCTGAGGCCTTCTACAAGCAATATGATCTTACTCTCCCTGATATTCATATGTTCTTAAAGAAGCCTCAATTCCCATATAGGAAGAAGTGAACCCTTCCCTCCTCTGCCTTGGACCTCAAGAGACGTATCCTCGCCCTAGTTGTTAACTACAATATCCATCTAAAGAAGAATCAAACTGAGATTGCAGAAAACATTGCGATGATCATGTATTATCTCTTGAAGAACATTAGAGTCAAGTGGTCAAGATATATTCTCCATCATATGACATGCTTTGACTCAGGAAAGAACACCCGTGGCATCCACTCACCCTACCCAGCCCTGATTAGTGGTCTATTCTAGCTTGCCACTGGCAAATCTATTTCCCACGACCTTGATTATAAACCTGCCCTGAAAGGAGTTTGTATAAGTGAGACCACTCTTCATAAGTCTGTTCCTCTCCTATCCTCCACTACACCTAGTGCCTCTACCTCTGCCTCGACTCGAGCACCTCCACCACCTCAGTCTTCCTGACTTGCCCATGCCTCGTTCAATGTGTCAAATGAAACCCTTAGGGGCTACATGATGCATCAATACACATACAACCTTTAGGTTCAAGAGAACCTGCATCCGGACCTATGTTCCATCATGTACAACTTGAACATGTCCTATGCACATCCCTATCCTACCTACCAGCCTTTCCCAGGAGGTGACAACACATCCTATGCATATGATCACTTTTACCCTGCCCCTCCACCAACATCTTCTGCTGCTACACCCTCTACTATTAGTGGATCTACCCTTAGTGTGTTGCCTCTGACTACTGGCCCTTGGCTACTCTGCTTGCTAGACTCGGTAGTTCTTCTTTCCTTCCCACAGGCCAATGAGCTCCATGTTCTTAGTATGCCTTGGGATGAGCAGAATGTACATTGGCCTAGTTGAAGTTTTAGTTCTCTTGCTGATGAGGAGATGTCATACCAGACTGCTAAGGAGGCTGCTGTTGATGAGGAGGCTACTGATGATGATGAGGATGATGGTGATACATCTGATGATGATGGCTCTGATGATTTTGTTGGTGTCTCTACTGATGAAGGCGATGTTGTTCTCTCTGCTACACCTTCAGACAGAGATGACGACTACGAGCCTGATACTTCTAATGATGATGATGATGATGATGTAGACATAGATAGCTTAGATGTTTAGTTGTCTTAGTTTTTAGTCTAGATGCTGATCATATATATCTTTCTAGGCTATTTTGTACCAGAAACATCTGGGCACATGTTCTGAGCTGTACTATTTTATCATCTAGCTTTCATCAGTATGGTTTGTTGTAGTTGTTTTCTGAGAACTTGCTTTCTGGGTTGTAATCTTTATTATGTGCCCACTTACTCTTTGATTTACTATATCTCATGAGTTGGTGCCATGTATTAACATATTTTGATTATGACTTAGACTGTTTGTTTCTCTTGTCTCTATTTGGTGTATGTTTTGAGATTGCTTGCCATGGATTCATGTTTTGGTTGTGCTTGGAGAAGACCTATTTCTGTGCTCTTCTACCCCCTTCCTTTTTTATAATGTCAAAAGGGGGAGAGAAGTTCAATGTTTTGAAGCTCAACCATATTGTCTTTATTGCCTATGTGTTCCTTTTCTTGTTCATTATATGCTTTATCATGTGACTTGCTAAAGGACCATATAGTATATATATGTCATGTTGCTTTGTTTAGATAGACTAACTATGCAGGTTAGAGTAAGCATAGATTGAATGGGAGCAATTCACATTGTTCAAATCTTGAATCCCCTTGCAATTCACAAGGCAAAGGTATAACTTCAATACCCTTTTCAATATGATTGAGGAATGGTTTGTCATTGTCAAAAAGGGGGAGAATGTTGACTTGAGAGTTATACATTGCCCATATTTTGATAACGACTTAACCATTCCATCCTATGTATCTAATATGTTTGTTCAAGAGTGATTTCAGGCATTAGGTACATGAAAAGGATCAAAATATACAAGCCCTAGCTTGTTCAAGTTCAAGTCAAATGCAAAGCAAGTGTGTGATTTGGGAAATCACTCCAAATGACCTTAGATGATTTTTGTAATCACTTGTATTGATGATATGACTTGTAACTAAGATGAGAAAAAATTAGGGACACTTAATTCCAAGATTTAATCACTCAAATGTCAATTCAGAAAATTTGTCACAGGCTGTTCATCAGTCGAGTTGGAAACTCGACTGACCCTATGATGGATTTTATGACAATGGCCCATATATATATATATATATATATATATATATATATATATATATATATATATATATATATATATATATATATATATAAACTAACCAAACTGATTTTATCTCATCGGTCGAGTTTCCCAGAACAAACTTGACTGATAGTTTGAAAATTGAATTTGTCATTTAGTGGATCAGTCGAGTTACCTTTATTGAAACTCAACCGAATGTACTGTATGGAAAATGCAAAAAAAGTGATTATAACCATTGGTGAGTTGTTTTGGGTGAAAATAGATATATTGCTTTTTGGAAAATAGATATATTTAAACCCTAGGTGATCCTACACACAAGGTAACACCCCCAGCTATAAATAGGACCCCTTAGAGTTTATTCCAAGTTTTCTCATTCATGCTATTCTAAGTCCTTTTTTTGGATAAGTTAAAATATTACTCGAAACTCAAAGAAGTTTAGGGAAGAACCCGTATACTGTACAGAGGGTATTAGCTACAAAAACCCCACTACTGGCTAACCAAATAGCTCAAACCTTTATAGGCATTAGGTTTAATCCTTACACACCAGAAAAGATTGCGTTCGACAACCTTAAAACATTTGAGCATATCAATCTCGACTGCCCCATGAAACCTACTATTTCTTTCCTTCCAAGTGAAGAAACAAATAGCAACGAGGCTCGAGTAGGCTAGGCTTCACAAAGAAACATAGGTGGTATGGTTTTGGATCCAAGCAAAGCAATCTAAAACATTACAGGGAGGAGAACCACCCCAACCGCACTTCAAGGACCATCTGCAGATAAGGTGTCCACTAAAAGTGCAATAAAAAATAAGTGGCTATGTGATTCATCCATAGCATGGCAGAGAAGGCATGTTGTGTTGACGCTGAGACCCCACAACCTCATCCTGTCAACAGTGGGCAAACGATTCAGAATAATACGATAGAGGCAGCAGCTCCATTTCAAGGTGTGCCCCTTTTACCAGACAGATTTATACCAAGGAACGTTAGGACCAAGGTAGAAAATGATCCATTGCTTCACCACCAGTCTGTCCCACCCACCATGGGGAGTGGGGTGGTAGTCATGTATCACTAGGAACCAGTTCCTACACATATTGCACCAGACCCTGGAGCAGCGAGGAGGGGAATATCACTCAGTAGGGACGAGTATCTAGTCCTCATCCATTCGCTCCAGAAGGAACCCAGGTTGAGGAGAAAGTTATCAACTCTGTAAAGGCTTTCCCTTTCCGTAATCAAGGTAGGATCAAGGATACCCAAGCCAACTTGCTCAAGGGGTTTCACCAAGGAACTCCACGCAATGCCATGGTCCCTACCACCCAAAGTAAGCCAGCAAAGATGCTTCAAATCTTGTCCAGAATGAAGCAAGGAAAGTCAGTTTGTCTGCACCAAAAACCGACTTTGGTCATGAGGACTGTTCTGATCAGCACCAACTGACCTGCCATGGAAAGGTTAAAACCAGACCATCTATCCACGGAAGCACGAAGGTCGTCAACCACAGATAAGTAGTCTTTGCCTCTTCTCTGGCCACTCAAAAGAGAAATACCCGGATACTTGGTTGGTATGGAACCAATAGGGATCCCAATACTTATTCTCAGCCTCCCCTTCCTGCCGTCGCAAGATCTCGAAAGGAAAACATTGGACTTAATATAATTGACATAAAGTCCAGTGAGCCTGCCAAAACTTCTAAGAATACTCCTTACTTTGTGCAGATGGTTAGCATGCCCCGCGACAAAGACCATAACATAATCTGTGAAAATAAGGTGGGATATGACATAAACATAATCAACTTTGAAAGTTTTCAGGTCATTGTTCTCTTCAGCGATCAGAATAAGATACGAGAAAGCTTCCATCACCAAAGTAAAGAGCAGGGGGAAGGGGTCCCCCTGCCTAAGTCCATTAGAGGTAGAAAAGAGCCCTTTAGGAACTCCATTAATCAGAACAGAAAAGGAGGTAGTTGTGATACACTGTTTGATAATACTAATCCATATGTCCGAGAAGCCCAAAGCATGAAGAATATCCCAAAGGGCTGACCAATTTACGTGGTAATAAGCTTTGTAGATGTCGATCTTAATACAAGCCTTATTAGATTTTCTCTTGTTACTAAAGTTCAAGAGAAACTCCACAGCAAGAAGGGTGCCATCAAAAATATTCCTACCTTGAAAAAAATCCAACTGGTTCTTGAAAACGATCTCGGGGAGAATGGTTTTCAGTCTAGCCATAAGAATCTTAGAAAAGATCTTATAAAGAACCGAGTAGCACGCAATCAACATATAATCAACCAAGGAAACATGCATAAGCTTCTCAGGAATGAGCTTGATGAACGAGTGGTTAGCTTGCTTGACCATTCATCCTCCAACCATAAACCAATGAACAACACATGCAATGTGATCTTTAATAATATCCCAGCAGGCCTAGAAGAACCTCCCATTGAAACCATCAGGCCCTAGTGCTTTGGAGGCTCCAATGGAGAAGGTCGCCCTCATAATCTCCTCGTTAGAGATAGGATTGCACAAGGCCCTATTCATAGCATCCGTGACTCTAGAAGTAGGAAGGGTCATGGGAGTGAAAGTGGAATCCTGATTGTAAAGATTCTTAAAATAGTTAATGGCCTCGCCAACCACTTCCTCATGTCCCCCCACAGTAGACCCGTCAGCTTTGAGGAAAGTATGGATACAGTCCCTCATATGATTCTTCTTGGTGGCATTGTGGTAGACTTTGGTGTTGCGGTCGCCATCTCTAACCCACTCCATTCTGCTCCTCTGCCAGTGGTAGATCTCTTTGGCCTTCTCAAGATGTGAGAGCCTAGCCACCTTCTCTTCTTCAACTATCATCAAGTTACTATAAGTTGGGTTACAATGCAACTAACGAGCAACTTCTTGAAAATCATTAGTAGCCGTCTTAACCAGGGAAGGAAGGTTAATGTACTGTCGCAACCACTTCTTCAAAATCCACCTTCGTGTGATTGAGTTTCTCTAAGACGACAAAGATGGGGCTACCATCCACTTGCACATCCCATGCTTCACTCACCACATTGAAGAACCCAGCTTGATCAACCCAGAAATTCAGAAAGCAGAACAGTCTATTAGGAGGAGGAACATTGGTGAGCGGGACAAGCAACCAAGCATGGTCGCTATTGGGATGCCCCCCAATTCCACTTTTGCTTCTGGGAAGCAGTCGATCCAAGCACTATTGATAAGAGCCCTATCCAGGTTGCTGGAGATGCATTTGTCGGGATTCCTTCTGTTGTGCCAAGTCGTAATCCCACCAACCATGTTCAGCTCCACCATGCCAAAAGCATCAACCGTCTCATTGAAGCGACCGAGGATGAAATCCAATATATGATTACCCCCAATCTTCTCTGACGATCTGCGAACATGGTTGAAATTACCCAGTATGAGATGAGGTAACTCCTGTTGGGTGGATATCTTGATATCATCCCACAAAGAGTGTATCACATCTTAATAAGAGTGACCATAGACCCCCATGATCACACAATAAAACCCACCATTATTGATGCAGCTAGCGACCATGATCTGGTCAGTAGCATGGATGATCTGCACATCCCAGATCTCTTTGTTCCAACCGAAAGCAATCCTTCCACCATCAACTTGAGTAAGGTTAGATTCAGACCCCCAATCTCTAGGAAAAAGACCAGAAATCTTACTCTCAAACCCTCTCTTAAATCTCATCTCTAGGATAATGACTAATGACGCATGGTTCTTGTGAATTATGCCTCTCAACCTTCTCTACTTGTTAGGACTGGAGCCCCCCCTCACATTCCATGTGAGGATGGCCATCTGGTCTTCGTTTTTCCCCCCTTCCAGGGGTGTTGATCCTCGGGGAGGTCCTTCTACCACCTCCTGTATTATAACTCACACTACCTTGAGCATTACTCCTGCTGGTTCCTATGAGTTCCTCTAGAAAATCGTCAGGGTCCAGGTTCTCCAGGATGGAGAATTGGTTGCCCACCCATTGCAGGCTAGGAATCTGCCTCATGTCAGAGTCAATATTGAAGCTGGTTCCACCAACCCTGGCCGTAGCATTAGATGCAGTAGCTACCTCTGTACCCACATTAGCAGTAGCAATAATCACCCCTCCAGTAACCACAACACCAGAAGAAGGCACCATCGCAGACATGCTCTGAGTAGCGGAGGGGGCCGCAGCAGGGGTCGTAGGAGTCGACGTCACCACAGGGACCCTGGGTAGGTTTGGGATCGACATAGAGATCCTTTCTCTCTCTAGTTTACACTTCATTTCATCTATTATAGTTGATTGTGTTGCAACTCCTTGAGCCCCTTTCTCTCTCTAGTTTACACTTCATTTCATGATTATCAGTGAGACATGCCTGTTGTAAGAGAGCTACTTCCTTGTGCTTGCAAATTTCTCATCTAATCCATCTTCCCTACCCATTTCATCCATGAAGCAAAGGTGAAGCAGGCTTCTCCAAGTAAAGGTGGAGATATTTCTAGTCTTCTTCATGTTTGAAGAAGAGGTAAAGATCTTCTCCAGGTGAAGGAGAAGGCAAAGGTTGAAGATCCAAGAAGATTAGAAAAGTCCTTGAAGGTGGAAGACTTTTGCTAGAGTGGGTAAGACCTTGGAGAAGGCTGAAGACTCTTGGAAAAGTGGATAAGTCCTTGGTAAGGTGGAAGACTCTTGGTGCTTGGATGGGTAAGTCCTTTGGTGGTCTTGTGTTGTAACTCTCATTGGTTAATAGACAGAGAAAAGCACTTGCAAAGTCCTAGAGGCTTACCTCTCTAGGTAGTGGACTAATTCTCTTCTAGTTTGTAGAGTGGAACCACTCTACATGACCTTGTCAAGTGATTGCTATCAATTCCTCTCATCCTTGCTATGCTTGTTAGTTAGGACTTCAAATTGCACTTGAGTTATTAGTTTTAATTTGATATAATTTGAAGGTCTAATCTATCTTGTGAGAATTTTTGAAGCTCTATTCAGCCCCCTCTAGAGCCCTAGATCCAAAAAGAAGGACAACTATTTTGAGTAAAAATGACTCCCACTCCACTTTCTACATACTGACATTTGCAGTTGATATCTCTTTTCCACAGGACCTCAGTGAACCATACTTGACCGTCAACCAATATGAAACAATGCACATAGATTCCTCCCTATTTTAGGGCTTCATCTTGTGTCTTATTGGACTTCAATCACATCTATACCTGTTGGATTACATGTTTTCCCCCTCAATATGAATATTTGTATAAAATGTAGTTATGGACATTATTTGCACGTTTTTCAGGCAATTGGACCACGCTTGATGGAAGAGAGAGAGAAGGAGTAATCCTAGTGTTTCTATACCCTTGGAGAGACCTAAAGTGAAGTCCTATGCTCCCTCAACCTACCCCTAGTGGCCAAAGATCCATTGAAGCAAAGATGTCCAAGATAATCCAAAAAAACAAGTCCAAGTGTTGATCCATAGGTCAACACGGCCGTGGTACCACATAATGGCTGTGTTAGCACACATACAAATCAATAGAGCCATCTCCAAGCAAAGCTAGAATCACCTTGGCCGTGCCACACATAATGGCTTTGGTGAACTAACCTAGAACCACCATGCCACCTTGCACAGCTGTGTGAGAGTTGAGAGAGAATGGCCGTGGAGCCAAGAGTGGGCTGTGCAATCCGAGCCACCACGGCTGTGCTACCCTAGCCCCACTACGGTCGTGGTAACCACCATGGCCGTGCCACCTCCAGTACAAAATCCACCAAGTCCCTATGACTTTTCCCCATTTCTCACCTCGGTCATTCCCGTCCACCATGACCATTCTCACCCTTCCCCACCACATCTGTGATGACCACCACGACAGTGCTACTCACAATAACTTATCTATTTTTGCATTGCATTGCCCATACTACCCCTAGTTGACCTAGTGCTTCCCCCACACCTATATATACCTAGGTGGTGGTTCTAGCATGAGGTTATATACCTTCTACCACCTCTTAGCTCCCCATTTTTTCCGCTTAGCCATTCCACTCAATTTCCACTTCTATTCCACTATATTTCACCATTTCCACCACCAAAACCCTAGTTTCTTCTTGTTTCCACCCATTTCTACCATCATCCCATGCCATTGCACCTTGGAGGAGAGTGGAGGACGTCCTACAACAGCTGAAGTGGAGGAATTCTTCATCTACACTGAGCTCCATGGATTCTTCTACCTCTTTCTCCCCTCTTTTTGTATTTTGCATTGCTATGAGTAGCTCGACCCCTTGGGTGGGCTGTTTGGGGTAAAAAATGTTACTTTAATACCATGTTGGGGGAAAATGATATGTAAAAATTATAATTTCATTTTCTAATGATTATGTTCTTTTTCTATCTCACTCTTCATAATTTTCTTATTAGTTTTTGCTTGACATCACCTAGGAATTTAGGGCAATTGCTTATATGTGTGAATTTTGGGATTTGCTCCTAGGTCCAATTCTTGGATCCCTAGCTAGCTACCCATACTCCTACATTCTAATCAATTCTCCTAACCCTGGTTGAGAGATCTAAGTAGCTAGTTTAGATGAATTTGGTATGCTTAGCATGGAGCTTTCTTAAGGATAGAATGTGAGTGATAGGAGGCCTAAAACATCTCTTCCACTCCCATTACTAACCTCAACCCCTAATCATCCTAAGATCATCTAAACTAGAAACCTAGACTTGTTTAGACTCTAATTGAATTACACCTAAACCCTAACCCAATTGAGCCGTGCAAGGGTATTAGGGGGTGTTAGGGACTAGTTCCCCTATACATAAACTAGCATATCAATGGCCAATTAGTAGCTTAGGATAATTCATTAGACTTTAACTTGTTGTTTGGTTTCATAATCTAAATGGAAGCATAATATTCACATGTCACACCCATCCTAATTGATAAGTACATCCCCCAAACAACCCACATCTCCCTGAATTGATTTAAAACCCTAATTTCCATCTTGCTTAGCTAGTGTTAGCTTAGTTAGCTCTTTTCTTGCTTAGATAGCTTCCTGTTCTATTCTTGCTTTATTCTTGCTAGTTTAGGTCTTTACTTGCTCTTTTGCCTTGTTTGCTAGTTTAGTGTAGTGTAGACCTTTTCTTGCTTGCCTTAGTATATAATGTTCTTTTTTTACCTTGCCTTGCTTTTTCCTGCTTAGTATAAATCAACTGTCTAGGGTTAACTTAGGTTTTGTTCTCACTTGCCTTCATTTACTTGCTTTCCTGTTCATCCTTTGTTTAACAATTAAATCAACCTTTAAACCATTCAACACTAGACTCCGCAGTAGGAACCTAGCCCAAAAACTAACCTAGCTCTAGTGCCCCCTTTCCTCCCTATGGATTGACCGACCCTATACTTGCCTCCCTCCTATACCATGACACGACCCCGTGTGTTTGCGGGTGTAGTGTTTTGGTTTTTGAGAGTGTGTTAAGTAAGGTTTTTATAAATATTGAAATTTTAATCCACTGTGTGTTTCTATTCGCAGGGTTTCATCTATTCAAACTCCAATTGAGTAGTGTGTAACACCATTGACAGAAGCGTACCAAGCTTTTTGGCACCGTTGCCAGGGAGAAAGGCGCTCGACCTATCTAGTTAGTTTTTCTTTAACTTTTCCTACTGCCCTCATCATTGCAATTATTTATTCTTTATTCTTAGTATTCTTTGTGCATATAGGTTTGCTAACTTGTTCTCTTTTGTTTGGTTGTGCCTTGTGCATGTGATAAGCCACTTGGGGGAAGGCAAGATGGAAGACCAAATCGCCCATTGCTAGAAGAGTTGATCAAATGCCAGGGGAGCAATTCTCCATTTCTCCAGGTCTTCTTGGGCTCATGCCCATCTTCTACGACTCAGAGAATCACTTGGACTCCTTTCTTGAAGTATGCTCCACCTTCAGGATATCGATGGCTAGTAATGACACAATTCAGTTGACCTTGTTCTCTTTCTCCCTCAAAGATAAAACCAAAGATTGGTATGACTCAAGGAGGGACATCATGAGTTGGGAAGTGATGAAGAATGCATTCTTAAGACAATTATACTCTATAGCAAGGTTAACACAAATGCGGCGTGTTGTGCCAAGTTTTTGTAAAATGGGCAATGAGAAGTTTCACAATGCATAGGAGAGGTTTAAGAAGATGTTGAGATAGTGCACGAAGCATGAGATCCCTATGTGGTAGCTAGTTCATATGTTTTACTCTAGTCTATCTCTAAAGAGACAAACCTTAGTGAACTCCTCTTGTGGAGGAGTTTTCATGGCTAGGACACCCGAGGTCTGGCTCTTTAGAGGTGGAACACATGCACTTAGTCACTTTTAAGACCATTTAGTCAATAATCATCTTCTGCAACACATTTATCATTCTTGTTTATTGAAAGAAAACTGAAGAGAGAGATTAAGTTGGGGCATACTTGAGGACAAGTATGTTTTAAGTTTGGGGTGGTGATGTAGCCCTATTTTAGGGATTCATTTTGTGCAAATTTGTTCTTCATTCACACCTAGACTTGTTAGAATGCACATTACTTCCCTCAATATGCATATTATTATCAAATGTACTTATTGAGGCTTTTTGCATGTTATATAGGTACTTTGTCCACATCTTGATGGCAAGAAAGAAGATGGCCTAATCTAAGGTTTCTCTAGGCTTAGAGGAGCCCAAAATGAGGCCAAAACCACTCCTAACATACCCCCCAAGTGGTCAAAGAATGTACTGAAGCAATAACCTTCATGGATGGCAGAGTTCAAGACCCAAATGCATGGGAAGGATCCTAACATGGCTGTGCTAGTAGGGAACGACCGTTCTGGGACATGCCCCAATCATAGACTCTTCACATAACTTGCATAAATTTATTTTTATGGCCAAAAGGGCCGTTTTAGATAGAATGGTCATGCTGGGAGGTGGCCAGAACTGTCGTGCTACCATTGAGCCCCACCAATTTTATCACTTGATGTCCCTATTTTGCCCCCCACTTAACCCTAGATCCCCTAGACCTCTATATAAACCTTGGAGGCGATTGGAGGTCGAAGATTAGGCTCCTTAGCTACCATTACTCCCCTCCACCTACTTTAGAGCATTCATAGCATCCTTCCTTGCATTCAAGCCATCCATCCACCATTTCCACCTCATTTCACCATAGAAACCTAGTTTTCAAGGTTTTCCACCATAATCTCCTTCATTTCCATGCCATTCACCCACCTTGGAGGAGGGAGGTCATTCTACAATAGCTAGGAGGTGAAGAAGAACAAACTTCTTTGAGCTCCATGGAGTCTTATCCTCTTATTCTCATTTCTTTGAGCATGTCTAGCTAAGCCCCTAGTTGTGGGCTGTTTGGGATTAAAACATAACTTTGATGCCATGTTGGGGGAAAATAACTTGTAATGAACATAATTTCATTCTATGATGATTGCCTCTTTCTTCTATCTCATTTCCCATTATCTTGCATGTGGTTTGTGCTTTTAAACATAAATTTCTTATTTTGTGATGCTTGATGACACTTAGCTTCTAGGGGAAAGTGGAATGTATGTGGAAATCTTAGGAATGGTTCCTAGGTCCAATTAGTGGATCTATAGCTATCCCCCTTTGTTCCTACATACATCTCCCTTCTTCTAAAAGTGAGTGTGAGATCTAAGTAGCTAGTGTAAGTGAGACTACTGTAATTGCGTAGAGCTTCCTAAAGGCTAGATGGCAAGTAACATGAGGTGAAATGCCCTCATCTCTACTCCCATCCCTACCCTTGGCTCTCAATTGACCTAATACCACTTACCCTAGAAATCTATACTTGCCAAATCCTATTAGAATTACACCTAGCCCTAGTTCACCAACTACTAGTATAGGGTATATTCTAATAGAACTTGCCTTGTTGTTTGGTTTGGTATTCTAGATTAAAATGTGAGATTTGCATGCTTTGTTGACCTTCCCCCAACTAATATCAAGTTACATTCCAAATGGCCCGCTTATCCATCATATTGCATAAAATCCACTTTTGCCTTCTTAGCTTGTTAATGCTACTGTAGTCAATTGCCTTAGTTGATTCTTAGCTAATTGCCAAGTTCTAGAGAGTTAGTTATTGCTCAAGTAGTTAGGTCTCCTTTGAAATTTCTTGTATTAATTTGGCCAATTAGTGATAACTTAAGTTCTTTCTTGTCTAATTGCTTAGCTTGCACCTTAGTTGATAACTTATCTTGCTAGTGTAGTGTAACTCCTTGCTTTAGTCTAATTGCTTGCCCTTCTTAGTTCCTTACTCTTAACTTGCTTAGAGTAATCTAGGGTTTTTGATAACTTAGTTTCTTTCTTGCTTGCAATCATAGCATAATCAAACACAACCAACTTTGAACCCTCAAACTCTAATATCTACTTTAGGAACATATCCAACACCAACCTAGATCTAATGCCCCCTTTATCCCAGAGGATCAATCCTAATCTTACCACTAGCCTATACTACCGCACGACCATGTGTGCTTGTGGGTACATGTGATTAGTTGAGCATGTGCATTGGACTAGGTCCATATATAAATTTTGAGAGACCCGTGCATTTTCCCTTAGGGTTGCATCTAGGAACCTTTAGTTGGTTAGTGTATGGCCTTGAGAAGAATCAAAACTAAGCTTTCTGGCACCGTTCTTGGGGAGAAAGGCACTCAGCCTAGCTAGTTAGTTTTTCTTTGACTTTTCCTACTGCCCTCATCATTGCTATTATTTATTCTTTATTCTTTGTATTCTTTGGGCATATTGGTTTGCTAAATTGTCCTTTTTTGTTTGGTTGTGCCTTGTGCATGTGACAAGCCACTCGGGGGAAGGCAAGATGGAAGAACAAAATGTACTCCACAAGCCACTTCAAGATTATTTCATGCCTACAAACTACAAATCGCCAATTGCTAACAGATTTAATCAAATGCCATGAGAGAAATTCTCCATTCCTCTAGGTCTTCTTGGACTCTTTCCCATTTTCTATGGCTCACAGAGTGAGAACCCCTACAAGAACTTGGACTCCTTTCTTGAAGTATGCTCCACCTTTAGGATGTCGATGGCTAGTGATGACACATTCCAGTTGACCTTGTTCTCTTTCTCCCTCAAAGATAAAGCCAAAGATTGGTATGACTCAAGGAAGGACATCATGAGTTGGGAAGTGATGAAGAATGCATTCTTAAGACAATTCTACTCTATAGAAAGGTTAACACAAATGCGGTGTGCCGTGATAAGTTTTAGTCAAATGGGCAATGAGCAGTTTCACAATGCATGGGAGAGGTTTAATAAGATGTTGAGAGAGTGTCCACACCATGAGATCCCTTTGTGGCAGATAGTTCAATCCTTTTACTCCGGTCTATCTCTAAAGAGCCAAACCTCAACAGACTCCACTTGTAGAGGAGTTTTCATGGGTAGGCCACCTGAGGAGATATGGCCCTTGTATGAGTAATTGGTAGAAGGTTCAAGAATCTGAGCTTCAAGCATGATGAATGACGGTGGCCATACCTTTGATATGACATCTCCGACTCATAATGACTCGAGACCACAAGTGATGAAGATTCTTGGTGACATGGTGAGTTTCATGAAGAACAAGGTGACAAATGTTCCTTGCCACTCGATCAATTCTATTGAGTTCTATGGTGAAGAAAAGAAGACACCTCACTCCTATAGCTCCCAGGAACCACAAAGTCTAAGATATAGCTCAAGTTTTGAGAAAGAGGTTCTCTCTAGGTTGAAGAGTTTTAATGACATACAAATGAATGTGACAAGGCTAGAGGAGAGGATAGAGCATCTATCTTCTATAATTGCTCTCCAAGAAAAAAAAATTGTCTTCAAAACCCATCTTGAGTTTCAATGAAGCAAGTGGACCAATGCCATATTTACAAGTTTTATATAGTCCACCTCCCATGAAAGTGCAACCCATACTTCTAAGGTGATTCCAAGCCTTATACGCCACCTCCCCCTCCATCACCACCAATTTATCAACAATTCATCTTTCAACCTCAATTCTCCCCTCCACCTCAATTTCAATACCAAGAACCATCTCCACCTCCTCCACAACCACAACTAGCTCCCCTTATCCACCATGAGTAAGGAAGTGTTGTGACAGTTCTAAGGAGTGGAAAATCTCTTGAGCAGCCCGTTAGTCAAAGAAAAGTTGATAAAGCAAAGAAAAGGCATCCATGTGGTGATATAGTGATTGAGATTGCCGAATATGATTTTGTGATACATCCTATTGATTTTGGGATACCATGTGCTCCACATCACACTCCTTTTGTAGATTCCACCATCCTTAGTGTTCCACCTCATCTTGAGAAAGCAAATACAAAGTAAGTGAGCCACCATTCACTGAAGCATTAGATGAGCCACCAGAAGTAAGGAGGAGACAAAAACACAATGTTGACATTCTTGAGGTGTTTTGCCAAGTGAAGGTTAATATTTCATTGTTGGATGATATTCAACAAATCCCATCATATGCCAAGTTTTAGAAGAGCTTATGCACTGTGAAGAGATGGTCAACGGGGAGGATACCAAAGAAAGTGAAGTTGACTGAACAAGTGAGATTTATCCTCCAGCACTCACTCCCCATGAAGAAGAAAGACCCATGAGCCCCAATCATACCTAGATACATTGGGGGACATCACATAGGCAAATCCATACTTGATTTGGGATCCAGTGTGAATTTGATGCCATATAGTGTCTATGTTGAGCTAGGTTTAGACAAGTTGAAATCAGCACATTACACTCTCCAATTGGCAAATTGCTCCATTAAAGTTCCTAGAGGATGAGTAGATGATGTCTTGGTGATGATTGACAGGAAGGAGTAGTGTTTTCAGTTGATTTCATTGTTCTTGACATGGAATCAGATGATAGGAAGATCCCCATCATCTTGGGGAGACCATTCTTATCTATAGCTGATGCCAAGATACATGTTCACATCAACATTATGATAGTCTCTTTCATAGACATGAAGATAAATATCAACATATACAAGTTCTCAAACTGACATGTTTGAGATGAGGATATTGGACATGGTCAATTCAAGAGTCCTAATGATCATTCAAGAAATGGAGATCAACATGAAGGATTTGATGACAACTTTGGTGATCAAAGGGATGAGGAACATGGGTTGAATGAAAATGAGTATCTATTGTAAGAATGGGCACATGAGCATGCCAAATGGATGAATGATTGAAGAATATCCAAGAAGCCTAGTGTGATGACCTAGAGTTTTAGGATTTTCTTAGCCAAAGCAGTACCTTAGGGCCAAGAAGGTAATATGGATGATTGATGCTCAAATTTAGGAATTGGTATTTCAAGAAGGATTATTGATCCTAAGGTATGTTTTAAGGGTTTAGATAAGATAAAGCATTTGATAAATATTAGTTGCACTCATTGATTATCAATATCACTTATTAATGAGCATGGAAGTACTTGTGATTTTAAGTTCTCAACTGGTGGTATTTATGAGTGGAAAGTAGTCTAAGGGTGGATCTTGAAGTATGACTTAGTAAAATAAAGTCCAGATCTATAATTTTTGCTAATGTTGGAAGCCATTTGAGATGTACTGGAACTCAATAGCCTATACATTAGCCTTTTTGAAGAACCAACATCATATTGGTCAAACTTTAAGTTGTGTCCAAAATACATGGATAGATTATATGATGAGAAACCTATGGTGGAAATTAGATGAATAAATGATGTTCTATGATAAGTTATTAGGGTTTGATATTATAAGTAAATGACAAATTCATGCATTGTGGACTATAGTCTAATGTAGAGGTGTCACGCGGGGCTCAAGGGGATGAGAATCCATCGTAACCCCTAGCTCCTAGAGTTTAGGAGGAGGTTGCCTCCATCCAATCTATAACGAAGGAGTCAGCTACAAGGTTTGGGGATCGTTAAATGGAGTGGTTGAACCCACCGTACATATCAGATCACAACAACAATACAATGGGGATTGCATTCCTGTGGGGAGAGAAAGAAAGAAAAATTGCGGAGGAGGGGATCTGCCATGGTTGCAACCTGCGACCGCGACCTCCTCAATCCATGAGGAGGATCTGTGATGGCATGGAGTCCCAGCGACGCTCACACAGATGCGAGGAGGAGCTGGACGATGAATCATGTGGAACCGCAGGTCATCCTGAGCGCGATCCAACTCCAGGCCATTGTCCCCCGTTCCGTCCAAGTGCGAAGTCCCTGGTATAATGGCGGCGCAGACCCAGGTGTCGGAAGGAGAGCTGGCAGACTTTTTCTAGCCGGAGCTCATAGCGGGGATGGTAGCACTGGAGCAGAGGAGCACAGGCTCCTACGGGCGGCGTGCGACACCCAGAGCAGACCCAGCCACGGTGACGACGACCAGAAGTGTGGCTCGCACTGGAGTAGGCAAGAGGTAGAGGAGGTAAGAATCTACAGGACCCCTCATTGGAATCTATCTAGACCTGGCCGAAGACCACTACTACTCATCCTGGAGCCACGACGGCGTCTGAGAACCGGAGGAAGGACGCTGCGGGCAGCGGCTTCAGGCAGAGAGCAGAGCCAACGGAGTCCCGCTCGGGACTCGGACGTCGAGGAAGCTTGGAGGTCAAGAGGCTTTTTCCCTCTTCTACTCTGCCGCACCAGCAACTATGACCAACGATCTTTCCCAGACCAGGCACTGCCGCTCACCGGAGATGAAGCCAGTGGCGGCGGAGGCGACTTGACAGACCTCAATCGGGAGTCGCGCAGATCGCGTTCACGCGAGGGGAAGAGGGAGCGGCCAGTTCTGAGACCCAACCGGATCAGCCCAGCCAAAGGCAGACCAAACCGGCCGGACCCCAGTGGGCCAAGCCATGGAGTGTGCCAACATAAATTGCCACGTGGCGGCTGCCGATTGGCCATAGAAGGTAAATATTTAGCAAATGCTTAGATCTTCTTTAATTCACAGTAATTAGCCTGTTCATCAGAAAAATACAAGTAAGGTATCAAAATTCTTAGAAAAATGAGTAGAATACAGTTAAATGATAATATTAGGCTTTTGATGCATTAATAACAGTGATATCATGTAAGATGTGAAATGCTCTTATGATGGATAATAAATATCAAATGATTCCCTAAAATTATGAGAAAATACCTGTAAATCATATTTCATGTTTATAATGCATATGATGTCAGTTATGGTCATGATGATGTAAGAAATCATGTAATTTGCTTAATATGTCTATTTAGGGCTTATAACCCTAAATAAAATGTATTAAATACATACATGCTCAATAAATGATGAAATTTACAGAGTAAGCTCATATCAATATCTGGAACCTCAGAATTAAATATGAGATCAATATGATACACATAATCTATGTTATACGAAGATGACCCATAATACACATGATGAAACCCTAATTCGAGTAATACATGTAACTAGTGTTAATATGTGCACAAAAAGGATTTGGAACCTAATGTTCAGACGATGAACTTTGATAATGAGATGTAATCTGGAAAATGACATCAGTATGACAAATCTAAGATAAGAAGACAAGTAATAATGTATATAACATAATGAGATAATATAAACCCTAATGAACATGACTAGGGTTAAGATGATGAGAATCTGATGAAAGTATGTGGTCTTATCTTAATTAGGTGATGGCCGGACTTCTATATGATCAAGGATAAGTTAGAAATCTCTAAACTCAGGTACGTGGGTTTTATTTAATTATATGACTATGGTTTTCTTGCTTGCAATCATGATATGTATGCATGCTCTCTTCTATTTGCAAATATTGGATGTAGTATTGCTATGTAGTACCTATTGTTTTGTCACTTAAAAACATAAATTATGAGTAGATGTTTTGTAGTTATTTAAGGTGTTCATTATCCCCCTTACGAGGGAATGGATTAATGTTGGCTAGTACACCTCCCTAGAGCACACGGTGTACGAAGAGTTTCCCTAGAGTACTTGGTACATGGGGATGGGCCCATATTTATGTTTTGGTACTAGTCCACCTTGATAATACAATTCATCTAGGAAAATGACTTAAATTGGCATATTTCGCTTAATAAAGAAGTGTTTTCTATGATTTTCATTCCTTCTGCAAATCTTTTTCAAAAATTATGAAAGCCATAAATATATGTATCTTTCTGCCCATGTACACAACACCTTGTGTGTTGATTTGTTGTTTCACGTATGTTTTAGGTTCAGAGATGGCGTGGGATAAAAGATGTGAAGTGAGCACTGTTCAGGTTGTACCTATTGTGTAGATCCTAGTTTAGCATACATGTTCTTAGATTGTAGAAATTTCATGCAATATGTAATTGTAAATCATGTGTAATAATTCATGTTGTATAAATTTACATGTTGAATGTTGAGAATGTTATGGTTGTATGTTCATGTATGCGTATTATGCTTCCACATTGATCTTTGGTATGATTGGATGATGTTTTCAGATTCTGACATCTCATTCCCAATAGGGTTTGGAGAAGTCAAAATCTGGGGACGTCACAGTTGGTATCAGAGCATGAACAATAGCTACACCTAACAATTACTCACTATGAAACATAAAGCTAAATTTAACCTTTCACTTTAAACCTCAGAAACTTAGTAAGTTGTTCTATAGGAATAAGGTTTGACTTAGCCTCTAAGTTAGAACCTAGATGTTCGAGAACTAGGTTTAGACAAGTGTGTGAAACCCTTTCCATATAGAGCTCATATGTATTGGGTAGCTACACTAGTCTACATCTTGTTCTCACCATTTCACTAGGGTACATGAAACTAAACTATCTACTGTGTGTGGGACACTCGATTTTGGTGATTTGGCTTTGTTTTCCAATCGGATCGAGCCTCGACAGTTTTCTCTGACGTCTTTTTTCTCAGAGAAAAACTATATAATATTTTATTATATATATGTAAATATAAAAATGTGTCCCTCACACTGGAGAGTAGTTAGTGTCCATGCAACCTATGTGAAAGGGAGTGACATCAGTCTAGAAGAGAGAGAGAGTAGTCTAGATTAGATGTCTAGAGTCGTATCAATATATGTGATGCATAGTGTAGATGATAGAATGGTAGTTGATATAAGTATGGATGATCTTATTTAAGTTCTACCTCTAATGATATAAGTTGCTTTATAAGGATTTAAGTTGTATATGACTTGAATCCAATTTTGAAGAATCTAAGCTAAGTCCTGATGATGAATGTGCATCCTCTTTTCTTATTTAAGATGAGCTAAGTTAAAATAAGGTTGAATATGCATGAGCCTCAAGCTCTTTTACAAAGGAGGACCCCCAGTGTTAGGATAAGATATGTGGTGAACTCTAGAGAGAGTAATACCCACCAGGAGAGGGTCAATGGACCTACCCTACAATATATGAAAATATGTGAAATGATGTGTCCTAAGCTGGGTTACTCCTAAGTAGATGAGTTGAGTCATGTTGCATGATTTAAATCTATATGTGAGAATTGGGTAAAAGAAAAGGATGGGTAGATAACCCATATGATAAAGTCAATCCTTTGGCTGAGTTAGGTCCTAGCTGGAGTGACATATTTTGTGAATCTCATCATTAGTTGCAAGTGAGGTAATATATGAACACTAGTTATGAGAGTATAATGCTTTGTGCAAAAGATACTCAAAATACATGTTCTCCCTTCTTCTTCTCTTTCTTAATATACAATGATAGAAACCTCACTTGAGCTATATAGATGATTTATATATGAGGAGTCACTCGTATAAGCTTGACCTATTCTATATCCCCCCCAGTATCATACATGCAGCACCAAAGATTGAAATCATGATAAGTTTGACAATAAAATATTCCCTTTCCCTTCATATGAAACATGAAAGATATGATGCTGAGATCATGGGATAAACTTAGTATATTCTTTTTTTTTTCCTTCACATAATACATGCAAGACATAAAAGGTTGAACTAATGAAGTTGATATAACGAAATTTTTGGATCATAGGATACATGATCAGAAATATAGTTTGTAACTTTGATCCTTCTCAATGTATGCTTCTAAGTTGAGTATAAATATCACACCATACGGTGAAACCTTAATGGTCAAGCATGTTACGTAAGCCCTTCTTATGTAGAAAAATCCTAATATCAAGGATGAAGATAAATCTCCTCTAATACTGAAATCATTGTATGATGTTGATCATAAAACATGTTAATGATGTTAGATTTGAATGATCTGAATAGCATGGCATAAATGAATTCCTCCTGAACATTAAAAGTTTGAACAAAACATGTACCCTTAGAGGTGATGTAATCCTAAGATAACATAATGTCATGTTATGGCTAAGACATTAAGTGATGCTTCCATATATATAAGGTGGGGTGGACACACCCAAGAATCTTTAGACACTAAGCTGACAACTTAGAGTGCATGCAACTATGACGGTCTTAGAATCTAAGCAATGATGAAGTATATGAAGTTGAACTCCTAAATAACCTCTTAAGGATGAGATTAGTTGAATTTCGAGGACGAAATTCCATATAAGGTGGGGTGAATGTGATGACCCAGAATTTTAGGATTTTCTTAGCCAAAGCAGTACCTTAGGGCCAAGAAGGTAATATGGATAATTGATGCTCAAATTTAGGAATTGGTATTTCAAGAAGGATTATTGATCCTAAGGTATGTTTTAAGGGTTTAGATAAGATAAAGCATTTGATAAATATTAGTTGCACTCATTGATTATCAATATCACTTATTAATGAGCATGGAAGTACTTTTGATTTTAAGTTCTCAACTGGTGGTATTTATGAGTGGAAAGTAGTCTAAGGGTGGATCTTGAAGTATGACTTAGTAAAATAAAGTTCAGATCTATAATTTTTGCTAATGTTGGAAGCCATTTGAGATGTACTAGAACTCAATATGCCTATACATTAGCCTTTTTGAAGAACCAACATCATATTGGTCAAACTTTAAGTTGTGTCCAAAATACATGGATAGATTATATGATGAGAAACCTATGGTGGAAATTAGATGAATAAATGATGTTCTATGAAAAGTTATTAGGGTTTGATATTATAAGTAAATGACAAATTGATGCATTGTAGACTATAGTCTAATGTAGAGGTGTCACGCGGGGCTCAAGGGGATGAGAATCCATCGTAACCCCTAGCTCCTAGAGTTTAGGAGGAGGTTGCCTCCATCCAATCTATAACGAAGGAGTCAGCTAAGAGGTTTGGGGATCGTTAAATGGAGTGGTTGAACCCACCGTACATATCGGATCACAACAACAATACAATGGGGATTGCATTCCTGTGGGGAGAGAAAGAAAGAAGAACTACGGAGGAGGGGATCTGCCATGGTTTCAACCTGTGACCGCGACCTCCTCAATCCATGAGGAGGATCTATGATGGCATGGAGTCCCGACGACGCTCACACAGATGCGAGGAGGAGCTGGACGCTGAATCCTGTGGAATCGCAGGTCATCCTGAGCGCAGTCCAACTCCAGGCCATTGTCCCCCGTGCCGTCCACGTGCGAAGTCCCTAGTCTAATGGCGGCACAGACCCAGGTGTCGGAAGGAGATCTGGCAGACTTTTGCTAGCCGGAGCTCATAGCGGCGATGGTAGCACTGGAGCAGAGGAGCACAGGTTCCTGCGGGCGGCGTGCGGCACCCAGAGCAGACCCAGCCACGGTGACGACGACCAGAAGTGTGGCTCGCACTGGAGTAGGCAAGAGGTAGAGGAGGTAAGAATCTACAGGACCCCTCGTTGGAATCTATCTAGACCTGGCCGACGACCACTACTACTCGTCCTGGAGCCACGACGGCGTCTGAGAACCGCAGGAAGGACGCTGCGGGCGGTGGCTTCAGGCAGAGAGCAGAGCCAACGGAGTCCCGCTCGGGACTCGGACGTCGAGGAAGCTTGGAGGTCAAGAGGCTTTTGCCCTCTTCTGCTCTGCCGCACCAGAAGCTATGACCAACGATCTTTCCCAGACCAAGGACTGCCGCTCACCGGAGATGAAGCCAGTGGCGGCGGAGGTGACTTGACAGACCTCAACCGGGCGTCGCGCAGATCGCGTTCACGCGAGGGGAAGAGGGAGCGGCCGGTTCTGAGACCCAATCGGATCAGCCCAGCCAAAGGCAGACCAAACTGACCAGACCCCAGAGGGCCAAGCCATGGAGTGTGCCAACATAAATTGCCACGTGGCGGCTGCCGATTGGCCATAGAAGGTAAATATTTAGCAAATGCTTAGATCTTCTTTAATTCACAGTAATTAGCCTGTTCATCAGAAAAATACAAGTAAGGTATCGAAATTCTCAAAAAAATGAGTAGAATACAGTTAAATGATAATTCTAGGCTTTTGATGCATTAATAACAGTGATATCATGTAAGATGTGAAATGCTCTTATGATGGATAATAAATATCAAATGATTCCCTAAAATTATGAGAAAATACTTATAAATCATATTTCATGTTTATAATGCATATGATGTCAGTTATGGTCATGATGATGTAAGAAATCATGTAATTTGCTTAATATGTCTATTTAGGGCTTATAACACTAAATAAAATGTATTAAATACATACATGCTCAATAAATGATGAAATTTACAGAGTAAGCTCATATCAGTATCTGGAACCTCAGAATTAAATATGAGATCAATATGATACACATAATCTATGTTATACGAAGATGAACCATAATACACATGATGAAACCCTAATTCGAGTAATACATGTAACTAGTGTTAATATGTGCACAAAAAGGATTTGGAACCTAATGTTCGGACGATGAACTTTGATAATGAGATGTAATCTGGAAAATGACATCAGTATGACAAATCTAAGATAAGAAGACATGTAATAATGTATATAACATAATGAGATAATATAAACCCTAATGAACATGACTAGGGTTAAGATGATGAGAATCTGATGATAGTATGTGGTCTTATCTTAATCAGGTAATGACCGGACTTCTAGATGATCAAGGATAAGTTAGAAATCTCTGAACTCAGGTACGTGGGTTTTATTTAATTATATGACTATGGTTTTCTTGCTTGCAATCATGATATGTATGTATGCTCTCTTCTATTTGCAAATATTGGATGTAGTATTGCTATGTAGTACCCGTTATTTTGTCACTTAAAAACATAAATTATGAGTAGATGTTTTGTAGTTATTTAAGGTGTTCATTATCCCCCTTACGAGGGAATGGATTAATGTTGGCTAGTACACCTCCCTAGAGCACACGGTGTACGGGGAGTTTCCCTAGAGTACTTGGTACACGGGGATGGGCCCATATTTATGTTTTGGTACTAGTCCACCTTGATAATGCAATTCATCTAGGAAAATGACTTAAATTGGCGTATTTCTCTTAATAAAGAAGTGTTTTCTATGATTTTCATTCCTTCTGCAAATCTTTTTCAAAAATTATGAAAGCCATAAATATATGTATCTTTCTGCCCATGTACACAACACCTTATGTGTTGATTTGTTGTTTCACGTATGTTTTAGGTTCAGAGATGGCGTGGGATAAAAGATGTGAAGTGAGCACTGTTCAGGTTGTACCTATTGTGTAGATCCTAGTTTAGCATACATGTTCTTAGATTGTAGAAATTTCATGCAATATGTAATTGTAAATCATGTGTAATAATTCATGTTGTATAAATTTACATGTTGAATGTTGAGAATGTTATGGTTGTATGTTCATGTATGCGTATTATGCTTCCACATCGCTCTTTGGTATGATTGGATGATGTTTTCGGATTCTGACATCTCATTCCCAATAGGGTTTGGAGAAGCCAAAATCCGGGGATGTCACACCTAGCTAAAGGCGTGAAAATCATCGCTAGTGGGAGGCAACCCACCTATATTTGGGATTTTTTCACCCAACCTTCCATTTTTGATACTTTTGCTTTGTTTTTACACTTTTCCAATAACACACACACACTTGTTTTTAATAGTTTATATTTAGTTTTAAGATGTTCATGTGAAAATAGGGTGAAATGAAGAAAATTAGATGAAATTTTGACAAGTAATCCATGAAAAAACATTTTGGACCAAAGATTTGATGTTTGATGAGATTTGAGTTGAAATCAACTGCCATTGTACTCACCACAGCCCTGGTGACATGGAACAACCATGGTGGTGCATTCACAATCAACAGGGGAATTGAACAAAAAATCGAAGAAGTTGAGAATTGAAGAACTGACCTACCACAGCCATGCAAGGCAACACGACCATGTAGCCATCCACTCAGAATTATCATGTGGGGTACCACGACCATGTAGAAAGAAGTACACCATGGTCGTGCCACACAAAATGGCTGTACTGCATCCCGACTCTAGCACTTGAGTCAACAATTTGCAAAATTTTTGAATTAGTTCTATTCTCAACTCCGCAAACACCACGACCATTTTCTATAAACGACGGCCGTGCAACATCCCCCAACCACCCTACCAACTTCAAATCACCACCAAATCACCCCCAATCCATATCCAATCAATCTGCCAGCATTTCCACTACCTTAATCTCTAGACTTCATCCATTTTCATCCACAAAACACGACATTTCTGTCCAATCCACCCCAACAGCCCTATTCTTCAGTAAAACATAAAATCCCATTTTCTCCACCAATTTCAATCTAGAATGAAGAAAATGGCTAAAAGGCTGTAGCTAGGACTAAGGATGTGATTTCCTATGGATGTCAGCCCAAGAATGCATCATTATTGGCTCCATCGGCACCTCTTGCCCTTCCAACATCAGCGGAAGCCTCCAGTTCACGAGGGGAATCACCTCATGCGGAGGCAACGATGGTACCCATGATGGAGGAGTCTTATAGACAACCTAGTGGAGGTAGGGTAGCAGCCCGACCATTAGTCTTGGAAGCTCGCCCATCAGTTGCGGTAGCCCGTTTGTCATTCTCAGCTACACGCCCTTTGACGTCTATGACACCATAGCCACAACCACAACTGAGAGCACGATGGCAGTTACTGGTAGATGATGCAGATGAGGCAATGCCAGATGCACAACAAGAGGATGCACCTGAAGCGCATCATGAGGAAACACCTAAAAGTTAGAGAAAGAAATGGAAGAAGGCAAAGCATGCAGAGTGTCTGACACACCGAGTGATTGCCACTCGCTATGTGTTCCAGGAGACAATGAAAACTTTATGCATCTTCAGTTTTTTTTCAGGATATCTTGGATCCCGTTGGGCTAGTTGAGGTGTGGACCACAGTTCAGGAGACCTATGTGGAGCTTACACAACAATTATTTGCAACACTAGAGAAGGTCTCACAAGATGCCATCAGTGTCACTTTAGGGGATATCACCTACCTCATCACTGCATCCTTTCTAAATGTCATTTTTATTCCAACTCCCGAGGCAACAACATCACTTGATCAAGGAAGCGCATATAGGGAAACCAATGCAAACTACACTATAATGTGGAAGAAAGTTACAGGGTAGAGTAGTTTTGTGGAGGGTAAATTAAAGACTAGTCTAATTCACAACCCCATCTTAAGGTACATTCAAAAGGTATTGGTGAACACCATCTTTGCCCAATATGAAAATCAAGGTAGTTGTACCAATAAATACCTTTTTGTGTTGGGATGGATGGTGCAGGGAAAGGATGTAAATCTAGGGTCACTTATTATTGATCATATGAAGAAAATCCCATACAAGAGAAAGAATCCTTTTATTATGGGAGGGATTGTAACTTCCATCACTTTCGTCCTGGGGCATGATGTATCTAGCTACACAAAGGTAGGAGGAAAGCTCGTTGACCTGCACTATTTGACTCACCCATCGATGATATCAGTGGTTGATCAGAAGATTTTCTACCAGGTCAACCCTCCTTATGCAAGGGTTTCACTAGATCTCCCCTACCATGCCACACCTCTCCTAGAGGGATGTGGTCCATCTCTGAATTTTCTAGACATCTTGAGGAGGTGGGAAGAGGAGCATACTAGAGATACATGGTAATAGGAGCCCATAGATCTTCCTGAAGGGCTTGGAGAGTCACAGATAGCTTCCAAGAGGAGATGGGTAGCTGAGGAGTGAGAGAATCACAAGGTGAGGCGACGTGAGGTGGAGACATCACAACATCATCAACAACCCACAACGAATGCATATGACATGTCCACCATACATGTGTTGATGGAGGGCATCCAGAGCACTAAGGATCATATACTGAGCACCCATGAGGGTATTTTGAGGGCACATGAGGTTTCCAGTGCACCCAGGATGCCATATAGTTAGACCATCAGCAGATGCATTATCAGGTCAACCACTTATATCAGTTCCAATATGCCCAGTCCTAGAGGAACCCCCAATGGGGAGAAGATTGGTGGAGTTCACTATCAACATTTCAGGACAACTACCCACCTCCACAGTAAGACTATTGGGGTTCCTATTACCAGCATCCTCCACCACAGGGAGGAGAACCACCACTGCAATGATCATCTACTCTATCATTCCTAGACTTTAGTGTCATGATGAGGACAACATAATTTAAGAGTTTGGGGTGGTAGGGCGGTATGCCCTTATCTCATTTGCACTCTCATTTTACATTTCACCTGCTATTTACATTTTTTTGTTTGCTTTTGTTTGTTTTAGTTTATAATTTACCTACTTTGCATACCTGCATGCCATGTAGTTACTTTCTTGCAATTTTTGCATAATTTTCAAAATTTTTGCTCTTTTTGCCATGCAATGCACATCATGTAGATTTTTGGTAATTCTTGCATGTTTCAGCTAGGATTTGCTTATTTACTTCTTTAAGTTTAGTAATATAAGCTTAGATGTGATTGAAGGCAACTTGGGACCGTTTTGGTCAATTTTGTCCAAATTTGAGAGTTCTTGCCTAAAAGTGTGTTTCAACCCAATCTCTACTTTTTGGATTAAAAATGATGACCTTTGACAATGCAAGTGAATTATCATTATTTATTGCTAAGTGGTATCAATTCTTGACTTTTTACATGTGCACCACCTCTCTTGTATTTGTGAATGTTTTGGTTCAATTGTGACTTGTGCAAGCTATGAGCACTTAGTGTCTATGAAATCACTTGATAGAAGTATCAATTTTAGGTTGTTCATTCATGTGGTGTGAAATTGTTGGATGAAGTGTTGGATTAATTTTCATGCAAGAGACCTTATGTTGAGAATCACACCAGTGACCCCTCTTTTACCCAACTCTTCACTCACCATCTTCTTACCCCTCTGCCTCATGAAAGGATGCCAAACTACACATATCATCCATGGTCACCTCCAAAAGTTTGGGGTGGCCACATCTACATATCACCGCTTCACTCTCATCACCATATGCACTATCTACTCCAAGGGCAAAAAAAAAGAAAAAAAAGAGAAAATGCAAAAAGAAAAAAAAAGATGCTCCTGTTTAAGAGCATCTAAATAAAGAAAAGATAAGTCTGTAAAAGCACTCCAAAAGCTTACCATAATCCTTTCTTCCATTTTCATACCCATTGAGATAGGAAACATGAAACCTAGCTTGCTTTACCATTTTTCCACAGCCACGTGGGTCACTGGGTATGGTTTGAAGCATAAGGTTGAATGCATGAAGGTGAAACAACACTCCTAGTCATCCTTGACTAATGCCATCATGAAACAGTCTACCCGAAACTACATGAAAGAAATATGGATAGCTTGTGTGTTCTATATGCTATATTTGATGTTCATATGATTTGTGCTCTTTTCATGATTGGTTTGTGAAAGTAGGAGAGGAGAGAGGTGTAATGCATGCACTTAGTTATTCTTGATCCCATTCAACAATAATCCTCTTTTGCATTACATTTGTCATTTACTGATTGTGGAAAAATTGCAAAGAGATTGAGTGGAAGTATACTTGAGGACAAGTATGTTTTAAGTTTGGAGTAGTGATTTAGACCTATTTTAGGGCTTCATCTTGTGTCTTATTGCACTTCAAACACATCTATACCTATTAAATTACATGTTATTCCCCTCAATATGCATATTTTTATAAAATGCACTTATGGACATTATTTGCATGTTTTTCAGGCATTTAGACCATGCTTGATGGAAGATAGAGAGGAGTGATCCTAGGGTTTCCCTACCCTTAGAGAGACCTAAAGTGAAGTCTGATGCTCCCTCAACCTACCCCTAGTGGCCAAGAATCCATTGAAGCAAAGATGTCAAAGAAAATCCAAAGAAATAAGTCAAAGTGCTGATCTAGACGTCAGCACGGCCGTGGTACCATAGAACAGCCATGCTAGCACACTTGGAAATAAACAGAGCCATCTCCAAGCAAAGATAGAATCACCACGGCTGTGCCACACAAAATGTTCGTGGTGAATTGACCTAGAATGGCTGTGCCACCTTGCACAGCTGTGTGAGAGCTGAGACAGAATGGCCATGTAGATAGGAACGAGCTTTGCAATCTGAGCCACCATGACCGTGGTGACCACCACGACCATGCTACCGTAGCCCCACCACGGCCGTGGTGACCACCACAACCCTGCCACTTCTAGTAAAAAATCCACCAAGTCCCTGTGATTTTCCCCCATTTCTCACCTCAATATTTCCCATCCACCACAATCGTTCTCACCCCTCCCCACCACGGTCGTGGTGACCACCACGGTCATGCTACTCACAAAAACCTAGCTATTTTTGCACTACATTTCCCATGCTAACCCTACTTGACCTAGTGCTTCCCTTAGACCTATATATACCTAGGTGGTGGCTCTAGCACGAGGTTAGCTACCTTTTACCACCTCTTAGCTCCTCATTTTTGCATGTTAGCCATTCCACTCCATTTCACCATTTCCACAACCAAAACCCTAGTTTCTTCTTTTTTCCATCCATTTCCACCATCATCCCATGTCGTTACACCTTGGAGGAGAGTGGAGGATGTCCTACAGTAGTTGAATTGGAGGAATTCTTCATCTACACTGAGATCCATGGCTTCTTCTATCTCTTTCTCCCCTCTTTTTGTATTTTTCATTGCTATGAGTAGCTAGGCCCCTTGGGTGGGCTGTTTGGGGTAAAAAATGTTACTTTGATACCATGTTGGGGGAAAATGATATGTAAACATTGTAAATTCATTTGCTAATGATTATGTCTACCTCACTTTTCATAAATTGCTTGTTGGTTTGTGATGCAAATCACCTAGGAGTTTACAACAATTGGTTATATGTGTGAATTTTGGGATTTGCTCCTAGGTCCAATTCTTTGATACCTAGCTAGCTACCCATCCTCCTACATTCTACTCATTCTCCTAACCCTAGTTGAGAGATCTAAGTAGCTAGTTTAAATGAATTTGGTGTGCTTAGCATGGAGCTTTCTCAAGGCTAGAATGTAAGTGATGGGAGGCCTAAAACCTTAATTCCACTCCCATTACTAACCTCATACCCTAATCATCCTAAGATCATCTAAAATAGAAACCTAAACTTGATTAGACTCTAATAGAATTAGACCTAAACCCTAACCCAATTGAGCCACACAAGGGTAGTAGGGGGTGTTAGGGACTAGTTCCCTATACACAACCTAGCATATCCAAGGCCAGTTAGTAGCTTAGGATAATTCACTAGACTCTAACTTGTTGTTTGGTTTGATAATCTAAATGAAAGCATAATGTTCACTTTTCACCCCAACCTAATTGATAAGTACATCCCCCAAACAACCCACATATCTCTTAATTGCTTCAAAACCCTAATTTCCATCTTACTTGGCTAGTGTTAGCTTAGTTAGCTCTTTTCTTGCTTAGATAGCTTCCTGCTATGTTCTTGCTTTGTTCTTGCTTGTTTAGATCTTTACTTGCTCTTTTGCCTTGTTTGCTAGTTTAGTGTAGTGTAGACCATTTATTACTTGCCTTAGTGTAGAATGTTATTTTCTTACCTTGCCTTACCTTTTCCTTCTTAGTAGAATTAACTATCTAGGGTAACATTAGGTTTTGTTATTGCTTGCCTTCCTTTACTTGCTTGCCTATTCATGCTTAGTTTAACAATCAAATCAACCCTTAAACCCTTCAACCTTTTCTCTAGCCTTTATACTCAAATGTCATACATCTGATATTAGGTTTTAATTTAAGTCATTCCATTAAACTAGAGATTCATATTAAGATTTATTCAAATAATTAGAATATCTGATTTTAGATTTAGGTTTAAATTCAGTTTAGAATTAAAGAACAAAGAAATAAATTCATAATAATAGATTAATATCTGGAGACAAGAAATTGAGAATAGATTTAGAGATAATACATTAAGATTCACAGATAAGAAATCCAGAATAGAGATAGAAAATGACATCAAAATATCACCTATACATTGAATATTTTACTTGAACCAATACAAGATACAATTTCAATTTCTCACATCTAAAAGTCATAACATGGAACTCACAATTTGGACTAAAACATTCTCTTCATAACTTGAAAGAAAATCTAAGGGATCATTTTGGATAAAACGAAGGATGTAAGAGCTGCCTAGGAAATCATGAGAAATACATGGTGGCCAACTATATTTTTGTCTCTAATACTACATTGTAACACCCCACTTTTTCCAATCAATGAATGGAATTATAATGACCCAATATAATAGTATACAAAACAAAACACTAATATGATAAAATTACAAATTTACAGCGAAAGTTCCACTACTTCTCAAATTCATTTGTCATGCTTCATATATGGGCCAATATCCTTCATGCTCAATCCATCATGTTTTCATCAATATTTCATCAAATATTTGTTACATTTTTAAAATTAGGGAGTGACAACTTAATGACATTAGTGCAAATAAAGTAAATAACAACCATGCCTTAACATTGAAATTGATTCATACATTGTTCAAAGGAAACCTAGTACATTTAAGTTCTTGAATATATCATCTAACATTCACAATCAACCCTAATTAAAATCATACATGTTGATTTTGATGTAATTCATTTCAAAGTTTGGGACACCAATTCTTGTTAGATAATCTTAAATAATTAAACACATGTTTGCCCTAAAAAGCAAATCGTAGGTGGTTGTGACTCTTAAAACTGAAAACTAAGTTGATATTCATGTTGACCCTGAGTCTAATTGAAACCCTTATTTCAATTGACTAAACCCTTGTTTTAATGATGCCTAACCATTCCACTTATTTGTGTCTAATGCTTCTACTTGACTGATCTCAGATTAGGTATAGACACACTCCAAATGCCCTAACTTGCACATCCTAACTTGGAGAAAGACAAGTCAAAATCAATGCAAGTGCACTTTCATGGAAAATACCTCAAATCCATTAGAATCATGTTGTTAATCACTTGTAATGATTGTATGACTTGCAATTAAGATAAGAAAAAATCAGGATCACTCAAGTCAAATATTTAAGAACTTTAATGACAATTTTCAAAATGCATCATAGACAGTATGTCCGGATGAGTTTCCCTCTTAGAAACTCTATCAACGACTAGGATGGGTCTTGGAATTTGCCAAGTTCGACCGAGTTTTCCCCAGGACAAATTCGACCAACACCCTGCACAAGAAAACCAAATCTAAGCCATCATCCAAGTTTCATCCAGGATAAACTCGACCGACACTTCAAATTTGATCTGTATCTTAGTGCTATCGGTCGGGTTTCTCAAAAGTAAACTCAACCGTATGCACTATATGAACTGTGCACAAAAATGTTTCTATCCATTGGAGTGTTGCAAACATCAAAAATAGATCCGTTGCAACACCCCAAATGACTAGAATTCATCCTTAAGTGTTCCTACTAGCTAGTAAGCATCCCCAACTATAAATAGGATCCCTTGGACTTCAACCCATGTGTAACATCCCTGACCTGGGTTATACTTTAACCCTAGGTGTTTTGATTACGAAAGATAATTAAATGCTTAATCTCATATTGTGAAAAGTAATTTGGGCTCAAAAGGAACTTTTTTTGCTTTTCTAGTCCTTTTGAACATTGTTGAAATCAATGTTTTGCTTGTTTTGGACTAAAGTGCAAATTACCCAAGTTGAGGGGTTTAAGTGTAAATTGTGCATGATGATATGTTCCTCATGTGTTGAAGCATCATGAGAGTGAAAATGATGCTGAGGTATGGCTTATGGAAGCCTGAATACCAATAAAGAGCTGATAAAGCAATATATGTGCATGAAAACCTAGTTTTGGCGTAATGTGTAATTTATCCAAAGCTTAGGGTGCAATATGTAATTTACCACTTCAATAAGGCCCCTAATGTTTCTTGTCATCATGTAGAGCAAATAAAATGAGAGGGGTGCCTCATTTGAATTAATGTGGAGGAGAGAGCATCTTGATATTAAAATAATCAAGATTTAATCCTAATTGAAACCCTAATTCGATTTAGGGCAAAAATAAATGTATTAATTAAAGGGCCTTCAACCAAAATTAAAATGGTTTAATTCAGATGTGTGTGTGACGTCCTTCTGCTTTGCAAGGACCACGAAAATATCCAAGGGAGTGGATAACTCACACACAATTTTATAAGAAAAAGAAATATCCACTCACATATGGATATTAATATAATATGATTTAAGGTGCTTGATTTGCTTTTCTTTAAATCATGGATAATTGAGAGGGATAAGAGGCAAACAAGATATCCTAGTCCCTAAGGAAGATGAGGGGGAAGAGGCGGCCACATGTTTGGGATGAAATGGATTTTTGCAAAGTACATTCTCTCTCATTGAATTTTTATAAAAGAACCTTTTACAACCCAAATGGAAGGCTTTTTCGACCCCACTTCTTCTCATTGCTTAGGAAACGACCAAGGGAGCTTAGGAGGGTCAGGAGGACAACCCCCAACCTGTTGGTAAGGTTCTTGATCCATTTCACCTTGATTCCATGGAGGAAATCGAAAATAAATTATGGATTTCTTCCTATTTCGATCTCCTTTTCAATTCTAACCATTCCTTTTCACTCAAATCTTAAGGACGAGCCTTGGAATGGTGAAAGGAGTTGCATCCACCATTGTTGCCGTGAACATGGATCTTTGGATCTCAATTGGAGGCGTGTTTTATAACTTGAACCCTTGATTTTGTTATTGCATTCAATTCCTTATCAAATAATGATCATTTCCATAATTGCAATAATTGATTTGGTTGATTGATGCAATCACCATGGAAACCCCATCAGGTTTCGTGAGTTTAGAGGTTGAAGATGATAAGCACACACCTATACAAATATCCAAGGCAAATAGTTTTGTTTGAGTTGCACAAACGGTTTCCCAAACCATTTGGAAGCAAATCGTTTCAAACCGTTTAGAAGCAAACGGTTTCATCAAACCTCATGAGACCAAATGGTTTCAAAACCGTTTGGGGGAGTTGACCAAGGGTTGACCGTTTGAGAATCGTGTTCCTAATTATGTTGGTTGATGACCCACCAAATTTGGTTAATTAGTTCCAAAGCAATCATGAGTTGAAGGCTATTCAATTAGACAAACCCTAATTGATTTAAGTGCTGACTTTCAACTTGATCGAGTGGACTTTTTGGGTTGATTAGTCCAAACGGTTTCATAAATGTTTGGGGATCACCCAAACGGTCTCAAGTCCGTTTGGGGATCACCCAATACCGTTTGGAGGTCTAGGGTTAAGTATGGTTGCCTATTTGAAGGTCCAAAGTTACCAAGTTACAAAGCAATCAATTGTTGATCGACTCAATAGACCAAACCTTGATGAAATTTCACTAGAATCCAAGGGTTGGATGCAACAAACGGTCTCAAGACTGTTTGGAGGTCACCCAAGACCGTTTGGAGGTCTAGGGTTGAGTATGGTTAAGCAATTGAAGATCCAAAGATACTAAGTTGGAGTGTAATCAATTGCTGATTTGGTGATCGATCTAATGATCCAAACCCTAATGGGTTGACTTGGATTTTGATGATGTGATGGGAAAACGGTCTCAAGATCATTTGGAGGTCATCCAAATGATCCCAAGACCGTTTGGATCAGGTCATGACCAAATTGGATGATGGTTCAATGGGTTCGAATCAATTAGACCCACATTGAAATATGTTGAAGGGTTATCGATCCCAAACCCTAATCCACTTGACTCAAGCCCTAATTGATGATCAATTAAGGGTCAAATCAGTTGAATGTTGACCTAATTAACTCAATTGATGATTGGCTAACATGTAAAAGATCGATTGAGGGGATCAACATTGGAAACCCTAATACGATTGAAGTGGTTGAGACACTTTTTGGTCCATGCGGCTTTGAGGAGGTTTGGACCAAATGGTCTCAAGACCGTTTGGGGCCAAATGGTCTCAAAACCATTTGGGACCAAATGATCCCAAACCGTTTATGCCCATGCGGTTTCAAAAGTCAAACTTGGGCAAACGGTCTTCACCTACTACTTTTGCAAACGGTCTTGAGTGTGCAACTTTACCAAACGGTTTCAAACCCTTTGAACTTTGAAAGACCAAGACCGTTTGGGGTTCAAGTAGTCAATGTTGATTGAGGATTCAATTGGTTAATCCACTTGGACACCTATTGTAATTGAAGATTCAATTGGTCTATTCAATTGGATACCTTATGTAATGAAGGTCTAATGTGATTGAATCTCTTGAGAATTAAGATGATGAATGATCCATTGATCCAATGATGATTAGTAATGATAATCAATGAAGGTACAAAGGTTGAAACCCTAATAGTACCTAAGAGATTAGTGCCAATTAAGGGATGAACCCTAATTGCTTATAGGATCAATGACTTGGTACACTATGTTGATCATAGTTGTATGTACTTGATTGAAAGGTTGATATGACCTAATCAAGTTGAGAAGTTGATAGCATGAATTTATACATGAATATTATTCATGTGGTGATTAAGGGTATGATCCTTAAGTAGAGAGATCATGAAACCCTAATCATGAACATAAACCCTAAATGACAGGGCTATTGAGTTCTAACCCCAATTGAGGGCAATTCTAAATGTAACCCTAATCCAGGGTGAGGATATAACCCTAATCTAGGGTAATAATATGTGAAACTCCAATTTAGGGAAATGAGATGTAAAACCCTAATTGGGATGAATAGTAAATCTCTAATTATGGATAATTGTATGAAATCCTAATGGAGATGAATTTTAGACCCAAACTGTGGGTGACTATAGTGGAAATCCTAGTTAAGGATGATTCCATGTAAAATCCTATTCTAGGGTTATGCTATGATAAACCCTAAGTTAGAATGATGTGAGAATCAAACTTAGGGTGATGTCATGTAATGACATGTAAAACCCTAATTGAGGGTGATTCCATGTGAAACCCTAGTTGAGGGTGATTCCATGTGAAACCCTGACCAAAGAATTCACACCACATGATGATATAATACTATGTTATGATGAGAGGCCCTAAGAAGGGTGAAGGTATATGAGACTCTGATATGAAGTCATAATGCATAAAGCCCCAATCCTGGGCAGTATGATAATGAATCATATTATAACTTTAAGTAAGGGTATAAGGAAAATCCTAATGATGAGATAGAAGGAAAGACCTTAAAAGGTGAAACATTTCATGTGGTTGATTATATGTAACCTAATTTTAAGAAATGTCTTTACCATTTGAAAAGTCCATATCATTAAAGACAGTTGGAAAATTCTAATGTGTGACCTATGTATTATATGCTAAAGGTGAGAGTTTAGTAATGGAATGTATTAAGATGGAAATACCTTAATACAAGAGTAGTTGGTTAACTCAAGAGAGTTAGAAATGATGGGAAAGTGATACATCAAGATATGATAGTTATCACATTCAGCACCCCAGGGTTTATATACCTTGATATACTCCAAATCTAATGTAATTGGGTAAGAAACATATGAAGTGTGTTACACAACTATTACAATGAAATGTAATGAGTTGTTGCACCTTGATAAGTGTTAATTAATGTGCCTTGAGAATGGGGTTAAGCCCAAATGATGAGTATGATATAGTCATACCTTGATGAGGATGAGAAATGAACTCATACCTTGAGTTGATGATCATTAATACTATATGATGAAAGTAATGTTCTGGAATAATCAAATATGATATTCTTGAATGCCCCAGAGGCATGGAATAATGAATTAAGGGTTGGACAGATAATGTGATCATGAAATCCTAATTAATGAGAAATGGGAAACCCTAACCCTGGAAAGGGAATAGTGGTGTTACCCTTGAATAATGATGTTATATATTGTTTTGCATGGTGCTGATATGAAATTGATGTATTATCATCTGTACTACCCATGCAGGTATGATGTGACGATGAACATAGCCAGGTATGAGCTATGATGTTATATGTATTGAAATTGTTTATTGGGCCTTATGTGCCATGATATACCTTATTGCCTAGTATGAGGTAATAAGAGAAGTAATGGGCCTTAAGTGCCATGAGAAATGCTTATGTATCAAGCATCATACTTACCTTGGTTAGATGACTTGAAGGTGATAGTTACCTGAAAAAGTGGTAATAATGCTCAATGATGAGTTAAGGGTTTGAATACACATAACCATATGATTATGGTGATGAGAATGTGAAGGGGTGAGAATTCCAAGTTTTGAAATGAGGGACTGAGCTCCCAAGGTCTTTGAAAGACTGATAAGTATCTGATGAAAGTAGTACATGTCTCTTTATAGCATTGTTGCAATAAGTCTTGTTTGAGAAATTGGTTGATGCTAAAAAAAATATGAAAATGTACTTAATTAATCACAAGTGAAATCTTGTAATGTAGAAGCCCTGACCATAGATCCATCATCGTCAGGAATAGGTGATGGTGAAACGGGTGCTCCGCGGAAAAACCCGGAACACATATTTTTGAATATGTGGGGGTAATTGGGCAAATATATCCTTATGCCCCATAGGAGTGGCTATGGTCTATGTCCTATCTACGAGATTGGTTACAGACCATACACCAATAAGAGTATGGCTACGGGCCATGACTCCACAATATAATATCAGGCATTGGCTATGGGCCATATCCTGAAAAGAGTATATGCTACATGCTATAACTCTAATAGCGATGTTGCCAGTATACCCTAGAAAGCTATCTAGCAGAGATACAAGATGTCATGCTTGTTATCTTGTACTGACCGAGAAAGTTGAGGTCATGGGAATCTGACTCTTCCATTGACCTATGTATGGTACCAATTTCAACTTCACAGTGGTCGGTAGGAGTATGAGCGGTATACCTCATCTCCTCAAGGCATAAATATGTTTGTAAAATGAAATCAGCCGTATAGCATGTTTGCTTAATGATTGAATACAAAAATTCATTGGCTGATGTTACATTTCTGTTATATGTCTGTAGTTCATTGATGTTGTTCATATCTATTGTATTCATTACAAGTAGATGGATGAATTATGAGTCTACCATGAGTAGATGTAATGTTATCCTTGAAAAAGGAGATTACTTTACCTTGTTCATACAAGTGACTTACCTGTTGTTGATTAAATATATAAATCCTTCTGCTCAGTTTATTTTAATAAACTGCTATAACAATGTTTTGGCGGAGAGTTATATCTCCCGCTGGGGCAATTTACAATTGTCTCACCCCCGTGGGATCCAACTTTTTAGGTGGACGGGGACAAATAAGCAGAATCTCATTGCAGGGAATGGACAGCAGCAGTAACAACAAGGACAACAGTAATATCTAAGGTGGAGATATTGCCTGTCAAGTTATGTAGCTTGAAATTCCTATGTGTCGTCTCTGTACTCTCAGGTCCTCGAAGTTTTAGTCAGTGTTTTTGATAAATCGATATGAGGTTTTGGTTTGATGCCTTAAGATTGTATACTATCTGTATATAATGTTTATAAGATAGTTAATGATGTAGTCTCTGAAAAGAGATGGTACATGTTATGTACGTTTGAACCAGAATGTAAATGTTATACAATGGTTCTTGATGGAAAAGATTTCCTATGTGTGGATCTCTTTGAAAAAGTTTTAATTTTCAATGATTTTCAGTAATCCGCTATAAATGATTCACTTCCGCTTAAGTTAATCTTGTTTTTGTGAGTTGGATGCCACAATTTAGTGTTATCATAGCTCTAGGTTCGCCGAGTCTATAGAGACATAGGACTAAGGTAGTAGAGTCTGTTCCGGTGTCATCTAGTGTATCTGATAGTGTCTTCTACTCATATAAGAGAAGAAGAACTTGAAGATGACTGGGTCACATGAGGAGGTTGCTGCTGAGAGCTACAATGTTGCACCAAGAAGAGATGCATGGGAGCAGGCAAGAGAGAGACAATTGCCTGAGAATCTCCTAGCTGATCCATCTATGATAAGAAAATCTTTCTTTAAGTATTACTGTTTTAGAATTTAGGGCAACAATAATGTATAAAGTGGATCAAGCATTGGCAGTGTAACCTAGATTACCAACCCCATTGATGATGATTTAGATATCAACATGATTTGTAATCAGTATCTGCAGGTTGAAGCAAAAGGAAATGATGAATTTCTGGACTTAAATTGAGTCTGTGCTCAACCTTAGCCTGTTGAATCAATCTTTGAGGCAGAGTTAGCCTGAGGCAGTGAATAATTCCTGAATTATGACAAGTTAGACAAGATAATGTCATTCAAATATGTCATTTTATGAATTCCTGGATTAATTGAGAAAGGAAATGATGGAACCCTCCTTGATTAGTCCTATGATGACTTATGTTTTGCATGGTAAAACATTACAAATGTTTTATGTTGTCCTTACCTCTATAAGAAAAGATGAGGTATATAATAGGTGCCTAGACAAAATCCAGGGATGTTAAGCCTTATGCTTGTGATAATATGAAAAGAAGGAATATGATAGTATACAAAGTGCATACCACTTAATCTCAGTATTTATATACCCTGGCCAGGTATACAACTATTGATGATAAAGTGGGTATGGAAACTCTTAGATTGTTGTCTTTTTTATTGCTCTGATCAAGTAGTCATTCTGAGACAATCTAATGAGTATCATGAAATCAGAGATATGGAATGAATAAATGTGTCATATCCTATGCATAAGAAATAGAAGTCTGAGATAATCCTAGATGAGCATGTTATATGAGGAACTAAAAGTGTACTCCTCATAAGATAAGAATAAGAATAAAGGAGATGAACCCTGTTCAATAATGCTGCAAGCATAATAACGATCTTTCCCATAATGAGGAAATGGGAAATGTGATGAGATCATGAGATGATCATAAACACACTAGATAATAATAAAGAAAGGGATAATGACATGTAATCATCCTTACAAATTCCAATGCTAAAGGCAATGAACCTAGGATGAGATAAAGAGTAAATGGTTCATGAATAGTTGAAAATACATGAATTAATAAGAGGAATATGAATCCTTGCTTTCTTTCCTTTTAGGAACATGGCAATCAGGTGGATCTTAGGATACTTGATGTGCATAAGATAAAAATGTTCAAGTGATGGATACTTATAAAAGTATCAGTTATCTTGGACTTTGGTCCCAAGATGAGGACATATGAAAGAATTAATATTCTAAGATGAAAGGAAGATAAAAAGGTCATGTGTTTTCAACACATGTGATGGATACCAAGGTGAAAGATTCTGGTATCTGAGAAATATCAGATGGTTTAGGTTGGCTACCCGGAATGGTCAACTATGAAATCAGTCTCATTATATAAAATAATATGAACATAATATGTTAGGGGTCTATGCTTTGCATAAATATGATATTAATAAAGGATGTATGATGCTTTTCTGAACAAGGAAAGTGTTATTTGACACAAAGTTGATTCCATAGTCAATGATGAGGGACAGTGGAGCATGTGCTTTGTGTATTGATTCTATGAGAATCTTGTATGAAAACACTTTGTGCTGATCAAAGTTTTATGGTGTCTCCACAATAAGGAGATTTTATGTGAAAACTAGATAGTATGATGAATAAAATACATCTGTCTTCCTTTATCTGGATTTCGAGGGCAAAATCCTTGTTAGGGGTTTATAATTTGTAACATCCCTGACCTGGGTTATACTTTAACCCTAGGTGTTTTGATTAAGAAAGATAATTAAATGCTTAATCTCATCTTGTGAAAAGTAATTAGGGCTCAAAAGGAACTTATGTTGCTTTTCTAGTCCTTTTGAACATTGTTGAAATCAATGTTTTGCTTGTTTTGGACTAAAGTGCAAATTACCCAAGTTGAGGGGTTTAAGTGCAAATTGTGCATGATAATATGTTCCTCATGTGTTGAAGCATCATGAGAGTGAAAATGATGCTGAGGTATGGCTTATGGAAGCCTGAATATTAAGAAAGAGCTGATAAAGCAATATATGTGCATGAAAACCTAGTTTTGGTGTAATGTGTAACTTACCCAAAACTTAGGGTAAAATATGTAATTTACCACTTCAATAAGGTCCCTAATGTTTCTTGGAATCATGTAGAGCAAAGAAAATGAGAGGGGATCCTCATTTAAATTAATTTGGAGGAGAGAGGATCTTGATATTAAAATAATCAAGATTTAATCCAAATTGAAACCCTAATTCGATTTAGGGCAAAAATAAATGTATTAATTAAAGGGACTTCAACCAAAATTAAAATGGTTGAATTCAGATGTGTGTGTGACGTCCTTGAGCTTTGCAAGGACCACGAAAATATCCAAGGGAGTGGATAACTCACACACAATTTTATAAGAAAAAGAAATATCCACTCACATATGGATATTAATATAATATGATTTAAGGTGCTTGATTTGCTTTTCTTTAAATCATGGATAATTGAGAGGGATAAGAGGAAAACAAGATAGCCTCGTCCCTAAGGAAGATGAGGGGGAAGAGGTGGCCACATTTTTGGGATTAAATGGATTTTTGCAAAGTACATTCTCTCTCATTGAATTTTTATAAAAGAACCTTTTACAAGCCAAATGGAAGGCTTTTTCGACCCCACTTCTTCTCATTGCTTGGGAAACGACCAAGGGAGCTTGGGAGGGTCAGGATGACGACCCCCCAATCTGTTGGTAAGGTTCTTGATCCATTTCACCTTGATTCCATGGTGGAAATCGAAAATAAATTATGAATTTCTTCCTATTTCGATCTCCTTTTCAATTCTAACCATTCCTTTTCACTCAAATCTTGAGGAAAAGCCTTGGAATGGTGAAAGGAGTTGCATGTACCATTGTTTCCGTGAACATGGAGCTTTGGAGCTCAATTGGAGGTGGGTTTTATAACTTGAACCCTTGATTTTGTTATTGCATTCATTACCTTATCAAATGATGATCATTTCCATAATTGCAATAATTGATTTGGTTGATTGATGCAATCACCATGGAAACCACAGCGGGTTTCGTGAGTTTAGAGGTTGAATACGATAAGCACACACCTCTACAAATATCCAAGGAAAACGGTTTTGTTTGAGTTGCTCAAACGGTTTCCTAAACCGTTTGGGAGCAAACGGTTTCAAACCGTTTAGAAGCAAACGGTTTCATCAAACCGCATGAGACCAAACGGTTTCAAAACCATTTGGGGGAGATGAACAAGGGTTTACCGTTTGATAATCCTGTTGCTAATTATGTTGTTTGATGACCCACCAAATTTTGTTAATTAATTCCAAAGGTATCATGAGTTGAAGGCTATTCAATTAGACAAACCCTAATTGATTTAAGTGCTGATTTTCAACTTGATCGATTGGACTTTTTGGGTTGATTAGCCCAAACGGTTTCAAAACCTTTTGGGGATCACCCAAACTGTCTCCAGACCGTTTGGGGATTACCCAAGACCGTTTGGAGGTCTAGGGTTAAGTATGGTTGCCTATTTGAAGGTCCAAAGTTACCAAGTTACAAAGCAGTCAATGCTGATTTGTTGATCGACTCAATAGACCAAACCTTGATGACATTTCACTAGAATCCAAGGGTTGGATGAGCCAAACGGTCTCAAGACCGTTTGGAGCTCATCCAAATGGTCTCAAGACCGTTTGGAGGTCACCCAAGACCGTTTGGAGGTCTAGGGTTGAATATGGTTAAGCAATTGAAGATCCAAAGATACTAAGTTGGAGTGTAATCAATTGTTGATTTGGTAATCAATCTAATGATCCAAAACCTAATGGGTTGACTTGGATTTTGATGATGTGATGGTAAAACGGTCTCAAGAACCTTTGGAGGTCATCCAAACGATCCCAAGACTGTATGGGGTCAGGTCATGACCAAATTGGATGATGGTTCAATGGGTTCGAATCAATTAGACCCACATTGAAATATGTTGAAGGGTTATCGATCCCAAAACATAATCCAATTGATTCAAGCCCTAATTTATGATCAATTGAGGATCAATTTAGCATCAAATCAGTTGAAGGTTGACCTAATTAACTCAATTGATGATTGGCTAACATGTATAAGATCGATTGCGGTGATCAACATTGGAAACCCTAATACGATTGAAGTGGTTGAGACACTTTTTGGTCCATGCAGTTTTGAGGAGGTTTGGACCAAATGGTCTCAAGACGGTTTGAGTCCAAACGGTCTCAAGACCGTTTGAGTCCAAACAGTCTCAAGACCATTTGGGGCCAAATGATCTCAAGACCGTTTGGGACCAAACGATCCCAAACTGTTTGTGCCCATGCGGTTTCAAAAGTCAAACTTGGGCAAACGGTCTTCACCTACTACTTCAGCAAACGGTCTTGAGTGTGCAACTTTAGAAAATGGTTTCAAACCATTTGAACTTTGAAAGACCAAGACCATTTGGGGCTCAAGTAGTCAAGGTTGATTGAGGATTCAATTGGTTAATCCACTTGGACACCTATTGTAGTTGAAGATTCAATTGGTCAATTCAATTGGATACCTTATGTAATGAAGGTCCAATGTGATTGAATCTCTTGAGAATTAAGATGATGAATGATCCATTGATCCAATGATGATTGGTAATGATAATCAATGAAGGTACAAAGGTTGAAACCCTAATAGCACCTAAGTGATTAGTGCTAATTAAGGGATGAACCCTAATTGCTTATAGGATCAATGACTTGGTACACTTTGTTGATCATTGTTGTATGTACTTGATTGAAAGGTTGATATGACCTAATCAAGTTGAGAAGTTGATAGCATGAATTCATACATGAATATGATTCATGTGGTGATTAAGGGTATGATCCTTAAGTAGAGAGATCATGAAACCCTAATCATGAACATAAACCCTAAATGACAGGGCTATTGAGTTCTAACCCTAATTGAGGGAAATTCTAAATGTGACCCTAATCCAAGGTGAGGATATAACCCTAATCCAGGGTAATAATATGTGAAACTCCAATTTAGGGAAATGAAATGTAAAACCCTATTTGGGATGAATTGTAAATCTCTAATTTTGGATAATTGAATGAAATCCTAATGGAGATGAATTGTAGACCCAAACTATGGGTGACTATAGTGGAAATCCTAGTTAAGGATGATTCCATGTAAAATCCTATTCTAGGGTTATGTAATGATAAACCCAAAGTTAGAATGATGTATATGTAACTTTGATGTGGTGATGTGATGTGAGAATCAAACTTAGGGTGATGTCATGTAATGACATGTAAAACCCTAATTGAGGGTGATTCCATGTGAAATCCTAGTTGAGGGTGATTCCATGTGAAACCCTAACTAAAGAATTCACACCACATGATGATCTAATACTATGTTATGATGAGAGGCCCTAAGAAGGGTGAATGTATATGAGACTAATATGAAGTCATAATGCATAAAGCCCCAATCCTGGGCAGTATGACAATGAATCATATTCTAACTTTAAGTAAGGGTATAAGGAAAACCCTAATGATGAGATAGAAGGAACGGCCATATAAAGGTGAAACATTTCATCTGGTTGATTATATGTAACCTAATTGTAAGCAATGTATTTACCATTTGACAAGTCCATATCATTGAAGATAGTTAGATAATTCTAATGTGTGGCCTATGTATTATATGCTAAAGGTGAGAGTTTAGTAATGGAATGTATTAATAGGGAAATACCTTAATACAAGATAAGTTGGTTAACTCAAGAGAGTTATAAATGATGAGAAAGTGATACATCAAGATATGATAGTTATCACATTCAACACCCCAGGGTTTATATACCGTGATATACTCCAAATCCAATGTAATTGGGTAAGAAACATATGAAGTGTGTTATGCAACTATTACAATGAAATGTAATGAGTTATTTCACCTTGATGAGTGTTAATTAGTGTACCTTGAGAATGGGGTTAAGCCCAAATGATGAGTATGATATAGTCATACCTTGATGAGGATGAGAAATGAACTCATACCTTGAATTGATGATCATTAATGCTATATGATGAAAGTAATGTTCTGGAATAATCAAATACGATATCCTTGAATGCCCCAAAGGCATGGAGTAATGAATTAAGGGTTGGACAGATAATGTGATCATGAAATCCTAATTAATGAGAAATGGGAAACCCTAACCTTGGTAAGGGAATAGTGGTGTTACCCTTGAATAATGATGTTATATATTGTTTTGCATGGTGCTGATATGAAATTGATGTATTATCATCTGTACTAACCATGCAGGTATGATGTGACGATGAACATAGCCAGGTATGACCTATGACGTTATATGTATTGAAATTGTTTATTGGGCCTTATGTTCCATGCTATACCTAATTGCCTAGTATGAGGTAATAAGAGAAGTAATGGGCCTTAAGTGCCATGAGAAATGCTTATGTATCATCATATTTACCTTGGTCAGATGACTTGAAGGTGATAGTTACCTGAAAAAGTGGTAATAATGTTCAATGATGAGTTAAGGGTTTGAATACCCAGAACCATATGATTATGGTGATGAGAATGTGAAGGGATGATAATTCCCAATTTTGAAATGAGGGACTGAGCTCCCAAGGTCTTTGAAAGACTGATAAGTATCTGATGAAAGTAGTACATGTCTCTTTATAGCATTGTTGTAATAAGTCTTGTTTGAGGAATTGGCTGATGCTAAAAGAATATGAAAATGTACTTAATTAATCAAGTAAAATCTTCTCATGTAGAAGCCCTGACTATAGATCCATCATCGTCAGGAACAAGTGATGGTGAAACGGGTGCTCCGCGGCAAAACCCGGAACACATATTTTTGAATATGTGGGGATAATTGGGAAAATATACCCTTATGCCCCATAGGAATGGCTACGGGCTATGTCCTATCTACGGGATTGGTTACGGACCATACCCCAATAAGAGTATGGCTACGGGCCATGACTCCACAATATAATACCAGGCATTGGCTACAGGCCATATCCTGAAAAGAGTATATGCTATGGGCTATAAGTCTAATAGCGATGTTGCCAGTATACCCTGGAAAGCTATCTAGCAGAGACACAAGATGTCATGCTTGTTATCTCGTACTGACCGAGAAAGTTGAGGTCATGGGAATCCGTCTCTTCCATTGACCTATGTATGGTACCGATTTCGACTTCGCAGTGTTCGGTTGGAGTATGAGCGGTATACCTCATCTCCTCAGGGCATACATATGTTTGTAAAATGAAATCAGCCGTATAGCATGTTTGCTTAAGGATTGAATATGGAAATTCATTGGCTGATGTTACATTTCTATTATATATCTTTAGTTCATTGATGTTGTTCATATCTATTGTATTCATTACAAGTAGATGGATGAATTATGAGTCTACCATGAGTAGATGTAATGTTATCCTTGAAAAAGGAGATTACTTTACCTTGTTCATACAAGTGACTTACCTACTGTTGATTAAATATATAAGTCCTTCTGCTCAGTTTATTTTAATAATCTGCTATAACAATGTTTTGGTGGAGAGTTATATCTCCCGCTGGGGCAATTTACAATTGTCTCACCCCCATGGGATCCAACGTTTTAGGTGGACGCGGACAAAGAAGCAGAATCCCATTGCACGGAATGGATAGCAGTAGTAACAGCAAGGACAACAGTAATATCTCAGGTGGAGATATTGCATGTCAAGTTATGTAGCTAGAAAGTCCTATGTGTCGTCTCTGTACTCTCAGGTCCTCGGAGTTTTAGTCAGTGTTTTTGATAAATCGATCTGAGGTTTTGGTTGAATGCCTTAAGATTGTATACTATATGTATATAATGTTTATAAGTCAGTTGATGATGTAGTCTCTAAAAAGAGATGGTACAAGTTATGTACGTTTGAACCAGAATGTAAATGTTATACAATGGTTCTTGATGGAAAAGATTTTCTATGTGTGGATCTCTTTGTAAAAAGTTTTAATTTTCAGTGATTTTCAGTAATCCGCTGCAAATGATTCGCTTCCGCTTAAGTTAATCTTGTTTTTGTGAGTTGGATTCCACACCATGGTTAGCAAAACACTTTGAAGGTCCCTATATTATAGTTGAGTTCCTCCAAAATCCTACTTCCACTCTATTTAGCTTAATCACTTTCTACATTCATTAGAGTGAGTAGGAGATTTGTAAGAAAGCTAGTCAGTCCTACATGTATATCTTGTGATGCTCTCATTTTCTCCACCTCCGAATCTTTCATTTCTACCATGAAGATGAAGATTCTCTCTTGGCTAAGAGAGGTGAGAAGAAGATGTGAAGGAATCCCTTGGTGAAAGCTTCTCCTTACCAACGGTGAAGTCAAATGCGGAAGATCCAAGAAGAGTGGGTAATTCCTTCAAGGAGGAAGACTTTTTGTAAGAGTGGGTAAGACCTTGGTGAAGGAAGAAGACTCCTTGAAAAAGTGGATAAGTCCTTGGTGATGTTGAAGACTTGGTCTTGGATAGGTAAGTCCTTTGGTAGGTTGTTGGCTCCCTTCTCTTTAAAGGAAAGACTGACTATCCTTGGCCCCCAAAAGGAAGGTCATATATTGTATGTCTTATAATGTAATATAAGTATGCAATGGTTGCAAAATCCTAGAGCTTGACCTCTCTAGGTAGTGGACTGACTTTCTCCTAGTTTGAATATTAGAACCACTCTACATGGCTTGTGTTCTTATGCTTCTTCAATCTCTCTCATCCTTGTTATGTATGTTCAGTTGCACTCAAACTCTATATTTGAAACCTTAGTTTTTGACATAATTGGAAGTTATACTAAATTTTGTTTAAGTGCTTTTATTTCTATTTACCCCCTCTAGAACCCATCATCCATAAATATAACAATTCTGATTTCTCATAGTTAAACTAGGCAGTGCACAAAATTTGGTTAGGTTTGAACCTTCATTTATGTCCCAATTGAATTTGGAAAAGTTTTTGAATAAGGAACAATAATATGATGGTTTTGAAGCCTGATTTGACTCTATTTTTCCATGTTCATTAGAGAACCATGAAAACCTTATAATTGGTCTGAATAATGTGTATTAATGAGTAATTATCACTAGAACATGATAAAAATAGTTTCAATCAACCCAAGGAAGGTGTTTAGGAATGGAAATGGTCTGGATTTAGCACATCCATTCACCGTCCCGCTCAGACCAACAAATAATCTCACCCACAATGAACCAGACACCACTTAACCACATAGAATTGCTTTCCCACTAATGGGGTACCATGGATACCCAAATTTCATTCACGTGATGCCAAATTAAATGGAATGCTTTGACAAATTCAGCCATAATGATAGTCATATAGGTAGAGAGAAGTACTTGTAGCCACAACAGTGCTAGAAATAGTCCAATAATAGCGTCGTGTTCAGGTGCACCAACAATGACATTAGTAGTGGTGTATTCAGTCATTGTTGTAACAAGGACAAGTGCAATGGAGGACGTAGAGAGAATATTGGTAACAGTGACACTGAGTTTAGTCATGATGACAGCGACATGTACAACCATGGAAACATTGGTGGTAACTACATCTGAGGCAGTGCTACAGTTGGGGCAACCTGTACAACCGTAGCAACATCGGCGGTAACTACATCTTAGGCAATGCTACAGTTGAGGTGACCTATACAACTATGACAGTGCTGGAGGTGGCTACATCTAAGGCAACACTACAATCGTGGGTATGGTGATGGTAGAGAGTACACGTATGGTGATGGAGGGAGGCTGGTACATGTTAATGGAGAGGCAATGCCAAGGCGTATAGTGAAAGTCAAGAGTTTTCTTCATGATTTTTGTATGCTGTCCAAAGATTTGGTTTCCCATTTCAACTGCACCATAAAAAATGGAGTTCTATTTAGCCAAACCATCACCAAAATATTGGGTGGTTATATCACTTAATGGTATGGTTGGGGTTGGTTTGATTCGATGAATGATTTATGGATTTTTTGCCAAGCCTAAAGGTATTAGGGTTTATTCAACCTAGGAAGATCAACTATGATATATATTAAGATAGAGGTAAGTGGATCCATGAACTTTGAATATTAAGTATTAGTTTTTCAATCCCCTTATGATTATTATTGTGGTCATGTTAAGTTATATGCATAGCCACATACTTCAATTTGAATATTAGATGCATAAATGATCCTTAAAAGTTATTGTTATGTTTCAATGTTATTCCAAAGGATTGATGTCATGTTCATGTGAAACCCAAGTAAAGATTAGGTATTCTAAGTTAATGATGAATCAAGTGGTTGGTTGCTTCATTTTCTTTTCTTCATGTTAATGTTGAGCCTTTGGGCCTTACGAATTCAAATTGAATATAATGGAACTTGGGTGCAAATCATGAGTTCAAGTGGTAAATCCATTGAGCCTATGAGCCTTATGAGCACAATTGGTGCATAATAGTTGAGGACACTATAATCAACCACAAGATTAAGTTAGTGTGAATCCAAATATATTGTTCAATTAGATTCATGTTTTGCTTATTGCCAAGTTATTGTGTTAGTATAACAATACTCAATGCCGCTTACTCTAATGTGGTTTTTATTGCTTGCATGGATGGGGGTAAGATGCCCATAGGTACATATGAACTTCAAGGATAGATCCATATGAAGATCACCCTAAGGATTAGCTCAAGGTTTCTCAAGGTTTATCCTGGTGGGGTGCCATCTACCTAGAAGAGCCAATAATTTATATTAGAGTTTCTTACAAGTTTCAAATCATGTTTAGATCTTATATGATATATTCAAGAACTCAAATGTACCATATTGCCTTTGAACAATATATGTGATACTAATATCAATACATGGTGATAATTTACTTTATTTACAATATTTAAAATTCTTGTAGCATCCCTTTGAGCTAAAGTCCCAAATGTTGTAGAAAACAAGGGAGTTCCTGTTGATACATGCATGCTTAAAGGGGTTGTTATAGAAACAAACACTTGATCCTTCATTAACCGGATCTGGGGACCATAATACACTACCAAAGCTACATATTACTTCTGCTTTTTTTAGAGGACACACTATCCCTCATAAACACATATGTGTCCAATGCCTACCTAAGATGCACATCATCTTATGGATCCTGTGGAACGACATGAATCCCACAAATATAGAACTTATGAGACTAGGATACCAAGGACCATTGATATGATTTATGTGTTATGCTAGTGAAGAAACAAATCAACACTTATTTTTCACTCACCATGAGGCAAGATTCATTTGGACATATTGTACTATAATCACCATTATTAAGGCTAACACTAATATGAATATGGAATAAAGATTATGGTTTAATACTAGTCGTCAGAAACATCACTAATAGCCAAATTATTTCTACCTTAATCATTTGGTCTATATAGATGGGGAGTAATAAAAGGAAGTACAATAAGAAAATGATCAATAGATATGAACTCATACATAATGTACTCACATACTATAATGACTTCCTTTTATGAAGATGAGTCAAAGATAGGTCGCATTTTGGAAACTAAGAATACTCCAATTGATGAAGGTATCAACAATGGACAATGAATCATAACCGTGGAATAGATCCTTGAAGAGGGGGAAGAGAACTAGGATAATATTTTAAATCTATGTTTTGTAGGGAATGTATTAATTTTTTGTTTTACTTTATGATACATGGTTGATAAGAACCTTCAATGCTCATCTATCACCATATAATGCTACTATATGTATATGTACTTTTCACCACTATGTGGTTGCATATGGGAAATTTTATAGACCGAACAATTATAAAAAAATGTATGTTAGTAATTTTTTTCATTGGAGTAATATGGATCATGATGCATCTAAAGTGCTCTCTAGTTGATATCCTATATATGGGTTGTTAAGTATATCTCTTTCTTTTGCACATTGAATGTTTTTTTTCTTCTATGGATTTATGTTAGATAGAATATGCCAATTGTTTACATGTCTTGCAACTTTGTCCTTTCATTGGGTACAACAACACATTGTAAAGTGAAATGATGGCAAGAAAAATAAACAAATATATGAAAAACTAGACTTGGCTACTAGTGTGCATATTCATTTAGAAACCTATACGGATGTATGTAGAGGATTATTCCCTTTGTCTTAGATGCCAAGGAAAAGAACTAGTACACACACAGAAAATTAGCTACAAAGAAACAATAAAAGAACATAAAATGATGTATTATGTATAGTTTGTGTAACATCCCTGACCTGGGTTATGAGTTAACCCTAGGTATTTTGCCTAAATATGTAATTAAATCTTTGTGATTAACTCTGAGCATGTAATTAAGTTTCTCAAAAACATATATTTCAGTATTTGCTCCCTTTTATTTAAAGTTGTAGCATTGTTTTGTTATACAGGGACCTATGTGCAATTTACCCAGTTAAAAGGGGTTAGCTTGCAATTTGCACATGTTGAGATGTTCCTATGATGATGAGACATCATGAGAATCTTTTTGGTAAAGTTTGAGGGATTTCCCAAGCTAGGGCACCAAGGTGCAGCTGTGGAAGCAATCTCGGTGCTTGAAAACCCTAATTTAGGGTAAAATGCAATTTACCCAAATTAAGGGATGCAAATTGTAAAATATGTCATCTAATGTATCTTTTTAGACTCTTTCCATCATTAAGAGAAGAAATGATGAGGGAGTCACCTCAATTGAATTATCAAGTTATGAAATATACCTTGTGATTGAATAATCAGGGTATATGTGCAATAGTTCTTTATGTACGTACCTTATTATTAGATTGCTCTCCTTTACCTTCTTTTTCTAAAACCTTAAGAGAAGGTTTGTCCTTAGAATAAACAGGAAGGGACGATCAAGTAAAGAAGGAGGGACCTAGTTGGAATTATGGACAACTTATGAACTAATGTTGAAAATCCTACCCCTAGTATTTATACCCTCAACTTCTCTAAGCAAGGGAACTTGCCCTTCGTTCCCTTCACTGTTCCATTTCACCAAAGACGACCAAAGACTGCCTTGGAGCTAAGGAGGACGACCAAGGGAAACAAGGTAGGTTTGGGACCCTTCTTTTGCCTAATTCTATGGTTAGAACTCGAATTCAAGGTCAACTTCATGGCTAACTCTTGAAAACCCTACCTTTCTAGCCATGTTTTTTCGTTCTTCCTTGGACTTTTCACCTTGGCCAACCTGTGGGAACTCAAGTACGCCATTAGAGCTTGGAGCTTGAAAGCTTGGAGCTCAAGAAGCAAGCTTTAGGTGGGTTTTATAACTCTAAACCCATGCTTTACTATGTACATCTTTTATATGCGGTTTGATGATAGTTCTTAATGTTTCCCTACTTTCCCTGCTATTTTTGCAAGCAAATCCATGGGATATCCGTACTGTTCTTGATCTAGGAGATGAAGTCGTGATTTCCAAGAAAAACCCACCGCTTTTCACTTTCTTAAACGGTTTCACCAGTTTGCTCTCTCGGTCTCAAGACCGCGAGGTGAGCAAACGGTCTCGAGACCGCGACAGGGCAAACGGTCTTCCAGACCATTTGGCCCCATTGACCGAGCGCGGACCATATAAGAAATCTGTTCCTCATTATATAGGCTAATTACCCTCAAAATTTGGGAGGCTAACTCCAAAGGAATCGGGAGATATGACCTTTTTAAGTAACAACTTTAAATGAATTTATTCCTGATTCTCAAACGGTCTGAAATTTGCCTTTTTGGGCAAACGGTCTCAAGACCGTGTAAGGTCGTTGACCAGGCGTTGACCGTATGAGATTACTGTTCAAAATTATGTTAATTATTGATGGTCTAATTCCAAACGGGCTAAGAGTTGAAGGGTGAATACTAGGGCTAACCCTAGGTGAAATCAGTACTGAAATTATGGTGACCTAATTAGGGTTTTTAGGGTTGATTGACCTAAATGGTCTCAAGACCGTTTAGGGGTCACCCAAACGGTCTCAAGACCGAGAGGACAAGCACCCAAGACCGTTTGAAGGTCTAGGATTAAGTAATTTGACCAATTGAGGACCTAATTGCAAATAAGTTATCAATTTAATCAAAATTCTGTTTTATGGTTCAATCATGATTCAACCCCTATCAAATCATCTTAGACCTTGATGAAATCTTGGTCAAACAGTCTCAAGACCATGTGGGGTCCACCCACATGATCTCAAGACCGTTTGGGCCAAGTTTGGTCCCAATGGGAGCTCAATTGAAGGGTTCAACCTTGTGTTGAGTCACATTGTTGAGTGTTGATGGGTGAACCTTGATAGACCCTAATTGAATCGACTTCAACCCTATTTGGTCAACAATTGAGGGTCAATTGAATGACCAAGTGGTTAAGAAAAATATTAATTGACCCAAATCATAAGTGGTCATCATGGTTTTGACCTTTTGAGGGCTTCAACATCGGTTGACATTATAGGTTGTAACCATTGAATCTTGTTGAAGGTCCAAGCGGCTGAGACCATGTAAGCCTCGCGGTCTCAAGACCGTGAGAGGGCTCGCGGTCTCAAGACCATGAGGGGGCTCACGATCTCAAGACCGAGAGGGGGCTCACGGTCTCAAGACCACGAGGGGCCTCGCGGTCCTAAGGTCAAGGTGAGCAAACGGTCTACATAGCCTTGCGGTCTTAACATCAATTTGAGCTTCGCGGTCTTGAACCATTTGAAGAGGCTCGCGGTCTTGAAGTTAGAGGAGGGCTCGCGGTCTTGGAGTTTAAGGAGGCTCGCGGTCTTGGAGTTAGAGGAGGGCTCGCTGTCTTGGAAAGTCAAATTAGCTAAACGATCAACACTTTCAAACGATCTCAAATCAATTGGAGATTGATGGTTGAAGATTGATCAATGTGATTCAAGGTTGACTTCATTCAATCAATTGAGGATATAAATGGTTCAATGTTGCCCTAATCAAACCCTAATGATAACCTAGGATATTAAGTGGCTAATTGACTAGGATTTTGACCATGGTGATGATCAATGGGGTGAATTACCAAAATACCCCTGAAAGGTAAATTAAGTAATACCTTGATCAAATCAAACCCTAATCACATGATGGTGATGTTTTGGGCTATGTTAGCCTATGATGACTTAATCCAACCTGATTTTAGAGTGATGTTGACATCACATAACATTATGATGAGAGAGAAAGTACTTCTAGAGAGAGAAAGTACTTCTAGAGAGGGAAAGTACCCTTTTCAGGTGAAAACTCAATTAAAGCATCTCCAATGCACAGGAATGAGCATAATTAGGGTATGATCCACCTGTGTGAGATCATAGAAACCCTAATTATGACAAATGATGAACCTTTAACTAATCTAAGAACATCAATGAAGATGTTACTCATATATGATGATGTTATGAGTTCAATTCACCGTAATGTGAATAGTAAACCCTAATTCAAGGGTGATGACATGTAATATGAATAGTAAACCCTAATTCAAGGGTAATGGCGTGCTTGTGAGTATTAAGCTCTATATGATGAGAATTAGAGATTTAACTCTTATGACAAGAGTAGGAAGTATAATCTTTATTTTTGTATTACCTTTATCAGTTGTATTAACCATGCAGGTTCTGATATGAAAGTAATCATATCCAGGTATGGATGTTGATGTTATATTCATTAAAGGCATGTTGTTAGCCTTATGAATAAGTAAGGTAATCTGATGCCTTGTCAGTGGCATCCTATGCTGATACTGGGCTGTGAGAGCCATGAATACCATCAAGGTCATGCTTTAGAGATGACTTGTGATGAGGATAATGAGAAATGATGATTGATATGAGTTAGGCCTGTTACATTTAGTATTCTTCTTTTATAGCTGCTATGCTACTGTTATTGTTTGGAGAACAATGTATGCTGTTAAAGAATACTGAATGTACCTAACTAATCAAGTATAATGTAGAGCCCTGATCATAGATCCATCATTGTCAGAGATTAAGTGATGGTGAAACAGGTTTTCCTCAGGGAACTCCTGGAGCACTTACTTTTGAGTATGTGGGGTACATGGATGTGTAGAACCTTACATCCTAGTGTAGGAAAGTGATGTAGATGTGCAATCCATCCATCCTTCACTATAATTCCATACCGTATCAGTGGTAGGTAAACATGAAACCTCCTGATGAAGAAGAAAGCACAGATATCCGTATCAGTGGTAGGTAAATATGAAACCTCCTGATGACGAAGAGAGTACAGAATGCCACTGTGACTCTATAATAGCGAAGGACCAGTTTACCCTGGTGAGCTATAGTAGTAAAGACATGAGATGTCCTACAAGTGATCCTCTTACTGACTGAGGAAGGAGAAGGTCATGAGAATCCGGCTCTCTTAATGACCTATGTATGATACTGATGTGACTTCTCAGCGATCAGTTGGAGTATGAGTGGTATGCCTCATCTCCACATGGCATAATGTTGTTTGTAAAACATAATCAACCATGTAGTATAACTTGTTAGAGATGACTCCAAGTTAGTTGATTGATGTTACATTGCAATAGTGTTTATATTCTCCATATCTCCTAAATGGTAGAGATCTTGTTATACCTGCAACTGTTATAGAATACCTTGAAGGCTTTACTGCTTAAGATATTCTTTGATGTTATAATAAAGCTTCTGGCGAAGAGTTATAACTCTCGCTGGGACAATTATGTATAATTGTCTCACTCCGTAGACTTCAACTTTTTAGGTGGACGTCGGAGACGAAGGAACCAGCCTACAGGTGATCAGTCTCAGCAACAGCAACACCAGGAGCAGCAGTAATCTCAGGTGGAGATTGTCCTGCCATGTGGTGTAGTTAGAGTCAGTCATATGTGTCCTCTGTACTCTCAGGTCTTGGAGTCTTTTGTTTAGTGATCTTGAGATTTTGTATCTTGATGTATATAATTACTCAAGAAGTAATTATCCTGAGATGTAAACAGTTTATCTCTCTTTATGAAAGAAATTTTTATGGATCCAAGTTCTTATCTCGAAAAGCTTTAATTTCCCGTGATTTTTTTTTGTCTTCCTCCGATTACCGATTCGCTTCCGCTAAGTTTTAATCGTGTTTATGTCATGGTTTGGAGATCAGAGCCCACAATTAGTGGTATCAGAGCTCTAGGTCAGTTGAGTCTACAGAGGCATAGGACTTAGGATGTCGAGTCTATCTTTAGTGCTCCTTCCTTATCTAATAGAATCTTCTGCTCCTCAGGAGAAGAAGATACCTAAGGATGTCAGAACATCATGATGAGTACATGGCAGAGAGTAGTGCTAGTGCACCTCGAGGTGGTGCAAGGGTTCCGAGGATAGAACAACCTGCACCTGAGTCGCCAAGAGAGCCACCCCAGTTCGACCCAGCTGACATGAGTAACCCAGCTGTACAGACGATGTTCGGGCAGTTCATGACTGCCATGACACATATAACCGATAGGATGCCCATTCCTGCACCTAGGGCACCTGTCCAGCCTAAAGCACAAGGTATCGGTAAGACATTCGAACGACTTCGTCGTGTCGGAGCTACCGAGTACTTCGGGACTGCCGACCCTGCAGATGCTGACTTATGGTTGAAAGAATTGGAGAAGGCTTTCAGGATTCTTATCATCCCGGAAGATGAGAAGGTTAGACATGCTGTCTATCTTCTCAAAGGCAGTGCTGGTCACTGGTGGAACATGGAAGAGCAGAAGAGACCTGGAGTAGAGTTCTCATGGGAAGAGTTTCGTCGGGAATTTATCAATAGATATTTTCCAAAGACCTTCCTAGATGAGAAGATCTCTCAGTTTGAGAAACTAATGCAGGGTATGATGAACATTAGTGAGTATGAAGCTAAGTTCATGGAGTTGTTGCGGTTCTGTCCGCACATGGCTGCTACGGATGAGGAAAGAATCAGAAGATTCGAGAAGGGTTTAAATTCTGATATGTCAACCCCTGTGTCTGCCTTAGAAAACAGAGAGAGATTCTCTACCTTCGTTGAGTCAGTCCAAAGGATAGAGAGATCTATGGTTGAGAAGAGACAAAGCCATAAAAGATATCCACAGTTCCAGGGTTCTTCATCTAGGGATTCCAAGAAACCTAGATTCTCTGCACCTAACCCTCCACCACCCAGATCGAGTTTTCAAACTCAATGGACACCAAGCAGAGGTAGAGGACGGAGTCAACCGCTTCAAGGGACGCACAGTTCTGCATCAGTGTCAGTTACTAGACCACCCAGACCACAGCAACAGGAGAAGAGTTTCTACCACTGTGGTAAGGTGGGACACTTGATGAAGGATTGCCGTTCTAGGCCTGTCGGTGTGACACAACAACCCCCGAGACAGAATCAATAGGGATCTCTGAATAGACAACATCAAGGAGCAGCTCGAGGACGTGGACAAGCGTCTCAAGCTGGATCATTAGCGCCACCTCAACACCAGGCGACTGCGAGGTTCTATGCTATGAACCCACCTGAGGCAGTGGTCAATCCACAGATAGTGGCAGGTCAGATGAAACTTTTATATTCTGATATGTCTACATCATGTGTTGTATCCGTTCTGATTGATCCGGATGCTACGCACTCTTTCATCACTCGTGAAGTGATTCATAACTGCAATGTGACTGTTAGTCATAGAGCAGATAGTTTGTTGTTAGAGACTCCGTTGAGTGGGTCTGCCATTTTGCAGGAGGTATGTTCTCCCTGCATCCTCTTCTTTTCTGACCATCGCATTCAAGTGGATCTTATACCACTTGATATGCAGGGATTTGATATAATCCTCGGGATGGATACCTTAGAAAGGTATAGAGTTTTCTTTGATTGTGAGTCCAAGTTGGCTGTGTTTGCTGATGAAAGCAACACATGGATCTTTCAAGGAGAAAGAAAGATTATGCCCACCTGTCTTGTATCAGCTATGGTTGTTGATAAGCTGTTGAGGCAAGGATGTTATGCATTCTTAGCCCATGTAGTAGATGTTACCAAAGAAAGTTCCAATCCTGCTGAAGTTCCTGTAGTCAGGGAATTCGAAGATGTATTTCCTGAAGAACTTCCTGGTATACCACCACCTCGGGAGATTGATTTTGAAATCAATCTGATCCCAGATACGAAACCCATAGCTCAGACTCCGTATAGAATGGCACCTTCCGAGATGGCAGAACTCAAGAAACAGCTTCAAGAGTTACTTGAGAGAGGTTTTATCCGACCGAGTACTTCACCTTGGGGTGCTCCGGTCTTGTTTGTTAAAAAGAAAGATGGGTATTTGCGGTTGTGCATCGACTACAGACAACTCAATAAAGTAACAATAAAGAATAAGTACCCTCTGCCGAGGATTGATGATCTCTTTGACCAGTTGCGTGGTGCAACAGTCTTTTCAAAAATAGACTTGAGATCTGGATATCATCAACTCCGTATTAAGGATAGTGACATATCCAAGTCCGCCTTTAGGACAAGATATGGTCACTATGAGTTCACGGTTATGTCGTTTGGACTAACCAATGCACCAGCTGTATTTATGGAACTCATGAATAGAGTTTTTCGACCTTTCCTTGATCAGTGTGTTGTCGTCTTTATAGATGACATTCTGATTTATAGTAAGGATGCTCAGCAGCATGAGCAGCATCTTCGCCAAACTTTGACCTTGCTAAGAGAACACAAGCTGTATGCTAAGTTTAGCAAGTGTGAGTTCTAGCTGCCGGAAGTATCTTTTCTTGGACATGTGATATCTGCCTCGGGAATTCGTGTTGACCCTACAAAGGTAGAATCTGTTCTACAATGGGAACAACCGAAGACACCGACGGAGATTCGAAGTTTCTTAGGGTTAGCTGGCTATTATCGAAGGTTCATTAAAAACTTTAGTTCTATAGCTTTACCTTTGACCAAGTTAACCCGGAAAGATGTTCCTTTTTCTTGGAGTAATAAGTGTCAACAGTCTTTCCAGTTGCTGAAGGAGAGATTGACAAGTGCACCTGTGCTAGTACTACCTGAACAAGGAAAAGGATATGTAGTCTTCTGTGATGCTTCCAAAAATGGACTAGGATGTGTGTTGATGCAGGATAAACAAGTGATTTCTTTTGCTTCCCGACAGCTTAAGAAACACGAGGAGAATTATCCAACACACGATCTGGAGTTAGCTGTTGTGGTTCATGCTTTGAAGATCTGGAGGCATTATCTCTACGGAGAGACATTCCAGATTTTCACAGACCACAAAAACCTTAAGTATATCTTCTCTCAGCATGAGCTCAACATGAGGCAACGTCGCTGGATGGAGTTAATCAAGGACTACAACTGTACAATTGATTACCATCCAGGCAAGGCCAATGTTGTTGCAGATGCCTTGAGTAGGAAATCAGCAACATCAACCATGAATAGAGCACAACTAAACTCTTTAGTATGCTCTAGGAGAGATATGCTTATCTCTTTAAGGCAAGACAATGTACAGTTGAAGGTGTCATTGTTAGCGGGATTGTTGGCTGAGATGCATATTAAACCTACCCTAAGATAGTAGATTAAAGAAGCACAGCTAGGTGATGCTGCAGTTCAGCGGATTAGATCTGAGTATGGAAATGAGAAGCAAGATGGTTTCCATGACTCAAAGGATCAAGTAGCTTGTTATAATGGGAGAATGATAGTGCCAGATGTGGACAACTTGAGAAAGTTAGTCCTGGAAGAAGCCCATTCTTCCATGTATGCTATGCATCCAGGGAGCACCAAGATGTATCAGAATTTGAAAAATCTGTATTGGTGGCCTGGGATGAAAAAGGACGTTGCAGAGTTTGTTCTGAGGTGTCCTGTGTGTTAGCAAATTAAAGCCGAACACCAGAAGCCTGTAGGAACAATGCAACCTTTACCCATACCGCAGTGGAAGTGGGACCATGTGACCATGGACTTTGTTGTTGGCCTACCCAGGACAAGCAAAGGACATGATTCCATTTGGGTAATTGTTGATAGGTTAACTAAGACAGCACATTTCTTACCTGTCAAAACAACCTATTCTGCTGAAAGGTTATCAGAGTTGTATGTTAAAGAGATAGTGCGTTTGCACGGAGTTCCTGTCACAATAGTTTCTGACAGAGGCCCTCAGTTTACAAGTCATTTTTGGGAACAGTTACACCAAGCCTTAGGCACCAAGCTAAGGTTTAGTACGGCCTTTCATCCACAGGCTGATGGACAGTCGGAAAGGACCATACAAACCTTAGAAGACCTGTTACGAGCATGTGTTCTCCAGTTCACCGGAAGTTGGGATCTACACCTAAGATTGATAGAGTTTGCCTATAACAATTAAGATTGCTCAAGATAGGCAGAAATCTTATGCTGACAAACGTCATATACCTTTAGAGTTCCAGGTTGGAGACAGAGTGTATCTCAAGGTCTCACCTTGGAAAGGGGTCCTTCGTTTTGGAAGGAAAGGGAAGTTAGCTCCTAGATATATGGGGCCTTATCCAATCATCAAACGGATTGGAAAGGTAGCATATAGACTAGAGCTACCACCTGAGTTACAACGGTTACATCCTGTGTTTCACATTTCTATGTTGAAGAAATGTCACCCAGACACCGAGACAGTTCTACAACCTATGGAGGTAGAATTGAATGATGACATATCCTATGAGGAGGGACCAATGTCAATCCTTGATAAATGAGTTAAAAAGTTAAAGAATAAAGATATAAGTCTTGTGAAAGTCCTCTGGAACCATCGTGGTGTTGAAGAAGCCACTTGGGAGTTAGAGGATGAGATGAGAAGGAAGTATCCTGCCCTTTTCTCATAGTATGTTTTATCGATTTCAGGGAAGAAATCCTTGTAAGGGGTGGATAATTTGTAACATCCCTGACCTGGGTTATGAGTTAACCCTAGGTGTTTTGCCTAAATATGTAATTAAATCTTTGTGATTAACTCTGAGCATGTAATTAAGTTTCTCAGAAACATATATTTCAGTATTTGCTCCCTTTTATTTAAAGTTGTAGCATTGTTTTGTTATACAGGGACCTATGTGCAATTTACCCAGTTAAAAGGGGTTAGCTTGCAATTTGCACATGTTGAGATGTTCCTCTGATGATGAGACATCATGAGAATCTTTTTGGTAAAGTTTGAGGGATTTCCCAAGCTAGGGCACCAAGGTGCAACTGTGGAAGCAATCCTGGTGCTTGAAAACCCTAATTTAGGGTAAAATGCAATTTACCCAAATTAAGGGATGCAAATTGTAAAATATGTCATCTAATGTATCTTTTTATACTCTTGCCATCATTAAGAGAAGAAATGATGAGGGAGTCACCTCAATTGAATTATCAAGTTATGAAATATACCTTGTGATTGAATAATCAGGGTATATGTGCAATAGTTCTTTATGTACGTACCTTATTATTAGATTGCTCTCCTTTACCTTCTTTTTCTAAAACCTTAAGAGAAGGTTTGTCCTTAGAATAAACAGGAAGGGACGATCAAGTAAAGAAGGAGGGACCTAGTTGGAATTATGGACAACTTATGAACTAATGTTGAAAATCCTACCCCTAGTATTTATACCCTCAACTTCTCTAAGCAAGGGAACTTGCCCTTCGTTCCCTTCACTGTTCCATTTCACCAAACACGACCAAAGACTGCCTTGGAGCTAAGGAGGACGACCAAGGGAAACAAGGTAGGTTTGGGACCCTTCTTTTGCCTAATTCTATGGTTAGAACTCGAATTCAAGGTCAACTTCATGGCTAACTCTTGAAAACCCTACCTTTCTAGCCATCTATTTTCGTTCTTCCTTGGAGTGTTCACCTTGGACAACCTGTGGGAACTCAAGGACGCCATTAGATCTTGGAGCTTGAAAGCTTGGAGCTCAAGAAGCAAGCTTTAGGCGGGTTTTATAACTCTAAACCCATGCTTTACTATGTACATCTTTTATATGCGGTTTGATGATAGTTCTTAATGTTTCCCTACTTTCCCTGCTATTTTTGCAAGCAAATCCATGGGATATCCGTACTGTTCTTGAGCTAGGAGATGAAGGCGTGATTTCCAAGAAAAACCCACCGCTTTTCACTTTCTTAAACGGTCTCACCAGTTTGCTCTCTTGGCCTCAAGACCGCGAGGTGAGCAAACGGTCTCGAGACCGCGACAGGGCAAACGGTCTTCAAGACCGTTTTGCCCCGTTGACCGAGCGCGGACCGTATAAGAAATCTGTTCCTAATTATATAGGCTAAGTACCCTCAAAATTTGGGAGGCTAACTCCAAAGGAATCGGGAGATATGACCTTTTTAAGTAACAACTTTAAATGAATTTATTCCTGATTCTCAAACGGTCTAAAATTTGCCTTTTTGGGCAAACGGTCTCAAGACCGTGTAAGGTCATTGACCAGGCATTGACCGTATGCGATTACTGTTCAAAATTATGTTAATTAACAACTCACCAAGTTTGATGGTCTAATTCCAAACGGGCTAAGAGTTGAAGGGTGAATACTAGGGCTAACCCTAGGTGAAATCAGTACTGAAATTATGGTGACCTAATTAGGGTTTTTAGGGTTGATTGACCTAAACGGTCTCAAGACCATTTAGGGGTCACCCAAACGGTCTCAAGACCGAGAGGAAAAGCACCCAAGACCGTTTGAAGGTCTAGGGTTAAGTAATTTGACCAATTGAGGACCTAATTGCAAATAAGTTATCAATTTAATCAAAATTCTGTTTTATGGTTCAATCATGATTCAACCCCTATCAAATCATCTTAGACCTTGATGAAATCTTGGGCAAACGGTCTCAAGACCATGTGGGGTCCACCCACATGATCTCAAGACCGTTTGGGCCAAGTTTGGGCCCAATGGGAGCTCAATTGAAGGGTTCAACCTTGTGTTGAGTCACATTGTTGAGTGTTGATGGGTGAACCTTGATAGACCCTAATTGAATTGACTTCAACCCTATTTGGTCAACAATTGAGGGTCAATTGAATGACCAAGTGGTTAAGCAAAATCTTAATTGACCCAATTCATAAGTGGTCATCATGGTTTTGACCTTTTGAGGGCTTCAACATCAGTTGACATTATAGGTTGTAACCATTGAATCTTGTTGAAGGTCCAAGCGGCTGAGACCATGTAAGCCTCGCGGTGTCAAGACCGTGAGAGGGCTCGCGGTCTCAAGACTGTGAGGGGGCTCACGATCTCAAGACCGAGAGGGGGCTCACGGTCTCAATACCGTGAGGGGCCTCGCGGTCCTAAGGTCAAGGTGAGCAAACGGTCTACATAGCCTCGCGGTCTTAACATCAATTTGAGCTTCGCGGTCTTGAACCATTTGAAGAGGCTCGCGGTCTTGAAGTTAGAGGAGGGCTCGCGGTCTTGGAGTTTAAGGAGGCTCGCGGTCTTGGAGTTAGAGGAGGGCTCGCGGTCTTGGATAGTCAAATTAGCTAAACGGTCAACACTTTCAAACGATCTCAAATCAATTGGAGATTGATGGTTGAAGATCGATCAATGTGATTCAAGGTTGACTTCATTCAATCAATTGAGGATATAAATGGTTCAATGTTGCCCTAATCAAACCCTAATGATAACCTAGGATATTAAGTGGCTAATTGACTAGGATTTTTACCATGGTGATGATCAATGGGGTGAATTACCAAAATACCCCTGAAAGGTAAATTAAGTAATACCTTGATCAAATCAAACTCTAATCACATGATGGTGATGTTTTGGGCTATGTTAGCCTATGATGACTTAATCCAACCTGATTTTAGAGTGATGTTGACATCACCTAACATTATGATGAGAGAGAAAGTACTTCTAGAGAGAGAAAGTACTTCTAGAGAGGGAAAGTACCCTTTCAGGTGAAAACTCAATTAAAGCATCTCCAATGCACATGAATGAGCATAATTAGGGTATGATCCACCTGTGTGAGATCATAGAAACCCTAATTATGATAAATGATGAACCTTTAACTAATCTAAGAACATCAATGAAGATGTTACTCATATATGATGATGTTATGAGTTCAATTCACCGTAATGTGAATAGTAAACCCTAATTCAAGGGTGATGACATGTAATATGAATAGTAAACCCTAATTCAAGGGTAATGGCATGCTTGTGAGTATTAAGCTCTATATGATGAGAATTAGAGATTTAACTCTTATGACAAGAGTAGGAAGTATAATCTTTATTTTTGTATTACCTTTATCAGTTGTATTAACCATGCAGGTTCTGATATGAAAGTAATCATATCCAGGTATGGATGTTGATATTATATTCATTAAAGGCATGTTGTTAGCCTTATGAATAAGTAAGGTAATCTGATGCCTTGTCAGTGGCATCCTATGCTGATACTGGGCTGTGAGAGCCATGAATACCATCAAGGTCATGCTTTAGAGATGACTTGTGATGAGGATAATGAGAAATGATGATTGATATGAGTTAGGCCTGTTACATTTAGTATTCTTCTTTTATAGCTGCTATGCTACTGTTATTGTTTGGAGAACAATGTATGTTGTTAAAGAATACTGAATGTACCTAACTAATCAAGTATAATGTAGAGCCCTGATCATAGATCCATCATTGTCAGAGATTAAGTGATGGTGAAACAGGTTTTCCTCAGGGAACTCCTGGAGCACATACTTTTGAGTATGTGGGGTACATGGATGTGTAGAACCTTACATCCTAGTGTAGGAAAGTGATGTAGATGTGCAATCCATCCATCCTTCACTATAATTCCATACCGTATCAGTGGTAGGTAAACATGAAGCCTCCTAATGAAGAAGAAAGCACAGATATTCGTATCAGTGGTAGGTAAATATGAAACCTCCTGATGACGAAGAGAGTACAGAACGGCACTGTGACTCTAGAATAGCGAAGGACCAGTTTACCCTGGTGAGCTATAGTAGTAAAGACACGAGATGTCCTACAAGTGATCCTCTTACTGACTGAGGAAGGAGAAGGTCATGAGAATTCGGCTCTCTTAATGACCTATGTATGATACTGATGTGACTTCTCAGCGATCAGTTGGAGTATGAGTGGTATGCCTCATCTCCACAGGGCATAATGTTGTTTGTAAAACATAATCAACCATGTAGTATAACTTGTTAGAGATGACTCCAAGTTAGTTTATTGATGTTACATTGCAATAGTGTTTATATTCTCCATATCTCCTAAATGGTAGAGATCTTGTTATACCTGCAACTATTATAGAATACCTTGAAGGATTTACTGCTTAAGATATTCTTTGATGTTATAATAAAGCTTCTGGCGAAGAGTTATAACTCTCGCTGGGACAATTATGTATAATTGTCTCACTCCGTAGACTTCAACTTTTTAGGTGGACGTCGGAGACGAAGGAACCAGCCTACAGGTGATCAATCTCAGCAACAGCAGCACCAGGAGCAGCAGTAATCTCAGGTGGAGATTGTCCTGCCATGTGGTGTAGTTAGAGTCAGTCTTATGTGTCCTCTGTACTCTCAGGTCTTGGAGTCTTTTTTTTAGTGATCTTGAGATTTTGTATCTTGATGTATATAATTACTCAAGAAGTAATTATCCTGAGATGTAAACAATTTATCTCTCTTTATGAAAGAAGTTTTTATGGATCCAAGTTCTTATCTCGAAAAGCTTTAATTTCCCGTGATTTTTTTTGTCTTCCGCCGATTACCGATTCGCTTCTGCTAAGTTTTAATCGTGTTTATGTCATGGTTTGGAGATCAGAGCCCACAGTTTGCTTTTAATTTTTTTTGGGTTCTGTGCATCTTTTTAAGTGGCAAGGGATCTGTTCTCCCCTATGTGAACAACTATCCTTTTTAAATAAATAAAGATCAACTATTGAGGTAGCCATGGATCCGAATTGAGAATGTTTTGATACGTTTGAATGAAAAGACATAAAAGGAACTGAAACTACACAATCATTCATGAAATCAGAATCATATTGTGTGATGCTCTAACTATTGCTTATTTGTAATAGGGATGGGTGTAACCATTAGAGGAGGTGAATTTGGATGTTGTATTTTATTTATGTAACACATTTTTGTTAGGGTTGACACTATTATAGATTTATTCTGACAACTAAATAAAACTAATATAGTAAGGGTTCCCTAATGTGTAATAGTTTTTAGCATTACATATTGTGTTGTTGTAAGAGTTACGACCACTGTAATGTCTCCAATCACTATGGATGTTGACCATTGTTGTTACTATTTCAAATCTACAGTCGCTCTTGGTAATAATGCACATTATATATTTTCTAAAAGTACTAATAGCATGATTACTTTCATGATCATATCCCAAATTAATCAAACAAAGAACATACCCAACACAAAACATATTTCAGTAAAGATTAAGATCATTTTCTACTGATAAGAAATATTACTTTTACACAAATAGTGTGCACTAAGAAACTACATGTATATTACTCTAAAAGTCCTAGTTATATATATTTTTGTAAGTGTACAATAAGATAATATTAATAAAAAATGTAATTGATAGAATAGAACTACAATTTGGGCAAGCCCATTAGTTGTTTTGATAGTCCGATGGCCATTTTTGACAACACTTTAAGGGAGACAACATATCGAACGGGTGACTGCGGCGGTTATGGCTATCATGCGACTGAAAACTTTGGTAGAGGAGGAAAAAAGATGTCATGGAGATAAGCAAAACCATATGTAGTATGAAGGAGATGATTGCTTATTTTAGTATAACCTCACAATAGATGCACTTTTAGATGAAGACTCTTTTATAGAAGAGCCAGTAGCAACAAAGATGGATGTCTCTGGAGAAGTTAGAGATCATGATTCATCTACCCATCACCTGGATACCATACAACCCTCTATGCTAGATATGAATCTACTTAAACAAACCGGTAGTAGAGTCAGCTGTATGTGGGGGGAATTCGTCACATCCCTTTTAACAAGAGGATTCTCAATATTCTTCTTTACTATAAGACACTTGATTAATACCGACAACACATATTATAGACTCCATACTTAGTCTGACAATTCTGTCAAAGAGGTGCTGGCAATTACACACTTGCCAAAATCCTTTAGGGTTATTGCTGTGCACAATGATACTTAACTACATAACTTCTTCCTAGACGATGACAAAGACCGACAAGTCGACCATGATGATGTGTCTCTGGTGGGAAATTGTGGGTATCATGAAGTGTTTGTTGCACCTGAGGCTCATGCCATTCTTTATAGGCCTTGGCGGCTGACTATTATCATTAAACTCATTGGCAAAATCATTGCATATAAAAATCTTTGGGACCGTATCAAGTTTCTATGGAAGCCAAAGATTCATTGGATGTTATACGAGTTTAAGCATGAACTATTTGGTATACAACTGACTTGTCAATGTGATTATCTCAATACCCTCATTGGGGGTCCTTGAGAAATATTGGGTTGTCCCCTTATGGTTACTCGGTGGTGGGATGCGTTCATTCCTTCTTCTGGTGTTCCTTCCCAAGTTTTTACTTGGGTAAGGGTGATGGATCTCCCTCTTCACTTATATAATCAAGTGATTTTCGAAAGGATCGGTGATGCTTGGACAAATTGGTGCCAGTGGATGAACACACATCTAAATGCACTCGAAGTCGATTTGCTCGGTTGGCCATTGAAGTCTTTTTTATATATGCCGAGAGGACCTTTTATCCATCCCACCCTCTTCGTGTAGGATATTAAAAAATAAGAGCTGATTACAGATTTGAGTAAAGCAGACAAAACTGAACAAACATAAAGCAACCTGCAGACTACCAACTGAACAAACGCTAGACAAACAAACAAAAACAACAACACAACATGATCTGAAGACTAAACTTGACCAATTCGGGCTTGTTAGACAAAGGGCTCATACTATTCTCACCATGTGGATTATCAAGATCGATGCTACCCATCTGACTAAATTGAGCCAGACGAGCTAACTCATCGGCTGCAAAATTTGCATCTCTATAAACGTGATGTACATGAATATCCCAATCCTTCATCATCATGAATTGATAGCTTGAATCCTAGGACTATAGTTGTTCCTAATTTGATTTTTCCCCCGATTGCTTCAACAACCAGCTTGTCAGACTCCACCACCACTTTCCTAACTCCTCCCTTCCATGCATAGATCAGACCATGGAAGAGGTCCCATAACTCAGCTTTCAAGGAGGAACATGTCCTAATATTAAGTAAAAACCCTCCAATCCATTCTACATTTTATATGATCTATAAAATATTCACATTACTAGATAATACTAAACTAGAAGATAGAGATAAACCAAAAACTAGATAACACTGAACTAGAAGACAAAGACATACCAGATAAGGCCAAATTAAATTAGACATAAAGGGAGGATGGTGCTGAACTATATGATCAGGTAATGAAATTGGAAGACCAAATCAATCAAGACTATGCCGACAAGATAATGCTAAACAAAATCTTCAAGCCCAAATCTAGCCAAAATAACTACCTTCCAGATAATATAATTTTTTCTAATAAATATGATAAAATACATTATCCCAACAATTTTTTCCTATCCGTGGCACAATTTTAGAGCCATTGCCTTGTTTTTAACGAAGGCAACCCACTCTAGTTTGGATTGGCCAGCCTAGAGCGGCAGGCCTGAGTAGAGCCAGTGTTGGGGATGTTGTACCGATACAGTCCCGAATGTGACGAAAAGTTGTCACGGAAGCGCTACCAACAAGCGTATAAAACCCAAAGAAGAAAAACACCAGATTTAACGTGGAAAACTCTCCCCTCAATAAGGAGAGAAAAACCACGGGGAAATCCCGCTAATAAGCACTATGTAATATCAATTACAACTCACACCTCCCAGATTTAATTACCCCTAAATCCGGGTAGCAACCACCAACCGCTACTTTGCTTCAAGGCAAAGTCGCTGGCCCTCTCTTATAAACCAAGAGAGCTTCTCTACCAGTTGTTCTTGTTCTCTGGCACCCTCTACCACAGAAGGCACCAACAAGCAACTGGAGAACTCACACCTCAACCGGTGGATGATCCAAAGGCCTCCCCAGGGGCCTCTATTTATAGGCCTCCATGCATGTGATTGCAACCAGGAATTCTAGTCGTAGTTCGAATCCTAGTCCAACTGCATGTTGCACATAGGAAGTCATATTCCTACTATTCAAGATTTGACTCCTATAAGGATTGGTAGCACAAACCAACCCTCCGAAGTCTAAATCCCACTAAGACATGGGCTGGATTATATTCCTAATCCCAACAATCTCCCCCTCCAGCCCATGAGGGAGATGTGGTCTTCAGCGATCATCATTGGGAATGTACACCACAGAGATTCTTACAAAGCTCCAGCTTGTCTCATGTCACCACCTTGGTCATCATATCAGAAGCATTCTTCTCAGTATGGATCTTTTTCAGAGTCAACAACTTCTTCTCTATAACATCACGAAGCCAGTGATATCTCACATCAATGTGCTTTGTCCGTGCATGATGCATTGTGCTCTTGCTCAAGTCAATGGCACTCTGACTATCACAGAAAATAGTCTGGTCAATCTTAATCATCCCTAGCTCCCTTAGAAATCTCACCACCCAGAGAATTTCTTTTCCTGCTTCCGCTGCTGCAATGTATTCTGCCTCTGTAGTTGAAAGTGCAACACACTTATGCAACCTGGACTACCAAGATATGGCTCCCCCTGCAAAAGTGAAGATATACCCAGAAGTAGATTTCCTGTGATCTATATCACCTGCCATGTCAGCATCAACGAAACCCTTTAGAACTGGTTCCGAACCACCAAACATCAAACACGTGTTGCTCGTGCCTCGTAAGTATCTGAAGATCCACTTGACCGCCTCCCAGTGATCTTTTCCAGGATTTGAGAGAAACCTGCTCACAACGCCAACTGCATGAGCAATATCAGGACGGGTACACACCATTGTGTACATCAAACTCCCTACAACAGAAGAATAGAGAATCCTTGCCATCTCCTCCTTTTCCTCATCAGTAGATGGGCATGACTTCTTACTCAGCTTGAAGTGACCTGAAAGTGGAGTCCCCACGACTTTGGCTTTGCCCATGTTAAACCGCTCAAGTACCCGTTCAACATAACTCTGTTGTGACAACCACAACTTGCGTTGTGTCCTGTCACGTGTGATCTGCATCCCCAAAATCTGTCGTGATGGTCCCAAATCCTTCATCTCAAAGGCTTTGGAAAGCTCTGTCTTCAATTTTATGATCAAACTGAGATCCTGACCCACTATCAACATGTCATCCACATAGAGTAGTAGAATAATGAACCTGTCATTGGGAAACCTCCTGATGTAGACACATGGATCTGCACTTGTCTTCTGGTACTCGTGACTCTGCATGAAAGAATCAAACTTCTTGTACCACTGTCTAGGAGCCTGTTTCAACCCGTACAAACTCTTCTTTAATTTGCAGACTAAGTGGTCTTTCCCCTTGACTTTAAAACCTTCTGGCTGCTCTGAGGACTCTGCCTGGTCCTGATCCTGCTCCCCCTGCCCAGAAGTCTCTTCCTGTGAAGTTGAATCACTCGTCTGTGCGTCTGGAACTGGACCACTTGATGTGCTATCACTCTGCTGCTCATGGTGATTATGTTGCTCTTCTTCATCATCAGAAGACTGCACCTGTGAAGAAGCTGAATCATCCTCATACTCATCGTCTGAAGAACTGTCTCCTGATCCCGCAGCCTCTGCATCATCAACCTCAGGCTCTGTCACTGTCTGACTCTCACAGAAAGTCACATCTCTGTGTCTGGTCATGGTCTTTTTCACTGGATCCCATAACCTATACCCAAAGTGTTGATCTCCATAGCCAAGAAAGATACATGGCACCACTTTATCATCCAGCTTTTGCCTCTTTTCCTTGGGAACATGAGCATATGCCTTGCATCCAAATACTCGGAGATGTGAGTAGGATGCATCCTTACCTATCCATACATGCTCAGGTATATCAAACCCCAAAGGAACTGATGGAGATCGATTTATCAGATAGCAGGCAGTTCTCACTGCCTCACCCCAAAATGTCTTTGGCAACTTTGCAGTCTTCAACATGCATCTGACTTTCTCGACAATAGTACGGTTCATCCTTTCAGCTGTACCATTGTGTTGTGGTGTGCCGGGCTCTGTCCTCTCATGCCGTAGGCCATGCTGCGTGCAGTACGCCTGGAACTCCCTGGAGGTGTACTCTCCTCCATTGTCCGTTCGGAGACACTTTAATTTTTCACCGGTCTCCCGCTCTACCATGGCATGGAACTTTTGGAAACATTGAAAAACCTGATCCTTGGTCTTCAGCAAGTAGACCCACACCTTCCTAGATGCATCATCAATGAATGTGAAAAAATACTTATTGCCTCCCAGTGAAGCCATCTCAAACGGACCACAGACATCCGAATGAACCAACTGTAGAAGTTTTGACTTCACCGCAGACCTTGTCTTGAAAGAAACTCGTCGTTTCTTTCCTGTCTGACATGCATCACATGAACTGAGACCACTATCCTTGCCACAAGGAATCAACCTCTTCTTGGATAGAAGATTCAAGCCCTTCTCACTCATGTGTCCTAACCGTTTGTGCCATAGATCTGTCTGGTTATCCTCAACTGCATGTATACTGCCGTCTCTAAGTACTTTGAGCTTGGTCTTGTATAATGTGCGAGACAGTTTGCCACATACAATAACCAAAGCCCCCTTGGTGATCTTGCATTTGCCGCCACCAAAATCAAGATGACAACCTTCTCTATCAAAGAATGAACCAGAGATCAAACTCAGCCGCAAATCTAGAACGTGACGAACATCCTTCAGCGTGAGCGTGCAACCAACACTTGTCTGAACACAAATGTCACCAATCCCGTCAATTCTAGAGAAGTTGGAATTTCCCATGTTCACCCTCCCAAAGTCTCCCCTCCTGTATGAAGTGAAGAACTCCTTACTTGGTGAAGCATGATAAGAAGCTGCAGTATCCACCACCCACTCAGAATCATCCTCATCAGCATGCAAACACTGTTCTTGGACTGTTAAGACCACATCGTCATCATCGCACCTATCATCTGAGATCGTCACTATAGTATTCTTGTCGTCATCTTGCTTGTCTTTGGCTTCAGACCCATGTTTCTTTTTCCAAATCTTGCAATCTCTTTTGAAGTGACCTGGCTTGCCGCAATGGAAGCACCCTCTATCATTCTTTGACTTGGATCTACCACGAGACTTCTCGCGGTCTTGGGATTCACCGCGGCTCTTAGATCTACCACGGTCTCTCGCTCTATCAACGCCTCTGCCCTCTGTGAAGTGCACCTCTGATCCACTGTCGCCTGAGGCTCGTCGTCGAGTCTCTTCATTCAGTACACTGCTCTTCACCTGGTCAAGTGTCAACTTGCCCTCCTGTGCAGAATAGCTGACTGTCACTACGAGTGTCTCCCAACTGTCCGGTAGCGATCCTAGAAGAAGTAGAGCCTGAAGTTCATCATCAAGAACCATCTTCATGGACCCCAACTGATTTAAAAGGCTTTGGAATTCATTCATATGCTCGGCGATGTTTGTACCATCCCGGTACTTGAGGTTCACCAACTTTTGGATCAAGAAAGCTTTATTTGTGGCGGTCTTCCGCTCATATAACTTCTTGAGCTTTTCCCACAGATCTTTGGCATTGGTCTCTTCTGAGACGTGATGGAATACGGAGATGTCGAGCCACTTCCGCACTGTTCCGACGGTTATCCTGTTTAGCTTCTTCCAATATGCATTAGATGTAGTCTCTGGCTTTTGTCCCTCTATCGGATCGTATAGATCTTTGCAATAGAGAATATCCTCTATCTTGGGTTTCCAAATCTGCCAATTTGTGCTTGTCAACTTTATCATCGTCGCATCTTCATCTTTCCCCATCTGGACTTGTATCTGCAACCTCGCTCTGATACCACTTGTTGGGGATGTTGTACCGATACAGTCCCGGATGTGACGAAAAGTTGTCACGGAAGCGCTACCAACAAGCGTATAAAACCCAAAGAAGAAAAACATCAGATTTAACGTGGAAAACTCTCCCCTCAATAAGGAGAGAAAAACCACGGGGAAATCCCGCTAATAAGCACTATGTAATATCAATTACAACTCACACCTCCCAGATTTAATTACCCCTAAATCCGGGTAGCAACCGCCAACCGCTACTTTGCTTCAAGGCAAAGTCGCTGGCCCTCTCTTATAAACCAAGAGAGCTTCTCTACCAGTTGTTCTTGTTCTCTGGCACCCTCTACCACAGAAGGCACCAACAAACAACTGGAGAACTCACACCTCAACCGGTGGATGATCCAAAGGCCTCCCCAGGGGCCTCTATTTATAGGCCTCCATGCATGTGATTGCAACCAGGAATTCTAGTCGTAGTTCGAATCCTAGTCCAACTGCATGTTGCACATAGGAAGTCATATTCCTACTATTCAAGATTTGACTCCTATTAGGATTGGTAGCACAAACCAACCCTCCCAAGTCTAAATCCCACTAAGACATGAGCTGGATTATATTCCTAATCCCAACAGCCAGCCAGCCAGGTCTGGTTCAAGTAAACAACTCCTCCTACATGCATGAGCCTTGTTACATTTTACTATGCAGGTTCGAACGGTGAGATTGATAGCTGTGGGCACGAAACTTATGACATCCGTGATCGGGGAACAAAACACCTCGAAACTCATCGGAGATGTAAGATCTTTGTACGCACTCCGCCTAGCTCCATGCAACACTGTATAGATGGATAAGGGCAAGTAATGAAGGGCGGCGCACACCGTCCGCTGGCTACAAGCCTACAACAGTCGAGGGATCAGAATTAACCAGCGGCTAGTAAAAAGGTAGATGAACACCCGGTCGTGGGAACTAAGATAACGCCAGCTGATTGGCTCCCACGGCATCTGGTTCTGTGATATTTCTGTCACCTGCCTTTTATCGTCGACCTTGGTGGAACAACATTTATATTGGTTGACCGTGCACCGCCACGATATCGGAGTGCAAAACAACACAGGAGCAACTTGCACTGACGACTCCTGCATGCCCTCAGTTCGTTCGCAATGTTGGTGGAGCTTATAGCCTCTAAATTTGCTGTACCGAGCTCATTATTCTGGTTGTCTCAAAAAATATTTGTCATACATTTACCTTGACCACTCGTAAAATAAAATAATGAAGTGTGTACCACACAGATCTAATAAGACGCGTTGAAACAGCAAGCCCGAAACAATATGTTTGGCCCCAAACTTATAATCCAAGTAGAGAATAAATCATCAACACGTATTGCCATTGAACAACTAGCGTCAAAGGACGCTTGCCACTTTGCTTTGCATGCATCCATGTTACATGCATCTCTCTTGTGTCCTTGTTCTAAATACTAAATCAAAATCTTAAATTTTTAAAAGGAAAAAAAAAACTAAATGGCACATTTGCCAATTTTAATTACCTAAATGTCACGTTCTTGAACTTATTGTCCAAAATGGCACATTTTGGACTAATACGTCCCCTGCCGGGACGCATTGCTCTCCCGCGAGTCAATGCGTCCCGGTGGGGGACGCATTGGTCCCACATGAGGGCAATGCGTTCCGGTTCGGGACGTATTGCTCTGTTGTGGGCTAATGCGTCCCAGCAGGAGACGCATTGGTCCTACAACAGAACAATACGTCCCGAATCGGGACGCATTGTCCTCCTGTGGGACCAATGCGTCTCCTGGCGGGACGCATTGCTCAATGAGTCTCCATGCAGGACGCATTGCTTCAATGCGTCCCCATGCAGGACACATTGCTTTTTTTAATCATATTTTTGCAGTCACTGATATTGTTTCATGGTTATTGATATGTATATTACCAATATTGATTATATTTATACATTTATAATTTGTTCACTTGTATTTGGATGTCTATAATATACCTAATTATTATAAATTTGTCAATTTCAATAGGTCGTAACATGCATATGGAATATATAAGTGTATTGCAACCAATATTGGTTGGTTCCTAATTGATTATATAATAAGAACTTAATCCAACAAGACGAGATAGCAATTAAAAACAAGGTTAAAACATGAACCAAAATGACGAGAAAATAATACACAACAGAACAATATGATAGATCCACAACAACATGATCCAAATGTGATATCATAATATGATAGATCTACATACAATAGATGTCCTCACAAAGGCATACATACAAAACTGTACAATATATAAAAAACTAAGTATGTCGTCCTCGCCCACGACGTCCTCGCCCACGTCCCTCTACATCAGGATCCTCTGTACCGATGTCATCTAGAGACGACTGAACTGGGGACAACTGCGTAGGAGGCTGCTGGCGAGCATCAGGGAAGAAATGAAAAGGTGGAGGTGGGGTGACGGGTCTCGGAAAACCAGGATAGGATGCATCAGGTGGGGTGCATCCTGAGAAATCAAACGGAGTAGGTGAATATGTGACATAAGATGGTGGTCGACTCTCGGGAATAATTACTGGTGGGAATGGAGTGTATGGAGCAGAAGAAGAACTTGCTCCATGGTATGATGGTGGATGAGGTGTGGTGATGAATGAGGAATATGAAGCAACTCCTGAAAAATATGGCCATGTCGGTCCCCATGACATAAACTGAGAAGTGGGAGTGGGAGTGGGCTCAACAGTAGGAGTAGGAGTAGGAGTAGGAGTGGGCTCAGGGGCTGTGGTATGAGTGGGTATGGGATCCCACGACCGAGCATAGTTGGGAAGACTAGCAAAGTAACTCCCCTGGATGTTATAGATGTTATCTCTGATCTGTGCAGGGGCGTGCTCTAATGCCGCTCGGATCGCCACCTGTGTTTGTACCTGTAAAACAAAGTATGTACACATAATAAAGACCAATTACATATATTACAAATAACAAAGATAAATAATAACAATTTGTAAAAGAAAATAATAATGATAGACACAAATTCCTACTGACGATAACTTTGCGGGTAGTATATGCTTGGAGGCATAGCTGGAGGGGGCACGATGTATTGTGGATGATACCATGCATAGTGAACCTGAGGACTGAAGACTGTATCAGCTGGTGGAGCGGGAACTAAGCTCTCACATCTGTTGTTCCACATCTGCACCTCCTGCCTATAATGAAGCATCCAATCCTCAGCCGCATGACCCCTCCCATATATCCGGATAAGCTTCGGCAGCTCAAGAGTAGGTTGTACTTGAACAAAGCCGAACTGTCCAAGTACTCTGTCGGGAAAGTGCCACTCCACTATTGTGTAGCACAACAGAGGCACTCGTGCCAACCAAATATCACTACCATCTCTACAAATGACAGGCAATCTCTCGAGAACCTCAGCAGTGTAAGGAGTCAACTCTATCTGTTATTCATATAGACAACATGTATCATATAAAACGGAGTAAATTGTAAATAAATACAACATACCATACAACAGAGGTAAGTAAGTTATACCTGTGAGGGCAAAATCTAGTCAAATGCTGAATCGTAAAACTGAATTGTTCCCCTGATAGTTTGACTCCTTTGGACAAAGGTAAGCCACCTATTAAATTGACAAACTAAATTTAGATAAACACTACATAATATTTGGACAAATAAATAAATTAATTGTGTTGATCTTTAACCTGTAACCCAAGGGAACATCTTCTGGCCAATCATTCCAGTGCATTGCAATTGTACCTGGGCATCCAATTCCCAACCTCTCCCAACACCACAGCTGTAATAGGAACACACAACCTGATAGATGGGTTGTTCTCCTAGACCGGGTGGTTTCCTTATACAACTCCCTATATAAGAAAGCTAGAGTTGCAACACCCCAAGATAGAGTGCCACAACGTGCAAAATAGGATACAAGAGGGAGGTACCTAACATGAACTCTATCCCCTGTACTATCTGGGATAAGGTAACTACCTAAGAAATATAAGAGATATGCCCTAGTATACCTTGTCCTCATTACTACTTGTTGTTCTTCATCACCCGCGGTAAGATCCATATCCTTGAAGGTCTCACACAACCAAATCAAGGAGATATGCCCCTTAGTCATCCCATCTGGTGCATCTCCTAAGAAATTCTCACAAAGGTGAGTCCATGAAGAAAATTGCCCCTCATCTACACCTAAAGGATATGAAGCTATAACCGGTGGGCCATCGATCCTCAGGCCTAAAAGAATTGCAACATCCTGAAGAGTGACACTCATCTCAAAAGGGGGAAGCCTAAAAGTATTGCTAGAGTTGTCCCACCTGTTAACTAATGCAGTGATTAAAGTAGGGTCAAGGTGGATACATGGTAGCCTATGAACAAGCCCAAAACCAGCTATGGAAATATTGTCTAAAACATCCTGGTCAGTAATAGGCCATTGTGCCAACATAATGTGGTGCTGGGAGAGTCGATAGGTTTGTTGTCTAGGAGCCATATCTATGAAAAGTGAAAATATTACATTAAATGAAAAGTGCAAATATTACATTAAATGAAAAGTGCAAAAATTACATTAAATGAAAAGCGCAAATAGTGTACAACATTTAAGATTGTCAAGATTCTTCATTAGATAAGATGAAATTACAACATGAACAACATGAATTACATGAACAATATAAAAATACAACATGAACAACATGAACTACATGAACTACATGAAAGTATTGCATTTGATTCAATATCTCATCTCGAGGTTCATTAAATGGACACACTTGATGTACCACTCGATGTATCTCTGGATGTGATACATCTAACTGGTTTTTTACTTGTTCGTTTATTGGCATTGCTTTCTGTTTTGTGTGATCCCAATACCAACCAGGTAGCTCAAGAAGTTCTTCATACATGTGAAACATTTGCTTTAAAAATTGTCAATGAAATTTTTCTTGTTCTTTTGTCACTATAAATCCTAACTTGTTGTGCAACAAATCTGGTACGTCATTCCAGTCATCATCCAATAGAGTTTGATGAGCCATTTTTCCCTGTAGGCACTTCGTAGCTATTATTTGGATTAACTCTACAGACATGTGAAATGCCCATGTCCTTCGATGAGCCATCTATAGAAAAACCATTATAAATTCATTGTTTTAGTGAAATTGAAATTGCAAACATTACATGACTTTAGTGAAATTGAAATTACAAACATTACATGAATTTAGTGAAATTGAAACTGCAAATATTACATGACTTGAGTAAATTGAAATTGCAAACATTACATAACCAGCCATCATATGACATTAGGACAAGTGCGTCTATTATGGCCCTTTCTGCCACACTTATGACAGTGATATGTATACTGATTTGGATCAACATCCATAGTTGAATGCCTTCTCTTTTTCTTTGGTCTTCCAGCTTGCCTTCGTTTGCTAGGGGGTAATAAGGGATAAATACCTCTACTTCCATCAAATTGAGGCCAATACCTCTTGTCGGGAATGCCACAAAATTCAGTTCTGTATGCATTTAGATAAACCTCATTTGTATAATATGCACTCACAAGTGCATCAAGATCCCAATTGACAGAGTCTGCAGCTACCCAAACATGAGAGCATGGAAAATGCCATTGTTGTGGAAAACCACAGCTGCATTGACTACCACCATTTGGACGCACTATTACTTGAAATTTATATCCATCCATGTCCCCAACAAGCCATTCATCATTGTTCACACGGATATGTATTGTCAATTTTTTTGCATCCTCTCGAACATTATAAAGCTTATCATGAACCTTAAAGGGCCATTTAAATCCATCTTGTACACGTTTATTTGCGAGATTATGCCTATACAACCACTTGGTCACAGAGCGATAGTATGTGGGAACAATTAACGCTTGTATTGGCAAACCTCTAACACCTTTTAAGACAACATTACACCCTTCAACATGATTGGTAGTCAATGACCCATACATGCAACCTCTGTCATATGCAAGAGTCCAATGTACTGGATTTTGGCCTAATAAATACGACTTCGCTACTGGTTCTATGGTTTCTATAATAGTCATATGATGATCAAATTCATGTGTATCAGTTGTGGATCCCACCTTCCACATAAGGTCCCTCAACTCCTTAGACTTGAACTGCTTATGGAAGTTCTCCCGAAGATGTCGAAGACAATAACGATGTTGAGCCCAATGAAATTTTGATTGAAGTGCTGGAAAAATCCCACTCATTTGATCAGAAATAATACACAAGTATGTACGTCGTGGAATGATTGGAATACAAGTTTGTAGAGAACCAAAGAACCACTCCCAGGAGTCCTTATTTTCTTTCTCGACAACAGCAAAAGCAAGTAGAAATAGACCATTATCAGCATCTATGCCACATGCAAGGAGAAGTATGTCAGTATATTTTCCTGTTAAAAATGTTCCATCAACAGTAAGAACAGGCCTACAATAGGCCCAACCCCTCACAGCTGGACCAAATGCCCAAAACACCCACTTGAATCTACGAGTGCCTTCAGTTTGAAGGGTATAATCATCAATAAGGTGGGCATATATAGTTCTTGGAATATATTGTGTTAGAGAAATCAGGAACGGCAACAAACTATGATATGATGATTCCCAGTCTCCAAATATTTTACAAACAACCTTCCTCCTCGCTAGATATGCCTTCTTGTAAGATATATTGAGCCTTAGTTCAGCATTCACCTTGTCACGAATTTCTCATGTCGACATATCCAATCGTGATACTAGGATTGGCATTATCATTCGAGCAATATAAGATGCCGTGACTTGGTGATGATCATGATTCATAACAGTTAATTCACAATTGTGGCCTGCTTTACAACGTTTTATCTTCCACATGCCACCTGCTCTTTTGGACTGGCAAGCAGTCAATCTCCAAGGACATCGTTCATCATGGATACAAGCAAGTTTAAGATGATGATTATTTGAGCGTAATGTACGGTACTGGACATTCTTTTGTACCAACCATTTTTGGAGTGTCTCAACCAATACAACTTTAGATGCAAATAAAGCACCCTCATATATAACAACACTGGAAGGATTGTAATTGAGACAAAATTCATGACAAAAATCTTCCACCCAGTCATCATCTTGAAAAGCTTCATAGTTGGAATCAATGTGTTGATGTTGGGGCCATTGGTTGTCAAATATGATTGGAATATAACTCAATGCTGCAATAGAGTCAGGGAATGGATGCGTGTGCTCATCATCGGTTTCAGTCAATGACTCATCCTCAGGTGGTTCATTGTTATTACCACCTTCAATGTCACTATTGTTATCACCTTCATGATCACTACATTATCACCTTCATGATCAATATCATTATCTCCCTCCTCAACCTCAACACCAATATTCTCAGTAGTAAGATTTTGAGAAAATTCAGGTGGTTGACTCCACTCAGCAGTTAAATTGCTAAGACTAAATTGAGGTGTAAGACTGAATTGAGGTGGTTGACTCCATTCAGTAGTTAAATGACTTTGAGAGAATTGAGGTGGTTGACTCCATTCAATAGTTAAATGACTTTGAGAGAATTGAGGTGGTTGACTCCGAGAGAATTGAGATTGAAATTGATTCAATAGACTCATTAAACTAGGTTGTTGGTGGATATATGTTTTTTCAAGAAACACATCAATATAGGCATCAGCTGAAAGTGATAACAAGGTTCTGTATGCATCATCATCATCAACTTGTACGAGCATATGATTTTCTCCAGGGAAAAGATAGGATATTTTGATAGAGAAGTGGTTGGGATTGATGTCAAGTGTTGTATAGATATATGATTTTAGTTCAGATAGGGTATTAATAAGTGAAATGTTTATGGGTCTAACATATCGACTAGAATAAGACCCATCAGAGAGAAATTGCCCATCATATCGCATCTTCACAATTTGTGAATTTGAACTAGATGCCATGTTCCTATATTTTAGAATATTATATTAACATCAGAAAGAAATTCATATTTTATGACATTATATCAACATAAATTAATATTTTAGAGCAGTGACATCAATTTGGAATTAAATTTATTGGACTACTTTTTCTATAACATTAACAGTGAACAACAATTAAGAACAACAATTTTGCTATTTTTTTCAGTAAAATTAACTAACATTTCATAACAACAATTTTGCTAATTTTTTAGTAACACTAACATTTCAAAATAACAATTTTGCAATTTCGAACAATAATTTTTCAGGTATTAAGTAGCCTTCAATTGTCATTTTCTACATCATTATTTCAGTAATGTGCAATTAAAGAGTAACCATACAATTATTTCAGTTGTAATATTTCGTACTAAAGTTAAGTTCATATTTTGAAAATTAAAATTCTGGTAGAATAAATACCTAAAATGGAGAGTTATGTGTTGACAATCGAAGAATAGAAGAAGAGAAAGAAGAAGCTCCAAATAGTCTCCGAGCAGTAGAAGATATCAACTCCAAGATCGCCTGAAATAAGCTAGAAATCACCCAAAGCAATAGAAATCCGAGAAAAAGCTCCAGAGCAATGGGAGTATAGAGCTAGATGAAGGAAATGAAGAATGGTGTGAGTTTGGGGGGTTGTTTTCGGCCAATATATATAGGGGAGCAATACGTCCCGGTTGGGGTCGCATTGTGCCCACGTGGCACCGCCCCACGCCGTGCGGCGGTCCCAACGGTAAAATAGTCGTTGCCCTGGGAGCAATTCATCCCCGTCCCGGACGCATTGCCCGCGTGGCAATTTCTATCCGTTGGGCGCGTCGCGGGGCGCGACACATTGTTCCCACAAAGGACAATGCGTCACGGTTCGGGACGCATTGCACTCCTGTGGGGTCAATGCGTCCCCTGCTGGGACGCATTGCTCTCATGCGAGGCAATGTGTGTCGGCGGGGGACGCATTGGTCCCACACGAGGGCAATGTGTCACGACTCGGGACACATTGCCCTCCTGTGGGACCAATACATCCCCCGCCGGGACGCATTGCCTCGCGTGAGAGCAATGCGTCCCAGCAGGGGACACATTGCTCCAGAAATGTGCCATTTTGGGCAATAAGTTCAAGAACGTGCCATTTAGGTAATTAAAATTGGCAAATGTGTCATTTAGGTTTTTTTGCCTTTTTAAAATACAAAATTGAAACAATATATGTAAGTCTACAACATGAATCTAAATACATTGTTCCAGATGTATTTTGATTAATCCTTACCGAAAAATAGTCCATTAATTTCGTTAGGAGTGGGCTTTAGAGGTAGATTTGTAGTTAAGATTGACTGGAATAACATCAAGAATAGTAAGTCATAACAGTGTCTCTAAACCCACAAATTTATCATATGTATTCCGTTGATTAAATACATGTGATTAGTAGGTTCATATTCTTAGCTATGCCTCATTGTTCCAGATGTTATTCCAGTCAAATTTAACCATACATCTACCTCTAAAAATCCACCCTAACAAAACTAACGAAATATTTGTTACGGTATAATTGAAATACATTCGGAATAGCGAAGCCGAAATTGTGAATCTAGACTCCTGCTTTGCTATCATCGTGAAAACGCTTCATTAGCAGACTTAAATCAGTTGTTTTGACTTTGTATTTCAAGTTACGATTCCAACCAATCTTGAACACAAAGTTAAAACAACGTTAAGCAAAGCAAAAGCACGTATAAGTAAATGCTTAAATCTATTATATTTTAGAAAAAATAAATCAACACATTATGGTAAAAAATAGTGCCTTATGTAACACCTTCATGGTAACAATTCCTGATGTAGCCGACTGTTAGTAAAAAAACACCAGATGGAGTGGTGTTTTCCAAATTCAATATTAGAATGTTAAAAAACGTCATTTTAAGTGATATATATATATATATATATATATATATATAACCTGAATTAAAAAGACAATTGCTATAAATGTCGGTAAATACAAAGCAAGTATTTAAAGAATATTGAAGAATATTCTAATTTAGTTTTTTTGTGCTATGGTAAAGTTTAAGACATGTGAGAAATGCATGCACTATACTTCCACCATTGTATATGTTTTTGTAAAGGAGAAAAGGTAAAGATGCCCCATCCGCTGTTTAGTATTTGAATCACAACCTTAGTTTTCGTGAGGACATCACACTATAGCTCGGCCTTTTCAACTGAAGACGGCGGGCCTGTGTAGATTTGCAACTGACAAGCCAAGTCTGATTCAAGTAACTACCTTCGTTTCGCCTACATCCATGGACCTTGGCCCAGTTTATATTGTAGGTCCAAATAGGGAAATTTACAGTGGAGGATATGTTCACTCATGACATTCCTGATCGGCTGGCAGAAATTGTTAGAAATTTCGAGTTGCTAGACAGATGTTAATTAGATAATTGCAAGCAGTTAACCACCAATAAGAAACAATAATTCAGATTCGTGGAAAACGGTGAATGAGTTTAGAAATCAAACTCCAGAGCCTAAGATGAAGGCGTGTGAAATATTATCTTCAAGATAGATTCCGCTGAGCGTCTTCGGCGGTCTATCTCCAAGATTCATCCACCCCAACTCTGGTACAGCAGCTCGGTGCAAGCGAGAGTGTTGTGTTGAACTCGTTCCTTTAGCCCTTGGTCGCAAACAATAAAACAATGTCGCGAAGTAGTCATCGACGCAAGACAACAGCAAGGTGGGGTTGTGTTCAGGAAGAACATACTTATCGCGGTGGAGTAAAGGAACTGCAGTGGAGCAGGAAGGTAACCGCAGTACATCAGAAAGGGAACCGCTGTACAGCAGGAAAGGAACAACATTACAGCAGTAAAGGAACCACAACGTTGTTCTGCAGGAAAGGAATCGCGGTACAGCAGGAAGGGAATCGTGGTACAACAGTAAAGGAACCATTGTATATCAGTAAAGGAACCGCAACGGAAGAAGGGATTCTCTGTAGTGATGGTTTTCTATCAAGCTTATTGTCTCTCGGTATCTCTCTATGCATCTCTATGTGTCTCTCAAATAAGAGCAGACACCTCCTTATATGGAGCGCGTCTTAGCCGCCAGCGGTAACAGTCCACACCTGTTGGTCTCTCCAATGTGCATCTTTAACATCGCATTTAATGGTCGGCTTAATGGGTAGTCAAGAGAGGTTTTATTGTTGTGTCTTAAACACTGTCAAACGAACTCCAAACAACACAACACAGAAAACAAAACGTCATTTCGAGACAAACAAAATAAAATAAAATATTTCATAAAAAGATAGATCAATACATGCATCGAACCGAACCGAACCGAACCGAACCGGGCCGGGCTGGCGGGCGAATGAGCGAACGAACGAACGAACGTGTACACACACATGTGTGTGTGTTTATTTTTGTGACAAAGTGGATTTTGGCATTATAATAAAGTAATTAATCTTTTGACCTCATTATACTCATTCATGGTCCCAATTCATTTTTGTGTCTTCATAATCATTGTTGAGACTCAAATACAAAATATGGTGATCAATGAAGTTTTTATACACATTATAACACCTCAAATTAGATTTAATCATCACTTTGTTCAAAGAATCAAATTGATACATCAAACTTCATCATATAGTTCTCAAACATTTTCTAAATATTCTCCATATTTTTGTAAATATATGATCCAAATTTCATGTCATTTGGACATTCCTATGATTTTCTATGAATTTTGGAAGTTCTATGCTAAAAAACCCTTCATTTGCCTTTTTAATTGGTTTTTCCACATCAGCTATCCAGGGCAAGGCATCAGGGGTGCTGGCCCTTGGATCTACCTCCTGCGTATCTAGGTCAGATCTGATGGCCACTGTGTCATCTTCAACCTCCCGCTGATTTAGGGAGGTGTTAATGCGGACAAACGACCGATCTCCCGCTGACGACCCCTGTTTGAAAATATGAGCGGATAGAATCGCTCCTCTCACAATTTTGAACTCAACGAGCCCAGCTTTGACTACTTTTAAAGTGTTATAACACCATCACACCAAGCTCCTTGCCTCCTCTTCTCTTTTCGGTGGCTATGGCTGCAACCAAGGCTTGTCTAGCCCTAAAACCCTAACCCCACACTATATAAAGGGTCCCTCGTGCTCGCAATCTTCACCCCAAGTTACGAGCCCCTTTCTTTCTCTCTTGTTTTGCCTCGAACACCCCCATTTTCTCCTCCTGATCTCCTACTGTCAGTGTGGCACCGCCGCCCAGCTCTTTTGGGCTTTCCTCCTCTACAACCTCTCGCCTCCAATAAGAAGCCGCTATCACCACACAGAGTAACAATGAACTTGGAAGGCCACCTTGCTGCTGCCAATAGAGCTCCCTGCTCCCAGAGCTACTCCACACCAGTGACCCTGCTCCTCCTCATTTACGCGCTTCTCGCACGACTACCATGATGGGAAAGAAGGGTGCGGACTGCCCGGTCCAAGCAAAATGAATGGATCCAAGAAATCGATTTGAACCGGCCAAATAGAGATTTAACTAGATCCTAGACCAGCGAGCCTTGTGGCATGATCTTGGCCACCCAATCTTGGATCCAATGGCCCTCAATTTTCACAAATAAGGTAAACATCTTCTCTCTAGTCAAAAATTCATATAAATGTCCAGTTCTTTTTTTAATTGTAGAAAATGCATCCAAATTCCAAAAATGATGAACAAATAGTCCATATTGATCAAAAAAATCCAATGAACCCATTAAAAATACCTTTGAAACCTTATTCCAAATGATGCTCACTGATATCCCTATATTTGATCTCTTGTTTATTTAGTTTATCAAATGGCACAATAATGATGTTTAATCTTTTGAAACCCTAGATTTGGACTCTGGTGATTATCTTGTAACCTAGATCTAATCTAGTTGAATCATCTACTCATGAAAATGAATCATTAGTGATCTATATCTATTTATTTGATTCAATCTTGATTATAATGGATAATGAGTAATCTTGATATTGATCTTAATCTTGCAAAACCCTTGGTGTACTTTTGACCCATCAATCTAATCTTGAATTGCAATTATACTAAGTATCATGATGATGATCTAGAAATTTTCATGATGACTTGGATAATGATAATAAACTAGGGTTAACACATATGATCCTAGAAAACCTAGGTAAGTCATTCACACTCGAAATAATTGACACTTGAAATAATATTGGACATATTGATTATAAGTGAATGACCCAACCCTAAGGTTGACATAGGAAAAGTGTAACCCTAATATCGAATATTGAAACATGATATCCAAATATCTTGATCTTGACCCTTGATCCAAACATTGTGTTTTAGGATCTAACTCGAAGGGTCGAACTATTACTAGACGATCTGTACTCGAAATCCTCGGTGAAAGGTACGCTATTATATAACTCCTCCTTGATTATATTGAAGATACTTTTATGTATCTCTTGACTGTATACTTGGCTATTTACTTGGTTGAGCTACTATTACCTATTATTAGTCTTCTATTTTTCTATACTATATTTTGAAAAACATGAAAACATAAATTGCATGCCCATTATGACTGCCCGCATATTGATAATGATGATGATATTGATAATGTTGATATTGAGTACAACAACCCCCTCATTTAGAGGTGGGACTTGTACATTGGCTTCCTATGTTCCTATGGTGAGAAGGAGCCTAGTGACCTTCCCCGTCACGTTGGGGTAATAGAGTCACACAAAATATATAAGCATGCTTCTCGAATTACAGCATAATGGTAACTCATAATAAAAGTCGAATTACTTGAAAAACTTGTCGAATAAATGTTGGTTTTGCAAATTGCTTGTTATTCTTTTGAATATAAGTCCTACCAAGTATACTATTTTGTTATAAGTCACTTTGCTTTATTTTGATAGTGTATCGTGCAATTGCATGATTGTGTCTCAATTTTCTTGATTTTAGGTAATACAAATGGAATATTGAATACGATCACTTCCGCACTCTACATACTCTAATGACAAAGAAGAAATTGGATAAATCTCCATATTGGGTTAGTTGTTCTTTAAATATCTAGTTTTTGAGTTATTATTTATTATTGTATATGCCAGTGTGATAGATCCGATTGGGTCACTTAGGGACGGGCGCTTCAATCCTTTTACTACTGTGTAGGCTGTAGGATTGGGATTGGGGTAAAAATAGTTCTGTGACAATTTTATTCTAAGAAATACACAAGCCAAACCAATCAAATGTACATGCCCTTGAGAGGTTCTGACCTCTTGGGGACCACTAGCACATATAAGGATTTGTGTAGTTCCTACTGCAAGCAATATGGGATAAACATTTGGCTGGAAAAATTGAATTCTGTAACAGGAAATACAACATTCCCCCACATGTTCCATAATTCTTTTCAGAAAATAAACAATAAATAAAATTTGTGATATTATTATGTTTTTCAACATTGGTAGCTTGTGGCTTTGAACCATTACCTAGAAGGACTCACTTCAATCTGGAGAGACGTGGTGAACTACGTATTGAACCAGACTCCCTGATTCAGACCTTAGTAAATCAAACAATCATAGTGTGGGAACTAGAACGAGTTCGTATCGGTGTTGCGCATAAATGCCCTTCACATAATCTTGTTTCATGAGCGCTCTAGCGAGTATGCCCAACTCACAGAAACCTCGGCTCTTGGGTTGCACTCAAATAGTAGGGATCTCTAAGTGTATCATGTCCGGTACATAACCTGCCAATAAATGGCCTTGAACCCATTCAGAGCAAAGCTCTTCCTATACTCAGACAGAGTCGAAGCACTAGCACCATAGGGAGGGTCAAGGAGTAAAACTCTAAAGTGTGCTTCTGTGTAACACGACAGCTTAGTTGTCCCTTTGAACAATTACTCATGGGATCTCCAATTTTTAGAAAGGTAGGGTTACCACTACAATGTTTAATCTATGGGCAGAAGACACATCCCCCTCGACAAACTGAGTACTAGCTTTCTAGCTAGACCCTTAGTAAGTGGATCAACAATATTCATTGCAGATTTCACATACTATATAGATATGATCCCATGGGTGATGTGATCTCTCATATCTTCATATCTTAATCTCATAAAGTGCTTACCCAGGTTGCCTTTAGATTGCTTAGATTTGTCTATGGTTGCTTTATTATCACATAATATGCAAATAGGAGGAAATGGTTTAGAAACAATCAACAGATCAATAAGTAAATTTCTAAGCCATTCAGCCTGACAACAAGCTAAATCTAAAGCAATAAATTCAGCCTCCATAGTGGATCTAGCTCCCACAGTTTGCTTGGATGATTTCCAAAAACTACACCTCCTCCAAGGCAAAACACATAGCCATTGGTAGATTTGGTTTCATCTAAATCTACAATCCAGTTAGCATCGATATGCCCCTCTAATATTGGTGGAAAACCAGTATAGTGGAGACTATATTTTATTGTACCCTTAAGGTACTTAAACACTCTTGCCAAAGCTTTCCAGTGGTCCGCATTAGGACAACTAGTGTACCTGGTTAACCTACTTATAGCATAAGAAATATCGGGCCTAGTACAATTAGCAAGGTACATTAAGCTTCCTATACATATCCATGTTGATCCACATGAGTACATTTGTGTGCAGCAAGATGTAAACTAGCACCATAAGTTGTATTGATAGGAGTACAATCAAACATAACAAATCTATGCAAGATTTTATCAACATAATGAGTTTGATTAAGTACAAACCAGAAGTAGATCTACTCAATTTAATATGAAGTATTACATCAACAAGTGCTAAATCTTTCATATCAAAATTGCTAGCAAGAAAAGATTTAGTTTCAACAATAATTTCAGAATTAGATCCAAACAACAATATATCATCTACATATAAACACATTATTATGCATGCATCATCAACAGTCTTAGAATAAATACAACGATCAGATTCATTTACAATAAATCCGGCAGATAAAACAATTTTATCAAACTTATCATTCCATTGTTAGGTGCTTGTTTCAGTCCATACAAGGACTTGATAAGTCTACAAACTTTGTGTTCTTGTCCAGGTGCTACAAATCCTTTAGGTTGATCCATATAAATCTCTTCTTCAAGATCTCCATTCAAAAAGGTTGTCTTAACATCCATTTGATGGATTTCAAGTTTATGGATCACAACTAAACCAACTAGGACACGAATGGAAGAGATTTTGGTTACAGGTGCATATGTATCAAAGTAATCAAATCCTTCATTTTGACTAAAGCCTTTGGCTACTAGTTTGGCCTTAAACTTATCAATGGAACCATATGCCCTCATCTTCTTTCTAAGCACTCATTTACATCCAATAGTCTTGCAGCCTGGAGGGAGTTAAGTAATAATCCTAGTATGATTGCTCATAATTGATTCTATTTCATTATCAACAACTTCCCTCCAAAAGCTAGAGTCTATGGATTTCATGGCATCCTCATAGGTACGCAGGTCTTCTTCTATTATGAAGGTGTAGAAGTCGGGACCATAGTTCGTATCAACTTTAGTCCTTTTACCCCTACCTAGATCACTCAAAGGTTCATCTATTGGGAGTTCATCTTCTACTTCATAAGAACGTGGAACTACAAGAGGTTCAGCAGGAGAGGAAGAAGAGGGATCTTCACTAACTTGTCTAGGAACCTTTTCCTTAAGAGGAAAGATGGTTTTATAATAGACAATATCTACATATCTAATCTCAAGTATAGAGTAAACTCTAATTTCTAATATTTTAGATTTTGTTACTAGGAATCTATTGGCATTACTATTTTCAACATATCCTATAAAGACAGTATCAATAGTTTTAGGTCCTAGTTTTCTCTTCTTATTCTCAGGGATCTTAACCTTGGCCAAACACCCCCACACTTTGAGGTATTTCAATCAGGGTTTCTTTTTAAGCCAAAGTTCATAGGGTGTTTGTCAAGGTGTCTAAAAGGGATGCAGTTAAGAAGGTAGTTGGCTGTATGAAGGGCTTCCCCCCACAGTCTGTGACTAAGTCCATACTCGGCTAGCATTGAGTTGACCATGTCAATCAATGTTCTATTCTTCCTCTCAACAAATCCATTAGATTGAGGATTATATGGGGCATTGGTTTCATGAATAAGGCCATGGTCCTCACAAAACTTGTTAAGTTCATTAGAAGTGTACTCACCACCTCTATCAAACCTCACTCTCTTAATGTTCTTCTCTAGTTATTTCTCTACCTGGGTTTTATAGCACTACTACAGAAACAGCGTTCAGTGTCACTTTTCTGGGCGTCGGTTATTTAGGAAAACCGACGCCTATAATATTGGACATCGGTTATTTATGCAAACTGACGTCTATATTCGAAGACCGGCTAGACACGGGTACCGCTTTGTATTCAGCGTCGGCTGTTTATAATAGACCGACGCCTAAAATCGCCTGCGAAATCCAATTTTTGAGCAAAAACATTTTAGGTTACCTACAGCGTCGGTCTTTTAACAATTCACTAACGCCTATTTAAAATGAAAATTTGCGCGAAAAGTCCCACTTTCAGTGTCAGTTATCCTTCGATAACCGACGCTGATAATGGTTCCCGCCAAAAAATTTAGGGTAAAGGTTGTCTAGTTGGGCGTCGGTGTTTTACTATCAACAGACGCTAAATCATAATAGGCGTCGGTTTTATAGATAACCGACGCCGTTGACCAACTTAATAATCCCAATCACCCGGCTCTTCCCCCTTTCTTCCTGTTTCATCGCGATATTGCTGTGCTACTACCGCCGCTCTCCTATAATCGCCCGACGACCCCGCTGCTGCTCGCCGCCGCTACTGCTGGTGCTTCTCCGCTCGTCGCCGCCACTACTGCTGGTGCACATCTACTCACCGCTGCCGCTGCTGCTCTGCTCTGATATGCTCATTCCCAATGCCGCTGCTGCTGGTTCACCACCCGCCACTCTGCTCTCTCTTCTTCCGCCGCCCCTACTGCCACCGCTCGCCGTCGCGCTTTCCACGCTAGCTCCAGGTAGCGCTACCTCTTTACTTCCTTCTCCCTAGCTATTTACCAACATGCAAGCACGACCATGGCTGTGTTGGCCTACCACGAACGTGGCTGTGTTGCCCTACCACGGCCGTTTTGGACAGTACAGCCGTGGTAGGGAAACACAGCCACGGCCGTTACCACGGCCGTGCTATCCAGCACGACCGTGGTAGGCCAACACAGCCACGGCCGTGCTTGCTGTTGGTAAGGATATGAACAAATTTTTATGTAATGCTTTATGTAAATCCTAGGATATGAACAAATTATTTGCTTGCATATATTTGTGCTTCTAATCCTAATGTTTGACTTAATTCAGTAAATGTTGATGCATGTTGAAATAAGATTTAAACTTGTCAATTCTAGCATCCTAATTTGATTTGATTAAACCAAACATATTGATGAAACACTAACATCAATTTTGATGAAACCCTAACATTAATTGTGATGAAACCCTAACATGTACATATCTATTATTGTGTTTGTTGGCCTAGAAACCCGTCCAAGATTTACTCATTAGGAGTAAATCTTGGATAGTCCCCGGTTTGGGACTGTTCTTGAATACCTAATCTCACTTAGGATGTAAGTGTATGATGCGTATTAGGTTTTCGAGAAAATTTCGGTAGCATTTCCCCGTTTGTTCTCTAAGTACATATGTACTTAGAGAACAGCGGGGAAATGCTGCCGAAATTTTCTTGAAAACTCAATACACATTATACACTTACTAGTGAGATTAATGTTCAAGGATGGGATAGGTGGTACACATTTATTATATATAAGAATGACATCACATGTGTTTGTTGGCCTAGAAACCCGTCCAAGATTTACTCATTAGGAGTAAATCTTGGATAGTCCCCGGTTTGGGACTATTTTTGAACACCTAATCTCACTTAGGATGTAAGTGTATAATGTGTATTGGGTTTTTGAGAAAATTTCAGTAGCATTTCCCCGTTTTTTCTCTAAGTACATATGTACTTAGAGAACAGCGGGGAAATGCTGCCGAAATTTTCTTGAAAACCCAATACACATTATACACTTACTAGTGAGATTAGGTGTTCAAGGATGGGATAGATGGTACACATTTATTATATATAAGAATGACATCACATGTGTTTGTTGGCCTAGAAAGTGAACAATCATTATTCTATATATTACTTGTACATTGGTATAAATTAGAATGAACAATCACTAAATTATATACTGTTTGTATGGAGTCCGGCTTCATTGTAGATAATAGGAGTAAATGTTGGATAGGATGTAAGTGTATACCCTAATCTTGTCCTAATATATACTTGTTTTCTCTTTGATCATAGAATGGATAGATCATGGATGTCCATTCGCAATCGCTGCTGTAACGTCCTAGGATTTGAGGCCTTGGATAAGACAATCTTAAAAGGAATGATTAGACTACTCATATCACCAAGGTGCACCTCCTTTTCCGGGAGACCATCACTAAAGAACTCCGTAGTTAACCGTGCTCAGCTTGGAGTAGTACTACGATGGGTGACCAGTCGGGAAGTTGACCCCAGCTTGCGCATGAGTGTGGATAAAATGCGCAATTAAGGCTAGTGGTGGTCTGTGGGGCCAGTCGTCATTCCTGAACCTCTACTAGAGCCTTGGGCAGTGGGCTCCGGGCGTTACAAATGGTATCAGAGCCATAACCCCTCCAGTAGGTGGGGCCCACATGGGCATGTGGCATGCCAGTCTTGAGCCGTGCGGTCCAGGTGAGTTGGAAAGGGCTATCCGTAGAGACAAGATGGAACCACCCTTGCGCTGATAGCCGTGGACGGGAGCTGGGTGTCTATGGGCCATTGTGAGTCTGCACTGAAATGGGGTCAGATTATGAGGCCATATAGTTGAGCCTTGACGAGGACGTCAAGAGTCTAAGTGGGGGAGATTGTAACGTCCTAGGATTTGAGGCTTTGGATAAGACAATCTTAAAAGGAATGATTGGACTACTCATATCACCAAGGTGCACCTCTTTTTCCGGGAGCCCATCATTAAAGAACTCCATAGTTAAGCGTGCTCAGCTTGGAGTAGTACTAGGATGGGTGACCAGTTGGGAAGTTGACCCCAGCTTGTGCATGAGTGTGGATAAAGCACACAATTAAGGCTAGTGGTGGTCTGTGGTGTCAGTCGTCATTCCTGAACCTCTACTAGAGCCTTGGGCAGTGGGCTCCGGGCGTTACAGCTGCACCCCAGAGTTTATATCTGGTCTTGATCAGTTTATTAGATTTGCCGAGGAAAATAGGAAAAAACCTACAGATAGGTTCTACTGTCTATGTAGGCATTGCGATAACAATTTGAAAGTCAACACTGGTGAGGAAATCAAAAGTCATGTCATGTGCAACGGGATTGTACAAGGCTATACAGAATGGCACTGGCATGGAGAGATTTCAAACTCGAAACTAGTAGATGTCGATAGCAGTGCTTGGGTGGAAGAAGAAATTGCCTCCGATGACGTAGATGTGAACGAACCAGTTCCAGTAGACATCATTGTTGCGATGCTGGATAGTTGTAGGGTAGAGCACATATGGGAGTTTGACTACATAGATTTCAGAATTCCGCTCTTTAAATGTACTTGGGTTGATAACACTAAAGGAGTTATAGTGGTTGGGTTTCACTTTGGTGAAATTTGAAAATATTGGCGAGAAGGGTGAACCATTCATATTGGCATCACAAGCGAAACAAATATTCTATATCGATGATCCTGCAAATGATAAATGGTCGGTTGTTCTTCATGGTAAAAGATAGTTCATTGAAGATCCTATAGATGAAGAAGAGTACTATGATAAGTATGATGACTCCAGTCCATTCTCAGTTGGGTTGCCAACTCCACAAAATATTGAAGCTAATGATGACTTATATGTGCACGGAGATCACAATGAAGGATTGTTAATTGATAAAATATTTTTGGATACTAGTTAATAAGAATTCTATTTTACAGAATCTGTTTGCATTGGATGAGAAGCTGCATCGTAAAAGCGTGATGCAACGTGCTGGAAAGATGCTTAGGAACTATAGGACAAATCTGAACAGAGAATACATAAAAGATGGTGATAAGAAGAAGAAGTCAGCCCTTGAGTAGTGGAACTTCTTGGACAAAGAAGATTGGGACAATTTTGTTGCTTTAAGAAAATCTGAAGAATTCAAGGTATTAGGCGTCACTCCCAATTTAATTAATATATGTTGTATTCACCTATTCAAGATTAACATTTAGTGCTACTAACCAAATCATTAATGTGCATACTAACTAGGCCCTCAGTGATGCGCAAAAAGCAAGGCGTGCACTGAATGTGCATGACCACACTATGGGTCCAAAGGGGTATGCAAGCGTTCGCCAAAGACTACAAGCGGAGTCTGCGGCTACTCAAGAGTCTGCTCCTACTCAGGAGTCTGCCACACCCATGCCTCGCCATGATATCTGGATAGCTGGGAGGCAAAACAAGAAGGGTGAAATAAAGAAGCTCGTAACTACTGAGGCGGCTGCGAAAATGGTAAAATACAACTCTTAGAGAAATTGTTTGAATATTGATTATTTGTGGTGTTAACTTACCAATTTCTGTTGATGGTGATTAGCGGGAGATGCACGAGCAGAGGAAACAAGGCACGTTCATCCCTTAGGGCACAAGGGATGAATTGACAGTTGCTCTGGGTAACCCAGAGCATCCTGGATGTGTTAGGGGTGCAGGCGCTGGTGTGGGCATCAAAGCATTCTTTGGGCCATCCCAACGCAAACCCAAAGCAGGACTTTCACAAGAAGAGGTAACCTATTCTTTTTTTAGAATGTTACTGCAAAAGGGAATTCAATAATAAGAAGCTAATGTTTCTTTTATCCATGTATAGGAGAATAAGAGAGTCGAGGATATAGTTGCCAAGAAGGTCAATGATATAGTTGCTGAGAAGGTCAAGGAAGAAATAGTGCGGTGGCAGGAATCTCAAGCTTCCAATCAGCCTATGACGACCCACTCTTCTCCTGATGCACAGACTGTGAGTAATCCTGGAGACCCATCGCCTAGCACGTCTGCTGTAAGTATTGTTTATGACATTGTAGCTAGTCTTTTCAAGATGATATATTTTCAAGATGATATGTATATATGTATAATATTCTTTATGTAAATTTGTAGGCATTGAAGCCATGCCGCTTAAGAATGCAAGACTATGTTGTTGCAGAGGCGCAGGCTTACCCGTCCCTTCCTGGGGAAATGTTTCACATGACTCCAATGCCACAGGACTACGTTCGTGTGAGCCCGATACATGTGTTACCCAATTGGAGGGAAGCTACATTACCATATCCCCACCCAGATATTGATACACTTACTGAGGCAGAAGGCGGGGTGATATTGTGGCCCAAAGCAGATGTCGTCTACACTACTGAAATTGTAAGACAAATTTACATTACTTTAGATTGTTAATGTGTATATATGAGGTCAACTGATCTGAAATTATATATACAGGTTAAAAAGAAGACACCCGGAGCACCTAGGCCTCCACCTCCACTTCCTGCATTACCAAGTTGGGTTCCAACTGACCTAAAATACCCGTTAGGTCCTGCTTGTAGGGGAATGGCATGTTGGCTACAGACACATAATATACATTCCCTATAATTGTTTCTTTAAAAGCAGATTATGCAGGTCAATCATATGATAACTCTTTATTTATACAAGATATTATTGAGATGTTTATGTATGATTGGCTGAATACATCAATGATAGAGACATGGATAAGGTGAGATCTTGTTTATACATCCATATACCTTGTGTAAGATCCAGTAATCTGGTTTCTTATATATTAATGCATACGTAATACATGTTTTGCAACTACTTAGTCGAAGATCAATGCAAACAATTTGCATTTGATCATGTGGGTTTTTTGATTCCATCATTGATTAGTATGGTAGCTAAAGACCCTGATAGTGTTCAACAATACTGTATAGATGCTTTTAGAATTTTTGGTCAGCAAAAGAAGACGATAATAATAGCTCCATTAAATGTCAAGTAAGTTTTCTTTATTTATAATTTGGACTTAAGAAAATTCTATTTTTATTGTGTATTTTGAGCTATTAATTTTTAACTTTTTTACCTCTAGCGGTAGACATTGGGAGTTACTAGTTATTGTCCCCGGGACGTTCACTGTTTATTATCTAGATCCTGCGGGAAGTACATTGAACACTAAAATTGGACACATATTGAGAATGCCATTATTCTGGTGAGAAATATTTCATTTTTATATCCGTTAATATTTGTTATTACATTACTATTTAATTATGCAATTTACTGTGTTACATTAACATGTAGGAGTTTAGATGCATTCAAAAATGGTGGAGGAAATGTCCCAAGGAGAAAGAACCAGCCAATAATTTGGGAGAATGTAAAAGTAAGTTCCCGACTCCAATGTATATATTATTTATGTGAACTGTGCTTAGTTGTATTTTTTTAATATTTTGTATGTTTCAATTTATAGTGCGCTACACAAGACAACGGCTGGGCATGCACATACTATGTGATGCGATTTATGCAGATGATGATTCGACATGCCACATTGGATATTAATACCATACATGAGGTATTATATATAGTCTCATTAGTTAGTATGAAATATATCAATCTTATTTTTATATTATTACTTAGATATATACATCATTCTCTTTGCAGGTGTTTAAAATTAACCACACTATAGGTAAATGCTTAAAAAATGTACATGCTCCATATATGATGGAAGCATTAAATGAAATAAGAGAAGAATGGGCAAAATCCATACAAGCAGTGGAGATTGTAAGATATAATTGAGATGCTGATAGCGATGCTGAATGACATTTTGTAAATGAATATTTCTGAATGTTTATACATGTCTGAATGTTTCTACATGTATTTGAATGTTTCTACATGTGTGAATGTGAGAATTGAATTGATGTCTGAATGTATCTACTTGTGTGAAAAAATATTTGTTGATTTTGCAGGTTTGTGGCCTGTTTGTAGGCTGATATCAATGGATGTCGTAAACCTGCAGTTCAGAAAACTGAACTGCAGGTTCTCATCCTGCTGACCAGCCACAGCAGGCCTGCAAACTAATAAGAAAAAAATTTAAAGTATAGGCGTCGGTTATGTATAGAACACCGTCGTCAAAGGCCTACAACGTCGGTTATTTGATAAAAACCGACGCCTAATAGAACAAACAACCCGACCGTGCAGGAAATCACGGCCGTGGTGGAAAAGGCGTCGCTTATTAGTATAAAACCGACGCCTATAGTACTAAACACGGCCGTGCGGCGAAGCACGGCCGTGCTTTGCCGTGTCGTCTAGGTGTATGGCGTCGGTTGTTAAGTTGTTAACCGACGCAGAAAGTGTCCTAGGTGGTGCTCTTTTTTATGGCGCGAACCTTATAGACGTCAGCCAACTATATATAACCGACGCCTATATGTCATATAGGCGTCGGTTAGAAAACTGACGCCGAAGAGTTCGACCTTTAGCGGCGCCCACATAGGCGTCGCTTGAAAACCGTCGCCAAAGGGGGTTAAACAACCGACGCCAAAGGTTGTTTCTGTAGTAGTGTAGATTCTGAATTTTTCTAATTGTTCATCCTTAGTTTTTTTCAGTAAGAAAATAGAACAATATTTTGAAAAATCATCTATAAAGGTAACAAAGTATCTCATATTATCACGAGTAAGAACATGATTTAAATCACAGATATCAGTATAAATTAACTCAAGAAAGGATGCATTACGATCTACCACTGATTTAAAGGGTTTCTTAGGAAGCTTAGCCTGCACACAAACTTGGCATCTATCAAAAATATTAATATGTGTCTTAGGAATCAGATCTAAGTGAATCATGTGTTTTATCATATTTTTATTCACATGACTAAGACGTGCATGCCAAACATCACTAGTTTCAGAAACTAAAACAGTAGAAGATATTTCATTACTAGAAGAAGCATTACATGAAATAGAAGATAGTTTAATCAAACCACTACTAGTGTATGCAAGACCAATATAAGAACTGTTCTTAGAAATTACAACTCTATTGCCTTGACACAGCAAGGCATAACCAGAATGTTGCAACACTACTTGACTAATCAAATTTCTATGGAAAGAAGGTACATGTTGGACATCGTGTAATCTAAGAATATTTCTAGAAGTAAGCTTTATGTCCATACGTCCAAAGCCAACAATTGGGATGGTGGATGAATGATCTCCCCATTTGATCACTGTGCCAATTTCGGCCTGATAGGTAGAAAAGAGGGATTGGTCAAAGCAAATATGCCAGGTGGCACCGGAATCTATGTACCACTCTGAAAATAAGTCAGCAAAAAGAATAGATTTATCATTTGGTAAGATGGCAGACACAAGTGTAAGAGATGTAAGCCAGAATTGTATTTTCTATTGCCAACGATGGAAGTACAAACCAGAAAAGCATTCTGGATGAAGAGAGGCTACATCGTCAAGTAATAGCATAGTTTTCGAATCCATATTACTCAAACAGGCAGTAAGATGTATATCTAATTACAACTATTTTAGAAACAAACTGGTCTGTCTATGCAATTATTTATACAATCTAAAACAGAGCAGTAAACGGATTGATTCTGTCTTAAAAATGTGAGAAATTTCGAGTTGTTGTAAGACAAATGTTAATTAGATAATTGCAAACAGTTAACCACCAATAAGCAGTAGTAATATTAACAATAATTCAGATTCGAAGAAAACGGAGAATGAGTTTAGAAATCAAACTCCAGAGCCTGAGATGAAGGCATGTGAAACACTGTCTTCAAGATAGATTCCGCCGCTCATAGCATGAGCGTCTCCGGTGGTCTATCTCCAAGATTTAGCCACCCCAACTCTGGTACAGCCGCTCAGTGCAAGCGAGAGTGCTGTGTTGAACTCGTTCCTTTAGCCCTTGGTCGCAAACAGCAAAACGACGTCACGAAGTAGTCGTCGGCGCAAGATAGCAGTAAGGTGGGGTTGAGTTCGGGAAGAACATGCTTATCACGGTGGAGTAAAGGAACTGCAGTGAAGTAAGAAGGTAACCGCAGTACAGTAGAAAGGGAACCACGGTACAGCAGGAAAGGAACAACAGTACATCAGTAAAGGAACCACAACGTTGTTCTGCAGGAAAAGGAACCACAGTACAACAGGAAGGGAAATGCGGTACAACAGTAAAGGAACCGTTGTATATCAGTAAAGGAACCGCAAGAGAAGAAGAGATTCTTTGTACTGATGGTTTTCTATCAAGCTTATTGTCTCTCAGTATCTCTCTATGCATCTCTACGTGTCTCTCAAACGAGAGCGAACACCTCCTTATATGGAGGGCATCTCAGCCACCAGCGGTAACAGTCCGCACATGTTGGTCTCTCCAACGTGCGTCTTTAACATCGCGTTTAATAACTGACTTAATGGATAGTCAAGAGAGGTTTTATTGTTGTGTCTTAAACGCTGTCAACCGAATTCCAAACGACGCAACACAGAAAACAAAACGTCGTTTCGGGACAAACAAAACCAAATAAAATATTTTATAAAAAAGATAAATATCTTTATTTTATTACGAGAAATACACAAGCCAAGCCAATCAAAGGTACATGCCCTTGAGAGGTCCTGACCTTTTGGGGACCACTAGCACATATAAGGAGCTATGTGGTTGCTGTTGCAAAGTAATATGGGATAAACATTTGACTTGATAAACTAAATTTGAAAAACTAAATTTTGAATTCTGGAACAGGAAATACAACAGAAACAAGGAAACTCACGGAAACTCATCGGAGATGTTGAATTTTCTACGTCTTCTGCCTAGCTTTACGCAAATCTGCAGAGAGTGTGGATGGATAATGCAGGTAATCAAGGGCGGCGACATCGCCGGCCACAACAGTCGAGGAGAACCAGAGGCTGCAGTCGCCATAGGCCCATGAGCCGCAGGAAGTGGCGGGGAGAAATGAACCATGAGCAGCAGGAAGTGGCGGGGAGAAATGAAAGATTTGGTCGTCGAAGAAACGATAATGCCAGTTAATTGGCTGTGCTCTGAGGTGCCGTGAGGGCACCGTCGCCCGACAAAAATGCAGAAGCAACTTGAACTGACTCCTCCTGGCCTAGGTTATACCAGTTCGTCATTTCGTCCGCCAATCCTAACTCGCCGGCATTGTGCGTCTTAACTCGAGTGTAGGTGGAGAGTGTAACCGGAGTGGAAGACAAGATATCAACAGTGACATTGCCAAGAGCCGCAGATCGATTGGATGACTCCTTCAGCTGATCAGAACTCACAGCAACTTGAGCTTGACGACAAGCCAGCATCAAGCGCCTGCCGCTTATGCTGTACTTTGTTCAAGGTAACCGTCGTACGCGCCCGGTCACTTTCACCATTCTGAATTTATCGCTGATCATCGGTGCAGGCCGCAGTTGCTGCGCGCCGCTGCATGCATCTGAAACTTGAACGCTACTTTGTTTGCTTTTACTGTGCCCACGCACGTCCCTGGTGTGCATGCATGCACGCTGTACAGAGTGACTGCGTATCGATTGACCGTCTGGTATTGGATAGCATTCATCCCGTGGCTCTAAGGGGCCGACACAAAGACACGAGTTGGACCTATATATTTTCCTTCCTAAACATTAAAAACGAGGAGAATTTATTCATAAAAAAGTGTGTTCCTTGCATAAAACATGTGTCTATATCTATCATGTCAAAAACCGTTATAAGGTTAAGGAAAAAACCATAATAGCACAGTTGCCTTCAATTATTTATCAATATAGCAACGACCAGTTCTTATTTCCAAAAGTAACCAGTTTTGAGAGAAAACATCAATTATTTTGACGTTTTACAACTTGTAGCAATCAAAGCGCCACATGATTTGAACGTAAAGCTCCAATTTTGTTGGCGTTTTCATTTCTTTAAGCTGTATAGTGCTAAAGTAATTGGCGTTGCTGCTATACTGGTAAATAATTGAAGGCAACCGTGCCACTTAGGTTTTTCCCCTAAAGTTAAGTCAATACCTTACACATGTGCACTCATACATATGGATCGGTATAGTCCATAAAGGCGTCGTTAACCTATTTGTCATAAAAATTATGGTCTCGCATATTAGAACTTATCTATAGAATGATGTCTTTATTAGAAAAAAAAATGACTAATTTTACTACCCAATATCCATACGACATCTTCAAAAAGAGGAAATAAACTCAATCATGCCATACAACCTTCAACTTCAGCATGTCACGTTGGTACTAGTCTACAACTGATCTGTGCCAGAAAGGGATCACCTCACTGCCCGAAGTCATCCACCGAAATTCTAAGTAATTGGGACACGTCATAGAAAGAGTGAGTCCTATTTCCAAAAAAAAAATCAAATAACTATTTCCAAAAAAAAGAAAGAGTGAGTCCTATCGAGGTAAGAAGCTCCTCCTTCTCACAAGGAAAAAAGAAAACATGTAACGTAAATTTGTCAATCCACGATAAAGAAAATGTACAGATAAATAAAACTAAAAGAATAATTAGACGAACAAAGAAGGCATGAAGAAAGAAATAGACCACATCTAAATGAGTATGTCACCACCAAGGTCATTGTCATGCAACCACATCACCTCCAGTCTTAGATGTTTGTGCTGAAACAAGCCGATGTGCATGCCTAGTCTGATCCACAAGGACCCGCCGTCACAGACGATACCAACCTAAGATAATTCTTGATAGAGAAGTGGCGAACAATAACCAAGGTTGTGATCAACCACCACTAGAGGGGGAGGCGGAGAAGACATAAGTAGGGAGAGCAAGGAGGGTACACACCAACGACCACTTCCACCCTTCATGCTGGGAGAGGGAGTACATGTTGTGTCCTAATCGCATTCGCGACCGTGAGAGCATAGAAAGCAGTGGCGGAGCCTGGATTTCAACCTAGGTGAGGCACAAGCGTAAAGTGAAATTTTTTTGTAAACATAATCTTTGTTAATATATGAAAATGATATTTAAATTTAAAATTTTTAAAATCAAATATATATATATATATATATATATATATATATATATATATAAGAATGACATTCAATATCAAAATTTTACAATATATATCAACTAGATCCTCGTTTGGTTCGCATGGTCTGGAATCTTTGTATAATAGCCTTTGTTTCAAGATTTTTAGAGATATCTCTTTCAGAATAAGCCACCAAACAATCATTGAGATACTCATTACCCATCTTGTTCCGCAAATGTTGTTTTATAATTTTCATCATAAAAAATACTCTTTCAACAGATGCAGTAGCCACAGGAAGAAGCATTGTTAGCTTTAGAAGACGATAAACTAAATGGAAATCTTTATCTTGCTTCATCAACACCATCTTCTGGGCAAGTTCTGTGAGACTGCTTAACTCTTTATAGGAAGTATTATGACGAACATGAAATATGTAATTACCAAGATGACATCTTAATCTTTCAATCTCTTGTAAGTTGAAATCTAATGGATAAAATTCAGCAAGTCTAACTAACTTGTCTTCCTCATATGCATAAAAATCATTACATAGATCAAGACAAACAACACACAATAGCAACTCAGTGTTACTCTCATTGAAACAGTCATTAAGCTCATTCAGTAACAAATCTATCACAGTGTTAAATATATCAAATAAAAAATAATGAAGGTTACTCTTAATCTCATGGCCACGTCTTTCTCTGTCTGACATAACATAGGTATCATCCATATTCTTTAGTGGTACATCATACTTTGTGCATAAAATATTAACCATGTTATTGAATGACTCCCATTCAACATCATTAGTTCTTAAAAATTTCAATTGCATCTTAATTGTCTTGGCAAGACTCACTGCATTCACAATATCCTGGTCTTTTCACTACAATGCATTTGACAATTCATGTGTTATTCCAAGGAGTTTTTTTTCATTAAAAGCATCATGAATATAAAATCAAAAGTCTCCATATCTAAGAGTTGCTTGTGAGCCTTTTCTTGATGTTTTGCCAACTCACTATCTTCAATAAGAATTTGCAAAACCTTGACAACAGATGGGTACATAACACTTAAGTTAACTAAAATGTTATAATGTGAACCCCATCTAGTAGTAACTTCTTGTTTAACTCCAAGTTCTTGATTTTTCCCTTTTCCAGAAGAAATTTCACATTCTTCAAGTGTGTTGGTCACTCTATCAACTTCTTGAGCTCAAAGGTAGTCAGTCCGCTTACACGAGCCAACAATACAATTAAGTACCTGATGAACTATTTCAAATAGACAAGCCACCTGCAAGTGATTTTCCATAATTGAAACAAGTATCAACTGTAATAAGAACAACTAGACGTTGATTGTCATTCATTAGGGCTTGGCATTTTTCTTTTGTTGTATTGTGAGGACTAGTTGGCCCACCTACATGATTATCGAGTCTCTTTTTTTCTTTCCAATATCTAAACCCATCAATGATAAATGATGGATCAGTGTGAGATGAGGGAAAAACATAACAAAGTAGACAAAATGATGCATCTTTAGCAATGCTATATTCCAACCAATTACAATGTTCATCAAACCAACTTAACACAAATTTACGCCTCTTAGATCCATAAGTTGTCATTGGGAACACATATCTTTTTGGTTGGCAAGGTCCTTTTGTGAGGTATGTCCTTCTAACCACATCTTGAACATTATGATGATAATGAGAAACTTGGGGTCTAACTCCAGGATCAGTTATTATATTTTCTTCTTTAAAATCAAGTCCATAGTTGCATCTTTGAGAATCAAGCTGAGAAATCAACATAGAATCATCCACTTCCTTACTCGACCCACACTCTTTTTCATTGAGTGATGTTCCACCTCAAGATGTTTTCTTAGTTACAAATTTATCCATCTTTGATTGATTCCTATTTAAATAATCATAAATGAATAAAAGGAGAAGATATCAATACAACATATATAGTATGTAGAAATAACCAGACCCACGAGTCTACAAGTAAAGATTAATATGTCAAACATGGTAGAGAACTAAATTTTGACATTACTCCTACAAAGAGTTTCATAAAGAGGTGGAATACTTAAAACAATATGTATCCAGTAGTTAAATTTAAAAAAATGCAGACCAAATTTGTCTCCCAAAACACAATGTACTATGAACTCTCACCCCTAGATATACACAAGTTGCGGTTCTTCTACATTCACTAAACAATCATGTGTAAAAAAAATGTATTAATGGCAATTATATCTTAACTGGGAAGATCATTCTTAATTTTAAATATGAATTTTAGTGTGTCCATGTATAAAAGATATATCTTGAATTACTTATTGCGAGACCAAAGGAATAAAAATAACTGACTTGACGAGAGCACATGAAATTGAAGTTAAAAGATAACTATACTAATCGATCAATCTGTAGAACAATAGAAGAATAAAAAAAACAAACGAGCAAACAAAATGAGAAGTGACAATCTGGAAAATAAATTAAAAACATAACCAACCCACATGATTAGATGATCTCTCGCAGTGGAAAGGAACTTGTGTCTTTGGCTATTAAAATATTGTAATTGTTGTTTGATGCTACTATCCCTATTGCGGTGGACAGGTAGGTAGGCAGACATGTAATTACACGTTGCCCCTCAATGCGTCTCTGTAGCGGCAAGGAAAAAAATGTCTGTGTGGGATTGCATTTCTGCGGTTCCTCTATTTTTACTCAAGTATTGGCTACAGAATCACAATTGTATTAGGATATTATTCTATTTCTATTAAATCTGACCCACCACTTTATTATACAGTTTTTTCCTTAAATGTTGGGTGAGGCACGTGCCTCAGGGTGCCCATATGTGGCTCTGCTACTGACAGAAAGTTTTATTTTAAATAAAGGAGGTGATTTTTTCTTATTAAAGAGGATGAAAACTCATGACGGAATATAATCTAAATCATACAACAAATATGTAATAGAATAAAATATGAGAGAAGGGGAATAACTCTCTTAAGAATACATTAGATCTGCACTTAAGAATTTGTGGGACAAAACTCAAATCCACATGTTATTTTAATATCTAAATATTATCCGTGGAGTATGTGTCCCCACATAAGATACTAGGGACACATGCTTTGTAAGATAAGAATATTATTCCAGGTCCTTCATGATTTTCTAATTTTTATGACTTCTAGATTGATTTATAATTTTTTGAAAAATTAAACTAAGTTCTAGAAAATTTGAAAGTTTAAATTCCACATAAAGAACATTATTTACTCGCTGGCCAATGGGCCTACATGCCTAAGAGAGTCAATCGCTAACCAAAACTATGATAGGACTTATGCTCTATGATGTGTGCATTACACTCTCAATCCCATGGTAGAAAAGACTAGTTGATCGATGGATGAGCATGATACATAAACATAATTCCTAGGATTAATCATTAGAGTGCAACCTCGCATTAAAACCAACACAAGTAAATGACTATGATACCGTACCATATAGTGGTAAAATGCAATCATGGGGGGGGGTAAAATAGTAAGAAACTATATAATTATTCCAACCTAATTGTGAAATAAAATTCAAATAGTTGTATGAAAAATGAATGAGAACACTAGTACAGAAATGGTTCTAACGTCACTACATGTAGGGTCAATTTTTCCAAATATCCGACCTTATATGTCTACAAAAAATGCGGGCACCACTTAAGACTTCTTGGGTCGTTTTTTTTAACCGACCTTGTAGTGTAACTCTATAGGGTCGGTTTTTCAAATAACCGACCTTATATGTCTATAAAAAATGCGGGCACCACTTAAGACCAACTGAGTCGCTTTTCTTAAAATAACTGACCTTGTAGTGTATCTCTATAGGGTCAGTTTTCATAAAATAAGCGACCTTGTAGACAATCGGATTAGAAAGCCAATTACAGTTTCCCGCGGCAAAAAAATGCTCGATTTTGGCTTCGCGCCTCGATCTATAGGGGCAGTTTTTCCAAATAACCGACCTTATATGTCTACAAAAAACGCGGGAGACATCTTGGATCTAGTTTTCCTTCACGCATGTATAAGCACCTCTAGGGTCGGTTTTTTCTTATAACCGACTCTAGAGGTCACCTTGGTCGACAATATTGTCGATCGAGTTGAATTTTGGATCCAATTCAGTTCACGTAAGTATAAGCACCTCTAGCGTCGGTTTTTTCCTTTTAACCGACTCTAGAGATCTCTTCGGTTGATGAATTTGACGACCGAGTTGATTATAGTATCCAGTTTGCCTTCGCCATGTATAAGCACCTTTAGCGTCGGTTTTTTCCTTATAACCGACCCTAGAGGTCCCCTCGGTCGACAATATTGTCGATCGAGATGAATTTTGGATCTCACGCATGTATAGCACCTCTAGCATTGGTTTTTTACTTTTAACCGACCCTAGAGCTCCTCTCGATCGACCGATTTGTCGATCGAGATCCTTTTGGTCGACACATTTATCGACCGAGAAGGAGTTTGGTGTTTAGGGTTTTAGATCCAAATTTCCTTCGTGCGTTTATAAGCAACTGTAGGGTCAGTTTTTACATTATAACTGACCCTAGAGGTCCCTCGGTCGACAATATTGTCAACTGAGATGAATTTTGGATCAAGTTTAGTTCACGCATGTATAAGCACCTCTAGCGTCGGTTTTTTTATTTTTAACCGACCCTAGAGCTCCTCTCGGTCGACGAATTTGCCGACCGAGATCCTTTTGATCGACAAATTTGTCGACTGAGAAGGAGTTTGGTGTTTAGGGTTTTAGATCCAAATTTCCTTCGTGCATGTATAAGCAACTCTAGGGTCGGTTTTTACCTTATAACCAACCCTAGAGGCCCCTCAGTCGACAATATTGTCGATTGAGATGAATTTTGGATCAAGTTTAGTTCACACATGTATAAGCACCTCTAGCGTCATTTTTTTAATTTTAACCGACCCTAGAGCTCCTCTCGGTCGATGAATTTGTCAACCGACATCCTTTTGGTCGACAAATTTGTCGACTGAGAATGAGTTTGAGTGTTTTTAAATAACCCTACACGCGCACCGCTTATCTCTAGCGTCAGTTTTTGGTTTTAACCGACGTTACAGGTCGGGCCCGGGGCTTAAAGTGGTCGAAACCTAGTCTTTCTCTCCCACAAAACATAAATTTCATTCTCTTTTTTCTCTCCTGCGGCGCCGATACCTTTTCTTCTTTATCTCCTTGTGTCATTCCGCCACCGATACCTTTTCTTCCACGTCATCACCTTTTCTTCCTTCTCTCCCACGGTGCCGATACCTGCTCAACGTCGTGTTCGAAGGGGATCGTGGTGTCCTTGAAGCCCTTGCCACCTTTTTGCGCTACCAAAACCCTTGCCTCCTCTCCGTGAAGAGAGATTGTCATCGCTGCCTCTCCACACTTCCATGAAGATTGCTGCCTCTCTGTGAAGGTCGTCACATCCTCGACGAAGCTCATCACCGTTTCAAAGTAAGGTCGCCGCTTCCCTCATTGCTGAGTTCGTTCCCACTGCCACGGTAGCATCCAGGTCCACTCTCGGTCGACAATATTGTCGACTGAGAGTCCACCTATGATCAAAGTAAGTACATACTATCTATCTAGTTATAGAAGTCATACAAATTGATACTCTATAATGGTCTCTTATCTTCTTCCATGAAACCATTAGTAACCAACAATTTCTTTGAGAATATAGATAGAATGATTGATCTGATCTTCTTTGGGGACCTCTAATATTTCCAGGTCCTTCTCTAGCTCTATGATCCATATATTAATGTTTTCCAAATGTATTATACCAATATACTCTGTCTCACCAATCTGACCATACATTCAAAGGACTTGCCTAGACCATGGGAGGTTTTGACATCTTGAGGTGATAAATGGGTGATGGAATATGAGTCTAATCAGTCAAATGCACAAAGGCATAGACTAGTGATTGGAACATTGCATGTCCCATTGATAGATAAATCATTTTCTAATAGAAAAGACTATGCAAGAAAAATATTTTAAACTATGTAATTCCATGTCAAGTGAATAGTAATTGCAAGCATATCAAAAAAGAAACAATAATAATTATGCTTTAAAGAAACTGTAAAGTAACATTTAATAGATAATATAAGTATTTTACTTATTATTCTATAGGTAATTTGGGATGTACCATCCAAAGTAGAATGTAAAGGCTAGTAATTCACATAGCCCATGGAAAAGTATTTTCGTATTTATAAACTTACTAAGTTCTCATCATGCCTTGGTCAATATCAATATAATAAGTAGGAGTTCATTGTTGGTATCCATCTCACAAAACCTCATCATCTCATGTGTAAAATCTCATCATTTCTATCATTTTCCATCATATTAGTAGGAGTATATCTACAATTATTTATTTTATTATCATTCATGCAAGTAATCTTTTAAATATACATCATATATCATGTGTAACTTATCACTTGTGCTTTTATTATCATTTATTTTTTTATCATGTATACTTGTAGGTTCTAAAATGGTGAGTGAAGATGAACATTCTGAGCATGAGCATGAGCACCATGAGGATGGTAGTGGTGATGCTAAGCACTCCCAATGACCCACTGCAACAATCTGTAGTAAGTTTTTTCTGAGCATGAGCACCACGAGTGAATATGTTTTTTTATCTATTGATTCTAATTTAGTTTGCTTGAAATTAATTTTTAGAAGTTCATGGGAGCACTCCCAATGACCCACCACAACAATCTGTAGTAAGTTTTGTTCTATATGTTGTGTTATTAGTATGATATATATATGATAATATATATAGTTATAACAGGTATCTGTTCTACTGCTTCCCAATGACCCACCACAACAATCTACAGTAACTTTTTGTTCTATATTTTGTGTTATTAGTATGATAATATATATAGTTGTAACAGGTATACGATAATATATATATGTATATATATAGTTATATATGAACTGTAAACTTGCAGTGGAAGTACATTGCATTGCCAACAAATTACTGATGACATTTTCCGTGTGTCAATGACAAGGTATACCTTATTTGGTTATCAATGACAAGGTATACCTTATTTCTACCATATTTGACTGCATTCAAATATTTTGCTAGTGAGGGTAAGGAAATTATCCTAATTCCTTTTAACATCCAGTAAGTATTATTATTCAATATAATTTTAATAATGAATAAAATTATTTATTTTAATGTTTGTTTTATTCTTACTCAGAGATAGACATTGGGAATTAGTGGTGATTGCCCCAAATTTATCAATCTTTATTATCTTGACAAAGGGTCACAAACTGAAATTGTCAGCTATGGAGTAAGCATAAATTTAGTCAATGCTTCTACATGGTATTTCTATTTTACCAACTATCGTTTAATTGATAGGGGTATAAAGGCTTTTCGTGAAGCTGGAGGAAAAATACCCACAAAATTAAAGACATTGACTTTGAAAAATGTCAAGGTAGCTACTTTGACAACTGCTTAGTCTTATATGTATTAATTTTCAACTCCTATATGTCAACTCTTATAGTCTTATCTCAACTGTTGTTTATAGTAGTTTACTAACATTAAGTATAATTCGTTATTTGTAGTGTCCTATGCAAAAAAATGACTGGGCTTATGGATACTATGTAATGAAATATATGCAAGCTATTGTCAAACAAGTATCACATGACATTCAGACTATAAGTCAGGTAATAAATAATAATATCATATTTATAAGTGATTGTAGTCATTTTATAAAATATTAGCATGTGCATTTTCTGTTACAGATCTTTACAACTTATCCTTACACACATGTGGACTTGAATGAATTCTGAGAAGAGTGGTCAAATGCTTTTCTAAATGAATTCAATATAGCATTGGGTTAAATATGTCAGCTCCATTTATGTATGCGGTTTGAGTACTCTTTCATATTTACTTTTGTATCTGACATTTAATATCATCTCAGACTTGCAATCTATCATTTTGTAAATTATGATGTGATTATGAATCATTTTTGTTATGAATGTGTGGTTTTGAATGGTGATGGTTGAGCATCAATGCTCCCCTCTCCCAGAATATATGAATCTTCTTGTTCTTATGTTCTATTTTAGTTTCTATAGATTTAAAAAAAAATGTAACTTTTAGCGTCGGTTTTTTTAAATAACTGACCTTAAAGATTGAATAACCGACCCTAACTTGTAGCGTCAGTTTTTGTAAAAAACCGACCCTAAAGGTACTCTATAAGGTCGGATATTTATAAGAACCGTCCCTAAAGATTGAAAAAACTACCCCTCGGTCGACAGTTTTGTCGACCGAAATATTTTCGGTCGACAATTTTCTCGACCGAGGGGTACACTGAAATGTTTATTCAATTTTTAGGGTCGGTTATTCCAAAAAAACTGACCCTGTAAACTCTCTCGGTCGAGAAAATTGTCGATCGAAAATGTTTTCAGTCGACAATTTTCTCGACCGAGAGAGTTTACAGGGTCGGTTTTTTTGGAATAACTGACGCTACAGGCTCCTTTTTTCTCACCTAGGTCAGAGTTTTTACAACCTTTTGCGTCCGTGTTTACTCTGTAAGGCCGGTTTTGTTTGGTCAAAAAAATTGACGCTATAGAGCAAATTCTATAACGACGACCACTTAGGATTCAGTTATAAAGTGACGCTACAGGCTTAAAAAAACCGACACTACAGACCATTCATGTGCTAGTGGAAATTTAAAATAGGCTTTTTGGCATTACCAATAGAGGTCATAGACACAATCCTTAGTCCCTTCTAGTCTAAACAAACCAAGGCTCTTTTCAAAATGTGTCTAGAGGAGTGTCACGACTCTCCACAAATATGATCGTGAATAGATTCGGATGAATGGAACTACCTAAATTAAATATCAAAGTGGGAATCATGAAAGAAAGATAAGGCCTAGAGATGAAAGATGTCGAAGCTCTTAGTTCTTGAAAAAACATGCACATTGATATAGACCTGTGATATTTAGATTTCTATTTGGCATTAGGGTTTAGTTTGTTGAGAAACTAGGATTGTGAATGCATGAAGAATTTATAGGACAGGATGTGAGGTGGCACTAATGTTGTTAAGACCCAATCTTTATGATCAAATTTTTATGAAATTTTATCAAAATATAAATAAATATTATTACGTTCATGCTTTCCACATACTTCAAAAAATACTATAACATAAGGACTACAAAATTTAAAAAATACATGTTCCACAGATGACATTTCCTGCACGTCTCACTTATTTCTTATTTGTACCATATGTCCATGAATTCCCATAGGGAATAAATCTACACGTGGACCAAAAGAAAAGTTTGGGTCATGAAAGTCGATACTAAATATTTGTTATTGAGCTATATAAATAAATACAAAAGAGGAAATTCAATGATTTTACAAACTAAGTAAGGACCATCTGCTGGACTAAGGTCATCAAGTTACAGATTTTAAGGATGTGAGTTTGTAAAATAGAATTTGCAAACATTTCTAAAATACTAAGTTGGCAAGAGTGTTTGCACAACACGATGTACTCAAGAGTATCAATAATTCTGAATATCATATTATTAAAGTCTTCAAAATTTTAATGATTGATCTATCATGCACCTAAAACAATACAAGTTGCATACTTGTATTTGTGTCAATGATTGAGGTCTAAGCAATGGTGTCTGAATAGTATATATAAATGTATGTTGGATTAAACCTTGGAATGATGATAATGGGAAAATATGTAATTGATAATCAATGATAGAAAATCTAATCCTAAGTAACTCATATCGAATAACATTTGATTCCAAGAGAGTAGTAACCATATCATTCCAAAATATATGTAGTTGTTTTCGTCAACTCTTGGAGATGTTTGAATCTTGATCCTGAAATTTTTTGACTCTTAGTTAAGATTAAGGTGTTGAATTTTTTATTTAAATAATTGTGTTATTTATCCCTTTTTAACAACATTCAAAGAATCTTGTCAAATGGTGAACCCAATTTGTTTATTATCTTTATGTTTCCTATTGGAAGGTCACCACGATTATTTACTATATTGAGTGGCGTTGAATGTTGACTAAATGGATTTTTACATTGACACAAAACTCAAATATTATCTAGAGCCACGACTCCTTGCTTCAACTGGTCATATTCCCCAACCATGCACATTGAATAATGGACATAGAGATCCCCCCAATACTAGTTACCCCAATAGATAAAAGTTTCATTCTCTCATATAGAGGAGAACACTAGGCACCTATCCTTAGAAAAGACAATATATTAGATAGAATGTGCCAATAATAGTGTAGTCCATCCCAATACATTATCTAAATTATATACCTATATGCATTTTACAACGAACATGACAAACATTTAGATAAAAGATCAATTAGGATCAATTATTATTCTAACCACGTTTTGTAAAATACAACTAAGAACATTGTTGGTGCTACTTTTTGTGAAATACATTATAGTTGCTAAGTGATTCAGCGCTATTTTAGGGCTTCATCTTGTGTCATTTTGCATTTCAATCACATCTACAACTGTTAGATTACATGTTATTTCCCTCATTATGTGTTTTATTGTCAAATGCACTTATGGATGGTTTTTGCATGTTTTATAGGTACTTTGGCCACTACTTGATGGATTGGAAAGAAGACGGTTGAATCATGGGTTTCCCTAGGCTTGGAGGAGCCCAAAATGAGGCCAAAATCATTCCAAACCTACCCCAAGTGGTCAAAGGATGTATTGAAGCAATAACCTTCATGGATGGCCAAGTTCAACACTCAAATGCAGGGGAAGGACCCCAACACGGCCGTGCTACCATGGAATGGCCGTGCTGGGGCATGCCCCAAGCAGCATAATCATCAAAAATTGACCCAGTTGGCCAGAACGGCCGTGTTACCAAGAATGGCCATTTTGGCAGTTCCCAGCACGGCCGTGCCACCAGTCCCAGAAACTCAAAATTCCCCTATTCAATCCATTTTCTCACCACGGCCATTCCCATCCACCATGGCCATGCTACCCATTGCCCAACACGACCGTGCAGCCCAGCACGGCCGTGCTACACACAATTTTACCCGATTTTCTGCACTGTTCTCCCCATTTTACCCCCCACTTAACCTAGTGCTTCCCCCACACCTATATATACCTAGGTGGTGGCTGGGGCACGAGGTTATCTACCTTCTACCCCTTCCTAGCTCCCCAAATCACAATCCACTCCATTCTACTCCATATCCACCTCAAATCCACTCTATTTCACCATTTCCACCACATAACCCTCCATATCTAAGCCTTCCATCCACTTCCCTCCATCATTCCACACCATTTCATCCAAGGAGAAGAAGGAGGACGTCCCTGCAGCTTCTGGAGAGGAGGATTGCTTCATCTACACCGAGCTCCATGGCTTCTTCTACCTTTCTCTTCTCTCTTTTTGTATTTGGCTTTGTTATGAGTAGCTAGGCCCTTGGGTGGGCTGTTTGGGGGAAAATATGTTACTTTGATACCATGTTGGGGGAAAATGACATGTCAACTTTGTAATTCCATTTGTTAATGATTATATTCTATTAGCATCTCATTCTCCATGGATTTCTTCTTGGTTTGTGTGTGAAATCACCTAGGAATTTAGGCAGATTGCTTATATGTGTGAATTTTGGGATTTGCCCCTAGGTCCAATTCTTGGATCCCTAGGTTGCCTCCCATCTTCCTACATCCTAATCAATCTCCCTAAACCTAAGTGAGAGATCTAAGTAGCTAGATTAGATAATTCTAGTGCAATTAGCATGGAGCCTTCTCAAGGCTAGAATGTGGGGGAATTAGGGTCCAAAACCCTAATATCACCTCCCCATTACTACCCTCAACCCCTAATTGCCCTAGGAATGCCTAATCTAGAAACCTAGACTTGATTAGACTCTAATTGAATTGAACCTAATCCCTAATTGAATTGGGCCTCGTAAGGGTAGTAGGGGGTGTTAGGGACTAGTTCCCCTATGCACAACCTAGCATATCCATGTCCAGTTAGTAGCTTAGGTTAATTCATTAGACTCTAACTTGTTGTTTGGTTTGGATAATCTAAATGGAATCATAATGTTCATATGTCACCCCCCAACTTAAGTGATAAGTTCATACCCCTAAACAGCCCACACATCTCTTTACTGCTTAAAACCCTAGTTCTGTGCTTACTTAGCTTAGTTAGTTCTTTTCTTGCTTAGTTAGCTTCTTGCCTTGCTCGTGCCTTGTTTATTCTAGTTTAGTTCTTTAATTTCTCTTTTGCTTTTCTCTTTCTTGCCTTAGCATAATTTGTCTTTTCATACCTAGCTTAGTCCTTTCTTTCCAGCTTAGTTTTAATCTAGTCTAGGGTTAACGTAGATTTCATTCCTTCCTTTAACTGCTTTCTTGTTCATCCTTAGTTAACAATCAAAACAACCTTTAAACCCTTAACCCTAGTCCCCGCAGTAGGAACCTAGCCAAACTAACCTAGCTCTAGCGCCCCCTCTTTTCCCTGTGGATCGACCCTTTACTTGCCACCTTCCTATACTATGACACGACCCCGTGCACTTACGGGTGTAGTGTTTTAGTAGATGTAGGTAGCTAGTTTAGGTTTATACATTTCGAAAGCAAGATCCCATCCCGTGTGTTCCGACCTCGTGGGGCGCATCTAGTTGGGTCAAATCGGCTAGTGTGTTGCACCATATGCGGGGTCGCACCACTAAGGGGGTTCAAAAATGAAATAGAGTTGTTGAAGAACCCCCAAAATGGCTTTTGGATAGTAGGCATCCTCAACTATAAATAGAACATATATACCATCTTCCCTAGTGCTCCAAAGAGTTCTAAGAGGCCCTTATACCATAGATGAGTGATTGTTCCTTAAGGAGCCTTATCCTCATGAGCTTAGTTACTTACTTGCATCTATTGGAGTGAATATGATATATATAACAGAGATACTACTATCTTTTCTATCTTATTAGTCTCTCACTTATCAACCTTCCAATCTCACCAATACAGACACACACACACACACACACATATATATATATATATATATATATATATATTTGTATATATATATGTATATATCAGAAAGTGACTTTGGATGGATATATGTAACACCCTAAAATTTTTAGTCTGTAATTAGAAATCCTAATTTTGAAATTCATACTTTGATGCTTCAATTAAACCCTAATAACTTATTGAAACTCAAATGAAATACTAAAACAATATTTTCACTAAATTTGGAAATAATTGCATTCATTTAATCAAATGTAACTATAACGACCCCGCCTCATGGTAACTCTCAGTTAAGGGAGAGTAAGACGTCAGAGGCGTTATCCTAAAATAGGATCAATGGTTTTGTAAATAATCAACAATAATTGATAAATTCTACTGTAACTAAACTTTTAATGGAATACATTTTTTTTGTTTTCATACCTTGAAAAATATGGGAAGTGGAATTCTTTACCCAAGAAAGAACATATCTATCTATAATCCTCCAAATATTTATTAAGCTTTATTTCATCCATGTCACTTTAAAGGATTATCCATTTTCTTGATAACCTAAAATGTCGACAAACAAAACAACAGTCAGTATAACGAATTATACTGATATGTGGGGGAAACAATAATCTTGCATTTAATTGTAACAAAATATTACAAGAAATTATGGTTTAACAAGAAAACATTACATTTTAAACATGACTACTCAATCCTTAAATACCCTAGCCTCTGTGTTGTCCCTGCAGTGGACATATATACTACCTTTCATATGGCAGATCTTAACTAACCCCCATGATCCTACCTTAGAGGTAGATCAATACATAGAGTTGTGGAGTCGCATGACCCTACCCAAAGGTAGTCCAACCACTGACTCATGATAACGTGATGTTCCGACCTCATGGGTAGACCATGTACTAGGTCATCTATCTCATCAACATCATAGCTACAGAGGAGGACCATGATCTGAGCTAGTTATGCACATATTATTATGGTGATAGTCATAGTCACTTTATAATTACATGAAATAAAAGGCAATAAAGTAGTTATTCCAAGAAATCGATAAAACTTTGGGAATCACCAGAAAACTAAAACAATTTATCCATAAGCGTAACCACATACCTGTTCTTGAGTAATAGAATCCAAATTTCAACAAGTTAGCCAAGCAAGTAGTTTATTGCAAACAACCCTTAATTCCTGAAACAAATAGATTACCTAATGTCAAAACACCTCCCTAATGACATGAGGATACTTTATAAGGCTTCCAAGACCCTTAGAGGTCTTTAGGGTTTCTTAGGTTTCTTTATTCAATTTTTAATCTCCTTTTTAGGCTACAAATCCTAAAATAGATTTCTTATTTCTCAAAAACCCTAATTATTCCAATTATCCTCATTAAGGGTTCTTTAATCTTAAAACAAGTTTGAGATCACCAAATCTCTGTTATATAATTACATTTTCGAATTTAAACCATTAAAACCCATATTTTCCCAAATTAGGGTTTCTAAACATAATCATGTGCATAAAACCCTAAAACAAGCATCAAATTACCTTTTTCGAAATTAACTCTCCCTTTATCCTCAATAGGTTAATATTACTTAGAATAACCCAAAAGAGTCATTAAATCCGAGTTCCATATCAAATTAGGGTTTTACCATGATTTAATACATTAAAAGTGGTAGCTTTGTGTACTTTTTAAATTGCAAGGATTATCAGGCTTCAATTATATTTTTATTGTATTCTACATATTTTTCTGATAAAAAATCACCATTTACTTTTATTTTCGGCCAAAGGAGCAATTTATAGTGAATTAAACAAGATTCCATGATTTTCTTGTATTTCGACTAGAGAGGCGACTAACCTGGGATTTTTGGATTATCTTCAGCCATCAGATCGCCGGGCTTCATTGACTACGCGTGATCGTATGGTCCTAAGTGCGCATGCCCACTCACGGCTTCAGAAACGCGGAGTACTTCCTGGCCGTTGATCCTACACGCGACTTATGGTGGAACCCGATCGGACGGTGGCTGCAATTCGTCTCCACTCAATCCAGCAGAAAGCCTCGCGGCGGTGCCGTGGCTGAGAGCTTGTCGGAGCTACCTCAATATGTCGATCCAAGGTACAAGAGAAGTAGGGAGATAGCCGGTTGAGTTTGTGTAACTGTGAGGAGTCTAGATGGGGGCATATATATAGGGATGGGGTCGAGTTTAGGGTTTCCCAACCCCTGTCGTCGCCTACCTTTTTAGGCAATTGGGTGTTTCTTCTAGATGTATCCAAAGAACAAAGAACCAGGGTCTAGTGGGTTCAGATTCCTCTTTCGAATCCAACCATGATCTTTACTTGCTCACACATGCAAAGATTTGCGAGAAAATCGAGTGTAAAGGTCCCACTGTCGCCAGCCTGTTCCTAGTTCAGCTAGAACTAGAATATGAGAGGCCTCCGTTGGATCAAGATCCAACGATCCACGTCACTCGTGCCCAAACAACAAAAATTCAATTTTTATTTTTAGGAACACCTTTCTCTTCAGGATAATTTGGAATGATCATAACTCTCAAACCATGGCTCTGTTTAATCCCAAATCTTGAGGGAAACTTCATAATAACTTAATCTATCGTCATGCTAAGTTTGGGACCATAACTCAAAAGTAAACGAACATTTTCTTTATGAGCAAGTTATTTCTTAAATATATATATTTTATTCATATTTCCTCTTTCACACTTCATTATTTTCCTTTATTTCAATTCCTTGCATCTCAAGGATCCATGTGGGGTTCGAATCACCGTCCATTATGGTCAAACCCACACTTATCTATTTATTTCTTATATTTTCACCTTTATCCCAATTCTCTTTATTATATATTCAATTCTTATTCTCTTTTAACTTATCTCCCTCTTTTATTATTTTGGACCCATTATTACCAAAGGGTCCATGAAAAACCATGCACAAGGAAGAGTTGTAAAAGAAATGAATATATTTATCATAAATCATGCAAATTTACAACCAAGTACAGTTCTTTTGAAACAAATGCAATTATAGTCATATAAGAAAAATTGAGGTTGTAACATCCTCCCCTCCTTATAAGAATTTTGTCCCCAAAATTCAGCCAATCAAACAAACAATTCAGGGTATGCTTTTTCCATGCCTGTCTTTAGCTCCCATGTGGCTTCATCCTCCCCATGGTGCTTCCAATGAACCTTTACCATATCTATTTCTTTATTTCTAAGTTCTTTCATCTTGGTATCCAGTACTCTCACAGGTTACTCAGGATATGTCAGTCTCCCTTGGAGATCAATAAGTTCAATGCTCAGCACATGGCTCAGGGCCTTCACATAGCGCTTTAGATTAGACATGTAGCAAACATCATGCATCATACTATACTGAGGGGGTAAGGCCAAATGATAATCAACATCACCAATCCGTTCCAAAACCTCAAATGGACCCACGTACCGAGGACTCAAATTTCCTCTATTCTAAGCTATAGCTAGGAGGTGTTGGATTTTAAAAAACACATGATCTCCCACGGTGAATTGCAAATCAATCCACTTCACATCCTCATATGACTTCTGTCGATCCTGGCTCTCTTCAGCCTTTACTTGATCAAAGCGACTTTATCTGCATACACCTAGAGCTCATCTAACCTCAACAAGGTCCTCTCACCAACATCATCCCAATGAAGTGGTGACCGACACGGCCTCCCATAGAGAGCTTCATATGGTGGCATCCCGATACTGGCTTGGTAGATGTTATTGTAAGCAAACTCAGCGAGGGGCAGGTATTGCTCCCATGAACCACCCCAATCAAGCACACAAGCTCTCAACATATCCTCTAAAGTCTGGATTGTTCTCTCTGACTATCCATCAGTCTGGGGGTGATATGTTGTACTGAACTTCAGTCTAGTGCCAAGTTCCTCTTGTACTTGCTTCCACAACTTGGAAGTAAACTTCAGATCATGATAAAAAATGATCGAATTCGGAACACCATGTATTCATACAATTTCTCAGATGTACAGTTCAGCTAAGTCTGTCACCTTGGCAATGGTCTTTAGTGTGAGGAAATGTGTCGACTTGGTAAGGTGATCTACCACAACCCATATTGCGTCATGACTTCTCTTGGTCTTGGGAAGACCCACCACAAAGTCCATGGTGATCTGTTCCCATTTCCAATCAAGAATTTCAATCGACTGTAGCAATCCATCGGGTCATTGGTGTTCATCCTTCACCATTTGGCAAGTGAGACAACTGGCCGCATATGCCGCTATATCTCTTTTCATTCCAAGCCACCAAAAGTACCATTGTAGATCCTTAAACATTTTGGTAGTGCTAGGGTGTATTGTGTACTTCAAACCATGAGGTTCTTGTAAGATACGATCCTTTAAAAGTGAGCTTTTAGGAACCCAAATACGAATCTTGTGTTAGATCCCATCATCCACTCCTACAGAGAGATGGGACTGAGGTTTCTCCAGTAGTCCTTTCATCTTGTCAAGTTCTGGACTGGCTATCTGGGCATCTACCAACTCAGTCAACATGTCTGGTTTAATCTGTATATTAGCCAAACAAACTCGGTCTTCTAACAATTGTGGAGTCCATTCCACAAGATCTTCTAACTTCCTCCACTGGCTAGATAAGATAGCTGTACACCTGAGCTAACTTTGGCTAAGAGCATCTGCTACAACGTTTGCCTTTCCAGGGTGATAGGAAATGGTGAAATCATAGTCCTTCATGTATTCCATCCATCACCTCTATCTTAGATTTAGATCCTTTTGAGTTAGGAGGTACTTCAAGATCTTATGGTCGGTGAAGATCTCAAAGGTGGATCCATACAGATAGTGTCACCAAACCTTCAGGGCATGTATAATTGGAACCAACTCTAAATCATGTGTCGGATAATTCACTTCATTGGGTTTGGGTTATCTGGAGGCATAGGCAAAAAACATGTCTATCTTGCTCTAGCACACATCTGAGTCCCATCTTTGTTGCATCAGTGAAGATCATAAAACCTTCATTACCGGATAGTAGAGTCAACACTGGGGCTGTATGTTGGGTTTTAGGGGAGGCAGAGAAGGCAGCGGAAACAAAAATTTCTCCCCCAAACCCAGCACGAGGAAACGCGTAAACGTCTATATAATAGAAGGATGGTTTGTGGAATCATACCTTGTCCCAAGGCTTGCTTGGCGACAATACCTCTCACCTTGCGCGGTCTTCACCTCCAGTCTTGGATGGTGTCTGTGCAGCTCCTGGTCGCACTGGGACTGACAACTCCTCCTCCTACCGGACTATCAGATGACAGTTGTCCTCCTAAGCGGCAGTGTCCTCCCGCCTCTGTAGTAGTCCACACGGACCACCTGGAACTCCACACTCCTCGTCCCACAAGGAAGTGGAAGGAGTCGCACCCTCCTGTTGACGTACTAGTCGCCAACACACTCTCCTGCCTCCAATTGCAACTGCAGTTGTCCTTCCCTTGCTGCATCTCCCTTTTGCGGGAAGCACTTGCTCGGGCTCTCTCTCAGTTACCAAAACTAGAGAGAACGACAACTTTGTAGAGCAACTGGTTGCACTGAGTTGTACTTTGAGAAGCCCCCAATACCCCTATATATATAGGCGGGTCATGGGACAGGGTTCTCTGTCCCCGGCAATATGGGACTAAAGCAGGAGTAGAAGGGTTCGAGATTTTCCACCAAAAAACAACCAACTCGCAACCTGAACCGATCGGTTCACAAGTGAACCGGTCGGTTGGGGACCTGAACCGGTCGGTTGGAACACCAACTGATCGGTTGGGACCCATGAGCCGATCGGTTCACTTCTAAACCGGTCGGTTCGTGGTCCTGGCCGGTTCCCGATTGACTTTCCTTCTTTTGTTTCTAATTGGTATCGAATACCAATCCTTGTTCCAATCAAATTGGGCAAGTGAAACGCAAGGAAAATTATCACCAATCCTACTTTCCCAACTTGCTCGGTTGCACCAGTTGAACCGATTTTTCAACACTTGAACTGATCGTTTCACTCTGACCATGAGCCGATCGACTCAACACTTGAGCCGACTGGTTCAGCAACCTCAGCCGACCGGTTCAACACTTGAGACGATCGGTTGGGAGTGCAGGTTGTGCAGAATCAGTCAAATGCGATTTCAATCAATCTGATACTCCAATCAATATGTCCAACACCTTGAACAATATGATATTGAGCTATCAATTGATTGAGTGTTTAATTGAACTACTAAACTCCTTTAGTAATTAATCTAAACGTTGCTTGTGGACAAAACTCCTCTTCCAGGTTAAATCCTATGTGTGTGACCCTGCAGGTCCATTTCATGTTGGAAGTGAAAATCCATAACACTTATGACTTCACAAGCAAAGAGCAGTGCCTAGTCACACATCATTGCTACCCAAGTGAAAGTAGAAAGTTGGAGAACAACTTTCATCCTACAATCCGTGAATGGTGTTACAGTGAATGTATAATTCCTTTGTCACTGATATCCCGAATGAACTCGAGGCATGGAACAGTCATCCTGTCAACGTTCATTCACTTTCTTGATCTCAGAGTAGATTGAACGAGATATGTATGACATCAATATCACACATTGATTCACACATGCGTGCACACGCCTATATCAATCCTACTCATCAAGTGGCCTTGGATATCAAACTCCCTCAGGAGGGACAAATCCCATATCTATCACTCACCCCTCAAAATCCCCATGTGTCAAAGCCACCCAATCATCACCTTTATAACAACCGATGTTTCAGGACTGCGTTTGATGATGTCAAAGTGTGCCCAATGACATGTGTTGAGTGTAGTGATTTTAGGTCTAAGAATCACACTCACCACCATCACTATGAGTACTGACTGTGACTACCATGTCATGGTTCCATGTGTCAAACTCACGGTGGGTCTGTCCGGTACCTTATTCTCTAACAAGTACCTATGTATTTTGGTTTGATATCTCTATATCATGACTAATGAGATTCTGTCATCAACCAACACCACAATCTAGTCATGTGTGTCATTTCTGTCTATCTATCTTCCACAATGACATCCGACTAGGGACATAACAAGAATGTACAAACTCTTAGCATCCGTATGATCTCATCGTTCAGGTCATGAACCTGAAGGCATACGTCATTGAGTATTGTCATTCTCTAGACATTCAATCTGTTCTATCACTATCTCATATGACTGAACCAGAAAGAATTGGAATCTTGCCTTTGATGTTTATCAAATCAATCTTAATGTATCCCACCAATCATCTCATGATTGGCTCTCAGGGCATACACACCAACAGACTCCCACTTGCACTACGAGCCAATCACCCTTGAATCATATTCATAGTGATCTTCAAACATGTCCCACATGTCATTCTACTCCAGTGCCAACATAGTGAGTAATGGCAACACCTTGCCAAAGTCAGTGTAATTGCATGTCTCTCATCTCTTCACTGTACGTCACACGTATGAGATGGAGTTGCCGTAATATGTGATCTAGTATTCCTTGCTAACCTTTAGCCACATTGCATGATCAAGGATTCCAGACTTGTCATCAATGAGCGGAATGTCTTATAAGTTCATCTCATGAACTTCCAGATCCATAAAGTATCCACTGCAGTTCTCTAACGCATAGATACTCGGCATTTCCTTTTAAATGGTTTTATTAGAACACTTCCAATTATTAACAAACTTTCACTTTTATACATCCTATGTATATTTTGCGATTAATTTTCTGTCCTTTCAGAAGTTTGCATCAATGTAACTCTTTACATCGAACTCTTCCTTATCTCCATAGAACTAGTACTTCCCAAGTACTTATCAAGTTCTTATGGTTTCCAGTAACCCTTACTGGTAGCAGACAAACATCCACTCGTCATGTCCCACATACGAGTTATTAGGATGAGCACATCATATTGCCATGTCATACATACAAGATGATGAATTCATTTTTGTTCTTGCCATGTCCATACATGCAAGATAATGGGATGATTACATACATGATAGATCATATCTATTCTTAGTGTTCATATTCTTCATAAGAATTGGACACTTGGCCTTGGGATACTAACTCCATGTAGCATGGACAAGTTTTCTCCCACTGAATCTGTGCATACTGAACACTTCAGTACAGATTGCCAATGTATGCTTTCTCTTTTCAGGTCAAGAGGTTTTCGAGAACTATCTCTATAGATCTCTATTCCTATCACATTGGAAACTTCTCTATCTTCCTTAAAGATAATTTCCACTTTTGTATTTCCATTTTAGAACATTTCCATTTCACATCAATATGTGGAATGTGAACACGCTCCCACTAAATCACAGATCCCTTCTTTATCTTTGACATATCAGTCAAACCCTTTGACTATATCATCAAAGTAAAGATCCAATTTTGAGTTTCTTGTACTCAATCAATCATATTGATTAGTCCATTGTAACTTTTAGACTTCATTTTCATTAGTGGATTCATAAACCTTATAGGTTGTGTCACGTACACATCCTAGTTTTATTCCTCATAGGAATGTAGTTTTAGTATCCATATGCCAAATGTCTTAGTCATTAAGTTGCAATTAACAAGCATCATCCTTCTTAAAATGTTATCCATGTGTCTTAACACTTAAGACTTATTTGCACTTATGGATTTCATCCAATGAGTGCTACCATCAAGGTCATACCTTATGGTTCACATTGAAATCATTTAGGATATAATGATCATAAATCATAACTCAAAATTCGGTTCCTCATATTCATCTAGATAGTTGACTCATCATAAGAACAACTCATTACATAGATAATTGAGGTGTATCTGTTAAGGATATAAGAACTCACAACTCCTTGTGATTCTCAATGTCCTTTATTAGTGTGGGGTATTCATTTATTAAGAAGAGTTCAGTTATTTGATAATCATTCTCTAACTCCTTGGAGTATGATTCCTTCTTGATTTAGACATCACCATGCCTTAATCATGAGTTCACTATGATACATTATCATAATCACTCGTAAGGATCTCAAACATTTGGTTCAAGTGTTTCATTCATTGATCTCATCAAGAATTAACACTTTACATAATTTGCACTTCATCTATGATAATCTTGAACACTTCAAGATATTCATATTGGTATTTCTCTAAACACCATTTGAATTATTAGCATTCGCTGCAATAGGTATGTAAATACATCACATGTATTATACCTAATGGGATAATCATTCTCCCACTACCATTAGTGAATATTGATTAATCATGTCCAAGATATTCATGTCTCTTACTGGTTCTCTAACCAAAAGAGTCTAGATTTATCCATCATATGGAAACTAGAAACGAATCCCTCATGATTGATGCTAATTAGATTGTTTGAGTTATCAATAACTTTAGGTATCATTTTATATTATACATACCATGTATTACAAGATAAACAAGGCATTGCCATAAAGATCATATCTTTAGGATTGAAACATAAACTTTATTAATTGCCATCATTGTCATACAATATGCAACAATAAAGTGTTTCTATCTATTGGCAATATATGAAATAGTAGTTCTCAACTCTATTTCGTGCCCTTTAGGCTGAAATAAACTGAAAGATACTCCTATCTATGGCAGCAACACTTTCTCCAATGATGGGTACTCCTTTCTTGGTCCTTTCACAAAGGCCATCACTTCTTTGCATATCATATATGACATATCCATATCTTGGTATCATATACCTCAGATAAAGAAGCGGTTCATTTCATGATACCTTAGGTGGAGATCTCCATCCCCTCCTTCATCTTCTTTTGTTCTTCCAGATATAGAGGGCAATCCCTCATACACCCTTTCCCCATGTGCCTTGAGGTTGAAGACGGCTTGGATTGCTGGCTAGCATCATAACACTTCTTTGCTTTGCCCTTATCATTGCCCTTAAGAATTACCTTTCTCTTTGATCACATCAAAGATTATGGTTTGTCTTTCTTCATCTTTGCCTTTACTATCCTCAACATGTCCAACAACTCTGTCAACGCTTGTCAAAGTTGTTCATGTTGTAGCTTATCATGAATTGTATGATCCTCGCAACATTTACAGTATCATACCAATAGCCAACTCTTGGATCAGAGGGAATCCTTCTTAGTCAGGTTTTCCACATACCCAATCACATTGAGTGTGTGAATAGCTTACTAGAACTCCTTCTGTCATGACATACTAGGACAGTGTCCTTGAGACATCATATGTCTCATGTTGTCTCTGCAACATCATCAAGCACTCCTCATCAATGTCATCCTCGGTATGCTTCCATAAGCATACCTTCTGCCATTGATGTGGTGGGATTGAGTTTATCTGGTCTTGGTAGGACTTGGAGCTTTCGCTTCTTTGAGAACACTTCCCATCATCCTAACCAGTCGTGGAATTATTCCCATTTAATTTGTTGGTCTCAAAGACCGATCACAAATAAAGTGATTATTGTTGATTAACCATTTATTTCAACAAAAGGAAATATATGCAATTATAGTCCAAAAACTCATTTTGACTTGTTTGATTGATTTTAAAAGTTGACGATAAAATTAGGCCTTTAATTAATTATCGCTCCCACTATTTTACTTCAAATTGATAGCCCTCACCATCAATTCGGAAGATTGCAGCGTACAACCTTCTAGTGGGTAAGATCCTGAAATCCTCTAAGTCATGAGTCAGCTAGGGCTGATTGCCCCAACTTAGATCTCTCAGGTAGGCAACTCTTGCCAATTGCATCATATGCAACTCTTGATAAGATGTCATATACAACTCTTTGCAATGATCATCTCCATGCCTCAAGGTACTAGATCCCATCTAGATCACCTTGTTAAGTCTGACCCAAAGCAAACACAATGAATATGCACCCTGCTAGGGCAGACCCACACATTCATCCTTCACGCTTCCATGAGATAGATAGTACACCATGCTAGGGCGTGCCCACACTTGGTCGATCAAGCTTTTCACATGTGTCGCATTTAAAAGGCATCTAAAACTTAATATTTTAATGAGGGATTTGGTTTTTATATACATATACATATCCAATCACCACAATACATAGTACATATCATATACATGTTATATCCCACAGAAAACATGCACAAACGATAAAAGCGATGATTATGGCCATCCTAATGTGATTCCTCGAGCCAAGAGGAATCACGGTCATCTAGGTCAACATCACATGCAACCTTTACAAGATGAACATCTGTGCCTTGCCATCCGAGTTGATCAACTCATCACATGAATGATCTGTACTCTCTAGCCGGTCGTCTGGGTGCCACCAGCCAATCGGTTGGCTCCAACCGATCGGTTCGCCTGGTCGTTGTGCATCTCATCATGTCCGCCACCCGCTCTTCTTGCTCCTCGAACTGATCATCAACCGATCGGTTCACTCCTTGAACCGACCGTCTGGAACGTCAACCGATCAGTTCACGCCTTGAACCGATCGTTTCAGCTATCGTATTGATGTCCTCCGGTCTTCGACATAACAGGAAATAAAATCTATCCTATTATTACATTGCTTAGAAGAAGAAACCCCGAGTTACATTCGGGGGGAGAAAAGGTAGGAAAGAATCTCGAATTATTTCGAGTTACATTAGAAATAATAGAGGGAAGATTGGTGCGCAGACCAAGATGCAAGCAACCACAAACAACCACACACATATAGGGGTTTATAGGCCATAATCATGCTATATACATCCACCACAAAACTCGTTTAAGGGCGACGCGTATCGAGTGCATTAATAATACATATCATATATGTAATTGGGATTTGTGGATTTAGGATTGGACATGCATAAAGCCAATATTATTCGCATCGTATGCAATAAATAAAGGCGACAAACCAAAATCGATCATATCGATATTCCTAAAATATAGAGCAGTTGACGTGGCTCTGATACCACTATTGGGTTTTAGGGGAGGCAGAGAAGGCAGCGGAAACAAAATTTCTCCCCCAAACCCAGCACGAGGAAACACGTCAACGTCTATATAATAGAAGGATGGTTTGTGGAATCATACCTTGTCCCAAGGCTTGCTTGGCAACAATACCTCGCGCCTTGCGCGGTCTTCACCTCCGGTCTTGGACAGTGTCTGTGCAGCTCCTGGTCACACCGGGACTGACGACTCCTCCTCCTACCGGACTTTCAGATGACAGTTGTCCTCCTAAGTGGCAGTGTCCTCCCGCCTCTGTAGTAGTCCACACGGACCACCTGGAACTCCACACTCCTTGTCCCGCAAGGAAGTGGAAGGAGTCACACCCTCCTGTTGACGTACTAGTCGCCAACACCCTCTCCTACCTCTAGTTGCAACTGCAGTTGTCCTTCCCTTGCTGCACCTCCCTTTTGTGGGAAGCGCTTGCTCGGGCTCTCTGTCGGTTACCAAAACCAGAGAGAACGACAACTTTGTAGAGCAACTGGTTGCACTGAGTTGTACTTTGAGAAGCCCCCAATACCCCTATATATAGGCAGGTCATGGGATAGGGTTCTCTGTCCCCGGCATAATGAGACTAAAGTAGGAGTAGAAGGGTTCGAGATTTTCCACCAAAAATCAACCAACTCGCAACGTGAACCGATCGGTTCACAAGTGAACCGGTCGGTTGGGGACCTGAACCGGTCGGTTGGAACACCAACCGATCAGTTGGGACCCATGAGCCGATCGGTTCACTTCTGAACCGGTCGGTTCGTGGTCCTGGTCGGTTCCCGATTGACTTTCCTTCTTTTATTTCTAATTGGTATCGAATACCAATCCTTGTTCCAATAAAATTGGGCAAGTGAAACGCAAGGAAAATTCTCACCAATCCTACTTTCCCAACTTGCTCGGTTGCACCAGTTGAACCGATCGTTTCAACACTTGAACCGATCATTTCACTTTGACTATGAGCCGATCGACTCAACACTTGAGCCGACCGGTTCAGCAACCTCAGCTGACCGGTTCAACACTTGAGCCGATCAGTTGGGAGTGCAGGTTGTGCAGAATCCGTCAAATGCAATTTCAATCAATCTGATACTCCAATCAATATGTCCAACACCTTGAACAATATGATATTGAGCTATCAATTGATTGAGTGTTTAATTGAACTACTAAACTCCTTTAGTAATCAATCTAAACGTTGCTTGTGGACAAAACTCCTCTTCCAGGTTAAATCCTATGTGTGTGACCCTGCAGGTCCATTTCACGTTGGCAGTGAAAATCCATAACACTTATGACTTCACAAGCAAAGAGCGGTGCCTAGTCACACATCATTGCTACCCAAGTGAAAGTAGAAAGTTGGAGAACAACTTTCATACTACAATCCGTGAATGGTGTTACAGTGAATGTATAATTCCTTTGTCACTGATATCCCGAATGAACTCGAGGCATGGAACATTCATCCTGTCAACGTTCATTCACTTTCTTGATCTCAGAGTAGATTGAACGAGATATGTATGACATCAATATCACATATTGATTCACACATGCGTGCACAAGCCTATCTCAATCCTACTCATCAAGTGGCCTTGGATATCAAACTCCCTCAGGAGGGACAAATCCCATGTCTATCACTCACCCCTCAAAAGCCCCATGTGTCAAAGCCACCCAATCATCACCTTTACAACAACCCATGTTTCAGGACTGCGTTTGGTGATGTCAAAGTGCGCCCAACGACATGTGTTGAGTGTAGTGATTTCAGGTCTAAGAATCACACTCACCACGATCACTGTGAGTACTGACTGTGACTACCATGTCATGGTTCCATGTGTCAAACTCATGGTGGATCTGTCCGGTACCTTGTTCTCTAACAAGTACCTATGTGTTTGGTTTGATATCTCTATATCATGACTAATGAGATTCTGTCATCAACCAACACCATAATCTAGTCTTGTGTGTCATTGTTGTCTATCTACCTTCCACAATGACATCCGACTAGGGACATAACAAGAATGTACAAACTCTTAGCATCCGTATGATCTCATCGTTCAGGTCATGAACCTGAAGGCATACGTCATTGAGTACTGTCATTCTCTAGACATTCAATTTGTTCTATCACTATCTCATATGACTGAACCAGAAAGAATTGGAAGCTTGCCTTTGATGTTTATCAAATCAATCTTATTGTATCCCACCAATCATCTCATGATTGGCTCTCAGGGCATACACACCAACACTGTAGTCAACTTCTCCTTCAGCTCTTGGAATCATGCTTCACATAGGTCCCACCACACAAACTTCTCATATTTTTGGGTGAGCTTAGTAAGAGGCAAAGCAGTCTTTGAGAAATCCTTTATGAAGTGTCTATAATATCTAGCCAATCCCAGAAAGTTGTGGATCTCTGAGGCATACTTTGGTCCTGGCCAGTCTTGAACAAATGACACCTTGGATGGATCTACTGAGATGGTTCCTCCATATATGATGTGTCTAAGGAACATGACACGGTCTATCCAAAACTCACACTTTAAGAATTTCCCATAAAACTTCTGCTTCCTCAAGATATCAAGGACTCTACTGAGGTGGTCTCGATGTTGTTCTAGGTCATTGGAAAAAACCAAAATGTCATCTATGAACACTATGACAAACGAGTCAAGGAAGGGTTGGAACACACTGTTCATGAGGTTCACGAACACACTCGGGGCATTGGACAACACAAAAGGCATAACCACAAACTCATAGTGGTCATAGCGGGTTCTAAAAGCAATTTTTGGAATGTCCTCACTTTTGACTCTCAATTGGTGGTACCCCGATCTCAGGTCAATCTTTGAAAAGACTCGAGCTGAATTCAACTGGTCAAACAAGTCACCTATCCGGGGTAAAGGGTATTTGTTCTTAATGATAGAATGGTTGATCATCCTATAGTCTATGCACATTCTGAGCGAACCATCCTTCTTCTTTACCAAAAGAACTGGTGCTCCCCATGGTGATGTGCTAGGGTGGATAAAACCCTTGTCTAGAAGTTCCTACAGTTGTTTCGTCAACTTGAGCAACTCAGCATGGGCCGTCCTATAAGGTTCTCGTGAAATAGGGTTTTTTTTCGAGATCTAGCTCTATCAAAAAGTCTACCTCTCTCTCAGAAGGGATCCCAAGAAAATCATCCGGGAAAACATCTACATAGTCCATGACTACCTCTATTTCTTCTAAGGGTTGCACCTTGGGTCTGGCTCGGTGTGCTAGGAATGCTTGGAAACCTATGGTTATCATTCGTTCTGCCTTCAAGGATAACACATACAGGCTGGTGGTAACATCCTTCCTACCCCTAATGATGAACGGCGGGTGACCTAGTTTCTTTATAATTACCTTCTTCTCCCTACAGTCAATATTGTCCCTATATGTATAAAGCCAATGTATACCAATGATCACATCAAAGTCATTCATGTCAAGGAGGATAAAATCCATAGGGAACTCATGATCTTGATATTTAATAAGTATCAAAGGAGTTTTCAAAAGGGATGTAAAGATCCGACCACTTGGGGTTGTGACATCTAAGATATACCCTAAATCCTTGATATCCAAACAAAGCATAGTTATGAGATTTCTCGAAATGAAAGTATCAGTAGATCTAGAGTCAAATAAAGCTTTTACATTGTTCCCCATGACTTCAAGCATGCCTACCTTATTTTCCACCTTATATTAGACCATTACATGCTTATCTTAAAACATAAAAGAAAATTGTAAGAGTTATTACCCTCTATCAACTGATTAGCATTAGCTTGAGCCTCCTCATTATCAATAGCAAATACTCGAGCTTGTCTTCTTTCTTCAGCAGGTGGGGCTGTAGCTGCATGTTGGGATACTACAGGTGGGGTTTTTACTGGACCTGGTCCTCTCAAGTCTGGAAGAGGACAGTTGTCTTGAAGATGTCCCTCTTACTGACAACGGTAGCCTGTCCTCTTCTTATAGCGAAACTCACCTGAATGCCATTTTATGCAGGTGCGACACCTAGGTCGATTGTTCTCATGATGGGGTTTTCCTTTTCCTCCATGCTTTCCCTTGGTATGGTTGCGCCCTTATCCTTTCTTATGATCATTCTTATGGCCTTGGGTACCTTCAGTGAAGCCTAAGTATCATTTGGGTGGATTCTGGGTAGGCATCATTGTCCTCTCCATGTCCAGGGTGGTGTTGTAGGCTTTGGTGAAGGTTTTTGGTTTACTTTCCATCACATGAGGCTTAATTGAAGGGTGAAGATGCTCTGCAAAATGATCTACTCGTCTTTCTTCATCCATCATGTGCCCGAAACGCTCCAGAATGCGAAACTTGCGGCCAAAGTCTATGACTGACAAGTTACCTTAGATCAGGTTGGTGGACTCTCTTTCCTTCTCCTTCTTAGCTGAGATGGGAATGAATCTGGCAGTGATGATAGTCCTGAATTCGGTCCATACCATTGGGTGTGCACTCAGGTCTCGACTCATGATGTGGTTCTCCCGCTAGATCTTGGATGCTCCTTCCAAGAGATGTGCAACAAAAGGTACCTTCTAGTTCGGCTGCACCTCCAGCATGCGGAACCCATTCTCGATCACTATCAACCAAACATCTGCTTTGTCAACCACTTCAATCTTATCCTCTCCCAATAATTTCTCAATGTTCAGCTTTCCGAAGTCCAGAATGGTGACTCTAAGTTGGGGACGGACAGAAAGTAGTTCACCATTCTCATCTCTGGCTATATCCCTGAGGGCCAGAGCACTAATGGCCTCAGTCAACCTCTTCTATTGTTCCATCCACATGGCATCAGGGGTGTGAACTACCATTGCAGGTCCTAGACCACCAGTCGGGTTCTCCTAAAACTTGGCCTCGTCTTCGGACATGTATTCCTCTTCTTGGTCCATCTATGGGTTGTCGAAGGGAACTTGCTTAGGGTCTGAGCCTTCTTCTAAGGCTCCCTCAGGTCTCTTTCTCTTCTTTAAGGACTCATCACCATGGTTCCTCTTCCGTTTCTCCAAAGATCCCCTCCTCTTGTTGGGAGGCCAACCCTTAGCAGGGTTCTCAGTGGCCTCGGGGATCGCTATTGTCTTCACACGAGCCATCTACATAAGCATACAATCAAACCTTTAGTTTATGTTTAAACTAATTATACTTATGCCGATGACATTTTGTTTATGTATCTTTTATTAATGGAGGATTCCTTAATCCTTAACACTTTGTATTACCAAACATAGGAGGTGGTGGAGAGAGATAAAACCCTAAGCTCTTAATGGTTCTCCATAAATACGAGGTAAAGAAGGGATGAAGATAGATGATAAAACCCTAAGCTCTTAATGGTATCTTATTTCGAGTCAATTCTTTGGATTCACTACTACAGAAATGGCTTATAATGTCTCTTTTAAAGGTGTCAGTTGTATAAATACACAGACACCTAAAACCTAACGCGTCGGTGTAATAAAAAAATAGACATCTATCTATGAAGGGCGACCAGACACGGGTATCGCTTTTATTCAGTGTCGGTTCCCGAATAATAAACCGACACCTAAAATTAACTACCAAATCCAAAATTTCCAGTGAAAAAATTACCTCCAAAATTTAACATATGGCGTCAGTTATTAACTATTAAACTGACGACAAAAGATTATTCACGAGACAGAAATTGGGCACATTTTGGTCGTTGGTTTTTCTACAATGACCGACACTTATGGGTTTTCCCGCGTTGTTACCGGGAAAATTTTCATACCCTTTGAGCATCAGTTTTCGAAAGAAACCAACGACTATGGCCATTAATCGAGAACAATTTTTTTAATGGGCATATGTAGATAGACGTCAGTTTTTGTTCTAGTAAAAACTGATGACTATCATTAACAATAGGTGTCAGTGTGTTTATAGAACTGACACCGTTAGTTTTATGTGTCGGTTTTATTTAAGAACCGACACCTATTGCTAACTTAAAAGCACCTGCGCGAGCTCGACTCTTCCCCTTTCTCTGTTTCATTCATTCTCGCGCTACTCCAGGGTTTGGTCTGACAATTTCTCCTCTGCCCCCACCTCCGCCGCTGCTCACTACCACTGCCTCCATGCCTGCCGTCATCACCGCTCAGGCTACCGCCTCTGCTGCCGCCACACCGCCGCCTCTGTTGGACACCTGTTGCTTGCCATCACCGCGCCATACCCACCGATCACCCTCACTTCTCACCGCTGCTCAAAACCTGCTCGCCGCCACCGCCGCTCGACAGAGGAGGTGCCCTCTCCACTTTCTCCCTCTCTTTTGCTTGCTCAAACCTGCTCGCCCCACCATTCTACCCTTGGTTTTCTGCTGCCCGATCCTCTGCCTGGAAGCAACATGAGGAGGTCGCGACTGTGTGGGCTGGCCACGGCCGTGGCCAGCCCACACGGTCGTGGCCTTGCTTTTATCCATTTGGTAAGGAGGGAGCAGGAAGAAGAAGATACATTTGCAATTGAATACTAATGCTTGACCAAATTGTTGGATCCTAGATGGGTGATTAGATGCTCTAGAGGGGGGGGGTGAATAGAGCTAAAAGCACTTAAACAAAACTCATTAAACCTTCAAGATATATGACAAGATAAGGTTGCTAAATAGGTAATTTGAGTGCAACTAAAACATACATAACAAGGGAGAGAGGAATTGAACATGCACCAATTAGACAAGCTATTTAAAGTGGTTCCACACTTCAAACTAGAAGTGTGTCAGTCCACTTGCCTAGAGAGGTCAACCTCTAGGACTTCCAAACTATTGCACTCTTATATTCATTCATAAGACATACAATGCATGACCAAACAAAAGACTTACCTATCCAATACAAAGAGTCTTCAACCTTACCAAGGACTTACCCACTTTGTGAGAGTCTTCGGCCTTCTCCAAGGACTTACCCACTCTTACACAAGTCTTCACCTTGTAGGGATTACCCACTCTTCTTGGATCTTCAGCTTTTGACTTCACCTTCACTAGGAGAAGCTTCCACCAAGGTCTTACCCACTTGAGCTTGAGTCTTCTACCTTCTCCAAGGGCTTACCCACTCTAGCTCCAAGTCTTCAGCCTTGATCTTCACCAAGGGACTCCTTCCCTTGTTCTTCTTCACCTCTCTTGGACAAGAGAGAGAACCTTCATCTTCATGATTGAAAAGAGAGAAAAGAAGGTGGTGGAAGTGAGAGCCTCACAAGATATACATGTAGGACTAGCTCTCTTATAGATTTCCTACTCACTCTAATGGATGTAGCAAGTGATTAAGCTTATAGAGAGAGAGGAGGCTGTAGGAAGCACTCAACTATAGAATAGGAGCCTCACATAGAGTTTGCAATGAATGATCAACCTTGGAATGAAGCCCAAGGGGTCCTATTTATAGCTGGGGATGCCTCTTAGCCTTTGGGAACACTTGTGAACAAAAACTAGCCATTTTTTGGCTTGCAACAGATATATTTTCACTTTTTGCAACTCCACAACGGCTAGAAGCACTTTTCTGCACTTTTCCGTATAGTGCAATCGGTCGAGTTTCTATAAAGGTAACTCGACCGATAGAGTAAAAGACAAAGCCGATATTCAGACCATCGGTCGAGTTTGTCCTGAGGAAACTTGACCGACAAATGAAAATTGATTTGGTCATTTACTCCATCAGTCGAGTTCTGTGTAAACACAACTCGACTGATGCAATCTCCAGAAAATTGATCAAGGATGATCTATCGAGTTTTCAGGCTGGGAAACTCGACCGACAAAGTGCATGTAATCAATTTTCAAAGTTGCATCTAAAGTGTTCTAATATTCGATCTAAGTGCTCGTGATATTTTTCTAAGCTTAATTACAAGTCATACAATCATTACAAGTGATTTACAACATGATTCTAATGGATATACATCATATTACAAAAACATGCACTTGTATGACTTTGACTTGTCTTTTCTCCAATTTAAGATGCGCAAGTTAGGGCATTTGGAGTGTGTCTATACCTATTCTGAAATCACTCAAGTAGAGACATTAGACACCAATATGTGGAATGGTTAGTTATCATCAAAATATGGGTTTAGTCAATTTAGACGTGAGTCAACATTGACCTAATTGACCTTGAGTCAACATTCTCCCCCTTTTTGAAGATGACAAACCATTCCATAAAAGTATTGAAAGCATTTAGGTAAATTCATACCTTTGGAGAAACCTAGGGGTTTCAATGGAATTGAGTTCATATGCTCCCCCTCAATTGATGATCATGGAGTTCTCATACTCCCCCTCAATTGATGCTATTTCTCCTGCATGGTTAGCTTTCATAACATTTATAGAAACTATGTCTTCTACTAATATATGTTCTACACATATATGTCTTCTCCCATTTACCTTCTCCCCTTTACATGAACATATTTCTCTTCTTCATGTAAGACATGCCTTCTTCCTCTTTTTAAAAGAAGACATACCTTTCTCCCCCTTTGTCATTTCAAAAAGTGGGGTTATGAAGAAATAAGAAACATCACTTGTTGAAGGGAAAGGAGATAACACAAATATATATAAGGAGAGTAGAAGAGCACAGATAGGGGCTTGTCCAAGCATAGAAAGAAAAGCAAGTTAAAGCATATACTTGAACAACCCAAAGATGCAAGATAAAGTGCTGCAGAAAAACAATAAATTGAATTTTTGACCCTCAAGGTGACGGAATTTGACCAAAAACCAGGTCGTTTCTGCATGAAAAACACTAGTCTTGCACCAAAAACTGAAACTGGAGAAAAACCTTCATAAAATCCAAAAATACTCCAATTTCTACATATAATGTAGATCTATGTACCCTACATCACAATGCTATGCAAGCAACTCAAGATAGTAGATATGCAATTCAAGGAACATGCTTGAGCATATATGAGACAAGATACAAGCATAGCATATAGATGAGAAAATATGTCAATTACAAACAGGGTTAGAACTACATGTATATGAACTACTAGTAGATGATATCACAAGTTAGTACTACTAGTAGGATCTAGATCATAGCAAGAGATACTAAAAGATACACAAGATAAAGCAAGCTATGAATAGATGTAGAGATATATCCAAACAAAGAGATATGCAATTTTAGAAGCATGAAAGGATATAACTCACTAGATATGCATCCTTACCATAAGATGATTACCCCTATGAACCTCAAGGTTGTATCAAAACAAGATATACACCTATAGAGATGTAGCAAGTTTGAGTACAACGGAAGCAATTTTTTAGACACAACCAAGAGATCCAAAGAGATCATCATCAAAAACCTGCAAAACAACTCAAAGAAAGTAATTGCAAGATATAGATATACCAATTTAGAGCAATTAGAGAGATAGAGTTGTAAGCAAGATAGGAAATTTAGAATATGGCAATATGCATATATAAAGGTACCAAAGGAGTGCCAAAGAATAAGGCTATTGGTTGAGAAAATCTACTTGAGAGGGAAATTATCACTCAATAAGCCAAATGTATATTCTGTGCACAGTGCTATCAGTCGAGTTCTGTGCATTGACAACTCGACCGATGACAGCTGTTGGCAACACCCATTGGTGCCTATCAGTTGAGTTTCAATAGGGAAAACTCGACCGACAGAGCAGTTGTCAAAAAGCACATATATTTCATAAAAACATATTTAAAGGCATGCTAAATATACAAACCATATCCAAACATGTCTAAGCAAGTTAGTAATGCACTATAGAAGCATTAGAAACATTTTTTGAGCAAGTGTGTGAAGAGAATCACAAAATGCCACTTTTGACTCAAAAACCATATGTATAGTGCACACTAACATGACAAAAACAAGTTAGGATTGGTTAAAAGCAAGAGAAACATTAACTTTGTGCTTACCATTCCTTTTTCCACTTGTTGTCACCCTCTACATATCTCACCTTTCTTCTTTCATGTGGATTGAGAAGTCAATTTACAATTCAATAGCTCAAGTCAATCCATTTGCAAGTACCTACAAGAAGAAAGATGAAATGGTCCCCAATCATGTTTTTGGGTCCGGAGGGGTTAGTTTAGCAACCCAAATCCGATTGCTTTTGGGTGCTTTCCTAAAAGGACAACAAGTAGAATAATGACCAATTTCATTGCAATAGTTGCATGTGCCCATAGTCTTGGAACTAGAGGATTCTCCATGGAATATTGGAGGTCCTTTATCTTTGTTGTTCCCTTGACTACTATCATGTCCTAAACCATGTTTACCAATTTGTTTAGTAGTATGGTGTAGGATATCATTAAGGCTCTTCTTACCAACTAAGAATCTTTGCAAAGAAGATCTCAAACTATCATTATCATGCTTAAGAGAAGCAATAGTAGAAGACAATTGATTAATATTATCTCTAGCATGCAAAAGATCATTTTCTAAGCAAAGAGCTTTAGTTAAATAAGAATCTCTATTAATGTGAAGAGAAGCAACATCATTCTCTATACTAGTAGAACTAGAACAAGATTCATGCACATTGATTTTAGCAAGCAAGGAGGTATTTTCTGTTTCTAATTCTTGCAAAGCAAAATCTTTGTCCTTATTTTTAGATTTAAGAACATTGATATCATGCATAGGAGAATCAACAATTAAAGTATGTTCTTCATTAGAACTAGTCATAAGAGGTTGAGCTTCTAGAAATCTAATCTTATCAAGCAAACTAGCATTTTCAAGTTTAAGAGAGTCTACTTGGCTAAGACAATCATTTTTATCATCAAGCAAGAAAGAATTAGCATGTTCAAGATCATCTAGTTCTTCATGCAAATTATCAACAATTTTAGCAAGATTTTTCTTTTTTGTTTTAGAAGACTTAATAGAGGCACAAATATCATGAATAATAGCAATCAAAGATTCTTTATCTAAAGAGTTTAGATCTACCTCACTTGAGTCTTCACTTGTTGGTGCTATAAGAGCAAAATGGCATTCTCCTTCATCACTAGAACTTGAGCTTGATCCTTCACTTGAATCTTCACTTGAGCTTGAGTTGGAGGAACCACTTGAGCTTGAGTGCCATTTCTCCTTCTTCTTGTGAAGATGGGTCTTTTTGCCTTGTGGGAAATCTTCCTTGTAGTGACCCTTCTTTCCACATGTGAAGCACCGAATGGACGAGGACTTGCCTTTGTAGGATGTACCCTTGGATTACATGGCATCTTCTTTATCTTGAGAGGATGGAGAGACTTGTTCCATGATAGTTTCAATTTGAGCCTTCATTTCAGCCTTCTTCATTCTCTTTAGCTCTTTCTTCTCTTGTCTTTCTACTTCCTCCCTCTTGTCAAGTGTAGCGTCATGTGCTTTTAGATTTCCAATGAGCTCTTCAATAGGAATATCCCTAAGAGACCTTACTTCTTCAATGGAAGTCACCTTGGGTTCCCACCACTTGGGAAGAGTTCTAAGGATCTTTAAGTTGATCTCTCCACTAGACATATAATGTCATAGAATAGCAAGACCATTCAAAATGGTGTTTAGCCTTGAGTACATGTTGGATATGCTCTCCTCCTTTCCCATCTTGAAGTTCTCAAGCAGCCCTTTGAGCATGTAGACTTTGCTTTCCTTCACTTGATCTGTCCCTTCATAAGTGATGCAAAGCTTTCTCCATACCTCATAGGCTGTTTCACATGAAGAAATCTGGTTGAACTCGGTGGGGGTCATGGAGGCATATAGGATGTGCATGGATCTAGCATTCAAGGTTGCTTTCTTCAAGGTCCCTTCATCCCATTCTTCAATCCTTGTCTTTAGTAGCATGTATGGGCTGTTCACCATTTGCTACATCTCAATACTTGATCCTTGGATGTAGAATTGAAGCCTTCTTCTCCAATAGAGGAAATTGCTCCCATCAAAGATTGGAAGGCTGGTCGAGAATCTCCCTCCTAGGTAGTCACCCATCTTCTCCTACTTGTTGAAGTATGCTTGGAGAAGACCCGCTCTGATACCAATTGTTGGATCCTAGATGGGTGATTAGATGCTCTAGAGGGGGGGGGTGAATAGAGCTGAAAGCACTAAACAAAACTCATTAAACCTTCAAGATATATGACAAGATAAGGTTGCTAAATAGGTAATTTGAGTGCAACTAAAACATACATAGCAAGGGAGAGAGGAATTGAACATGCACCAATTAGACAAGCTATTTAGAGTGGTTCCACACTTCAAACTAGAAGTGTGTCAGTCCACTTGCCTAGAGAGGTCAACCTCTAGGACTTCCAAACTATTGCACTCTTATATTCATTCATAAGACATACAATGCATGACCAAACAAAAGACTTACCTATCCAATATAAAGAGTCTTCAACCTTACCAAGGACTTACCCACTTTGCAAGAGTCTTCGACCTTCTCCAAGGACTTAGCACAAGTCTTCAGCCTTGTATGGATTACCCACTCTTCTTGGATCTTCAGCTTTTGACTTCACCTTCACTAGGAGAAGCTTCCACCAAGGTCTTACCCACTTGAGCTTGAGTCTTCTACCTTCTCCAAGGGCTTACCCACTCCCGCTCCAAGTCTTCAACCTTGATCTTCACCAAGGGACTCCTTCCCTTGTTCTTATTCACCTCTCTTGGACAAGAGAGAGAACCTTCATCTTCATGATTGAAAAGAGAGAAAAGGAGGTGGTGGAAGTGAGAGCCTCACAAGATATACATGTAGGACTAGCTCTCTTATAGATTTCCCACTCACTCTAATGGATCTAGCAAGTGATTAAGCTTAGAGAGAGAGAGGAGGCTGTAGGAAGCACTCAACTATAGAATAGGAGCCTCACATAGAGTTTGCAATGAATGATCAACCTTGGAATGAAGCCCAAGGGGTCCTATTTATAGCTGGGGATGCCTCTTAGCCTTTGGGAACACTTGTGAACAAAAACTAGCCATTTTTTTGTCTTGCAACAGATATATTTTCACTCGTTGCAACTCCACAACGGCTAGAAGCACTTTTTTGCACTTTTCCGTATAGTGCAATCGGTCGAGTTTCTATAAAGGTAACTCAATCGATAGAGTAAAAGACAAAGCCGATATTCAGACCATCGGTCGAGTTTGTCCTGAGGAAACTCGACCGACCAATGAAAATCGATTTGGTCATTTATTCCATCGGTTGAGTTCTGTGTAAACACAACTCGACCGATGCAATCTCCAAAAAATCGATCAAGGATGATCGGTCGAGTTTTTAGGCTGGGAAACTCGACCGACAAAGTGTCTGTAATCAATTTTCAAAGTTGCATCTAAAGTGCTCTAATATTCGATCTAAGTGCACCTGATATTTTTCTAAGCTTAATTACAAGTCATACAATCATTACAAGTGATTTACAACATGATTCTAATGGATATACATCATATTACAAAAACATGCACTTGTATGACTTTGACTTGTCTTTTCTCCAATTTGAGATGTGCAAGTTAGGGCATTTGGAGTGTGTCTACACCTAATCTGAAATCACTCAAGTAGAGACATTAGACACCAATATGTGGAATGGTTAGTCATCATCAAAACACGGGTTTAGTCAATTTAGACGTGAGTCAACATTGACCTAATTGACCTTGAGTCAACACTAATTCTATAAATTTTAATGCATGTTGAATTAAGATATTAAAACCCTAATACACATTTCACCATAATCTTGAATTAAGTATATTGCTGAAATCTTGTGATCAATCTATGTAAGATATTAAAAACCTATTATTGAATATCTGATTTTGTAGTGATGTGTCACCCTAACATCTACATGAATCCCTATTGTATGATGTAGATTGATGATAATGCATGAGCTAGTATGAAATTTTGAAATCAATTATGAATCTCTCCATCCCTAGGTCATACTAATTTATGTGTAATCTTTATCTTGATGATGAACATGCACAGACACTCGAAATGTTGAAATCAATGTTATAGAATGACAACACATGTATTTGTTAGCCTAGAAACCCATCTAAGATTTACTCATTAGGAGTAAATCTTGGATAGTCCCCGGTTTGGGACTTTTCTTGAACACCTAATCTCACTTAGGATGGAAGTGTATAATGTGTATTGGGTTTTTGAGAATATTTTGGTAGAATTTCCCCGTTTGTTCTCTAAGTACATATGTACTTATAGAACAGCGGGGAAATGCTACCAAATTTTTTTTCTGAAAACCCAATACACATTATACACTTACTAGTGAGATTAGGTGTTCAAGGATGCGATAGGTGGTACACATTTATTATATATAAGAATGACATCACATGTATTTGTTGGCCTAGAAACCCGTCCAAGATTTACTCATTAGGAGTAAACGTTAGATAGTCCCCGGTTTGGGACTGTTCTTGAACACCTAATCTCACTTAGAATGTAAGTGTATAATGCGTATTGGATTTTTGAAAAAAATTCGGTAGCATTTCCCCGTTTGTTCTCTAAGTAGATATGTACTTAGAGAACAGCGGGGAAATGCTGTCAAAATTTTCTTGAAAACCCAATACACATTATACACTTACTAGTGAGATTAGATGTTCAAGGATGGGATAGGGGTACACATTTATTATATATAAGAATGACATAACATGTATTTTTTAACCCTAGACCCTAATCTTGTTGTAATATATACTTGTTTTCTCTTTGATCATATAATGGATAGATCATGGATGTCCATTCGCAACCGTTGCACCCCAGAGTTTATTTCTGGTCTTGACCAATTTATTTGATTTGCCGAGGAACATAGGAAACAACCTGGAGATAGGTTCTACTATCCATGTAGGCATTGCGGTAACAACTTGAAAGTCAACACTGGTGACGAAATAAAAAGTCATGTCATATGCAAAGGGATTATATAAGGCTATACAGAATGGCACTGGCATAGAGATATTTCAAACCCGAAGCCAGTGGATGTCGATAGCAGTGCTTGTGTGGAAGAAGAAATTGCCTCCGATGACGTAGATGTGAATGAACCAGTTCCAGTAGACATCGTTGATGCGATGCTGGATAGTTGTGGGTAGAGCACACCGATCCACCTCTCATTTTTAGAAACATTGTGCATGATGCTGAGATATAGTTATACAGAGGTTGTACTAAGTTTACGAAGCTTAGCGCTGTGTTGAGATTGTATACGCTGAAAGCTAACAATAGATGAAGCGACAAAAGCTTCACGTCATTGTTGTCTTTTTTGAGAGAAATGCTTTCTGAAGGAAACGAGCTACCAATCTCAAAATACCAGGTAAAGAAATTGTTGTGCCCAATGGGAATGGATGCCAAGAAGATACACGCATGCCCAAATGATTGTGTATTATTTCAAAAGGACTATGTGGATTTGAAATATTGTCCAAAATGTGCTGCGTCACGGTATAAATTGACGACTTCGGGGGAGTCCAAAACTAGTTCTCCTGCCAAGGTGATGTGGTATCTACCTATAATATCATGGTTTCAACGCTTGTTTGCCAATCCGATAGATGCGAAGAATTTGAGGTGACATGCAGATGTTAAGAAAAATAATGATGGGATCCTACGACATGCGTCTGATTCCCCACAGTGGAAGAAGATTGATCTATTGTACCTTGAATTTGGTGAAGAAGTCAAGAATCTAAGACTTGGGATTTGTACAGATGGGGTGAATCCATACAGGACATTGTGCAGCCAACATAGCACTTGGCCAGTCATGCTTGTTATATACAATCTACCTCCCTAGCTGTGTATGAAAAATAAGTACGTAATGTTGTCGTTGTTGATATAGGGCCCTAAATAACCTGGAAATGATATCGATGTTTATCTTGAACCTCTGATTGATGACTTAAAGAAACTCTGGGGTGAAGGTGTGATGACCTATGATGATTCACGAAGAGAGACATTTCGTTTGCATGCTATGTTGTTTTGCACTATTAATGACTTTCCAACATATGGGAATTTGTCTGGATATAGTGTCAAAGGAGCTAAAGTGTGTCCTATATTTGAAGAGAACACTGATTCAATAAACTAAAATATGGTGGTAAGAATGTATATCTCGGTCATCAAAGGTTTCTTACAAAATTCCATCCGTATCGTAGGAAGTGCAAAGCATTCAATGGATTGAATGAGGAACAGAGTGCACCTAAACCTATACCAGGGGAGGTTGTTTATGAAAGAGCAAAAGACTTTGTCAATGAATTTGGTAAGAGATCATAATGTACTATGGCCACACGGAGTGACAAATCTTTATTCAAGAAGAAGTCAATATTTTGGGATCTTCCTTATTGGAGTTCTTTGACAGTCAGGCATTGTATCGATGTCATGCATGTTGAGAAAAATGTTTGTGATATTGTCATTGGTACTTTGTTGAATATACTAGGTAAGACTAAACATGGGCTAGAATCTAGACTAGACCTACGTGAAATGGGAATAAGGTCAGAATTAATAGAATTACATGAAATGGGAAATCGGATAACATACTTACCTCCCGCTTGTTACACATTGTCTAGAAAGGAGAAGAAATCTTTTTGTGAATGTTTGGTAAATGTTAAGCTGCCACATGGTTACTCATCCAACATCTGTAGATTGGTATCAATGAAATATCTGAAGTTGATAGGTCTTAAATCTCATGATTGTGACACTCTAATGCAACAAATATTGCCTGTGGAAATTTGATCTATATTGCCGAAGCATGTAAGGTTTGCAATCACCAGACTTTATTTCTTTTTCAATAGTCTGTGCAGCAAAGTTATTGACCCTGATACTCTCGATAATTTGCAAAGAGAAGTGGTTGTTACCCTATGTCAGCTTGAGATGTATTTTCCTCCTTCGTTCTTTGATATCATGGTACATCTTATTGTCCACTTGACTAGGGAAGTGAAAATGTTGGGACCAATTTTCTTGCATTGGATGTATCCCTTTGAACAATACATGAGCGTTTTTAAAAGTGATGTTCACAACTATTATCGGTCTGAAGGGAGTATTATTGAGGGTTATGTGGCAAGAGAGGTTATGGATTTTTGCTATGACTTTCTCAGTGGTAATGATACTCCTGGTAATGACAAGAATATTGAGGAGCAATTGGGCAAAGGAATTTTGGGATCACGGGTGAAAGTAATCAACCATGAGCAGTTGGAACAAGGTCACTTGTATATTTTACACAATATGGACGAAGTGAGTGTTTATATCGAGGAATATATCAATTTCATCAAGAGACAATATCCTCGAGCCAATACAATGTGGCTTGCTAGAGAGCATAACAAGACATTTATTAAGTGGTTTGAAGATAAAGTCTTACATCAACTATCTCAAACACCAGATGATATTATTGACACTATCAAATGACTCACCTTTAAACCAAAATTGAATATTATGTCTTATGAAGTGTATGAAATTAATGGATTCACATATTACACAAAGTGCCAAGATGATAAGAGTTTCATCCAAAATAGTGGGGTCACCCTTCAAGCATCGACTATGGTTTTTGCAAGTGCAAAGGATAAGAGTCCATGTGAAGCTAAAATGTCATATTACGGTGTCATTGAAGACATATGGGAGTTTGACTACATAGATTTCAGAATTCCGCTCTTCAAATGTAATTGGGTTGATAACAGCAAAGGAGTTATAGTGGATGAATTGGGTTTCACTTTATTGAACTTTGAAAAGATTGGTGAGAAGGGTGAACCATTCATATTGGCATCACAGGTGAAACAAGTATTTTATATCAATGATCCTGTAAATGATAAATGGTCGGTTGTTCTTCATGGTAAAAGATAGTTCATTGAAGATCCTATAGATGAAGAAGAGTACTATGATAAGTATGATGACTCCAATCGATTCTCAGTTGGGTTGCCAACACCAACAAATATTGAAGCTAATGATGACTTGTATGTGCGCGAAGATCACAATGAAGGATTGTTAATTGATAAAAAATTGTAATATTAGAGGCATGTTTATATTTTTTTATATGTTTTATTTTTCTGAATGTGAACTTTACAATATGAATTACTTTACAATGTGAATGTGAACTTTACAATGTGAAATTTACAATGTGAATTACTTTACAGTGTGAAATTTAATATGTGAATTACTTTACAATGTGAATGTGAACTTTACAATGGAGCTTTACAATGTGAATTACTTTACAATGTGAAATTTACAATGTGAATGTGAACTTTTAGATGGTTGAGCATTCTGCTGATGACCGTGCTGATGATTACCATGAGGGTGAGGACATCAATGCGTCACCTCACAATGTAAGTTTTAAAAATATATCATATATTTATATCTACATGTCCATTTATAGTTATATCATGTAAGTGTGTTTATTTTGTCAAATTTTAGGTTGATGATGCACATGTACCCTCTGGAGCACTTGAGGCACTTGATGAGCAGCACCAAAAAGTTGACAAGAGAAGGGACATCACTATGATGAAGAAGTTAATAGCACAAAGGGGCAATGGACCCAAACTTTTTGTGGATTTTGATAATGCAGGAAATGCAATTGGAGTGAATCGCAATTCATTTGTTTCATATCTTGGGTATGTTTCTCATAGCCATTGTGGTTGTAAGAAAGATTCTTGGCATAAAGTTTCTAAGGGGAAGAAAGACGTAATATGGAAGGATTTATGCATGAGTTATTATTAATTTGCAATTCTATTTTGTAGATTACTAATTTTTTGGATAGTAGTTAATAGCAATTCTATTTTGCAGAGTATATTTGAATTGGATGAAAAGTTGCATCGTAAATGCATGATGCAACACTGTGGGAGAGTCCTAAGGAACTATAGGACAAATATCACCCAAGAATACATAAAAGAAGGTGACAAAAGGAAAGAAGACAGCCACGGAATAGTGGAACTTCCTGGACTAAGAAGAATGGGACGCATTTGTTGCTTCAAGACAAACTGATGAATTCAAGGTATTAGGCGCCACTCCCAATTTAATTAATATACGTTGTATTCACCTATTCAAGATTAACATTTAGTGTTACTAACCAAATCATTAATGTGCATACTAACTAGGCCCTCAGTGAGGCGCAAAAAGCAAGGCGTGCACTGAATGTGCATGGCCACACAATGGGTCCAAAGGGGTATGCATGCATTCACCAAAGACTACAGGTTGAGTCTACTGCTCAGTCTGCTACTACTCAGGAGTACTCTACTATAGGTACCATACCTCTACCTCGCCATGATGTCTGGATAGCTGGGAGGAAAAATAAGAAGGGAGAAATAAGGAAGCCCGCAACTACTGAGGCGACTGCAAAAATGATAAAATACAACTCTTAGAGCAATCGTTCGAATATTGATTATTTGTGGTGTTTACTTAATTACAAATTTTGTTTTGGAGATTAGCGGGAGCTTCACGAGCTGAGGAAACAAGGTAAGTTCATCCTTGAGGGCACACGGGATGAATTGACAATTGCTCTGGGTAACCCAGAGCATCCTGGATGTGTTAGGGCTGCAGGAGCTGGTGTGGGCATCAAAGTGTTATGTCCCAAAAGCGGGACTTTCAAAAGAATAGGTAACCTATTCTTTCTTTATAATGTTACTATAAAAGAGAATTCAATAATCAAAAGCTAACGTTTCTTATAAGGTAGATAAGTTAGTTGATAGGAAACTCAAAGAAGCAATGAGCAAGTGGCAGGCATCTCTGACTGCCACTGAGTAGACAGTACTTATGGCATCCCGCTCTACTCCTACTACAGAGGTTGGGAGTGATCCTGTAGACCCACCACCTAGAACATCCGCTGTAAGTATTTTTATGACATAGTAACTAGTCTTTTCAAGATGATATGTTTTCAAGATGATATGTATATATGTATATAACATTCTTTACACAAAAATTTGTAGGAGTTGAAGCCATGCCGTTTAAAAAGTAAAGAATTTGTCATTGCATAGGCATCGACTTACCCATCCCTACCAGGGGAAATGTTTCATGAGTCTCCATTACTAGCTGGTTGGGTTCGTGTGAGCCCAGTACGTATATTCCCCAATTGGATGGATCTTCCATTGCCATATGCCCACCCAAATTGTGAAATGCTTGGTGAGGCAGAAGGCCGAGTGATATTGTGGCCAAAAGAGGATGTCCTCTATACTGAAACTGTATAGTAAATTTACATTACGTTAAATTGTTAATGTGTGTATATGATGTCAATTGATCTAAAATTATATATATATATATATATACAGGTTAAAAAGAAGACACCCAGAGCATCTAGGCTTCCACCTCCACCGCCTACATCACCAAGTTGGGTTCCACAGGACCTACCTATCTCGTTAGGTCATAAATGTAGGGGTATGGCAATATGGTTAGGCGAACATGATATAAATTTTCCTATAACTGTTTCTATAGATGCGGATGCTGCAGGTCAATCATACGAAAGCAAACTATTTATACAAGATATTTTGGAGTTGTTTCGATATGATTGGCTGAATACATATGTGATAGAGCTATGGATAAGGTGAGATCTTCTTTATTCGTCTATATACCTTGTGTATGATCTAGTGATTTGGTTTCTTATTTATTAATGCATACGTAATACATGTTTTGCAGCTACTTAGACAAGATATGTGCAGATTTTTCATTTGAACTTGTAGGATTTTTGATTCCATCTTTGATTAGTCTAGTAGCTAAAGACCCTCCGTCAGTTCAATAATACTGCTGTGAGGCTTTTACAAATTTTGCTTAAAATAAGAAGACGTTGATAATAACTCCATTCAATGTGGAGTAAGTTTACTTTGCTTATAATTTGGAGTTAAGAAAATTACATTTTTACTGTGGATTTTGAGTTATTAATTTTTAACTTTTTTACCTCTAGTGGTATGCATTGGGAGTTACTAGTTATTGTCCCCGAGACATTCACTGTCTCTTATCTAGATCCTAAGGGGACTAAATTGAATTCAAAATTTGGACACAAAATGAAAATGGCATTATTCCGGTGAGAAATATTTCATTTTCATATCCGTTAACATATGTTATTACATTACTATTTAATTATGCAATGTACTATGTTACATTAACATGTAGGGGTTTAGATGAGTTCAAAAAGGCTGGAGGAAAGGTCCCCAGGAAAAGAACCAGCCAATAATTTGGAAAAATGTGGAACTAAGTTCCCGACTGCAATGTATATATTATTTATGTGAACAATGCTTAATTAGTTGTATTTCTTAATATTTTGTATGTTTCAATTTATAGTGTGCTACACAAGACAATTGATGGGCATGTGCATACTATGTGATGTGATTTATGCACATGATTATCAAATGCCGCAGTGGATATCGATACCATTCCTGAGATATTATATATAGTCTCATTAGATAATATTAAATATATCAATCTTTTATATATATTATTAATTATTATATATATATATACATCATTCTCTTTGCAGGTGTTTAAAACTGACCACATTACAGGAAAGGCCTTACCAGATGTACATTCTCCCTATACGACGGAAGAATTAAATGATGTAAGAGAAGAATGGGCAACATCTATACAAGTAGTGGGGGTTTTAACATATAATTGGGATGTTGATAGCGAATAATGAATAAAGAATGATATTTTTTAAATGAATTTCTGAATTATAATATTTTTGAATGTTTCTACATGTCTAAATGTTTCTACATGTGTCTGAGTGAAAATGAATGAAACTACTGGTTTCTATATGAATGTTTCTACATGTGTGAATGTGAAAATGAATGGAACTACAAATTACTACATGAATGTTTCTACATGTGTGAAAATCGAATGGAACTGTAGGTTGCTAAATGTGTGAACATTTATGTTGTTAATTTTGCAAGTTTGTGGCCTGTTGTTGGCTGATATCAATGGATGTCGTAAAATCTGCAGTTCATAACTGAACTGCAGGTTTCTCATCCTATGACCAACCACAATAGGTATGTAGACTGATAGAAAAAAAACTTGCAATAGGCGTCGATTATTTGTTTAAAACTGACGACAAATGATTACAGCATCGGATAAATAATTATAACCGACGCCTAATGCATGTGATGTGGCGTAGGTTGTCAATAATAAACCAACACTGATGGTTCTGGCGTCGATTTCCCTACTAGTAACCGACGTCGATTTCCCAAATCAGGCCAGACACCACGGCCGTACTGGCCACCTCGGTCGTGGCAGCGGACCGGACACCACGGCCGTGCTAACCAGCACGACTGTGGCAGGGGACCAAACAACACGGTCGTGCTGGCCAGCACAACCGTGGCAGCGGGTGAGATGGCGTCAGTTATCACTAATAAACCGACACTGATAGTGCCCCAGATGGCGCCCTTTCTGTGGTGCGAAGGTTTATGGCATCCGTTTCAAAGCTAATAATCGATGCCTATACCCCCCTGCTGGCGCGTTTTTGGTGGCGTGTGAAGGATTATGGTGTTGGTTTGAGAACCGAGGCCTAACAGTTGGCCTTTTAACGGTGCCCACATAGTTGTCACATTAAAACTGACACTAAAGGCCTTAAATAACTGACACTAATGGTCGGTTATGTACTAGTGATTTTGGCCAGGAAGTCACACTATGTTTGGGAGTCCTCATGACTGACTAGAGGGGCGGAGGAAAATATTGCCAGCCCCCAGACCATGATCCTTTTCTAGACACCTCCATCCTCAGAAAATCCTCGAATAACTCCCTTGGGATCTAAAGAGTTTGTAAAATTTAATAATTATAGAAGATTAAATGGAAAACCACGACTCTGATACCAAATGTAACGACCCTGCCTCCCGGTAACCCCCAGTTATGGGAGACTAAGAGGTCAGAGGCGTTATCCCAAAATAGGATCAATGGCTTTACAAATAATTAACAATAATTAATAAATTCTACTAAAACTAAACTTTTCATGGAATACAATTTTTCTTTTCATACCTTGCAAAATATGGGAAGTGGAATTCTTTTCCTATGAAAGAACATACCTATCTATAATCCTCATTTATTTATTATTGTTGATTATTTGCAAAACCACTGATCCTATTTTGGGATAACACCTCTGACCTCTTGGTGTCCCTTAACTGGGGGTTACCGGGAGGCGGGGTCGTTACTGTAAATGTAGTTAGAAAATTAGTGACACATATGATTTAGAGTGAAATTAACCTTAATACTGGGCATAATTTTACCTGAATTCTTTTACATGATTTTAGCTCAATATTGTGAGGATTTTTTCAAGATATGAACCTCTAAAATTTTTTAGTAATCCTAGATGATTAATTCATGTTTATTTTGGAAAGAAAAATAGAAATAATTGGGTTTTCCAAATAAGGATGGTAAGTTTCATCTGGGCATTGTTTGACCCCTTAATCAGTTTGAAAAGGATTTACTATAATTTTAACCCTAAAATATTTTATTATGCATCAATGTAACCTAGATGTACCTTGGTGCCATTATTTTATCAATGTACATGCTTTTAGTAAATTGTCATTCAAATTCATAGTCTGAGTCAGAGTCTCAGACTTAGAGGCAACCACAAATGAGAAAGTATCTTCCTTTGTTCATCTCCCTCTATGCGCTCTAGGGGCTCTTATAGTTTGTGTGTTGTCTCTACTCCTCCCAATCTCATATCCTCTTAGCCTCTACATGAGAAGACCTCTAAGAAACTACCACTATGTCTTCCTAGTTGGATCAATTCTAGAACCAATGGTATTTCATACCTTATATGTCATGGTAAATGACAGTTTCTTATTCCACTAGAGAATAATCCCCTTTTCCCTTTGAACCCCTTCTATACGTTTAATCCATGTGAATCAATCTTGAGGCCTCCACTGACACGATACATACCAGCTAAATAGGGTTTAGGCTCGTTAAAGAGGGATTAGACTAACCATCCATTTTTAGTCCTTTACTGAAGCCAACCTTAAATTTTTATTGTTTCTAAAATATATAGAAACAACCTTTAAGTACTAAAACATTTTTTTTAATCATTACATGAAATATTCCAACTAAGATTGACTTTTACATAAAAGGAAGAATTCATGCTTAATATGCATCAAGTACAACTTATTGTAAATTGTTCTCTTTTCTCACTCTCGATCTCATTCCTAGGATCTAGTGGAAGTATAAAGAGCTGAACATATTAATCTAACTACTTTATAAGACTTCTAATCTTGATAAAATATGGATTCCACCACTTTTGTAGGAGATGTTCCTTTACCGTAAAGTTGTTCAGTAGTTTGATGAGATATTGGCTCAGTGAGTATAAAATCAATAGGCAACCATGCTAATCAATTGAGAAATGTTTATTGTTTAGGGTACAAGGAAGTTATACAAGTAATTGAAACAAACTTGAAAAAAAGCATGTGTCAATATCAAAATGATTATAGTAAATCATTAAATATCCATGTAGTTCATTGGCATATTTAATTAATGCCATGGACCCACATGAGGTGTACCACAACATATGAAGGCATCATAACAAGGAACAATCTTACTATAAAAGACTTAGAAGAACGCTTGGGATCTTAAGAATGAAGTTTCTAGTGACCTTGTCTATAGAGAGTCTTTTCACGTATGGCTCTTAATGGATAATGGGAGCTGAGAGATATTTGGACTGACCCTCTAAATCTAGGTCCTCAGGTAAAGAGTCAAAGTACTCTAGCTTACTCTAGATCAGTAGTTCCATTAAAGATAACCACTTATTAGTATCACTGGTACCACCAATATCTCTAATTGTTGTTGGGTGCCACTCTATCATAAGAAGTATTCCCTCACCAGCCTCGACCCCCACATCTTGATCTGGTGCGATCCAACTGTCTCAATCTAGACTTATCCTTCAATTGGAAGCATGTTCTCTCCCCACACGACATGCCTTCTATGAAGGATTATACAGTATCCAGGGCATCTATTATCTAATGATATTTAATTTATCCAGTTGACATCTTTATCATTACTAATATTACTTTTTTCTTATTGAGCATTAAGAAATATTCACAATATACATCAAGGAAAAGACAACTATCAAAATTCTTTTCAAAATTGTAGTTCAACTCTTTAGATTCGGGATTAGGGATAATCCAAGGTTCTGTTGCCTCTAAATTTACCATACCGTTCACATGATTGTAAAATATCTCCCATAATAATTGATCGTATAACCATAATATTGTAAAATATATTTATTATCATTCTTCTTCAGCTAAAAATTTATATGCATATACAATACTTTCACAATAACCGCTTCTAAGTAAGAATCAACACAAAAACACTATTATTTCAAATTCATATTCTGTAAATCAAGGTCAGAAGGTAATTTTCCATTGTCATGTAGTGATATACCTTAATGATCCCTCCTGTGATCTCAGCTAAGCCTGAAATCTATATAATCTAGATTTGATTAGACCTTCAAAACTTGTCCTAATAACTTCTCAATAGGTTAACTGGCCCTAAAGAAAACCTGTTAGAGGTAGATGACAAAGAAAAAATATTATCTAAAATGTTCAGTTGATGCAATAAAGATATCCGGTCTTAGAGATATTAAAAGAAGAGAGCATCTATGGATAAAAATTCTTACCAAAATGCAAGTACATGGAAACCTTTATAATCCATTAGTTTGATTGTCTTTCTCATCACCATCCTTTGATTTGCCTCTGTGGTCGACAATCAACTTAGATTTAGGGTTCTTAGGTGGATAAGGATTTATATTTGAAGTTAATATACTTGATTCCATCAGTTTCCATTGACTATATATAGAGATCTAAGGATCCAATGATTGGAAGAGTTGGGTGACATGTAGGGATACTATCACAAGGCAAAAACCTTCTATTCATATTTCTTTAGTTGCTACTTCAACATGAGAGCTATCAATAGGCTCTATTGATGATATGCACAAATTCCAGTTTCTTGACCTTTGGTAGGAACTAGCCTTTGATTTGGACAACCTTCGATTGTCATCAAGACAAACCATCATAAGTTTAACTCTTCCATAAATTTTGGAAGGCAGTCTTTCCGTTGAATTATTGGAAGGTATCCTCTTAGTCAATCCATGAGAAGATGCTTATGAGAAAACATTTGATATGTTTTTACCTAGTAGAATCATCAGTTGACAAAAGTCATTAGCCTACGGAACCTCATGGAAACCCATTGTCTTACATATCGATGGTTCTCCTAAGAAAATAGAAAATAACTATCGACCTTGAACCTTCTAGCCATCAATTGACAATTGAAGGAAAAGCCTTCAGCAGACAACTAATGGTTGTTCTGTAACCATCCCAAAAATATTACAACTTATTCTAAGTTTGATTTGATGCATACTTGATTCATAGATTCATAATTAATTTCTCTATACTTCTATGCCACAACTCTTTCAAAATATTAAACCTAGAATAATTCACAAGTTAATAAACATAATAAAAAGCATGATTAATAATGGGACTATGTTTTAACTCTATGATTAGCACCTAATCATGATATAGGTTGTAACAATCTCTCCCTCTAATAGAATCCCCCCCTAATTCCTAAAATAAAAAGGGATGTTTGTTAGACATCTCTAATTCAAAATCTTATGTAGCTTCTTCTACTTCATGATTCCTCCATCAAACTATCATTAGGGATATCTCTCTCTGTTTATGATCTCGAATACTATGATCCAAAATCTATATATCTCCTTCTATATATGAGGCATATTCTTTTAACGTACCAGTTATAGGTTTATGATCTTTGTTGGTATGTATGCCCAGAGTGCCAATAATATAATGTATGGAATGTGGCAATCAGATACCTGATATGATAATAGTAAAGGTAATTCCATCTATTATGTTTGTCTCCATCATGATATGGTGACACATACATAGTAGATGTCTAAATAATGATGTTACTTGGTGACATATGTCTTCAGGTTGATGACATGAATATGAGATGATATGCATGATAAGAGTACATAAATTATTGTTATGTCCCTTGTAACATACTCGAATCTAGACATATATGTGTAACCACCCTCTTGTATACCTCTATTTGGTTATGTTGACATATAGTATGTCTTGCCCTAATAACAAGTACATTAGGACTCTCAGGTGCCAACTAGTACCATGGGTAAAAACAAATACCCTTAATATTCGAATTTTAAAGTACAATAAACACAATACATTCAATAGAAAGACTTAATGAATGGATATACCAAATTTCATGCTTGACTCTAATTTGACATCCTTTAATATTTCTTAGGGAATAATATGAAAGAAATCACATTTATATGTAAGGTGGTGTCATCATTGACTAATATACATATAATGAAATATCATAATAATCACCTTCAAAAGGTGATATTGATGGCAAACTCAAAGTCCTCACATCCTAATTAGATACTATACCAATTTTCATATTAATTGGTGGTTGGATGCACCCCTAATTGACTAAAGCAAGGAAATAATGTATATAGCTATTAAGATTTGACATTTTAATTTCTATCACACTTCACTAATTAACCTACTGGTTCATCCCTCAGTCACGCCCTCGATTTCTATCTCCACAAGCTAGTCCCGCGCCTTGCGCTAGAACCCCAGTTGTGCACGACCCACTTTGGTAGACACAGGTCGGTGATTTCATGTTGCCCTCTCTTCTTTTCTTCACACCCTGGTGTATCCTATCTGCCTCCTTCCCTTCTTGTTGTCCTTCTTCTTCCCCTTGTCCCTTTTCATCCTCTTCTCTCTCGATGGTTTCTCCTCCTCCACCAGTGCCCAACAACATCGAGAAACACTAGGCAACGAAGAATGTCGCTAGGAGGCGGTGTGCCAGGAAATGTCAAACCCCTCCAAGAAATAGGATGGCTCCCGTTCTCGTCTTCCTCCAACCTCCAACTCTTCTTCAGATCCAGCCGCCCTCATACAACCACATCGATGTCACCTCCAAGCATCTGCCTCCCAACATCATCCATCGGGCCTTGATCCCTATGATCGCTCACTGCCCTCCCCATGTTCAAGCAACCTACAACCACCTCAAACCATTACTCTGAACCTCTCCTTCCGTAACTACCATCATCACCCCTTCGTCTTCCACAACCCCATGACCCTAGCCCCATCCATCTCACACCCATCCGCTTTGGGTTAGAGGGCACGTACTAGCGAGTTCGGAAGCCCAATGTAGCATCAACTACCCTACCTCCTTATTCCCTTGCAGTGTCATCTCCTTCTTCCTCTAATCTGTGCACCAGCACCCGCCAGAGTCATGTATGCTGAGGAAGTTGTTGTTGATGTGCAAATCAGAACTTGCAACACCACCATGTCCACTGTCAGCACATCCCTAGTGAACCTACAAGGGAATGTCATCATCTATGTAACCTTCATCCTCGTTCAGACTTTCCCCATCCACCACAAATATGACCAGGCACACCATAGACATGACCGGGCACCACCATGGATCCACAACCTCCTCGCCAATGATCTTCTCCTACTTTTCTTCTTCTTCTTCTTCTTCTTCTCATTTTTCCTCCTCCTCCTAGCACTCATCCATACAACACAAAACCTACTTTCTGATTGCCTCCTTATATCGAAAGCAGTACCACCAACATTCACCAATCAGTTGGAAGCACTCTTTTAAGAAATGGATCTGGACCCCCCCCCTTGCTGCTCACTACTCGCTACAAGGACCTATCATCCACCTCCAACACCAAGTTGCTTCCCTTGCACCATCCAAGTACCCCTTATGACAGACTCGAACGGAAGAAACTCTTCCTCCAAGAGCCATGATTATAACTTCTACTAGAGGATAAATCTAGGACTGTACCAACCATGAAACAAGTTTTATCATTAGATGGATGTCTTCTTCCTTGAAGGGAGTCATCCATGGATAGCTACAGAGATACACCTTCACCAACTCCACATAGTCAATGAATTGACACCTCCTTCTTTATCGTGAAGACATGGTTTGAAGCTGCCACAAACCCACACAAACATGATAATTAGTAAGTCACTCCTTCCCTTCTTGCATCTTAGTTATTGATAACCATCTTAACAAGATAACATTATAAATGTGACATGGAATTAGATAATAATCTATCCTATTTCAACCATTATCTTAGTATTCATCATATAAGTACTATTATACATTTAGTTGTGAGTTAATAAGTTGTTAAGCGATGATTCATAAATTTAAGTAGTTTCAATAAGACAACCTGGAATACGTATCACATTCATCATATAATATAAACCTTAGATACACAAATATGAACATACACATGTGATGGTAAATAGGAATGCAATAGGATCATATTATGTATGAGATAAACCTTAGAGAGATATGGAGAAATGTAATGAAATCAGATGATGAGAATATGACTAGACCCAATTTGAAAGAATAAAGACTAATACCCACACTCATAGGTAATCTAAACACATCTAGAATTATGTTAGAGATAAAATAGATATCAAATGGATCATGTATTCTCTTAATTAGATGAATAACTGTAATAAGTCATTCAGTGATTGAGACTAGGATAAGAATAATATGAAAAATTATAATAAGAATGTAAATACATGTTAGCTTTGGTTTGACTAACATACATAATGTGTTCTTAGGATGAATACTCAACTTTTGGGACCAAGTATATCAAGGAGTTAACTACTAGTTGTGATGATAAGGTATGTACATCCTCTATTTTATTTTGGGCATTATTTGACTAAAACCTACTTTTGCTTAATGAGGCATCTCTTGAACTGTTATTCCTAATGAAAATATAATTTCTTGGACATTTATATTTCATGATGTTGACTCATGTATATATATAGTTTCTTAACTACCTTATTTATATAGGTTTTTGGACCCCACTTGCTATGATTTCCTTTTTATGAAAATTTGATTGAAATGCAATTCTTGCCTCCCTATTTTTATTCATGCTACATGTTTGACTAGAATATTTAAAAAAGTGGTACTTATGTACAACCATACTTATATAGGGCATGTGTTTCCACTCGGGGTGTGCATTTCCACCCTTATTTCTTTTAGGCCATGATCCTATAGTGTTATGGCCATATTTTAGGTATATTTAGTCTACATTGTTATGCATGCAAACATTTATTGTTTTATATTGAGATTGGTGGTAAACTGTTATGGCAAGACTCTTTTATTATCATGCTTGTAATATGAATTTAATATGCCTCATTCCTTTATCACATTTCTCTTGTTATAATTCTTTTGAACTCACCTAATTGTACTAAGACCCTTCTTGTGAGAACATATATTTTTGCACTTTCAACCCAATATAATGCCTAAAGTGTTTATTATATGTACATACTCAACCGTTTCTGAACAATACCTTGTTTCCTATGTTCTGGATGATGTTCCCTTCCACCCAGGTGTAGGTGCTTTAGACGAAAAAGATGTATGAAGACCATATATAGAATATAGGACCTAAGGATAGCTTGGAATGGCTTGGTTGCCCTCAACAATAAGTCTTGCACATTATTAGATTTATTATACATGTATCTTTTTGTTTTGTTATCCTACCTTTTTGGGTGAGGAGAAATTTTAAATGAATCATGATGTAACTTTGTAATAGTTTTGTTTCCACTGCCTTATTGTTACATGGCTCTTGTATTGTATCATTTCAGTGGATCTCCTCTTGGGTCCCACTCTTTACATCCCTAGTCAGATATTACTGTGGAAGCACAATAGACAACAATAATACATAAGACTAGAGTGTGTGTTGATTGATGACAAAGTCTCATTAGTCATGATATGTGATATTAAGTCAAACACATAGGAACATGTTATAGAATAGTGTAACGGACAAGCCCACCATGAGAGTGATACATGGATACCATGGAATGGTAGTCACAATCAGCTCTCATAGTGATAGTGGTGATTGTGGTTCTTAGACCCGAAGTTACTACACTCATCACATGTCATTTTTTGTATTTAGAGATCATCCAACATGACCTTGAATAAGGGTTGCCATAAATGTGATGCTCAGGGGCATTGTGACACATAGGGATTAGGTGTGAGTGATGTAGATGGGATTTGTCCCTCCTATATGAGATTGATATCATGCCTCTTGATAAGTGAGACTGAGAAATGTATGGCCATACTCATGTGAATCAATATATGATATGTGAGGTCACATACATCTCAAATAGTCTGCTCTAGTTCAAGGAAAATGGATTGAACATCGGAGAGGATGAAGATTCCATGCCTCGAGTTCAATCTGGATATCTGAGACAGGAATTATACAATCACGATAACACTAGTCATGGATTGTAGGTTGAATTTGTTCTCCAACTTTCCAAACTACTTGGGTAGAAATGATGTGTTGCTAGATACCGCTCATTGCTGATGATGTCATAAGTTGGTTATGGACATTCACTGGCAACATAATTTGGGACCTATATGGTCACATGCACATGATACACATGGAATGGGAGTATATTAATGAATGATGTTTAAGTTGATTACTAAAGGATTTTAGGTATTCAATTAAACAATTGAGGTTGAAAAATGATTGACTTGGACTCTGAGCTGACCGGTTCAAGCATTGAACTAATTGATTAGAGTGTTAGGTCAATAGGAATCGACATTGGTTGAACAATGCATGAACCATGGCATGAACTGCTAGTTCATGGTACCAACCGACTGGCTCATATGATGAACCACCTAGTTCAATGGTCAATTCGATTGGATCATAGATTAGTGTTGACGTCATGTTTTGTACTAATTGTGCATTGATTGGCAATGTGATTCAGAATAGGAAATTGCATAAACAAGACCGATTCATGGCATGATTTGACCGGTTCATGCATGGACTGATCAGTTGGGCATGTTGATTGACCGGTTTGCTATTTGAAGTTTCCAAAAAATTCATGAATTTAGTTCGTTCAACTCCCACACAGACTGGGAACCCTAACCCTAGATTCTCCTATAAACAATAGGGTACTAGGGAATTCCCAAACACGACAATTAGCTTTGACAATTGTTGTTCTCTCTGGTTGTAGTAATCAATAGAGAGCCCAAGCAAGTCCTACCTGATAAAGGGAGGGATAGCAAGGGAAAGACAATTGTGGGAGAGAGAATCAGTGCTAGTACACCAACATTCGAAGGGACAACTCCTTCCCATTAGATCTGGTAGCACAATGTGGACATCTTGATGGCCTGTTTGGAATACTCTAGAGGAGAGGAGTTTTTTCCTCTAGAAGGACGCCGTCAATCTCTATTTGTGGTGTTGCACCAACAGCCCATCAATAACGACTATTCGAGTGTTTTTGAAGAAGGAGCACACTGCTTCCTGGAGAAGTAGGTTGTTGCTTGGAGTAGATGCACAGAATTGCATCAAGAGTTGTCACTGTACTTGCTCTAGGACCAAGCATAACTCTTGTTACCTTCCTTCCTAGATACATTGTTGTTGATGCGATCTTCTTGTTAGGGAATCAAGCTTTAAATTTTTGTTTCAACTACCTTATCTATTGCCCTGATTCCCAATAATCTTCTCTATACTTGGATAATATTTTGTCATCATGGATACATGAAAAACATGATGTAAGTTGGTTGTTGCGGAGGTAACTCAAGCTTGTATGCTACTGGTCCAACCCTCTATATGATTGGATAAGTACCCATGTATCTAGGAGTTAATTTGCTTCACTTTCCAAACCTTAACACAACTTTTCTTGGTGACACTTTTAAGTAATCCTCATCCCCAACCTAAAAATGAAGTGGTCTATTCCTTTTCTCTACATAGCTTTCTGTCTGTCATGTGCAACTTTTAATTGTTGTCCAATTACAAAGATCTTTTTAGTTGTTTCTTCTACCAATTTTAGGCCTAAATTTTGTCTTTCACCAACGTCATACTAGCAGATAGGTGATCTACATTTTCTCCCATACAAATATTCATAGGGTGCCATACCCAAACTGGAATGATAACTATTGTTATACACCAACTCCATAAGGCTTAGGTGATCAATCCAACTACCAATAAACTATAAAATATATCCTCTTAGCATGTCTTCTAGGGTTTGAATCATATGTTTTGATGTCCATCTATTTGAGGGTGATTCATTTTTCTAAAGTTCAATCTTGTTCCTGACGAACAATGCAACTGACTCCAGAATGAAGATGTGAACTTTGGGTCTCTGTCTGGTATATAGAAACTAATATTTCATGAAGCATGACTATCTCATCTATATAAACATGAGCTATCTTTGGTGTATTCCACATTGTCTTATCTGATAGAAAGTGAGAAAACTTGGATAATCTATCCACTATTGTCTATATAGAATCAAATCCACATGGTGTCCTATGTAACTTGACTACAAAGTCCATAGTGATATGTTCCCTTTCAACACAAGAATAGGGAGTGGTTGAATAATACTTGTCGCCTTTTGATGTTCAACCATGACTTGGTGACATACACTACAATTAGCTACATATTCAGCCACATTGTTCTTCATACCTGACCACCAATACAGTGTAAGGGTTAGTAGTTTCCCCTTTTGACGCCCTTGGGTCGGTGGTTCATCTAGGAGGGTGATCAACTAATGGTTTTGACCCTTATGACCTAGGGCTTCAACAAACAATGGTAAACATCAGTTGGAAACTGATGGACACCCTGGGTGGTCACCATACAATGTCCTATAAGACTCCCATAACCTATGGAGTTTCTTCTTTGCATGGAAATGAAATTTTAGGCCACATACACATTACAAACCTAGTAGGACACCTCAAGCTTCTTTTCCTTCTTATCCTTAAGCTTTATATACCCTCCCTCTTGCACCCAAACGAACCCTTTGGATCCCTATCTCTTCTTTTCTATCTATAGCTTCATCCTCCCCTATTTGGTAGAGAAGAGGGTGCCCAAGGTAGAAGAAGGTGGTCGATCTCCTTGCATGTGTGTCTAGAGCTTGGATCTACCCTCTTTTTGAGCTTCCTTTGCTTGTTCTTGACACAAGCAAGTAAATTCTTCCTTCTCTCCTTCATTTCTCTTATTGTACAACCTCCTGCTTCCTTCTTCTCGAAGGTAACCATGGTGTTTCATGGTTGGGCTTGATCCAAAGCTTAAAGAACCCTTCTTTCTTGCTTCCTTTACCTAGGGTTTGCATCGTTTCTTAGAGAAGAAGCTTGTGTGGACGTGGGCAGTTCTAAGCTAGGGTTTTATTCCTCCTTTGCTCAATCTACCTTGCTGTTTGGATCTTTTTCTTCTTCCTAGAGGTGAGTTATATAATTTTCTCAACATTTGTTCGTTATTTATAGCTTGCATATGCTATATATTTCTTTAAAAAGAATTCTAAGCTTAAAAGATGCTACCTTGCTTAGGGTTTAAGCTTAAGTGATGTTTCTTGAGTAGTTTATCACCATGGATGGTCCTAAAACCTTGTGCATGTACCTGACATGGTAAAAGAAACCTTAGATCATGCTTCCAATATGAACAAATGATGGTTTTTTCTTAACAAAAGATGGCCATCTTTAGGGTTTGTGAGCTATTTTCCTTTCTTCCTTTGTAAAGTGATGGTTGGTTTTTTTCTTTTGTTATGCTTGGCCATGATGTGCCAACTAATGGTGGTTCCTTAGCTTTTTTTTTTGAATCAAAAGACTACTAAATTGAAAACTGGTTACATCGACACTCCTTGCGACTCTGTCTAAATCTTGTTTGTACAGACATGAAATTTCCCTGGGCGGCCGTTGGTAGAATCGGCAGTGATCCTTATTCTTTATCTGTAACTTTGCTAGACTATCAGCTAGCGCGTTACTAGTTCTTCGTCTAAATCGGATGTCAATATTCATCCGATTTTTCTTCCTGATCTTCTCGAGCCATAGAGAAAACTTAGGCCATGTTTCATCATCTTCTCCGATCATCCTCACTGCCACACTGCAGTCCGACTCTAGAATGACAGCAGACCGGCTATTCAATTCAGCCTGTTCCAGTGCCAACAGGATTCCGGCGAGCTCAGCTTCAGTAGCAATGGACGTTTCCACCGGCATGCCCCATGCCCCAACCCATTCTCCCTTATGATTCCTAGCAATGGCAGCTGCAGCTGCCCCCCGCTTTGTAACTGCTGCATCTACATTTACCTTAATGGTTCTGCAAGGTGGTGGGATCCAAGCTTCGTCTATGGTTTGTGTGGTTTCAGAAGGTGTGGCCGCCCACTCCAAACCATGTAGACAGATGTCCCTCCTTATGCCTGCCCGAATACTTTCCTTGCTTAACTGGTTTCCTTCCATGATGTTGCTATTCCGAGCTTGCCACAGCCCATGGCAGATTATCCAGAAGATTTCTTCATGGAGTCCAGTCTCCTTGACAGTGAACTTGCACCATGTCTCAAGGTTTCTTGTTGTAAAGAATGATTGCTGCTGGGATATAGGTATGTGGTCCTGCCACACAAAGGAGGATACACTGTAGTCCCTTAAGACATGCATGAGCAATTCATCTTCTTCCTCACACCTAGAGCAGGTGCTCACCTCGGTCATGTGCCTGAACTTCCTTCTGACATTTGTGAGGAGTGCATCTTGTCTAGCAAGCCAAGCAAAGGCCTTAATTCTGCCTGCCATGCGCAAATTCCATGGTGACTCCCACCTTCCCGACGTCACTACTTCTTTCTGTCTTCTAATCAACTCGTAAGCTGAGCTTGTGGAGAAAATGCCATTGCCGGTATGGCTCCAGCAGCTGCGGTCTGCCATATCATCAGCCAATGGTGTATGGACATGGAGAATTTGTTGTACAATATCTTCCTCGAACCAGTCCTGAAGAAAAGCAATATCCCATCGCCCTTCCTCAATGACTAGGGACTTCACTGTCAGGTCTGTGATGTCCTCAGGAATCGGCCTCTTTGCTACCTCCCTGAGCCTCAGGTGGTCATTCACCCAAATGTCATCCCAAACATTCACTGATTTACCGCTCAAAGGGATCCTCCTAATGTTGTCCTTCATGAACTGGCGCATGGATGTGCAAGCTTTCCCTAATCTCGAAAGAGCGCCTTATCCCCCTACACTGCATCTGCTGAGGCGGTGTCACATTGCTTTACACCAGGTAGTCTCCCTGCCTGCAAGAAGATCCCAAGCGTGTTTAGCCAGCAACGCTTGATTCCAATCCCGCATTGTTTTAACCCCCAAGCCTCCCTTGCTTTTAGAGCTAGTAACCTTGTCCCAAGAGACCAAGGATATTGACATGGTTCTGCTTCCTCCCCAGATGAACTTTCGTATAATGCTATCCAAACGATCACAGAGTGTAAGGGGTAAGATCGCTGTCTGCATAGCATACGTAGGGACTGCAGTTAACGTGGACTTGGTGAGACATAACCTCCCTGCGAGAGACAAGCTCCTCGCAGCCCAGGCGCTGACTTTACCCTCAACCTTCTCGACGATGTCTGCATAGGTATGCTTCGTCACTCTGGAGTGAATGACTGGTACTCTGAGGTAACGCCCCAGATCACCTGTGACTTGAAACTGGAAACATCGCTGGATCTGTCTACGAACCGAAGTCAGAACACTAGCGGAGAAGAAGATTCGAGACTTTGATGCTGATATGGATTGTCCCGACACCTGCTCAAAGATCTTGAAGCACTGCAAGATGCACCACATTTGTTCCTTGGTCGCCTGAGCAAACAAAATCAGGTCGTCCGTGAAGCACACATGAGCAACCGATATGCCCGATCTGCACAACTTAACAAGCCTCCATATTCCTCTACAAGTCCTCTCCTGGATCATCTGGCTAAGCCGTTCAATGCAGAGAACAAATAGGTACAGGGAGAGTGGATCTCCCTGACGCAGCCCTCGACTAGTTTTGAAAGGGCGAGAAGACTTTCCATTCCATATTAGTGAGGTATCCCCGCCTGAGATCGAATTGGTAATATAAGCTTTGATGTAATCTGGAATTCCCACTCGGTCTAAGGTATGCTTGATAAACTGCCATGACATTTGATCATACGCCTTCGTTAGATCTATCTTAATGGCCATGGTCTTTGCTCCCTTCGGATTCTTCATGCTATGTATAAGTTCCTGGACCAAAGCAATGTTGTCAGTGATCCGGTGCCCTGGGACAAAGCTGCTTTGCTCCTCAGAGATCCATCTAGGGATATGCTTCTTTAGCCTTTCCATCACGATTTTAGATGCTAACTTCAGCATTATGTTGTTCAAGGAGATAGGGCGCAACTGCTCACACTTCTCAGGATTTGCACACTTGGGGATTAAGATGATAGTGGCATTACAGACCTCGTCTGGAATGGGCTTTCCTTGTAGCATGTCCTGAACTGATTTGGTAACTGAGCGACCAACAATATTCCAGTTGTATTTCAAGAACTCTGCATTAACTCCATCAGGCCCGGCATCTTTGTAGGCCTGCATATTGTTCAGCACCTGTTGAACCTCTGCAGACATTGGTGTTGCAGCAAGTCGATCAGCTTCCTCCCCGCTTAGCTGCTTAAAACATTCTGGGATACTTGCTTCGGGTCTCTGTCTCCTGGAGTGGCAACTCTCAGTCGGTGTAGACATAACCTTTTCGAAATGGGAAGTAACCAAGCACATGATCTCCTTCTCGTCAGTGATCTAGCGACCTTGTTGGTCTTTAAGAGTCAGAATGGTATTGTTGCGCTTCCGCTGCTTTACACAGGCTTGGTAGAAGCGAGTATTATTGTCTCCGTTGCAGAGCCAATTAATATGCGATCTTTGCTTCCAGTCCTCCTCTTCCTCATTGATAATCACCTGCAACTCAGCTTGCATATTAGTGCATAAGGAATCAGTGATGGGATCATACCGATCGGTGAGCATCCTTTGGAGCGTATTGATGTTGTGATACAAACGATTTCTTTCCTTTTTTTTCTATTTCTTCTTTTCCTTCTCCCAATTGAGGATATGCTGTTTAACTGAATTGAGTGAGGAATAGAAATCCGCAGTACCTTCCCACTTAGAGCTCAGCATGTTTTTGAAATCCTCCTCCTTGTTCCAACTCACTTTGGTCAGGAAACGGTGAGTGCGTCTTTCTTCCTTTTTCATTCTAAGCAGGAGCGGGCAATGGTCAGATGATACTCTGGCTAAGTGTATCAAGTTGACATTTGGAAAGGAATTGATGAACTCCACATTAGCAGCAGCCCTGTCCAATCGTTCTTGTAGCATACCGTGCTTATAAGTAAATTTTACTCCTGAATACCCCAAATCAGAAAGACCGGCCTCCATCAATGTTTCTTTGAACACCCTGGCTTCTCTATAGTTATACCAGTTGCTTCCGACCTTCTCAGCAGGTGAGAGAGTAGTGTTGAAGTCCCCCATAACAACCCAAGGTTCTTTGATGCTTCTGCTCATTGTTAGGATATGTTTCCATAGGAGCTGACGAATAGCTAGATGAGGACTGGCATATATAAACGATACCACCATGCTTTTGTTGAACCGGCAGGTGATGAACTGTCTATGGCAGCACATAACTTGAACTCTTAGCTGATCATCTTTCCAACACACCCAAATTCCTCCAGCAAACCCCCTTGCCTCCACCCGATAAGAGAAATTGAACCCCAGTCGTTTGATAGTTTTTAAAGCTTTAGTCTCACTTATCCGTGGTTCAAGTACAACAACAACATCAGGTTTGTGTTCCCTCATGAAACCCATGAGGGTGGAGCACCTGTCTTTGTTCCCAATACCCCTAACGTTCCAGCACATAATGTTCATATTGAATATACCTTACTATGTAAACGATTTCTTCTTTGATATAAATGTAGATAACTTTGCTTAGTAGATAGTTGTCTCAGCGGCCTTATCCACATCACACTGTTCGATCTGCGGTGGCTCCGTACTTTGGTCCTTATCACCAGGAACAGCCTGCCCAATACCTTCACTCTCAGATATAGCTTTAGCTAGGCGCGTGCTACGACGCTTCCCTGTCCCTGTATCCAGCGGTTTTCCCCTCCTCTTCGTCGAAATGCCGCTGGTCGGATCGGCTTTCCTTGGTTGTAGGGCCTTTGTCTTCTCAGTAACTCCCTTCCCAACCTTGGACCTTCTGATCCGAGTCGTCATGGATGTCTTCTCTGACTGCGTGCGCTCGCTCTCTTCCTTTTCTTTCCCCTCAGTGTCAATGGTTGCCGCAGGTTCGTCGTCCATGTCCTCAACGGTGATGACTTCATCTACTGCTGGATTAAACTCTTTGTGTTTTCCTTCGCTGATATCACCTCCTGGCATGGCCTTCTCCTTCGACGATTTATTACCTACTGTGTTAGTGATGTCCCCCAACACACTTTTACTCTTGTTGACAACATTATTCCTATCACCCGTATTCACTGTATTAGTCTTCTTCTTTCTCCATACCTTCGCGGTCTTGTGAGTAACGTTCTGCTGATCAGCTTCATGGACCATGCCTGTGTCAGTGCTTTGCAAGCCATCGCCTTCATCCTCCTGTAGTCCTTCGAATCTATTCACATGAACCTCCATGGCCACTTCCTGTATTCTATGGTGTCTCTTCCTTCCTCCTTTCATCCTTTGCGTTTGCCACCCGCCGCTATCAGTTGAAACGTTGCCTTCTCCACCTGTTGGTCGGGCAGGTTCGGATTGTGCTTCTTGTACCTCCTCTTCAGTACCCTTTAGAGGACAGTTCTTTGAGATATGCCCCTCCTTCCCACACTTGGCACACGCCCATGGGAAACCCTCATATACAACTTCATAGAACCTCCCATTTATAAGGATGGGGCTCGCCAACTCCTTGTTCGTATTGATTTCTATCGCCAGTCTTGCGAATCGGCTCCTCGATCTGTTCTCAGTATAGCTATCGACCTTGACTAGGCTTCCCAACGCCATGCCTATATATTCAAACATAGTTTCTACATACAGGTGTAATGGTAGATTCATGACTTGTACCCACGTCACTATATAGTCTGGGAAAGCTTCAGTTGGCTGGAACAGAGGGTACCATGCCCAAACAATGACATTGCACCCGAAAAGTTTCCATGGACCACCTGTTAGGGCCGTTTCGTAATCGTGTTTACATGACATCTGCATTACGAAGTGGCCATGTTCTAGTTTGAACATATTGAACCTTCCTTTGATTCGTCATAGAAGCTTCAGTTTGTCTCTTAAGGTCATGTACCCGACCTCGGTCCCAAGCATCCACACGACGATGGCATATCTCCAGGGCCGAGCCAGATCTTCCTCTGTGTCAGGATCCACGTTGATACTGGGGACTCCATCATCGTCAGTCAAAGTAACCGCCCCTAGTGGCACATTCTGTTCGAACAAGTTCTCGAAGAAGTATTCCTCGCGATCTATAGGGTTTACGCCGCCCGTGTTCTTCCCCGTGTTCACGACGTCTGCGAACGAGACGACTCTGTCCACAGATCCGGCCGCCCGATCTGGGTTCTTATTTCCGTGAGGATGCTCCTCTGTTACTCCCTGAAGGTTCACGTCTGGGTTCGGATTATTTTCGCTTAGCGTAGCGGGTCCTCTCATGCCTGCCACCGTGAAACTCAGGCCTATCTCCGGTATGCAGTGGGTTGCCTTGCCCCGCCGAGTTTCCTCTCGACGAAGGATCTCGTCCATCGAAACAATGTCCTCGCCTTCTTTCGGGACATAGTCCAGTGGGACAAGGGTTCCATCCTTCGGATCCAGTTCCCTTCCATCGCTTTTGTCTCCCTGGGTTCCACGTCCCCCTCGATCGCCTCCTTCTCCGATCACCCCTCGCCCCCCACTCGCGCTTCCCAACCCTAGCACCGCCATCCAAGAATTTCTAAGTAAGTGGTTCCTTAGCTTTTGTTTTGGGTTATTCCTTATGCTCACATTTGTTGTTCATGCTTTCCCCTATTACATAATGGTTTTACTCCAAACGATGGGTTTCTTTTAGGGTTTAGGGGTTGTTTTCTACCTTGCACATCACTCTATGGTTTGGCTTCTTTCTAAAACCAATGGAGTTGCCTTTGGTGCTATTTTGCTTGAGTTTCTCATGACAACTGAGGGACCTACCTTAGGTTCTATTTTGGTTCATTTAATGCTAAACAAATGATGGTCTTAGTGCGTAGTGATGGCCACATCCGGTGGTTTTCCTTTCCTTCACCAAACAATGGTTATCTGTTGTGTTTTGCCTTTATATACCACCTTTTGATGAAAATGGATGGGAGTACTGAGTCTAGTGACTGATGTCCCTTCTGTTCCACCAATCGATGGTTTTTCAGACTCTAAGACTTGATAGTCCAATGACCTATGATCACCAGCCGATGGCTCTACTGCTTCAACAACCAATGGTGTAAGCCAATGGAGGTTTTGACTCTAAGATCTGATGGTGCTCCTATACACCACAACCGATGGTGATCCATTGGGTGACAACCAATTGTGGGTTGTATGCCCAAAACCGATGATATTACTTGAGTTAATGACAACCAATGCTTTTTATGTGATCAAAAAACAACTTGTCTAGGTTTAGTTGGTGACTCTTTCTAGGTCACAACTTGATGACTCTCTAGATGGTTTGTTCAAAGTGTTTACTTGTGTTACACCTAATGGTTTTAGCTTCTCACATTCGATGGTTTTAGGTGAAGCCCATGGTTTGATGTGTTGGTTTTGATGATGTGAAATTGATGGTCCAATGCCTTGACCTTGTGGTCTTACCTTTGGGCTCAGATTGATATAACCCTATGGTTAAACCTTGTGTTATGCATGGATCTATACTAAATGATAATATGGGATTTGATGGCAATGTTTCACCTTATGAATCTGTGATCCGATCGGGATGCCATGAGTTAGGGTTTGAGTATGAATGCTGAATTGCAACTTCAATGTAACTTATCTTGTTGCACCTAATCCTAATGCAAATAGATGAGGGTGTTTGATCATGCTACCTTCCTTGAATGAATGATAAAATGATGGAATATTCTTTTCAATGTTGTTATAACTCTAATGTGTTAGCTGGTGGTTATCATAACCTTTTGATTGAAGCTCTCCTATGTTAAACATGCACTATATAAGTATAATGGTGGTCAATCATACCTAGCCTTCTTGTATGTTGATATAATGAAGGAATGATCTTAATGATGAGATAACATTGCTATGTTATCCTATGAACACCTTTTAGTTCTTTAATGTAATATCACGTTGAGCCTGTGTATCACATGTGTGGTGATGTTTTTCCGAACCTTATTATAAGACATGGAAATATAATAATGATCTTGCCGGGAATGATGTGATGGTCTTAATGACCTTTGGACATGGTTGAGCCCTAAATTAGGTGTAATCCTCTTCATGATGTGACAAGGGTTGAAACCCTAGAACAATGTGATAAGGAATTGTGAATTGTGATGATATGTTGACAAGTTTGGTCTCATGGGTGGCAATGGAATAGTACCATGTGACATTGTGATTAAGAATTACACCTCATACGTTTTATATCTTTTGGATTTTTTTATACTGATATGCTTACTAAAAATGAATTAGGGTTTGTATGTACACTTGTTTCATGCAACCTTAATTCACCCAAATGGAAATAACTAATAAAGTAAAACCCTAATCATGTAGTGCCCTGTGTCGTAGAACCGTATTTAGTTTCATAACTTGTTGGATGGTGAAATGAGTATTCCTAAGGGAAACTTGGAGTGCATACATAACCTTTGAGTATATGGGGTACAATTTTTTGTACATCCTTGACATCCTGATCCCAAGATTTTGAAGTATGGCTGCGGTCATGCCTCATATTGAGAATGGCTATGGTTGTGTCTCGAATATTTGTATATGTGATGTGATTAAGGACAGTTGCAGATGTACCTTAGATGATTGGGTTTTTATACCCTAGTTTCTAGTCGTGACTTGTACTAAGGAGCTAGCAACTTGACTATATGTCACTTCAGGTAGCTTGACGGTTATGCCACTACATTTCACTTGTACTGACTAAGGGGGGATATCTTAGAATGTCAGCTCTCCTAGATCTTGTACAGAACTGATTGTGACCAAGAGGTGGTCTGTTGGACTTTGATTGGTACGACTCAAACTCCCCATGGCTTAATAAAAGATGTAATATAGTCATGTAGCATATCTGCTTAGGATTATACACAACGTTTCACATTAGATCATAACCCTTGTTTTCTATCTTTACATATAGATGTTATTTAGTGAAATAAGAGATAGTAGATATGCTTATGTTGAATATATGCTCATGTTGTAGATATGCACATATTGTAGACATGCTTATGCTACTATACTTGCTTATGATGCTGTCTATGCTCATGTTACTAAATTTTTTACATTGCTAGCAATGTATATGATGATAGTTAGGCTAATAATGATAGTTCTATCGATTCTTTATATGCCTTGCTAATCATGCGTATTGTTATGCCTATCTATTTAACATGCTTAATCTGCTTAAACTATTTAATTACTTAACATGCTATAATCAATAAGTAGTGTTGGGACATAGGTCTCACCTCGTGCGTCACCACAACTTTTTTGGTGATCGATAGTAGAAGTAGCACACCTATGGCAGTGAGGAGGAGCTATGGTGTTGGACCTTAGAGATGGTTGTTAGATGTCTAGTGTGTCCTAGAGTCATCCCTATACTCTCAGGTCCGGGGGGTTGTATATGATGTTTTAATCGACTCAAGATTTGGTAACATGTTGATGCTTGTACATCTGGTATTTGTGGAGAATGTTCTTCTATATGTATATGTTGTGGCTAAGACCATGGAGAAGTTGTAAGATATTCTTGTTATGATATATGAATACATGTAAGATGTTGGGCCTTCTTGTAAATGTTCCTAAGCATGATGGTGATGTTGAAATCAGTTTTAATTTACCCTCTTTTCTGGATATGTGATTAATTAGAGATTGATCATGTTTGTGTTTTGAGTAATCTCATTTAGTATGATGGGTTCTCACAAGATTGTATTAGAGCTCTAGGTTCACTGAGTCTACATGGACACTAGGACTTAATACTTGGATGATGTCTAAGTAAAGATCATGACATGTTAACCTGATGCATACTGCCTAATATTAGTACTTGGATGTCCTAGCCAGGTATTCAATTATTGAAGAACAGGTAAGCATGGGATTCTTAACTTGTTATCTTTCTAATTACTTTGATGTAGTAGTCATTTTTAAACAATCTAAAGAGCATAATGATTAAGAAATCATGGTGAAAAAATCTTGACCTTATTCTGAAGAATGATGAAAATCATATCATAATTTATGAAAGCTTAAATGTTTGATGACTAAAGAGAAGGATATGCCACCATGAAACCTAAATTTGAATACAAATAACCTAAAGAGGAGTTCTTGAAGATGTAATTCAAGAAGCTAATGAAGTAAAAGAAAGATGAATCTATTCTAATGGAATAACTCAAGGTATAAAATCCACGAAAGAAGAAGAGAACTCCTGAGATGAGTATGATATGAGAAGATGACTAAGAGCAATGAAAGATGAATAAAGTGGAACCTGAGTAAATCTCATAGCAACCTATATGAGTAAGAAAGTGTTGAAGTAAAACTTTCATGACATATAAAGGAAATCAATGAGAAAAATGTGAACAATGATGGTCTGTCCTTGATAAGTGGTTGAAAAACATGATGACATGAGATGAAAAATACAAGAATGATGAACAATCAATGAAAAAATATCAATGAGACATAATAATCTTAATAATTCCTATGCTTACGGTAAGGGACCCAAGATGAAAAGGGTAAAATGATACATAAAACGTTATAACTGCTTGATGAAGGTAGAATCGGTAACCCCCTGCTAGCAACCCTTGGATAGTGCTACTGGGTTATGGGAAGTGTGTTTTCCTTTGAGTTCCTTCTTTTTGAGGTGCAACTTTCAATTGGATCTTATGCCACTTTCTATGCGTGGATTCATTGTAATCTTGGGGGTGGATATCTTGTTATGGCATGTGGTTATCTTGGACTATAGTTCCAAGATCTTGATGTTTTGTGATGGGTATGCTTTTTTATCATTCCAAGAGTTAGGGAGACTTCTCCTACATGTTTTGAGTTAGTTATGATGGTTGAAAAGTGGATGAGATAGGGATCAGAGTTCCCCTTGCATAATAAGTGGATACCAAGGTGATGAGTCCTAGTATCCAAGGTGTACCAGTAGTATGTGAGTTGAAGATGTTATCATATGAGTTTCTAGTGTTTTCTTTTCATTAGAGAAAGAGAGTTTGATGTTGAGATCTTCTAGTTGTTATTGGAAAGAAAAATAGTGATTATGTAATATTGTATTTGGCTACTGACAGTTGGATAAGACACCTACCAAGGACAGATGGGTTTTTGATCAGTCAACATGTGCTACAATGTTCCTTCGGATAAACATGAGATTCGAATATCAATATATGAGAATCAGAGAAGATGACATAAGTTGTAAGATCACTATAAGTTCAGGATTGTACCATTAAGATTAACCAGTGCATCAACACAATTTATGGACTTCACTAGTAAAGATTTGGGTCATTATTCACGAGTGAGTCATGTCACAAACCCCTCTCTATAGGCCCTAAAAAATAGGGATGGTTGTGAGTCTGCCCTCAAAAATGGCCCGTGAAGAGAACTCACGTGACAAATACCAGTGGCCCTCACGAATACAATTGTCACGGACCAACTGACCCTCAAGAATGTTATATTGAGGGACTATTTAGCTTCATAAATACATTTTTGAGGGACTATTTAGCCTTCATAAATATATTTTTGAGGGACTATTTATCCTTCATAATAACATTATTGAGGGCATGTTTAGTTCTCATAAATACATTATTGAGGGACTTGATGGTCCTGGAGAATATATTTTTGAAGGGATAATGCCTTCATTAATATTATTTTTGAGGGGCTATGTGGTCGTCATCAATGCAATTTTGATGGTCAATCTGGACCTCCATCAATATATTTATGAGGGTCTACTGTAAATGATTTGGTTATTGATTATTGAATGATTTATTAAATGTTAATTAATTGTTACTATAGTGAATATCAAATTTTTTTTTGTTGGGAGAAACAGAGAGGTTTATTATTTATCCTGCTCTTTGATGCAGGTTAAAATAGAGTTCATGGGTACATCAATATCGATATTCAGCCAATCAGGCTTATTTCTAGAAAAGGAAAAGGGCAAATTAGATTGCACATCATGCTTAGCCAAGGCATCTGCAACATTATTCAAATTTCTAGGGATGAAGCTCACTTTTATCCTCGGTCCATTGCTCATAATCCTTTTCAGCCTGGCAATGTGGGGTCTCAGTTTGATGGGTGGAGATGATCCTACCTCCAGCAGCTGTATAGCTTGTTGTGAATCTGAGAGACGATGGCAGCTGCTCCAGTTCTCTCTTCTGACTAAGGACATTGCCGTGAAGATGGCTTGCAGCTCGGCTTCAAGCGCACATGTTGCTGCAGATTGTTCCCCTAGGCCACTGCAACACATCCCGCTGGGATCAACGACATGGATGCCTACTCCATAGGGTGTGGTGGGGTTGAGATAAGAAGCATTTGTGAAGATGAACCATTCATAATGAAGCGGGACAGAGAACTGACTACCAGCTTGGAGCTCCCTACCATTAACGTTTGCCTTGGGAAGATTAGCAATGGTGGACGCTTGCCCTCTGATGAAGGATATAACAACACCAATGTCTTTCGAGATGCCTTGGTGTATACTCTCATTTCGACAGATCCAAATGTGCCAGCAAGCTACATTCCAGATTAAGGAAATCAGCAGAGGTTGAAGTTGCCTCAGATATGATAAAAGAGATCCAAGTATCTACTGGCATATGAAAATGGATAGGGGTCATATCGAGGGCTGCCCAGACTTTCCTGCTTGGTGGACAATCCCGTTGAGCATGTAGAAGTGTGTCATTGTCATTCTGACATAAGGAGCATATCTCCTCAACATCGACGTGACGACGACGCTTCTCAACGTTTGTAAGGAGGGCGTGATGCGAGAGAAGCCATAGAAAGGTTTTGATATAGAATGGCAGACAAGATTTCCAAATCTGAGGCCAGGCTCCATCAGTATGGTATGGTGCTCATTGCTATTGCGAATCCATTTATAGGTAGATTTTGATGTAAAATCCCCAGAATCATCAAACGACCAACTCCATTGATCAGCACCTGCTTCACTATTAGGAGGCGGACACGCCTAGATGGAAGGCCATGTCTGAGTAGGGAGGAAATGATGGATAAAATCCTAGTCCCATGTAAATGGGGCTGAGAGCATAGAGCTAACCGCCAGGGTTTGGAGAACCTCGGGGATTTGGAAGGACGGGACAAAATCTTGAACTGAACGTACGAGTATCCATTTGTCAGTCCATACATTGGTCGAGTCACCATTGTTGATAACACGATGACTCATGTTTTTAAGAACCGGTAATTTTTTTTGATGAAGCTCCATGCTGAAGAGCACGATTTCCTGGAGATGGTGTCTCCTCGAACATACTTCTCCGACATGATCTTGACCCACAAGATGTCGGGGTTGTTGATGAACTTCCAAGCATTCTTCAGCATAAGGGCATGATTCTGATCCCGGGCATCCTTTATACCTAGGCCTCCTGAGGATTTGCTCACAGTAACTTTGTTCCACGAGACCAGGGATAGCTTCCTATGTTCCCAGCTCCCTGACCAGATGAAGCGACGGATATGTCTATTGAGATCATCACATAGAGAGGGAGAGAGACGAACTGATTGCATTGTATAAGTAGGCAGGGCCGGTAGAGTTGATTGACCAAGGGTGATGCGTCCAGCGAGGGACAAATGCCTCATAGTCCAGCTGTTCATACAATCCTTAATGTTGTTCACAATGCTAGCGTGAGTGTCCTTATTGATTCGATGATGTAGAATCGGCACTCCGAGATATTTACCCAGATCAGTAGTCCAAGTGATTCCAAGATGCCTACTGATGGTCTAGATTACTTGTCTCTGAGAGTTAATACTGAAGTAACATCTTGATTTTTCTTTAGAGATGATCTGTCCTGATGCGTTGGTGAATCTTTTGAGTACCTTCTTCATGACAGTAGCTTCTCCTATAAGGAGGATGCCATCGGCAAAGAAAATGTGGCTGAGAGGGGTCCCGCCTCTAGAAAGGATAATGGGTTTCCAAGAACCATTGTCTACTTCCTTGATGATTTCCTAACTGAGACGTTCCATACAGAGCACGAACACATACGGGTTGATGGGGTCCCCTTGTCTAACCCCTTGTGTGGCTTTGAAAGGCTTAAGAGGAGCTCCCTCCCAGAGGATTGAGGCAGAACCCTGCGTGATGATCTACATTATAATGTTACAAATCTTTGGCGGCATACCAGTTCTCCTTAGGGTATCGCTGATGAAGGTCCAACTCATACGGTCGAAGGCTTTGGACAAGTCTCATTTGATACAGAAAAATTGCTTTCTAGATGATTTCATACGCATGGAGTGGATGACCTCCTGTACCAACAGAATATTGTCACAGATTTGCCTGCCTGGGATGAAGCTTGATTGTGTCAGGGATATCCAGTCATTGAGGAGCGGCTTGATGCGTTCAGCTAAAACCTTAGAAATTAGCTTGAGACAGTTGTTTGATAAGGAGATCGGCCGGAGATCGCCACAGTTCTGGGGCATCTTCACTTTTGGTATAAGCACCATGTGTGTGTTAGCGAGCTTGGAGGGGATATGTTCGGATTGGAATACTTCTATAACTGTCTTCATCACTGATGTATTTACAGTAGGCCAGTTTGATTGCAGAAAATCAGTGTAAACCCCGTTCGGACCAAGGGTCTTGAAGGGGGCCATCTTGAGAAGAGTCCTGTATACTTCATCAGTAGAAGGTGTGCTTTGTAGAAGCTGGTAGTATTCCTATGATAAAGAAGGAAAAGAACCTACAAAGTTGTTTATTGACCGTTGACAGCTGGCCGTGGATGCAGCAAGCAAGTTTTCAAAGAATTGATGGACAGAAGTCATAATTTTAGATGGGGTACTCATCCATTCGCCATATGAATTTTTCAGCTTGGTAATTTTGTTGAAGAACCACTTGGCTTTCACATAGGATTGCAAGAATCGGGTGTTATTATCCCCAGATTTTAGCCATCCTATGTGGGCCTTTTGCTACCAATCGGCCTCCTCTCATTGAAGGATATGCGAGTATTTATCCTGGAGGGAAGAAGAAGGATCAGTGTAAACCTCGCCATGTGAGTTTAGGGTTGTTACCTGACAGTGCTCTATTCGCTTGAGGATGTTCCGTTTCTCCTTATTCTTCTAATGCATTCTTTTAGTGTCCCATTTTTGTGCAAGAGGACTGAACGCCGAAATGGCAGTAAGAAAGTCATCATTTTTATTCCATCTTGGAAGAAGATCAGTATGGAAGTTGGGCACCATCTTCCAACTGGCTTTGGTTCTGAATTGACGTTGGGTCTTCTTCTTTTTACAGTCAATATTGAGGAGGATCGGATGATGGTATCAGTCTATCCTGGGGAGGGTGAAGATTGTGGCTTTGGGATGAATGTCCAGCCAGTCTTCATTAGCTACCAGGCGATCGAGCTTCTCCTGTAGATTTCCACAGCGGAAGGTAAAGGGATGGCCCTTGCTTTGCATGTCAATGAGACTACAATGCATAAGACAGCTACTTAAACGACGACTTGCGTCTTTATCAAAGTAATTGCTCCCAGGTTTCTTGGAAACACTCAGGATCGTGTTAAAGTCACCGATGACGGCCCATGCTACAGAGATGGTTGCAGAAATCTCTGTAAGTCGACTCCAGAGAAGACGACGTTTCGTTGGATTCGGACTAGCATAAACTACCATCAAGAACTACGAGCCGTTCACCTTGCAGTGGATGAATTGTCTGTGATTTGTGATGATGTCAATATGACACTTGTGATTGTCCCACATTATCCAAATTCCCCCAGAGAAGTCGATAACTTCTACTCTGTGAGAATTATTGAAGCCAATATTGCGGATAACCTTATCAGCAACTTTCCTACTGCATCGCGGCTCCACGATGGCGAGAATTTGAAGATTATGTGTAGATTTGAGATCTCTCATGAGATTAATCTTGTCTTTTGAGTAGGAACCATTAATATTCCAGCAGAACAACTTCATTAAGACAAGGATTAATGGGGTTGGAAGGAAATTAATGGAGGGCGGATCGCAGTCCAAACGACTGCTCGTCTCGTTCTTCTTCATTGACAACCATGTTGGCATCGCTCAGGTCGGGCGGTGCCTCCTCCTGAAACGATAGGGATTGAGCAACAATGCTGGGGTCTGGAGGGATATCCTCGTTATCAGGTGGAATCCCAGACCGACCTTTCTTTCTAACCCATTCTGGACTATGAACAACAGTTTGATAAATTATCTTTTTGTTGCGTAGCATCACGTAACCCTTATTTGGACCACCTTGGCTATGGCGTCTCAAGGAAGGATGAGCCTGATCTGGGTTACCGATCTGGCTTGCTTTGAACTGGAAATCGGCTTCATAAGGGGGTTGCTAGATCCTCCCTTCGCTAACTTGATCATCACGCAATAAGATTGTCGTGTTGTCGGATGGGGGTTGGACTGGTTTCTTATTGGTGTCTTGCTTTTCTTTTTCGGTGATTGCCTTTTTGTTCTTTGCTGCTCGTTTCTTCTTCCTGCTGACCACTGTTTCCCATACATCTGCCTCCTCCTTGGATGCGGAAGATTCATCGTCCGTGATGGTTACAGTAACATCTTCTTCTAGGTTCTTAGGCGTGCCCCTAGTTTTGGTTGCAGGGGGGTTATCCTTCTTAGCCGTCTTACGCCGTTCTTGTTTTTGAGCATGGATCGCCATAGTGTAGGGGACACTGGGGACAGGGAGTGTGTTGGAAGAAGATGCCACATCCGGTTGGGGTGGGTTAACAAACCTGCATTCAGAATCACTATGACATAGCCGTCCACACTTCATACAGATGGTCGGAAAGTTCTCATATTGGAGATGGTATAGTTCGTCATTGATGAGTACTGCTGGAAGGAGTGGTTTTTGTGTTTCCACCTCCACCGCTACCGTAGCGAACTTGCCTCTGTAGCCCTGAGAGGTGTGGGTATCAATTTTGATCGTCTTCCCTACCAGATCCCCGATGCTGGCGAGGAGGAGATTCTGGTAAAGAAAAATTGGGAGTTCTGGAATACGTAGCCATACCACTAGTTTTCGTGGAATAGGATCTGAAGGTCTGAATGATGGAGACCAGGATTGAACAGATAAGTATTACCAAAAAACCGTCCACGACCCTTCTGTCATTGCCGTGAGGTAATCCTCCTGAGAGAAGAGTTGGATGATTTAATAGCCCCAGTCCAGATCAATAACTCTAAATTGTTTCTTGGGTTGCCATAAAGTTTGAATATTTTGAACGAGGACTTGAAAGCCCAGATTTATGCCTATCGCCTTGACGATGACGACGTGTTTCCATGGTTCTAAAAGAGGACGGATCGCATCGTTCTTGACTGTGATAGAGGGCATGGCGCTCTCTGTATCCACTGAGATATCAGATCTTTGGAGAAGATCACGAGAGATCAGGTTCAGATACGTAAGGCTACTGCAGAGCTTGTTCTTGTACGAAACTTTAGGGTTATCCCCCTTATCCCCTATGTCCGCATCCATAGCGGTAGTACTTTCTTTGGATTGATGCTCGATGCCATGGGCTTGGTTATGACTACCAATGTTTTTGAGATCCGGCGGTCTCTCATGGTGCGGTGTTCCCCTCCCTCCATGGCCTCCACCATGGCCGCCAAACCCTACTGAAGACATCTGCATGTATTCAATATTTTTATACTAATTCACATAACCTCAAGCAAATTTTTGTATACATAACCTCAAGCAATATTTTTATACTAATTCACATGACATCATAAGAAGATTCAACACCAAGATGACACATAAAAATGTTAAATCACCTCAAACCAATTTTTGTTATTGAAGCAAAATATTATCCATACATTGCGTGCTCAACGTTGATATAAATAAAGAGTACATATGGTTCTAAAATTTGAGATTGATGACAATCAACATATCATGCTAGAAACTCTTAAGATCTATAATTTCTCCATATTCCTTCAAATGGTGTGGTGCTCTTCATTAATGCCAGGCCTCATACGGTTAGGTACTTGAATATTCTTCTCCTAAAAATGACAAATCATTATATTAATAGAATTTAAAGTTAATACATAAATCATAGTACAACAAAGAACTTACCCTTATATTTCGGTTTTGGTCTACTCCAAGGTGCATTATCCGTCAAAATCCATCATTAAAAGTAATTCTACCCTATCAATATAAATACAAAAAGGAATCAGAGTGAGCGCGAAGTAGAGATAAATGTAAGTGAACCAACATAGAAGTAACATGAACCCGTAAACTAAAATTATGATTGAACTTAGTACAAGGATGTGTATAAAAGCTGCATGACGGGTGATGATTGATTCAACCCTATTTAATCTTGTGTCTTTTTGTTTTTCAATCACATCTATACCTGTTAGATTGCATGTCATTCCCCCTAATATGCTTATTTGTATAAAATGCACTTATGGACATTATTTGCATGTTTTTCAGGTACTTGGACCACACTTGGATGGACGAGAGAGATAGAGGGGCCCAAAGAAGGCCCCAGAGCTCCCCCAACCTACCCCTAGTGGCCAAGAGTCAAGCTTAAGTAAAGAAGTCCATGGATAATGAAATTTGAAGCTCAAAGTGCAAGCTAAGCCCCCAACACGGCCGTGGTAAAACAGAACGATCGTGCTGCAAATGAAGAAATCACATGAAGCAGCTGCAGAGCATACTCTACCACAGCCGTGCTACGCTGCACGGCCATGCTGTGACCACCCACCACAGTCGTGCCACGCAGCACGGCCGTGCTACCAGATCCCACCACGGCCGTGCTGCGCAGCACGACCATGCTACCAACTCCCACCATGGCCGTGCTACACAGCACAGTCGTGCTACCCTCAACCCAACATGACCGTGGTGACCACCACAGACGTGGCCATATTGGCCCATTTTTTACCACCAACCTGACATTTAGCCATTTTAACCAACACAACCATTCTCTTCCACCACGACTGTGCTCACCCCTACCCACCACGGCCGTGTTGACCACCACGGCCGTGGCCATTTTGGCCCATTTTTTACCACCAACCTGACATTTAGCCATTTTAACCAACATAGCCATTCTCTTCCACCCCGACCGTGCTCACCCCTACCCACCATGGCTGTGGTGTCTCACCACGGCCGTGCTACTCACCCAATCTACCTAGTTTTTCCACTGTTCAAGCTGCAGTTTTCTGGATTAGTTATTTTGTTCAAGCTGCGGTTTAAGATACAGTTCAAGTTGCAGTTTTCTGGATTAGTCATTTTTAGCAGTTCAAGACATGAAGGAAACCAAACTATTGGCCTAGCCGAAACTAAATTAGCATCAGAGCTTGAACGAAAACCAAACTATGACAGTAACTAATTTCTGTTTGAATTAGACCGGTGAATGTCGCAGCAGTTTGGGGTTGGGTTAATTTAACTTGTACAACCGAGCTAGTACTCAAATCACAGTCAGGGTAATTTACACCAGAAATATTCTAGCATATGAACTGGCATTCAGACTTGACTAGACTAGACAAGACTCTATAAGGCATCCAAGCTTGAAGGAAACAAAACCAAAGAGTAATAGTTTTTCTTGAATGGACTGGTGAATGATGCACAGTCAGGGTTACACTGGTGTAACCAAGCTACTTAATCAGTTAAATGAGGTTAAACTTCTTTTTCCATATTTCATTGATCTCGATATACATTCCATGTCATTAAGAACAAAAACCTATAAGATTTTGACTGCCTAAGATAACTAGAAGATTTCATCTAATAGAGATAACAATCGATAAGTAGACTGAGATGAAAGAGGATAACAATAACTACATACATAACCATGATACCCAAAGTGTTTGGAAATATAGAACCACATGGGCATTAACCATTAAGTAGATTCCTGCCTTATATATTTGATTTGGCCTTATATATCAGATTTGGTATAAGTACAAGATATATGGATGGATACCCTAGAAGTTTAATCAAGCACGTATTGAATACCTGATTTAAACGCTGAGTTCTTGGTGTGAAAGACACTGATGAAGATGTTCTTGGTGTGCTTGCATTTGAGGATGACTTTGTCGATTATTACCAGAAGTAGGGCACCAATTTTCAACTGCAGCCTTTAATAAAGTGTACATGTTAATATTCTTATGTGTATGAATATTGAAAATAATCTATAGTTGTTATGAGGTACCTGTGGCTGAAAGATTAGTGGATGTCCATTGCCTTGTATGGAAAGCCTGCCTACTCCATTCTCCCTTGAATTTCCTTGTATGGAAATCATGCCTACTCCAGTCTCCCTTGAATTGCTTTGTCTAGAAAGTCTTCCTAAGCCATCCCCGCTTGAATTATTTTGCCTGGGAAACATGCCTACATCTGCACCACTACTTGTATTTTCTTGTATGTGAAAAGAACCCACACCCGACCTATTTGTGCCACTTTGCATGTGTAAGACACTTGTAGTATTCTGATTGGGGTATTCAACTGCACAATCAACATTAATACCGCCATCCTATAACAAATAGATCAACAATGTCAAAAACAAATTATATATTACATTGACATAGACAACTGAATCTAAGTTACCTATGATTGATTATACCAAGTCATTATTTGGGAGACGGAGTTCTTCAATCCATTTACCATTTCTTCAAGTTCCTTAAGTTTATCCTGAAATAGAAAACAAATTACAAACATCGATCTAATAGACTAGTTGTAACTAATAGTTCAAGTTTAGTTATAATCCAACATACATCCTTTGCATTGCTTTCCTCAAGAAGCATTTCATATCTTATACGGGCAACTTTTCCCCTATGTCCTATCTCATTGTGCCCAATTCCAACACCTCGGATCCTAGCCTTTTTGGAAGGATTTAAAACTTGCAAATAAGCATCACGTGTTAGATTATCAACACTTCTAGGATCTATTTCTTCTTGGTTTGCTACTTGGTTTTCCACAATATCAGAGATTTCAAGCTATAATTAGAAAGCATCATAAAAGGAAAGCTTAAATTGATATATCTAAGCATATGTAGCTTTGTAGACATCATAGGAAAGCAAATATCCATTTTCTAACCACTTGTGGGCTTTTGTCGTAAACGTTTTCCAAAAATTTGTTAAGAGGCACAACAGGTTGATCTTCACTGACCTACACATGATAGATAACATAATAATTGTCCATGTTATATGTTCAACTCCTACTAAGAAAGACAAGTGCCCATTATTAATACCATTTTTGCCCGATAACAACTCCATGTCTTTGATCATGTGGTATGATCCATCACTTTTTTTGCTCTATTTGCCTTGTTGATCTCGGAAATTTTCAAAACCATAAGAAACATATAATTAGAAAAATTAGATAGGTATACATGCAAGTTATATGAAACCATTGTACCTTAGACTTCTCGGTTCCCCATTCTTTAACAAGATTTTTAAACTGGTCCATATCTATGGAAGCATTTTTCTCAACTTTCTTCATCATCAATTCTGGTTCAATCTTGTACTTTTCATAGTAATCTTTCTTTACACGTTCCCTCCACACTTATATCCCTTTGCTAATGTGTTCGTCAATGTGATTCCATGCATTAGGGTGACTTCCTAAATCGAAGTATTTCTACAAAAACATAGAAAATATTACTTTAGATATAACAATCATATAATTTGTTGGTCTTTTTATGAAAAAGATTACCTCAATAAATGATTTTCTATCTGCAAAAGCTTGTTGTGGTTGTTCATTCCACTTCAAGTCTAGATGCCATATGTGTGGTTTCCTTGCTAGCATATGACAATAACGATTCAATTTGGCACCATTCTCCCCAATAGCATTTCCTTCATAATCCCATTGGACCTTGTGACGTGGCTCCCCTTGCTTAGGAAGTAGGCTTTGCTCACTTGCAGGCCCATGTCCATACTTCCTATTCTCTTATTCCTCCTCAACATTTTCTTCAATTGTTACATCATTTTCAATATTGTTGGACAGTAGAGTAGGTTCATCCTCACAATTTTCTACAATTGTAGATGGAGGGACAACAATAGGTTGACTGGGTGTGTTGTTACAACTAGATCTAGTGATTCTTCTTCCTGCCATCCATCAACTGACAAGAAAAAAAATTAGATTATTAGTGCAGAAATGTCAGAACAAAAGTAGTAGCTACATTTGAAAAACGAATAAATTGCGGAGAATATGAGACACCAACATATGAATATTCAACATTTGAAAAACATATAATTTGTAGAGTACCTTGGTTTCATATCCCAAAAAAGAATAATGATGTCCTACTTGCTGGTATATGAAACAAGACTAAATAAATTGCAAAGAATATGCCATATAGTAACAGTTTGCCAAAAAAATGCAATAGAACATATTCCCTAAATAAATTATTCTAGACTTGCAAACAAAATAATTTGATGAAAATAGACAGATTAATGAACTAAACATTAGCCCCATCATTCTTTTTTTTAGTTCTATCAACAAAAGATCCCTCGGTGTCACTCCTTATCCAAGACACATCACTAGTTAGACCACCATCAATAGCTTCAGATTGTAAACCAGTCAAGCAATTCTCAATAATAGGTACTTCAGAATAATCTTTAGGAGGATGCTTTAGCACTGTGCACCAATCATCAACATTAGGATCCTTCACATAAAAGTATTGCAATGCTTGAGAAGCCAGGATAAAGGGTTCCTCCTTTTTCTTATCCTTGAAGTGTTGATTTGTGTGAACCCATATTCATCAATTCGCAACCCGTTAGAAGTGATTTCATCATACCAAGAACATCTGAACAACGGAACTTTGATTCCTGGACCATAAGTTAGCTCAATAACCTCTTCTAAGTATCCATAGTACTTGACTTTAGCATTTATAGGATTTTGATCTCTACCACTTGAATAACTTGAAGTGTCAGCACACAAATACACTCCACTATTTTGTGTAGTACATGTACTTTCAATGTGCTTTGAACGGAAATGATATCCATTGACCAAAAATCCTTCATAAGACATTCCCTCAGCACAAGGGCCTTGGGATAACCATCTCAAATCATCGCTAATATTGTTCGGCCTAATCTCTCGCATTTGCATTACCTTCATAAAAAAGTAAAACATTAATGTAATCTACACTAACTTGAACATTAAGAGTGACAACAATAATTATGTTTGACACTTACATGCTCTTTCAACCACTTAGAAAACTCCTTTGCATGTTTTGTTTCTAGGGTCCGTGGGGCAATGTTGGGTTCCATATCTTGAAGAATACACATGTGTTCACTGCTTTATAAGAAGTTTCTAAATTAATGTACAACAAATATACAAATATCAGCAAGAATTTTAGGACGTAATTAAATCTTACCTTTTGTAAACATCCAATGCCTCTTTAGTGAAAAGGACATAACGATGGGCTTGTTCCAAAGTGTGGATGTCGAAATTTCTTGACACTCCAACTCTAATTGGAGATCCATCAACATTATGAGGAGTGCAGTTGAGTTTTGTCTCAAAATTATGCAAGTACCTAGCACAAAATGTCAAACTTTCTTCTGCTAAATAGCCACTAGCAATACAACCAACTGGTTTAGCTTTGTTTCTTACATACTTCTTCAATTTCTTCAAGTATCTCTCTATTGGGTACATCCACCTAGTTCGGACAGATCTGGCTTGCCTGGCTTCATAAGCTAAATGAATGGGAAAATGCATCATGATGGTGAAGAAAGAAGGAGGGAAGATTCTCTCCAACTGGAAAAGAGTGACAGCAATTTCTTGTTCCAATTCTTTGAATTCCTCCACATCAATAATGTTAGAGCAAAGCTTGTTGAAAAATGAGCACAAATTAGCAATAGGCTTGTATACATCTAAGCTTATACAATGTCTCAAGGCAACATGTAGAAGTTGATGCATAAGAACATGGCAATCATGACTTTTCAGCCCAACAAGTTTTCTATCAGATTTGCTAACACACCTAGATATGTTAGAAGAATAGCCATCAGGAACTTTCAACTTTTCTAACACAGATAGGAACTTATCTTTCTGCACATTAGTCATGGTGTAAGATGCTGGAGGAAAGTAATAGCGGTCACCTACATCTACTGGCCATAAATCTCTTCGAATGCGCATTTTCTTCATATCTTGACGAGCTTGTAAGTTGTCTTTACTTTTCTTAGAATCACCAAATAATGTGTTTAAAATATTCTCGCACAAATTCTTTTCTATGTGCATCACATCCAGATTGTGTCTAACAGATAAATACATCCAATAAGGTAGCTGAAAAAAGATGCTTATCTTATTCCAACCAGGAGGTAATGGTTGAATTTGATCTCCAAGCCTCTTACACTTTTCATTTTTCTAAATGTGATATTTTCATATCCATCAAATTGCCTCAGTATATCTTCTCCAAATAGTGGCTTAGGTGGAAGTTGAAAATCTTTTTCACCATCAAAATTTTTCCTATCACGTCTATATGGATGATTCATTGGAAGAAAATGTCGATGGAAACCATAGCATTGCTTTTTCCCAAACTGTAACCATTTTGATACAGTCTCCACATTACAACAAGGACATCCCAAATCTTTCTTACCTTTAGTGCTCCAACCAGATAAGTCACCATATGCTGGAAAATCATTAATGGTCCATAAAATCATTTCCCGCATAGTGAAGTTCCTTTTGCTATATGCATCATAAACTTTGACTCCAAGCTCCCAAAGTAGTTGTAGCTCCTCAATTAATGGCTCCAAGTATACATCAAGGTCATTGCCAACCATATGTGGACTTGGGATTAATAGGGACATCATAATAAATTGTTCTTTCATAAGAAGCCAAGGCAGAAGATTGAGAGGTTTCACCAACACAGGCCAGATGCTATGTGATGCACTCATATTGCCAAATGCATTAAATCCATCTGTTGCTAATGCCAATCTAATATTGCATGGTTCAGCAGCAAAGTCTGGATACCTGGCATCAATAGACAACCATTCTGGTGTGTCTGAAGGATGATGAATACGACCATCCTAGCCTTTTCCTTCAGATGGCCAAATCATATCTTTAGCAATAGATGAAGACATATAGAGCCTCTCTAACTAAGGTATCAAAGGGAAGTGATACATGAACTTAGCAGCTACCTTCTTTCCCTTTGTTTTGTATTGCTTTTCATTCCATCTTGAAGCACCACAAGTATCACAATTTTCTTTTGAAGCTGCATCTTTGTGAAAAAGCATGCAATTATTTGTACATACATCTATAGTAGAATGATCAAGTCATAAATCCTTCACGATCGCATTTGCTTCATAGTACATCTCCAGGAATAGATAACTTTCTTCTGGAAATCCTGAAATAATCAACTGTAACAACTTTGTGAAAGAATCGTTGGACCATCCAGATTCCTCCTTCAGAAATAACAAGGCAACCAAATACGATAGCTTAGAATGACTTGTGCAACCTCTATAGAGTGGTTGATCCACCTCTTTTAGTATCTTGTAAAATCTTTGTGCATCTACATTTGCAGGTTCCTCTGTAGCTTTAGTAGAGTGGTCATTTGTTGTGTCACCCATACCAAACACATCCTCCATCATCTGATGCATATTGTCAGTGCTAGGCATGTTTAGTTCCACAACAGGATTGCTCCTACCAATCACCTCCCCATGAAACGTCCAAACATCATAGATATGCACAAATCCTTTTTGTAATACATGTGAGAATACCTCCTCCTCTGTTTTAAGGTATCTGTTCAAACATACATTGCAAGGACATATTAATTTCCCCTGTCTAGTTGGTCTCTGATGGATAAGAGCAAACTCAATGAACTTTCATAACCCTTCCTTGAATAAATAACTTCACACTCTATTCCCAATATACATCCAACTCCGATCTATTAGAAAATCCATCTACATGGAGGAAAATATATAATAAGTTAAGCACACATTACAAGAAATGTATATATATGCAATTCAAATAGTATATTGATTATATTCCTTTCAGTCTATCTAGGTATTTATATTCCTTGATTATATATATATAAATAATCGAGGAACTTGATATAGGTCTGGAGCAGTAAACCAAAGTCAATCTATTCTTGGATTTGGAGGAATCCGTTGTCTATATGGGATAGGCATATTGATAATTTTGAAATCAGAGTTGGTGAACGTTGTAACACTATGATTTGGATTGATCCTTGGTGTTCAGGAGGTAAAACTCTTTCTAATATTCTAGGTAGCCATTTCTTAGCTAGATTTGGTGATCCCTCAAAGAAAAGGAGGCAACCAGAAACCTGAATACCAGATCTGAGCTTAAAAAAAGCTAGTGAGAGGGGAGCATTAGACTCAACCGTCACCAGGAAAAAGCAAAACAAACTAGTATGCTAGACCAAGAGAGCAAATCTCACATCCAACATCCCCAGAGGATAAAACTCAGACAAAGAACTGATGCAAATCAAGACCTAGCTACACAACACCTTTGAGCTCATAGAGAACACAACCATAAGGCCAAAGTCCCAAAGTAGATATTCAACCTCCCAAACTTATCCGCAAGCACCACATAAGTATGCTACCTATACTTGAAGCCCAGAAAGGATACCATCTCTTAACAATATATATGAGGAAAAACATATTTATCACAATAAACCATATGTTCTACCCTTCTATGCTCCCGTAATTGCAAGATCTTCTTGTCTATTAAATTCTTATCTATGTGCATACATCCTTCCACTCAAACAGTTTCTAAAATCTCTTAGCATAGCTACTCATTCAAGCAGCAACACCTAGCCAGGAGGTCTGACACTAGGCAATATATACTACAGAAGCTATCAAGTTAGGAAGGAACAATACATTAAAATTATATTTATCTAATATTCTATGCAAAGTCAACAACAAATACTTAGGAAAAACAAAATCTAGACCTGACTATAGAGCTGATCTAAGGTAGTGACTGCTTTTCCCATAAATGATGAAGAACACTAGTGTCATCCATTGACTGAGAAAACTAGGTCATCCATTGATGAAGAACATATAATTCATATAATGATCTAATCTAATAAGATGAGTTTAAATCATTACTAAGTTTTTCCCATAAATTTCTAATTTCCAAAATAGATAGTGTGGAGTCAGGACTCTGGGCACTATGTTAGTGAAGAAAAGGGGTAAGAGGAGAGTGGCTTTGTCAACTAGATTATATATGATCAAATGTTCTATATATCAATTAAGTGGTGACTAGACTCTTACATATTCCATTTGACCCATATAATTTTGATAAATCATTACACTTAGCTTACTACATGTCTACTTTTAAACATTAACCCATTCTCAGTCCATAGTAATATTACCCATTTATCAAACATCACAATGTGAGTTTCGAATGAAGGCTATAAGGTTTGAGATTTAATTAATATGGCTATTTTATGTGACTAGAAGTATGAAACTCTCATGTGTGGTGAAATCAATATATTTTTAATATGTGCTATACAAACATACTTAATTTGTCTCAACATGAGAATAAAATCACATAACATTCATAGCATTAAAAAGTTTTTATAAATGTAAATAGGAGTGGGAATGATCTTGTCTAATATGGTCTAGGCCTAAATCACAAATCAAACCACAAATATTCATTTTTTTCATACCATACTAGATTTTTGGTGACGTTAGATAAGACCAAACAAGACTGCAACTTTTTTTATTTGGTTAGGATTGGCCTTGTCTCAAACCAACACTAATCACTAGAATCTACTAGAACGCTAAAAGCTAGTCAAGTTTTGATGGGAAGAAATATTCTTTGTTAGTTTTGAAGTCAAATAATTTGTGATACGTTAGCTTATGTGTTGTAATTTGAGAACCTAAACCAAATATTTCCTATATATAATTCGAACTTAAACACATGTCACATGGTAATCCCAACAATATAAACAAGAGTAGATGCAGCCATATTCATAAAGAAAATACTGAAAGGCATATTATGTATCTAAAATGTGCAGCATTATGTATCTATTATGTATCTTCGAGAACACTTCTAGCAGGGGGACACAGATTGTCCCTGCCCAAAAGCAACCCCCATGGAGGCTTTCGTCTCCATCGGCACTACCCAACGCCTTACAGTCTGACTCCAAAATAGCCGGACCTGGATTGGATCTTTGAGGCAAAACCTCAAACACCTTACATGCATCTTCCACCACCAGGAACTTCTCCCCCTCCCTGTCGAAACCCCGTGCCACCTGATCAAAGCAGTAGGGCTTCTCCAAGCCCTCAATCTCACCTTGCCCCTCCGAGCGACACCCATCCAGAATGCCCACCCCCGCATCACTACCATCCCCACCTGTAATAGAAGAAGGGGGAGGGGACATGCCTATCACACGAACCTCCATGGCAGCACACACCTTAGGCATCCGCCCGCCATCAGCGGAGTCATGACCCCCAGAATAGACCACCAGTCTGACCACATCTGAAGGCATCCAAGCTATCCCACCCTCACTACAAATGACACCATCCCCTGGCTACTCACGACCCTCTTCTCCCTCCCTTCGCCCAACAACCACCACGATGATGCAGTCACCTACATCCACAATCTTCACCAGAGCTCGTGTTGTGGAGAGATCCCTCAAACACTCCCAGTCCTCCTGAGCCACCTTGAGTTGGGCCCTAAATGTCTCTATGGACTCGATCAGGGGGTGAAGGGAGGAGAATAGGGAAGGAGAAAGATGTTGGAACCTACCTTATTCAGCTGCGATCGCAACAGTCGTACAACCTGTCCAAGCCAAGACGACGGTCGTCCAAGCAAAGAAGACGGATCAATCCTCGACGGTGGCAGAGCAGGAGGGACGCAGCGAGCAACCAATTCCTTGTGGCAACACCGATAGCACAGAGAGCGCAGCCAAACAGGAGCGGGAGGGACGTAGCGAGCGCAGCCAAGTAGGGCGCCAATAGGGTTTTTGCGGGGGTTTTGGGAAAGTTGTGGAGGGAAACTAAGACCCGTATGGTGGGAAACAATTTTTCACAGAATGGGGGAGTGAATAATGAAATTGTGAGGGATTAGTGTCCCTCAAAAAGGTCTACTTACATTAAAAATATGCTTGAGGGATTCAATCTCGTATTTGAGGGACAAGTCCTCACAAATAGACTTTATTATTCACAGTTCTTGGTTCTTCATAAATGTTCTTGAATAATAGCCCAATTTTTTGTAGTGCTTGATGAACAAAATGCTCAAGTAGTATCCTTATGAGTTGTGGCAAGTTTTGTTGATAACACCTCAATGCACTTCAGAGATGGTCAGCAACATGGTTAGCATCTTCGTTAAAGACTTAGGATTATTAAAGCAACAATAGCTAAGTGTCAAGTTTAGCAAGAGTGAGTTGGGGGTTTGATAACACCAATTTTTGTGATGTTTTTGACCCTTATTTTGTTATCAAAACTACCCTTTTATCTGTTTTCCACTCCTTTTATATGTACTTTTGCAATAATTGGCCAAATGACACTCTTAATTCAATATTTCCATCTTTTGCAGAGTTTTTCCTTAGTTTTTGATACATTTATCATCAATAGGCCGTCCCGGCCCACAAACAAGTTCCACCTGCATCGGCCTTCCAGATGGTCGATACGCTCACTGCTCGACAGGGTAGCGTAACACACCGACGCGCGACATGAGGATGCCGCGCAGAAAGGAACTAGAGGGCGACACGTCTTTTACCTGACAGGGAGCCAAGCTCACCACAACAACTAAAGCTTATCGCGCGATACAGGCTGCCCACCGGCAGGCGCCGCTCGTGACGTGACCGACAGTCAACATCCTTGTGCCGGGAAATACTGATATCAGCCATCCACTGACTCCACGGTGATAACGAGGACACGTGGCGCCCTGAGCACCATGACTTCCCCCAACCGCTGCCTATAAATAGCAGCTACAGGAAGCCGAAAAGACAAGTCGGAACCCTACGCAAGTCACCTCAAGAAAGCTGCGAAGAGCTAGTGTATCGTGCCTCAGTGCTTATGTCAAGCGATTCTAGGTGAGCACTCCCCCATCCTGAGAGGAAGGAGAATGGTTCACTTAGGGTCGTCCCGGACAACACTACAGGATGATATCGACCGACATGGATCCCCGACATAAGTGACTGATACTAGATGCATTGCTCTAGCCAGGCATGATACCGAACCCGATACGCATCGCCCGTCACGATGTGCCACCTAAGAGGGTGCCACCCGACACGGGCGTATCGGGCAAGGGTCCTCGCACGATGCAATCCGCCCGTCACGGCGTGTCTCCTGAGAGGGTGTGCCACCCGAAATAGTTGTATCGGGCTAGGCTCCTTCCCGGTATCGGGTTGGAGGGTCTGCTGTAATCTGTCGTCCTTCTATATCAAGAAGACGACATCTATCTTTATTTCAGTCATTTATTTCTTTTACTCCTGCTATGTAATCAGAACCTTATTTGTTAATGGAAATAGAAGAGTTTAATTATCTGTTGCATTATGTTTGGTACCCTTGTTGGATGATTTCTATGTTTAATATCTGAACGCTAGCTTGTACGTTGGATCGTGTTTTGATTAGCTACCAAATCGTGTTTTCCCGTTGCAACATCCTTGAGAGAAGTGTTGTGGCTCTAGTGTTTGATCCAATTCTGGAGTACGAGAGTGCCCGGAATCGGAGTTGTTGTAGTAACCTTTCCACTCTAACCTAAGTCCAGCAACCTCGAGAGTGGTGTTGATGCTTGGTTAGAGGTACCCGCTCCGAGAGGAGGGGTATAGGATGTTCCTGCTGCCGCTTGTTTTACCGAAGTTTTCCTCCTTCGTACCTTGCTTTAGCTTTAGTATTATCTCTCTGTTTCTGTTGCACAAAAACCCCTAAAAACTGACAAATGCTTAAAACCGAAGTTTTCCTTGTAATTCCAGTTGGAGATAGGGTTTTCTTTTATTTTATCGATCTTGTTCTACTGTTCCCTTTTGGGAATTTTATCATCTCTTATCCTTGCCAGAGTGTAGTGTGTTGTTCCGCATTCTCAACACTACCACCCTTGTCCCTGTGTTCGACCCCGTATATCTACTTCGACCCCGTAAACAAAGTTACGGGGGCCTAGAAGGTTTTGGGTTATAAATGTAAAAGCTCGACTACCTCAAATCCATCTCAAATTTTAGGATGCGCGATTTAGGCCAGTCAGGGTTGACTAAAGTGTCTTCTCGGGGTTATGATATATCTTCTTAGTATGTGGTGTGAACCCAATCAGAGTGGAGACAGTGCTGAGTGGGAGCATTTCCAAACACTGAATGAAAATTGAAGCTTCTTAAGCATATCAAGACAATACAAAAAGTCCATTCAGAATGATAGTGTCATTGCTTTACCCCTAACAAGATCGACTAGGAAAGGTGTTCCTTTTTGTATGGAATGGCAAGTGTCAATATTGATGTCAATGTTTTTTCTAGATGCTGAAGGGGAAATTGACAGGTATCCTAGTGTTAGTGTAGCCAGAACAAGGGTAAGGATACATTGTGTGAGAACCTATTACACTAAATGAGTTTACTCAACGCATAAAACACAACCAATCACTAATTAACCACATACCAAAAAATATGGATAAAATAAAATCGATTTCAATGTCAGCATCTGCTCAGAAACATTTGCATAAGAGCTCAACATCTTTCTTATATCCATACTATGTCAAGAATTTGATACAAATTGTTCTATTGTCTTAGCCACCACATATATACATAGGAGAACAATATTTGTATATGCCACACAAACAAGCATTAATATGCTAACAAAAGTTCGATTTGTTTGAAACACCATATACAAACCTTTTCTCGCACGAACGTGAGAGTAAAGGGATGACTCTAGGACACATTAGACATCTAATCAACTTTATCAAAGATTCATTCCTATAGATCCTCTTTTCTGCCACATGTTTGTTTTCATCACTTCTGATTACCTAAAAAAATGTGGCGAACCACAAGGGTGAGACCCATGTCCCAGCAAGAGATATAACCTCCAACAACGCTTATTGATAACAACATTTTAGGTAATGATATAGTTTAAGCATTTTAATCATATATAACAAATAGGCTCTGCAACACTGATGATTAACAAAATACATAAAGGAGCTGATAACAATTACTATCATCATTTTCCTTATTAACCATAAATGAGATTCAATAGAATATGCATAACTAGCATAAGCATATTATCTCTATTAACATGAATAAGTCCAACATCATAAGCATATCTAACAACATTAGCGTGTCTAACAGTTTGAACAGATCAATATCATAAGTAGAGATATCAACATAGGCACGCGTATTTGCATAAGCATGATTAGAAGTATATGCATTTCTAATTATAGAGGCATGGCTAGTATGCTAAACATAACTAACAACATGATATAACTATCATCCTAATTATAATCAGCAATAGCAGTATAGATATCAACATAAGCATGACTACTGTATGTGCACATTTACAATCTTATGCATATCCACAACATTAGTATAATTACTATCTCTTAATTGTAGTAAGCATCATCTTTATGTAAAGAGAATAAATAAGGGTTATCGACCAATGTAAAGCTTCATGTATAACCCTAAACATATATGCTATACGACCGTATTACATCTTTTATTATGCCCTAGGGAATTTGAATTGTACCATTCAAAGTCCAACCGACCCCTACAAAGGGCTATTCGGTTCCGTACAAGATCTAGGAATGTTGGTATCCTAAGATCTCTTCCCCTCAAACAGTATGAGTAAAAAGGCAGTGACATATCAGTCAAAGCTTCCACCACAGTGACATAGAGTCAAGATGCTAACCACTAGTCCGCCCTTGGTACATGTCACAAAACTAGAAACCAGGGTATACAAACCCAATCATTGAGGTACAACCATAGTTTTCCTCTAATCACATCATGTTATAATCACCGAGACATGACCACAGCTATTCTCAATCACATCAGATGTATGAGGCATGACCATAGCCGACCTCTACAATGTGCATTGTGGATGACAAGGATATATCCTCAACCTCCCACCCCCACATACTCAACACTTTACGCTCTGAGTTTCCCTTAGGAATACTCATTTCACCATCCATACAGTTCTGACACTGAAGATGGTTCTACGACACAGGGTACTACATGATTAGAGTTGCACTTGATTAGTTATGCCAATTGGGTGAATAAGGCTGCATCAAACAAGTGGACATACAAACCCTAATTCACTTCTAGCAATCATATAAATATCAAAACTTTGAAAAGATATAAAACGTGTGAAACATAATTTCTCATCTCATCATCACATGGTACTATTCACTTTCCATTCATGAGACCACACTAGTCATCATACTATCACAAGATATAAATCCATTTTAGAATATCACATGGTATCAACCCTTATCAACATAAGAGGATTACACCTCATTCAGGGCTCAACCATGCCCAAAGGTCATTGAGACTATCATACTATTCCCTACAAGATCATCATTATCTTTGCATGCCATATAACAAGGCTCAACAACATCACTTACATATAATACACTAGATCAGCACAGTATTCCATTAATGAGCTAGGAGATATTCATAAACAATCATAGCAGGGTTATATTAACATTAAGAACATTCCGTTATTACATCAACATGCAAGGAATCTAGATATGATAACCCTCATCATATTCATAACGCACATGTTTTGCATAAGAAAGTATCAACCATGTGGCTATGACAACCACCAATTAACACATTAAGGTTATGATCATATTAAGGAGGTTATTTCACCATAATGCCATCATATAAGAATGTTTAACATGAATACCCATCTTTATCTATTTGCATTAGAGTTAGGTTCAACAGATAAATTATATTAATTTTACTATCAACACTTATACCCAAACCCTAACTCATGACATCCCCATTGGATCATAGATGCATTAGGTGAAGCATCACCATCACATTCCATTCTATTCTCAAGTATGAACCCACACATAAATCAAGGTGTAACCATTGGGTTATATCATTCTAGGGTTTCAACACATTAACATAGTACTTCATGACTGTATTAGTCATTCAAGGACTATTCATACCCAATTACTATCATTAAGTTATATTAAAGCTATCTATCACAAGCTATACCTCATTAGGGTTACATATCTACACAATATGATTATCATCCCTTCCATTCATATGAGTGAATAGGTAAGACTACCTTATTAAGGGTAACCCTATATTTGTTCCATCATCATTCAACCCATATCATCATACTACAATGTCACCCAGAACCATTGGATGTTTAAAACATAAGACCATTGGTTGTTTACATAAGTAAACACCTTGGATAAACCACCTATGAAGTCCTTGATTTGTGCTCTATAAATGTTCACCATCTAACCCTATACATCCCTTGATTAACAACACAAAAGTTCCACTGAGAGTAGGGTAAAACCCACAATCGACTGTTCATTTGAAACAAGCCATCCATTGTCAACAAGTAAGCTCCTTAAGTTGATCATATGAAGGAAACCATCTAAATCACATTATTAGGACCAACATATTACATTAGCCATCATTCCACTTTATTGGATGAATAAACATTATATCTTGACCATTGGGTCAAGTTCACATATTAAAACCATCAATTACAGTATAGGTTTGACCATTGCATCAAGTTACCCAAGAAACCATTGGTGTAAGGCTTAATTGATACTACAACTATATGATTAACTTACCATAGGTTTTGGAGACATGATCCACCATCATTAGTGACCATTAAGTCACCATAGGTTGTTAGATCAACACTATATTTGCTAATCTGCATCAAATATCAAACTAATATCACCATTGATTGATATCATCATTAGGGTACTTAGTTGTTAATCACTAGGCTTCTAATTAGGCCAAAACATGACCTAAGGGGGTGAACGTCAGTTGACACCCTTGTTTACCACCATTTATTGTCATGAAGACAACACCATAGGGTTGTTGCAATGGTACCATCATCGGGTCATGGGTTTATAGAAGAAATCAGGTTAAAACCCTAAAATTGACCATTGGTTGATAGTTGCTTATCACCATAGGTTGTCAAACCAACCTGATCCAAGTCATATTATACCTTAGGAATAATGTACACATGATCACAGGTTCATCTATAACTGAAATCAGAACAGGGAACATTATAAAAATCGAAATCTAAGTCAAGCATAGCTTTTTAGTGCATGGATCATCATTTTCAAGCAAGAACATGATCTAGAAAGCTTATGTAAGCAATAAACGTGGAGAAAGTTATAAAACTTGCCTCTAATGAGAAGATGAAACCCCATATAGAAGAAATCTTGAGCAGGTAGGATAAAAAAATCCAAGCATAAGCTATGAACTCGTCCATCTAGCACCTTTCTTCATCAAATGAGCAAACCCTAAGCATAAGGACCAAGAAAGGTAGGGTTTTAGTGCTTTAGAGCAATTTCTACCATGGAACAACAAGGTTCTAACCTGGAGGTAGGTCTAAGGAAGGAGAAGAACTAGAGAAACGGTGAAGGAAGAAAGAAAATAATTTTCCTTGGTCATAATTCCTAGAAGATGACCTTGGAAACCCTAGGTAGGGCTAAATGGAGCTCTAGGAGACCTTCTTCTCCAAAAAGAGTTGTCTTATACCTTAGAGCACTTGGTTCTGCATAAAAATAGAGTGGAGTCGTTTCTACGGGTTAGAGGAAAGAGAAAGCAAGCGCATTTTCGTACTTGGGCAAGGAAGAGGTAAATATAGCCCATGGATAAGGATGGGAGCAAGCATGAGGTGTAAAAGTAGCTTCCCCATGTGTCTATGGCCTTAAACTATTAAGAATATACAATCACACACACAAGCAGCTCCCCCACCGTCCTTATAGACTGTTACAACCCCAATTTTTTGGGTTCCTTTGGGTGAGAAATGTAATTTCTCACATTAAAGATAATTGGACAAATAATTATACAATTTGTTACAAATAAATGGATTTCATTTACAATAGCCTTGATGATTGTGTTGTGGGCTTTATTGGCTATTGGGCCCAATAACAAGGAAATTCAATTAATAAATGAATAATTGAGTTTTTGAGAAAAGAAAGGTGTGGAAACCTCTAGAAGGTAAAAGAGTATAATCCAAAGTTGGATTTCGTGCCTCTTGGGTTCCTTGGGTCCCAAGGAGTTCAAAATTTCAAAGATAAAGCAATAAGAAAAGAAAAGATCAATGGAATATTTTTTTATTAAGATAGAAATTGAAAACAATGATAAAATGTGGAAAATAAGTGAAAAGAGGTACATTTGAGTTATCCTTAGTGGATTTTCATATCCAAAGGGTTTCTACTATTAAAAGAAATACCAATAAGGAAAATGGAAGAGAGATAATGAGAAATCCTCAAAAAGAGATATTTCGATAAGAAATAGATAAGATAATGAGAAAATAATGGAAAAAAGATAAACGAAAGGCTAAGATATATGCCGAAGCTGGGATTTCGAGCCATTAAGGTTCCTTGGGGTTCAAGGAACTCAGAATAATAATTTAATAGCAAGAGAAAGAGAAAACATGTAATATATATATATATATATATATATATATATATATATAAAGTGATATCTTGCACATAATGAGAAGGAACGTTTTCTTTTAGATAATGAGCCCAATTTTGATAGAGCGGTAGATTAAGTCATTATGGACTTTCCCTAAAAATTTGGGAGCAATTGGATCTTTGGTTTGGGAGCTATGGCTTTTACAAGATTCTCTAAAGTGTTGGGATTATAGTAAATGTCACAATTTCTTTAAATCATTTCCTTTTGTATCGCAAGCAATATGCACCGTTGCTCCCCAATCCGATGATGGCTGCTTGTCATCTAGTTTGAGAAGGACTTAGATCATGGGGAGTCCTGCTCAATCTGGATTCTCCCTCGATACGGTTGATGTGTGAGGATGGAAAGGGTTCCAATGTATTTGGGATAGAATTTCACACCATCTAATCCTTAATTTGATGGCCTTTGGACATGTAACTGGAAATCCCCAAATCTCCAGACACCACCGACTGCCTATCTTGTCCCCATACTATTTAAGGGGCTACAAATCTCCTTTTAGCAATGTGACCTCGCCCTTGGGACTCTGGCGGAGTTCACAACGCAATCCTCGATTTAGTTTGTGCACCAAGTCATGCGTTCCCCTCTCCCAGCCATGGCGGCCTGGCCGAGGAACCTCCTGTCCATTCCATCGACTCGAGCTAGCTCTAGCATAGTTGAGACCACCGAAGAGCTCGGTGGCTGTTGGCGAAGGAAGATGAAGCGTCTCCTGTTTCTGAGGGAGCCAGGATCGCAAGGTCAACCTAGAGGTTGACCGCCGGGCAACACTGGCTCACGAAGAATAGAAGAGTGGAGGAAGAAGATGACCTCAGGTGAAAATACCTGAGTGCCCCTGGCACACGTGCAAGATGGGAAGGGCAGGGAAGTCTTTTCCCCCCTTTATAGGGCCAGTCCACTTGGGATGACGTGTGAAGCCGCCATTGGCCAAAAGGTACCTTTATTTGAAAATTTCTAGAAATTAATTGGTAGCTCCAATGAAAACATACAAAACATGAAAATTGATCAGGAGAATGCGTAGAATTCAATAAAAATACTTTTAAAGCCTCATTTCGTTCATATTTGCAAAATTGTGCTAAGTTAATGAAAAGTGCTTTGAAATTATGTTAGAAACCCTAATTGAAATTAATGGCTAGGTTCATGATGCTTAATTGGAAAAATTAAGTAATAGTAACCTAATGAAACGTTAATGATGAACTTGAACCTGATCTAGATGATTTATTGCATGATTTAGGGTTTCACACCAATTATGGATGAATAAGCACTTAGAAACCCTAATTTAGGGTAAAAGAGCATAAGAACATATTTAATTCAAAAAATATGATAATATGTTGTTAAATGATGGTTCTAAGATATTTTGAATATAAAAAGTTCCTAATCATGGATAGATACCCTTAATTTGATAATTAGGGTTTTCTAATGGATAAAGTTGGAATTAATGGAATTCGTAGGTGAATTAGATCATAATGAACTACGAGTGGTTAATCTGGAAGGAACCTAAGATGATAAAAAGGTTCTAATGTCAATATGTGAAGGTTTTGCACTTAGAGCTACTGTTCTAGGGTATAAATGAGGAGAGTTGTAAAAAGATCAAAAGAACCCTAATAAAACCCCAATTCGTATTAGAAACCCTAGAAAGTGAATCCAAGTCAATTAAATAGATATATTCTTGGTAAAGTGTGGTAAATAGGTTACGAATGCTTTTCAGGAATTCTGTGATTGTTGAAATGCTTCTTGGATTACTTGCTTGCTTGGAATTTTTATTAGCTTGTTGGATCTACAAATCAAGTATGTGGTCAATTACGAATAACCGCCTTATTTTCCTGAGGATTTTTCGGATGGTTAATTGCATTGAATGCAAATTATCAGTTTGGATGTTCATACTTGCAAACTATAAAGTCACTATGATTATCACATTAATAATAGAAGTATGGATTCTCGCACTTTCATGCCACCCTGATGGATGATGCCAAAGTTCAGGCCCAAATGGGTAGACCAATGGGCACCTTTAGTGGTGACCCCAGGCACCAAGCTCGGGAATGAGAAGGTGGCCTATGATATTGCATGACTAGTGGGCACCATGAGTGGTGACCCCCAGGCACCAAGCTTAGGATTGAGAAGGTGGCCTTAATTCATTGGCAAAGGAAACCCTAAGGTGGGTATGCCAGGGTTACGGCAAAAGAGGTGGAGGATGTGATACTAAAAAGTGTAAATTGGCTTGTTAATTAATTTGATTGTGATAATTAGATTGTTATCCTTATGTGCAAACTTTTGGTTGTCCCCACATACCAGTATATTTTCATATACTGACCGACGTTTTGTTTGGCGGCATTTTAGGTACAACCCTGAAAGGAACAAACGATAAAGTGACACATTGTGAAATTAAAACATAAAGTGCAAGGAGGATTAGACTAAGTAGATTCAAGCTCTGGGTAGATAGATTTTCAATGTTTTTCAAAGGTAAGTAAAGATTTAATTTTATACCCAAATTTTAGTTTAGTTAGTAGAATTTCATAATTATTATTGATTATTTGTCGAACCTTTGATCCTGTTAATTGGATAACAGAACTGACCTTTCAGTCTCCCTTTATTGGGGGTTATCATGAGGCGGGGTCGTTACAATTGGTATCAGAGAATAGGTTCCTCACTTAATCTTTAATAATTATTAAATTTTACAAATTTTGTAGAACCCAAGGGAGTTATTAGAGGATTATCCGAAAGACAGAGGTGTCTAGAAAAGGATCACGACCAGGGGCTGGCAATATTTTCCTCCGCACTGCTAGTCATAATACGAGGATTCCCAGATTGTATGACTGCTTGGCTGATGTATTAGGATATGACTCGAAATAAGATACCTTTAGGACTCTCTCATCTTTTTCATACCTTATCAACTCAAATTATGTTAAGGACCTTAAGGGTTAGGGTTTCCTATCTTCTCCTCACCCTCTTGAGGTATGGGTAAGGTTGATAAGGATTAAGGAATCCTCCACCAAACTTATAAAAAGAATGTAAATAAAGATGTCGTGGACATAAGTTTAATAGAGTAAGTGTAAAGGAATAGATACATGCTTAGGTCGTATGACACGAGTTGTCATTGCCCTCAGGAGAGACCTGAGGATAGACCTCCTTGGCGGGAGGATGAGTAGAGAGATTTATTCTTGGTGGTAGAGACCTCCATTAAAAGTAGAGACCTAGCACATCCTCTGAGGATGATGCTAACCCTAACCCTAAGTGAAGGTACATGATGAGTTAGATGTCATGGTTGACCGAGTGTTTGGATGGACACACCTTGGGATGCCATACGAGCCATGAGAGGTTAGATGACCTAGTACCTTTGACGACCCAACCATGGTAAGGTTTGTGCGTGTTAGAGTGAAGGATAGCTCCTTCATTGATGAGGTTAGTGAAGGACCTATAGAAACCATATGGGCTTATGCAAGTAGGGGATAGCATGCACCCAAAGTACGTCAGTGGTATGGTAGTAGGTTGAAACCCTGGCCAGAAGGGCACGATGGATGGCTTATGAGATAAGCATAAAGAGATATGGATAATCATGAGCAAACATAAGTTTGAGCATAGGATTCACCTATTTAGAAGTATGCTTGTGAGCTTGATCCTTCATGGAGAGAGGACCTCTGGTAGTAATGTTGGATGTGGAGTTAGCTCTAGAGAGAGAAAGCAGGACTCAAGCAAGAAGGTTGGAAGCATAGATTCTGAGATATGAGGAGCAGTGGGAGTTGAGGATGATGTGGCCTAAGTGGATGATAGTGGGTGTCATATGCTTGACCCTTGAAGGCTGATGATGTCTTCATTTCCATGAGAGGAACCAAACCCTAGAGAAAGGATGAGTTCATTGGTACCTCTATGCCTATGGTATAGGTGTTTACCTCCTGAGATAGGGAGAAGAGTTTCTTAGACTTGGAGAGGTTTAGTAGCAGTATGTGAGGCATTATACCTAGTTGGTTGTCCTAGAAGAGGACTCAACTCGGAAGTGTTGCTCGAGTAGAAGGATCATGGAAGTACATGACATATCTTGGACATGCTTGATTTGTGGTTAAGGGATTGAGCATGCAGTTGGACACCCAAAGGGGAACCTAGGGTTCCTAGGCCTAAGAGGGGAAGCAGTGTATCCGATGCTCATGATGAGGTTTGCGTCTCTATAGTTTCGAGCATGATACTCCTCATGTGTAGAGGTAAAGGAAACCCCTTAAGTTAATGGTATGTTTGATGAACCCCTCGCAACTAAGTTGGTCTAATGTTGAGAATGAGAACAAGTGTGACCTAGCATGGTTTTGTAAGTGTCTTCTTGTGCCTTAGTAGCTTGCTAGGGCTAAGCATGCTCATGTGGATGCATACCCTAAACATAAGGACGTTTGTGACTGCTTTTATCAAGGTGTAGCTTTCTCCTATCCTGGGAGAGGGACCCTTCTGTAGGGTGTATACCCATTTTGTTGGTTTTTGCGGTAACATAAAGAGGTCTCATAGGATCTTGAGAAGCTAAGTGAAAAGTACATGGTATGAGAATGAACCTGTAGACCCATAGATAACCATCTCTAAGTGCACGTGGATGTGTTACCATGGAGGCAACCGGTATGGGGCCTGACCAAGATAGGCAGGTTGCCATGACCCCTATGAAGGGATGAAAGTCAGTCATGAATGCAGAGAGAGATGATGAAGTATTGGCTAAGGTTCTACGTTGAACATGTACTATGTTAGAATCCTAATTCTATCCAAGGGTCAGGTAGGGATAAGACCTATTGAAGAAGAAATTGCCTAATTCCCTAGTTGCACATGACCATAGGGTCGGGAGGTAACAACTATCATTGTCTGAGGGCCATGGGTTAGGAGATTGATCACCTTCATGAACTCATGGGACCCAAAGGGAAGATGAGTAGGGTACTCTCTGGATGCATGAGGGAAGAGGGATGACCCCAAAAATGCTAGCAACCTATAGACCCAGAGGAGATGACCAAGGATTGTGTGTAAACCCCAGTAGGTTCGAGACCAGATTTCCATGGAAGTAATTTTTGATATCATGATGTTTGAACATGAGTTGCATGTTTCAACTTAGATTTGAAGGTGTACTGGCAAGGTGGGATGTGCCATCCCTACTCTTGGAACAGGAAGAACTTTGTGTTTGGATGGCCGCCAAATGATTATTTCCTCTTGTTATGGGAGTGAGAGATAGGACAGTACGCATGCCATACACCAAGGATAAAGATGATGTGAGTTGGAACGTTGCTACAAGGTATGAGGATAGAGATGATAACATACCCTTGTGGAGCGAATGATACATGGATGGTTTACAAACACTAAGAGGAATAATGTAGTCAACTTATGAGGATGTTTTTATCATGAGTCATATAGGGTTGAATTCAAGAACCAAGAGGATGAGCTCAGAGTTTCTTAATGAAGATAGGTTTAGAGTTCGAGCTTGAAATGATAAGCAAAATGCATGGAGGTGTATGTTCTCAGCAATACCTAACACCTAAGGATAAGAAGTGGTAATGAATGCTCTAGTAGAGATATAGCTACCTAGTTTATCTAGAAGATAGAAGAAGTTGAGGTTGTTAGGCTAACCTTAAGTTTGGAAAAAGAGATAAGTTTGGATAACACTCAGGTGTGCCAATGGCGATTGATCAAGTTAATCGTTGTTGGGCTAGCCAGCTTAGTCTGTGATATAATGGAAGGATGGTTGTAGAACATCAGATACACTTCTTTGGATAGGAAGGTAATAAAACCCTGATGAGAGTGGTTTAGGGTTTCTGAGGAATTGACCTTAAGGAATCATGACAATAAAGGAAATCATGATTGAATATCACCATACACCATGGTACTACGAAGATAGTAGGTGACAGTAGTACTTTGGATGCTTAAGATGAAGTTACATGAGGTATGTCACCATGCAAGCCAAGAGGTGAAGGATGAACACCAATAACCCAATGCATGGATATAAAGTATAAAGAGTTCCCGAGAGGGAATGGGAGTTCTTCACTGTGGATGTTGTGAGTCTACCCTAGACCAAGGAAGGTCAATATGCAAAATGGGTTATGGTAGATCACCCTACCTAGATGACATGAGAAAGAAAGAGTACTGTCAAGGGACAGATCTGGTTGGACTACATATGAGAGAGAGATGGTTCAACTACAACATGATGCGAGTTTAAAAGTTCTTGAGTAGGACCTAAAGGTTCACTTCCATAAGGTGGAAGCAGATGTGTGAAGAACTCGATGTTAGTACCATTTATCACCCCTTACTAATGGTTAGTATGATCCAGACTAGAGGTTCTGATGAGAGCATGTGTGCTCATTCAGGGTGATACATAGAGGTAGTTCTTTCCCTTTGAAAGATGTGATGATCACCACCATAGCCTTTATCGGGATGCAAGAAGTTCTAGAAGGAGGTTGTGTCAGTCACCCCTTCATTAAGATGATGTTGGTGAAGGAGGCCTCACGAAGGTCAGAAAAGAACAACAGTGGGCGCAGATGAAGTCGCTTTGATCGTGCAATGGCTGAAAAAGAGAGCCCAAAGACAACATGAGTCGTGAGCTGATGCAAAGCAAACTGACATGTAGTTCACTGTGGGAAAGTATGTGATGTGAAAATCCGACCCCTCTAAGCTACAACTGAGAAAGCTGAGTCTCCGATATATGGGTCCATTGGAGATGGATTGGTGGATATGGTTAGGTTTAACCTTACCCCTTAGGATAACATGATGTATAATGTGTTCCATGAGTCTGATCTAGAGTACTATATGAGGTACCCAAGCCATGTGTTGAGCCCTGAACCTATTCAACTTTATGAGAGGTTAAAATGTCCTGAGTCACCTATGAGGGTATGATATACCAAGGCAAGAAAGAACTCAGATGGAAGAATATGAGATGATGAAGGTTCTGGGGAAGCACCATGGAAAGGGTAAAGCCACATGGGAGCCCTGATGGAAATAAGAAAGGATTATCCTGTTTGTTTGCTTGCTTGATGGAATATTGAGGGCAAAATTCTTATAAGAGGGGAAGGATGTTACAACCCCAATTTTTTGGGTTCCTTTGGGTGATAAATGTAATTTCTCACATTAAAGATAATTGGACAAATAATGATACAATTTTTTTGCAAATAAATGGATTTCGTTTACAATAGCCTTGATGATTGTGTTGTGGGCTTTATTGGCTATTGGGCCCAATAACAAGGAAATTCAATTAATAAATGAATAATTGAGTTTTTGAGAAAAGAAAGGTGGGGAAACCTCTAGAAAGCAAAAGAGCATAATCCAAAGTTGGATTTCGTGCCTCTTGGGTTCCTTGGGTCCCTAGGAGTCCAAAATTGCAAAGATAAAGCAATAAGAAAAGAAAAGATCAATGGAATATTTCTTTATTAAGAAAGAAATTGAAAACAATGATCAAATGTGGAAAATAAGTGAAAAGAGGTACATTTGAGTTATCCTTAGTGGATTTTCGTATCCAAAGGGTTTATACTATTAAAAGGAATACCAATAAGGAAAATGGAAGAGAGATAATGAGAAATCCTCAAAAAGAGATATTTCGATAAGATATAGATAAGATAATGAGAAAATAATGGAAAAAAGATAAATGAAAGGCTAAAATATATCCCCAAGATGGGATTTAGAGCCATTAAGGTTCCTTGGGGTTCAAGGAACTCATAATAATAATTTAATAGCAAGAGAAAGAGAAAATATGTGATATATATATATATATATATATATATATATTAAGTGATATCTTGCACATAATGAGAAGGAACGTTTTATTTTATATAATGAGCCCAATTTTGGTAGAGAAGTAGATTAAGTCATTATGGACTTTCCCTCAAAATTTGGAAGCAATTGGATCTTTGGTTTGGGAGTTATGGCTTTTACAAGATTCTCTAAAGTGTTGGGATTATAGTAAATGTTACGATTTCATTACATCATTTCCTTTTGTATCGCAAGCAATATGCACCGTTAATCCCCAATCCGATGATGGCTGTTTGTCGTCTAGTTTGAGAAGGACTGAGATCAGGGGGAGTCCTGCTCAATCTGGATTCTCCCTCTATACGGTTGATGTGCGAGGATGGAAAGGGTTCCAATGTATTTGGGATAGAATTTCACACCATCTAATCCTTAATTTGGTTGCCTTTGGACATGTAACTGGAAATCCTTGAATCTCCAGACACCACCGGCTTCCTATCTTGGCCACATGCTATTTAAGGGGGTACAGATCTCCCTTTAGTAATGTGACCTCACCCTTGGGACTCTAGCAGAGTCCGCAACGCAATCCTCGATTTAGTTCGTGCGCCAAGTCAGGCATTCCCCTCTCCCAGCCATGGCGGCCTGGCCGCGGAACCTCCTGGACATTCCATCGACTCCATCTTGCTCTAGCATAGTTGAGACCACCAAAGAGTTTGGTGGCTCATGGCGAAGGAAGAGGAAGCGTCTCCTATTGCTGAGGGAGCCAGGATCGCAAGGTCAACCTAGAGGTTGACCGCCGGGCAACGCTGGCTCACGAAGCACAGAAGAGCGGAGGAAGAAGACGACCTCGGGTGACAATACCCAAGTGCCCCTGGGGCGCGTGCAAGATGGGAAGGGCAGGGAAGTCTTTTCCCCCCTTTATAGGGCCGGTCCACTTGGGATGACGTGTCAAGCCTCCATTGGCCAAAAGGTACCTTTATTTGCAAAATTTCTAGAAATTAATTGGTAGCTCCAATGAAAACATACAAAATATGAAAATTGATCAGAAGAATGTGTAGAATTCAATAAAAATACTTTTAAAGCCTGATTTCGTTCATATTTGCAAAAGTGTGCTAAGTTAATGAAAAGTGCTTTGAAATTATGTTAGAAACCCTAATTGAAATTAATGGCTAGGTTCATGATTCTTAATTGGCAAAATTAAGTAATAGTAACCTGATGAAACATTAATGATGAACATGAACCTGATCTAGATGATGTATTGCATGATTTAGTGTTTTACACCAAATATGGATGAATAGGCACTTAGAAACCCTAATTTAGGGTAAAAGAGGATAAGATCATATTTAATTTTGAAAAAATATGATAATATGTTGTTAAATGATGGTTCTAAGATATTTTGAATATAAAAAGTTCCTAATCACAGATAGATACCCTTAATTTGATAATTAGGGTTTTCTAGTGGATAAAGTTGGAATTAATGGAATTCGTAGGTGAATTAGATCATAATGAACTACGAGTGGTTAATTCGGAAGGAACCTAAGATGAGAAAAAGGTTCTAATGTGAATATGTGAAGGTTTTACACTTAGAACTACTGTTCTAGGGTATAAATGAGGAGAGTTGTAAAAAGATCAAAAGAACCCTAATAAAACCCCAATTCGGATTAGAAACCCTAGAAAGTGAATCTATGTCAATTAAATAGATATATTCTTGGTAAAGTGTGGTAAATAGGTTATGTATGCTTTTCAAGAATTCTGTGATTGTTGAAATGCTTCTTGGATTACTTGCTTGCTTGGAATTGTTATTCGCTTGTTGGATCTACAAATCAGGTATGTGGTTAATTATGAATAACCGCCTTAGTTTCCCAAGGATTTTCCGGATGGTTAATCACATTGAATGCAAATTATCAGTTTGGATGTTCATACTTGCAAACTATAAAGTCACTATGATTATCACATTAATAATAGAAGTATGGATTCTCACACTTACATGCCACCCTAATGGATGATGCCAAAGGTCAGGCCCAGATGGGTAGACCAATGGACACCTTGAGTGGTGACCCCAGGCACCAAGATCGGGAATGAGAAGGTGGCCTATGATATTGCATGACTAGTGGGAACCATGAGTGGTGACCGCCAGGCACCAAGATCGGGATTGAGAAGGTGGCCTTAAGTCATTGGCAAAGGAAACCCTAAGGTGGGTATGCCAGGGTTAGGGCAAAAGCGGTGGAGGATGTCATACTGAAAAGTGTAAATTGGCTTGTTAATTAACTTGATTGTGATAATTAGATTGTTATCCTTATGTGCAAACTTTCGGTTGTCCCCACATATCAGTATATTTCGATATACTGACCGACGTTTGGTTTGTCGGCGTTTTAGGTACAACCCTGAAAGGAACAAACGGTAAAGTGACACATTGTGAAATTAAAACATAAAGTGCAAGGAGGATTAGATAAATTAGATTCAAGCTCTGGGTAGATAGATTACCAATGTTTTTCAAAGGTAAGTAAAGATTTAATTTTATACCCAAATTTCAGTTTAGTTGTAGAATTTCATAATTATTATTGATTATTTGTCGAACCTTTGATCCTGTTAATTGGATAACGACACCGACCTTTTGGTCTCCCTTAATTGGGGGTTACCGGGAGGCGGGTTTCGTTACATAGACCTTCTTAGATTTACTTTGTATAATTTCCCAGCCAATCCTATAATTCATTAGTTGATAGCTACTAAAGGTAGCTCATCCGTGAAGGGGTAAACCCTAAAATACCCTTAGAGAAAACACCTTCAAACCAAGGATTAAAATAAATCCCCTTGGCTCAAAAAGATCAAGAATGATGATAGAATATCCAAGGAACATCATGAAAGTGATAAATTTCAAATAACACCTCTTAATTGGGTAAATTGTAGAAAAGTCCAAAATGTGCATAAAATTGTATAACTTGCTCAAACAATGTCCAAATTGGACCAAATTTGAAACTTAACCTTGTCTTATGATTTAAAAGTATATCAAAAGGTTATATTAGGGTTCTGAGAATTCAATTATGGTATTTAAGCTTATTCAACTCATTAAGCAAGTTCAGGGGCCTTGCAACTATAAACCCCTAATAAGGATTTCACCCCCGAAATCCAAGGTAAACAAAGATGGGTACTTCCTTTGTACCTCATCCTATTACCTTCACATGGTTTATTTCATATCATGGTGATGTCACATCATTCATACATATATCCTCTTGGGTCAGCACAAAAACCCCCACCTAAGAAAAAATTGTCAATATGGAATACAGAAACTTGTTGTGTCATCTATACAACTCTTATAAGTAATGTTCAACTTTAAATTATAGCTTTCATCCTAAAAATTATATCTATTATATCAAAAAATTACTCAAAAGTCATACTTGCTAGCTTTTTACCAATCATGGCATGTGTCCCATACCATTCCTTGAAGCATATAAAAAAAGGTGATGTATCCATCCTTTTTTTTTCTAGATACACTAACACTAGAACACTTGTAAGTTATTTTTCAACATTAAAAGAAATGTTGAAGCTGACACATGTCATTCCATACAAGGAAACATCATTCCTAGTCAACCTTGTTAGGGGTGAAACAACAACACTATCTTCACCTTACTAGGATTTACACAACCTACTTAGAAGACATATCATGATCCCATAAAGAAATTTTATCAACCCCATCTCATTCTTGTTCAACTTATCTCATAGCTATTGCTTCTTCGACAACCCTAAGGTTTTTGAAGAAATATTGATCATATTTTTGACCATATTTGAAATACTTTGACATGTCATCATTCAAAGCTTGATATAACTTGTATGACATGACTGGAACCCTTTGTTCCTCCTATTCATAAATTCTATTTGTACATTGGTTAGTCAAAAGGACATAACTCTAAACTCATCATGGTCATGTGAATTATGTCATCCAATCTAACTCTTATGCATTGATATTTGATCATAGGTTTGTCTTAAAGGAACACGATATCACATATCTATTAACCAAAAAACCATCTATCCTTGATAGTGGTCTTGCCCAGCTATCACCGAACCATACACAACATTATAGAATCGCTTTTGTTTTTCCTTCCAAACAACATTTAGAGGATCATCATCAACGCTCTCTCCCTCTCTCTCTATGGAAGAGTAATACTTGGAATGATCATTTAATAAACATCTCCAACCTTCACATATTTCTCATATTATTAATACATCTTGGATGCTAGGATTCATTACCTTGGTATCCACTTCATGTGCTATAAGCAAATCACATCCTTATATCATCTAATTTTATCAACATAACAAATATCAAGACATATAAGAGGAGTCTTCCTAATTATTGGAAGCCTCAAAAGAAAAATCATCACAAACTTTATGAACTTGGAACCATAGTCCAAACAACCTTATGCTATAATAAGCTATCCACCCTCTTGTTTACAACGAATCCAAACATACCAAGTGAAAATGATCCACTTGAAAGTTGTTCCCTAGAAAGAAAAGACACAACGGTAAACACAGTTCCCACATCATAGCAACATTGTTGAAGGTCACTAGCAAAAAGGTAACCAATTCTATTTTTATTATGCAAGTTACAACTTCTTATGTATCATTTTACCTTTTTCATTTTAGGTTCCTTGCCATTAGCATAGGAATCATCATGGTTAACATATCTCATTACTCCTTCCTTGATGACTATTTATCACACTTTGTACCTTCTCTTATTTTATTAGGTTTTTCAACCACTTATCGACAGGTAAATCATCATATTCCACATTTTCTTCATTAAATTGTGATCATCTCCCTTAATTTCTTTCACATGCCATGTTGATTTTTCATTAACACTTTCTTACACACATAGGTTGGTCTGATATTAACTCAAGTTCCACCTTATTTCTTTGTCATTGTTCCCATTCATCTTCTCATTTTGTACTTATTATAGGAGTTCTCTCCATCGATTTCATACCTTGATTCACTTTATAAGGATAGACTTGTTTGTCATTTACTTTATTATCTTCTTGAATCACATCTTCAAGAACTACTCTTTTCCTTATTTGTATTCATATTTAGAGTTCATGGTGTTGTATCTTTCTCTTATATTTACCAAACATTCAAGTTTTGATAGATAATGATGCAATTCACATCTTCTCTAAGAAAGGATTGAGATATTCACATCATGATTTCTTATTAGTTATGCTCTTTAGATTGTCTCAAAATGACTACTTTATCAGAGTAATAAGAAAGATAACAATCTGAGAGTTCCATACTTACATTTTCTTTAATAACTGAATACCTGGTCAGTGCACCCAAATACTGAGATTAGGCAGTATGCACCATGTTTTTGTGTAATGTTCCTAACTTAGACATCATCCTAGTCTTAAGTCCTAGTGTCCCTATAGACTCAGTGAACCTAAAGCTCTGATACCAACTTGTGAGAACCTATTACACTAAACGAGATTACTCAAAGTATAAAACACAATCAATCACTAATTAATCACATATCCAAAAATATGGGTAAAATAAAACTGATTTCAACATCAGCACCTGCTCATAAACATTTTCATAAGAGCCCAACATCTTTCTTATATCCATACTATGCCAAGAATTTGATACAAATTGTTCTATCGTCTTAGTCACCACATACATACAAAGGAGAACAATATTCGTATATGCCACCCAAACAAGCATTAATATGCTAACAAAAGTCTGATTCGTTTGAAACGCCATATACAAACTTTTTCTCACTCGAACCTGAGAGTACAAGGATGCCTCTAGGACACATTAGACATCTAATCAATTTTCTCAAAGATTCATTACTATAGCTCCTCTTTGCTGCCACATGTTTGTTTTCGTCACTTCTGATTATCTAAAAAATGTGGCGAACCACAAGGGTGAGACCATGTCCCAGTAAGAGATATAACCTCTAACAACACTTATTGATTGCAACATTTTCGGTAATGAGACAGTTTAAGCAGTTTAATCATATATAACAAATAGGCTCAGCAACACTGATGATTAACAAAATACATAAAGGAGCTGATAACAATTATCATCATCAAGATGACTATCATCATTTTCCTTATTAACCATATAAGAGATTCAATAGCATATGCATAACTAGCATAAGAAAGTCTAGTAGCATATTATCTCTATTTACATGAATAAGTCTAGCATCATAAGCATATCTAACAACATTAGCATGTCTAATAGTTTGAATAGATCAATATCATAAGCACAACTATCAACATAAGCATGATAGAAGTATATGCATTTCTTATTATAGAGGCATGGCTAGCATGCTAAACATAACTAACAAAATGATATAGTTAGCATCCTAATTATAATCAATAGTAGCAGTATAGATATCAACATAAGCATGACTATTGTATGTACACATTTAGAATCTTATTCATATCCACAACATAAGTATAATTACTATCTCTTAATTGTACTAAGCATCATATTTATGTAAAGAGAACAAACAAGGGTTATCATCCAATGTGAAGAGTCATGTATAACCCTAAATAGATATGCTATACGGTTGTATTACATCTTTTATTATGCCCTGGGGAATTTGAATCGTACCATTAAAAGTCCACCCGACCCCTGCGAAGGGCTATTCAGTTCCATACAAGATCTAGGAGTGCCAGTATCCTAAGCCTCCCCTCGGTCAATACGAGTAAAAAGGTAGTGACATATCAGTCAAAGCTGCCATCACAGTGACATATAGTCAAGCTGCTAACCACTAGTCCGCCATTAGTACAGGTCACGACACTAGAAACCAGGGTATAAAAACCCAATCACCGAGGTACAACCGTAGTTGTTCTCTAATCACATCATGTTATAATCACCGAGACATGACCACAACCGTTCTCAATCACATCATATGTATGAGGCATGACCATAAACAACCTCTACAATCTGCATTGTGGATGACAAGGATATATCCTCAACCTGTCACCTCCACATACTCAACAATATGCGCTCTTAGTTTCCCTTATGAATAATCATTTCACCATCCAGCAAGTTCTGACATTGAAGATGGTTCTACGGCATAGGGCACTACATGATTAGAGTTGCACTTGATTAGTTATGCCAATTGGGTGAATTAAGGCTGCATCAAACAAGTGGACATACAAACCCTAATTCACTTCTAGAAAGCATATACACGTCACAACTTTGAAAATATATAAAATGTGTGAAACATAATTTCTCATCTCATCATCACATGGTACTATTCACTTTCCATTCATGAGACCACACTAGTCATCATACTATCACAAGATAGAAATCCTTTTCACAATATCATAGGGTATCAACCCTTATCAACATAAGAGGATTACACCTCATTCAGGGCTCAACCATGCCCAAAGGTCATTAAGACCATAAACTATTCCCTACAAGATCATCATTATCTTGGCATACCTTATAACTAGGCTCAACAACATCACTTACATATAATACACCAGATCAGCACAATATTGCATTAATGAGTGAGGAGATATTTATAAACATACAGAGAAGGGTTATATTAACAATAATAACATTCCTTTATTACATCAACATGTAAGGAATCTAGTTATGATTAACCCTCATCATATTCATAATGCACATGTTTCGCATAAGCAAGTATCAACCATGTGGTCATGACAACCACCAATTAACACATTAAAGTTATGATCATGATAAGGAGGTTATTTCACCATCATGCCATCATATAAGAATGTTAAACATGCTCATCTTTATCTATTTGCATTATAGTTAGGTTCAACAAGATAAATTATATTAATGTTACTAATCAACACTAATACCCAAACCCTAACTCACAACATCCCCATTGGATCATAGATGCATACGGTGAAGCAACACCATCACATTCCATACTATTATCAAGTATGAACCCACACATAAATCAAGGTGTAACCATTAGGTTATAGCATACTAGGGTTTCAACACCATTAACATAGTACTTCGTGATTATATTAGTCATTCAAGGATTGTTCGTACCCAATTAATATCATTTAGTTATATTAAAGCTAGGTATACCAAGCTATACCTCATTAGGGTTACATATCTACACAATATGATTATCATCCCTTCTATTCATATGAGTGAATAGGTAAGACTACCTTATTAAGGGTAACCCTCCATTTGTTCCATCATCATTCAACCCATATCACCATACCACAATGTCACCCAGAACCATTGGATGTTTAAAAGGTAAGACCATTGGCTGTTTACATAAGTAAACACCTTTGATAAACCACCTATGAAGTCCTTGATTTGTGCTATATAAATATTCACCATCTAACCCTAGACATCCCTTGATTAACAACACAAAACGTTCCACTAAGAGTAGGGTAAAACCCACAATCGATTGTTCATTTAAAATAAGCCATCCATTGTCAACAAGTAAGCTCCTTAAGTTGATCATATGAAGCAAACTATCTAAATCACATTATTAGGACCAAAATATTACATTAGCCATCATTCCACTATATTTTAGGAATAAACATTATATCTTGACCATTGGGTCAAGTTCATATATTAAAACCATCAATTACAATATAGGTCTGACCATTGCATCAAGTTACCCAAGAAAGCATTGGTATAAGGCTTAAATTATTCTACAACTATATAATTAACTCACCATATGTTTTCGAGACCTAATCCACCATCATTAGTGACCATTAAGTCACAATAGGGTGTTAGATCAACACTATATTCATTAATCAACATCAAATATCAAACTAATATCACCATCGATTGATAGCATCATTAGGGTACTTAGTTCTTAATCACTAGGCTTCTAATTAGGCCAAAACATGACCTAGGGGGTGAACGTTAGTTGACACCCTTGGTTACCACCATCAATTTTCATGAATACAACACCATAGGGTTGTTGCAATGGTACCATCATCGGGTCATGGGTTTATAGAAGAAATCAGCTTAAAAGCCTAAAATTGACCATTGGTTGATAGGTGCTTAGCATCATAGGTTGTCAAACCAACCTGATCCAAGTCATATTATACCTTAGGAATAATGTACACATGATCACAGGTTCATCTCTAACTGAAATCAGAATTGGGAACATTATAAAAATCAAAATCTAAGTGAAGCATAGCTTTTTAGTGCATGGATCATCATTTTCAAGCAAGAACATGATCTAGAAAGCTTATGGGAAGCAATAAACGTGGAGCAAGTTATAAAAATTACCTCTAATGTGAAGTTAAACCCCACAAAGAAGAAACCTCGAGTAGGTCAGGTAGAAAATCCAAGCATAATCTATGAACTCGTCCATCTAGCACCTTTCTTCATCAAATGAGAAAACCCTAAGCATAAGGAGCAAGAAAGGTAGGGTTTTAGAGCTTTAGAGCAATTTCTACCATGGAATAACAAGCACCTGACTTGGAGATAGGTCTAAGGAAGGAGAAGAACAAGAGAAATGAAGAAGGATGGAAGAAAATAACTTGCCTTGCTTGAAATTCCTAGAAGATGACCTTAGAAACCCTAGGTAGGGCTAAATGGAGCTCTAGGAGACCTTCTTCTCCAAAAAGAAGTTGTCTTCTACCTTAGAGAACTTGGTTCTATAGAAAAATAGAGTGGAGTCATTGCTCTATGTTAGTGGAAAGAGAAAGTAAGAAACGTTTTGTACTTGGGCAAGGAAGAGGTAAATATAGCCCACGGATAAGGATGGGAGCAAGCATGAGATGTAAAAGTAGCTTCCCCATGTGCCTATGGCCTAAAACTATTAAAAATATACAAGCACACACACATGAATCTCCCCCACCATCCTTATAGACCTTCTTAGATTTCCTTTGTCGAATTTCCTAGCCAATCACATAATTCATTAGTTGATAGCTACTAAAGGTAGCTCATCCGTGAAGGGGTAAACCCTAAAATACCCTTAGAGAAAACACCTTCAAACCAAAAATTAAATAGGTTCCCCATGGCTCAAAAAGATCAAGAATGATGAGAGGATATCCAAGGAGCATAATGCAAGTGATAAATTGCAAATAAAACCTCTCAATTGGGTAAATTGCTCTAGTACTTCAAGGAATGGTTTGGGATATGTGTCATATCATATATGATCAGTTAGGAATTCATCTTCATCAACTTTTATAGACATGCCATAGTTATGATCATTAGAGTATCATGAAACAAGGCATGTCAGCACCACTCCAACATTAGGATGTATAGTTGGGCGTATCTCAGTTGGTAGAATTGTGGGCACAACTATAAGACAAATCAACAATGCTATAGAAGGATAGAGAAGTGCAGGTGGAGGATAGCACGATGCAAGGCATCAAATCGGAATAGCACAGGGGGAAGCATGATAGCTTCCATAGGTCACGAGATAAGATAGGGTATGATTCTACAACTAGACAGTGGTTTCAGATGTGGATGGTTTGAGTAATATAGTATGTGAGGAGAGTCATCTTCAACACACATAATGTATCCCAAAAATGCACAATTGTATCATAAGTTCAAGAACATGCAATGGCATCCAGGTGTGGAGATAGATATGGTCATGTGTATAGTTGTTAGCAAGTCAATAAGAAACATTAGAATCCAGTATATATAAAGATATGGTGAAAGTTCACCATAGCCTTATGTGGTAGACAGATAGTCAATCAACCATTCAGATGATTGGAGAATCTTCTAACAACATATGCCCTACAATTTTTGAGAATTAGTGTATATCTACTTGATTGATTGAGCTTCTTATCATAAAAACCACCAGAGGATCATAGACATGGCACCTTTTAAAGTTACATATGGTAAGAAATATAGGACATTCCATGATTGGTTAAAGCAAGTAAGTATAACTTTTAAATGATGTGTCGATACAACTGACTATAGTGAAGGACATTGTGATTTAGCAATAGATAAGATAGTTCAGGACAACAACTAGAGTTCCAAGTTAGAGTTAATGCCAAAGTTGTACAAGTTGCACAATAGTTTCTATGTTCGATGACGTGGAAGTTTCACTCTATTACATGACAAGTGATACATACAATGGAGGTGGAGTTGGGTGCAAATGTTTCTTATGAGGAGGTTTTTACGTTGACCCAATATGACACATACAAGAGTTGAGGGAGAAGGACTTGGTTTCTATGAGAGTGTTGTGACATCACCTTGGCATGGAGTTAACAATGTAGATGTTAGTGGATGAGGTACATAGAAGGTACCCATCTTTGCATGCCTTGGATTTTGAGGGTGAAATCCCTATTAGGGGTTTATGGTTGTGAGACCCCAAACCTTGGTTTTTAGTTGAACATGCCTTCTTATCATAATTAAGTGCTTATAACCTTAATAAAACCTTTTTAGGTGCCTTTTTATCATGTGACAAGATTAAGTTTCAAGTTTTGTCCAGTTTGGACACTATTTGTGCAAGTTATGCAATTATATGCTTATTTTGGGACTTTATGCAATTTACCCATACTTGAGGTTTTCTTGAAAATTTTCACATTATTGTAGTTTCTTATATGCTTTCTTATCATGCTTGAGACTATAGTCATGCCTCAAATTGAGAACGACTACGATCGTGTCTCAGATATTTGTATATGTGATGTGATTGAGGATAATTGCGGTTGTACCTCGGATGATTGGGTTTTGTCTACCCTGGTTTCTAGTGTCTTGACCTGTAACAAGGGTGGACTATGTGTCAGCATCTTTACTGTATGTCACTGCAGGCAACTTGACTGTTATGTCACTGCATTTCACTCGTACTGACTGAGGGGAAGAGATCTTAGGATTATGACTTTCCTAGATCTTGTACAAAACTGATTGTGACCAAGTGGTGGTCTGTTGGACATTGAGTGGTACGACTCAAACTCCCCAGGGCTTAATAAAAAATGTAGTACAGTCGGGTAGCATATCTTCTTAGGGTTATACACAACATTTCACATTGGACGATGACCCTTGATTGCTCTCTTTACATAGAGATGTTATTTAGTGAAATAACAGAAATTAGTATGCTTATGTTAAAGACATGCTCATGTGGTATATATACACATACTATAGGCATGATTATGCTACTATAATTGATTATGATGCTAGATATGCTCATGTTACTAGACTATTTACATAGTTAGTACTGTATATGATGATAGTCAAGATAATAATGAGAGTTCTATCCATTCCTTTACATACCTTGTTAATTGTGCCTATTGTTATGCCTATCTATTTAAAATGCTTAATCTGCTTAAAATGTTTAATTACTTAACCTGTTAATTAATAAGTGATGTTGAGAGTTATATCTATCACTGGGACATGGGTCTCATCTCTTGGGTCACCACATCTTTTTAGGTGATTGACAACATCGATGGAAGACCTGTGGCAGTGAGGAGGATCTATGGGGATAGACCTTAGAGAAAGTTGTTAGATGTCTAGTGTGTCCTAGAGTCAACCCTGTACTCTTAGGTCTGGGTAGGAGAATTTGTATATGATGTTTTTAATCGACTTGAGCTTTTGGTAACATGTTGATGCTTGTAGATGTCGTATATCAGGATAATGTTCTTCTGTATGTATATGTTGTTGCTGAGGCCACATAGTAGTGGTAAGAGATTCTTAATATGATATATGAATACAAGTAAGATGTTGGGCCTTATTGTAAATGTTCCTGAGCATGATGGTGATGTTGAAATTGGTTTAATTTGCCCTCTTTTTGGATATGTGATTAATTAGAGATCAATCATGTTTGTGTTTTGAGTAATCTCATTTAGTATGATGGGTTCTCACATGCCATGTCTTTAAAGCATGTACTATAACTGCCAACTCAAAACATGGGCATGATAGTTCCCTTCATTCTTCTTAATTTGTCTCAAAGCATAAGCTACCACTTTTAGTTCTTGAATAAGAACAAATCCTAATGCTCTTCGCGATGCATCATAGAACACTACATAACAATTATTTGCTTCTGGTTGGATCAGGATTTCCATTGAGGTTAATCTTTGCTTTAACATCTAAAATTGTTTCTCATTATTATACACCAAACACAAGGCACATTTTATCTTGTTAAGAGTGTAAGTGGTGTTTCTAGAACACTAAAGTTGTTTATGATCTTCTGTAATATCTAACTAATCCAAGATAACTTATGATATTAGTATGAGTTGTCAGCTTACCCCACTATAGAACAAATTCTAGATTCTCAGGGTTTGCACTAACTCCTTATCTTGATATGACATGTATAAGAAAGTAAAATTCAGACAACCAAAACTCACATTTATCAAATTTAGCATACAACTAATATTGTCTCAACAAATGCATGGCTATCCTCAGATGCTTCTCATGTTGTTCTGCATCTCTAGAAGATATAAGAATATCATCTACAAACACTACTATAGACTTATCTTGGTACAATCTAAGAATTCTATTCATCATGTCCATAAAAGCTACAATGACATTAGTCAGTCTAAAAGACATAACTACAAACTCATACTGCTCATATCTTGTTCTAAAGGCCGACTTAGGTACATCTGATGTCTTTATCCTCAATGGAAGATAACATGAGCTAAGATCTATAATTTGAAAAGATTATTGGTCAGTATAACTAATCAGATAGGTCATAAATCCTAGGAAAATGATACTTGTTCTTGATGGTTATCTTATTCAGTTGCCTATAGTCTATACACAATCACATTGTTCCATCCTTCTTTTTCACAAAAAGCACGGGAGATCCCCAAGGTGATGTATTAGGTTGAACGAAACTCTTATCTAGGAACTTAATTTATTGAGTTTGAAACTCATTTAACTCTACATGCACCATTCTATAGGATAACACTATCAGGTGACTACTAGTTAAGATTTGTATTTTAAAATCAATATCTCTCCATAAAGGTAGACTTGGTAGGTCGTCAGGAAAGACATCCGAGAATTGCAAACTATAGGAACATCCTCTATATTTATTTTTCTTTTCTCTACACCTACATCTACCGCATGTGCTAAAAAGGTCTCACACCCTTTTATCATCATCTTATATTCTTTGACAGCTGATACTACGCATGTGAGTAAGACCTTTCTATCTCCATTAAAAATATAGGAAAAAACACCTTGCTTAAAGATAACATCCTTTTCCAGCAATCTAACTGGACACTATATTTCTCAAGGGAATACATACTCAAAAATATTTGAAAGGAATTAATGTATAAGGGTATGATATTAACCACTAAGGTATATACAGTAAAATGCAAAATACATCTGGGACATACTTTTGTCGAAATTGTTGGTTCACATAAAATATATTCTAAACAATAATTCATAAGATAAATCCTGAGATCAAATGTTTAATCCACTAATTAGTGATCCTTGAATAAAAGAATTTATCACACCAAGATCTATGAAAACTATAACTGAAATACTATTAAAGAGAAGCATCTCACCTGGAACAACTCTAAGTGAGACTACTCCTTTAGATTGTGTCATATAAAAGAAATATCTTGCATCTCTTTCTCTGCCATGTGGTCCTTGTTGTCCACTATTGCAACTAGGTGCTCCCCCTTTAGATCTTGAGGCTACTAAATAACTTTCCCTTTTAATTGGAGCATGTCTTTGAGAAGCATGAATTTGTGATTGTGAACTTTGTTCAGGTAAAAAATGAAGCTTTGTGCAGTCTCTTTTAATATGTCCAATCTAGCCATAATAATATCACACTCGAGTATTAAATTCTAAACAAAAACTAGAATGTATCCTACCAAGTTTGTCACCCATAGATGGATCATGTCTCTATGTATTTGTTACTAATACTGATGATCCTAAAGACCTAGATGATGGTACCCACCATGGTGGTGTATTCCATCTACTGGAACTGGACCTACCTCCACTAAGTGAATAACTAGATCCTTGTCTTCCAAAACAACCAAGACCTCATCCTATCTTGGAAAATAAAACATCACCTCATCTATATCAACCATTGCTCTACCCTCCTCTACTAAAATATTCTAGATCTTTTCCTACCTTCAAAATGATTATCACTATTAACCGACTCCACAATATGTCTTGCTGCCTGCATAAATTCTTATTTTTTTTATATCACTTCTCTAGATAGCTGATATAGTATGTCTAATATCAGATTTAAAACATGCTTGGAATCTCTACAATTGTCTACATCATCTGATATAAGATGAGGATACAAGTTAGCCAACCTTGTGAATTATGCCTCACATTTGTCAATTGACATGCTACCCTATCTATAATTTTCTAACTGTTTGGTCTTATTACTTAGGAAGGTAGGAGGAAAATACTTGATCTGAATCTCATCTACAAAATCACTCAACGTCATCATTGTATTCCTCCTCTTATCATCCACTCCATGCCACTGTAACTTAGCATCTCCTTTGAATAGTTATACAACATGATTAATTTGCTTGTCTTTTGATAATTTCATAAAGAAGAACACCTTTACTAGGTGTTGAAGCCATGTGTTTTCCACAAGTGGGACTATAGTTCAAGAGAACTTAGTCCCATCGAGCTTCTTCACCAACTCATAATATCTCATTAGGTCCTTGTTAGAAGATGAGGCCCTCCTATCCATCTTATATTTTTCTTTTTGTTTCCAGGAATATACGATATATCCATGCTTCCTCACATCTATCTTCCCCTCCTTGAGCCATTTCTTGAGGGTCATGGCCATAAAGGCTCTCAACATTTTTCCCCACCAAGACCATGACTTCTTCCTATCATCTGCATAATCCATAACAAAATAAATTGTTAGAAATCTGTAGCTTAGAGAGAAAAACATCCTAACATATTGGTCTCTTATAGTCTCTGTCCCAACTTAGGCTCAAATTTCTAAGTCTTATCATATGTTGTTATACAAACTAAGTTGATGTGAATTGAACAAACTACCCAATTTTAGGCTCGTCAAGGAAGGATTAGACAAAATGTCCACTTTAATCATTTCCTAACAACTAGCCTTAAGTTTTTGTTCTTTCTTAAAATATATAAAAACAAACTTTAAGTACGGGGAAACATATTGTTTAATCATTACATGAAAGATTACAATTGAGTTCAACTTTTACATAAAAGGAAGAATTCTCACTTAATATAGATCAAGTACAACTTATTACGAACTACTCTATTTTCTAACTCTGCCATTTTCAGGACATGTGACAACTAAAAAAAGAAAATTATACAAGTAATTGAAACTAACTTGACAATTAAACAAAATTGATAAAATTTGATTAGATTAAGTCGCTAGATATCCAATTAGATATTTTGATCCATTTAATTAATGCCCAAGACCCACATGAGGTGTACCATAACATGTGAAAGTATTGTAACAAGCTACCGATCTCACTGAACAAGACTTATAAGTATGTTTGTGATCCTAAGTTTGTAATCTCTAGAAATCCTATCTATAGTGGGCCTTGCCAAAATTGGCACTCAGTGGCTAATAAGAATGGTCAAATATCTGGATTTCTACTCTAAACTAAAGTACGTAGGCAGAGAGTCAAAATACTCTGGATGGTTATGCATCAATGGTTCTACTATAGAAAACCAATGACTAGTATCACTGGTACCACCAACATCTACAATTATTGTTGGGTACCACTCTATCATAATGAGTCTTTTCCTTCAGTGACCTAGACCTCTACACCCTGATCAATGCAATTTGGCCATCTTGATTAAACTTATCCTCTAGTTTGAAGCATGTTTCCTCCCTACAACGCATGTCTCCAGTGAAGGATTCTATAGTGTTTAGGAAATCTACTGTCTAATGATATTTAATTTATCCAATTGTTGTATTTATCTTTAATAATATTGCCTTAATTTCTCCAACTGAGCATTTAGAAATATTACTAATATTCACCAGGAAAAAAGTCAAATTTCAAAATTCTTCTCAAAATCATTGTTCAACTCTTTCGATTCAGGATTAGGGTAAGCCAGGGGTATACGGTGCCTTTAAACTCACCATACCATTCATATGATTGTAGGAGAACTCACACAATAATTGATTTTAGTGTTATCATATCATAAACTATATTAGTCATCATTATTCTTCAACTGAACATTTCTATTCATATACAATAATTTCACAGTAACAACTTCTGAGTAAGAACCACTATAGAAATACCATTATTTCAAACTTATGTACTGTAAATCAAGGTTACAAGGTGATTTTTCAATCACATGTATGTGATATAGCTTACTAATCCCACCTTCGATATCCACCAAGCCCAAAGTATATCTCGTCCAAGTCTGATGTAACATACTCAATTTTGACCCATCAAAGGTACACATTAATTTAAATTATTTTTGAAGGATTACATCATAGTAATTACATATTAACATTTCTCCTTTCTTATATTTGAACTCCTTTTGAAAATCCATATGAGTTATTTGCACACTCTGCTTAGTAATATCTTAGCTCTTGAAATTTAATTGTTCTGACATCTTTAGAAATATCAGTCCCTACCGAATAATAATGTACGTTAATAAGAATAATGCAACCTTAGAAACAATGATAGCTGAAAATTTAGTAACCAAACAAAAATAGACGACGAATATAGTTTAAAAAAAATGTATACTGGAATTCTATACGACTAGTATTTAATAGGTTGCATAAATCGTATGCATATTAATAGCTTACCTCGTTTATGCTGGACTGAGAGTTGTCAAATCCGTTTCCTAAATATCGTGGATGGTAAATGGTTAATTATAACATTAACTAAACAATCAGAGACTTGCCGCCAACGTATTAGTTACTTTTACGTTTAGCCATCGTTTCGCCTTCCAAGTATACCGACGATCAGAGTAATTTAATATTGAACATGTATTATCCCATTCACAATCTTCATTCTTTTCGTCTTTTAATTATGCTCATGATAAAATGAATACATAATTCATAAGAACATGTATTATCCCATTCACAATCTTCATTCTTTTCGTCTTTTAATTATACCCACGATCAAATGAATACATAGTTCATAAGGAATTCAACGAGATCTTTACTTTTATCAACTCCACGACTCTTCCCCTTAATTATTATATTTACTGGTCACGCCTATTGCAATATAACTGACAACTTCAGCAACCGGCTCGGAAACATTACTCGCTCTACTCACGCGCTGTACCGAAACGCTAGACTGACTATTAGGAAGAGAGAGACGACGTTCCCACCATCTCAATGTTTCTGCTTAGGAATCTTGTGGTACGAATTCAGATCTTCGTATTGACCGTTTAGCGACAATAAACAGTATCAAACTCTTCGTTCTCCTTTGAAATATATAAACTGCTGAACATGAATCGCATAGTGACTCCTCATGTACACAATCCTTCTCCTGTCCAGCTGCCATTAAATCTCCTCCACTAGATAGCCCATCAGCCAGCCTTCGTGAACTCTACGCTGCTACCCACTTACCTATATAACATTATAACCCCGACCATAGATCAGAATAGAACCTGCAATCCTAGAACTGAACGACGACGGGAAACCCATTGATAAGATCTTCCACTTAGTCGAGCCTCCCATCCACAAGTCGTCCATCCAATTCATCCGCACAACCTTCTCATCTCTGTTAAAGTTCACCACCTAACCAAATTCCTACACCCTCGTCATCTACCAAAACCTTGGACACCATCACAAACTGCAGCCTGCAAAGTGCAAACCGCAGACTTGAAATAGTGCCCCGCGGCATGGAGAGTGGGCGAGTGGAGTCTATGCTACACCATGGCCACTGAACCTTGAGGTCTCAACATTGATTCAACTCCAGAAAGCAAGACCAGTCAAGATCGTGATCTGTCAACGGATCACATAGACCAATATTTACTTATCAGCAAACTGATCATCAAGGTTAGTAAACATGACTTTATATATATACCTCGACATTATTAGAAACCCGATGATATAGTAAATGGAATGAAAAAATATATACCAAGCCAATAAATCTAATCCTACTTAAGGCTATACCCCGAATACTATATACCTTCTAATTAACGTCATACGTCTATTACCTATTTAAGAATTTCTGTAACTGATGATTTCAGGGATCTAGCGACTATGGATATCTGGGGTAGAAGTTTAGATATAAGTTTTAATTAACCAACAGACTAAGCCAAGGAGTTAATGTAAACACAAGTATATGTTATTACGTGTATAGCTAACTTGAAACCTGTAAAACTTGCATGTGGTCACATCAGTAACACATAACTTTCTTATTCTAATTTCTCTTGAGATTAATCATAATATACATATATGGGGATTTGCTCCATTACTGGCTATGTTGACCACTGCAATTCCTTATACAAGGATCAATAATGTTAATTGGACACTACGTACTACTATCCTACTAATCACGTGTGCATGAGATACGTTATCCTGGTCGACCTAGTTGTTAATCTATTTGCAGAATGCATGCATAAGAGGTACACGGCTAAGTCACTGTATCATTTATGTCTACAATATATATTAGAATACGTGGATGAGTACATACGGAATGTAAATATCTGTAGCATTATATTAGTTAGCAGTGTTATATTAGACAGTAGAGTACGAGATGCATAATATGTAGTCAAAATTGAGATTAACAAATGAAATACCTTGACACTAATTGTGTGTGTGTGTGTGTATATATATATATATATTGACCAATGTATACATGTACCCGTATAAGCACTAGAAGGTATTTTATACTAATAGTTAATAATAACTAAATATTTTTAGGTACTCATATTCATTTATTCATTTTTGTTAACTTCACCGTAAGTATAAATATTTGATATAATTGGATACTATTCATTCAACTTAAAATGTACATAAAAGACAAGTGACGATGGATCATATCATCAATGGACATATAGCACTATAAGAAAATGAAGTAATGATGCCAAGCTCATGACTTTGATTGTGACTAGTGTGTCTATTTATATGTAGAATCCAGTCAAAACTTAGTGAAGGACCTTCTTATTTAATTTATTGATTTTTCTTCAATCAAGGTTACGAGAATCTTCTATTTTTGTTTAAATGAAAGAAATATTGGGGAGCCCAATTTATTGAACTTTTAGCCTTTTCTTGAAAGACCCCCGATTAAATACTTGATGAATCAACACGATAATTGATACGGTTAGATTTTAGGACTGAGACCAAGTTATTTAGTGGAATTACACTTCCACGACTCTGTGCAGAGGTAAGGGACAGTGGTCCCCTAGTTGACCGGCAATTCGACTTAACGTGGTCATTCTTGTTTTGGATGATGGGAACATATGGTCACTCTTAGACAGAATATACCAAGTGTCTAAATCGTTTGAAAAATCTTCTTAGAGTGATATATCATGTTGATTGAATTTGAGACCCATTTATATTCCTCTTTTTAATTACTTGCCTACATTTTGTATTCCCTTGCATCCTTATTGATTGAATCTTGAGTACATAGAGCATACTTATTTAGCTTTATTTAAACTAGATTTTCTACCAGTCTATTCCTTGGGGGAATGCATGGACATGCCCTGCGGAGTGCTGAGATGATATCAGATCTAGACTTGCTGAAGAGATTTTGTTGAGAAGATGTCTAGGTGCCCTTTGTGGCTTTTTAATTATCTTTTATTTTTGCATTATAAGACCCATTGTAAGTCCCATGTTTGGGGACATGTTTTGGATTTTTGAACTTTTGATTTCTTGAATTGTTAAGAACACCCAACTATGATAGTTATCCCTTCATCTTGGAAATTCTTATGGGTTTCAACAAAAAGATTTGGGCACGTGAATGATTAGAATCTTGTCGTCACATTTGATCTAAGTTTTAGACATTCAAAACTTATCCTAATAGTTTTCTAGTAGGTTTATTGAACCCGAAGAAAATTTACTTGAGGTAGAAGATAAAGAGCAAAGATTATCGGAAACCTTCACTTGATGAAATATATATCTGAGATGGTGATGCAGAAATAAGAGAAGATCTATGAACAACAACTTCTTACCTAAACGTAGCTACATGGAAACCTTCAGTTTCCATCGATCAAATCTTCAGTATCATCATTGTCATTTAGTTGACCTCTGTGATTGCTTCTCACAGTTAGTTTATGGTTCTCAGGTGGATAAGGATCTAAATCCAAAGTTTTCATACTCAATTTTGTCAGTTTCTATCAACTATATATAGAGATATAAGGATATCGTGATTAGTAGAGCTAGACAACACACATGGAAACTATCTAAAGGTAAGACCTTCTATTGATACTCCTTCGATTGGTACATTAGGTAGATGAGCCATTAATAGGGTTTATCAGCTATGCAACCATCAATTTCTTGATCTTAGGTAAGGGTAGCCTTTGATCTGGAAAACCTTTAATTGTCATCTACATAAACCATCAAAGGGTTAACTCTTCCATAACCTTTAGAAGTTGGTCTTTCCACAGAATCAAAAGAATGTAACCTCTCAGTAGAGCCATCACAAGATGCTTCTAATGAAACATTTGGTACACTGTAACCCAACAGAATCATCAATTGATAAAACCTTCACCTAGTGGAACCTTAGGAAAAATTATTGTTTTATATATTAGTGGTTATCCTGAGAAAAACAAAAAGACCTGTCGACCTTCAACCTTTCTATCGTCGATTGATAAACATGGAAAAACCTTCATTTGACTATCGATGGTTGTTATGCAACCACCTAAAAAATATCATAACTTCTCGATTAAAACTATGATTCAATCCACACTTGATTATATGGAATGAAAACTAAATTCTCTATATTTTTGTGCAATAACACTTCTAAAATATCAGAAGTAGAATAATCTATAAGACAATTAACATAATAACAAGCATGATTAATACTAGGGTTATCTTTTAACTCTATGATTATAGAATAATAATGGTATGAGTTGTAACATCTAGGATCATATTGCTACCACGTAAAATCATCCCCACCCTATAGGTTATTATCACCACAAAACTTTCTAGCACCGTTGCATCCCGCAAATCCTTCCAATTTTCCGCAAGGATTTTGGTCGTTAACTGAAAACAAGAGTGTCAAACAACTCCTTTTGATCATGTGAAGCTTCTCCAGTCATTTGGTCCCATTCAACATGTGTTGTTTCTTCTCTTGATCCTAGAGAGGTTTGTCGTGGTCCAAGCCTCATCTAACCATATTTTTTCTACAACTGACTTCCCCTGATCACCCTAATCTGTGGTTTTGGGTCTAGAGGAAACATCTCAATGCCAATTAGTTTGCAATGATTTACCTAGAATAGTATTTTAGGATTAGATTGCCTGTTATAGATAATCAATGCAAAATCTCCATTGTGGGTTCCTATAAACCATACAACCCAAATATGGGCTTGTTGAGATTAATATAAGCTATAGAATGCAAAGACGATCTTGGTTTTTAATTGACTATGTATCTTGATTGCCTTTTATTTTAAGGGTTACTCTCTATTCATGATGTTTGTGTTGTAGATCAAGGAAGAAGGAACCATGTGGTGTTTTTCCAATTTTTCCGTCGATACATTTCATAAATTTCATGCAAACTTGGGTTTTCAAATCCTATATCTACCGATCAAATTGCATGTTTTGGATAAGACCAAGACATATGTTCAGTTGTGAGTGGGCCAACTCAGGAGGTGCAGCCAACATCTAGCCAATTAAATATATGTGTGATTTTTTTCTTTTTATTGATTAGGAAGTACTTCATAAATCAAGAACTAATTAACCATGTATTGAAATATATCATAAATATGTTTTAGAAAATTTTTGAATAGGAACCTGGTTTGAATATTTTTAATCTCTAAATTTGTCACATCTGACTATATTTTCTTAAAAGATCAAAATTAGGATTAGTTACCTATTATGATGAAATTAATAGATGTTAATTGATTTAACCTGATAATTAGGATTTCCTCAACATCAAGAGACCACTTAGGAATTTCTCTAATTTCCATAAGTGGTCCATTCTCTTTGAACATGATTATTGGATGTTTATGTGTTATTATATACAATGTACATATATGATGTGAGTACATTATCCATGTTGTAGTTTTGTTGATTAAAGTAGACAAATAAAAGTTTCTTTACTATTTATTTTTCAAGAATCAACATATCACACCATATTCATGTTTAAGAGCAAGAGTAAATAGTAATAAAGAGTAAGAGTAAAGATGATTAATGAACCTTATTATATAAGATCCTCATCATGTGCTTCCTAGCATACACTATATGTTGGTACAAATCGTGAGCTTCTTAGCATATAGAGCACTTTGGCATGATTAAAGAGGCACTTTAGTGGAAAGATAGAGGGACAATGTTTCAAAACTTGAAAACTCTTATTTAAGCCAAATAAATGATAATAATAAAATTCAAAGTTCTATATTCGTGATGTTAAATGGTTTTCCTTCAAAGTATATGTTATGTTTGTGTTGTAATATGTTCAATTTCACTTATAAATTCTTTTATGCATGGTTTTGGGCACAATGCCCACAACAAAGGAGAAACTTCAAGGATAGAGCCATTTGAGGACCAAATTAAAGAACACCTTAATGATTTCTAGGTCTAGTTTTTGGTGGGGTGCCAACTATTCATATATCATTTTTTCTTTATGTTTATGAAGCATGTATTTTAATTTAGTGTATGAGCTTTATATTATGAGCTTAATGTGTGATAAACTGCATAATTTATCCTATATTAGTTTATTAAACTTATTTTTATGCAATAAATATCATTTTATGATATTTCCAATGAGAATTATAATTTGATTCAATAAATTATATGTTTCAGAAGAATTGGGATGTTTCAATATAATCATTTCTACCACTTGTCCAACCTAGTCCATACAAATGTAAGTGTCAAATTTCTTGGCTCAACCCACATAAATAAGTTATGTGGACATATTTAGGTCAAGTTATGTTGGTACGGATAATGTCGAGAAGAGTTGGTTGGTTACATTCTCATTTACATTACAACCATATTCATATTTTGTTAATGTAAATAAGACTATCTAAGTAATTCTAAAAAGCATTACAAATTACAACTCATGCCCTCCATGAGATATGGTACATATTGTTCATGATAGAAGGGCATGGTTTTAGATATAAATTTCATACCATACATTAAATCTCACCCTTATACGTCTCTTAATATATTTCATTGATTCATATCTATATATTTAGTTTAGAAATCTTAAATTTTATGTTATATATGTGATGACCCAAAACTAGTCTATGATCCATATTTTCTATGTTTTCTAGGCATGGGACGTTGTATTTCCAATTTTGTTTTTCTTGATTATTACTATTTGTCACCTATTGTAGTTTCAAATGACATAATAATTCTAATTGGAGTAGATCTATAAATGGGTATTCTTGATCTACACATCCAATTAAACTCACTTTTGAAATCTCTAAAAAAACTAATATTTGCTGGGTTGAAATTGGAACTTTAATCCAAAATATTATTGTCAGACATTGAATATTATTATATTCAGCCAATAAAAATCAGAATTTGACAAATACATAGATATGAATTATTTATGTTTAATATAAAATATGTATATTCCGTCATACTTAGTATATTATTAGTAATATAACATATTCACTATCAAACTATATCTTTTATATGAATTGTAAATTTATATGAATTCAGTTATTATTAAATTTAGATAGGATTTGGATGTCAAGCGTGACATATATCAAATATCTAATGGGATACAAAATCAAATATCTTTTGTCAAATTTGGGCACTATAATGTTCAACTTCAAATTTAAGAGAGATGATATGGGGACAAGAAATGTGACCATTTTTGTCCTATACATGCATAACAAAGGGTCCCATTTCTTGTTCCTATAGTAAAACATGAAATTTGATATGTACATGACGAGCTTCTCCCACATACATCTCCTCGGTCCATTTTACACTCGACATCGTAAGTCCAAAGGAAGTGTGGAGGCTGTCAACTTCATGATCCGCCATCACAGATAAGCCACCGCCAAACCCATCAAAGATGTAATATTTTTTTACAACGGTCGAGGATCAGATTTTACCAGTGGATGCTAACCAGTCTACCTAGTCTGGCTTAGCTGCAACCACCGTAATAAGCAGCCAGTAGGGGTTGGAGAAAAGATAACACTGGTTCATTGGTTGGCATGGTAGCTGGTTCTTTACGGTCTGCTACTTTCCTTCACCGTGAGCTTGCAAGGTCAACATTACTGGTTGGTCGTGTGTGTACTGCCTGAGACGTCAGACAAAATATCACAAGAGTAACTTGGACTGATGACCACTCCTGCATGCTCTATATTATTCCAGTTGTAATTTTGTTAGGCAATTCGAACTTGACTAGCAATTTGTGTGTGCCTTTAATTCTAGTGTTGGTGGGGAATCCTTTCGTTCATAACCCAAGTCAATGGTAGGTTATAAACAGTGCCATTGAACAGCCAACGTCACGAGCACGCCTGCCGCTTTTCTTTGAGGGGAACCTATTTTGTCATTTTGTATGAATAACAACAAAATGGAGGAGAGAAACTTGTTACCTCCCTCTTCTATTTTGTTCTTGTGCATACAAAGGGACAAAAAGAGTCCCAAATCTGGTCCCCTTTTTGGTTCAAGTATCATATTTTTGAATACATTCATGTATCCCATGGGTCCCTTGGCTCATGCTCTACTCTGCTTTGCTCTGCATAATCTTATCAATGATAACATCCACAAGTGGCACATCCCTGTCATGCTTGTGTGTGTGTGCATGCATAAGAATTCACTTGACAGCTTGGTAGTGAAACCATGCATTTGTGTGCAGGGCATGTAAAAAGTTATCAGTGTCCATATATGCTTCGTTCATTCAATAAAAAACCGTGTCCATCTCAATGATGTAAAGCCTTCTTAATATACTGAATATGCATGTATCACAGACGAATACATGAGGGGCCTGGACACCGTTTCATAAAAAAAACATATGAAAGTATTAAATATAAAACTATTTGCATACCATGTAATGGTGATAATTTTGCTAGCCTATGTTGTTATATGACATATTTTTAACCCCTCTTGTTACTATTTTATATCCATATAATTAAGAGGATCACACCAAACATGTTGGACGATGAATTCTCTAATCCCGTCGCAAATAAAGGTTACGAATTTCGACATAAATATCTTATTTTATCATTTTTTAACAACCAATGGTACTTTCCATCCAACCCTCATATTCATTAACTTAACAATGAGATACTAATTTATTTCAAGACCCAATATTCTGAATTTTTAAATCGACTAGTTGGTAGAAAACTCCCCATGGTCTCACACCATCCCTCATCTACTTCATAATTCTAAATGACAACCTCACATGGTTTTGTACTATATCCCCACAATGACAATTTTCATCAATTGTCATAATCGGATCACCATCTTAATATTTCTAGCGCTTAATCCCTCCACTCCTTCTTTGATAATTGAGATATTTAGTTTGTCATTATTTTATTATTAAACTTCATCTAAAAATATTTTATTTTAACTTTATGATATGTAATTGACACTACTGACAAGCCACAAGTCGTAACAAAAAGAATTTAAGAAAAAAATTTGTAGTTACGAACTTATAAATGTTTTTGATGATATTGTATTAAAGTAAAATAAAAAAAGCTCCTTTCATCTTTATCTTTTAAATGTTCATCACTAGAACAATAATTCTTATAGGTTGGCATTATTAACTTTTTAAATTATTAGATTTGTAGGACATAACGAGATTGTTGGGAGACCATTAGGAGGTGAGGTTCTATTTTTGGTGTATGGAATACTTACAATCCTCATACCACTCAAGCGGCTCAAAGTTTTTTAAAAATAGAGTGGTGATATTTTCTTTTTCTTTCTTATGCATGTATATTTGCTTATGCACATTTGTATTGATTATAAAATCAGTTGAGATGACAACTAAATAGTTTAATAAGCCATTTTTTTGGTGTAGCCTATTCTGCATCCACTCTCTCTTTTTCTGTCATCCTCAAAAACTACTTAAAAGGGTGACAATTGATAAATATTGGTTATCTCATTAGAAAAAAATATTTGTGGATCAATTGTTGGCAACAGAAATGTAGAGTTCTTCCCAGGTTGAAACCCCTTTCACCAAAAACACATATATAATCACTATACATTAAACTATATTGATACCATGTATCTATCATCATTTCATGTGCCTCTTTTATTACACAATTTTCTATTTTTTTTCTTTTCATGACTCATATTATGTGTTTATTTATGTATAGTTCAAGAAGTTGTGTTAATTAACAATTAAATTTCTTAGTGTGCCATTACTGATATACTTATAATTTTGGATATAGATATCATATTTTATTATCTTATCTGAAAATGATAACCAATTCCATTTTGCATACAACCCCTCTCCTTTTAGTTATTTTAATGATGAGAAATTTATTTGTTTAATGACTACATTTCCTTATTATTTTATCTATCCACTACTGAAGTGTGCCTTCATAGATATAGATTAGTTAAATTCACAAAATGGTTGTATCTAGTGTAGGTTGGTGCCTTATTCGTAAAGAAACTATAATCCGGGACCAAACACTCACATATTTGAAAAAAGTTATAAAAATAATTACAAAGGTAATTGATTTTGCAAAGAGGATCATAGCTCAAGATGGTGAAACTTCATATCATATAAGACATACTTGAGGTTGTGGATTCAAAATCCACTACAAAACTTGTAAGGGAGGTTTGTATCAACAACCAAAGGCATTGTATCATACATACTTGTATGATAAGATTGGACCTCTCTTCACGCTGTTAAAAAGAAATATTTTACACTTAATTAAAAGCTCAACTGGTAAAACCTATTGTTGGATGTAACATATGTATTTAATTTAAATTTTGTTGGGGCCTAGGAGAGGGTAAATGAAGCAACAATCTTTAACACGTGATTAACTAGAAGTATAAAAAATACACCAAAACATGGTATGAGAAGAAAGACAAGGCTTCTTTTAACATTAGTAATTCTTAATCAATAATTTATGGTATTAATAATGAGAATGGAAATCATTTTTTATTTTCATACCTAAAATGTTGTTTTCAACAAAAAATATTAGTCAACTTATCACTTTTTGAAATAATGTGTCCTCATTGATGCCACAAAATTCAAGAAATAAAGAGTGAATTCATTTTCAATTAGAAATGTCTTGTAAGTTAGTTTTAATGATGGCATGAATTATAGTTAAGATTAAAAGTGAGATAGAATTAATTAAGCTAAATTATGTTGCATTTTTCAATAATTGGTTTTTCAGACAGTGAATAACTATATCAGTCAAAATTGTCTTGGAGACAACTTGGCCGATGTGCTTGTTTGCTTCACAAATTGATACAATTGGTCAAAATTTTACCACTCATAAATCTCACTTGATGATAATATGGAATGAATGTGGCAAAGCTCATCAATAGAGCTTTTTCACCCAAACCTCAATCAATTGCCTTTCAAATTATTGTATCTTTGTGCCATTGAGCAAAATTTAGCATCTTCAATTAAGCCAATGAAATGTAGTTGTCAAATAAAATATTTTCTTTAGAGGGAGATAAAAATGTGAGTTATTGTGATCCCATAAAATCACAATGATATTATTCAAAACAAATTTGTGATTTGCTAATCAACCACATCAAGAAATACATTATAAAAAATTAATATATTGATTCCATCTTAGATAATTTTGCACAAAGGCCCAACTTCTATTCATTCTTAACAAGTTAATATTACAACATATTGTTCTATTACCTCTGTAACCACATTTATACATTGTATATAAAATCACAATAGTTACAACATATTGTTATGTGACCACTTTAACCACATGTATACATAACATAAATAATCATTACAGTCACATCATATGCATAGGTACAAGGCACTCAAGAAAAAACATGAGTTATAGATGCATCTAATTAAATCTACCGTAACCAAATTAGATATTAGAGGGACGACTCTAAGATACACCACAACAAGGATCTCCACTACCTCCAAGATAACTATTGAAATTCAGGATAAGGATCCTCTCCATAGAGAATGGTAATTATGCTACTAGTCACTTAAAATGTGGATAATCATGACATAATACCCATATACCAAAGATGTGATAAAGTAACTGATAGCATATATTGTTTGCAAATTAACAAGATAATAAAATAATAGGTGTGGAAAGTAAAATGCAGTATTAATCTTAATAAGATAAGAATTGACAGTAAATGAAACATAAGAATAATAAGTGAATACTTTGTAGGTGCAAGAGCAAATACAACTTTACATAACAAATTCACCAAGTAAATCCTAAACACATAGTACATGAGTATTGTTTTAAGATTAAGTCCTAGGTGGTTTGAGACATACCAATTCCGAAAATAGACTAGTGACTGAGAAATCCTTTAAAAACTTGTAATGTCTTTTGGATTACCAGACTTCTTCAGACCCCACAACATATGAGTCGTTTGAGTATTAACAAACTAGTGTGCTTGAAGGCTAGACCACTCATAGAGTGTTCAAAGGTTGATCCACATAACATTAGACCCACTTGGGTACTAAGGTATTTCCACATACATTAGGATATTAAACCATGTAACATGTATATATCACATTCCAACTGTATTCTAGGTTGTCACACATCATGGAAGATATGGCCTCAACCATGCTCATTCACATCATCATATTGGAAATTAGATAGTATACCCTTCAATCACCCATATATACTCAACAATATATTTCTATGTGTTCCTTCTCACAATATAAGGAAACTAGAAGGATATCCATTTACTATGCAGAATTCAAAATATCTAGGTAGTTCCTATAGTCTCTGGATACTAGATAATGCATGTTACATTTTATTAACTAGGTCAATTTCTCATGTATTAATGCATCAATCCAGTTACAAATAAGACCTAAAGATTCAATTATATAATTAATCAAGTACATAATATTTCAAAAGATATAAACACACCACACATATTCTAAGACTCATTTAAGTTACAAGTAACCATCCTTGGTCATAACAAGGCTCAATTCATCAATTTAGGGCACAACAAGGCCCAAATCACCGTATAAACCATACCAAGGCTTAGTCCACAACATATCTCATGTTTATATGCAATTTTACACCTACACTCTAATGACATAAAAAGCTTTGGATCTAAATTTCATAGTATGTGAAAGTTGCAACTAGAACAAGTTTTAGCCTAAAAAGGAAACTTTGAAGTATAAATGTGCTACTTTTAATAACTAAGTTTGGGCCCAACAAAATTTTAGTAGCATAAAATTTAATAAATCATCTCGGTTTCGATTTGTAACACTTCCAAATTGTAACAAAACATGTGCTTTTCATTTCCCATTAACATGGAAGTAAAATACCTCAAAAAGAGCATTTTAGGGTATAAATGCACCTATTTTGAAATGTTCATACCCCAAGAAAACATTAGAGAATAATATTGTAATATCTGAGATTTTGGCATCCACAATTAACTTTATTAATGTAGATTAAGACCCAGGGACATTATGGAAGAAGCATCAAGCATTCGATATTAACCACTAAAATTTATTACAACAACAAATTTTTGCATTACATGGCATTGATAACATCAAATTTTCAAAATGTTACATTCACTTGATTATCCTTCTACAAGATATTAATAATATAAACATCAACTAGCATTTAGTTATATTAGTCTGATGTTGCTCCTATCATGATCTAGTCAGAAATGCCATACAATGAAACTCAATGCCTAAAACTTTAACCTACGATGTGAGGGGAACAAGAATCATAGCAAGAGAAGTTAAACAAACATTTAAGTATGGAGAGGCATATAAAAATTAAATAGATCATATGAATATGGGAATATTTAATAACACGAGGCAAATGTTTATACATAGAAAAGATGTAAAATCTAAGGATATGGTATTAAAGTTGGAATATTTGAAAACATGTGACAAAATGCATAACATGAGAGAAAATAACATATATATTAATTCATTATATAATTCCCCACTCAGTCCAGAGGATTTTTTAACCAACCACAAATGTAGCTTGTGGCATGCAATCACAACTAAGGTCATATAGACCATGACTAAGAAAATTACATATATTCACATTGCACATTGTTTGTCACATAGACATTGGCATCACATGTCTAATTCTATCATCACAACCTCCTCTGTCCCATCACACATATCTGGTGTGGTTTGTAGGCCCATGATTTTATGCCTACTCGAAGGGTAATTCTACATCCCATGATCTTCACTCAAGGTGGAGTTCGTTTGTAAATCACATCGCTCCATAGTCTGGAAGCCTAGTGTAGGTGATGTCACCTCACATCCATTTCATGCCACCTTTGGTGATTTTTATCATACACTGATAACCCTTGGGCTTCCACCAAGGTGGGGTATTGAAAGGGAGAGGCTATCCATCCTCCCTTCAACATCCTAAGGATATGATCAGGATCCAAACATAACATAACATCACATAACATATCAGTCTCAATCTTTTGATCCTCACAGACTCTGGGACTGTAGAAACAACTCTGTAGTGGTGGAATCTGAACAATAAAGAACGTAAAACAATAAACATGCTATCCTATATTCCTATATACTCATAAAATCTAGGCTCTGATACTAACCAAATATGATGTGCCAAAACCCACATTGATAAAATAAAACCATGATTATGCAAATCAACCAAAAGATTATAAAAGAAAACATGATTTTTTTGTTCCATCTTAGATATGATTGCATAGAGGTTAACTTTCACTCATTCTTAACATGTTAACTTAACAACAGATCATTCTGTTACTAGTTTCACATGTATATAAATGATATATGATCATTATAGTTACAACATATGCTTATGTGCAAGCCATGAAATCCAACATATGAGAAACAAATACATATAATTAATTCTACCCTTCCCAAAACTAAGAGTACATGGGAAACTCTAAGAGACACCACAAGCATGATCTTCACCAATATCTAAGCATATACTATCCTCTTGGGTAAGGCTCCTCTTTACAAAAGTTGGTGTTACATTGTTGCTCACCTAAAATATGTTAATAATCATGAGGTGAGACCCCCATACGAACAACATGATATAAAAACATATAACATTCATTGATTATTAGATAACATAGTAATAGTTGTAGATATTAAAAGGAAGTAATAATCTAAATAAGATATGAACTAGAAATACATTCAACGTAAGAGAAATAAGGTAACACTTTGTAGGTGTAAAAGCAAAACACAACATTGCAAGTTATGTGAAAAAAATACTACACAATCGTTCATTTAAGATTAATATGTGGTTATTTTTGCCAACTTATTTTCTTGGTATACTCAATATTTTGGATGGAATCATTAAGGAAATCAATGGAACAATCACATGCTTCTAATGGATATCTAAAGAGGGGGAAAGAAAAATTTATTGGATGCATGAGGGTGATTTATGCAACCCAAAACCAATAGGTGGCTTGCATTTTTGAGACTTGAAGGTTTTTAATCAACCTCTCCTGGCAAAACAAGGATGGGGGTTGAACAGAATGTTTATGGCTAAGTAGTGCAAAAATGGTTACATACTACGCACACCAATGGGACACAAGCCTAGTAATAAATGGAGAAGCATCTAGGGCAGTTTGCAATAGCTAAAAGGCAAACATTCTATGGAGGATGGGTAATTGATCGAGTATCAGATTTTATGTAAGTAAATGGATCGCGGGGCTTTTGATTACCCTATATGATATGAGTATGGAGAAGTAGAGATTGGGGGTAGTTCGGTGATCCTATTGACCACAATGGTTGGAGGTGGGACACATAGGTTGTATACAACAACCTACCACTCCTATTAGCTGATGTGGTTCTAGATTTCCTCTCGATACTAGAATATGGTAAGACACCATAATATGTGAGCCATATATTAGAGGCATCTTTGTGGTCAAGTATGCCTATATATTCATTCATTCTACCACTATGGTTATGAATGATGAGGAGGAGAGTAACTAGAAATGCCTTTTGAATAGCATATGGCCTCAAATAACGATACATTTCTTGTGGAAGTATCACATTTTTTCCCTACAAAATCAATTTTAAAATTTGACTATGTAATATACAGTGACATATGTCATCACCAAAAGCAAGGATTCAATGATCCCTACCATGCACGCTATGATCGCATACATCTAAATACTATTTGGGGCATATGGTTGAGTTGATCCCTAGTGGTGGAGTGGAGGAGAGATGGATGCAACAGTAATTTGGAGTAGCATGTTGAGGCACGACAACAACATTTAAGTTGATGATGCTTCCGTAATGGTCTATAGGGCATGGACAATAAGGATCAAACATAATTTTTATGATAAATTGGTCTTTGTGCCCTATCTAGCAACTTGTTTTTATAACCTTCTCTTCGACTACAACAAGTATCAATGCATAGCAGTCAGACCATGACAAGCATGTTGATGAAGGATCGGAGAGGCAAGGAGACACTCAAGAAGAAATGTTCAAGGTCAATGTAGACCCCTCTTGGAAACAAGACAAGAAGAGTGGAGTCAGGGTTGTCATTTGTGATCATAGAGGTAAGAATATTGCGATCTTTTAGAATGCAAAGAGACTTTATGTCACCGCTCACAGCTGAAAGTATAGCTATCGAGGAGGCATTATGTATTGAACTTGGGTTCAAGGAAGAACATTTGGAGTCAGAATGCAAACTCCTAATCAGATTCGTCAAATTTGGATTAATGGGAAAGGGCATTGCACATGATCATTCATGAAATATTTACCTAAAAAGGATTGAGTCCATCAATCTCATACATATATTTTGTGAATCAAATAGGGTATCTCATTTCCTAGCTACTCAAGCTCAGATTTGTAATGGACCACCAAAACACTTTCTCTCAAGAAATCATTGTAATAAAAAACAATGGATGGAATTAATAAGATAATGATTGTTGGTTTTAGAAAAAAATTAAGCCATGTGTAATTTGTGAATTACCAACTGAAATCATGGAGCAGTGATTGAGAAATCTCCTAGCCCGCATATAAGGTCTTTAGAATTAATCAACTCTGTAAGAACCCACCACACCTTAATTGATTCAATTATAAAATGGATAGTGTGCTAAAAGGTTGGACTATGGTGGAATGCTCAAAGGCAGGGCCACATAATATTACGTCCACCTGGATACTCATGCATTGTACATTTATTATGATATAAAACTATGTGACATGCTTATATTCCATTCCAATCACATTATTGACTTCTACATATCATTGGAGTTATCACCTCAGTAGTGCACATTCAAATCATCATATTGGATGCCAGGTAAGACGACCTCTACTCACATGCATATATACTCAACATCATACAATTCTACATTCTTTCTCACAATAAAGACTGCTAGAGGGAATCCAATTTGTTGTCCTAAATTTTGAAAAAATGGGAAAGTCCTATACTCTTAGGGAACTATATGATGCAAGCTTCATTTTATTAATTAGGCCAATTGTTGATGTATCATATGGATCAATCAAGTTACAAACAAGATCTAAAGATGCAATTGTAGAATTAATCAAGTATATACAACTTCATATGATATAAAACATATCAAATATATTTAAGTACCCATTCGAGGTACAAGTAATCATCCTTGTCCATAACGATACCCAACAAGGCCCAAATCACCATATAAGCAACATCAAATTATCAAGGCTAAGTTGACACAAAGATCTCAAACCGATGGTTTGAAGAAATATTCCTTGGTGAAGGAAGGAGAAAGGTAAAGGCAGAAGACATTTACTTAATTTTTGGTAAGTCCTTTGTATGATTATTGGCTCCCTTGACCTCAAAGGGAATGCTATTTTTACCTTTGATATTGAATAGGGTGGTCTCTTGGTGTAACTCTTATATTGGAATATAATGTGGTACTCAAGGTTTGAAAACCCTAGAGGTCGACCACTCTCGATAGTGAAGCTACACTGTGAAGAGGTGGAACCAATGTAAAGTACTTTGTCTCTATTTTTTTTTCAATATCTCTCTCCTTTGATTTTTTACCTCATTGCTCTAAATTTGTTATATAATTTGGAGGTCTAACATGTTTGGTTTAAGTTTTAAATATATCAAGTCAACCCCCCCTCTTGAGACCATAGATACAAAAGATAAGAATAATTTTATCTCCTGGACCCACTTGAAAATATAAAGGTGAGGCTAGAGGACTATTTATACACATAGTTTAGCTTTTTATGTATTTTGCTAAGTAAAATTACACTAGTTCGTTCAGTATCCTCTAGCTATTGTTTCTTTTTCCACACTTTTTCAACCATACATCAAAAAGAAATCTTCAACTCCATCAAGGTATGATATCCACCAAAGGCTTTTGATTGTGAAATATCTAGATAATTTAGAAGAGTTTACAAAGGAACATTGGGGGTTTCTATCCAATGTACAATATCAAGTAGCTATGTGGGAACAGGATGAATAAGATTTTCCCCAGGGTTTTCAAAAAAAAAAAGTAGCTCTTGAAATGTTCCCATACAAATTCAAAGTCTTGTGATTAGCTTCGATGTCATATTTTGGTTGGTTATGATTCATATGACTTTTATTGAGGCATATAACCAAAAATCATAATACAACCTTTCTCCACACTATAAGACTTCTAAGTCCCGTGAAGATTTATCCTCTACATAAATGAACATACAACTCTGGATTTTCATCATGACAATTCATATTTGTGTAGTCTATATTGAATGATACATGAGATAATATGAAGAATCCCAGCCATGCTAGGAACTGTTCTACATATGTAACTACTTGCTAAGGTTACTGGCTGACATTAGATGCAAAACGTACAATTCACATTCACTTTGTTTTACGTTGGCCTCATCCCCGGCATGGAGCTAGCGATGTAAAGTTCACTTGTTTAGCAATTTCTACATGCTTTTGTCAAATAAAGGTGACTGGTTGCACTACTAGTTTTAATTGAGCAGTTTCTATTTGAATTCTTGAATCACGTATGTTGAGGTTAGGATGTATTTTTCATTAATAGCATTCTTTTATAGTTTCTATCAAATACGTCATCCTTATTACATAAATGACTCTTAAGTGACTTCCGTACACACATGCATGGACGAGACAACGGGACAAGGAAAACAGAACAAACTAAAAATACGTATATCTCTAATATTCTTGCGCAAAAAACACACATTCAAGGTAAATGATACACCAAATCCATTCTGCACTGAATTTTAGACCTAGAAATACTTATAGATTGCACATCCGTTATTATATATTAGGGAATGTACACAACGTATAATAGTAAGTACATAAAATGTTCCACTGATTTAGAAGTCGTTATTGGACTAATAGTAGTTGTTAAGTCAATTTGGTTTCCATAGTACACACTCGTATAAAACATAACATACAAAGTATATATAGGTAGTATACACATGCACACATGTACAACATTACACAAAATGTTGAACCATCACAAGCAGTTATTACGTCGTTAAAAAGATGTTGGTTTATGATGAATATTAATTAGTGTAATATATATTTGACGAAGAAAATACACAAATCTACACGTTAATATACAAGCTAGACGACAATATACAAATAATTCAATAATTACTAGCCCTTAGTGAAATGTTCATCAAGATTATTTCTAAAATCAGGGTATGTGCATCACGATTTAAATTACCGTGTTAAGCGCGGAGACAAGTATCCATAAGTAAACACTAAATTGTTTTTTCATAAATTCCGTGACTAATACATGATATTGTACCTCAACCATTTGTGTATGTTTCTTAACCACTGAGAAAAAAGCAAATGTTTTCCCATTAGCACCAAAAATATTAGCACGATGCCTTGGTTCTTAGCTGGTGCCTGCCATTATAGCTGGGCCTGGCAGGTCGGTACACAGTTGCAACTGACTAGCCATGTCCGGTCCAAGTAACGAACTTCTCCTGCATACATGTGTCCTGGCCCAGATTACTGATTACATTGTAAGCTCAGACGGGAAATCGACTGCGGAGGCTGCCAAATTTCGTGATCCGCCGGCAGAGATAAGACACTGCGATACTCATCGGAGATGGGCTGCCAAATTTCATGACCCGCCGGCAGAGATAAGACAGTGATTTTGCGATGCAAGATTTGTCTACGTACTCAGTCTAGCTTTCCATGCAGTTATACTTCACAAGATAAGAGCTGGCTGCAACAGTCGAGGGGATCAGGATGTGGCGTGGAAATTTAGAAGAGGGCCGGTCCTGGGATGGGTACAACGCGAAACTGGGGAACAATATAGATGATGCCATGTCAGTTGATTGGCTAGTACGGCAGCATGGTTCTGTCTAGTCCGCCACTTGCCTTGGCGGTCGAACATTAACGGTTGTCCGCGTGGTCCGCCGTGCGTGCACCGCCGAGTCGTCGGAGAGAAAATACACAGGGGCAACATGGACTGACGACTCTCTGCCCTACGTTACACCAGTTCGTAAATTTGTCTGGCTGGCCTAACTTGATTGGGCAATGCGTGCCTTCAATTAATTTCCAGTGTAATGGGCAGACGACAATTTTTCGACAGTTGCCATTGAACAGCCAGCGTCAAATGTGAACCTGCTGCTTTGCTTTGCAAGTATGCATTCATGTGTCCCTGGCGCGTGCTCTGCTCTGCTCGATCTACTTTGCTCAACCCTAACAAGGACAAGTGGCCCGTAATAGACGTGCGTGCATGCATGTATGGTCGCCGTACACAGCCAATGCGCTTGGCAGACCATCATGCATATGTGTCCAGGGGGCCGGAACAAAGTCAGCAACATGAACCAATTTACTTTTTTTTTTTCTTTCGATAAGTAGTTCATGTATTAATAAAAATGTTTACAGACGGAAGCCCATGCAGACATGGGATAACAAGCACCTAGGACGATACTTCCGAGGATGTGCTCCATGGTCGGATGATGATAATATATATAATGGCAATCAAAACATCCTAAGTAGCAATGTTCTGGGGGAGGCACCCCTTAACAATGAGCCTCAACATGCATAAGAATATGAAAAAGGTGATCCCCCATCCTGATAATTGTGCTGATGGTCTGGTTCAGAAGCCAGTGTCGTCCGCCATAATATCCTCTAAGGTGTAGCAACCTTCGCCATTGTGGTCTCCAAAGACAAGCACCTAGTCCTCATCTACTCACATCACTTGTGTTGATGTGGAAGTTAGTCATGCAATGCAAGTCAATGTATAAGGAATGTTCAATGTCGGTTTGTATCTGGTGTTGAGGATAATTGGCATTTTGGTATTTTCTCAAATTTCTCTCTATCCAAATGTTCCGGAAGATGGTTATAATTAAGTCTGGTGATGGGTGATTAGTATTATAAGTTTGTATGTGTAGGATCTGGTGTGGCAAAAGTATGCATTATGTAATTGTGTGTGGTGAGAAGTATTTGTGTAGAAAGTGTAGTGTGAAATGACAAGTGGTGAAGAAGTTTTGTGTAGTTTCTTCCGTAGAATGATATAGATAACATATGGTAGGTCCCTTAAAACCTCTCATGTTGATATAATGGTCAGTAGGGATCTTGTTGTATGATATAAGCCAGAAGAATATTTTATATCTATGCGGCCATTTCATTTTCCAAATAGTGGTCATATATGAGATGTGCCCTCTGAAGGCAAGATGGAGGTATGCTTTTTTATGTGTATATGTTGGCTCCCATTTCCATGAGGTTCTATTAGCAGTGTTGTGTTCAAGATCATGAATGATGTCCTGAATAGAATCCAGGTTGAGGTTGTTCGTAAGGTATACTTTGAGGGAGTTTTGTCTATTACTGGTCAGAAGTTGTAGCACGTTGGCTGTATTCATTCTTCTCATAGATGGTGGTATGTGGAAGTGTCATTTTAGATTTTGTATCATGTTGTTATGATGCCAGGGATCACTCCAGAAGTTAATGTACGTGAAACCATGGGGGAGAGTAAATCAGGTTTGTGATGATATCTAAATGTTTGTTGATGTACCTCCAAAGTGGTGTAGATGTGCGCTTACTAGTTTTGTCCATGGAGTGAATAGTAGTAGTATTTAAGGAGAATGAGTGTTTCCCAGATTTTTTTCCAGAATTAGATGTAAGGGTATTAATAATGTTGGTGATGAGACATAAAGCGTGGACCTTGATCTTTATGATACCCCATCCTCCATATTCAGTTGGTGCTTTTATAGTATCCCAGTTAACCAAATGCATTTTTTTCCTCTTATATTCTTCATTGTAACAGTTCCATAGAAACTGTCTTCTGACAGAGTCAATCCATTTTAAGGTTTTGCTCGACAGTGGGATGCAGCTGCAGTAGTGTGTGGTTATGGGTGTAATGACACTGTAAAGGAGGGTGAGTCAGCCAACTAGGTTGAGGAAGTGGTTAGTCCAAGATTGAAGTTTCTGTTTGATCTTACCATTGATGGGGGTCCACAGATAGTGTGTGGAGGGGCGGGGAGAGATGGGTAGGCTGAGATACAAGAGTGTAAATTTTTCAATCTTGCATTGGAGAAAGGATTTGTATTTGTTGACAACTGTGTGAGGAGTGTTGATTCCAATGATGGAAGATTTGGTAAGATTTATCTTGATGCCCGAGTTGTAAGAGAAGAGGTCAATGATGTGAATGGTGTTGATGATAGTGTTGTCTTAGGGCTTGACAAGGATCATGGTATTATCAACAAATTAGATAATAATCTCAAAACATTCTGCAAGTGATGAAATGAGCCCTTATTTGGTTCCAAGCTTAATCATGTTAGTGAGGATGAAAGTGACTAGGATGAAAAGGTATGAGGAAAGTGGGTCTCCTTATGAGGTTGTTAGTATTGTGGAAATGTCTAAAAGGTGAACCATTGATGATGGCATATAGGTTGTTGGTGGAGATGCAATCATGTATCTAATTGATCCATTTTCTTGGAAAACCATATCTAGACAAAGTATGGAGGAGACAGTTCCAGTTTATATAGTCAACGACTTTCTCAAAATCTAGCTTGATCGCAATGACATGTGTCTTGTTTTTGTAATACATGTGAAGGGTTTCATTGACAATAATGAAGGCATCATGGATGATGTGATGTTTAAGAAAGGAATTTTGGTTATGGGCGATGATATCTTCAAGTTGTGGTTTGATGCAACTACTGAGAATTTTAGCAATAATTTTGTAGGATGTGTTGATGTGACTGATGGTCAGAATTGTGTGATTCAGTCCGGGTGGTTCAATTTTTTGACGAGGGCTATGTTGGTATGGTTGATAGTTTTTATGTGTTTGTAGACATTTGTGTTCTCTTAGAAGGATTGGAGAAGTTTCATAAAGTCACCTTTGATATGGTTCCAATTGGCAAGGTAGAATTCAGTGTTGAGATCGTCCGGTCCAGGTGAGTTGTTCCTACCAATAGAGGTTATGGCATCATCAAGTTCCTCTATGTTAAAATCATTGATAGTGTTCTGAGGGGATGGAATAGTTTTATTGCAAATGTATTTATAGATGATGGAATCAAGAAAGTAGGTTCATGTATAGTGTTAAAAATGTGCTCAAAAGGTTGGACAATATGGTTGGTGAACACGTCCGTATTGGAGGTGATGCTACCATTTATGTTAATTCTAGGAATGATGTTTTGGGCATTATCATTGCAAGTTTTGTGGAAGAATTTTGTGTTTTTGTCTCCTTTAGTAATCCATCTGATCTTTGCACACTATTTCCATAAACTATCAATGCAGTTTTGGATATGTTCAATCTCTACTTTGATAGTGAGAGTGAGGGTAGAATCAACAATGGGATCACTATCTACAAAGAGATGTTAACACTACAAGAAACTGGTGTATTAACGTCAAAATTTACGATAACATTACGATCCTGACGTAATTGCTACACTAATAACGACGAGTAATTATTTTGGCTGTTGTTAGCACAAGTTTTAACGACCAAATCATTTTTCTGACGTAAATTATACAAAATTGTCGTCGTTAAAACTCATATCTATCTTCAGCTAGTCTGTTCATATGAATAAATTATATATACTAAACTATAGTTTATTATATTTTGTTTTGGAGTACAAGAGAACCGCCCCCGTAGAAATGCTACTTTTGTGACCCCCCAGGCAACGTAAACTCTCGGGTCCATGAGCACCCCACCCACTCAGGAACCGATTAAAGCACACAGTTGGTCAGCCTGCGCGACGGGTATCATTTTAGAGGCCGCTGGGTATCGAACACGGGTCCTTTCATGAGGGGACATCGTGCCGAACTACCTGAACCACTCCTCCCTGACAGTTTATTACAATATTACTAAAATAGAAAATAGCAATCATTTTAATCTCTCAAGTAAAAAATTAGGTGGCTAATTTAAAAAGATGTATGAGCATCCCGTGATTCTGAAATATGTACACGGTGATAAAGAGTGTTGACTCAATATATTTAAAAGATAAAATGATATGGAGTTTTAATTCAGGTGAATGTTTTTTATCATTTCACATCCACCACTAGCGGCATCTCAATATGTCCTTACTCCATTCATTTTTTTAATTCCAAATATTCTAAAAGACTTAAAGTCTTTTAACGACAAAAAAATAGAGGAGTCCCACAGCAACACCCCCGACTCCCCACTATCAATCCTTCGTAATATCCCAAACCTCAAGAAGCCGCAGCCCTAGCCGCAGAGGCTTCTCTCGGTGCTCCGACGTGATGCAGCGATGAACGCTTCTCCAGACTCCTGTGTGTGACCACAGGGACCACTACTCCCATCCACGTTCAATCTTTAGACAACACATCCTCCTCTGATTCCAGTTCAAGGGCCATTACCACAATGCCCTGTAGCCACACCTTCGTCTTCTGAATCTAGTCCAAAAATCAGTACCTCTTTTTTAGTTTCGGCTACGTTGCTCCCACCACTACTACAGAACATGCCTTTGGTGTCGGTTGTTTAACCCCCTTTGGTGACGGTTTTCAAGCGATGCCTATGTGGGCGCCGCTAAAGGTCGAACTATTCGGCGTCGGTTTTATAACCGACACCTATATGACTTATAGACGTCAGTTATATATAGTCGGCCGACGTCTATAGGGTTCGCGCCACAAAAAAGGACACCACCTAGGATACTTTCTGCATCGATTAACAACTGAACAATCGACGCCATACTCCCAGACAACACAGCCGTGCTTCACTGCACGGCCGTGTTTATTACTATAGGCGTCGGTTTTTACGAATAAGCAACGTCATTTCTACCACGGATGTGGTTTCGTACACGGTCGGGTTGTTTGTCACATTAGGCGGCGGTTTTATACAATAACCGACGATGTAGGCCTTTGATGACGGTGTTCTATAAATAACCGACGCCTATATTTTAATTTTTTTTTCTTATCAGTTTGCAGGCCTGCTGTGGCTGGTCAGCAGGATGAGAACCTGCAGTTCAATTTTCTGAACTGCAGGTTTACGACATCCAATGATATCAGCCTACAAACAGGACAAAAACCTGCAAAATCAACAAATATTTTTTCACACAAGTAGATACATTCAGACATCAATTTAATTCTCACATTCACACATGTAGAAACATTCAAATACATGTAGAAACATTTAGAAATATTCATTTACAAAATATCATTCAACATCACTATCAGCATCCCAATTATATCTTATAATCGCCACTGCTTGTATGGCTTTTGCCCATTCTTCTCTTACTTCATTTAATGCTTCCATCATATATGGAGCATGTATATTTTTTAAGCGTTTACCTATAGTGTGGTCAGTTTTAAACACCTGCAAAGAGAATGATGTATATATAAGTAATAATATAAAAATAAGATTGATATATTTCATACTAACTAATGAGACTATATATAATACCTCATGTATGGTATTAATATCCAATGCGGCATGTTGGATAATCATCTGCATAAATCACATCACATAGTATGCGCATGTCCAACCGTTGTCTTGTGTAGCGCACCATAAATTGAAACATACAAAATATTAAAAAATACAACTAAGCACAGTTCACATAAATAATATAAACTTTAGAGTCGGGAACTTACTTTTACGTTCTCCCAAATTATTGGCTGGTTCTTTCTCCTTGGGACATTTCCTCCAGCATTTTTGAATACATCTAAACCCCTACATGTTAATGTAACACAGTAAATTGCATAATTAAATAGTAATGTAATAACATATGTTAACGGATATAAAAATGAAATATTTCTCACCAGAATAATAGCATTCTCATTACGTGTCTAATTTTAGTGTTCAATGTACTTCCCACAGGATCTAGATAATAAACAGTGAACGTCCCGGGGACAATAACTAGTAACTCCCAATGTCTACCGCTATAGGTAAAAAAGTTAAAAATTAATAACTCAAAATACACAATAAAAATGGAATTTTCTTAAGTCCAAATTATAAATAAAGTAAACTTACTTGACATTGAATGGAGCTATTATTATCGTCTTCTTTTGTTGACCGAAAATTGTAAAAGCATCTATACAGTATTGTTGAACACTATTAGGGTCTTTAGCTACCATACTAATCAATGATGGAACCAAAAATCCCACATGATCAAATGCAAATTGTTTGCATTGATCTTCGACTAAGTAGCTGCAAAACATATATTATGTATGCATTAATATATAAGAAACCAGATCACCAGATCTTACACAAGGTATATAGATGTATGAACAAGATCTCACCTTATCTATGTCTCTATCATTGATGTATTCAGCCAATCATACATAAATAGCTCAATAATATCTTGTATAAATAAAGAGCTATCGTATGATTGACCTACATAATCTGCTTCTAAGGAAACAATTATAGGGAAATATATATTATGTGCCCACAGTCAACATGCCATTCCCCTACAAGCAGGACCTAACGGGTATTTTAGGTCACTTGGAACCCAACTTGGTAATGCAGGAAGTGGAGGTGGAGGCCTAGGTGCTCCAGGTGTCTTCTTTTTAACATGTATATATAATTTCAGATCAGTTGACCTCATATATACACATTAATACTCTAAAGTAATGTAAATTTATCTTATAATTTCAGTAGTGTAGACGACATCTGCTTTGGGACACAATATCACCCCACCTTCTGCCTCAGCAAGTGTATTAAATTCTGGGTGGGGATATGGCAATGTAGCTTCCCTCCAATCGGGTAACACACATATCAGGCTCACACGAACATAACCCTGTGGCATTAGAGTCCCGTGAAACATTGCCCCAGGAAGGGACGGGTAAGGCTGCACCTCTGCAACAACAAAGTCTTGCATTCTTAAGAGGCATGGCTTCAATGCCTACAAATTTACGTAAAGAATATTATACATATATACATATCATCTTGAAAAGACTAGCTACAATGTCATAAACAATACTTAGAGCATACATGTTAGGCGGTGGGTCTATAGGATTACATGTAGTCTGTACATCAGGAGAAGAGTGGGTCGCCATAGGCTGATTGGAAGCCTGAGATGCCTGCCACCGTAGCAATTCTTCCTTGACCTTCTCAGCAACTATATCATTGACCTTCTTGGCAACTATATCCTCGACTCTCTTATTCTCCTATATATGGATAAAAGAAACATTATCTTCTTATTATTGAATTCCCTTTTGCAGTAACATTCTTAAAAAAGAATAGGTTACCTCTTCTTGTGAAAGTCCAGCTCTGGGTTTGCGCTGGGATGGCCCAAAGAATGCTTTGATGCCCACACCAGTGCATGCACCCCTAACATGTCCAGGATTCTCTGGGTTACCCATAGCAACTTTCAATTCATCCCTTGTGCCCTGAGGGATGAACGTGCCTTGTTTCCTCTGCTCGTGTAGCTCCCGCTAATCACCATCAACAGAAATTGGTAAGTTAACACCACAAATAATCAATATTCAAATGATTGCTCTAAGAGTTGTATTTTACCATATTCGCAGCCGCCTCACAGTTACGGGCTTCTTTATTTCACCCTTCTTGTTTTGCCTGCCAGCTATCCAGATATCATGGCGAGGCATGGGTGTGGCAGACTCCTGAGTAGCCGCAAACTCCACCTGTAGTCTTTGGGAAACGCTTGCATAGCCCTTTGGACCCATAGTGTGGTCATGCACATTCAGTGCACGCCTTAGTTTTTGCGCCTCACTGAGGGCCTAGTTAGTATTCACATTAATGATTTGGTTAGTAGCACTAAATGCTAATCTTGAATAGGTGAATACAATGTATATTAATTAAATTGGGAGAGACGCCTAATACCTTGAATTCTTCATATTTTCTTGAAGCAAAAAAATTGTCCCAATCTTCTTTGTCCAAGATGTTCCACTGTTCAAGGGCTGACTTCTTCTTCTTATCACCATGTTTTATGTATTCTCTGTTGAGATTTGTCCTATAGTTCCTAAGCATCTTTCCAGCGCGTTGCATCACACTTTTATGATGCAACTTCTCATCCAATGCAAACAGATTCTGTAAAATAGAATTCTTATTAACTAGTATCCAAAAATAGAATTGCAAATAATATAATTTGTAATCTACAAAATAGAATTACAAATAATAATAACACACACATAAATCCTTCCATATCAAGTCTTTCTTTGCCTGAGGAACTTTATGTCAATTATCATACTTAACACCACAATGGCTTCGAGTGACACACCCAAGATAGTTTACAAAACTATTGCGGTTCACTCCAATTGCATTTCTTCCATTATCAAACTCCACAACCAATTTGGATCCACTGCCACTTAGCGCTATTAACTTCTTCGACAGAGTGATGGCCCTTTTCTTGTTAAGTGTTTGGTGCTGCACAGCAAGTTGCTCCAGTGCTTCAGTGGGTACATGTGCATCATTAACCTAAAATTCGACAAAAATAAACACACTGAATTAGCACAATATAGAAATATGGGATATATGACATAACTAAAAGATAATGAATTTTATAGAAATACATGATATGTTTTTAGAACTTACATTGGTATCCTCGCCATGCTCGTCATGGACAACATGCTCATCATGGACTTCATGCTCATCATGGACATCATGCTCATCATGGTCAGCCATATGAAAATGTCATTAAAAAGGCAAACATTTAGCATTTGTATTAACTAGAAAAAGGCAAACATTTAGCATTTGTATTAACTAGAAAAAGGCAAACATTTAGCATTTGTATTAACTAGAAAAAGGCAAACATTTAACATTTGTATTAACTAGAAGATAATGAAAAATCAAATCTGAAAATGATATTGATATTAAAAAAGCAAACATTTAGCTTCAATAAAAAATATAAACATACATGCCTCTAAAATTGTGATCTTTTATCAATTAACAATCCTTCATTGTGATCTCTGCGCACATATAAGTCATAATTAGCTTCAATATTTTGTGGAGTTGGCAACCCAACTGAGAATGGACTGGAATCATCATACTTATCATAGTACTCTTCTTCATCTATAGGATCTTCAATGAACTGTCTTTTACCATGAAGAACAACCGACCATTTATCATTTGTAGGATCATCGATATAGAATATTTGTTTCGCATGTGATGCCAATATGAATGGTTCACCCTTCTCGCCAATCTTTTCAAAGTTCACCAAAGTGAAACCCAATTCATCCACTATAACTCCTTTGGTGTTATCAACCCAATTACATTTAAAGAGCGGAATTCTGAAATCTATGTAGTAAAACTCCCATATGTCTTCAATGACACCGTAATATGACATTTAGCTTCACGTGGACTCTTATCCTTTGCACTTGCAAAATACATAGTCGACGCTTGAAGAGTGACCCCACTATTTTGGACGACACTCTTATCATCTTGGCGCTTTGTGTAATATGTGAACCCATTAATGTCAAACCCTTCATAAGACATAACATTCGGTTTTGGTTTAAAGGCGAGGCATTTGATAGTTTCTTTAATATCATTTGGTGTTTGAGATAGTTGATGTAACACTTTATCTTCAAACCACTTAGTAAAAGTCATATTATGCTCTCTAGCAAGCCACATTGAACTTTCTCGAGGATGTTGTCTCTTGATGAAATTGGTATGTTCCTCGATATAAACACTCACTTCATCCATGTTGTGTAAAATATACAAGTGAGCTTGTTCCAACTACTCATGGCTGATTACTTTCACCTGTGATCCCAAAATTCCTTTGCCCTCCTCAATATTCTTGTCATTAACAGGAGTGTTATTATCACTCAAAAAGTCATTGGAAAAATTCATAACCACTCTCGCCACATAACCTTCAATAATACTCCCTTCAGACCGATAACAGTTTCGAACATCACCTTTAAAAACGCTCATGTATTGTTCAAAGGGATACATCCAATGCAAGAAAATGGGTCCCAACATTTTCACTTCCCTAGTCATGTGGACAACAAGATGTACCATGATATCAAAGAATGAAGCAGGGAAATACATCTCAAGCAGACATAGTGTAACAACCACTTCTCTTTGCAAATTATCGAGAGTATCAGGGTCAATAACTTTTTTGCATAGACTGTTGAAAAAGAAACAAAGTCTGGTGATTGCAAACATTACATGCTTCGACAATATAGATCGAATTGCCATGGGCAATATTTGTTGCATTAGAGTGTGACAATCATGAGATTTAAGACCTATCAACTTCAGATCTTTCATTGATACCAATCTACGGATGTTGGATGAGTAACCATGTGGCACCTTAACATTTACCAAGCATTCACAAAAAGATTTCTTCTCCTTTATAGACAATGTGTAACAAGCGGGAGGTAAGTATGTTCTTTTATTACCCATTTCACGTAATTCTGTTAATTCTGACCTTATTCCCATTTCACGTAGGTCCAGTCTGGATTTTGTCCCATCTTTAGTCTTACCTGGTATATTTAACAGAGTACCAATGATGCTATCACATACATTTTTATCAAAATGCATTACATCGATACAATGCCTGACTGTCAAAGAACTCCAATAAGGAAGATCCCAAAATATTGACTTCTTCTTAAATGAAGAATTTTCACTCCGTGTGGCCACACTACATTGTGATTTCTTACCAAATTCATTGACAATGTCTTTTACTCTTTCATAAACAACATCCCCTGGTATAGGTTTAGGTGCACTCCGTTCATCATTCCATCCATTGAATGCTTTGCGCTTCCTACGATACAGATGGAATTTTGAAAGAAACCTTCGATGACCAAGATATACAGTCTTGCCTCCATGTTTTAGTCTTATTGAATCAGTGTTTTCTTCACATATAGGACACACTTTAGCTCCTTTGACACTATATCCAGACAAATTCCCATATGCTGGAAAGTCATTAATAGTGCAAAACAACATAGCGTGCAAACGAAATGTCTCTCTTCCTGTTTCATCATGAATCACACCTTCAGCCCAAAGTTTCTTTAAGTCATCAATCAGAGGTTCAAGATAAGCATCGATATCATTTCCGGGTTGTTTAGGGCCTGATATCAACAACGACAGCACAACATACTTATTTTTCATACACAGCTAGGGAGGAAGATTGTATATAACAAGCATGACTGGTCAAGTGCTATGTTGGCTGCTCAATGTCCCGTACGGATTCATCCCATTTGTACAAAGCCCAAGTCTTAGACTCCTATCTTCTTCACCAAATTTGGGGTACAATAGATCAATCTTCTTCCACTATGGGGAATCAGACGCATGTCGTAGGATCCCATCATTATTTTTCTTAACATATGCATGCCACCTCAAATTCTTCGCATCTTTCGGATTTGCAAACAAGCATTGAAACCATTATATTATAGGTAGATGCCACAACACCTTGGCAGGAGAACTAGTTTTAGACTCCCCCCAAAGTCGTCAATTTATACCGTGACACACCACATTTTGGACAATCTTTCAAATCTACATAGTCCTTTTGAAATAATACACAATCATTCGGGCATGCGTGTATCTTCTTGGCCTCCATTCCCATTGGGCACAACATTTTCTTTACCCGGTATGTTGAGATTGGCAGCTCATTTCCTTCAGGAAGCATTTCTTTCAACAAAGTCAACAATGAAGTGAATCTTTTGTCACTCCATCTATTGTTAGCTTTCAATTTATACAATCTCAACACAGCGCTAAGCTTCACAACCTTAGCATAGCCTGTGTATAACGGTATCTCAACATCATGCACAATGTTTCTAAAGATAGGAGGTGGATCGGTGTGCTCTACCCTACAATTATCCAGCATCACATCAACGATGTCTACTGGAACTAGTTCGTTCACATCTACGTCATCGGAGGCAATTTCTTCTTCCACCCAAGCACTGCTATCGACATCTACTGGTTTTGAGTTTGAAATCTCTCTGTGCCAGTGCCATTCTGTATAGCCTTGTACAATCCCGTTGCACATGACATGACTTTTGATTTCCTCACCAGTGCTGACTTTCAAGTTGTTACCACAATGCCTACATGGACAGTAGAACCTATCTGTAGGTTTTTTCCTATGTTCCTCGGCAAATCTAATAAATTGATCAAGACCAGATACAAACTATGGGGTGCAGCGATTGCGAATGGACATCCATGATCTATCCATTCTATGATCAAAGAGAAAACAAGTATATATTAGGATAAGATTAGGGTATAAACTTACATCCTATCCAAGATTGTTCACTTTCTAGGCCAACAAACACATGTGATGTCATTCTTATATATAATAAATGTATACCACCTATCCCATCCTTGAACACCTAATCTCACTAGTAAGTGTATAATGTGTATTGGGTTTTCAAAAAAAATTTGGCAGCATTTCCCCACTGTTCTCTAAGTACATATGTACTTAGATAATAAACGAGGAAATGCTATCGAAATTTTCTCGAAAACGCAATACACATTATACACTTACATCCTAAGTGAGATTAGGTGTTCAAGAACAGTCCCAAACCGGGGACTATCCAAGATTTACTCCTAATGAGTAAATCTTGGACGGGTTTCTAGGCCAACAAACACAATAATATATATTTGCATGTTAAGGTTCCATCACAATTGATGTTAGGGTTTAATCAAATCAAATTAGGATGCTAGAATGGACAAGTTTAAATCTTATTTCAACATGCATCAAAATTTACTGAATTAGGTCAAGCATTAGGATTAGAAACACAAATATATGCAAGCAAAATATTTGTTCGTATCCTAGAATTAACATAAAGCATTACATATGGATTTGTTCATATCCTTACCAACAACAAACACGACCGTGGTAGGCCAACATAGCCACGAACGTGTTTGTTGTAGGTAAAGAGCTAGGGAGAAAGAAGAACAGAGGCTATGGCTAATACCTAGAGAGCAGAGCAACAAGCAGCGGGCGGCGGCAAGGAAGAAGACGGCGGGCGGTGGGCAAGGAAGAAGCAGCGGGCGGCGGTAGCGGTGGGCAACGAGGAAGGCGCCGCAGTAGCTAGGGCATGAACGGGGAGGAAGGAGCGCGCCGCAGTGGGCGGCGGCGGAGACGCAGAGCAGCAGTAGCGCCGTCGACGGTGAGAAAGCAGCAGGTAGCGTCGGCGGCGAGCGAAAAGCAGCAGGCACCAGGCGACGAGCAGCAACTAGCGGGCGATGAAACAGAAGACGATGAAACAGAAGAAAGGGGAACAATTGCTGTTCGTGGGTCTATTAAGTTGGTAAAAGGCATCTGTTATCAAACACAAATGACACCTATAGTCTTCGGCGTCGATTCCACTTAAACAACCGACGTCCAATTAGACAAATTTTGCCCTAAATAATTTGGCGGGAACCATTATCGGCGTCGGTTATCAAAGGATAACCGACACATAATCTGGAACTTTTCGCGCAAATTTTCATCTTATATAGGCGTCAGTTTGTTGGTAAAAAACCGACGTTGTATGTGCCAAATTTTTTTTGCTCAAAAATTGGATTTCGCGGGCGATTTTAGGCGTCGGTTGTTTGTTATCCAGCCGACGCTGAATACAAAGCGGTACCCGTTTCTTGACTATAGATGTCGGATGACTTACATCACCGACGTTGAATGTTATAGGCATCAGATTTCCTAAATAACCGACGCCCAGAAAAGTGACATTGAACGCTATTTCTGTACTAGTGCACGTTCGATCTTCAGACAACGCATCGTCCTCTGACTCCAGTTCGAGGGCCATTACCACGGTGCCCTGTAGCCGCACCTTCATCTTCTGAATCTAGTTCGAAAATCGGTACCTCTTTTCTAGTTTCGGCTACGCTACTCTAGACGCCAAGCTTGTTGCGGCTATTAAAGAGGCTGATCATATTTTTAGCAAATTGCAACCGTTAGTCTTAACGATTTCAGTGCGGGTGTCTTGATCGTTAGTTCTATTGTGCTCATTTCAAAGTGTGGCTTTCAGAATTGGAAAAGGTAATGTTTGCTGTAATTTTATTTACAAATTCATGAACTGCTTATTCCCTATACTGAAAACTCCTTATTTTAGTTTTATTTTTCATTGTCTTCTTGCAATATCCTCCACAGTTGCACATATTCTTTTCATACAGCTGATGAATATACATAATCGAAGAATACTCAACAATATTAGGATGTTCTGTATAGATTTTTTCATGTAGTTTTTGAAGGACCTTATATATAGTAGCATGGTCTTTTTCAACAAAAAAAACATGCATGGTCAGTTTCTCACTACCTTTTAAATGGTGGTATATTGATTCATTGCACAAATCACTAGTAGTTGCTTTAATCTTTTTTCCGATCTGCCAAGTCTTATTTTAGATTGGTCAACTTGCTAAAATTTAATTTCTCATTGGTCCTTTGCTTTCATGTATAAATTTCATACTAGTACCAATATAGTAATAAAACAACTAATTTTAACAAAACATGTACTTGAATAATTCTCACGCCCAAAACCCCTCAAAACAAGAAAGTTTCTTGTACAACCAACATATTAAATTAAAATTGTAATAGTGAAATAAATGCAGTTCATACATTTTAGGCACACGTTTAGTCATTTTTGGTTTAAAAACATATTCATATTTGACATTTAGTATAAAACAATATACTCATATACCCGTATTCTATGTTGGCCTATGTATGTCACATTTCTTATTTAAAGTTATGCGGATTTCAACTCATACCCATAGTCACTAAAATAAATGGGGATCATTTGAAATAAATAAAATCACCGCCAACTTATAATGAAATTTGAATATGCATTGAAATTTATTTTCTTGAATCATCTAAACACCCGATGTTACTATCCTTTAAACATGTACTAAAATTTATTTCCTTAATTATTTGTGATCGAAATTACAGTATCGCAATAAACAAAGTCAATGCTCGGCTTGTCACTAGGATATCCATGATGACTATTTCCTAGCTTATTTTAGATCTGAAGTTGTTTATTAACTATTATAAGTTTACTTCTCATCATGTGTCTTCTAGTCTATTGTGATGATACATGCTTTCTTTCTATACAAGTTTATCTTATTGAACACTATCAATTTCTATATTTAAATCAAACATGCTTGACTCCATATAACTATATTTTTGTATGAATATGCACTCCATGTCAAACTTGATAATTTTCTCAATTGAATGGTTAAAATCTAGTAGTTTAGTACTACTAAATATAATTAACTATATCTAGAGCAATGTTTTTCTCTAGGAAATAAAAAATTGAAAGGAAGATACATATGCACCAAGAAATAAATGATTAAAAAAAACTGATGTATTACTTGAAAAATATTTTGACATGTATTTTTTTAACGATATCTAATCACAATTCATATATTTATATTTAATATAACTCTATTTTTATGTAGAAAATGGCACCCAATAAGCAATGGATTAGACTTGTTGATGACCGACTGGATGATGCAACATATGAATTTGGTGTTGAAGAATTTCTAAATTATGCATGTCAAAGAATTGGCCTAAATGAAATCAGATGCCCATGTGTTCGTTGTGTTAATACCGTGGCTATGAATTGTACTTTGGTTAAAATACATTTAATGGTGTATGGTTTCATGAGGAGTTATACCTTTTGGTATCATCATGGTGAGATGGGGCATGAAATTGAATCTGATCTAGATGTTGAAAATAGTGAGAAGGAATGAGATAGTGAAACTGATGATGAGATGCTAGAGCTTCTTGAAGATATGCATCCAAGACATTCTAGTATTGAGAGAAATGTTGGGGATATAGGATCTTTAAACCATGATAATTTAGAAGAGGAACCTAATTGCGATGCTCAAAGGTTTATTAGGTTGCTAAATGATCTCAAATAACTTCTTTATAAGGGCTCAAAGAGTTCAAAGTTGTCTGCCTTAATCAAGTTGCTTCACATCAAGAGTCTTGGGATATGGAGTAATCAGTCTTTTACAATGCTACTTGAATTGTTAAAAGATGATTTATTTCCAGAAGACTCAACTTTACCCACCTCTTATTATGAAGCAAAAAAGACTATTAAAGATCTTGGCTGCTCATATGACAAGATTGATGCATGTGTAAATAATTGTATGTTATTTTGGAAGGAAGACCATTGTCTTGATAATTGTAAAATTTGCAATACTTCTAGATGGAAACATGACAAGTGTAGTGGGGTAGAGAAAGTAAATGCAAATGGTACAAAAATACCAACAAAAATATTACATTACTTTCCTCTAAAGCCTCAACTTCAGAATTTGTTTATGTCCACTAAAACATCTGCACTTATGAGGTGGCATCATGACAAGGGTGATAATGGTGATATGAAACATCCAGCTGATTCATTGGCATGGAAGAAATTTAATGAACTTCATGAAAGTTTTGCTGTAGAAACCAAAAACATTAGACTTGGAAATACCAAAATATAGGAAATGTGATATCTGCCAAAATACAAATGTTGACTAGGGTAGTTGATTCTAACTATATTTGGGAATGCTATATTTTTGTGTATGCATGAAGTTGAGAATTTACACATTTAAGCATTCAAGATCAGTTGCATATCTTATGCATTCAATCATAATTAGTTTCAATATATGTTCCTATACTGCTTTGCATTTTTAGGTTTATTTTGCTGAGTTTTAACTAAGGCTTATTAAAACATTATATGGAAAACCTTATGCATCTGTTGACCATCTCAATGCCTACCATTTTGTTTTTCAATTTTCTTTCTCTCTTATAGCTAACTTTTGGTGCAAAAACACCAAATCATGAGTTTGTGATGGTCTTCTATTAATGAATCATGATTCATCAACATTTTCAGTTTCACCTATTAGTGAATCAAATTATTCTATATATGATATGGAGATTTTTTCCCCGATCATGCTTGTATGAGTGTCTTGGCAAGCCATAAGGTATTTTTCACTCAAGAGACTTCCTTATACCTTACATCTCTATAAAGGAGTGCTCAATTATGAAAGAATCTCTTTATGTATCCAACAAATATGTTTGAGAAGAATATATGCATATTAATATATCAGACTGTGAAGCTTACATGTTGCTGGATTTGGTCTTCAAAGAAAAATATGTAAGTTTCAAATCACCAGAAAGCACATTTTTTTTCTTAATAGACAGAATTATAGTAAGTTCAAATATTGTTCTTATGTCTGACATTTATTTACATTTTCAGGTTTATTTTGCTGATTCTACTTGAAAAAGGCTCAATAAAGTCTTGTATTGAAACTACCTATTTCTCCTTGGCACAAAAACAACAAAACATGACTTTGTGATGGTCTTCTATCAATGAGCCATGATTCATCAACATCATCACTTTTACCTATCAATGAATCAAATTATTCAAAATATTAACCGAAGATGCTTCCCCTATCGTGCTTGTATGAGTATCTTGACAATCAACAATGTATTCTTCACTCGAATGACTTCATGAGTGACAACTTACGTCTCTTCGAAGGAGTGCTCACTTTTGATAGAAATTTTGAGAGAAATATATGCATATTACTATATCACATTGTGAGGCTTGTATGTTTGGTTGGAGTTGATCTTCTATAAAAAATAAGTAAGTTTTAAACCATGAGTAAACTCTTTTTTTTCTTTAATATGTGGAATTATTGTAAGTTTCAATATTTTTGTTCTGATTGATACTTCTTTACATTTTTAGGTTCATTTTGTTGTTATACTTGGAGAAGATTCAATAACGTGTTGTATTGAAATACTACATGGAAAACTTTCTCTATCCCCTCTATCCATCTCAACGCTTGTTGTTTTGCTTTTCAACGTATGATATAACTATTGTTTTGATTTGCGAGTGAGCATATGAAAAATATGCCCCGTTGCACATACAAAAAATGTGCCTGTTACACATACAGAAATATGTGTCCATTGCACATTTGGCTTTATGTGTCTGACGCACATCTGGAGATATGTGCATTTCATGGACAATGTTTCTAACACATTGATTTTTTTATGTAGGTACTCATTTATTATTGAGAGTTGACAAATAATGTTCACATTATATATTGCACAATTAGTTCTGGAATCCATCTATATATGGTTTCTTGATATTCTATTTGTTTCTATGAGAACTCCATTTCTTTGGTGCAAGGAATACTAAACACGACCACTGTAGAAGTAAGTACCCTTCCTTTTTATATTGACTATTAAAGATCCCATAAAAGATACAATTTCTCTTCCCTTATCCATATTCAATATATAAAATGATTTAGAAGTTCATGATTAGTATAAAATATATGTTTAGAACTCCATGCTGAATATTCCAACATTATGACAATCTTTGCATGCCCCACTTGGTACCAAATATGAATTGTGTACACTATAATTCTTTTTACTCATACTTTTAAATATTCAAAACATAGTTCACTAAATCATAAGATGTTCGACCTTATCATTTTCTACATATGGTCCATGGAAAAAGAATTCAAAACATTCATACTTTCACAATTCTTATAATATGCTATCACAAATATGTATAAAGGAGTGTCTTGGCAATCCATAAGGTTTTTTTCACTCAAGAGACTTCCTTATACCTTACATCTCTATAAAAAAGTTCTCAAATATTCATATTAATATATCAGATTGTGAAGCTTACATGTTTGGCTGAATTTGGTTTTCAAAGAAAAATATGTAAGTTTCAAATCACCATAAAACACATTTTTTCTTAATATATGGAAATATAGTAAGTATGGAATTATAGTAATTTCAAATATTGTTCTTATGTCTGACACTTATTAACATTTTTAGGTTTATTTTGCTGATTCTACTTGAAAAAGGTTCAATAAAGTCTTGTATTGAAACTACCTATTTCTCCTTGGCACAAGAACAAGAAAACATGACTTTGTGATGGTCTTCTATCAATGAGCCATGATTCATCAACATCATCAATTTTACCTATCAATGAATCAAAATTTTTAGAATATTAACTGGAGATGCTTCCCCTATCGTGCTTGTATGAGTATCTTGACAATCAACAATGCATTCTTCACTCGAATGACTTCATGAGTGATAACTTACGTCTCTTCAAAGGAGTGCTCACTTCTGATAGAAATTCATTACCTAATGAACAAATAATTTTGAGAGAAATATATGCATATTACTATATCATATTGTGAGGCATGCATGTTTGGTTGGAGTTGATCTTCTATAAAAAAATAAGTAAGTTTTAAATCATGAGTAAATTCATTTTTTCTTTAATATGTGGAATTATTGTAAGTTTCAATATTGTTGTTCTAATTGATACTTCTTTACATTTTCAGGTTCATTTTGTTGATTATACTTGGAGAAGATTCAATAAAGTGTTGTACTGAAATACTACATGGAAAACTTTCTCTATCCCCTCTATCCATCTCAACGCCCGCTGTTTTGCTTTTCAACGTATGATATAATTGTTGTTTTGGTTTTTGAGTGAGCATATGAAAAATATGCCCCGTTGCACATATGGAAAATGTGCCTATTACACATATAGAAATATGTGTCTGTTGCACATTCGGCTTTATGTGTCCGACGCACATCCGGAGATATGTGCATTTCATGGACAATGTTTCTAACACATTAATTTTTTTTTACGTAGGTACTCATTTATCATTGAGAGTTGACAAATAATGTTCACATTATATATTGCACAATCAGTTCTGGTATCCAGCTATATGTGGTTTCTTCATATTCTATGTGTTTCTATGAGAACTCCATTTCTTTGGTGCAAGGAATACTAAACACGACCACTGAAGAAGTAAGTACCCTTCCTTTTTATATTGACTATTAAAGATCCCATAAAAGATAGAATTGCTCTTCCCTTATCCATATTCAATATATAAAATGATTTAGAAGTTCATGGTAAGTATAAAATGTATCTTTAGAACTCCATGCTGAATATTCCAAAATTACGACAATCTTTGCATGCCCACTTGGTACCAAATACAAATTCTGTACCCTATAATTATTTTTACTTATACTTTTAAATATTGAAAACATAGTTCACTAAATCATAAGATGTTCGACCTTATAATTTTCTACATATGGTCCATGGAAAAAGAATTCAAAACATTCATACTTTCACAATTCTTATAATATGCTATCAAAAACATGTATACTTTTACATTTTATAGAGAAATAGTGAAGCCTTAACATGATAGTATATATGATTGTTGCATACATCATAAAACCTTTAAGAAATTTAGTATAAAAAAACTTATTTTTTTATCGTTATAGATAAATACGATAGAAAAAAGACATCATAATTGACCTTCTTGATGAAAGTAGTAGTCGGTCGCTACTGGTATTGGTGACTAAACTATGTTGTTGCTACTACTGTTAATGAAGGCCAATTTTGGTTGTCCTTGTTGCTATTTTTTTTGCTGTTATTGCTAACTATGATGGAAAACAAACGTCTCAATTGACACCTATGACCCAACTAGCTAACTGTCGTTACTAGTATTTACGACAAGATTTTGTGGTTGTGATTACTATTAATGTTAAACAATTAATATCGTCATTAGAGTCATTAGTGACAAACTATATAAGTCATTCTTATTTGTATTAGTGACGAAATGAAATTATTTGTCATTATTTTAGTTAACGGCAAGAGCAGTAACGACAAGACACAATGACTTTTTTTTCTCATCGTTAATAGTTATAACGAAAAACTTGTCCACGTTTATGACCAACTTTTTCTGTCATTATTGCTAATTTTTCCTATAGTGATTGTTGTTCCAAGTCAGCTAATTTATGTTTGATATTCCCATATTTCTGGGCTTGCCAGGATTTGAATGTAGTCCTGATTATTTTAGTATTGTTGTGAATATGGTAATCTAGTTCTAATTTGGAAGAATCTAATGTGGCCCAAGTTTGTTTGCATAAGTCCAGACATTTGGGGTCAAGGAGCCAAAAAATTTCAATGCAAAATTATTTATGGCCCCATTTTAATGGTTTAGTATCTATGATGATGGGGAAGTGGTCAGAAATGGGTCAGTGTCAATGGAAAAATTCGAATGGGGGAAAAGGTCTTCCCAATGAGTAGTGCAAATGAAGTGGTCAATCCTGACCCAAGATTGGTTTCAGTGCCAGATAAATTGTGCATTAGCTAGAGGAATATAAATCAGGTTGTGTTGTGTAAGAAGCTAGTTAAAATTTTTGTCTGATGTGAAAGGTTGATTCTATCAGATGATCTAGTGATGAGGTTGAAGTCTCCTCCCAGGAGCCATGGTTTACTAGTGTACCTATGAAGGATGAGCTTGATCTCTTCAATGTAGGTTGTTTTGTTAGGGCTAGGTTCCCCATAGACCCCTATGAAATACCATTCAAGAGCATTCATAGAGTTGGTGATATGAAGAGTAATCGCGTAGTTCAGAGTCTCTACATGTGTGATGGTTGATAAGGTATTTTTGATTCCTACGACTAAGCCCGCTTTGAATCTTACCGGAGGAATGTGATACCAAGAATTGATGTGCTTTCCTCCTATGGTTTTCAAGGCAAATGGTGTGAGAGCATTTTTGTTTCCTGAATGGTGACAATATTAATATTATTTTTATATATGTGCCTCCTAATTTATTTTCTCCTATAATAACTGGAGGCACCACAAACATTCCATGATGTGATCTTCATCGTGTGATAGTGAGAAAAATGTATAATCGGTTTCCATGTTAATGGAGATGTAGGTTTTCCAGTGTGGTGAGGGTATCATGAATTTGTCTGAGGTTCCTGTAGTGCATGAATTTTTGTATGTCATCTAAGGCACTATTTTCTACTGTCTTATTTTCAAAGGTGATACCTAGATTATCAGCAAAAAGTGTAAAAGATTGAATATCAGGCCATGAGGCTATATCTTTAATTTTTTCAATAAGGTGATCACAATCAAATGTATATGTTATAACAGATGGTGATAGACACATATTATGCACAAAGTTATTAGGATGTGTTGGGGATTAACATGGTTCATCAGTGGAAAATTAGTTCCTCCTAGTTTGACCCTCTAATGTAGTCAATAGCGAGCTGAAGGTTGTGATTGTGGCTTGTGCTTTTCCTTTGGTCTTTTGCTCGAGACTCTATGAGGACCAGATCTCATCAATGATGAAAGTTTTTGGTTTTAGAACAATATCTAAGTCTAGGCCGATTGTGTTATCTATGTTGTTGTTGTGAAATGGAAATGGTTTGAAGATGTCATGAAGTGTATGGTGATTGCTATCTACTGAAGGGGAGGAGATTCTTGGTGTATTATTTTGTGAGGACTTGTTTATGTCATCCTCTGAAATGGTTGTGGAGTTCTTCTTTCCCAATCCATGTTTCTCTCATTTGGCTTTCTAGTGATAGTGAAGGTTTTTTTGGAGGTATCTGGGCAAAACCAAGATGGTGGGTGTGAGCCAATGTCCGTGAAGGTGGTGGAGACAGTAGTGGGGTTTTCATCAGTGATTTTTATTCTATAGATCTTCTCTCCAAGTTTGATCTTGATGGAAGTAGGTAAATTGATGGCTTGTTTAAAAGAGAAGATGCAAAATGACTTGATGTACTAGATGGGATGGAGAGTGTCATGACTAATAAACTGGAGGGTGTCACCTATGATGTGTGCAATGGCTATAAACACATCCACTTCCCATTAGTGGGGTGGAAGAGCAGAGATGTCAACCCAACCTAACCTTCTAGAACCAGCAAGAGAGGACCCTTTTTTCAGAGTCCACTTGGTGATGTTATCTTTCACAAAGATAGTGCTACATGGGATAGTCATGACTTTCTGAAATAGGTGATCAAGTTTGGTTCCTTTTGGGATGGAGTACAAAATTTGTGATGGTGATAGGATCTTAGGTTTAAGGATAGTGTGTCCCAGAAGGAGGAAGGCTATGACTCTGGTGACATTGAGGATGTTGACCTTGTTATTATCAATGTTGTTGGTGATGGTGACAAGAATATTATGACTGTGGAGACTTTCAAAAGTCGCATGGAGTTTGCAGGTAAGTCTATAGGGATTCTCGATCTAGGTACACAATAGGAGCCATGGTGAAGGGTGATATGTGTTTATCAGAAAGGGAGTATGAGGTTTGTGGTTAAGGATGTATAGGACAACATGAAGGTTTTATAGATGCTTTGGGTTGCGACATAGGGTGTTAGGATTCTGTCCAGTTGACATGTTCATGTGAAGGGGGAGGTAGAGCTGCCTCTCGATTAGGAATGTAGAGATAGGAGAAAAGGTTAGAAAAAGTAGTTGAGTGCTCATTGGGTTTAGGAAGCTTATCTGATTTGACAAATCCTATGGTGTGGTGAGATCTACTGTTAATTGCTAGTTTTGCATGTAAAGTGTTCTTTATGCTGTAAAGTGGCCTATTGTGACCTAGGGAAGGACTTGAGGGCATATAAATGAAAGGTTCCCAAGCCAGTTACTGGTGAAGCATCAAGGTGGTGAAGTACAATGGGACTTTGAATGTCCTCTGTTGTTGCATCAATTTCATGTCAGAGCCCGAAAGTGTGGTTTACTCTTGTGGGTCACGAGGTCTAGTCATTAGGGTTTTTGTCCCTCATAAAAGTGTCTAGTGAAAGGTTAGTAGTTGAGAGATTTTCAAGTGGGGGGAATTTGGTTTCATAACTAAGTAGTGTGTTGTGGTTTATGGATTCCTAGTGTTGTTCAAAAAGATTTTTCAGTGATAGATGTGGTGTTTGCAATTAATGAGTTCTTATTGTCGTACCTTTTTCCTATAGAATTGTGACACAACACAAATGTAGTTGTATCTTACTCTTTAGTGTGTGTTGGTGATGCACGTGTTGAGGTGATCTCGATGGGATTCACTTTTGATCCAAGCTTGGTTTGATGTTTCTCTGGGACAAAAAGATGAGTAGCTGAGTTAGTGTGCATGGAGTCTATTTCTTCAAAAGTCTTGAGGAGTGATTTTAGATCCATCAAAGTTTCATTGTTGAAATCTATAAACCCATGCCATTAGGGTTTGGTTAGAAATGGGACGGGGGAAGACAATCCACTCTATCTTAAGTTTAAGCGATGAAATCATCTCCACCCACCCATGCACAATGTATATGTTGAATTTGTTGTCGTAGTCGATGACTATCTCAGAGTTCTTATTCCCCATTTGCACCTTGTTAAAACCCAGTGGCAGGTCAAACTGGTGGTATTTCCATGCCCTAGGAAGCTGAGCAGTAATGTGGTTTTTTGGCTCATTAAGTGGGTAGTACATGAATGGGAATCTAGTGGTAATGTTTGGGTTGTTTGTAGAAAGGCTAGTTGTCTTCCATGTGGTTTTCTCAGTTGTGCCTATCTTGTTTTTATAAGGTTGACTGAGATGCAATGGTGTATTGTTGTTGTGAGAAAGTATCTTGCTCTTACTCAATGCGGCACTGATATGGCCTCCTATTCTCATGGTGGGATATAAAAAGTTGACTGGTTGGGGAAATGAGGAGGCGAGGTCGGTGTCATCCTAAAGTTTTGAATATTGCTCACACCGATATCCCACAATATATAAGCATGATGCCTCCCAATTTAATGTAGATATGGGAATGACTCTCATGATGTGGTAGTAGACAATGTGTTATCTGTTGTTGTTGGTATTGAAAAACTAGTGTTATGCTTATGTCCAGAGCCATGGGTGTCAATGATATTGTATGAGGAGATGTTGAGGCGGCGTTGCAGATGTTGGGGTAGCATTGTAGGATGTAGTGAAGCAGGCCGTGGTGCGATGTTATATGCTGGTGGTGGTGACTGTTGTTGCTAGAGCTAGGCGAACGGGCTACTGAATGGTGTTTTCCTAGATGGTGGAGTAGCCTAATGTCTAGCTAAAAGCCAATTGAGGTGTGCTCTCTGTTGTGATTGGAGTCAGTCAACGGATCTGAGGAGCCAATCGAGGTGTATTCTCTATTGTGGTTGGAGCCAGTCGGCGGAGCTGAGGAGGGTCGGAGATGTTGTAGGGTGATGGTGTTTTCTAAACTTTTTTGGAGCTTTCTCTCACTAACTTTCTCCCTCCGTTATCCCTCCCTAAAAATGTCTCCTTCTCTTTCTTCTTTAGATCTATTCATGCGTACATTTAGAAAATAACTCTATTAATCTAACATCTTCAAATGCAAAAAATATGTCTTTCTCCATTGTGTGAACATAGTTCATTAGTGGCTCCATTTTGATGGATGTTTTTCTCATGACTTCCTTTGTGCTGTCCATCGATCAAATGGGTGCATGACAACTTGCTTTCCATCTGATCCATGAGGGATATTTTGGGGCACAAAAACTTCTTTAAAAACCATGTCAAGCCAATCCCTTCGTCTTTTCGCTGTCAAGATTTGATGGGACATGCATGGTTGTCATTTCACTACTAGATGCATGTCTACATACCAATACTTCAATTATTATTCTCAATATTTGTTCTTTGATAGATGTTTATTTTTTCATCTCGATGCACATCTTGATGCTACATTGATCTACTTCACACCTTCTCACTGTTTCCTCTATTGTTGTTCCTCCCCTATGGCATTTCAAAGTACCTATGAAAACCATTTGCTAAATTCTGATTATCAGGAAGTTGATTCAGAACCAGTCAAGTGGAAATATACTCCCTCTCACCCACCCTTCAGGTAGAAAAGTAATACCTTCAAACTCATCCACCTGTTAGGTGGAGAGGATTCTTACAAAGGATCGCTTGTAATTGAGCAACAAAGTTGGATAGGCCATCTAGCATGGAATCCTAACAAAGAATATTTATGAATATTACACATATTTTTTCCTTCTTGTTTATCATACTTCAATTCATATGGCATAAACCTCTTATTTGTTGGGTATCATAGACTTTAGGAGAACAATCAGAGTTCCCCTCATAGACTCTGATCAATCTTTTTCATGGGTTTAAAGTGTAAAATGATTCTCCAGTGAAAAATATCATACTTTAAATTTATATCCGACTAAGAGAGACGTGCACAACTCAATATGGAGTCTTTGTAGTAGTGTGGGGTCAAACACAAGGATAAGGAGAATAATAGAATAATAACATTAAATCATGGCTTCGTCTAGCCTAACTAAAGAACAAATTTGATAGTGTTCCAATTAAGGAACATATTTAATCTAATTAAGCAGTAAACTTAAGTTATGAAAGATCAAGGAAGAAACAAAAATAAATTAAGAAATCAAGATAAATGGGACTTGGATTGCGTTTTGCCAATCAAGCTAACCACAATAATGTAAAACCTTCACTCCTATTTTATATATGTTCCCTACTTGTTTTGCAAACATCCATAAGAAAATATATATTCCTTCCTTATCTCGAGATCTGGGCAAATTTCTATCTAACGGGGTTATCTCTCTCGAGGTAATAACCAAAAGATCAAGGGAAATAGCATGACTTCTATTATAGCAACTCTGCACTCTTGTGTATCATTACTATCCTATACTCTAGATCTGGTTGAAATCATTCTCTCAAACAATATTCATATCAAATCTCGGAAGAGGGTATCTAATCATCAATCAACATAATAAAACAAGAGTATAGAAACAAAACTTTAAAGAACATATGTCATAAAGCAGAAAGGTGAACAATTACATGGTTGGGAGGCCTGACAGCTACTCCCAACCCAAGTTATGGAGTTTATCCACACATGGCTAGAGAAATGAACATAGTAAAACTAGAATAAGTCATGATGAAACAAGGGAAGAAGGATTTGATACAAGGGTAGATCAAATGATCGATCTACCAACCTTTCGGCTGATGTCATGGCGATCGACAATGAGTTCGATAATTTCCTACTTCCATTTGATTTTGGCTTAAAACAAGAAGGTCCTTCGAATTGGTGATTATGGTGGAATTGAGCCATCAAGGAGCGAGGTTGACAGGATGGATCAGTAGATCTAGACAGGTTGACAGGTCTCATCCTTCGGCTCTGGAAATTGGGAGGACTTGGTGGTTGCCCCTCACTCTTTGAATCCAAGGATCTAAGATGCGTTGAAGTGATGTCCTAGGGGTCTATTTATAGTCTTTGACCGGAGGTCTATCGAGGTGACTTGTCCATGTGGCATCGATGCATATGTCGACAAGTATGTTGACAGGCAATTTCTTCGACAAGTCTTTATTGATCAACAAGTATGTCGATCTCTGCTTGTCATCGACATAGTTCTTCTTTGTTGAGAATCTGTTGGTGTGATGACGTCGACTAGGTAGGTCGGTTGGTGTGTCAGGATGATTCCTTGATAAGAGTCTTATGATCTTTGAGGAACATAGATAATTCTATCAACATAGTGATCTATGGAGGTATTGAGGATCATCTGTTTGACAGGTGTGTCGAAGATTGACTCGATAGCTTTGGACTGACATAAATCCATAGGTGTCAACGGAGTGGACTGTTGATGTCTCATGGATAGGTGTGAAAATTGTACTCTTATAGACATCCATTACTTGACAAATGGATGTCAAGGTTATTCAATTTGACAAGTTAGTGATCTATGAGTCTGTCAAACTTGAGCCGGTAGTCTGTTGTCGACTTTCTTGGTGAAGGCTTACCCTATCGACCAATTGGTCAACTGTTTGAAGCAAGGTCTTTCTAACAAAGCTAGACTTCATGAAGTTGCATCTAGTTCCTTCAAATATCATCAAAACTTAATCAAAACATTTCAATTGATCAAAAGATAGCAAAATGAATGAATTAGAAAATCTAGACATAAATCCGAAGCGCTTTTATTGTGAAAAAGGCCATGAAAAGTGCACCAAAACTTATGTTATCAACTCCCCTAAACTTAGAGTTTAACTTGTCCTCAAGCTAGTAGAATCACTATCCAATTAATCGAGTACTAATGATCCATTATATTACTTAAGATAAAATGTTACACAAACCTCTTATCAAAACTATTCAACTCTTCATAAAATGTCTAAAGTTATCTAGTGCGTTAATTTGTCAAAGGATTCTTAGTTTGTCTTATTTCTTAGGTATTTTTGAGTCATATTATAATATTTGGCATATGTCTCAATTTTTCAAAGTAGCTTTCACTCTAATCAGGGCATTTTGTAGAAAAGATGGGTAGGCAAAAGGCTTATGGGTATTCATTTTTTCTTTCTAGGTCATTCAAGTACATGTCTGTAAAATGGGCAAGTCATCCTTGTGTTCCAATCTAGTTGGATTTATAGTAGTGATTTCACATCCTAAGTATCCCCACCCCAAATTGCAATACCTTTAAACGAACACCATTAGAATTGAGGAATTATTTTTAGAAACTAATACAATTGACATATCTGTGTTCATTATCACAATAATACACCATTCTAATAGCTCTTTAATTATAGAACATCTCTCATATTCTTTTTCACTCCTCACTATTTTTGGGGTTTTTGATAAATTTTTTGAAAGAAGACACGAGGTAGATATTTTTTTGTTGTTGTGAGAACATGCCATTGATGAGATATGATTTTTATATTAGTTGAACATTTTAGCAAGAATATTTTTGATGAATGCACAAATTTTTAATCAAATTAAAGGGAGATATGAAGTTTTGCTAAGAGAAAAGCATAAAAAGTTTCATCAATAATAAAAGATTCTCTGTGTGATATTTCTTAATTTTGCTGAAAAGAGGATAGTTTGAAATCAAACCAGATTCTTTGTAGAGGGTTTTTTTTTCCATCGTCAACATTTATGTGACTTCATACAAGAAAATTTAAAATTGTGAATTGGCTCCTTAGCAGGCCTTGCAATAAGAGGGTAGAGGTCTAAAAAATTCTCAAGAAGTTTAGGATCTTAAAAGAATCTTCTATCGTGGATCACTTCTATTGAATAACGTCCATGAATAGGGGTAAAACCTTCAAGATCTAAGCTCGAGATAGGTGCTTCATGGTTTAGAGCTTCCATGACTCTGAGGATGATGAAGGAACTATCGTTCTTGTCAAGGTTGTACTGGTAAGTTAAAGGTACAATGACATAGATTGACCAATCCGGCTGATAATAGCGGATCTCATAGATAAGCCTTTGCAAACGGATAGGAATGTGAGGCAACTTTTCTGCAACATGATCTTTGAAGAACATGGCAGAATGTCTCAGCTCTTTAATGCAAGTGTTGAACAATGTGGCTTGTCACTTATTCAGAATAGTGACACATAGTAGCCACAATCCCTGGAAATGAAAAGGTAATATAATATCTCTTGTATTCTTTAACTCTAGTTTAGATTTTAAGGCTGGAATGGTTGGAGCTATCATTCACTTCTTAAACATGCTGTCAACTAAGGATGGTGTTGCATTCTAATGTGGTCCATCCTTGTCACTGGGCATGACATCCTCCAGTATAGTTGATGCTAAAATAGTAACCCTATTCTTTATAACTTTGGCGGGGTTTTAAAATAAATTTCAAAAATTTCCACGACTAAGGGTGATGGAGTTGTTATTGTAAATGACATGGCTTCCATTGTATTGATCATCAAGAATGTCCTGTAATACAAAAATATCATGAACATCCAGTCCTTTCAAACAATCATGATCTAGTCCACTCATCTTTAATAGAAGTTGAGGTGAAAGTGGCAACAATGGTTATGGAAACACTGGATTAGATAACCTTCATGGTGCAACTGATAAAATGAGGGAGAGATCACCAACATCCTCTTCTGAAGAAGCATTCTCAGTGTCTAAAGGACTATTGATATTTTCTTCAAGGTCCACATTGGTAGTATAAAGGCAACAGAAAGGTCATCTTCTAATGTACGTCGGCTAACGAGGGAACGAGTGGGTCTCAAGTTGAGCATTGCTTCATCCAACTTCAAAATCATAATATTTTTGAAAGAATCAATGGAAGATGGTGGTGACAAAGGTGGAATGTTCTCTAAAGGATGTGCATGGATATCATCAGATGGACTAACAATATGTGCAGTGTCAATTGGAGGTAATCCACCGATTTGCATTTGAGGGAAAGATGGGTTGTTTTCAGATGGCTAGACTTTAGTAGTCCCCATAATTGACTCTGTGACATGGGAGATGAATTGATTTGGCTGGTCTAGTTGTCCAACAGTAGCGTTAACACTGCTCCATGTGTAACTATTTCCTTGAGACGAAGAAGATGGGGAAGAATAAACATCAACAAAACGATCATGGAGCTGACGATGTTGTTCACATCAGAGAGAGTGTTGGTCTTCTCTATGCTTTCATTCTTATCTGTTTATAGGTATCAAGATATGGTTATGTACCCTCATGATTTCATTAAGTTGGCGCTCAAGCATTGCCACATGGTGAGGAAGGTTGCCAATCTCACTTGCTAATCCAGAGTCTAGACCTGTTTAGCTATATTCTGCACATCCTTCTAAAGGTTAGGAATAGCAGACATAGTTGCAAACCTTACCTTTTTGATAGTGTAAAAGGCATGTTCTAAGGCTCCTCCCTTGGTCTCAAGATATTCATGGCTAGAGGGGGATGAAGAATGGCTTTTTGATCACCAAGAAGTAGAAGGGTGATCAGTTTGGTGAGGAAGACAAGATGGATTATCGACAACATCTTGTATCTTTCTTTTGGATGACGAACGAGGGTTTTTCATTGCAACAACTATAGATGGGATGGAGGTGGGGCTCTTTGAGGTGGTTGGACGATCAACCCCAAAGTCAGAGTTATGCTTGGGTGACAACTGAAGTGCGTCCAAGTCATAATCGACTATTCTTTCTTGCTCACTTCCTTTGAGTATCTTAGACAAAGGTTTCTTTGGAACAAGAATGATAGGCCAAGGGAAAACATGGTCGGGTGACACGCCAGGGTGTGGTGAACTTGTCTTGCAGAATTTTTGAACGAGCTCAATGATTTGCACCTCAGAATATAGCAGCTTGTCCTTTTCATAATTGGCTAGTCTAGGTAAAAGAATGCAAATCTTAGTTCTTGTTAACCTGTAGTAGCTAGTATTGTCATGGCGTATTAAGATAACGATAGATGTCAGGAACCTAATGGTGATAAAAATTTCGCCTTGCATTTCCTTAAAAGCTGAGCAAGGAGGGCGTCCATATGATTGGAATATGAGTCTAATGAGACCACCCATGTAGTGTTCTCTTTGCAGAGTGGAGCAAATAAGCAACCATTTTTCAATCAACAGGCGGTCGACGTTGATAGGTCATTTGTCCATTATAAGAGATAGTACATAAAGTTCTTCAATGTAAATGCTAGCAGTGTCTGCCTTAGTGAAGAGTACATTGGCAACTATCTTGTGCATAATTTTCCAAAATCCAGAATGCACCACCAATGTTTTGGAATGCCAAGATTGATACTTCTTTTGTCCTGCTAACCACTTCCAATATTTGGAAGCATTAAAGCTTGAATCTTCTTTTTCTAGAAATCCCAAAGAAGCCATGGCAATCTCTTCTTCTGAACTACAAAAGATTTTGTTCAAGATTTCATCAGTGAGAACATGATCAACATTGTTGATGCAGACTAACAACTATCTAGAAGAGACATTTTTAATAGATGATATGAATTTCATCGTCTCTTCCACATACACTCATGGTTTCATGAAGTAGAGGTGAGCTAGATTGGATTTAGCCAAAATCTCCTGCACTCTTGCCCTGACACTGATTTCCTCAAGAGCGGTGGAAGAGATGAAGCATGTGGGCTTGAAAACTTCTCTTTATATCACTTTAAATGCCTCCAGATGTTCTTTGTTCTGGGCCTGAATGTTCCAGAGTAAGGGAGCTCCAACTGTGATCCTTGAATAGCATCAGGTTCAGGCTCATTAACTCTGGCTTTCTTTTCTCCCTTTGATGTAGGTTGCTAAGGGAGAGGTCTCTTCTCCCCCTTCTTTGATGGGATTGTGCTACCTTACTGAGCTATAGTTGTAAAGGAAAAAGAACGAGCACAATATTAGGTATGATATAACTCTATCAAGTACTATTGTTGATGAAAGTATCGACATAATTATGCTAAGGAAGAGGGTGTGGATAGGTAAAAGAAAGTATTGTCGATTCGGTTGTCGATCAATAATAGTCAAGATAGGTAGGTCGATCAGATTGTCGACCATGACAATCAACAAGGCTGAAATCAGTCGTCTGAATACGAGACAAGTCGATAGTGTCATGAAAAATAATTGAAAGGATCAACATATCGACAAACATTGTTGCAAGGGTCGACAAGGGTATCAATTGGCACAAACATGTACATGCTGACTTAGTGAGAGAAGAGATGTTGACATGAGTTTGAAGGTTAGCATGTCGACCGGGAGCGTATCGACTGAAATCATGTATAAGAACGTTGAAAGAAGAGTAAATTGAGAGGCAACACTTTGCTCTTATTAGGAGACAATAAGAAAATCTTAACGTTGCTTTGGTATTTATAGCCAAGGTTAAGGTCAGTGAAAACTTAAAGTGGTTATCTAGATAGTGGATTCGACAAAGAGGTTTATTGATTGACAAATTCTATGAGATGGTTGATAAGTGAGTCAACTAGTAGAGTCGATAGTTCAATCAACATGGTCTTATCGACCTTCTCAGTAGTGACCTATCAACTAGGAAATCGACATATGAAAAACCAAAAGACTGTCGATTAATACTTATTGGAGGGTCGACAGCTATCCAAAGGAAAAGGCTATCATTGTCAGTAGACACAAAGGGACGTCCACAAGGTAATATAGAAATTTTCTAAGTAAAATTTGATAAGTCGGATCAGAATTTAGTTTGATAGGTCATGGTAAAATGACTATCTTCCGTTCATCATTTTGAAAGAAAACAATTATGCATGTTGATTTAGATGAGATGAACCTTATAAAATTTTTGTATGAGAGAAAACAAAATCGGAGAAAATTAATATAAAAGATGTAAAAGATAAATGCTTTGGTTTCCTCCCAAGTAGATCTTTGTTTATATTCATGTAGCTTGACTCTTTGACATCATATGTTTCTTCCTGGGCATTTAGCAACTTCAAGTATGCCTTCATTATGATAGCTTTGTCGTCATAGTACCTATTTAATCAGTGACCATTAACAGAGTAAGTGCCCAATTTCTTGCTATTAATGTCCATCATTCCAGAGGGATAAATGGTAATCACTATGAATGGTCCAGACCAACGAGAATGAAGTTTTCGTAGAAAGAGATGAAGAGCAGAATTGAATAGCAGAACCTTGTCTCCTTCTAAAATGACCTTTTGCTTGATATGAGAGTCATGCCAAATCTTGGTGTTCTCTTTTTAGATTTTTTTATTTTCATAAGTGTGCAGATGGAGTTCTTCCAAATTCTCTAATTGTAAAAAGCACTTCTCCTTGGCAAGTCCAACATCCAAATTCAGGGCTTTAATTGCCCAATAAGCCTTATGCTCCAGTTCCAATGGAAGATGACAAGATTGATCATAGATCAGCCGATAAGGGGTAGTTCCTATGGGTGTCTTATCAGAAATTCAGTATGCCGAAAGGGAATCATTAAGTTTAGATGAACAATCTTTTCTTGACTTGCCCATGGTCTTATCTAGAATTTTCTTGATTTTCCTATTGGAGACCTCCACTTGGCATGTAGTCTGAGGATGATACATAGTATATATCTTATGTTTTACTCCATATCACTTTAAAAGAGCCTCAAATTGTTTTTTCAATGAAGGTTGACCCTCCGTCACTGATTACTGTATGGGGAACTCCAAACTTGGGGAATATGATTTTTGTGAACAAACGAATTATCGTCTTCGAGTCACAGGTTGATGACGATATAACCTCCACCCATTTTGAAATGTAGTCAACAAACATCACAATGTATTTGTTTCTAAATGATGGTGGGAAAGGTCCAACAAAGTCTATCCCCCAAACATTGAAGATTTTCACTTTGATCCATTCTGCAAGTGGCATCTCATTTTTCTTGCTAATGTTCCCAGTGCGTTGACATGCATCACATTATTTAGTGAAAGCATGTGTATCTTAAAATATACTTGGCCAACAAAATCTGAAATTTAGAACTTTTAACGCTGTCTTCATGATGCCCAGATGTCCTCTATAGGGGGCCACATGACATTTCTCTAAGATTGAATGAGCTTCATCATGATCCACAAAATGACAATACACACTACACACACATGTTACAACCCACATTTTCGGGTTCAAATGGTGGGAAATGCAATTTCCCCAATAAATATATGATTATGTATTTTGTATGAATTATGTGCCTTGAATGGATTCCTTTGATAAATAGCCTTATGTGTTTGATTTCTTGGGCCTTGTTGGCTATTGGGCCCAATAACGAGAAAAAGGAAATAAAAAGGAAAAGGAATCAATTAATAAATAAGATAATGAGAAAGGAATTATATGGAAGCATCTAGAAGGCTAAGAATTATCCTTCAAGGAGGGATTTCATATCTTTAGCATTTCTTGGGTCCTAAGGAGTCCAAGTTGCAAAGATAATAGGAGAATAAAGAGATAAAATCAAATAAAGCATTATTAAGAAGGAAAGTGGAGATAATGATGAAAATATAAGAAATATGTGGAAATAGGGACAATGGAATCATTATGAATGTGATTTCAACTCCACATGGTTCCTTAGGATACAAGGAATCCAAATAAAAGAATAAAGGAATAGGAGAGAGAAAATATGGATGAAATATGCCTTAATAAGTGATAACTTGCTTATAAAGAAAAGTCTCTCATACTTTCAAGTTTGAGACTAAAATTTGGTACACTTGTGGATTAAGTCATTGTGGACTTTCCCTTAAAATTTGGGACATATCAGATAAGTGGTTTAAGAGTTATGATTTTTACAAAATTCCTTTAAAGTAAGAAGGATAAATTAAATATCACAACTCGATTTTGATTCATGTTCTTTTATGGCGTCTGATAGCCGTTGGATCTGGATCCAATAGTGGCTGCACTTCACCTAAAATCTAGAAAGGAGGAACAGACTCATGGGATTTTGGGACTCTTTTCCTTGCTAATTGATGACCATGCACAAATGGGACCTCTGCCATTGTGTTTAGAACATCTTCCTGAGTTGATAGATCCTGAGGTTGGATGAGTTTCAAACACGATGCCGCGTTTCCCCAATCCACAGGGATGTCCTCACCATGCTTGATGTCTAGGCTATAAAAGGGGGACTGAGGTCTTGCTCCAAGGGCATAGGATCGACCACAAGATGCCGCAGGATCCGTTGTAGTCTCCCCACATACCAAATCATCGAGAAGCATCAGAATTCCTCTGAAGGTTCTCCCTCCCTGCCGGCCATGGTGAATCCATAGGCTTTCTCACTTCACACCACTAGATGGATAGATGAGGCCGCCAGCAAGTTTGACTCGAGCCAACGATGGTGGTGGCATCTTTGCTTTGTCCTCCAATGCACTGAAACCTGAAGTCAACTGTTGTGTTGACTCGTCGCGGGTTGTGTCTCACGAGCAGGAGGCCACTGGGAGGAAGGAGAAGACACGGATTCAAATGACCAATCTTCCCTTGGAGTGCAAGGCCAAAACATGCAAGGTGTGAGGGCAAGAAGGACTTTTTGGACCAGGCTGAGAGGCTCACCCATGTGGAAAAGAAGAGCAAGCCGCTTTGCTGAGGTGGCGACACTCCATTGGCCCTAAAAGGTATATTCTTTACAAAATCATAACTAATTACCCATAACTCCAATGATAGCAAGTCTTATATGAAAATTTATCAGGAGAAGGCAAGGAAGCCAAAAATATGATTTTAAAGCCTAATTATGTTCCTAATTCCAAAAGTGCCATAAGTTGATCATGATATGCTTTAAACTTAGGTTAAAAACCCTAATGATGATTATAGATCATATTTAAGGTTCTTAATGGGTTAATTCGAGTATAAATAACCTGTTGAGAAATAAAGTGATATTTGGATCTGATAATAGATAACAATTGGCTTGTTTTAGGGTTTAATCCATGAATCTTTGATAATGCTTATAGAAACCCTAATCTAGGGTGAAAAGAGTGATTAACATGATTAATTTGAGATTCTTTGGAGTAATGTTGTTGCGAGTCAAACCTAAGCATGTTAGGAAGGAATTAACAAGCTAGTTAGGGTTTGATATGAGATTTGTTGTTTTAGGGTTTATGGAGTCAATAATGAAGATGAACCCTAATGAAACCCTAAAAGGAAGTAGGAAACCCTAGGAAGCGAGTTCAAAAGAATAATATCTAAGAAAGAGAATGGTAATTAGATTACATGTACTTTTTAGGGTTCTTGCTTGCATGTGTGGATTGAATTGCTTGCCTAGATACTTTCTTACTTGGATTACTTTTAGCTTGTTGATTCGACTGGATAGGTATGTGGTTACGCTTATGGTTAAATCACTTTAGCTTCCCGGTGATTTTTGTGGTTTAGTCGGTTGCTTGAAATTAACTGCTTTGTTGACATTTATTTCATGCAACTATAAAGTGACTATGGCTAATTATACATGCATGACTAGCTCAGATCCCGGTCCTCCTTTGTAGCTTTGTTAATAATGAGAAAGATGACCTAGTACATGGTCTACCTGTGAGGTAGGATCATCAGGTTATCATATGACCTAGTACATGGTCTACCTGTGAGGTAGGATCCTCAGGTTATCACGAGTTGATGTGTTGGTCTACCCTTGGGGAGGACCATACGACTCCACGACCCTATGTATTAATCTATTTATAAGGTAGGATCATGGGGGTTAGTTGAGATCTACCATATGAGAGATAGTATCCATGTCCACTACAAGGACAACAAAGAGGCTAGGGTATGTAAGGATTGAGTAGTCTTGTTTAAAACACAAAGTTTGTTTTGTTGAATCATAATTGCTTGCAATATGTTGTTACAATTAAATGCATGATTATTGTTTCCCCCACATACTAGTATAATTTGTTATACTGACTGCCGTTTTGTTTTTCAATGTTTTAGGTTTATCAAGAAAATGGATATTCCTTTAAAGTGACAATGATGGAATAAAGATTATTAAAGATTGGAGGATTTTAGATAGATAGATGTTATATGGGGTAAAATCCCTCAACTCTTATATTTTGCAAGGTATGAGAAAAGAAATTTTTTTATTCCATTTAAAGCTTAGTTGTTGTAGAATTTATTAATTATTGTTGATTATTTACAAAACCACTAATCTTGTTTTGGGATAACGCCTCTGACCTTTTGGTCTCCCTTAATTGGGGATTATTGGGAAGCGGGGTCGTTAGATGCACATTTTATGAAAAGGAGGGGATGATCCCAAAAATAGTTCTTGATGTCAGAAAAGAATTTCTTCTTTTGATTGTAAGTCATCCCATTAGGTAACTTCTGACATGCCAGGTAATTACAAACATCATCATACCATGGAGTTACTTGGTTAAGATAACAAATAAGGAATAATGATTCATCTTGATAGGACTTGTTGATGGGAAGTGGATTGCCTTCTTCAACCCTTATTCGTGAGAGATGATCAGCCACCACATTGACACATCCCTTCTTATCAATGACTTCATGATCAAATTCTTGCATTAGGAGAGCCCATCGAAGGAGGTATGGTTCAATATATATCTTTTTCATCAAATATTTAATTGTTCCATGATTTGTATAGATGATCACCTCCCCTCCTAATAGATAAGACCTAAATTTATCGAAGGCGTAGACAATAGCTAAAATCTCTTTTTTTGTAGTTGTGTAATTCACCCGAGCCTCATTAAGAGTATTACTTGCATAATATATGACATGATGCTTCTTATCCATTTTATGTTCTAAAACCGCCCCAACAACATAGTCGTTGGTGTCCCATAGTAATTCAAATGGGAGATCCTAGTCTGGTGCCTGCATGATAGGTGTAGTGGTGAGGGCATCCTTTAGAGTATGAAAAGATTTTAGACAATCTTCATCATAGATAAATAGAGTATCCTTCACGAGCAGTTTGGACAAAGGTTTTGTGATTTTAGAAAAGTTTCTTAATGAATCGCCGGTAGTATCCTGTGTGTCCCAGGAAACTATGACTAGAAGAAACCGTTGAAGGTGGTGGTATCTTGGAAATGGATTCTATCTTTCCCTTGTCTACTTATATTCCTGCTTCAGATACTTTATATCCTGGGACTATTCCTTCTCGTACCATGAAATGACACTTTTCCCAGTTGAGAATAACTTCTTCTCTTCACATCTTTGAAGAACAAGAGATAGATTTTTAGGCAATTTTCAAAAGATGATCCATATACCGAGAAATCATCCATAAACACCTCCATAATTTCTTATATTAGGTCTGAGAAAATGGCTGACATACACCTTTTAAAGGTGGATGGTCCATTACATAAACTGAAGGTCATGCGGCGAAAGGCATATGTCCCATACAAAAAGGTGAATGTGGCCTTCTCCTGGTCATTAGGACAAATAGGCACATGGTAGAATCCTATGTAGCCATCCAAGTAGTATAAGTGTGAATGCTTTGCCAATCTCTCTAAAACTTGATCAATAAATGGCAGGGGGAAGTGGTCCTTGCGTGTAGCTGCATTCAGTGACCTGTAGTTAATGCACATACGCCAACCGATTACTGTGCGTGTTGCTAACTCCTTTCCATAAGAATCTTTAACTACTATCATCCCTCCTTTATTGGGTACAACATGCACATGTCTAACCCAATTGATGTCGTTGATGGTGTAGATGATACCTGCATCTATTAGTTTGATGATTTCCTTCTGTACTACCTATCTCATTTTTTCATTCAACTTTCTGTGTCACTGCACTCACAGTTTTGCGTCATTTTCAAGGTTAATTCTATGCATGTATACTATTGGACTGAGATCATTGATATCATCTATATAATGCCCAAGAGATTTCTTTTTGAAGGTAAGCTTGGTATTATAATAAGAAAAGCCATACGACATCTACAAAGACACAAGATCCAAACAATTTTGGTGATAAAGAAGTAAGAGGTACAAAGACGTAATGCAAGTTTGATCGGATGAAAAAAATACACCTTTTCTTGAATTCCTCCCCAACATTCTGGACAAAGCAACCTTCAATCGGAACTCTTCCACAATCATGGGTAGAGCTTGCATCAACGAGACCCCCACTAATTCCAAAACCATCAGAGCAAAGGTCCACATAAGCACCATTAGCTTTCCAAATTCTTCAGAGAAAAACAAAACCAAATACCAGGCACAAGAAGGCCTGAAGATAAGCCTTATCTTTAAACATAAAGGAAACTATAATCCTAACATGACACATGCGGCACCACCACCTAAAAGGAAAACAAATAAATAGGAAAAGGGCAGTAGAGATACAACCAGTTCATGCCCCTAAAACACTGATCAGGGAGTGTAGAAATGAGATGGTGATACAGGATAAAGGGGTGGACTGCTCGGGGAAGAACCACCACCACAACTACCCAACCATGCCTTTCCCCCGAATCTAGCCTAAGCACCAGAAAAGAAAGGATAAACCAATACATAAAGGAGTTCTGAGAGGAGTTGTTTTATTTGGTCAGAAGACAGTTGTGCATTGATTTTCATCGGATTTCTTTTCTCTTTGTTAAGAAATTCATACTTTAAACCTTCATGAAGAGGTTTAGGTTCTGGTAGTAGTTTTGGGGAAAAGTTGTCTTTTGGTCCACACTAAATAGAAATGTATTTTTCTATTTCAATAGGCCCTTGAAATTCGTCTTCCTCAGTGGCTTCCAAGTATGCCAAGATATCTTCAACTTTGTGATCTTCAAACCTGAAATTTGGATTGATTGGATCTCGCATTAAGGGGTCGACTATAACATTGTGTTCTTGAATTTATGCAAACAATTGGTTGCAACTTTCAAAAAGGTAGCTTGTTTCTACTGAGGAAGGGCCCCACATATGATCGAGTATGTGGAATTTGATAGATTAGTTCCCAACTCTTATCGTGATTAACCCATGTGCAATGTAAATCAGTGCTTGTGCTATGAAAAGGAAGGGTCGTCTGAAGATCGTCATACATGTGGGGTCTTCCATTACGTCGATAATGACAACGTCACAAGGAATGAAGAAATTTCCTATCCTGATTGGTACATCCTCCACCACTCCAACTGGTTTGGTATAAGAATTATCTACTAATTGAACTCTCATATTGGACTTAATAATGTCGGTAAGGCCCAACTTGGCTGCTAAACTATAGGGAATGAGACTGATGCTGGCCCCTAGATCTGCAAAACCATATTTGTTGATGTATCCCCAATGAGGAATGTAATAGTGAAGGTACCGATTTTTTTTGTTTAATTGGCATATTGGATTGAAAAAAATAGACACCATCTTTGTAATGCATACCATCTCAAATTCACCCTTCTTTCTCTTCTTTGTTATGAGATCCTTTAGGAACTTGGCGTATATATGAATCTCATCTATGACATCAAGAAGAGGAATGTCAACATGAATTTTCTTAATGGTGTCAGGGAACTTGGTGTATCTCTTCTCGAGTTGCGTCTTGATGAAGTGATGAGGAAAAGGGGCTCCAGAAGGGACTTCATTTGTTCTAAATGTTGGGATGGGATTGGTAGTCCCCAATGACTTTTTAGATACTAGGACTTCTTATTTACTAGTGTTGACTTCTTCAACAAACAGTTTTTTAGGTTGCAATTTAGACGAGGTATTCCCAGAACGAAGTGTGGCCATCCTTGCTATTTCATTCTTTGGATTCTGTTTAGTGCAAGATGGCAACTGTCCGGTTGGTCATCATGTGGATTGAGAATCTAATTGTTGGTCAATCATACGATTGTGGGATTGCAGATCCCTTATCTGATTATTTACAGTGCTCATCTTTGTCTGCATGTTTTCCATGATGTTGTTGTTACTCAACATACATTCACCAATCGTATCAGTTAAAGATTCAAGAGTGGATATAGACTTTTGATCTTGTTGAAAGAGACTCCCCATTTTCCCAATGAAAACTCCCTGCTATTGTGGTTGAGGTCTATTTTGCTGAAATATGAGTAGAGTTCCTCTTCTAACAGTTTGTCCTCTGCCCATTGTTTCATAGGGTTGATTTATTGAAATGAGTTTTTTACTGCAGAGGTATTTCCATAGGAAAATCCAAGATGACCGGGTTGTTTGTAATTCACATAGGATAGATTCTCAGTCTGAGTGTCCTCTAGTTCATGAGTGTAAATACAATGATCTACTCCATGATTACCTTCTCCACAAGTGACACACTTTACGGATGCTTCAGTAAAGTATCTGGAATTGACTTCCTTCAGATTCTAGACATCAAATGCCATCTTATCAAGTTTTTTGTTGAGTTTTTCCAGTAGCTTTGAATAAAGCAAATCACTAATGATGGACATAGTTTCTGTGGAACCCCTATCATAGTCGTGTCCTGCTTGGAGAGCGGCCATGTTATTGATTATTTCTTTGGTGATTTCAACATCATGTTTCATGATTTGCTGTCAACTGTGGCACTTAAAGATGTTCTCTCGGTGGAGGTAATGCTCTCATAGAAAGTAGTGATGATAAACCCATCATCATAGCCATGACGTGGACAATCTCTCAAGAACTCCTGATATCTTTCCCATGCATCATGTAGACTTTTGATGGGTTTCTGCCTAAAATCGGTAATCTGAAGATTGCACCTAACCGTCTTCTCAACTTTATAGAACTTGTTCACAATGGCTTCCGATAGTTGTTGCCTTGAAGTAATGCGCTTTTGAGAAAGATACCATTGCAGAGCCTTGTCCTTAAGAGAAAAATGGAAACCCTTCATATAGATGACATATTGAGGTACTATGTTCATCTTGAGTGTATTATAGAGGATTCTAATGGCATCAATATGATGATACGGGTTTTCTTCAACAGAATTCCCCCAAACATTTGATTTTGAACCATGCTGATGAACCCAAGCTTCAACTCAAAGTTTGTTTCTGTTATGCGAGGAAGGACTATAGGATCCCTATTTTCATTGACATGACTTGTGACCAATGAACACAGAGAGAACTTTTCTTCAGGAACATTGGCGTCAGGTGGTCCTCTTTCCACCATTAGACCGATGAGGAGAATATATACCTCTGGAAATTCAGTGAGGAACTCCATGATGGGTAAGAGATGATAGTTAGCTACCTATAAGAAAAATATGGAATGAATTATAGTCAAAGACTGGAAATGTAACCAATATTATAGAAAATAGGTAGTAAAAGGTGTTGGAATGTATGCCCTGAGAGCCAATCATGGGATGCTTGGTGGGATACATTATGATTGATTTGATAAACAACAAAGGCAAGCTTCCAATTCTTTCTTGTTTAGTGATATCAGATAGTGATAGAACAAATTGAATGTCTAGAGAATGACAGTACTCAATGACGTATGCCTTCAGGTTCATGACCTGAACGATGAGATCATACATATGCTAAGAGTTTGTACATTCTTGTTATGTCCCTAGTCGGATGTCATTGTGGAAGGTAGATAGACATCAATGACACACAAGACTAGATTGTGTTGTTGGTTGATGAAAGAATCTCATTAGTCATGATATAGAGATATCAAACCAAACACATAGGTACTTGTTAGAGAACAAGTGTACCAGACAGACCCACCGTGAGTTTGACACATGGAACCATGAGATGGTAGTCACAGTCAGTACTCACAGTGATGGTGGTGAGTGTGATTCTTAGACCTGAAATCACTACACTCAACACATGTCGTTGGGCACACTTTGACATCATCAAACGCAGTCCTGAAACATGGGTTGTTATAAAGGTGATGATTGGGTGGCTTTGACACATGGGGCTTTTGAGGGGTGAGTGATAGATATGGGATTCGTCCCTCCTGAGAGAGTTTGATATGCATGGCCACTTGATGAGTAGGATTGAGATAGGTGTGCGCACGCATGTGTGAATCAGTATGTGATATTGATGTCATACATATCTCCTTCAATCTACTCTAAGATCAAGAAAGTGAATGAACGTTGACAGGATGACTGTTCCATGCCTCGAGTTCATTCGGGATATCAGTGAAAAAGGAATTATACATTCACTGTAACACCATTCACGGATTGTAGGATTGAAAGTTGTTCTCCAACTTTCTACTTTCACTTGGGTAGCACTGATGTGTGACTAGGCACCGCTCTTTGCTTGTGAAGTCATAAGTGTTATGGACTTTCACTGCCAATGTGAAATGGACCTGTAGGGTCACACACATAGGATTTAACCTGGAAGAGGAGTTTTGTCCACAAGCAACGTTTAGATTGATTACTAAAGGAGTTTAGTAGTTCAATTAAACACTCAATTTATTGATAGCTCAATATCATACTGTTCAAGGTGTTGGACATGTTGATTGGAGTATCAGATTGATTGAAATCGCGTTTGACTGATTCTGCACAACCTGTACTCCCAACCGATCGGTTCAAGTGTTGAACCGGTCGGCTGAGGTTGCTGAACCGGTCGACTCAAGTGTTGAGTCGATCGGCTCATGTACAGAGTGAAATGAGCAGTTCAAGTGTTGAACCGATCGGTTCAACTGGTGCAACCGAGCAAGTTGGGAAAGTCAGGTCGGTGAGAATTTTCGTTGCGTTTCACTTGCCCAATTTGATTGGATCAAGGATTGGTATTTGATACCAATTAGAAACAAAAGAAGGAAAGTCAATCGGGAACTGATCAGGACCACGAACCGATCAGTTCAGAAGTGAACCTATCGGCTCATGGGTCCCAACCGATCGGTTGGTTCTCCAACCAACCGGTTCAGGTCCCCAACCGACAGGTTCACTTGTGAACTGATCGGTTCAGGTTGCGAGTTGGTTGCTTTTGTGGAAAATCTCGAACCCTTGTACTCCTGCTTTTAGTCCCATATTGCTGGGGACAGAGAACCCTGTCCCATGACCCGCCTATATATAGGGGTATTGGGGGCTTCTAAAAGTACAGCTTAGTGCAACCAGTTGCTCTGCAAAGTTGTCATTCCCTCTGGTTTTGGTAACTATGAAAGAGACTGAGCAAGTGCTTCCCGTAAAAGAAAGGTGCAACAAAGGAAGGACAACTACAGTTGCAACTGGAGGCAGGAGAGTGTGTTGGCAACTAGTACGTCAACATGAGGGTGCGACTCCTTCCACTTCCTTGTGGGACAAGGAGTGTGGAGTTCCAGGTGGTCCGTGTGGACTACTACAGAGGCGGGAAGACACTGCCACTCAGGAGGACAACTGTCATACGACAGTCCGGTAGGAGGAGGAGTCATCAGTCTGGTGCGATCAGGAGCTGCACAGACACCGTCCAAGACCAGAGTTGAAGACCGTGCATTGCGCGAGGTATTGTCGCCAAGCTAGCCTTGGGACAAGGTATGATTCCACAAACCATCCTTTCCTATTATATAGACATTGACGTGTTTCCTCGTGCTGGGTTTGGGGGAGAAATTTTTTTTGTTTCCGCTGCCTTCTCTGCCTCCCCTAAAACCCAATAGTGGTATCAGAGCCAGGTTAACTGCTCTATATTTTAGGAATATCGATATGATCGATTTTGGTTTGTCGCCTTTATTTATTTCATACGATGCGAATAATATTGGCTTTATGCATGTCCAATCCTAAATCCACAAATCCCAATTACATATATGATATGTATTATTAATGCACTCGATATGTGTCGCCCTTAAATGAGTTTTGTGGTGGATGTGTGTAGCATGATTATGGCCTATAAACCCCTATCTGTGTGTGGTTGTTTGTGGTTTCTTGCATCTCGGTCTGTGCACCGATCTTCCCTCTCTTATTCCTAATGTAACTCGAAATAATTTGAGATTCTTTCCTACCTTTACTCCCCCCGAATGTAACTCGGGGTTTCCCTTTTTAAAGCAATGTATTAAATAGGATAGATTTTTATTTCATGTTATGTCGAAGACCGGCGGACATCAAGACGACAGTTGAAACGATCGGTTCAAGGCGTGAACCGATCAGTTGACGTTCCAGATGGTCGATTCAAGGAGTGAACCGATCGATTGATGACCGGTTCGAGGAGTGAGATGAGCGGGTGGCAGACATGATGAGATGCATGACGACCAGGCAAACCGATCGGTTGGAGGAGCCAACCGATCGGCTGGTGGCACCCAGACGACTGGCTGGAGAGTACAGATCATTCATGTGATGAGTTGATCAACTCGGATGGCAAGGCACAGACGTTCATCTTGTAAAGGTTGCATGTGATGTTGACCTAGATGACCGTGATTCCTCTTGGCTCGAGGAATCACATTAGGATGGCCATAATCATCGCTTTTTATCATTTTGTGCATGTTTTCTGTGGGATATAGCATGTATATGATACATACTATGTATTGTGGTGATTGGATTTGTATACGTATATAAAACCAAATCCCTCATTAAAATATTAAGTCTTATATGCCTTCCATTAGCGACACACATGAAAAGCTCGATCGACCAAGCTTAGGTTACGCCAAAGCGTGGTGCGCCGTCTATCTTTTGGAAGTGTGAAGGGTAGACATGTAGGTTCTGCCAAAGCAGGGTGCATGTTTACCGTGTCGGCTTTTGGGTTAGACTTAACTGATGATTCTTAGAGCGTCTAAGCCCAGAGGCAAGGAATGTTCATGGCAAGGTGATGCGCATGTTCATTCAACAAGAGTTGCATATGATGCAATTGGCAAGAGTTGCCTACCTGAGAGATCTAAGTTGTGGGCGATAAGCCAAAGCTGACTCATGACTTAGAGGATTTCAGGATCTTGCCCACTAGAAGGTTGTACGCTGCAATCTTCCGAATTGATGGTGAGGGCTATCAATTTGAAGTAAAATAGTGGGAGCGATAATTAATTAAAGGCCTAATTTTATCGTCAACTTTTCAAATCAATCAAATAAGTCAAAAATGAGTTTTTGGACTAAAATTGCATATATTTCCTTTTGTTGAAATAAATGGTTAATCAACAATAATCACTTTATTTGCGATCGGTCTTTGAGACCAACAAATTAAATGGGAATAATTCCACGAATGGTTAGGATGATGAGAAGTGTTCTCAAAGAAGAGAAAGCTCCAAGTCCTACCAAGACCAGATAAACTCAATCACACCACATCAATGGCAGAAGGTATGCTTATGGAAGCATACCGAGGATGACATTGATGAGGAGTGCTTGATGATGTTGCAGAGATAACATGAGACATATGATGTCTCCAAGACACTGTCCTAGTATGTCATGATAGAAGGAGATCCAGTAAGGTATTCACACACTCAATGTGATTGGGTATGTGGAAAACCTGACTAAGAAGGATTCCCTCTGAGCCAAGAGTTGGCTATTGGTATGATACTGCAAATGTTGCGAGGATCATACAATTCATGATAAGCTACAACATGAACAACTTTGACAAGCGTTGACAGAGTTGTTGGACATGTTGAGGATAGTAGAGGCAAAGATGAAGAAAGACAAACCATAATCTTTGATGTGATCAAAGAGAAAGGTAATTCTTAAGGGCAAGGATAAGGGAAATCCAAGCCGGCTTCAGCCTCAAGGCACATGGGAAAGGGTGTATGAGGGAATTTCCCTCTATATCTGGAAGAACAAAATAAGAGAAGGAGGGTATGGCGATCTCCACCTAAGGTATCATGAAATGAACCGCTTCTTTATCTGAGGTATATGATACCAAGATATGGATCTATCATATATGATATGGAAGATCCGCAAAGAAGTGATGGCCTTTGTGAAAGGACCAAGAAAGGAGTACCCATCATTGGAGCAAATGTTTTTGCCATAGATAGGAGTACCTTTTAGTTTATTTCAGCCTAAAGGGCACGAAATAGAGTTGAGAACTGCTATTTCATATATTTCCAATAGATAGAAACACTTTATTTTTCCATATTGTATGACAATGATGGGAATTAATAAAGTTGATGTTTCAATCTTAAAGATATGATCTTTGTGGCAATGCCTTATTTATCTTGTGATATATGGTATGCATAAGATAAAATGATGCCTAAAGTTATTGATAACTCAAACAATCAAATTAGCATCAATCATGAGAAATTCATTTCTAGTTTCCATATGATGGATAAATCTAGACTCTTTTGGTTAGAGAACCAGAAAGAGACATGAATATCTTGGACATGATTGATCAATCTTCACTAAAGGTAGTGGGAGAATGATTATCCTATTAGGTATAATACATGTAATGTATTTACATACCTATTGGGACAAATGCTAATACTTCAAATGGTGTTTAGAGAAATACCAATATGAATATCTTGAAGTGTTCAAGATTATCATAAATGAAGTGCAAATTTGGTAAAGTGTTAATTCTTGATGAGATCAATGAATGAAACACTTGAACCAAATGTTTTTGATCCTTATGAGTGATTATGATAGTGTATCATAGTGAACTCATGATTAAGGCATGGTGATGTCTAAATCAAGAAGGAATCATACTCTAAAGAGTTAGAGAATGATTATCAAATAACTGAATTCTTCTTAATAAAAGAATACCCCACACTAATAAAAGAAATTAAGAATCACAAGGGTTGTGAGTTCTTATATCCTTAACAGATACACCTCAATTATCTATGTGATGAGTTGTTCATGTGATGAGTCAACTATCTAGATGAATATGAGGAACTGAATTTTGAGTTATGATTTATGATCATTACATCCTAAATGATTTCCATGTGAACCATAAGGTATGACCTTGATGGTAGCACTCATTGGATGAAATCCATAAGTGCAAATAAGTATTAAGTGTTAAGACACATGGATAACATTTTGAGAAGGATGATGCTTGTTGATTGCAACTTAATGACTGAGACATTTGGCATATGGATACTAAAACTGCATTCCTATGAGGAATAAAACAAGGATGTGTACGTGACACAACCTATAAGGTTTATGAATCCACTAATGCAAATGAAGTCTATAAGTTACAATGGACTAATCAATGTGATTGATTGAGTACAAGCAACTCAAAATTGGATCTTTACTTTGATAATATAGTCAAAAGGTTTGACTGATATGTTAGAGATAAAGAAGGGATCTATGATTTAGTGGGAGCGTATTCACATTCCACATATTGATGTGAAATGGACATGTTCTAGATTGGAAATCCAAACGTGGAAATTATCTTTAAGGAAGATAGAGATGTTTCCTATGTGACAGGAATAGAGATCTATAGAGATAGTTCTTGAAAATCTGTTGACCTGAAAGGAGAAAGCATACATTGGCAATCTGTACTGAAGGGTTCAATATGCACAGATTCAGTGGGAGAAAACTTGTCCATGCTACATGGAGTTAGTATCCCAAGGCCAAGTGTCCAATTCTTATGAAGAATGGGAACACTAAGAATAGATATGGATCTATCATGTATGTAATCATCCCAATGTCTTGCATGTATGAACATGGCAAGAACAAAATGCATTCATCATCTTGTATGTATGACATGACAATTTGATGTGCTCATCCTATTAACTCGTATGTGGGACATGACGAGTGGATGTCTGTCTACTTCCAGTAAGGGTTAGTGGAATACCATGAGAACTTGATAAGTACTTGTGAAGTACTAGTTCTATGGAGATAAGGAAGAGTTCGATGTAAAGAGTTACATTGATGCGAACTTCCAAAAGGACAGAAAATTAATCACAAAATATACATAGGATGTATAAAAGTGAAAGTTTGTTGATAATTGGAAATGTTCCAATAAAACCATTTAAAAGGAAATGTTGAGTATCTATGTGTTAGAGAACAAAAGTAGATACTATATGGATCTGGAAGTTCATGAGATGAACTTAATGATATTCTACTCATTGATGACAAGTCTAGAATCCTTGATCATACAATGTGGCTAAAGGTTAGCAAAGGAATACTAGATCGCATATTACAACAACTCCATCTCATACGTGTGACGTACAGTGAAGAGATGTGAGACATGCAATTTATACTGACTTTGACAAGGTGTTGTCATTACTCACTATGTTTGCACTAAGAGCACAGTAACATGTGGGACATGTTTGAGGATCACTATGAATATGATTCAAGGGTGATTGGCTCGCAGTGCAAGTGGGAGTCTGTTGGAATGTATGCCCTGAGAGCCAATCATGGGATGATTGGTGGGATACATTATGATTGATTTGATAAACAACAAAGGTAAGCTTCCAATTCTTTCTGGTTCAGTCATATGAGATAGTGATAGAACAGATTGAATGTCTAGAGAATGACAATACTCAATGATGTATGCCTTCAGGTTCATGACCTGAACGATGAGATCATACAGATGGTAAGAGTTTGTACATTCTTGTTATGTCCCTAGTCGGATGTCATTGTGGAAGGTAGATAGACAACAATGACACACAAGACTAGATTGTGTTGTTGGTTGATGACAGAATCTCATTAGTCATGATATAGAGATATCAAACCAAACACATAGGTACTTGTTAGAGAACAATGTACCGGACAAACCCACCATGAGTTTGACACATGGAACCATGAGATGATAGTCACAGTCAGTACTCACAGTGATGGTGGTGAGTGTGATTCTTAGACCTGAAATCACTACACTCAACACATGTCGTTGGGCACACTTTGACATCATCAAATGCAGTCCTGAAACATGGGTTATTATAAAGGTGATGATTGGGTGGCTTTGACACATGGGGCTTTTGAGGGGTGAGTGATAGATATGGGATTTGTCCCTCCTGAGAGAGTTTGATATCCATGGCCACTTGATGAGTAAGATTGAGATAGGCGTGCACACGCATGTGTGAATTAGTATGTGATATTGATGTCATACATATCTCCTTCAATCTACTCTAAGATCAAGAAAGTGAATGAACGTTGACAGGATGACTGTTCCATGCCTCGAGTTCATTCGGGATATCAGTGACAAAGGAATTATACATTCACTGTAACACCATTCACGGATTGTAGGATTGAAAGTTTTTCTCCAACTTTCTACTTTCACTTGGGTAGCACTGATGTGTGACTAGGCACCGCTCTTTGCTTGTGAAGTCATAAGTGTTATGGACTTTCACTGCCAATGTGAAATGGACCTGCAGGGTCACACACATAGGATTTAACCTAGAAGAGGAGTTTTGTCCACAAGAAACATTTAGATTGATTACTAAAGGAGTTTAGTAGTTCAATTAAACACTCAATTGATTGATAGCTCAATATCATATTGTTCAAGGTGTTGGACATGTTGATTGGAGTATCAGATTGATTGAAATCACATTTGACTGATTCTGCACAACCTGTACTCCCAACCGATCAGTTCAAGTGTTGAACCGGTCAGCTCAAGTGTTGAGTCGATCGATTCATGTACAGAGTGAAATGAGCGGTTCAAGTGTTGAACCGATCGGTTCAACTGGTGCAACCGAGCAAGTTGGGAAAGTCAGGTCGGTGAGAATTTTCCTTGTGTTTCACTTGCCCAATTTGATTGGAACAAGGATTGGTATTCGATACCAATTAGAAACAAATGAAGGAAAGTCAATCGGGAACTGATCAGGACCACGAACCGACCGGTTCAAAAGTGAACTTATCAGCTCATGGGTCCCAACCGATCGATTGGTGCTCCAACCGACCGGTTCAGGTCCCCAACCAACCAGTTCATTTGTGAACCGATCGGTTCAGGTTGCGAGTTGGTTGCTTTTGTGGAAAATCTCGAACCCTTCTACTCCTGCTTTTAGTCCCATATTGTCGGGGACAGAGAACTCTGTCCCATGACCCACCTATATATATAGGGGTATTGGGGGCTTCTAAAAGTACAACTCAGTGCAACCAGTTGCTCTGCAAAGTTGTTGTTCTCTCTAGTTTTGGTAACTGTGAGAGAGCCCGAGCAAGTGCTTCCCGTAAAAGGGAGGTGCAGTAAGGGAAGGACAACTACATTTGCAACTGGAGGCAAGAGAGTGTGTTGGCGACTAGTACATCAATAGGAGGGTGCGACTCCTTCCACTTCCTTGTGGGACAAGGAGTGTGGAGTTCCAGGTGGTCCGTGTGGACTACTACAGAGGCGGGAAGACACTGTCGCTGAGGAGGACAACTGTCATATGACAGTCCGGTAGGAGGAGGAGTCATCAGTCCCGGTGCGACCAGGAGCTGCACAGACACCGTCCAAGACCAGAGTTGAAGACTGCGCATTGCGCGAGGTATTGTCACCAAGCAAGCCTTGGGACAAGGTATGATTCCACAAACCATACTTTCCTATTATATAGACGTTGACGCGTTTCCTCATACTGGGTTTGGGGGAGAATTGTTTTTTGTTTCCGCTGCCTTCTCTGCCTCCCCTAAAACCCAACAAAAGGATGTGTTAATAATTTTTTTCCAAAATTTAGAAGCAATGACTAGTGCTAAATAGACCATAAGTTCTTAAAGATTATCCATTGCCTTGTCCTCGTCAACGGTGCCATAAGATGATCACTCTTTTTTGTGGGTCAAAAGTGTAATCATGATTTTCTAGTCAAAGATATCAGGCTTTAAATTTATATCTGACTAAAAGATATGTTCGAAACTGAATACAAACTCTTTATAGTAGTGTTGGGTTGAACACAGGGGCAAGGAGAATAATAGAATAAGAACACAAAATATTTTCTTAGTCTAGCTTAGCCAAAGAACAAATTTGATGGTGTTCCAGTTAAGGAACATATTTAATCTAATTAAATAGTAAACCTAAGTTATAAAAGATCAAAGAAGAAACAAATATAAATCGAGAAATCATGATAAAAGGAACTTGGATTGGGTTTCACCAATCAAGCCAACCATAACCATGTAAAAACCTCACTCCTATTTTATATATGTTTCCTACTTGTTTTGCAAACAACTATAAAAAAATATCTATTCCTTCCTTCTATCGAGATCTGAGTAGATTTCTATCTAATGAGGTTATCTCTTTTGAGGTAATAATTGAAAGATCAAGGAAAAACAATATGACTTTTGTTATAGCAACTCCTCACTCTCGTGTATTGTTACTATCTTATACTCCAGATCTAGTTGAAATCATTTTCTCAAATAATATTCATATCAAACATCAGAATAGGGTATCTAATCATCAATCGATGCAATAAAATAAGAGTATAGAAACAAATTAAACTTTAAAGAACATATGCCATAAAATAGAAAGGTGAACAATTACATGGTTGGGAGGCCTGCCGGCTACTTCCAACCCAAGTTATGGAGTTTTGCCATGCATGACTAGAGAAACAAACATAGTACAAATATAATAAGTCATGATGAAATAAGGGAAAAAGGGATTGATACAAAGGTATATCAAATGATCGATATTCCAACCTTTCAACTAATCTCACAGCGGTCAAATGATCGATATTCCAACCTTTCAACTAATCTCACAGCGGTCGACAACATGGTCGACAATTTCCTCCTTATGTTTAATCTAGTCTTAAAGCAAGATGGTCCTTCAGATTAGAGATATTGTGGAACGGAGATGCTAAGGAGCAAGGTCGATAGGTTGGATCGATAGATCTAGACAAGTCGATAGGTCTCGTCCTTTGACTCTGGAACTTGGGAAGATGTGGTAGCCTCTCAGTTCTTTGACTCCCAGGATCCAATATGTGTTGAAGTGATTACCTGGGGGTCTATTTATAGTCTTTGACTAGAGGTCTGTCGAGGAGGCTTGTCCATGTGGCATCGGTGCAGATGTCGACATGTATGTCGACAGGGGATTCCTTCGACAAGTCTTTGTCGATTGACAGGTATGTCAATCTCTTCTTGTCATCGACAAAGTTCTTCTTTGTTGATAATGTGCCAGTGTTGGTTAGTTGGGATGACTCCTTGACAAGTCTCTTCTGATCTTTGAGGAATGTCAAAAATGCTATCCACATAGTGATCGACAAAGTATCGAGGATCATCTATTCGACAGGTGTGACAAGGATTAGCTCAATAGCTTTGGTCTGACATGAATCTATTGGTGTCTATGGAGTGGGTTGTCGATTTCTCATAAATAGGTGTGAGAATTATACTCTAATCAACATCTATTACTCAACAGATGGCTTTTGAGGTTCTTTAATTTGACAAGTTAGTGCTTGATGAGTCTATCGAACTTGAGACGGTACTATTTTGTCAACCTTCTTGGTGAAGTATTATCATGTCAACCGATTGGTTGACTATTTGAAGCAAGGTTTTTCTAACAACTACTAGACTTCATGAATTTGGATCTAGTTCTTTAAAATATCATCAAAAATAAAAAAAAAACCTTTCAATTAATCAAAAAGGTAGAAAAACAAATGAATTAGAAAATCTAGACATAAATCCTAAGGGTTTTTATTTTGAAAAAGGCCATGCTAAGTGCACCAAAACTGATGTTATCAGTCTCATATGTCAACAATATCATAGTAGGTTTAGTTTTTGCACCTAAGTAGTTTTTGGGCCCATATATACATCATTCATTGAAACATGTTTGGATTTCATGATACCCCACTTTCTTTAGAACAAATAATTGGTTTTTACTTCACAACTGACCATCATGCAAGAGTAAATGATTTTGACTTTACGACTAACCTACATTTGTTAGCATGCGTAATGAATTCAACTTTACAACTAACCAACATCTGTTGTCTTGAATTACCATCTATGAATCACAACTTGCCAACTTATGATGGCTCGAGTAAGCACTTTTGCCTCACATCTAACCAACATTTTTAGGTTTGAGTAAATAGTCTAGACTTTCATATGGATCAACTAACTAGTTTCCACTTCATGGCTAACTAGTGTGTCTTGGCTCAAGTTACTATTTTTACTTCATAAATATCTATTATTCATTATACTACACCTCCAATATTCCCTCAGATTATTCAATATACTCCTGCGGATATATGCCATGAGTGGATATATGTTTCCTACCGCATTTTTCAAGACCGAATCAAACCGACACCGCACCGCTTGTATATTGCATCATTTTACACATGTGATTCTACATTTCCTTCACTACTTGAGTACCTAACACCATTAATAAATGGATGTTATGTATAAACCATAAACTTGGGCTACCTCTAATATATAGGCATGCTGGTATTTCTTACCCATTCAGCGATAACACAATGATCTAATTCTCACCATCACTGCCCCTCTCCCTACCCTAATAGTCTCTGTGTTCACAATAGACTGAAGAACAACAACAAAAGCTGGCTGAAATCTCCAATGATCAGAACAATCATGCTAATAAGAGGGATCCCTTTGAAGTAGCTTTGGAGAGGGGAACCTTCAAAGAAATAGTTTCAAACGAGGAAGAAAGAGTGATTGTTCATCAGGAGTGGCATCCTACACATATTGATTAGTGTCCTTTTCATGTTGGTTTTAATATTATTTGTGGAAACTCATTTACGATCTTATAGGAGGGCATGCCAAGACTATGTAAGTGCTATTATTTTATGAAGATATTGTATATGTACATCTACTTCTACTACGATAATTTTGGTAGGCTTCAGGGTGATAGTCTCATACTACTACAACACAAGAAATGTTTTTGTCATAATGTCATAGTCATATGCCCACTTTTTGAACTAGTAGGATCTTAGGCACAGTGAATGCATAGTAAAAAATGTTTCCTTCCATCGAAAAATGTGGTGTGTAGCCACATAGGTTTCCCTTTTCATTGCACATTCTTTACTTTATGAATTCATGCGTGTTCCAATTTTTTTGCACCAACTTTCCAATATTAATGTGCTAAGTTACTAAATGCTTGTGAACTAATGTTGGAGAGGTGATGAAGTCTATGATTATACAAATTTTTTAATTACGTGTATTATGTGAATATCCATGCCAAGTTTGATCACAACAGAATGCAATTACGTGAGTGCTTCATAAAACAACAATTTTTTGTTTACACCATAAAGATTCAATTAATAGTATTCCTCCTCTGATTTCTTATAGTATATGATTCCCATGTGGAAGGGAAGTCAGTATTTCTATTTTCTCATGGACATCCCTAGTAAGAAGTTCCTTTACCTCAACAACTACCCTTTCTAGGAGATATTGGATGATGGTTTCAGTGATATTAGCAAAAGATGATATTTTTATAGAAGTTTTATCTTGGTGCTGCCAAGCATTATACTTGCTAGGCCAAGAAGTTTAGGTCGTACCCTTCCAACCAGATTATCAAAATAGTGGTGTGTTTTTGTTTCTAATCATAGAACATTGTTATGGGGGTTGTAGATAGATAATTTTTCAAATGGATCCAACTATTGTATATCATTGAGTTCAGGAAGAAAGTGACAACCCAACTTTTGATGTCTAGCCACAATCTTATGACAAATAAGGTGTTTGAGAGTCAGGGTTTGTTTAAGTACTTAAATTTGTATGTAATTAAAATGAATGTGTCTTAAGTTGTATCTCAGAATAATTATTTTGTGATCCACGGTTCATAGTTATAAGAAACATTATTTAATCATAAACTTCTATTGGACCCATGACAAAAGCCAGCTTAAGATTTTTCATTCTATAGAACAAGGATGAGTTTAGTCCAGGCTAGTTTAGATATATTCCCATACATCCTTTTTTCCACTTTACTGTCACTTCCACCTTGCTCAGATGAGGAATATCTATGTTATATAAACCTTAGTCTATAATACTTACATATTCAACTGTACAATTCTTGTTGTCTTATCTTTGATATTTTATATTGACTTTAATCTGTCATTTATATATGGGGGAGAATGGCTTCACAAACATCATTTTCTTTCATGATGCATTTCCTCAATATATATTAATATATTTTGTGCTACACCCCCTCATACTCCCACTTTTTATTACCATTGAGCTTTCTGTGTGTGAAGGAAAACAAGACCAGTGCCAAGTCATGTGTTAATCCTTGGAAGGTGTGTATTTAGTTGTTTATTATGATAATAAATGGTTTAAGATAGTTTAATTTGATTTTTGTTATCGAATTGGTTATTTTTTTCTTATTAACGGTGTTGCCTACTCTTGCTTTTAGATTTAGTGCTTGCAATCTCTAACATTATGGGTGTGCAACTGGTCTCTCTTGATTTCAAAGGTGCCACTCCAAAATACTATGTACTACTACTAATTTAGTTGTTCATAATTAGTACTGATTTAGTTGTGGCCACATACACCATTTCACATTTACTTGATTCTATGATGTTTAGTTTTAGAAAGAATTTGTACACCATTTCACCCTCAAGACTGTAAGATTTTCTCTTCTTCCTGGCAAGTAAGGTGGAACTTAGAGGCAAGATTTACCAATAGGACAATGTTAGTTTTGATTACGGGTGAGCATTCGGTTAATTCAGTCGATTATGGTTAATTTTATTTAGTTAAATGGTTAATTTGTATTTTGAGATTTTAACCATTAACCTAACCATATTAGTGTTGGTTAATTTGATTATGGTTAATCAGTTAACAGTTTATTCAGTCAGTTAATTTTGTTAACCAAATAACACTTGTAATATTATTATATGAAAATACTCATAAAACTTTAAACAATTGTTATACTATAGTAGTATTACATAAAGATTTAGAGTTGCAAATTTTATGTAATCGTGATAAGTATGTAAATGTAGAGGTTTTTTCAAATAAAAGTACAAGTATGTAGGTACATATGTGTAGACTTTTTTTTCCAATTATAATTTTTTACTATTCATTTAATTCAGTTAACCAATCAGAAAATTATTTTTACCATTCAAATTAACTGTTTAACCAATTAATCAAAATAATTTAACCAAATTAACTGAATTAACCAAATTTTCCAAAAAAAATAACCATTTAGTTTTGATCATTCAGTTAATCAGTTAATAATCATATTCTTCTCACCCCTAGTTTTGATGTTATTTATTCAACATACTTGATTTGTTTTGTTGATTTATTTTGATCTATATTGGTCCACATACCATATTAGGTTTTAATATATTAATTTATATGGTGTCCTGATTGACATTCCTACCATGTTTTCTTGTATTTTGTTAAAATTTACACTTTTGTTGCATTTTATTCATTATTTTTTAGGTTCACATTCCTACTTATTGGAGTTTGCTTCCACACATTTTTAAGGGTGTTTAATATTTTAAATTTATGTGTAATGAATTAAATAACATATATTGCACTTTACATTAGCATCACATGAACAATACTAGGTGATAACAATAATCCTGTTTTACTTTTTGTAATTTATAATTATTGGATGAGGTGACATAGAGCATCTCTGAAGAGGCAACTGGTAGGGCCACCACATTCTTCTTGGGAAGGGTTAGATTTGGAAGGAGAAGAGCAGTGAACTTCATCCTATTACTCTAGAGATCTCAAAGGACTAGTCTGATATATATCAAGTGGAACCGAATAAGTCTACCCCACCTCTTAATCAAAAGGAGATCACAATCAAGGAGGGTAGAATTATCTTCCCTAAAGCTGATGCCATTGAGAATGTTGTATGATGGAAGTTCTGTTTAGCAGGATATGTTGTTGATTTTGCTCTTGATATGTATATTATGCGTCAACATCTTATCAAGATATGGAAACTCAATGGAACAATAGAAGTGTTGAAAAAAAGAAATGATATATTTTTTTTTAGATATATGAATCATTTGGACATGGAACACATGCTTCAACTTGGTCCTTGGTACATCTTGTAGAATCCTATTATTCTATTTAGATGGCACCCTGGTATTCCCCTTTCAAAGATTGGTCTGAAGAATGTACAATTCTAGGTTAGATTGTTTGAAGTTCCCCTTGAACTATGGGATGATAGGATGTTTGAACGAACATGTTCATTCATCGGTGTTCTACTATGTATTGATAGAACCACCAAAGAATGCTTACAACTTAAATATGCGAGGATTCAAGTTTTAATGGATTCTTATTCATATTTTCTTATATCAGTGGGATAGTGGTGTGATGAAGGAGACACACATGATATTTCTATTGTTATGAGTGGTTGTTGTCCTTATGTCAAAGATGCACACTATTTGGTCATGAAGACTTCTTATGCCCTATTTTTCTTGCTAAGATGAGTATTGATCTATCAAGGAATCCTTTCCCTCAAGGATCTAGCTCATTTTCTGAAAATGTCATTCTGACTCTTGAGCAAGATATTTCATTTACAAGATCTATACTATCTACTCAAGTTCAGTTGTTTTGTAGTATGTCTCCTTCCAATAATGGTTCCTAAAATGAAATATGTCTGACATACACTTTCAATGATAAATATCATTTTTTTGTTTTAAAATTATATCTGGCATCTCCTATTGAGTCTCCAATTCAGTATTCTTGCCTGTAGCTAGAAGTATTGGCAACCAGGAATCTTTTGAGAAAACTATGACTGACCGTTCAATAACCCAAGTGTCCAAATGATCAACTACAACATATCCTCTTGGAATGATAGAGGCCTCACTAAAAAAATTACAAGTGTCCAAGAGGAAGTTAGAAGATCTTTATAGTTAGATTTTTATTCTAGTCGAAACTAAGGTTAGAAGGAAGAAACTCTCAGCCATTTTCTCAATGTTTTTTTAGACATGCCCTAGAAGAATTGTTGTTCTGTGGAAAGTTAATGTTTGCAATGTAGTCAAAAATTCTGAGACAGATCAACATATTATGCTTGATGTTACTTTGATGGTCAGAACTTTTTAATATCTGCTATCTTTGGACACAATGATGGCTATGATAAGAGTTAAGGTTTGGGATTCTCTTGCTTAAGTCAACAATTAGTATGAAAAACCCTAGATCATTCTCGGGGACTTTAATGTAGTAAGAAAAGAGAATGAAAGATTGGGTAAACTTCCTCCTACGAGGAAGTCCATGGATGATTTCAATTCATTTTTAATTAATGGTGGCTTCTTTGAATTGGACCTTAAGAGACCCTTTTCTACTTGGGACAATCCTCAAGCTGGAGAACACTTTGTCACCTCTAAAATTGATGAAGTCTTATTTAATGCTAACTTCTTATCTTCCTTTGAAAATTTCTCTGGTGAGAAGGTCTCTAATACTATTAGTGACCACAGAAATATTGTGGTTACTATTGGAGCTCGTAGATGCATAAGATCTCCTTTTCATTTCATAAATGCTTGATCCTTCAATGAAGGTATTTATACTATGGTTAGTGAATCCTGGAGATTGAATGTTGAAGGTTGCTCTATGTTCAAAGTTTATACAAAGTTTTAGCTGTTAAGAAGAAACTTATAGATCTAGAATAGAATGAAGTTTGGGAATATTGATGATGAAGTTAAAGTTCTAAAATTCAAAGCTCGACATGATCAAACATAGGCTGACCTCATGCCTTTGGATCTTAGTCTTCAATTTATTGCACATGAGTTCAGAAAGGAATTAAGTGGCTAAAAAGCTGAAGAGAGTCTTTTTTAGACAAAACTCGAGGATTCAATGGTTGAAATAAGGTGATTATAATTCAAAGTTTTTCCACTCTTCCTTGAAAGTGATACATCAAAGAAATTTTATTCGCGGTATTTTAATAAATGGTGGTATGGAGCATGATCCTTTTGTTGTGAAAAAAGTACATTCTTGACTTCTACTCCAATCTCTTCAATAATGGTTATTCTTGTTATGAGATTAACTCTTTTAAATGGTCTGGTTTGATGATTTCCTGTAACCAAAAACTTTCTTTGATTGCTAAAACTACTCAAAAGGAAATTGATGATGTTGTTGCTAGTCATAATTTAGATAAGGAACCAGGGCCTGATCATTTTAATGCCTTCTTTATTCTGAAATTTAGGTCTATTATAGGTTCTGATATCTCTTGTGTTGTTATGGAATTCTTTTCTAAAGGAAAAAAATATGATATAGGCAAATAATACATTTATTACTCTCATCCCTAATGGTTTGGATTCATCTAATTTTGAAAATTGGCATCCTATTGCACTTTGTAATGTTGTATACAAAATCATTTCCAGGATCCTTTCTAGAAGGCTTCAACCCATTATTCCTTCAATTATTAGTCTTAATCAGAATGTTTTTGTGAAAGGAAGAAACATTTAGGATGCTATCCTTCTATCAAATTAATTTTTGCATGATTTTAATAGAGCTTCCTTTGGGAAGAAAATGTGTCCTCTGGGAAGAAAATGTGTCTTAAGATTTATATGTCTAAGGCATATGATTCTTGTAACTAAAACTTTCTTTTTTGAATCTTGTATAAAGTGGGATACCCTTCTATTTGGGTTAATTGGAATTTTTGAGATGTTTAACTCTACCTCTTATCAGATTTTGGTTAATGGTGAACCTACGAATTCATTTAAATAAACCAATTGTACAAGGTAGGGTGACCCTATGGTGCCATATCTTTTTGTTATTCTGACGCATGCCTTCTCTATTATTGTGGATCAAGTTGTCAATGAAAATTTCATTCAACCTCTCAATGCATCTAAGAACTTTAGTGCTTCTCAACTGGTTTTCATTGATGATCTAATAATTTTCTTTGAGGCTAATGTGAATAACACTCATAATATTTTGAATATTATGGATTTCTTCGATATTCTTTCTATTTTCAAGATGAACCCTTATATGTTTGAGGTCATATTTAGAAAAGAAGCTCCTTCAGAAGAGATTAATAAGATCCTTAACATTAATATTTCCAAACATCCCTCCAAATATCTTGGTGTCCCTTTAGTTATTGGAAAAGTTAATATATTAGGTAGCTCTCCTCTGATTGATAAAATGAAAGAAAAGCTAGAGTGTTGGAAATCTAAATGTTTGTCTATGGTAGGTACAACAGTGTTGATTCATTATACATTGAGTACTCTTTATCTACATTGGTGCTTTTCCTTTCCTATGCCTAAGTTTGTGATGGAAGATATTGAAACAATCTATCATGATTTGTGGTTGGGGAAAAAGTGATTAGAAAAACATCCTTCATCTTGTAAAATGGTCGAATATTACAAAGCCAAAGAAGGAAGGTGGTCTTAGTATTGGAAAAGTTGAAAATATTTCTCTAGCTTGTCTATAGCTAAATACATGGAATGTTTCAAACAAAAAAGACTCTCTTTGGGTCAAATGGATCAATGAAAATTACTTAACTGATGCTACATTTTGGAATATGACTCCTAATTCCAACATGTCCTGGATGTTTACCAAGTTCCTTGATCACATGAAGGTGTCGCTCAGTCATGCCACTTTCAAGATTGGAGATGGGTTAAAATGAAGACTTGGTGGATCACTATCTTTGTGATAAATCCTTTCTTAAAGATAATATTACTGAGGATGCAATCCTTAAGTTAGGCTATCCATTAAACTGAATCTAAGTTCTATTATTTTTGAAGAGCCTGGAAGTGTACCAGACTCAAGAAATAACATGAAATTTTTTGATTTCCTCCTCTCTGGCCCAAATCTGAGAAACTGTGAAGATTCTTTTCTGTTCAGTGAGCAAAAATTTCCAAAGTTTAAAGCTGTTTGAAACTGTATTAGAAGTCATTTTCCTGTGCAGAATATCTTTGAATGGATTTGGGATATTAAGACTCCAAATAGATATAAAATTCATATGTGGAATTCATCTCATAACAAATTGCCAATCTCAAACTACTCAGGAAGAAGAGGAATCTAAACTCCTTCTATGTGTTTTTTTTATTTAAATGTTATTATGAGGATACCAAGCATATTATTTTTTCATTCCCCTTCACTAGATCAGTTTGGAACAGATTCATTAAAGTAGTGGAGGATTATCAATTTCCATCTTCTTTATCTGATATTGTTCAATTTAAAGAGAAAAAATAGAAGATTCTTATCATGTGTTCTTATTACAACCTTTGGTGGGAAGAAATTTGAGATTTCATGAGGATAGAGAAAGAAATCAGATGGAGATTTGGTATGTTACTAAGAAGATTTTGAAGTTTTGTTTCCCTGAGATACCCTTGATTACTATTTGAAATTTTATTCTGGATGAGTTTTTGATCTAATTATCATTGATTCCTTTTATGTTGGAAAGACAATCTCTCTATAGCTTCTGATTGACTGTCGTGTTGTCAATTAGACCTTTTGGTTTTCTTTTAATGGGTATTTCTTCTTTTTGGTTTGTGGATTATATGCACAAATACACAGATACATACATCTATGTTTGCTCTCAGAAGTTTTGATGCCTAATTATGATGAACCCCTATGCTTTCTGATACTGGTCTCCTCCTATTGAAGATAATTCAGTTCATTAGTATGAAGATGGCAGTTGCCTTCTGATTGCTACATATTCATTTTATGTACAAATATTTATGATCTTTTGACGTATATTCTCCTCTCCTTCTCATGATCAAATTTTGCATGCTTGATTCTATTTTTTGATTCTGATAGAGAGCTATTCAAGCTTCTCTTATTCCTCCAATCCCCTTTTGTTCTGTTTTTCAAAAAGAAAAAGAAAAAAGGAACAAGAGTTTTGCTTGGCCAAAAAAATACTAGGTGATGACTGTCGAAATGCGAACATGTCAACATCTTCTTCATTGCATTATTTGAGTGTACATGGTCAAGGTAGATACAAGTAATGACACATTTGATGAAAACAATCCTCATTTACCATGTTACGGGAAGTAATTCATCCCAAACACCTGCAAAATGAGGTTATCGATCCATTGCAAATAACACAACATAAAGAATTTGAAGGCATTGAGGGAGAAAACAATGAATCAACAAATGTTTGCTACCACATGTTACTTAATCGTTCTTAAGTAGGGCATACATTTGGTGGTGAAGTCATTTGAATGAATATTGAAATAATACCAGCTAAATTAGGGGCATTGTCATTTTTAACTATATGTATATTCAAACCATGCGAAATGTAATTCTAGTATATTGTGTAGTCGAATCATACAATTGGAGAACTAGTATCTCATTACAACTACTAGATGCAGACATAATGCTAGACCCTGGCATCCATTTTTACCATCAACTATTTAAGAACTAATATTTAGAAAGTATAACTAGAAGATTTGTGTAGAAAGAATATTAAAAATAAATTATCACCATTATTCAAAAACTATCATCATTATCAAAAGTACCCATACAATAGTCTTGATCCTGGTAATAGATCTAGATGTTAACAAACTTTTGTCAAAGTTTGAATCATAATTCAACAACACTAGTGATTAAGATTCATGTGGTGGATTCCACCAAATTCTGAGAATGAGAAATAATTTGATTTGAATAACACAATGTTATAATTAGATTCTTAATTTCTAAGAAAGAGAAATGGCAATGCCAAATGCACACTATCAATTACTATTTCTCTTCACATTAATACTCACTATACTATCTTTTGTTGCATCTCTTCACATTAAGGAATAATCACCATTCACAACAAGAATAAACATTTGATTTAGTTGATTTAATAACCAACATTAACTTGTTTATGAAAATAAACACCCGAACGACATAAAATTAGGAAAGCAAGAAGTTGATGAACTATTATTTAATCAATGACAGTGGGATAAATGTAGCACTGACATTTGAGATTGATTTTATGGGCCTAGATAAGTCGTGATATTGGAAGAAGGGGATGGGTCTGTGGAGGCCTTAGTAGTGGGATAAGGATCATGATATGTCACAGAATATGGGGTTCATCAATGAAGATGTTCATGGTGGGTTTTCCTAGTTTCACTGCTATCTTCATCCTCCTCAAAATGAATGGGGAACATTATCAGGCTCTGGTCTGTAAATGAGATGGACAAGTACCTAGGTTGAGGAAAAACCTAGACAATAAGTGATGTTTGTTGATGTCATATATTCAGGTGTTGAGAATCTTTAGGGAGAACCAAGTGATATTAATAATGTCACCAACAACAATCGAAATATTGTATACAAAACATTCCCCCTTGTTGATGAAGGAGACGTTGTTGCAGTCAGAATGGAGGAATATGACAAAATATCTATCGCTGTGAATGCATCCTATCCAACCAATGTGCTAATTTTTGATGTGCAAATCCAATCCTGGGAGAAATGGATGTTGATGCTATCCTTCTTAGGGTGGAATGCATTAGAAAAGGAATGGTCATTGACTAACATGTTAGTATGATTATCACCAGAGAAAGGCTCAGTTAAAGATTGAAAACTATTAAGAAAAATAATCGAGCTTTGACTATGAGTTGAGAGAGGAGTGACTTATTCCCTTACAGGAGGGACCTAGATCACGAGAAACATTAATATTGGAAATGCACTAATGATAGAATTAATGTTTGACATGCAATAATGACAACATTAATGACAATGCTAATGGAGTGCCTTCCCTCGTTGTGAATCAACAAACAACCATATGTATGCCGAATAAACCTTAAAAAAATATGTAAAACATGTTGTACAAAAATATATTTCCCAAACACGCCTACATTCGACTAAAATGATTGTAGTATATGCTTAATCATTCTCCAACATATCGTTTTGAAGTCACCAACATTCAATGAACACAATAATCTGATTTTGTTTGAGAGAACAACTTTGATTCCTTCATCCATTATAATGAGGACGCATCGATACTTTTTGTCTATTGTCAAAATATCCCGTTTTGACACAAAGCCTCTAGCACTGATGGCGGTAACTACAAAAGACTCAACTTAGAACTTGAATATGTTGATATGCATACCGAGAGAGTCAATCATATGATGATTGGGATATGGCATTAGATACCCAATTTCATGATAATAAAGGCAAGCTTCCAATTTATCTATATATTCAGTTATGAGATAATAAATGAAATAATTCATGTCTAGAAAATGATATTACTCAATGATGTATGTCTTCAAGTATGTCACTTAGAAGAAAGAGATCATACATATGTTAAGAGTATATACATCCTCATTATGTCCCTGATCAGTTGTTATTATGGAGGGTAGATAGCCAACAATAACTCATAAGATCAGAGTGTGAGTTGATTGATGACAGAGTCTCATTAGTCATGATATGGCAATATCAAACCAAGCACACATATACATTAAAGAGAACAATGTATCAGACAGACCCACCGTGAGACTAACATATGGAAGCCATCATCATGGAAGTCATAGTCAGGTTTCACAGTGATTGTGGTGGTTGTGGTTCTTAGACCTGAAATCACTGCACTCACACATGTGGTTGGGTAGAATTTGACATCATCAAACACAATCCTGAAACATGGGTTTTTATAACAGTGATGATTGGGTGACTTTGACACATGGGGAATGACTGTGAGTGATAGAGATGGGTTTTTTTCCCTCCAACATGCGTATGATATCCAAAGGCCTCTTGATTAGCGAGACTGATAAAAGTATGGACATATGCATGTGAGTCAATATATGATATTGAGCTTACATATATCTCATGCAGTTTGCTCTGGTTCAAGGAACAAGATTGATTAATAATGAGGATGAATGCTCCATGCCTCTAGTTCAATCTGGATATCAGTGACAAAGGAACTAAACATACATTGTAACACCATACAAAAATTGTAGCTTGAAGTTTCTCCCCAACATTCCATTTACTTGGGTAGAAATGAAGTGTGACTATGCACCACTCATTGCTTGTGATGTCATAAGTTGTTATGGACATTCACTGCCAAAGTAATATGGGACCTATAGGGTCACACACATAGGAACTCATCTAGAAGAGGATTTTTTATATAGAATGATGATTGGATTTATTACTAAAGTATTTAAGTATTTCAATTGACGCAACAGATCAACTGACTAGACTACCAAACAATTGATTCAAGTATTGAGATAGTTGTTTGGAGTGTTAGGTTGATTGAGTTATGCATTAGGTGGAATTCATCCTGAAATGCCATGTGAGACTATCTCAGGTGATGTGAGATGCTCGTGTCACATGCCCCAAATGACTATCTCAGGGGTGCAATTTGATTGCATCAAGGAATGGTGCTGATGTCAAGTTGAGTACTAATTGGAATTGAATTTTTGACATATGTGCAAAATTAGAAAGTGCGAAATGATCGTTTTGCTTGGAGAAAAGACTGTCTCGTCGGGCGAGATGACCATTTCAGTGCAAGCAGTTTGTGAAAATTTGATATCTTCCGGTCCTTTCCACTTCCACTTTAGTCCTGTATTGGCTGGGGACTAGGAACGCTGACCCTAACCCCTCCTATGTATAGAGGGGTACTGGGGGCTTCCCAGAACACAACTACAACATAGAAAATTGAGAATTAGTTACTCTGACAATGGTTTTCCTCTCTGGTTGTAGTAACCACAAGAGCCCAGGCAAGTCCTAACTGACTATGGAGGGATGGCCAAGGGAGAGAAACAAATGCGGATCATTGTTGTGGGAGAGCATGTTGGTGACTAGTACACCAATGGGAGGGACAACTCCTTCATGTCAATTCTAGCAGGACAACATGAGTTCTAGATAGTTCATGTGGACTATTCTAGAGGTAGGGGTCCTTTGACTACTACTAGGAGGGAAACATCAACTCACAGTCTGTGACAAGATCTGAGGAGCAGTAATAGCGGTTGTCTGAGTCTACTGTCCATGGAGGAGCAGTCAGACGAGTCCCAGTGCAACCAGGAGCTGCACATACACTATCCAAGATAGAGTTCACATCTACATCAAGGAGGATTGTTGTTGGACTTGCTCTAGGACCAAGTATATCTTTGTGAAACCATCCTTCCCGTCACATAGTTATTGACACAATCTGTTGGTTAATGGAAAATGTCAATAAATGTTTTGTTTCCACTACCTATCTGATACTGTATTTCTCTACTGTGGTATCAAAACCATGTCAATTAATTATGTTTTGGGATAATCGATATGATTGTATTTTTGGTTTTATAGTGTTTATTATTGCATGGGATGTAAATATTTAAACAAGTTGATGCACATGTCCGTCTTATCACCACATAAAGAACCCAAACAAATATATATATATATATATATATATATAATTTACACATATTTCCATAAAATTAGTTTTAATGGTGGATGTGAAGCATGGTTATGGACAAAACTTCAGATATGTGTGTGCATAGTTGTGGTTATTTATTCCTGTTGTTAATTGATCTACGTACCGATCCTCTCTCTCCTTTCCAAATGTAAATTAATGTTCTTATTCCTATTTTCTCTCAAATGTAACTCGAGGTTTTTCCCATATACATTGTAATAAGAAATATGATAGTTTTAATTTATGTTTTGACATGAGATGACGATCTACACAAAAGTGAAATGAACAGCTCGTGAGATGACCTGATCGATTGGAGGACTGAGGAGGCCAGACAATAGGAGGATGAACTTATTGCCTAGAGGTTTCTAGATGATGCTTGGAACTAAGAACTAGATGACCACTTCACAAGAGCCCATCCAAGCGACCAGGAGGTGATCCCATTAGTTCAAGAGTTGAACTGATCAACCTAGATTGGTTCAAGCATAGATCTTCACTAACAATAGGTTGCATATGATGTGGATAATAGGTGGTTGTAATTCCTTGTGGCTCCAAGGAATTACATTAGTATGATCATAACCATCGCTTGTGTGTTTCATTTATTGCATGTTCTCGTTTATGGTTATAGCATGTGTATGATGCATACTATAAGTATGTTGTGATTGGATAAAGTATATGTATTTATATATATACACAAACTCCCTCAAATATAATATCAAAGTCTTAGATTCCTTCCAAAAGTGCCACACATGAAAAGCTTGGTTGACCAAGTGTATTTTACATGAAAGCGTGGTGTGCCATCTATCTCGTGGAAGTGTGATGGTAATAATGTAGTTTCCACCAAAGCGGGGTGCATTATTATCGTGTCAGTTTTTGGGTCGGGCTTGAGTTGTGATAACTTGGTGAGACCAGGTGCTAGAGGCATGCACATGATTATGGCAAGGAGTTGCGCATATCATCTATGCAAGAGTTGCATATTATGCAATTGGCATGATTGCCTACCTTAATAATTGGTCTTGAGTGCCAACATTGGTTGGGTATTGATGCAATTGTTTTGGATCTTGGCCCACTGAATATTGTACGTTGCAATATTCTAAATTGATATTGAGGGCTATCCTAAAATAGTGGGAGTGATAGTTAATTAAAGACCTAATTAATATCATCAAAAATTTCAAATCAAACCAAATAAAAATATTTTGAAAAAGGTTGCAATATTTATTTGTAGAATCAAATGCCAAACACAAACACGTTCTCATTGCGATCATTCCTTTAGAAGGACAAAATGGGATGAAGTTCCACAATTAGTTAAGGACTTTGAGAAATGTTCTCTTCAATGAGAGAAAGCTCTATGTTCTACATAGACCAATGCCAGAGGAACCCACTCCAAATGTGCCTAAGGCTAAATGGATGCTTATTAGAAGCATGTCAATGATGCCATAGACATTTAAATACCTAATGCTCTGTTGTATAAACTATGAGTTGCATGAACAACATGAAAAACATGCACATTATTGAGATGGTAACACATCTTAAGAATCATGTAAAGAAAAGAAGGTATAATGTCTTCAAAGTGCTAATTGAGTGCAAACTAACAAAGGGAGGTCCGGTTTGACCCCATATGCTCAATATTATTGGACATGTGGAATGATTGAGATTTCTCTTTGGTCAAGATTTGACCATTAATATGATTATGCAAACGTTGCATAAATCATATAATAAGTTTATCAAATGCTTGGCATGTTGATGCAAATGCAAGGAAGAAGAAGGACAAAACCATGATGGTGATTAGTAGAAGTGAGTCCTAGGGCAAAAGCAAGACTAAGAAGTGTACTGAGGCTAAGTTGAAACCCAAGTCTTCTACACTCAATATATGGATAAGGGTAAGTGTAAAAGGAAAATGACCTTTTCACTTAAAGGATAAAGAAAAGAAAATGCCACCATTATCACTTGTATAGAATTTGGAAAGGAATTATCCTCCTTATAAATGATAGAAGGAAGAAGATAGAGATAGAGATAGAGATCTCTACTCCAGGACCTAAGAAGAAATAGGCTAGAACTATGTAGAAAAAGAGTTTCTTCATTTATAGTTGGAAATTGTCATTCAAGGTCACATAATAGACTTAATGAATTGCTATTATGTAGTTTCCATTGATGAAAACATCAAATGTTGTGTATGACAAGAACATTATGTTTCATTTTAAAAGATATGATCTTTTATGGAAATGCCCTATGTCTGACAAACTATACTTGATAGTTGTAGAGACAAATGTGTATGACACATATAATGAATGACTAGATAACTCAAACAAATTGAATACCTATAGGCCTATCATCTAGATCACATAAACGAGAAATGCATTTCTAGAATCCATATGATGGTTATCTAGATTCTTTTGGTTATTGAAGCAATAGAGACACACATGTCTTATTTGTTGTGCAATATGACAAAAGCATCTTCACTAGATGTAGTGAGAGAATGATTATACCATTATCTGGTACATACTGATGTGCATAGACCTTTTAAAATGAATGCTAAAGGTAGTTACAAGTACCTCATTATATTTACTTATGCGATCAGTAGATATTGAAATTTGTAGTTAATGAAATACAAGTTTGGATCTCTTGAAGTGTTCAAGAAGAACATAAATGAAGTAAATAACTAACTTGGTAAAAGTATTAAGATACCTCGATGTGATCGATATTGAAATATGCAAAACCAAAAGTTTGAGGACCTTCTGGGAGGTCATGATAGTGTATCATGATGAGCTCCACCTGAAACACAATGATAATGTATCATTAGAGTGTATAAAAAAGAAGGAATCACATCTTGTTATGTCATGGTGTGGTTATCAATATATCTAGCTAATCTTCCAATATCCTTTTTGGGGAAATGCTTAACACTAAATAATGTACCGAGTAAATTGGTTTGAATGACACCATATGATCTATGGAATGGGAGGAGTCCTGATGAGTCTTTTGTAGTGATTAGGATTCAAAGCTTGTATAAGAAATAGTTTCTTAAAAGGGGTTTATCCACAAATCACATGAATGTTATCTTGTTGAATGCTACTTATATTCCAACCTGACAACAAGGTGTTTGTTACTAGGATGAATTCCTAAATGGAAATAAGTTCCAAAGGAATTAATGGGAGTAAAAGCAAAACTCAAAATGTTCAAGACAAATAAGAAAACATAGAACCTAAAGAGGTACAATAGGAACAAGGAGAATCACAAGTTGTTGTGGAATCTCAAGTTCCTTATGTAAACACATAACTCATAGTTCTCATAGAACACGCCTTGAGTTTTAAATATTATGATACTTTATAACTCAAAAGGCAGCGAGTTGATCATAGAGATGAGCCAACAACCTACCTTGACACTATTGAGGAATCAGAATATGAGAAATTGCTTGAGGCCAAAAGATCAATGATGGACTCCATGTAAACCAACAAGGTATGACCTTAGTGGATCCACCTAAAGGAACATACCCTCTCTAAGAAGGGTTTAGGCGAAACATCCTATGAGATAGGGATTGAGGTCTATAGAGATATATTTGGAAAGCTTCTTAACCTAAGTAAAAGCACATACATTGGCAAAATTGTGAAGGATTCATTATGTAAGACTCGATGAGAGAAAATGTGTCCATATTACGTGGAGTTAGTCTCTCAGGAGCCTAGTGTCCCAATTCTTATGAAGAATAGGTACACATGGATAGATGCCATATGCATTTGCAATTGGATCTATCTTGAATGCCATGTTATGTAAATAACCTGTTATCTCATATGTATTGGACATAATGAGAAGATATCTACTAATCTCATATGTATTATACATGACGAGAGGATGTCTAGTCATCTCATATGTATTTGACATGATGAGAAGACATATATATACTTACCTAGAAATCTCATACGTATTACACATGATGAGAAGGTATATCTCATATACCAGTGAGAGTCACCAGACTACCATAAATAACATCCTTAGATGGTTATGAAGCAATTAAAGGATCAATTCCTTGGTAATGGTAATAAGGAAGAGTTGGATGTAAAGGGTTACACCCATGCAAGCTTCCAAACTGACAAAATAATCCTAATCTAAATTTATGTTTGACGAAGAACAAGAACTTTAATCTAGAAAGAGTTCTGAGATAATGATAGTTGTTCAAATCAAAAAAATAAGTTGAGTACCTCTGTGTTATGAGAACATCAGGGGATACTATATGGATCAAGAAGTTCATATGGGTGAACTTGTGTGACATTCCTACCATTGATGACATAGTAGAAATACTGATGACAACAATGGAGCTACTAGTTATGTTGGGAATCACAAATAGCATACTATGGAACTTCCATCTCTTACAAATATTCGTACAAGGAAGAGATGTGAAAATTGCAAAATACCGACTTAAAGCAAATGTTTCTAAACCTTATATAAAAGAACTTGCATAGCAGAAGCATGATGGTCATGTTAGGTTACTCAGGATGAGATCTGTGGGTGATTGGCTCTAAGTGCTAGTGGGAGTCTATTGATATGTATGCCTAGAGTGCCAATCATATGATAATTAAGATATGGCATTAGATAAATGATTTGATAATAATAAAGTGAAGATTCCAATTTATTTTGTATATTCAATTATGAGATAATGAATAACATAATTAATGTCTAGAGAATGATATTAGTCATTGACGTATGTCTTCAAGTACGTGACTTGGAAGAATGAGATGATACATATGTTAAGAGTATATACATCCTCATTATATCCCTGATCGGTTGTTATTGTGGAAGGTAGATAGAAAACAATAACACTTAAGATCAAACTGTGAGTTGGTTGATGATAGAGTCTCATTAGTTTTGATATGTCGATATCAAACCAAGCACATAGATACATGTTAAAGAATAGTGTATCAGATAGAGCTAGTGTGAGACTAACACATGGAAGCCATCATCATGGAAGTCATAGTCAGGTCTCACAGTGATGGTGGGTGGTTCTTAGACCTAAAATCCCCGCACTCATCACATGTCGTGCATGGTAGGTATCTTAAGTGTGATTCCCTTTGGAGATGAAAAATTGCATCTAATGCAGTGTGGGTTTGGAAGCATGTTCTTCAACGTAGGGATAATGTCATTGACTTTGTTTATTTCTCTGTTGGAAATGGTCTACTGATCAAATTGTGGAGAGATCCATGGATTTGTAAAGGGAATGATTTGGATTCCATTCTAGGAACTGAAGATTTTATGAGGAGTGGAACTGGGAAGTTTGATAATCTAAAGTTGTCTATTTGAAAATGGGGATTGGATTAAATCTAAATCTAGCTAGGCATGGTATTGCCATTGTTGATTATCTTTGAAAGACTGTCAAACCGAACAATATGAAGAATGACTTGATTCTTTTAATGGATAAAGAAGCTCTTAATATGAAGAATGTGTTGCATAACATTAGTCCTAGAGAGGATGTTCCTTTTTGGGAAAAATAGGTTTGGAGGATTAAAGGTCCTAGAAGGTATATCTTAAATGCCTAGAGGTGTTTTATGAACAATCTACTTACCGTAGATCATCTATACAGTAGATGTTTCCATCTTCCCTTATAGTGCATACCATGTAGGATTTATGTAGAGGATCTTGATTGAATTCTATTTTGATGTGAGTTTTCTGTGAAATTGTGAAGAGAAGCTCTCAAAGCTATATATATAATTTGCATTCCTGACTACTTTAAAGATGTGTGTTGTACTAAGTCTTTGAAGGAGGATCTCATGATTTTGGCAATATTTTATGCCCTTTGTGATGAAAGAAATACTCAGATCTTTGTTGAGAGGATCACAAGTGTAACTAGAAGATGAGTCATCTTAAAGAAAAACATCGATAATATATCTATACAGTTCTTTTTTCAATTCTTGTGTTTCTATTTTATTTTCAAGCTCTTAGCTCAAGTTCTATACATATCATTGATAAAAATATATAAAAAGGGGAAACTCACTTTCTAGAACAAATTTTGTTTTTGTGTGATGGAGACAATGTATAGTAATTGGTTGTATTTTATTTCTATATTTCACGTAAAAATAGTAGACTGTTAGAGTAGCAACTTATAAAACATTTTTATTGAACATATATTATATGGGTATGGTGATTCAACCCACAAAACACTAGGTTGGGTTTGACTTTGTCTTTATATTACCATTTAGAACTATCTTTCTTTAATTTGCACCTACAAGATTTAACTAACTATGATCCAACCCAAACCCAGCCGACCTAGCCATCTGATAGATCTACATATGTGAGGTGGTAAATCAAGAAATATTTGCATGTGTGGTTCAATCTCAAATCACTTTATTGGAGATGGTCAACATTCACCAACTAGGGATGCACCGTGTGGGCTAACACTTATTGTCATATATACTTGCATACAATGTGACAATTTGCAAAGTGTATATATAATCAAACATTGGAGATAGTTGATATAAAAAATATCACAAGTCATTAGAGCATGATTACTGCTAGCAATATTTGGCATATTTGTCTATAGGTGGAGTTATAGAGACTTTTTCTTTATCAATGTTGGGAAGCTTTCTTAATCATCTCACCCTCCCCTAGTCAGTAAATTCAATCTATTAATAATACCACTAATAAAATGGAACTAGCAGACATGGTGGCACTGCTACAATTATATAAGTCTTGTACTAAGAGATTATTGATCTCAGGAGGGGGGACAATATTAGACTTATACTTACCAGGGTTTTTTAGGTACAACTTGGCAATCATGTACGTAACTCTATTGTGTTGTCTTCCAATGAACCACAAAATCCACATATGGTTCCCAATGTTCTTAATATTGATTATATTTAGCTCATTTCCTACATCCTTATAACAACATTACAATCATATTTGAAGCACACATACTACCACTAATTATATTTATGTCTATTGTGTCGATACGCTCCATAGGGCTTCCCATCCACCTTCCTTGGTCATCTCAAATCACTACAACACATACTGCATATTTATGCTGCATATCTGGATTGGTGCTAATTTTCACCTAACCACTCATAGGGGTCTGCCAGTGACCAACTATCGACACATTTATTGGAGGTTCTTCTCTTCTCCTTACATACATTTCATAATGGACTTCTCTTCTTATATAATGAACTTGTTGGCTGGTGTGTTTTTTCTTGTTATCAAATATTTGCAGTTCTTGCACATCCAAATATGCCAACAAGTAGTTAAAAAGTTGATGGTTAGATCCTCATTCATCATCGTATGGGCCATGATCCAATCCTTGACATCGATGAAAGTGAAGAAGTCTGTCATGTCCATCTCATTCATCTTCTTCTTCCAAATATCCCTCATATATGAGCAATCTCAAACTAGATAAAGAGTCATTCCTCATGTGCTTCACATCTAGGGAAGACATTGTTGTGTGTCATATGCATGTTAACCCACATTTTATTTGTAAGTAACATTTCATGAACTAAGTGCCATCTAAACATTTTTTTCTTGTAGACACTTTAGCCTTCTAGATTTAGTTCCAGTCTCTAGTACTACTAATGTCTTTCCCTTCTCTTTGTTGAATATATGTGGATTTGGTAGAATATTGGTTGTTTTTAGTGAAAGATCAAATTCTAACATCATCTCCATCTTTGGCATAGGCGCTCTGATTTTTTTAATGGCCAATAAGATATGTTCAAGTAGGAATTCCTCCAAGAGGATTATATCCCACTCACCTTGGAGATTCACAATGCTCACAACCATGAGGTCTTATATCTCCCCTAGTAAATGTTTTAAAACATGTTCCCTCAAAATAGGACATTCCTCCCACTATCTGTCATCCCATAACTTCATATCTTATCTGTCAAAAGGAAGAAAGTAGGAATCATTTTCAATAGAATGTTTACCATGCAACACTACTATACTCAACCTAGACATCACACCTCCAGTTCTTCTTAGGCCAAGTTCATATCATTTCCACAGACTAGTGTACCATGGAGTGCCTCCTCTACTGTCAAACATGTTTCTATAAAAGCACTTTGTTCAACTCTCACATCATCTTCACTCCCAAGCCTCCATTATCCCAAGAAACCAATGCAAGGGGATGAGCTTTGTGTTTAACACCCCCTGGATGAACTTTCTTATCATATAATCAATCTTATCACAAAATCTTCATGGGTAGAACAAAATTTTGCATTACATAATTCAACACTATAGAGAATGTGGTCTAAGCCTAACACACCCTCCCTTCAAGAGACAAGCTTCTAGTAGACTACGTATTGACACTACTGGTTACTTTCTCCATGACTTTAGAGTAGGTGTTCTTGGGAATTCTTGAGTGGAGCATGGGTACTCCTAGATATATTCCTAGATCATTTATAATATAAGATCAACTCACCCTTTTTATTCTCCTTCTTATCTCTTGTGTCACACTCTTTGCAAAGAAAATCGTAATCTTTTTCACTGAAATAGACTATCTAGATACCTTCTCAAAGGCCTAGAAGCATCCTCTTATAATTTTAATTAGTTTTGTGCTAGCATGTGCAAAGTGGATCAAATTGTCAGGAAAACATGCGTGAGGGATATGTGGGTGGTCAACCCCATGCTTCATTAGTTTCCATTCCTTTTTATCATCTTTTTGTTGAATCATCTAACTCAATCTTTCCAGGCATAAGATGAACAAATATGGAGATTAAGGGTCTCCATACAAAAGTCCTTGACTAGATTTAAAATGCTATTTTCCCATTACAGATGATAGAAGTTTCCCCTCTGATAATAGATGCCATTATATAATTTTTCATGCTATCAACAATCTAACTGTCATATTATTGTCGTCTATGAAATCCCATGACATTTGGTCCTATCCCTTTTTTAGGTTTATCTTAATGGCTATCATATTGGCACCTATCTTCGTCTTCATGATATGTATCAAATCTTGGACAAGGGAAATGCTATCACTGACAACTGTCAACCATAGTCCAGGTCAGGACCAGGAGCTGCACAGATGTCGTTGAAGACTAGGTGGTTGAAGGCCGCACTAGTTTCCAGGTATTATCACTGACCAAGCCTCAAGACCAGGTATATCTCGCTAAACTATCTTTCCTATTGCATAGTTGATGATGTGATCTTCTCGTTATGGGTTTGTGGTTAGATAATTTTTTTGTTTCTGCTGCCTGTTCTATCGCACAAAACCCAACAGCGGTATCAGAGCCACGTCAACATACTATGTTTTAGGATTAATCGATATGACTGGATTTTAGTTTTTTTCCATTTATTTATTGCATGCAATGTGAATACTTTAACTAGATAATGTGCATATCTGATTAAACACCACAAATCCCTATATACATATATGATATGGTATATATGCAATCGATACACATCTCCCTAAAATGGTTTTGATGGTGGATGTGTAGTGTGGTTATGGCCTATAAACCCATATGTGTGCTTGGTTGGTTGTGGTTGTTTGCATCTTAGTCTGCGTACTGAGTCCTTTATTCTATTCCAGATGTAACTTAAGATAACTCAAGCCTTCTCTTCTACCTTTGCTCCCCCCGAATGTAACTAGGGTTTCCCAAAGATATATGTAAAAGTATGATAGTTTTATTTCGTGTTATGTCGAAGAATGGAGGGTGCCTAGATGAACGGTTAAGGGACCAAGACAACCGGATGATGGTGCGAGATGAGCAGCTTGTGGCCTAACGAGGAGCACGACGACCCAATGAAGTGACCTTCTGGAGGAGACAGACGATCAGTTGGTGGCAACCAAATGACTGGCCAGGAGGCGAGTCGATCAGTCATAGGATGAGCTGATCAACCTGGAATGACCCAAGCACATATTTTCATCCACAATAGGTTACTACATGACGTAGATCTAGATGACCGTCATTCCTTGTGGCTCAAGGAATTACAATAGGATGGCCATAATCATCACTTTTATCAATATTATATGTTTTCTCATTGTGGTTATAGCATGTATATGATACGTACTATAAATATGTGGTGATTGCATATGTATATGTACTTATATAAAATCCCTCAAATAAAATATTAAAGTCTAATATGACTTCCATAAGTGGAACACATGAAAAACTTGATCAACCAAGTGTAGGTTATGCCAAAGCGTGGTGCATGGTCAATCTCGTGGAAGTGTGATGGTAGACATGTAGGTTCTGCCAAAGAAGGGCCCATGTATATCGTGTCGGCTTTTGGGTCAAACTTAATTGGTGATTCTTAGAGAGTCTAAGCTCTAGAGGCACACCGATGATCATGGCAAAGATTTGTGCATGTCATCTATCCAAGAGTTGCATATGATGCAACTGGCATGATGGTCTACCTAAATAATCAAGTTGTGGGTAATCAGCCAAAGCTGACTCATAATTTGATGAAATATGGATCTTGGCCACTAGAAGGTTGTGCACTGCAATCTTCCAAATTGATACATGAGGGTTATCAATTTGATCAAAATAGTGGGAGAGATGATTGATTAAAGACCTAATTAATATAGTCAAGTTTATCAAATCAAACAAATCAAAAAAATGTTTTGAAATGTTGCAAAATTCTTTTGTAGAATCCAAATGAAAAACACAAATACATTATCATTGTGATCAGTTCATAAATGGGATAAACTTTAAATCTGGTTTAGGACCTTTGAGAAGTGTTCTCAATAGTGAATGTAAACTCTAAAGTCCTTGAAAGACTAGAGCCAGTAGAACCACTCCAAATGTGCCTAAGGCTAAAATTGGATGATTACTTGAAGTATGCCAATGATGCCTAAGACATCAAGAAACTTATGCTGAGCTATATGAACTATGAGTTGCATAAATAGCTTAAAGCATGGACATTCTTGAGATGGTTATACATCTTAAGAATCATGTAAAGCGTGAAAGGTATAATGTCTTCAAAGCAATATTTGAATAAAATCAGACAGATGGAGATCAAGTATAATGTCATATGATCAATATGATTGTGCATATAGATCAACTATGATTTCTTATAGGTTAAGAGTTGACCAAACATATGATTCTACAAATCATTGTGTGAATCATATAGCCAGTTCATCAAATATTGAGAAACTTGGCCAAAACATTGTCTGAAGTGCTTGACATATTGATGCCAAAGCATGAATGAAGAAAGGACAAAACCTATGATAATGATCAACTGAGTGAAGTCCATAGACTAAAGCAAGGTCAAGAAGTGTTTTGAAGCCAAGCTTAGGTTCAAGTATTCATCACTCAAGATATGGAGAGGAGTAAGATGGAAAGGGAAATAACCTCTTTATAGAGGATCTCAAGAACATGAAAGAGAGATAAGATCTCTACTTCAGGACCTAAGAAGAAGTAAGCTACAAAATGTGAAAAGAAAGAGTTGCTGCCATTATAGTTACAATATGACATTCATGGGCATATAATAGAATTAGCGAATTGCTATTATACATCTGCCATCAATGAAACCGTCATACATCTTGTATGTATAAGAGTGTAATGAACTGATGTTTCATTTCAAAAAAATGATCTTTGATGACAATGCCTATGTCTCATCAACTATACTTGATAGTTAAAGAGACAAATATGTGTGACACATGTAATGAATGACATGATAAATCAATCTTGAATACTTATAGAAGAGTCATATGTAGTGTGTTAAAACCCCATTTTCTTGAAAATATAATGTAAGGTGTATTTCCCTTTTAATGAATAAATGATATCCTTTCCTTTGAATTGTAATAAATTTCGTGAGAAATGGCTTTGATCGATTGATTGAGGGCCTTGTTGGCCATTGAGCCCAATTGAAAAGAAAAGGGAATTAATAAGGAAAAGAAATTGTTTTATAAAAGGGGAAATATGAGAAATTGACAATTGAAATAGGATAAAGGCAAACCAATATTCCCCAAGATGGGAATCCATGCCATTGGGTTTCCTTGAGATCCAAGGGACCCAAAATAACAAGATAATCACAAAGGAAAAAGGAATATAAATTAATTTGGATTAATTGATGAGAAAACTTTGGAGAGAAGGAAGCCTTCTCATCCATTGCTTTTATTTCCCAAATTTTGCAAAAATATAGGCAATAATAAAAGGAACGTTCCTTTAAAATTTGAGAAAGAAAGGAGTTATGGTTTGGGAGGAATTAATTTTGCAAGTTATATTCGAATTGAGAATTAATTCTGAATTAATAGAATAAAAGGCTTTTCCTTTGCTTTGAATGCAAGTAATCTGATCGGTTGGATCCTGATCCAATGCTGGGTGCTCTTCGCTTGAATCCCATTGGGATTATGTTTCTATGAAATAACAGAGGGACTTTCCCTCTTGGATTCCTCACAATCCGTTGTGTTGGAAAGTCTGCTGATGATTCCATTGAATTTGGGAAAGCAAGCTGGAGGGATACATCCCTGGTTGGAGTGGGTTTCGTCACGAATCCAAGAAACGCCCAACTGGGAAGGAACCTTGCCCCGACCCTATGTATAGGGGAAGGCTATGGAGGGAGCCAGAATCCCTAAAAGCTAGCCCAAATGATGCAGAAGGAGGCGACGAGTGCGTTGGTGGGATCAATCGCTCAGTTACTCGTGACTTGTGACCTCCATACCTCAGGAAGTGGTGCCGGAGTCCGAAAAGAAAAGGGCTGTTGTGGTGCAACCTGGGCAAGCAATTGGACGCTTCATCGTGTTCGAGGAGGGAAGGTGAAGCTCCCTGGACATCTGGCATGAGCAAAGGAGGAGAGGAACTCGAAGTCAACCCATAAGTTGACAATCAGAGTCTGCCTCTCTCGCGCGAGGTGGAGGAAGAAGAAGGACTGAAGGATTACTAAACTGCCCCGCCGCGCCTTCAGAATGGGTAAGGGCAGTCTAGTCTTTTCGTTTGTCTAATTGTTAAGTTAGGCGCGCGATCCCTGGGCCGTGGGATGCCGCTGGTTCACCGGACCATATATCGAACGGCTCTCGATTTTCTGAATTAGTTAATAAATCGATAAAAAGGGATTATCTTGATAAAATCATATCTGGTGATAGGAAACTCGGATGTGAAAAGTCAATACATGAAAAATGATCAGAAAAATATGAGGAATACGTTAAAAATGGTTTCGATATCTGAATCTGTATATGTTTGCAAAAGTACATATTTTGATGGAAAAAGAGTTAATTTGTAAAAAGAAAACCCTAATTGATTATCAAGAATATATTTAGTCTTGCAATTAGGTTAATTCGAATATGTTTAACCTAATTAATGATTAATATGGTTTTTAACATGTTTTGATGATAGAATTACATGTTTAGGGTTTTTTATTCAATATGTTGATTAATATGTTTAGAAATCCTAAATTAGAGAAAAAGAAAAAGATATAGCAATCTGAAAATTAGGGTTTATATGGTCCAAACCTGATCTTTAGGACCTTAATGGAAAATAGGAAACGATAATTAGGGTTTGATGGATATTTGATAAAAGTAAGGTAAAAGTATAAAAAGGAAATAAAACCCTAATTATGGTTAAAACCCTAAAAAGGGCAAATAACCTACGAAACGATTAGAATTAATGAGTCATGATGACATGATTAATAATATAGAAATTGAATGCCTTTTTTAGGAACAAATTGTGTGTGTGTACTTGCTTGATTCCTAATTGATTGAGTTTTTCTGCATTCAAGTCTGCATAATAGGTATGTGGTTACGCTTATGACTACCCGAATTAGTTTTCTGATATTTTTTCATAGTTTCTATCGTGACTTGAATTAAACTGTTGGATGTTTTAATTCATGCAAATTCTAGTGTGAATATGACTATCACCTAAGAATTATGCCTACTAGCTCAGATCCCAGTCCCCTATGTAGCTTAATGGGTTGACCTAGTAAAAGGCTACCAATGGGGTAGTCCCATCAGGTCACTAAATGACTTAGTAAATGGCTACCAATGGGGTAGGTCCATCAAGTCACATGGAGTTAGAGATTGGACTACCTATGAGTAGTGCCATGCAACTCAACCCTAGATATTGATCTACCTGTTCGGTAGGATCATGCAGGGTTTAATGAGGATCTACCGTGTGAGAGAGGTAGTATCCATGTCCTCTACAGGGACGACACAGAGGAAGGGGATAGGAAGGGATTGAGTAATACTGCTTAAAATGTGATTTGAATGTTAAATGATAATTGGTTGTTTACATTGTTAATATAGTTGCACAACTTTTTGTAATCCCCCACATACCAGCTTTATGTTGATCGTGTATTTGTTTGTCGGCATTTTAGGTATAACCCTAAAAGAACAAACAGTAAATTGACACATTACAAAATAAGAAGTAAAGTGCAAGGAGGATTAGATAGAGTAGATTCAAGCCATGGATACTTAGAATTTCCAAGTTTTTCAAAGGTAAGAAAAGTTTTATTTTTTACCAGATTTCAGTTTAGATTAGTAGAATTTCATAATTATCATTGATTATTTGTTGAACCTTTGATCTTGTTAATTGATTAACGGCTCTGACCTTCGGGTCTCCCTTAATTGGGGGTTACCGGGAGGCGGGGTCGTTACAATTGGTATCAGAGTGTAGGTTATCCATCTAATCATGAATAATTATTAAATTTTACAAATTCCATAGAACTGAGGGAGTTATTAGAGGATTTTTTGAAAGACTGAGGTGTCCAGAAAAGGATCATGTCCGGGGGCTGGAAAATTTTTCCTCCGCACTGCTAGTCAGAATACGAGGACTCCCGGATTGTGTGACTGCCTGGAAGATGTCTTAGGATAAGACTCGAAATAAGATACCTTTAGGACTCTCTCACCTTATTCATCCCATCACAACTCAATTTCTTTTAAGGATTTTCAAGATTAGGGTTTCTCTCTCTTCCTCACCCTCATGTGGTTTGGTCAAGTAAGTTAAGGACATAAGGAGTCCTCCATCAAATTAATAATAGATACGTAATGATATATCATCAAAATAAGTATAATTAGTTTAATGATAAACTAAAAATTTGTTTGTTATGCTTATATAGATGGCTCGTACAAAGGTCGTGGCTATCCCTTTCTCCACCAGTGGTGGTGGAGCACCCCGTAAGGAGAATGGATCCTCTGAGAAGAGGAAGCAGAACCATGGTGGAAAGACCTCTAAGAAGAGAAAGAGGCCTGGAGAAGTTGTGCATGGGGCTCCCAACCCTGAACCTATGCCCGACATCAACCGAGAGCAAGGGGAAGGACTAGAATATGAAGAATACCAGGGGTATGAAGAGGAAACCCGAATGGAGGAGGACCAGCCTAGTGGTCAAGAACCAGCTGTGGTGGTTCACACCACAAATACAGTTTGGATGGAACAGAAAAAGCAACTGACTGAAGCTATTTGTGCCCTAGCCCTTAGGGACACAGCTAGGGCTGAGAATGGTGAGCCCCTTCCTATTCATCCTTGACTTGGAGCCACCATCCTGGACTTCGTCAAGCTGAACATTGAGAAGTTTTGGGGAGAAGATAAGACTGAAGTGGTCGACAAGGCTGAAGCTTGGCTGCTTGCAGTCGAGAATGGGTTCTGGATGCTTGAGGTGCATCCAAATAAGAAGGTTCTATTTGCTACTCACCTTTTGGAAAGTGCAACCAAGATATGGTGGGAGAACCATATCACGGGAAGAGACCTAAGTGAGGAACTGATGGCGTGGACCGACTTCAAAACCATCTTCACCACCAGATTCATCCCCATCTCAGCAAAGAAGGAGAAAGAAAGAGAGTTCACCAACATGACTCAAGGAAGTTCATCAGTTGCGGACTTTGGTCACAAGTTCCGCATCTTGGAACGTTTCAGATACAAAATGGATGAAGAAAGAAGGGTGGATCACTTCATAGCGCACCTGAACCCTACCATCAAGCCACATGTGATGGCTAGTAAGCCGAAGACCTTCGCTAAAGCCTACAACACTGCCTTGGACATGGAGAGGATGGTGATGCCAGTTCAGAATCCACCCAAGGGATATTTGGGTTTCACTGAAGGAACCCAAGGTCAGAAGAGCAATCACAAGAAAGGTCACGGGTAGAATCAGGCCAAGGGAAGACATGGAAACAAAGGGAAACCCCATTAAGAGAACAACCGACCTAAATGTCGCACCTACGAAAGATGGCATACCGATGAGTGTCGCCACAAGAAAAGAGTCTGCTACGGTTGTCAGCAAGAGGGCCACTTCATCACCAACTGCCCTCAACCCGACCCTAGAGGACCCTTGGAGTCATATACTGTGGCAGGACAGGCAGTAGCTGCAACACCCCCAACAGGAGCACCAACCGGAGCACCTCCAGCTGGAGAGAGAAGGCAAGCTAGAGTGTTCGCCATCGACAATGAAGAAGCTCAGGCGAATGCTAATAAGTTGATTGAGGGTAATAACCCATAGAGTTTTTCCTTTTAGTTCAGTAGACTATGTAATAGCTTTTTGATATGGAACAACTATGTAGGCTTGCTGGAAGTCATGGCACAAAATGTAAAAGCACTCTTTGATTCTGGTTCTACTAATACTTTTATTTCGAGAAATCTGGAAACTATGCTTGGTTTGGATATCAAAGATTTGGGTTATGTTTTGGATGTCACAACCCCGAGTGGTCGTATTTATACCTCTCATTTGAAAACCCCTGTCTTGCCAGTAAAGTATCTGAACCATGAGATTCCCACTGACTTCATCCTCCTCGATATGAGTGATTTTGATGTAATCATCGGTATGGATTGGTTGTCCACCTATAGGGCCCAGATTGACTGTAGAGAGAAGAAGATTCTCATTAGGAAAACCAGCTATCCACACTTCACCATTCGAGGAAGGAAGGATGCAACAACCAGCCTTTATGTGTTCGCCATGAAAGCTGAGAGGATGTTATCCAAGGGTTGTCAAGCCTACCTAGCCATAGTTACCGTACCCGAGGTTAAGGGGCAATCCTTAGAGGACATAGAGGTGGTTCGGGAGTACGCAAATGTGTTTCCAGATGATCTACCAGGGATTCCCCCTGAGAGGGAGGTAGACTTCTCAATTGAGTTAGCTTCTGGGACTAACCCTATATCTAAGGCACCCTATAGAATGGCCCTTGCTGAGTTGCTTGAGTTGAAAACCCAGTTGCAAGATTTGTTGGATAAGGGGTTCATCCGACCCAGTACCTCACCATGGGGAGCACCAATCCTCTTTGTGAAAAAGAAGGATGGGTCGCTTCGGAAGTGTATTGATTATCAGATGATCAACCAGGCAACCATTAAGAATAAGTACCCTTTGCCTAGAATAGATGACCTATTTTACCAGCTCAAATCAGCTCGAGTCTTTTCCAAGATCGATTTGAGGTCAGGATACCACCAGGTGAGAGTAAGAGGTGAGGATATACCCAAAACGACATTCAGAACCCGTTATGGCCACTATGAGTTTGTGGTCATGCCGTTTGGATTATCCAATGCACCTAGTGTCTTTACGAACGTTATGAACAGCGTGTTCTAGCCTTTTCTTGACTCTTTTGTGATAGTGTTCATAGATGACATCATAGTGTATTCGGATGACCTAGCCCAACACTGTGACCACCTGGGTAGAGTCCTTGATATCCTGAGAAAGCATAAGTTTTTCAGAAAGTTCTCGAAATGTGAGTTTTGGTTGGACCGAGTCATGTTTCTTGGACACATCATCTCAGGAGGAACAATCGTCATAGATCCAGCCAAAGTATCGGCAGTTCGAGACTGGCCGGCACCCAAGAACCCCTCTGAGATTTGCAGCTTCTTGGGGTTGGCCTGATACTACCGTCACTTCATCAAGGATTTCTTCAAGACTGCTCTACCGCTAACCATGTTGACTCAGAAGGATGTGAAGTTCGTGTGGTCTGAAGAATGTGAAGCTCGATTTCAGGAATTAAAAGAGAAGTTGACCACCGCTCCTGTGTTGACTTTGCCTTCTGGCAATGAGGGTTTCATGATATTCACCGATGCATCCAAGATGGGACTTGGCTGTGTGTTGGAACAAGATCGGCATGTGGTTGCATATGCTTCCCGACAGCTCAAGCCAAATGAGGTGAACTACTCGACACATGACCTGGAGTTAGCTGCTATAATCCATGCCTTGAAGATATGGCGGCACTATCTGTATGGTGCTACCTTCGAGATCTTCACCGACCATAAGAGTTTAAAATACCTGCTGACACAGAGAGACATGAATATGCGACAATGGCGATGGATGGAGTACATGAAGGATTACGACTTCACCATCGCCTACCATCCTAGTAAGGCGAATGTAGTAGTTGATGTGTTGAGTCGAAAACAACTTAAGTGTGCAGCTGTTTTGTCCAGTCAGTGGAAGAGTTTGGAGGAGCTTGTGGAATGGACACCACAACTGTTAGAGGACCGAGTTCGGTTGGCTAATATCCAAATTCAATCTGAGTTGTTGAGTGAGATCATAACTGCAGAGTTGACCAGTGGAAAGCTAGACAAGATGAAAGGTTTAATGATGAAGCCACAGACTCGTCTATCCATGGGAGTAGACGGAGGAATCAGGTTTGAGAATCGTGTATGGGTTCCAGCTGATTCATCAATAAAGGAACGTATCTTGCAAGAGGCTCATGGATCCAAGTACACAGTGCACCCAGGAACTACTACGATGTAAAAAAACCTATAGCGGTTTTTCTGGTGGCCAGGAATGAAGAAAGACATTGCGTCATGGGTGGCCAGTTGTCTTACATGCCAAATGGTGAAGGCTGAACACCAACGACCCGTCGGACTTTTACAGTCAATATAGATTCCAGAATGGAAATGGGAGCAGATCACCATGGATTTTGTGGTGGGTCTACCGAGGACCAAGAGAGGTCATGATGTGATATGGGTTGTGGTAGATCGTCTTACCAAGTCAGCACACTTCCTTGCCCTGAAGACCATTGCTAAGGTGACAGACCTAGCTGAGCTGTATATCAGAGAGGTAGTACATTTGCATGGTGTACCAGAATCGATCATCTCAGATAGAGACCCAAAATTCACTTCCAAGTTGTGGAAGCAAGTTTAAGAGGAACTTGGTACAAGGTTAAAGTTTAGTATCGCTTATCACCCCAGACAGATGGTTAGTCAGAAAGGATGATTCAGACATTAGAAGATATGTTAGAGCTTGTGTGCTCGATTGGGGTGTCTCATGGGAGCAATACTTACTATTGGCAGAGTTTTCCTACAACAACAAATACCAAGCCAGTATCGGGATGCCTCCGTATGAAGCTTTGTACGGGAGACCGTGTCAGTCACCACTTCACTGGGATGATGTGGGTGAGAGGACCGTGTTGAGGTCAGATGAGCTCCAAGTGTATGCTGATAAAGTGGCTTTGATCAAGAAAAGGCTAAAGAGTGCCCAGGATCGACAAAAGTCATATGCTGATGCAAAGCAGACTGATGTGCATTTCACTGTGGGAGATCATGTGTTTTTGAAAATCCGACCGCTCCGAGCTATAACTAAGAATAGAGGAAAGCTGAGTCCCCGATACATGGGTCCGTTTGAAGTGTTAGAACGGATTGGTGAAGCTGCTTACCATTTGGTGTTACCCCCTCAGTATAGCATGATGCACGATGTGTTTCACGTGTCTAACTTGAGGTGATATGTGCAAGATTCGAGCCATGTGCAGAGCATTGAACCTGTTGAGCTTCAAGGGAAGCTGACTTATCCTGAGTCACCTTTGCGGATTCTAGATACCAAGGTGAAAGAACTCAGATGCAAGAATATAGAGATGGTAAAGGTTCTTTGGAAGCACCATGGAGAGGATGAGGCCACATGGGAGCTGAAGGCAGACATGGAGAAAACATACCCTGAATTGTTTGTTTGATTCTTTGAATTTTGAGGGCAAAATTCCTATAAGGAGGGGAGGATGTTACAACCCCATTTTCTTGAAAATATAATGTAAGGTGTATTTCCCTTTTAATGAATAAATGATATCCTTTTCTTTGAATTGTGATAAATTTCGTGAGAAATGGCTTTGATTGATTGATTGAGGGCCTTGTTGGCCATTGAGCCCGATTGAAAAGAAAAGGGAATTAATAAGGAAAAGAAATTGTTTTATAAAAGGGGAAATATGAGAAATTGACAATTAAAATAGGATAAAGGCAAACTGATATTCCCCAAGATGGGAATCCATGCCATTGGGTTTCCTTGAGATCCAAGAGACCCAAAATAACAAGATAATCACAAAGGAAAAAGGAATATAAATTAATTTGGATTAATTGATGAGAAAACTTGGGAGAGAAGGAAGCCTTCTCATCCATTGCTTTTGTTTCCCAAATTTTGCACAAAGCTAGGCAATAATAAAAGGAACGTTCCCTTAAAATTTGAGAAAGAAAGGAGTTATGGTTTGGGAGGAATTAATTTTGCAAGTTATATTCGAATTGAGAATTAATTCTGAATTAATAGAATAAAAGGCTTTTCCTTTGCTTTGAACGCAAGTAATCTGATCGGTTGGATCCTGATCCAACGCTGGGCGCTCTTCGCTTGAGTCCCACTGGGATTATGTTTCTGTGAAATAATAGAGGGACTTTCCCTCTTGGATTCCTCACAATCCGTTGGGTTGGAAAGTCTGCTGATGATTCCATTGAATTCGGGAAAGCAAGCCGGAGGGATACATCCCTGGTTTGAGTGGGTTTCATCGTCAATCCAAGAAACGCCTAACTGGGCAGGAACCTTGCCCCAACCCAATATACAGGGGAAGGCTATAGAGGGAGCCAGCATCCCTAAAAGCTAGCCCAAACGCTGCGGAAGGAGGCGAGGAGTGCGTTGGTGGGATCAATCGCTCAGTTACTCGCGACCTGTGACCTCCATACCTCAGGAAGCAGTGTCGGAGTCCGGCGAGAAAAGGGCAGTTGTGGCGCGACCTGGGCAAGCAATTGGAGGCTTCATCGTGTTTGAGGAGGGAAGGAGAAGCTTCCTGGACATCTGGTGTGAGCAAAGGAGGAGAGGAACTCAAAGTCAACCCATAAGTTGACCACCAGAGTCTGCATCTCTCGCGTGAGGTGGAGGAAGAAGAAGGACTGAAGGATTACTAAACTGCCCCGCCACTCCTTCAGAATGGGTAAGGGCAGTCAAGTCTTTTCGTTTGTCTAATCGTTTAGGCGCGCGATCCCTGGGCCGTGGGATGCCGTTGGTTCACCGGACTATAGATCGAACGGCTCTCGATTTTCTGAATTAGTTAATAAATCGATAAAAAGGTATTATCTTGATAAAATCATATCTGGTGATAGGAAACTCGGATGCAAAAAGTCAATACATGAAAAATGATCAGAAAAATATGAGGAATACGTTAAAAATAATTTCGATATCTGAATCCGTATATTTTTGCAAAAGTACATATTTTGATGGAAAAAGAGTTAATTTGTAAAAAGAAAACCCTAATTGATTATCAAGGATATATTTAGTCTTGCAATTAGGTTAATTCAAATATGTTTAACCTGATTAATGATTAAGATGGTTTTTAACCTGTTTTGATGATAGAATTACATGTTTAGGGTTTTTAATTCAATATGTTGATTAATATGTTTGGAAATCCTAAGTTAGAGAAAAAGAAAAAGATATAGCAATATGAAAATTAGGGTTTATATGGTCCAAACCTGATCTTTAGGACCTTAATGGAAAATAGGACAAGATAATTAGGGTTTGATGGATATTTGATAAAAGTAAGGTAAAAGTAATAAAAAGGAAATAAAACCCTAATTATGGTTAAAACCCTAAAAAGGGCAAATAACCTAGGAAACAATTAGAATTAATGAGTCATGATGACATGATTAATAATAGAGAAATTGAATGCCTTTTTCAGGAACAAATTGTGTGTGTACTTGCTTGAATCCTGATTGATTGAGTTTTTCTGCATTCAAGTCTGCATAACAGGTATGTGGTTACGCTTATGACTATCCGAATTAGTTTTCCAAGATTTTGTCGCAGTTTCCATTGTGACTTGAATTAAACTGTTGGATGTTTTAGTTCATGCAAATTCTAGTGTGAATATGACTATCATCTAAGAATTATGCCTACTAGCTCAGATCCCAGTCTCCTCTGTAGCTTAATGGGTTGACCTAGTAAAAGGCTACCAATGGGGTAGGCCCATCAGGTCACTAAATGACTTAGTAAATGGCTACCAATGGGGTAGGTCCATCTAGTCACATTGAGTTAGAGATTGGACTACCTATGAGTAGTGCCATGCGACTCAACCCTAGATATTGATCTACCTGTTCGGTAGGATCATGCGGGGTTTAATGAGGATCTACCGTGTGAGAGAGGTAGTATCCATGTCCTCTGCAGGGACAACACAGAGGAAGGGGATAGGAAGGGATTGAGTAGTACTTCTTAAAATGTGATTTGAATGTTAACTTATAATTGGTTGTTTACATTGCTAATATAGTTGCACAACTTTTTGTAATCCCCCACATACCAGCTTCATGCTGATCGTGTATTTGTTTGTCGGCGTTTTAGGTATAACCCTAAAAGAACAAATAGTAAATTGTCACATTGCAAAATAAGAAGTAAAGTGCAAGGAGGATTAGATAGAGTAGATTCAAGATGTGGATACTTCGAATTTCCATGTTTTTCAAAGGTAAGAAAAGTTTTAATTTTTTACCAGATTTCAGTTTAGATTAGTAGAATTTCATAATTATCATTGATTATTTGTTGAACCTTTGATCTTGTTAATTGATTAACGGCTCTGACCTTCGGGTCTCCCTTAATTGGGGGTTACCGGGAGGCAGGGTCGTTACATAGTGCATAAATGAGAATTGCATTTCTAGAAATCCATATGATGGTTATCTAGACTCATTCTAGTTATTGAACCAATAGAGACATGCTATTATCATTCATTGTACAATATGACAAAGGTTCTTCACTAGATGTAGTGGGAGAACGATTATTCTATTAAGGATTATACATATTGATGTATATAGACCTTTTAGAATAAATGCTAAAGGTACTCATTAGTACTTCATTATATTTGCTAATGACCTCAGCAGATATGGTAGTTTGTATTTAATAAATACAAATATGAATCTCTTGAAGTGTTCAAGGATATAATAAATGAAGTACATAAGAAACTTGGTATAAGTATTAAATTTCGCTATGATCGATATGGAAATACTTTGAACCAAGAGTTTGAGAAACTTTTGGAAGATCAAGATAATGTATCATGATGGACTCCACCTGAAACACAATGATAGTGTATCATGAGAACTATGTCAAAAAGAAGGAATCAAACCTTGATAAGTTAGAGTGTGATAACTAGCTAAACTTCAAATTTCCTTTTGGGTACATGCTTAACACTAAAACAATGTACCGTCTGATTAGTTCAAAAAACACCATATGAGATATGGAATGGGAAGGTCCTGATATGTCTTTATAAAGATTAGGATTGGAAGCCTAAATAATAAAAATGTTTCTTAAACGGTTTTTTTTTTCACAAATCGCATAAATGTTATTTTTTGAATACTTTGATATCCAAATCCAACAACAAAGGTGTTTTGGATGGTTGCATTTCTAGAGGAGAACCTAGTTCTAAAGGAATCAGTGGGAGAGAAAAGTAGAACTCGAAATGTTCAAGAGAAACAAGAAAACATTGAACTTAAAGAGGTATAATGGGAATAAAGAGAATCACAAAATGTTGTGGAATCTCAAAATTCCTTAAGTAACACACAGAACTCTTGGTTCTAGTAGAACACGTCTAGAGCTTGAATGATATATGATTTCTTATGGATAAAAAGGCTGTGAGAACCTGTTACACTAAACTAGATTACTTAAAACAAAAAACACAATCAATCACCAATTAACCACATACCCAAAATGTGGGTAAATTAAAACCGATTTCAACATCAACACCTGCTCAAAAACATTTTCATAAGGGCCCAACATATTTCTTGTATCCATACTATGCCAAGAATTTAAAACAAATTGGTCTATCACACTAGCCACATCATATATACATAGGAGAACAATATTCATATATGCCACACAAAAAAGCATTAATATGCTAACAAAAGTCTGATTCATTTGAAACACCATATACAAACTTTTTCTCGCCCGGACTTGAGAGTACATGGATGACTCTAGGACACACTAGACATCTAATCAACTTTCTCAAAGATTCATTACTATAGCTCCTCTTTGCTGCCACATGTTCATTTTCTTCACTTCTGATTACCTAAAAAACATGTGGCAAACCACAAGGGTGAGACCCATGTCCCAGCAAGAGATATAACATCCATTAACGCTTATTGATTACAACAATTGAAATAGTAGATAACTAAGCAGTTGGAGTATTTAATAATGTAGATTGAACATTTCAAGTATGCTAAACAGATTAAGTAATTAATATAAGCAACAAGTATGATCATCAATGCATTTATATATAACAAATAAATCCATTTATTTGGATAGATATCCACTCAAATATCATCAAATTGCATCTAATAACAATAATTATCATTAGTCTAACTATCATCATATTCCTTGCTAACAACACAAGCAATCTAGTAGCATAAGCATCCCTGACTTCATGAATATGTCAAATAACATAGCATTGCTATCAATATTGGCATCAATGACCACTGCTAAGTGGAAATCAGTGCCATATAAGATCTAGGAAGAGCCGGACTCCTAAGATCTTCTCTACCCATGGTCAGTATGGGTCTTCCACAGTGACACATAAGTTTAGATGCTAATAGCCTAGTTCGTCCTTGGTATAGGTCACGAAACTAGTGAAAGGAGGTGGGTACGTATACCCTACCATTCGAGGTACAACCATAGTTGTCCTCCAATATCATCACATATATAATCACCCAGACACAACCGTAGTCGTTCTCAAATTGAGGGCTAGGTATGACCGCAGTCATCCTCGCTAAACACTTGAATTCAGAATGACAAGCACCCCACATACTCATCAGTATGCACTCCGAGTTTCCCTTAGGAATACTCGTTTCACCATCTGGCAAGTTCTGACACTCAAATGGATCTATGGCACATGGCTCTTCATGATTAGAGTTTCACTTGATTAGTTATGCTAATTGGGTGAATTAAGGATGCATCTAACAAGTGGACATACAAACCCTAATTCACTACTAACAAGCATATAAATATCACAACTTCAAAGATATAAAATGTGTGAAACATAATTTCTCATCATCATATGGTACTATTCACTTTCCATTCATGAGCCCACACTAGTCATCATACTATCACAAGATATAAATCCTTTCCACTATATCACAAGGTATCAACCCTTATCAACACAAGAAGATTACATTTCATTTAGGGCTCAACCATGCCCAAATGTCATTAAGACTAGCATACTATTCCCTATAAGATCATCATTATCTTTCCATGCCTTATAACAAGGCCCAACAACATCACTTACATATAATACACCAGATCAACACAATATTGCATTAATAAGATAGGAGATATTCATAAACAATCATAGCAGGGCTATATTAACATTAAGAACATTCCTTTATTACATCAGCATGCAAGGAATCTAGATATGATTAACACTCAACATATTCATAATGCATATGTTTAGCATAAGAAAGTATCAACCATGTGGTATGATAACCACCAATGAACACATTAAGGTTATGATCATGTTAAGGAGGTTATTCTACCATCATTCCGTCATATAAGAATGTTAAACATGATTATTCATATTTATCTATTTGCATTAGAGTTAGGTTCAACATGATAAATTATATCAATGTTACTAATCAACCCTCATACCCAAACCCTAACTCACGACATCCACATTGGATCATGGATGCATAAGGTGAAGCATCACCATAACATTCCATATTATTCTCAAGTATGAACCACACATAAATCAAGTTATAGCCATTGGGTTATAGCATACTAGGGTTTCAACAATAGTATCAGAGTACTCCATGATTGTATTAAGTCATTCAAGGACTATTCATTCCCAATTACCATGATTTAGTTATATTAAAGCTAGGTATAACAAGATATACCTCATTAGGGTTACACATCAACACAATATGGTTATCATCCCTTCTATTCATATGAGTCAATAGGTAAGACTACCTTATCAAGGGTAACCCTCCATTTGTTCCATCATCATTTAACCCATATCACCATACCACAATGTCACCCAGAACCATTGGATGTTTAAAAGGTAAGACCATTGATTGTTTACATAAGTAAACACCTTGGATAAACCACCTATGAAGTCCTTGATTTGTTCTCTAGAAAGATTCGCCATCTAACCCTAGACATCCCTTGATTAACAACACAAAAAGATCCATTTAGAGTAGGGTAAACCCCACAATCGAGTGTTCATTTAAAACAAGCCATCCATTGTCAACAATTAAGCTCCTTAAGTTGATCATATAAAGGAAACCATCTAAATCACATTATTAGGACCAAAATGTTACATTATCCATCATTCCACTTTATTGGAGGAATAAATAGTATATTTTGACCATTGGGTCAAGTTCAAATATTAAAACCATAAATTACAGTATAGGTCTGACCGTTGCATCAATGACCCAAGAAACCATTGGTCTAAGGTTTAATTGATGATACAACTACAATGCTTGACTCAAAATATGTTTTAGATACCAGATCCACCATCATTAGTGACCATTAAATCACCATAGGTTGTTAGATCAACACTATATTCAGTAATCAACATCAAACATTAAGCTAATGTCGTCATTGATTGATAACATCAGTAGGGTACTTAATGGTTGATCATTAAACTTCTAATTGGTCCAAACCCTGACCTACGGGGGTGGAAATAGGTTGTCACCATCATTTGACACCCTTGATCACGACCATCCATTTTTATGAAGACAACACCATATGGTTGTTGCAATGGTACCATCATCAGGTCATGGTTTATAGAAGAAATCAACTTTAAACCCTAAAACTGACCATTGTTTGATAGGTGCTTAGCACCATAGGTTTTCAAAACAACCTGAACCAAGTCATATTGTACCTTAAGAATAATGTACACATGATCACAGGATCATCTAGAACTGAAATCATAATAGGGAACATTATAAAAATCAAAATCCAAGTCAAGCATAGCTTTTTAGTGCATGATTCATCATTTTCAAGCAAGAACATGATCTAGAAAGCTTATGGTAAGCAATAAACGTGGAGCAAGTTATAAAACTTGCCTCTAATGAGAAGATAAAACCCCACACAGAAGAAATCTCAAGTGGGTAGGGTATAAAATCCAAACATAAGCTCTAAACTCGTCCATGTAGCACCTTTCTGCATCAAATGAGCAAACCCTAAGCATAAGGAGCAAGAAAGGTAGGATTTTTGAGCTTTAAAGAAAATTCTACCATGGAACAACAAGGTTCCAACCTAGAGGAAGGTATAAGGAAGGAGAAGAGAAAAATAAATGGAGAATAAAGGAAGAAAATAACTTGCCTTTGTTGAAATCCCTAGAAGATGACCTTGGAAACCCTACGTAGGGCTAAATGGAGCTCTAGGAGACCTTGTTCTCCAAAAAGAGGTTGTCTTCTACATTAGAGCACTTGGTTTCGAAGAAAAATAGAGGGGAGTAGTTTTTTCAGGTTAAAGTAAAGAGAAAGAAAGCATAGTTTCGAATGTGGGCAAGGAAGAGGTAAATATAGCCCATGGATAAGGATGGAAGCGCAAGCATGAGGTGTAAAAGTAGCTTCCCCATGATTCTATGGCCTTAAACTATTAAGAATATACAAGAACACACACAAGAAGCTCCCCCAACGTACTTATAGACCTGATTAGCTTTCCTTTGTCGAATTTCCCAGCCAATCACATAATTCCTTAGTTGATAGCTACTAAAGGTAGCTCATCCGTGAAGGGGTAAACCCTAAAAACCCTTGGAGCAAACACCTTCAAATCAAGGTTTAAATAGGCTCCCCATGGCACAAAAATCTCAATAATGATGAGATAATATCCAAGGAACATAATGGAAGTGATAAATTGCAAAGAAAATCTCCCAATTGGGTAAATTATAGAAAAGTCCAAAATGTGCATAAAATTGCATAACTTGCTCAAACAGTGTCCAAATTGGACCAAATTTGAAATTGAATATTGTATTATGATTTAAAAGCATATCACAAGGTGATATTAGGGTTATAAGAATTGAATTATGATAATTAATCTCATTCAACTCATTAAGCAAGTTTAGGGGCCTTACAAAGGCGGTGAGTTGATCATATGATGAGTCAACAGTCTAGAAGCTAATGAGAGCCAAAAACTAAGATATGGCTTGAATCCATGAAATACAAGATGGACTCCATGTACATCAACAAAGTATGACCTTGGTTGATCCACCTAGAGGGGTAATACCCATAGGGTACTTTTGATTCTTCCAAAAGAAGACTAACATGGAGGGTAATTTGGTTGCAAAGAGTTTCTAACAAGTTTAAGGTGTTGAACATGATGAAATCTTCTCAACAGTTAGCAAGGATAAATCCATCAGGATAATGCTTGCTATTGTAGCTTAATGGAAATAAAGTCCATGAAGTTGCATAGAATAATCTTTGGATTGAAGTGAGCACCTCAGAACTGGGATCTTCTATTTGATAAGATAGTCAAAGAGTTTGACTTGAGTCAAAATAAAGAAGTAATGTGTGATTACAAGAATTTAGTTGGAGCATATGTATATTCCACATATTGATGGGGAATAACATCCTTATAATGCAAAAATTAAAACCTAGCAACAAAGTGCATTCTAAAGTTTTTAAAGAAGCATCCTATCTGATAGGAATCAAGATCTATAGAGACAGATCAAGAGGGCTTCTTGACCTAAGAATGAGAACATACATCGGCAAGATGCTGAAAGGGTTCTTCATGTTGAGAGAAAACTTGTCCAAGTTCCGTGGAGTTAGTTTCTCAAGAGACAAGTGTTCCAATTCTTATGAAGAATAAGGAACACATGGATAGATGCCATATGCATTCACAATTGGATCTATCACGTATGAACTCATCTCGTTATCTTGTATGTATTGAACATGACAAGAAAATATGAACTAATTATCTTGTATGTATTGAACATGACAAGAATATATGAACTCATCATCTTGTATTTATTGGACATGACAAGAAGATATGGAATCCAGTTATTTCGTATGTATTGGACATGATAAATGGATATCAGTAGAACTCCAGTAAGAGTTACTAGAATACCATGAACGACATCTTTATGTACTTGTGTAGTACTAAAAGGATTAGTTCTTTAATTACAATAATAAGGAAGAGTTGGGAGTAAAGAGTTACACCGATTCAAGATTCTGAAATGACAAAATTGTGTTTGACATTGGAATAAGAATTGTTAGCTAGAAATGTTCCAAACATAAGACTATTGATTAATTCTACAATAAGAATCTAAGTACCTTAGTGTTACGAACACTATAAAGGATACTGTATGGATCTAGAAGTTCATATGGATGAACTTATGGGAGGTTCTGACCATTGATGACTTAGTAGTAATATTGTGACAACAATGGAGCTACTAGTTAGGTAAAGGAATTTCAGATAGCATACTACGACACTTCCATCTCATACGAGCTATCGTATAGTGAGGGGATGTGAAACATGCAATATTCCAACTTAAAGCAAATGTTGCTTACCCCCTATAAAAACACTCATGTAGAAGAAACATGATGGACATGTTAAGATCACTTGGAATATGATTCGTGGGTGATTGGCTTTAAGTGCAAGTGGGAGTCTATTGGTATAGTATGCCTAGAGATCCAATCATATGATGATTGCAATGAGGCATATGATGCTTGATTTGATAATAATAAAGTCAATTTCCATCTATATGTTTAATCTATTTTGAGATATTGATATAACATGTTAAATATCTAAAGAATTGTATTACTCAATGACGCATGTCTTTAGGTTAAGGACCTGAACAATGAGATCATGTGGATGTTAAGCGTATACATTCTTGTTATGTCCCTAGCTGGTTGTTATTGTGGAAATAACCATAGAAATCAATAACACAAAAGACTACAGTGTGTTTTGGTTGATGAAAAAATTTCATCGGTCATAATATATGATATCAAACCAAGCACATAGATACATCTTAGAGAACAGTGTATCGGACAGACCCACCGTAAGAGTGATGCATGGAACCACACTTGGTTAGTTAGGATCATCTCTTATAGTATTGGTGGTGACTGCACTCATCACATGTTGTTGGGTACACTTTGACATCATCAAACACAATCCTAAAACATGGGTTGTTATAACGGTGATGATTGGGTGACTTTGACACATGGGGACTTGACTATGAGTGATATATATGGAATTTGTTCTCCTAAGGGAGTGTCATATCCTGGCCACTTGAGGAGTGAGACTAAGAAATGGATGGTCATGCACATGTTAGTCAATACATGATATTGAGCTTACATATATCTCAGACAGTCTACTCTGAATCAAGAAATATGGATTGAACATTTGTACAAGATGACAAGTCCATGCATCGAATTCAATCCAGATATCAATGAAAAAGGAACTATACATTCACTGTAACACCAATAACAAATTGTAGGTTGAAATTTGTTCTCCAACTTTCCTCTTCACTTGGGTAGCATTGATGTGCGATTAGGCACCACTCTTTACTTGTGATGTCATAAGTTAGTTATGGACATTCACTGCCAACATGAAATGGAACCTATAGGGTCACACACATAGGATTAACATGGAAGAGGAGTTTATCCATGAATGATGTTTATATTGATTACCAAAGTGTTTAGGTACTCAATTAAACATTAAATCAATAGACTTGACTTGGAATCATCAAGTTCATGTGTTGAACCAATTGATTAGAGTGTCAGATTGACTGAGAACTGCATTGACTGAGTTCTGCACAACCTGGACCACGAACTGACTGGTTCACTGGGTGAACTGATCGGCTAATGGTAAGTGAGATGGCCAGTTCACATGGACCAAATGAGCAAGTGTTGGGTTTCTCAGTTCGTGAGAAAATGATTCTCGTTTCACTTATTCAATTGGATTGGGATAAGAATTAATCTTTTTATTAATTAGAAATTAATAAAGAAAGTCAATTGAGGGAAAGTCTGGGAAGTGAAATGATCAGTTCACTGGGTGAACCGATCAGATCACCTTCCCAAATGACCGATTCAGTTATGAATTGATCGGCTCACCTGCCCAAATGATTGGTTTAGTTGTGAACCGATTGGTTTGCCTGCCGCAGTGCAATCAGTTCGTGAACAATCCCGACCCTTCTACTCTGGCATAGACTGAGAACCTGATCCTTCCCTCTACTATAAATAGAGGGATGTAGGGGGCTTCTCAGAATATACAACTCTGAACATTAGTTCCTCTATAAAGTTGTTGTCATCTCTGGTTGTGGTAACTAAGAGAGCCCAAGCAAGTACTACCCATCCAGTGAGGAACAACGAGGGAAAGACAATTGTAGAAAAGAAATTGATGGTTGGAGAGTGTGTCAATGACTAGTAAACTGACAGAAGGGGACAACTCCTTCTAGTCTGTCCATCAGGATGATTAGAGTTTCTGGTAGTCCGTGTGGACTATCTATAGAGGCGAGAGATTTTTGTCTCTCAGGAAGACGACTGTCAACCGCAGTCCAGGTTAGGACCAGGAGCTTCATAGATGTCATTGAAGACTAGGTGGTTGAAGGCCACACTAGTTGTGAGGTATTATCATTGAGCAAGCTTCAGGAACAAGTATATCTCGCTAAACCATCTTTCCTATTGCATAGTTGTTGATACCATCTGCTGGTTATGGGTTTGTGGTTAGATAATTTTTTTGTTTCCACTACATGTTCTATCCCACAAAACCCAACAGAGAGTGCTTCTTATGCTTGAGTATCATGAGAGCGAATATTTTGATATTGAATGCCTTGTTTGAATCATGGTTGGTGATGTGACATCTTATGGTGATTCTATGATTTCTAGGGTTTTCTTAGTTGATATGGTAACTATGTTTGGATTTAAGTGTTGTGACCACTAAAGCACTTTTGGGTGAGGGTAGAGATAGCAACACACGCTCAATGTAGTGTGGTCTCAATTGAGATAACCTAGAGATGGGTTGGTCAAGATAGTTTGTCCTCTAGTGAAGAGTCTCAACCATGTATATGGAGATTTAGGGCTTGGTTGATACCAAGTGCAACGAAGTGTTTTGACCGAGAAAAATTAGTAGCCAACCTTGAAGGTCGCTACACTTTTTTTGGATAAACATAAACATTTCAAAATATTCATGTGAGTGGAGATAAGGCTATTTCCTTGGAGGGTAAGTGTCCTGGATATTCTATTATGTTGGCACCTCATAATCTCTTACTTCCCTCCTCCTTTGGGTATATAACACCTTCCCTTCACTTGCAAGCAATCTTTTTCAGACATACTTTCTTTCTTCTTCTTTGAGATCATTCTTGGAGCTTCAGGAGCATAGGAGGTTTGATCTTGAAGCCTTAGTGGCCGATCAACCTTGAATGTTGAAGATCTTGTGCTTGATCAACTCTTTGCTGGTGATTCTTCTCTTAGTAAGTGGACTTAACTCTTGATCATGTTCTCCCTCATCTAAAATATCCATCATCTTCTTCATTCTTAGTTTTAGACAGTAGAATATCCATGGTTTCTTTCTTGAGAGAAACTCCTCTTCACAAAGGCCTTACACTATGTTTTGACATGGTGGTAACTAGTGAGAGGAATTTTTCATCTCTTTCTCCTTTCTTCCTTGGTTCGGTCTAGGGTTGTTTTCCCTCTTTCTTGAGCTCTTATGTGACCAAGGTTTTCTTCTCTTTTGAGGTGATGCTTTTGCCAAAGTGTTTAAGCTTGGTTGAAGTTCTTAGAGCTTGTGATATTTAGAGATCGATTCACTCAAAATTAGGTAGGTTATATAACTTTTTCCTCACATATTATTTGCATCTTAAACCTGATCATATTTTGTTGTTTGAGATCTCAAAAGTGTGTTCTTTATGGTGGAAGCAAAGATAATATTTAGGGTTTAATCTTGTAATATTTTTGAAAGGATTACTCTTCTTATAAACCCTAATTCTTTGTACCTAATTTGTTGGTAATTTAAATATTGATGTGTTTCCTTGGATTGTTATATATGGATCTAAGTTACTTGATATATGGTTCATTTTTTTGGTCTTCTACTTGATATATGGTTCATTGATCATGAATAATAGTAGGTTTTGAGTATGTTAACATGCATAACACTCTTGGTTTTCTCTCTATAAACATAACACTTGTGATAACTTTCGATGATCATATTTTAGGGTTTGATGAACACCTTGGTATAGGGTGTTGTTCAACATGTTGATGCTCAGTATTCTTGGTTTCATCATCTGACTTGACCTGGTTTGGACCTGTTCATATGTTGGGCATATGGTTAATTTGGGGTCGAGACAAACCTTAGTCTTCCATTTTGGTCGACACCCTTCTAGGTGATGGTTTCAACTGTAACACCCCCAAAACCTAAGGGTTGGTCGCTACCCACCATACTGATCGCAATGCAGTGTTGTGACTTATTTACTTGAATTGTTGGTTGATGTCACGATTAAGGTGGCATGGTATGATGGACGAGACCATGTGATTATGGTGGTCGTGACACCATGTTGAATGGTGGTTGAGACACCATGTTAAAAGGTGGTTGACACACTTGGTATGTGGTGGTTGAAACACCTTGGGTCATAACCATGTTGAAGTGTCTCAGTCGTGACACTTATTGTGTGTGGGGTCAAGACACACATGTTGTGGTGGTCGAGACATATGTGTTATGGGAGGTCGAGACATATATGTTGAGGGAGGTCGAGACATATGTTTTATGAGAGGTGGAGACATATATGTTGAGGGAGGATGAGACACATATGTTGAGTGAGGTCAAGACCCATGTGTTAAGGGTAGATTGAGACACCTATACACATGTATGTACATAATCAATTCATAGTGTAATGGTCTACATAAGGTGTTGTTATTATGAATGGATAATCATTAATAATAGTTCTTATTCCTAGTGCTCTCCAACAATGTGGGAGGTAATGGATTAGGATTAAGTGGTTGATGGATGATATGAAACCCTAATCTTAAGATGTATAATACATTCTTATATTGTTTGAATATCATTATTATATGATGGTATTTTATCTCTCCTACTTGTGTAACTCTAACTTGTAGGTGAGATGAATGTCATAGCTATGAGAATGCTAGACTAATTCCTATCTAATACATGGTGGTGATTGTGAGTAATGTTGAAGAATATTATGATATTGAAGGTGTAAGAGTTATATGATTGGTCTAATGACCTGAAAAGTGCATTCAACATAGATTGAGGTAGAATACTCTAGTGATGTGATTGAGGGATTGATATAGTGTTGTTATATTGGTGATGACATTGTAATGGTTGTGACACAAGTGTCATGTGATGATGAGACAAGTTCTCACTTTGTACATTTTATATCTTCTGAGGTTGTATCTTACCCTTAATTTTGTAGAGTTTGTTTAGGGTTTATCCATTGTAACTTGATTGATGCATTTAAAGATACCCAATTGGAATATCTAATCAAGTGAAACCCTAATCATGTAGTTGACTAGATCCATATCAAGGTAAATACCTAGCTAGATGGTGAAACGAGTAACTCATACAAGAAACTTGGAGCACATATTATTGAACATGTGGGGTACCAGTGGAGATATCTCCATGTATCCTTAAATTGTTGATATAGTGGTATGATGCTTTATTATGGAACGGTCATGCATGAGCCTGTTATCTAGTGATTGCCATGTACCAAGACAAACTAGTTGTTTTATAGGACCATAGCCTTGACTACGAGTGTTGTCTATAAGACTATATCTTTGACTATAACTTAATGTTTAACAGTTTGACTATTATGTCACTACATCGCAGACTTGAATTGACCGAGTAGTGATAGTATTGATCATGGTGTCCAGATCTTCCAATGATCTTATATGGTACTGATTTCAACTTAATAGTGGTCATTTGGATTTGAGTGGTACGCCTCAAAACCTCAGGGCATGTTAATAAAAGTGATAATACAATCATGTAGTATATTTACTTAGGGTCAAACATGAATCACATTGGATGTCCCCATGCATTATTTTCTTGTAATATTTAGTTAATAATAGTTATAAATGTTCTTCATATTTCTTCTAAATATATATAATGTTCTACTACTCAGTTGTAGATTCTTAAGTGACTTAACTAGTATTCACCGCTTTGCTTAATTGCTCTATTATATTATTGTGCTTATAATAGATGTTAGCAAAGAGTTATATATCTCACTGGGGCGTTGGTCTCAACCCATTGGTTCATAACTTTTTAGGTGGTCATGGATGACGAGGTAGATATTGTGGTGCAGGTGCTGAGAAGCAATGAGAGCAGTAACTATTAGAGGTTAGATATGCTTCCAAAGTTTGTAGTAGAGTCCTATGTGTTGTCCCTGTACTCTCAGGTCTCTGGGGAGATTTTTTTGTTTTTTATATTGACACATAAATTTTGGCTTTGTGCCATGAGTGTATAGAAATGGCATGTACATATAAATAGGTTGTAATATGTAACATTTGTGGCTTGATAGCCTTTGAACATGATATGTAACATCTTTTAGCATATATGGAATACAAATGGCCTAAGTTAAAGGCTCGTTTATGAAATAATTCTTCTTCAGATATTGCATTGCAAATTATTTTAATTTACCATGTTTTGTGTTAATATCATTATTAGTGATAATTTCACGCTCTATTTTGAGTCATGTTTCTTTGTGTGGCAAAGGGTGTCATAGTTTGGTTGGTATCAGAGCCATAGGTTCGCTGATTCTATAGGGACATAGGACTAGGGTTTGTTTCTATTCTAGTGTCCTCCAGTATATCTTATGGTTAATTCTGCTAATGCATAAGAAGAAGAAGAGAAGAAAATATGTCTAGAGAACATAAGGAATAGGTTGTTGAGAGCAATGTTGATGCACCAGGAGGTGGTGCCAGGAGGCAAGAAAGGGATGATGTCATGCCATAAGTGCCTCAAGTTAACCCAACCAATGTAGACAACCCTACATTTTAGTCCATTTTAGGAAAGTTCATGTCTACAATGACACACATGGTGAATAGGATGCTTGCAACCCAACCTAGGGAAACTGTCCACGGTGTTGAAACTCATGGTTCAGGGAAGACTTTTAAAAGACTTCGACATGTAGGAGCATTGGAGTATGTGGGAACATATGATCCAGCTGATGCAGATATGTGGCTAACTTACCTAGAAAAGGCATTCAAAACCCTCAACATCCTTGAAGAGGATAAGGTTAAACATGCGGTATATTTGTTGAAGGGGAGTGGTGGCCACTGGCGGTCTATGTAGGAGGAGAAAAGGACAAGTGTTTTGATTACTTGGGAAGAATTATGATGGGAGTTCATAAGTCAGTACTTTCTGGAGACTTATTTGGATGAAAAGATTATACAGTTTGATAAAATTCGATAGAGATTTATGTTAATCAGTGCTTATGAAGCTAAGTTCATGGAGCTTCTAAGATTTTTGCTCGCACATGGATGCAATGGAAAAAGAGGTGATAAGGTTCTTTGAGAAAGGTCTAAGTACTGAGCTGACAACCCTAGTGTCATCTTTAGAAAATAGAGAGAGGTTCGCCACTTTTATGGAATCAATTAGGAGAGTGGAGAGGTATGTAATAGAGAAGAGTGAGACTAAGGCTAAGAAGAGGCCTACACAGTACCAAGGACAATCTTTTGGAGGTTGTATGAAGCCTAGGTCCTCAACACATCAGTTTCAACAGAGGTCAATGACTCATGCACAGTGGACACAGAGAAGAGGTAGAAGACATAACCTTCCACCTATAGGATCTCACAGTGCAACATCATTGTCAGTAACGGGGTCGTCTATGTCGTGGTACAAGAGAAAAACTTGTTTCAAGTGTTAACAGGTTGGGCATACTAAGTGGTTCTTCCCTATGAACTCAATAGTCAAAGTAGAGTCAGCAAGGGTTGTAGTAGTGATAATAGCACAGTGGCAGAGGATGTGACATCACAGGCTGGTTCTTTAGGACATGTTGCCAGAGGAAGAGGGTGATAATAGGAGATGGCTCAATTCAATGTGATGAGTCATTCGGAAGGAGTTGTTAACCCTCAGGTTGTGATAGGTTAGATGGAGTTATTTCATTCTGATTTGTCTTCTTCTTGTTTCATATATGTTTTGATCAACCCGGGTGTGACACACTCTTTTATCACTAGAGAAGTGTTTCTAGCTATTTCTTACATGTTAGTTGCATACATGATAGTCTTCATCTAGAAACTACTCTAGTTGGTTCCACAGAGATGCGGGAAGTGTGTCCACCCTACATGATTTCCTTCTCTGGACGCAACATTCAAGTAGATCTTCTACCACTGGATATGCACGAATTTGATGTGATCCTTGGGATGGATACTTTGTAGAAGTATCAAGTGATCTTGAACTGCAATTCCAAGGTGGTGATGTTTGTCAATGGTGATGCTTCATGGGTCTTCTAAGGTGATAGGAAGATTCTTCCTACCTTTCTAGTTTTATCTATGACAACAGAGAAGTGTATGAGACAGGGTTGTGATGCTTTTTTGGCACATGTGGTGGATACAAAGGTGAAGAGTTTGAGTATACATGAAGAACTAGTTGTACGTGAGTTTGATGATGTGTTTCCCGGTGTGTTTCTAGGTATACCTCCTCCTAGAGAGATTGATTTTGAGATCAATCTAGTTCTAGGTACCCAACTTATAACACAAACACCATATAGAATGGCACCAGCTGAGATGTAAGAATTGAAGAAACAGTTGCAAGAATGGCTTGAGAAAGGTTTCATTAGGCTATGTCTCCTTGGGGTTCTCCCATTCTATTTGTAAGGAAAAAGGATGGATCAATGAGGTTGTGTACTGATTACCGACAGTTGGAAAGATGATAATTAAGAACAAGTATCTGTTGCCACGTATAGATGATTTGTTTGATCAACTACGAGGTGCCAAAGTCTTCTCTAAGATAGACTTGAGATCAAGTTTTCACCAGTTGTAGATTAAGGCAGATGACATAACTAAGTCATCTTTTAGGAAAGGTATGGTCATTATGAGTTTGTGGTTATGTTGTTTGGGATAACCAATGCACCAACATTGTTTGTGGACTTGATGAATAGGGTATTCATGCCCCATATAGACCAAATTGTGGTAGTGTTTATAGCTGATATCTTGATCTACTCTAGAGATAGCCAGCAACACGAGAAACACCTACGTCGGGCGTTGACTTTGTTGAGACAACATCAATTATATGCAAAATTTAGTAAGCGCAAGTTCTGGAGTAAGGAAGTGACTTTCCTTGGGCATGTAATATCTGCTAAAGGGGTCTATGTAGATCCAAATAAAGTGTATTTATTGTAGGAGTGGGATCAACAAAATATGCCTATTGAGGTTTGTAACTTTCTAGGTTTGGCAGGATATTACATGAGGTTCGTCAATAACATCAATGTGGTGGCATTATCCCTAAAAAAATTAACAAGGAAGGATGTGTCATTTGTTTGGGATGACATATGTCACGATCTTTTATGATCTTGAATGAGAGGTTGAACAGTGCACCGGTTTTAGTGCTTCCAGAACAAGGAAAGGGTTATAATGTTTCCTATGATGCATCCAAAAATGATCTAGGTTGTGCGGTAATGAAAGATAAGAACATGATTTCTTTTCCTTTTCTACAGCTTAAGAAACATGAGGAGAACTACCCGACACATGATCTTTAGTTGGCCATTGTGGTCCATGCATTGATGATATGAAGACATGACTTGTATGGCGAGAAGTGTCATATCTTCACCGACCACAAGAACCTGCAATGTATCTTTTCGAACAAGGAGTTGAAAATGCTACAATGACGTTGGATGGAATTAATCAAGGATTATGATTGTACCATACATTACCATATAGGGAAGACGAATGTTGTGGAAGATGCTTTGAGTGGGAAATATTCTTTGTCATCATCCATTGAGAAGGCACAGTTGAATGCATTAGTATGTCATAAGAGAGATATGTTGGTCCCCTTGTGACAAATGAATGTATAGTTAGAGGTGTCTATGTTAGTAGGTCTATTGGCATAGTTACAAGTAAAGCCAACATTGAGTCAGTGGACTAGAGATGCGTAGTAGAATGATACTACAATACACATATTCAGGTAGAGTTTGGGCACTGAGAAGCGTGATGGCTCCCATAAATTTTAAGATGATACAATGTGTTATCATGGTAGGGTAGTTGTATTAGATGAAAATAATCTGAGCACATTAGTTCTAGAAGAGGCTCACTCTTCTATGTAAGCTATGCATCTAGGTAGCATCAAGATGTATCAAACTCTAAAGGATATGTATTGGTGGCCAGGATAAAAGTGTGATGTCACTGAGTTTGTGGCTAAGTGTGTAGTGTGTGAGTAGGTTAAAGTCGAGCATCAGAAGCCTGTAGGGACTTTGCAACCATTCAGTATACCATAGTAGAAGTGGGACCATATCGCGATGGACTTTGTGGTTGGCCTTCCAAGGTCAGCCAAAGGTCATGATTCCATTTAGGTAATAGTGGAGAGGTTGACTAAATCAGTGCACTTTCAACTAGTAAAGACAACTTATACAGTTGAGAAGCTTGCAAATGTGTATGTCAATGAGATAGTATGTCTACATGGTATCCCAACTACTATAGTGTCAGATAGAGGTCCTTAGTTCACTAGTTGCTTTTGGGAATGTTTTCATACAATGATGGGTATGCGGTTGAGGTTCAACACTGTGTTCCATCCACATACAAATGGACAATATGAGAGGACAATATAGACTTTGGAGGATATGTTGAGAGCCTGTGTGCCGCAATTTTTGGGAAATTGGGATATATACCTCAATTTAATAGAGTTCTCCTACAATAATAACTATCAAAGGAGCATCGACATGGCCCCATATGAAGTGTTGTATGGGGGGACTTTGTAGATCTCTTTTGTGTTGGTATGAGATGGGAGAATATCAACTTATAGGTCCTGAGCTAGTACAATAAACACTAAAAAAGATCACAGTGATTCAGCAGCAACTGAAGGTAGCACATCACAGACAAAATCTTTACGCTGATAATCATTGTAGACCTTTAGAATTCCAAGTGAAAGACATGGTGTACCTCAAAGTTTCTCCTTATAAAGGTGTTCTACAACTAGGAAAGAAGGGTAAGCTAGATCCCTAGTATATGGGACCTTATCCTATGGCTAAGTGTGTTGGGATGGTGGCCTATAAGCTAGAGTTGTAACCTTTGTTGCATAAGTTACATCCATTGTCTCTATGTTGAGGAAGTGTCACCCTGATACGGAGTTCACTCTTCAACTTGTTGAGGTGGAGTTGGATAATGATATGTCTTATGTAGAAGCTCATGTTCTGATCTTGGACAGAAGGATTAAGAAGTTGAAGGAGAAGGACATTGTGTTAGTCAAGGTTTAGTGGCATCATCGTGGTGTAGAGGAAACCATATGGGAGCTTGAGGATGAGATGCAGAAGAAATATCTATCTCTTTTTTCATAGAATTTCAGGGGTGAAATCCCTATTTGGGGTTTACAGTTGTAAGACCCCTGACCTAACTTTATACTTGATTGAGTTTACCGTATAAACTTTAATCTAAACTCTTTGGATGTTCTAAATAATAAGTGATGTGCTTGTATTTTCATTTTGGTCCAATTTGATTTATGTTTTGATTTATCTTTTTTTGATGACCGAGAGAACCCACCCCAAGTGAAGCCAACATGGTAAACTCTTGAGGCATGAGAGGGTGTGGTTCGGTCACCCCCCTCCCACACCTAATCATCGTGAGTTGTCATTCGCAAAGTGCCTTCAGTGAGGTTCAAACCCAAGTCCTTCATTGGGACTTACTGAGCTCTTACCACCTGGGCTACTATGGTTAGACGATGTTTTGAGCTATCTTTTCTATATATGTGCTTGTTTTGGACTAGGTTGCAATTTACCCATGAGTGAGGGTTATCTTGCTAAATGCCACATGTTAAGAGTGATTCTTATGCTTGAGTGTCATGAGAGATTACACTTTGATAATGGGGGCCTTGTTTGAATCATGGTTGGTGATGTGACATCTTATGGTCATTCTAGGGTTTCTAGGGTTTTCTTAGTTGATATGGTGACTGTGTTAGGGTTTGAGTGTTGTGACCACAACCCCACTTTTAGGTGAGGCTAGCAACAACAACACATTCTCAATGTAGTGTGGTCTCAATCGAGATGACTTACAGATGGGTTGGTCGAGACAGTTTTTCCTCTAGTGAAGAGTCTCAACCACGTATATGGAGATTTAGGGTTTGGTAGATACAATGTGCAAAGAAGTGTCTCGACCGAGACAAGGTAGTAACTGACCTTGAAGGTTGCTAAACTTTTTCTAGATAAATGTAAACATTTCAAAATATGCATGTGAGTGAAGATAAGGCTATTTTCTTGGATGACATGAGTCCTTGATAGTCTATTATGTTGACACCTTATAATCTCTTACTTCCCTCCTCCTTTGGGTATATAACCCCTTCTCTTCACTTGCAAGAAATCTTTTCAGCCCTACTCTCTTCTTTCTTCATTGAGATCATTCTTGGAGCTTCAGGAGCATAGGAGTTCTGATCTTGAAGCCTTCGTGGTCGATCAAACTTGCATGTTAAAGATCTTGTGCTTGATCAACTATTTAGTGGTGATTCTTCTCTTGGTAAGTGGTATTAACTCTTGATCATGTTCTCTCTCTTCTAAAATCACCATCATCTTCTTCCTTCCTGGCCGTAGACTATGGAATATCCATGCTAGCTTTCTTGAGAGAAACTCCTCTTCACAAAGGCCTTAGACTATTTTTTGACATGGTGGTAACTAGTGAGAGGAAGTTTTCATTTCTTTCTCCTTTATTCCTTGGTTCGGTCTAAGGATGTTTTCCCTCTTTCTTGAGCTCTTTCATGACCAAGGATTTCTTCTCTTTTGAGGTGATCCTTTGGCTAAAGTGTTGAAGATTGGTTGAAGTTCTTAGAGCTTGTGATCTTGATAGATTGGTTCTCTCCAAATTAGGCGGGTTATATAACTTTTCCCGCACCTATTATTTGCATCTTAAACTTGATCATATGATGTTGTTTCAAATCTTACAAATGTGCTCTTTATGGAGGAAGGAATGATAATGTTTTGGGTTTAATCTTATAATTTTTTTGAAAGGATTACTCTTCTTATGAACCCTAATTCTTTGTAACGGATTTTTTGGTCATTGAAATATTGATGTGTTTCTTTGGATCGTTATTTATGGATCTGAGTTACTTGATATATGGTTCATTTACCATGAATAATAGTAGGTTTTGAGTATGTTAACATGCATAAGAACCTTGGTTTTCTCTCTCTAAATACAACTCTTGTGATTACTTTCTATGATCATGTTTTAGGGTTTGATGAACACCTTGGTATTGGGTGTTATTCAACCTATTGATGCTTCATATTCTTGATTTAATCATCTGTCTCGACCCAATTTGGACCTGCTCAGATGTTGGGCATATGGTTAACTTGGGCTCGAGACAACTCTTGGTCTTCCATTTTAGTCGAAACCCATGTAGGTGGTGGTTACAACCGCAACACCCCCAAAACCTAAGGGTTGGTCGCTACCCACCATACTGATCGCAACACAGTGTCACTTATTATCCACTTGAACTATTGGTTGACATCACACTCAAGGTGAAAAGGTATGATGGCTGAGACCATGAGCTGATGGTGGTCAATACACCATGTTTAATGGTGGTCGAGATACCATGTTAAATGGTGGTCGAGACGCTTGGTATGTAGTGATTGAAACACCTAGGGTTGTGACCATGTTGAAGTGTCTCGATCGTGACACTTATTGTGTGAGGCATAGAGACAAATATGTTGTGGTGGTCGAGACAAATGTGTTATGAGAGGTCGAGACATATATTTTGAGAGAGTTTGATACATGTTTGTTATGAGAGGTGGAGACCTATATGTTGAGGGAGGTTGAGACACATATGTTGAGGGAGGTTAAGAACCATGTGTTAAGGGTAGATTGAGACACCTATACACACATGTACATAATCAATACATAGTGTAATGGTCTACATAAGGTGTTGTGATTATGAATGGCTAATCATTGATAGTAGTGCTTATTCCTAGTGCTCGCCAACAATGTGGGAGGTAATGGATTAGGGTTTAGTGGTTGAGGGATGATATGAAACCCTAATCTTGAGATGTAAAATACATTTACTCATATTATTCAAATATCATTATTATATGATGGTATTTTCTCTCTCCTACTTGTGTAACTCTAACTTGCAGGTGAGATGAATGTCATAGCTTTGAGAATTCTATGTTGATTCCTATGTAATATAGGGTGGTGATTATGAGTAATGTTGAAGCATATTATGATACTGAAGGTGCATGAGTTATATGATTGGTCTAATGACTTGACAAGTGCATTAAGCACATATTAAGGTAAATTTCTCTAGTGATGTGATTGAGGGATTTATATACCATAGTGATGTTATATTGGCGATGACCTTGTAATGGTTGTGATACAAGTTTCATGTGATGATGAGACAAGTCCTCACTTTGTATGCTTTTTGTCTTATAAAGTTGTATCTTACACTTAATTTTATAGAGTTTTTTTAGGGTTTATACATCGTAACTTGATTGATGCATTTAAAGATACCCAATTGGAATATCTAATCAAGTGAACCCCCAATCATGTAGTTTTCATGTACCATAGATCCATCTTCAACGTCAGTATCTAGCTGGATGGTGAAACAAGTAACTCCTACGAGAAACTTGGAGCACATATTATTGAATATGTGGGATACCAATGGAGATATCTCCCTATATCCTTAAATTTTTTATATAGTGGTATGATGATTTATTAAGCAACAGCCATGTGTGAGCCTATTGTCTTGTTTGTGCCATGTATCAAGACATGCTAGTTGTTTTACAGGACCATAGCATTGACTATGAGTTGTTGTCTGTAAGACTATAGCTTTGACTGTAAGTTGTTATTTAGAAGTTTTATTGTTATGTCACTGCATTGTGGACTCGAACTGACGAAGTAGTGTTGGTGATGATCATGGAGTCTGTCTCTTCCATAGATCTTGTATGGTACCACTACTACAAAACATGCCTTTAGTGTCAGTTAATTAAGGGCTTTAGTGTCGGTTTCCAAGCGAAACCCAAGTGGGCGCCGCTAAAGGTGGACCCCTTCGGCGTCGGTTCCCAACTGACACCAAAAAGCTTCCCGCCACCGAAAACACGCTAGCAAAGGGACTATAGGCGTCGTTTTTTAAGAACACCGACCCTATAGAATTGTTACAGATGTCGGTTCTTAAAAGAACCAATGTCACAACGTTTCCCTCCACCAAAAATGAGCCAGCAAAGGGCCTATAGGCATCAATTTTGTAAGATAACCGATGCCACCTCTCCTGCCACCATGGTCGTGCTTCCCAGCATGGTCATGTTTCTTGGCCATATCAGCTGAACCGATGACATATCCCCTTCCTGCCACCAAGGTCGTGCTTCCCAGCACAACCGTGGTTCCTGGCCACATAGACGTCGGTTTTTTTTATCAAAAACCACCGTCGTATGTCTTTGGTGTCGGTTTTGATCAAATAACTGATGCCTATGTTAAGATTTTTTTTAATCAGTTTGTAGGCCTGCTGTATAGCTGGTCAGCATGATGAGAACCTGCAGTTCAGTTCTGAACTGTAGGTTTATGAAATCCATTGATATCAGCCAACAACAGGCCACAAACCTACAAAATTAACAAGATGGACAATATTATATATGTGATTCACGCACATGTATAAGCATATTTAATTCATATTATTTTTTCATCACACACATGTAGAAACCAGTAGCAACCTGCAGTTCCATTCATTTCATCTCTTTTCACATTTAGACACATGTAGAAACATTTATGTATTGATTATCTTCACACACATATGACAATTCATAAAAATTCATTCACATTCACAAAAAAATAATTATGAGAACAAAGTTATTCTTTATTCATCATTGTCATCATTGTCATCATTGTCAATAAAATTAAATCTAAAAATTCCCACTCATTGTAGGGCTTTTGCCCATTCTTCTCTTACAGCATCTAATTCATCTCTCGTATAGGGGGCACGTACATCGAAATGCTTTCCACCTATGTTGAAGTCAGTAGTTTTAAAGACCTACAAATAGAATGACGAATATATATAATTAATAATATATAATAAGATTGATATATTTCATATTATATAATGAGACTATGTATAATACCTGTTGTATCTTATCGATTTCCATTACGTCATGTTTGATGATTAGGTCCATAAATAGCATCACATAGTAGGCACATGCCCAACTGTTGTCTTGTGTAGCACACTATAAATTGAAACATACAAAATATTCAAAAATACAAATAAGCACAATTCACATAAATAATATATACATTGGAGTCAAGACATTACTTTCACATTCTCCCAAATTTGTGACAGATCCTTTTTCCTGGGGACCTTTACTCCAGCTTTTTTGTACTCTTGTAAAGCCCTACATATCTTACTGTAACCCATTAAATTGCATAATTTAATAGTAATGTAGTAACATATGTTAACAGATATAAAAACATGAAATATTTCTCACGAGAATAATGGCCTTTTAATTGCATGTCCATATAATTCCAACTCATTCCCTGTAGGATATAGATAATAGACAGTGAATGTCTTAGGGACAATAACTAGTAACTCCCAATGCCTACCACTACATGTAAGAAAGTTAAAAATTAATAACTCAAAATCCACAATAAAAATGTAATTTTCTTAAGTCCAAATTATAAGCAAAGTAAACTTACTCGACATTGAATGGAGCTATTATCACCGTCTTCTTATTTTTACCAAAATATTCAAAAGCATCACAACAGTATAAAGTAACTGAATAAGGGCCTGTATCTACAAGACTAATCAAAGATGGAACCAAAAATCCCACATCGGAAAACCCAAAATCTCTATATATCTTGTGTAAGTGGATGCAAAACATGTATTACGTATGCATTAATATATAAGAAACCAGATCACCATATATAAAACAAGGTATATGGATGTATAAACAAGATGTCACCATATCCACAGCTCTATCATAGATGTGTTCAGTCGTTGATAACTAAACAACTCCAAAATATCTTGTATAAATATCTATTTTTCGTATGATTGAACTGCATTAATACCTATGCATTAATATGTACATATGCAGAACTTGTATTATGTATGCATTAATATGTTTGCTAAACTTGTATAAATAGATTGCTATCGTATGATTTACCTACAACATCCTCCAGAATAGTAACAATTATAGGGCAATTTGTATCATGTTTGCCGATCCATACTGCTACACCCCTACAATTAGGACCTATCAAGGCGTGTAGGTCCCTTGGAAGCCAACTTGGTAATCAAGGAGGTGGAGGCCGAGATGTAGCAGTTCTCGTCTTTTTGACCTGTATATATAATCTTAGATCAATTGACTCATATATATACATTAACAAATTAAAGTAATGGAAATTTATCATACAATATCAGTATAGAGGACATCAACTTCGGGCCACAGTATCACTCTGCCTACTGCCTCACCAAGTGTTTCAGCATCTGGGTGTGCATGAGGCAGTGCAAGATCTGTCCAGTCAGGGAATACATGTATCAGGCTCACACGTACCACACCATCTGGTACTGGATACCCATGAAACATGCACCCTTTAAGGGGTGGGTAAGCTGACGCCTTTGCAACGATATATTCTTGACTTTTTAGTCGACATTGCTTCAACCCCTACAAATTTACGTAAAGAATGTTATATGCATATATACACAAACATATCATCTTGAACAGACTAGCTATTATGTCATAAAAATGCTTACAGAGGGTGTGCTAGGTGGTGGGTCTACAAGATTACTCCCAACCACTTCTATAGTAGGAGAAGAGCAGCCCGCCATAGGTACTATCTGATTGGCAGGCTGAGACATCTGCCACTTCGCCATTGCTTCTTGGATTCTCTTCTCAATTAATGATTCTACCTATACATGGATAAAAGAAATGCTAGCTTATGATTATTGAATTCTCTTTTGTAATAACTTTCTAAAATAAGAATAGGTTACCTCAGCTTGTGAAAGTCCCGCTTTTGGGACATGTTTGCGCTGGGATGGCCCGAAGAATGCTTTGATACCCACACCAGATCCTGCACCCCAAACACATCCAGGATGCTCTGGGTTACCCAGAGCAACTGTCAGTTCATCCCTTGTACCCTGAGGGATGAACTTTCCTTCCTTCCTTTGCTCGTGCAGCTCCCGCTAATCACCATCAACAAAAATTAGTAAGTCAACATAACAATAATCAATATTGATCGATTGCTCTAAGAGTTGATTTTTACCAATTTTGCAGTCACCTCAACAGTTGCAGGCTTCGGTATGTCTCCCTTCTTTTTTTTCCTCCTAGCTATCCACATAGCATGGCGAGGCATAGGTGCGGGAGAAGAAGTAAAGGACTTTGTAGTCTCCTAAGTAGTAGTAGGCTGAGCAGACTCAGCCTGTAGTCTTTGGCGAATGCTTGCATATCCTCTTGGACCCATTGTGTGGTCATGCACATTCAGTGCATGCCTTGCTCTTTGCACCTCACTGAGGGCCTAGTTAGTTAGCACGTTGATTTGGTTAGTAACACTAAAGGTTAATCTTGAATATGTGTATACATAAAAACATATATTAATTAAATTGGGAGTGGTGCTTAATACCTTGAATTCATCTATTTTTCTTTGGGTAACAAATGCCTCCCAGTCTTTGGGGTCCAGGTAGTTCCATTTCTTTGTGGCTTCCTTCTTCCTAAATTTATTTTTTTAAAGAGAATACAAACAAAAATTATAATTAGTGTAGAGTTAGTGAAATAGTGATCAATGTCTAGAATTGGAAATCAATCAAGAACCTCTTATCAGCATCGTGTATGTAATCTTAGGTGAGATTGGTCCTATAGTTCCTTAGGACCCTCCCACAACGTTGCATCACACATTTACGATGCAACTTTTCATCCATATCAAATATGCTCTGCAAATTAAATAGAATTGCTATTAACTAGTATCCTAAAAATTAGCAAACTCACAAATAGAATTACAAATAATAATAACTCATGCATAGTTCCTTCCATATGTGGTCTTTCTTCCCCTTAGGAACTTTATGCCAGTATTCTAGGATAGGAATGCAATGGTTGTGAGTAAGAACCCCAAGATATGAAACAAATAAGTTGCGGTTCACTCCATATGGATTTCGTACATGATGAAAATTCACAGACAATTTGGGTTCACTGCCCCTTTGTTGTATTAACTTGTTCATCATTGTGATGCCCCTCACTTTCTCAATTTTCTTTTGCTACTCATCAAGTGTTGTAATTTCTTCAGGGGGTACATCAGCAACCTAAAATTTGATAAAAAACACACTTACATGATATAATTATAAATGAACATATAGATAGAAACCTCAGGGATATATTCTTAAAACATACATCGTCAGGCGGTGCAAGCACATCCTCACCCTCACGGTGAGCATCAACACAGTCATCATGGGAATTCTCAGCCATCTGAAAATTCACATTCAAATTATAAATTTCACATTGTAAAGTAACACTAATTGTAAATTTCACATTGTAAAGTACACATTCACATTGTAAATTAATTCACATTGTAAAGTTCACATTCACATTGTAAAGTAATTCACATTGTAAAGTTCACATTCACATTGTAAAGTTCACATTCCCATTGTAAAGTAATTCACATTGTAAAGTCCACATTCACAATGTAAAGTTCACATTCAAAAAAATAAAACATATAAAAAATATAAACAATCATGACTCTAATATTGTGATCTTTTATCAATTAATAATCCTTCATTGTGATCCCCGCGAACATACAAGTCATTGTGATCCCCAGCTTCAATGTTTGGTGGTGTTGGCAACCCAACTGAGAATGGACTGGAGTAATCATACTTATCACAATACTCTTCTTCATCTATAGGATCTTCAATGAATTGTCTTTTACCATGAAGAACAACCAACCATTTATCATTTTTAGGATCATCGATATAAAATACTTGTTTCGCCTATGATGCCAATATGAATGGTTCACCCTTCTCGCCAATCTTTTCAAAGTTCACTAACGTGAAACCCAATTCATCCACTATAACTCCTTTGTTGTGGTCAACCCAACTACATTTAAAGAGCGGAATTCTGAAATCTACATAGTCAAACTCACATATGACTTCAATGACATCGTAATATGACATTTTAGCTTCACGTGGACTCTTATCCTTTGCACTTGTAAAAAATAATGAAGACGCTTGAAGGGTGACCCCACTGTTTTGGATGACACTCTTATCATCTTGACGCTTTGTGTAATATGAGAATCCATTTATGTCAAACCCTTCATAAGACATAACATTCAATTTTGGTTTGAAGGTGAGGCATTTGATGGTTTCAATAAGATTATCTGGTGTTTGAGATAGTTGATGTAAGACTTTATCTTCAAACCACTTAATAAATGTCTTGTTATGCTCTCTAGCAAGCCACATTGAATTGGATTAAGGATATTGTATCTTGATGAAACTGGTATGTTCCTCGATATAAACACTCACTTCGTCAATGTTGTGTAAAATATACAAGTGACCTTGCTCCAACTGCTCACGACTGGTTACTTTCACCTGTGATCCCAAAATTCCTTTTCCAAAATGCTCCTCAATATTCTTGTCAATCACAAGAGCGTCATTAGCACTCAGAAAGTCATTGCAAAAATCCATAACCTCTCTCGCCACATAACCCTCAATAATACTCCCTTCAAGCCGATAACGGTTTCGAACAACATCTTTAAAAATGCTCATGCATCGTTTAAAGGGATACATCCAATGCAAGAAAACCGGTCCCAACATTTTCACTTCCCTAGTCAAGTAGACAACAAGATGTACCATGATATCAAAAAATGAAGGAGGGAAATACATCTCAAGATAACATAGGGTAAAAACCACTTCTCTTTGCAAATTATTGAGAGTATCAGGGTCAATAACTTTGCTGCACAGACTGTTGAAAAAGAAACAAAGTCTTGTGATTGCAAACTGTACATGCTTCAACAATATAGATTGAATTGCCATGGGCAATATTTGTTGCATTAGAGTGTGACAATCATGAGATTTAAGACCTATCAACTTCAGATCTTTCATTGATACCAATGTACGGATGTTGGATGAGTAACCCTGTGGCACCTTTACATTTACCAAGCATTCACAAAAATCTTTCTTCTCCTTTCTAGACAACGTGTAACAAGCCAGAGGTGAGTATATTCTCCGATCGCTACTAACTATTTCTATTAATTCTGTCCTTATTCCCATTTCACGTAGGTCCATTTTGGATTTTATCCCATCTTTAGTCTTACCTGGTATATTCAATAGAGTACCAATGATGCTATCACATACATTTTTCTCAATGTGCATGACATCGATACAATGCTTGACTGTCAAAGAACTACAATAAGGAAGATCCCAAAATAGTGACTTCTTCTTGAATAAAGACTTGTCACTCTGTGTGGCCATCGTACATTGTGATTTCTTACCAAATTCATTGGTGATATATTTTACTCTTTTATAAACATCCTCCCCTGATATAGGTTTAGGTGCACTCTGTTCCTCATTCTGTCCATTGAATGCTTTGCGCAACCTACGATTCAGATGAAATTTTGGAAGAAACCTTCGATGACTAAGATATACAGTCTTTCCGTGATATTTTAGTCGTATTGAATCAATGTTCTCTTCGCATATAAGACACATTTTAGATCCTTTGACACTATATCCAAACAAATTCGCATATGTTGGAAAGTCATTCACAGTGCAAAACAACATAGCATGCAAACAAAATGGCTCTCTTCATGAAGCATCATTGGTCATCACACCTTCACCGCAAAGCTTCTTCAAGTCATAAATCATAGGTTCAAGATAAACGTCGATATCATTTCCAGATTGTTTAGGGCCCGATATAAAAAACAACAACATAACGTACTTATTTTTCATACACAACCAGGGAGGAAGATTGTATATAACAAGCATAATTGGCCAAGTGCTATGTTGGCTACTCAATGTCTCGTATGGATTCATCCCATCTGTACAAAGCCCTAGTCTTAGATTCCTATCTTCTTCACCAAATTTAGGGTACAATAAATCAATCTTCTTCCACTGTGGGGAATCAGACGCATGTCGTAGGATCCCATCATTACTTTTCTTAACATCTGCATGCCACCTCAAATTCTTCACATCTATAGGATTGGCAAACAAGCGTTGAAACAGTGGTATTATAGGTAGATACCACATCACCTTGGTAGGAGAACCAGTTTTGGACTCCCCCAAAGTCGTCAATTTATACCTTGACGCACCTTATTTCAGAAAATATTTCAAATCCATATAGTCCTTTTGAAATAATACACAATCATTCGGGCATGCGTGTATCTTCTTGGCCTCCATTCCCATTGGGCACAACAATTTCTTTAACCGGTATGTTGAGATTGGTAGCTCGTTTCCTTCAGGAAGAATTTCTTTCAACAAAGACAACAATGACATGAAGCTTTTGTCGTTCCATCGATTGTTATCTTTCAGTTTATACAATCTCAACATAGCACTAAGCTTCGTAAACTTACAACCTATGTATAACAGTATCTCAGCATCATGCACAATGTTTCTAAACATGGTAGGTCGATCAGTGTGCTCTACCCCACAACTATCCATCATCACATCAACGATGTCTACTGGAACTGGTTCGTTTACATCTACGTCATCGAAGGCAATTTGTTCTTCCACACAAGCACTGCTATCGATATCCACTGATTTCAGGTTTGAAATCTCTCCATGCCAGTGCCATTTTGTATAGCCTTGTACAATCCTGTTGCACATGACATGACTTTTGATTTCGTCATTAGTGCTGACTTTCAAGTTGTTACCGCAATGCCTACATGCACAGTAAAACCTATCTCTTATTTGTTTCCTATGTTCCTCGGCAAATCTAATAAACTAGTCAAGACCAGAAATAAACTCGGGGGTGCAGCGATTTGGAATGGACATCCATGATCTATCCATTCTATGATCAAAGAGAAAACAAGTATATATTAGAACGAGATTAGGGTCTAGGGTTAAAAGATTAGGTTTTATGGTTAACACTTTAGGGTTACTTTAAGGTCTTATATATAATTAATGGTTAAAACATCCTAAGTGAGATTAGGTGTTTGAGAACAATCCCAAACCAGAGACTACCCAAGATTTACTCCTAATGAGTAAATCTTGGACGGGTTTCTAGGTCAACAAATATATGTTTTGTCATTCTTATATATAATAAATGTGTACCACCTATCCCATTCTTGAACACCTAATCTCACTAATAAGTGTATAATGTGCATTGAGTTTTCAAAAAAAATCAGTAGCATTTCCCCGTTGTTCTCTAACTACATATGTACTTAGAGAACAAACGGGGAAATGCTACTAAAATTTTCTTGAAAACCCAATATACATTTTACACTTACATCCTAAGTGATATTAGGTGTTCAAGAACAGTCCCAAACTGGGGACTATCCAAGATTTACTCCTAATGAGTAAATCTTGGATGAGTTTCTAGGCCAACAAATAAATGTGTTTTCATTCTATAACATCGATTTCAACATTTCGAGTGTCCATGCATGATCATCATCAAGACAAAGATTACACATAAATTAGTATGACCTAGGGATGGAGAGATTCATAATTGATTTCAAAATTTCAAACTAGCTCATGCATTATCATCAATCTACATCATACAACAAGGATTCATGTAGTTGTTTGGGCGACATATCAATACAAAATTAGAGATTTATCATTGGGATTTTAATATCTTAGATAGATTGATCACAAGATTTCAGCAATATAGTTAATTCAAGATTATGGTGAAATGTGTATTAGGGTTTTAATATCTTAATTGAACATGCATCAAAATTTATAGAATTAGGTCAAGCATTAGTATTCAATTGCAAGTGTATCTTCTTCTTCCTGCTCCCTCCTTTCCAAATGGATAAAAGCAAGGCACGACCTATGGGTTGGACACGACCATGGTTGTGCTGGACAGCATGGTCATGCTCGCCAGCACGACCGTGGTCGGCCAACACTGCCACTCGTGTCCAGCCCACAATACGATCGTGCCTTGCTTTTATCCATTTGGAAAGGAGGGAGTAGGAAGAAGAAGAGGTGGAGGAAGAAGAAGGGGTGGAGGAAGAAGAAGAGGCAGCGGCCTACCTGTCAACGACGTGGAGGAAGAAGAGAGCAACTAGGCATCCCTTTCATCGGAGACGGTGGTGTGAGGAGGTAGCGGGCGGGAGGAAGAAGCTAGACAGTAGGGGGCTGCGGTAGCGGTGGTGTGAGGATCAGCGATTGGCTTGATCAGGCGGCGGCGACGAGCAGGGGGCACAACAACTTTGGGCAGGGGCTCGCGGCGATGAAACAGAGATAATGGGGCATAGTCTATTTCATGATGGATAATGCGGGGGTTATTAAGTTAACAAAGGCGTCGGTTATTTAAAAAACCAACACCTATTACCGATCAGCGTCAGTTTCCAAAAGAAACTGAGTGCATTGGACAATCTTAACCCTAAAAAATTTTGTGGGGATGACGCACGAAACCTTATCAGCGTCGATTTTTCCACAAAAACTGATGACGTTTGGAGGTAATTTTTTTCGTTGTTAGGCATCGGTTATTAGGTCAAAAACCCGACACCATATGTGAAACTTTGGGGGTAATTTTTTTTCGCTCGAAAATTTGGATTTGGCGGGCTATTTTAGGTGTCGGTTCATTATAGGGAGATGATGTTAAATAAAAAGTGAAACATGTGTCTGGATGGTCTTCAAATATACATGTCGGTCTCTGTAATTAGTCAACGTTGTAGGGTTTAGGCGTTGGTTTTCGGTAATAATCGACGCCTCTAAATGTGACGTTATAAGCTATTTCTGTAGTAGTGTACTGATTTTGACTTAATAGTGGTCAGTTGGATTTGAGTGGTACACCTCAAAACAGCAGGGTATTTTAATAAAAGTGATAATACAACTGTGTAGTATATTTGCTTGAGGTCAAATACAAATCACATTATTGGCCTCATGCATTATTTTCTTGTACTATTTAGTTTATAATGGTTATACATGCTCATCATATTTCTTATAAATATATATAATGTTCTACTACTCAGTAGTAGATGTTGATAACCAGTATTTATAACTTTATTTAACTGATATATTATATTATTGTTCTTATAATAGATGTCGACGAAGAGGTATACCTCTCAAAGGGATGTTTGGTCTCACCCCTATGGGTTCCACAAATTTTAGGTGGTCATGGATGAGGAGGTAGAGGTCGTGGTGCATGTGCTGAGTAGCAAGGAGAGTAGTAACTATTAGAGGTTGGATATGCTGTCAAAGTTAAAAGTACACTCTATGTGTCATCCCTATACTCTCAGGGCTTTGGTGAGATTTTGTTGTTTTGTATATGGACACGTAGATTTTGACTTTGTGCCATGAGTGTATAGAAATGACATTTACATAAAAATAGGTTCTAATATGTAAGAGTTGTGGCTTGATATCCTTTAAATATGATATGCAACATATTTTGGCATATATGGAATACAAGTGGCCTAAGTTGAAAGCTTGTTTATGAAATACTTCTGCTTGAGATAATGCATTTCAAATGGTTTTCATTTACCTTGTTTTGTGGTAATATGATTATTAGGGATAATTCCGCTCTTTGTTGTGAGCATCTCGCTTTGTGTGACGAAGGGCGTCAAATTAGGCACTACTATCGGTTGATATCGTCAATGGAACATCCATCTTCTATGACAATTCAGATGCAATGTTTACTAACAAGCACAAAAAATGTCATAAAACTACTAACAGTGTCATCAAAGAAAAAGCATCCTAGGTAGCCAACAAGATAGTCGAGTTGATCAACATGTATTGCTGTTGCAAGCCAGATGACCACATTTTTAAGAAATTGTAGTCCTATCATAGATTCTTTAACATCCCTGACCTGGGTTATACTTTAACCCTAGATGTTTTGTGTAACAAAGATAATTATATGTTTGCTCTTATCTTTTGAAAAGTAATTAAGGCTCAAGAGGAACTTATGTTTCATTTTAGTCCTTTTTGAATAATGTTGAAATCAATGTTTTGCTCGTTTTGGACTAAAGTGAAAATTACCCAAGTTGAGGGGTTAACTTGCAAATGTTACATGTTAAAATATCCTCAAGTGTTGAATCATAATAAGAATGAAAATGATGCAGAATTATGGTTACCACAAGCCTGAGCACCAAGAAAGAGCTTGTTAAGCAATGTTTGTGCATTAAAACCTAGTTTTGGTGTAATGCGCAATTTACCCAAAACCTAGGGTTCAATATGCAAAATACGACTTCTCAAGAGTCCCTAATGTTTCTTGGTATCAATTAGAGACAAGAAAATTGGAGGGGTGTCACATTTGAATCTTTTTGGAGGAGAGAGAATCTTGGTATTAAAATAATCAAGATTTAAGCATAATTGAAACCCTAATTTAATTTAATGCAAAAATAAATATATTAATGGAAGTGCCCTTCAACCAAAAATGAGATGGTTGAATTTGTATAAGTATGTACGTTTTTGTGCCTTTCAATGGCACCGAAATATCTAAAGTGAGTGGAGAATCCACTCACATTAGTTAAAAAAAAAGTAATATTCACTCAATTTTGGATATTATTATTATATTGATTAAGGTGCTTAATTTGTTTTCTTTAATTCTTGGATAAAGAAGAGGATTTTGAAGGATAGGATGATGTCTTCGTATGAAAGGAGGTGAGGGGGATAAGTGGCACCAATTTTGGGAATTAAAAGATTTTATAACACTTTCTCTCTCTCTTGAAATTCCCTTACATATATCCCATTTTCCACCTACATGAAAGACTCTTTTTCGAATCTAATGTATCTCCTTGCTTTATCTGAACACAAGGGAGCTTAGGAGAAATAGGAGGACGTGCCCCAACCTGTAGGTAAGCTCCATAGTCATCTTCAACCTTGATTTTATGGTGGAAATCGAAATTCAATGCTTATTTTCTTCTTTTCTCCATTCAATCTTCAACTTTAGCCAATCCTTTCACTCAAACACTTGAGAACGGACCTTGGACAGTTGTGAGAGCTTCATTCACCATTAAATATGTGAAGCTTGAAGCTTGGATTCAACTTTGAAGGGGGGTTATATAACTTGAACCCTTAAATATCATTATTGACTTCATTTCTTCATCATATGTTGATTCCTTTTTCATTCCCGAGTTTCATTTCTATTAGTTGATGAAATCACCATAAGAATCACAGAAAATTTTGAAGGTTTGTAGCTTGAAGATGATGATGTCATCATAGAACACACCTCAATGAAAATATTGAGCAAACAGTTTCATTTTTTGGTGACCAAATGGTCTCAAGACCGTTTGAGGTCAAACGGTCTCAAGACCAATTGAGACCAAATGGTCTCAAGGCCATTTAAGGTCAAGTGGTATCATGGTTGGATGATGATCCAAGGGTTACAATTGATCTAGTCCCAAAGGTTTTAGCATTTGATGGTTCCTTAATTACAAACCCTAGATTGATTGAAGTTAAAACCCTAATTTGAGTTCAATCGGTTTCATTGCTTAATTGACCATTCAGTCTTCAAACCATTTGAGGACTAAATGGTTTCAAACCATTTAGGGTTTAATAATTTTTAATTCAAATGGTCTCAAACATTTTAGGGATTTTGAAATCAAAAATGTTTGATGGTCTAACGGTCTTAAGATCGATCAAAAATTTTGAACCAAAACCGTTTAAGGTCTAAACGGTCTTCAAGACCGTTTGAAGGTTAAGAAATTACAAGACCATTTGGAGGTCAAGTACCTCAAGACCGTTTTAGTTCAAGTAGAGTCATGGGTGGATGGATATCTAAAGGTTACATTTTGATCCACTTTCAATGGTCTCAATGTTGGATGGTTCAATGAGTGTAAACCCTAAATTGATTGGTTGAAGAAAACCCTAATTGATTCATTCTGTCTCAAGGTGGTTTGGACCAAATGGTCTTGAGACCATTTGAGTCCAAACGGTCTTGAGACCATTTGGGATCAAACGGTGTTCAGGCCGTTTGGAGGGCAAATGGTCTCAAAACCGTTTGAATATTAAGGAGGTCAAAACCGGTTGAAGGTTCAAAAGTATCAAAACTATTTGGAGATCTAATATTCTCAAAGCTATGAAAGATCAATTAACCTTATGATTGTTAATGATGTTTATCAAAGATAATTATAATGGTTCTGCCTTTAAGTTACTAGGGTTATTAGTACACTTTGAGTGGTTAATCTTTGATGCTTAAGGAAGTAATATCTCAACACACTATGCTAACCCTAAATGGGTGAACTTGAATTAAAGGATGACCTAATCTAATCTAGCTTGAAGTAATCAACATCCTAGAGAGGATGAGAGAGAGAGGAATTCATACATGAATGATAATCATGTAGTGATTAAACCTCAACACTCTCAACATGAATAGAATATGTATTTACGGTATGATCCTTGATAAAGAGATCATGAAACCCTAATCGAGAAGGTTGATGTACCCTAACCCTAATTTAGGGCAATTATAATTGAAACCCTAATTTAGGGTAATGATGTAACCCTAATCTAGGGTGATGATAAGAGAAATCCCATTCAGGGTAATATGATGAAAGACCCTAATTTAAGAGGATGCTTCATGAAACCCTAATTTCGGGTAAAGTTATATGGAACCCTAATTGGGGAAAAGTTATAAGGAACCCTAATTAAGGGTGATGTCATGTGAAACACTAATTAAGGGTGATGTCATGTGAAACCCTAATCAAGGGTGATGTCATGAGAAACCCCAATATAGAGATGTGATGAGAAACACTAATCCAAAGTGATGCTATGTAATGCTATAGAAATCCTACCCTAATATAGGGTGAAGGTATGTGAAATCCTAATTTTGGATTATAGTGCATGAAACCCTAATGTTAGATAATATGATGATAAACCCTAACCCTAATGAGTGAATAGTGATGTTACCATTACATTGCATAGTGTTGATATGTAATTGATATAATTATTATCATGTGCACTAATCATGCAAGTATCATGAGATGTTTGACATAGCCAGATATGAGCTATTATGTTTTATTATTGAAATTGTTTTATGGGCCTTGTGAGCCATAATGTTCTTTGTTGCCTAGTATGAGGTAACAAGAGATTAAATGGGCTTGAGAGCCATGTGAGATGCTTGCATAGCAAGTATCATGTTTACCTTGGTCAAATGACCTGAAGGTATTAGTTACCTGATAAGTGGTAACAAGTGATTTTGATGAACTGAGGGTTTGAATACCCATATTTCATAATCATGATGATGAGATGTTAATGGATGAGAATGCCCATGATGTGACAAGGTATTGAGATCCCAATGCTTTATAAAGCTTTGAAATTACTTGATAGAAGTATTAATCATTCTTTGTAGCATTTGTTATACTAATTCCTATTTGGAATCTTGATTTGATGTTAAAAGAATAGAATAATATACTTAACTAATCAAGTGAAATATTATTATATAGAGCCATATCCATAGATCCATCATCATCAGTAGTTTGTGATGGTGAAACAGGTTTTCCTTCAGGAACTCCTAGAATGCATATTTTTTAATATGTGGGGGTAATGGGCGAATATATCCTTACGCCTCATAGGAATGACTGTGGGCCATATCCTATGCACAAGAATGGTTATGGAAAATATCTCAATATGAGTATGGTTATGGGCCATAACTCCACAATACTGGGCATTGGCTACGGGCCATATCCTGAAGAGAGTATATGCTATGGGCTATAACTCTATAGCAAAGTTTCCAATATACCCTGGAAAGCTATTTAGCAGAGATACAAGATGTCCTGCATATAGTCTTATACTGACTGAGATAGATGAAGTGATGGAGTCTGGCTCTTCCATTGACCTATGTATGGAACTCATGCTTTATGTAATCATGGTCAGTTGGAGCATGAATGGTATACTTCATCTCCTCAAGGCATAAGTATGACTGTAAAATGTAATCATCTGTGTAACGTATTTACTTAAGAATGAAATACGAAAATCATTGGTTGATGATTACATTGCTTATTGTATCCTAAAGTGGATAAATATTATACATGTTTTTCATATTCCTTATAAAACTGAATAGATGATTTATTACTTTATCATTGTAGTTGTAATGCCTTAAAAGATGATATTGCTCCATTTTGCTTAATAATGATTAAAAATTGTTTTTTATTAAAGATTCCTCTGTTCAGTCTATTACTGTTCATCTGCAATAATATTGTTTCTGACGGAGAGTTATATCTCCTGCTGGGAAAATTTCAATTGTCTCATTGTCTCACCCCCATGGGATCTAACCTTTTTAGGTGGACGAGAAAGAAAAGGCAAAAACCCTATAGTAGGGGAAGAGCAGCAGCATCAACAACAGGGACAACAGTGATATTCTAGGTGGAGGCACTGGCTGTCATATATTTTGTATAGAGTCATATGTGTCGTATTTGTACTCTCAGGTCCTCGGAGTTAGTAGTTAGTACTTTTAATGAATCAATCTGAGATTTTGGCTTGATGCCTCGAGGTTCTTATACTATCTGTGTCTAGGCATTTGATGATTGTAATTCTCGAGATGAGATGGTACAAGATATGTAATTATGAACCAAGATGTAAATGAAATACATTTGTTCTTGATAAAAGAGTTTTCCTGTGTTTGGATCTCTTTGTATATGGTTTTAATTTTTAGTGATTTTCAGTAATTCTGTTGTTATTGATCGCTTCCGCTTAGTTAATTACGTTTTGTTCCGACGAATCATCACAAATTAGTAGTATCATAGCTCTAGGTTCGCTGCGTCTACAGAGACAGAGGATTAAGGTTGTTGAGTCTATTCTAGTGTCATCCAGTTTATCTTATAGTATCTTTCTTCTCATATAGGAGAAGAAGAACTTAAAGATGTCTAGATCACATGGAGAACATGCTGTTGAGAGTAGCATTACTGCACCAAGAAGAGGTGCAAGGGACCAGACTAGGGAGGAACCAGAACCTGAACATCCTCAATTTAACCAAGCTGCACTGGAAAACCCATCCTTCCATGATCTGTTTGGGTAGTTCATGGAAACCATGATGCATATGGTGGATAGGATGCTACCACCTGCACCTAGGGCACCAACCCATAACAAAGGATAGGGAGCCGACAAGACTTTTGAATGACTTCACCGAGTTGGAACCACAAATTATGCTGGAACAACTGACCCAAAAGACACGGATATGTGGTTGACTGAGCTAGAGAAGGCCTTTAGAATCCTCAATATCCCTGAAGCAGAGAAGGTGAGGCACACAGTGTACCTTCTAAAAGGGAGTGCTAGCCACTGGTGGACAATAGAAGAGGGTAAGAGGCCAGGTGTTGAAATCAGATGGGTAGATTTCCGATGAGAATTCATCAATAGATACTTTCCCACGATGTATCTAGACAAGAAGATCTCTCAGTTTGAGAGGATAAGGCAGGGACTAATGAATATTAGTGAGTATGAAGCTAAGTTTATGGATTTTCTGCGGTTATGTCTGCATATAGCTGCTACAGATGAGGAGAGAATTCGGCATTTTGAGAAGGAGTTGAACGTTAAATTGACCACTCTTGTGTCTGCCTTAGAGAACAGGGAGAGGTTTGCTACCATTTTGGAGTCTGTGAGGCAGATAGAAAGGTGCATGACAGAGAAGCGTCAGACTAAGAGTAAGAAGGTGTATACTCAGTTCGAAGGATAGAGGTCTGAGAGTTTTAAGAAACTGAGATTTTCTGTACTAGCAGCACCACCAAGGTTCAATACCCAGACGCAATAGACGTCAAGTAGGGGTAGGGGCCATAGTTTTCCTCCAAATATAGCACCCGGTACCACGTCAATGTCAGCAATTGGACCTTTTAGACCATATCAAGAGAATAGAACCTATCACCAGTGTAGACAGGTAGGACATCTAGCGAGGGATTGTCCAGTTGGAAACATAATGGTAAACCAAACACTGAGGCAGAGTCAGCAAGGCTCTAAGAGGCGATAGTTTTTTAGTAGCGCTAGAGGACATGGACAAGCATCCCAAGCTGGTTCGTCAGCATCCAACAATCAAGAACAGGGTCAACAACAAGCAATGACAAAATTCTACGTGATGAATTAACCCGAAGCAGTAGTCAACCCACAAGTTGTGACAGGTTAGATGGAACTATTTCATTCTGATATGTCTTCATCCTGCTTCATATCTATTTTAATTGATCTGGGTGCTACACATTCCTTTATCACTCGAGAAGTGATTCATGATTTCAATATGATTGTTAGTCATAAAGCAGATAGTCTGATATTATAAACCCCTTTGATGGGCTTTGCAGTGCTGTGGGAGGTGTGTTCTCCCTGCATTATTTCTTTTTCTAAACATCGCATTCAGGTGGATCTTATACCACTTTAGATGCATGGATTCGATATAATTCTTGGGATGGTCACCCTAGAAAAGTATAAGGTTGTCTTGGATTGTTAGTCTAAGCAAGTTGTTGTGACATCCAACTCACATAAACAAGATTACTTAATGTGGAAGCGATCATTAACAGTGGATTACTTAAAATCACTAAAAATTAAAACCATTTACAGAAAGATCCATTTTCAGGAAAACTCTTTAAACAAGAACCAAAGTATGACAATTACATCCTGGTTCACGTATATACATATCATGTGTTATCCCTTCTCGAGGAATACAAGCATCAAATTCTCTGTGTTAGCTATGCATAAGCTGTATAAAACCTCAAGGCTTAAAGCCAAAATCTCATATTGATTTATTAAAAGCACTAACTCCTAGGACCTGAGAGTACAGAGACGACACATAAGATTATCTATTCCAAAACTTGACCCCCGGTATTTCCACCTATAGAATTACTGTAGTCCCTGTTTCTGCTCCTACTGCTTCTCCCTAGCTATGGGATTTCTGCCTCTACCTCGTTTGTGTCCACCTAAAATGTTGGATCCCACGAGGGTGACACAATTTGTAAATTACCCCAACGAGAGATATAACTCTCTGCCAAAAACATTATTATTGTAGTTTAATAAAAATAAACTGAGCAAAAGAATCATATATATATTCAGTAGCAGATAAATAATTATCTAAACTGATTAGAGCAATAAGCTTATATTTATGCCCCGAGGAGATGAGGTATACCTCTCATCCTCCAACCGACCATTGTGAAGTCAAAATTGGTACCATATAAGGTCAAAGGAAGAACTGGATTCCATGACCTCTCACATCTCGGTCAGTGCAAGACTACAAGCAGGATTATGCCAACTGCTCAACATAGCATTCCAGGGTATACTGGCAACTTTGCTACAGAGTTACAGTGGCAACTGCACTCTCATCGGCAATCGAGAAATGTGATGTTTATCTCATATCGACCCGACATTCGTCATCATTGGGAGATTCATGATGCATCCATCCTAAAACAATTAATGAAGGATTTGAGAGATTTATTCATAAACTCACACCAATCCCTTCATCAGGGCGTAAGGTATTAGCGCCCATTACCCCCACATATTCAAAAATATGTGTTCCTTAGGAATTCCCGAAGGAAAACCTGTTTCACCATCACCAACTTCTGACGATGATGGATCTATGGTCAGGGCTCTACATGAATAGATGTTGCTTGTTTAATTAAGTACATTATGATATTCTTTTACATCAGCCAAGTTCTCAAACATCACTTATTAAGACTAATGCTATAAAGAAACATATATTGTTTTCATCAGTTACTTCTCAGTATTTATAAGACATTGGGATCTCAGTCCCTTATTTCAATTACTGGGAATACTCATCCCTTCACAAACTCAGTGTCATAATCATATGGTTCTGGGTATTCAAACCCTTAACTCATCACTGAGCATTGTTACCACTCTTTCAGGTAACTATCACCTTCAGGTCATCTGACCAAGGTAAGCATGATACTTGTTACACTAGCATCTCTCATGGTACTTAAGGCCCATTAATTCTCTTATTACCTCTTATTAGGAAACAAGGCATATTATGGCACAAAAGGCCCAATAACATGTTTTAATAAATACAACATCATAGCTCATATGTGGCTATGCTTATCATCTCATGATACCTACATGGTTAGTACAGATGATAATAGTTACATCAATTTCATATCGACACCATGCAAAACATATATAACATAACTATTCAAGGGTAGCACTAATATTCCCTCACTAAGGTTAGGGTTTCCCATTTCAGGTCAATTGGGAGTACTCATCCCATTACCCAAATCAAGGTTATGGTTTTATCACCATATTGCCCAAGATTAGGGTTTACATTCAATATCCCACCAATAGAGTTTACTATTCATCCCAATTAGGGTTTCGTATTCAATTACCCATAATTAGGGTTTACTATTCATCTAAATTAGGGTTTTACATTTCATAACCTTAACTTAGGATTACTCATGTCATCACCCTCAATTAGGGTTTCACTATTGCCCTGAATTAGGGTTAGGATTCATTAACCTTCTTGATTAGGGTTTTCATGATCTCTTCACTAAGGATCATACCCTAATCACCACATGATTAATACTCAAGTATGAGTACTTCTCTCTCATCCTCCCAGGGATGTTAGTTACACAAAACTTGATTTAATTAGGTCAACCCATCATTTCAAGTACATACACTTATGGTTGACATAGTACTGTGTCATTGCTTTCATAAGCTTTTAGGGTAAACCATCTTAAAGATACTGAATATCTAAGTACTTTAGAGATTTAACCTCTTTACTTATCATTAATAATCATACTTATCAACCATTGGAGCAATGGATCAATCATCACCTTAAGTTTCCAATTGATTTGATCACATTGGTCCTTCATTCGGTTTTGAGGTTTCAACACCAAACGGTTTTGAAACCGTTTGATTCCAAATGGTCCTGAGATCATTTGATCCCAAATGGTTTCAAGACCATTTGTACTCAAATGGTCTCAAGACCGTTTGGCAAACCAGCCTCAAAAATGCAAGGATCAATTAAGGTATCTTTCAACCAATTGAATTAGGGATTGCTCTGTCGAATTGGCTATCATTTGAGTTATTGAATGTTCAATGAATCAACACCATTGGGTCTTCCCCATCAAATACAATCAACCTTGGGTCTCCAAATGGTCCTAAGACCGTTTGATCCCAAATGGTTTCAAAACCGTTTGGACTCAAACGGTCTCAAGACCGGTTGGTCCAAGTCAGCTTGAAATCATTTGGATCAATTGAGTTTTCTTTCAACAAATTGATTAGGGTTTCTAATTGGAGGATGGTCCATACATTGAATTAATCAATAGAATAAAATGGATTATCATTCAACATGTTCTAGGGTCCTAACCTCAAATGGTCAACCCATCCATTCGGTCAACCATCCCAAACGGTTTGGGACCATGCCCCCAAACAGTTTGCAAACCGTTTGATCTCCAACGGTTTGGTGAAACCATTTGAACCAAAGTTATTGAAACTGTTTGCAACTCAATTATGTTCAGATGTATACTTAAGATGATGTCATCATCATCAAACTTCAACCCTTCAAAATCTACTTCCATTTCCATGGTAATTCCCTCAATTACTCAAATGAAATGCAAGGAGAACAATTGAATCAAATGAATTGAGAAATTGAGTTCAACAACAATGATAAGGGTTCAAGTTATATAACCCGCCTCCAATTGAGATTCAAAGCTTGTAGTGTCACGTCAACAATGGTGGATACAACTCCTTTCACTATCCCAAGGCTCGTCCTCAAGCTTTGAGTGAATAGGAATGGTTAGAATTGAAGATGGGATCGAGATAAGAAGAAATCATGCATTGATTTGTGATTTCCACCATGAAATCAAGATGAACGAAGGTCAAGAAGCTTACCAACAGGTTGGGTGTCATCTTCCTGCTGCTCCTATCTCCCTTGGTCATTTTTTCAAGCAAAGAGAAGAAGTGGATTCAAAAAAGCCTTTGGTTTGAGTGGTAAAAGGTGTATTTATAAGAAAATCAATGAGAGAGAAAATGTCTTATAAAAGCTATCTTCCTCATCTCCAAATTCCCTTCCATTATCCATGAATTAAGGGAAAAGAAATTAAGCACCTTAATCATAATATATTAATATCCCAGTTTTAGTGGATATTATTTTTCATTAACTTAATGTGAGTGGGTTTTCCAATCATGTAGATATATCATTTTCCTTTGCAAGGCACAAGGACGTTCACACTTGAGCAAATCCAACCATCTCGTTTTTGGTTGAGGGCCCTTCAATTATTTTATTTATTTTTGCATTAAATTGAAGTAAAGTTCCATTTATGCTTAAATCTTGATTATTTTAATATCAAGATTCTCTCTCCTTCAAAGTAGCTCAAATGAGATGCCCCTCTCATTTTCATGCCTCTACAAGATGCCAAGAATATCAAGGACCTTATTGAAGTGGTAAATTGCATATTGAAAGCTGGGTTTTGGGTAAATTGCACATTACACCAAAACTAGGTTTTTAATGCATAAGCATTACTTAATCAGCTCTTTCTTGGTACTTAGGCTTTCACTAGCCTTACCTCTGCATCATCTTCATTCTCATGATGCCTCAACAGATGAGGAACATATTATCATGCACAATTTCCAATTTAACCCCTCAACTTGGGTAATTTGCACTTTAGTCCAAACAAGAAAAACATTATTTTCATCATAGTTCAAAATGGACTGAAATTGAAATATAAGTTCCCCTTGAGCCTTAATTACTTTTCAAAAGATAATATCAAGCATATAATTATCTTTCTTAAACAAAACACCTAGGGTTAGAGTATAACCCAGGTCAGGGATGTTACAAGTTATCCACCCCTTACAAGGATTTCGTCCCCGAAATCATCAACAAAAATATTAAGAGAAAAGATTAGGGTACTTCCTCCTCATCTCTTCCTCTAGCTCCCACATAGCTTCTTCAATGCTATGGTGATGCCAGAGGACTTTTACAATACAAATGTCTTTCTTTTTCAGCTTTTTAATTCTTCTATCAAGGACTAATACAGGTCCTTCAACATAAGACATGTCATTATTTACTTCTACCTCCATAGGTTTCAGAACTAACTCTGTGTCAGGATGACACTTCCTCAGCATAGAGATATGAAATACTAGTTGCAATCTATGCAACTCAGGTGGTAACTCCATATTATAGGCTACCTTTCCCATCCTTTCAATGATCGGATAAGGCCCCATAAATCTAGGAGCTAACTTCCCTTTCTTTCCAAATCTCAGGATACCTTTCCAAGGTGAAACCTTGAGGTATACTCTGTCTCCAACCTGGAATTCTAAGGGTCTATGATATTTGTTAGCATAAGATTTCTGTCTATCCTGGGCAGCTTTCAACTGTTGTTGTATTACTTAAATCTTCTCAGTTGTTTGTTGTACTAGCTCGGGACCCAAAAGTTGATATTCTCCTATTTCATACCAACATAAAAGAGATCTACAACGTCTACCAAATAATGCCTCATACGGTGTCGTATCAATACTATGTTGATAGCTATTATTATAAGCAAATTATATCAAGCTCAGGTGTAGATCCCAACTTCCTACAAACTGAAGGACACATGACCTACGCAAGTCCTCCAAGGTTTGTATGGTCCTCTCAGATTGTCCATCTGTATGTGGGTGGAAGGTTGTACTAAACCTTAATTGTGTACAAAAAGCTTTATGAAGTTGTTCCCAAAAATGACTCATAAACTGGGGACCTCTATCAGATACAATAGTAGTCAGAACCCCGTGCAAATGAGCTATCTCATCTATGTATATCTGTGCAAGCTTCTTAGCTGTGTAGGTTGTTTTAACGTGTAAGAAATGTGTTTTCTTTGTCAACCTATCAACTATCACACATATGGAATCATGGCTTTTGGCTGTTATAGGCAAACCAACCACAATGTCCATGGTTACATGATCCCATTTCCACTGCGGTATACACAGAGGTTGCATTGTTGCTGCAGGCTTCTGATGTTCAGCTTTAACCTGCTGACACACAGAACATCGCATAACAAACTCAGCTACATATTTCTTTAATCCAGGCCACCAATACATATCTTTTAAGTTATGATACATCTTGGTTCTCCCTAGATGCATAGCATACATCGAAGAATGAGCTTCTTCCAGAATTAACTTTCTTAAGTTATCAGCATCAGGTACTACAATCCTACCATGGTAACAGACTACCTGATCATCTGAATCATGGAAACCATCCCATTTCTCACTACCATACTCTGACCTGATCTGCTGAATCATAGTATCCGCTTGTTGTGCTTCCTTGATCTACTACCTCAGAGTAGGTTTTACTTGCATCTCAGCTAACATCCCAGCTAACAGTGACATATTAAGCTCTATATTGTCTTGTCTTAAGGAGATAAACAAATCCCTCTTGTAGAACACTAGGGAATTTAATGGTGCTTTATCTAGGGCTGGTGTTGCTGATTTCCTACTTAATGCATCAGTTATCACATTAGGCTTCCCTGGATGATAATCAATTATACAATCGTATTCCTTGATTAATTCCATCCAGCGGTGCTGTCTCATGTTCAGCTCTTGTTGTGAGAAGACATACTTTAGGTTCTTATGGTCTGTGAAAATCTGGAATGTTTCTCCATAGAGATAATGTCTCCAGATCTTAAAAGCATGGACCACAGCAGCTAGCTCTAGATCGTGTGTCAGATAATTCTCCTTGTGTTCCTTAAGTTCTCGAGAAGAAAAAGAAATCACTTGCTTATCTTGCATCAACACACATCCAAAGCCATTCTTGGATGCATCATAGAATACTATGTACCCCTTTCCCTACTCAGGTTACACCAGCACAGGTGTACTTGTTAACCTTTCTTTCAGTAGCTGGAAAGAATGTCGACACTTGTCATTCTAGACAAATGGAACTTCCTTTCTAGTCAACTTGGTCAGGGGAAAAACTATAGAACTGAAGTTCTTAATGAACCTCCTGTAATAGCCTGCCAGTCCTAGGAAATTGCATATTTCTGTTGATGTCTTCGGTTGTTCCCATTGTAGGATAGATTCTACCTTCTTACAATCAACACGAAACCTGAGGCAGATATTACATGTCCTAGAAAAGAAACTTATGGTAACAAGAACTCGCATTTGCTAAACTTAGCATATAGCCTATGCTCCCTTAGCAAAGTCAAAGCCTAACGGAGGTGCTGCTCATGATGTTGAGCATCTCTACTATATATCAAGATATCATCAATGAAGGTGAATATAAACTAATCAAGAAAAGGTCAAAAGATCCTATTCACGAGTTCCATGAATGCAGCTGGTGCATTAGTTAGCCCAAACGACATAACTATGAACTTATAGTGACCATACCTTGTCCTAAAGGCAGACTTAGGTATATCACTCTCCTTAATACGCAACTGATGGTATCCCAACCTCAGATTTATTTTAAAAAAGATAGTTGCACCACTCAACTGATCGAACAAGTCATCAATCCTTGACAGAGGAAACTTGTTATTTATGGTTACTTTATTCAACTTCTTATAGTCGATGCATAAATGCATAGACCCATCTTTCTTCTTAACAAAAAGAACCGAAGCACCCCAGGGTGAAGTACTTGGTCAGATAAAACCCTTCTCAAGCAACTCCTGTAGTTGTTTCTTGAGCTCTGCCATCTCAGTAGGTGCCATTCTATATGGTGTTTTTGCTATTGGTTGCGTACCCAGGATTAGATTAATTTAAAAATCAATCTCTCGTGATGGAGGAACACTTAGAAGTTCTTCAGGAAATACATCTTCAAATTCCCTGACTACCAAAACTTCATAAGGATAAGGGCTCTCCATTGTGGTGTCTACCACATGTGCCAAGAATGCAAATCATCCCTATCTCATCAACTTCTCAGCTACCATAGCTGACACAAGACAAGTTGGATGAATCATTGTGTCTCCACAAAAGATCCATGTGTCACTATTGTCTGTGAATACAGCTTGATTGGAACCACAATCCAAGACAACCTTATACTTCTCTAAGGTGTCCATCCCTAGGATTATATCAAAACCCTACATCTGAAGTGGTATAAGATCCCCTTGAATGCGATGATCAGAAAAGGAAAGATTGCAGGGAGAACACACCTCCCGTAACACTGCAGATCCCAACAAAGGGGTTTCTAGCATCAAACTATCTGCTCTATGACTGACAATCATGTTACAATCATATATCACTTCTCGAGTGATAAAGGAATGTGTAGCACCCAGATCAATTAAAATAGATACAAAGAAAGATGAAGACATGTCAGAATAAAATAGTTTCATCTGACCTATCACAACACGTGGGTTGACTATTGCTTTGGGTTGATTCATTGCATAGAATCTCACTGTTGCCTGTTGCTGACCCTATGCTCGGTTTTTTAGTGTCGACGATCCAGCTTGTGATGCTTGTCCACGTCCTATAGCACCACTGCCAAACTGCTGCCTTTGAGAGCCTTGCTAGATCTTCCTCGGTAGTCGGGTCATATTCTTGACTTTCTCAGGACAATCATTCACAACATGTCCCTCTTTCCCACATCTGTAATAGGTTATATTTCCCCACTGTGGCTTGAGTGGTCATGTTACTGACATTGATGCTGAGCTATGAGCTCCCTTTGGTGGTAAGCTACGGCCTCTACCCTTGCTTAACATCCACTGCGTCTGGGTATTGAACCTTGGTGATGGCGTAGGTACAGAAAACCTCGGTTTCTTAAAGCTTTCAGAACTTTATCCTTGGAATTGAGTATATACCTTTTTACTCTTGGTCTGACGCTTCTCAATCACAGACCTCTCTATTCGTCTTATGGACTCCACAAAGGTGGCGAACCTCTCCCAATTCTCTAAAGTAGACACAGGAGTGGTTAAATCAACATTGAATCCTTTTTTAAAATGTTGAATTCTCTCCTCATCTGTAGATGCCATATGCGGACAGAACCGCAAAAGTTCCATGAACCTAGCTTCATACTCACAAATGTTCATCTGTCCTTGCCTCAATCTCTCAAATTGAGAGATCTTCTCATCTAGATACGTCTTGGGAAAGTATCTAGCAACAAATTCACGTCGGAATTCATCCCATCCAACTTCAACACCATGTCTTTTGTCTTCCTCAATGGTCCACCAATGACCAACACTCCCCTTCAGCAGATACACTACATGTCTCACCTTCTCATCTTTAGGAATCATAAGGATTTTAAAAGCTTTCTCCAGCTCAGTCAGCCACAAATCAGTGTCTATTGGGTTAGCTATGCCAGCATACTCTGTGGCTCCTACCCTCCAAAGTCGTTCAAAGGTTTTGCCAGCTCCCTGTCTTTCATCATGGGTCGGTGCCCTTGGTGCAGGTAGTGGCATCCTATATGTCATATGAGTCATGGCTACCATAAACTGTCCAAACATGGCTTGGAAGGTTGGGTTCCCCATATCTTCTTGATTGAACTGGGGTTGTTCAGGTACGGGCTCCTCCCTATTCTGGTCCCTTGCACCTCCTCCTGGTGCAGCAACACTGCTCTCAGCAGCATGTTCGTCATGTGAACCAGACATCTTCAAGTTCTTCTCCTCCTATATGAGCAGAATACACTATCAGATAAACTGGAAGATACTAGAATAGAATCAACAACCTTAATCCTATGTCTCTGTAGACTCAGCGAACCTAGGGCTCTGATACCACTAAACTTGTGACATCCAACTCACATAAACAAGATTAATTAATGCGAAAGCGATCATTAACTGATTACTAAAAATCACTAAAAATTAAAACCAATTACAAAAATATCCAATTTTAGAAAAACTCTTTAAATAAGAACCAAAGTATGACAATTACATCCCGGTTCACATATATACATATCATGTGTTATCCCTTCTTGAGGAATACAAGCATCAACTGCTCTATCTTAGTTGTGCATAAGCAGTATAAAACCTTGAGGCTTAAAGCTAAAATCTCAGATTGATTTATTAAAAGCACTAACTCCTAGGACCTGAGAGTACAGAGATGACACATAAGATTATCTATTCACGACACATAAGATTATCTATTCCAAAAATTGACCACCAGTATTTCCACCTGTAGAATTACTGCGGTCCCTGTTGCTACTCCTGTTGCTCCTCCCAAGATATGGGATTTCTGCCTCTACCTCGTCTGCGTCCACCTAAAATGTTGGATCCCACAGGGGTGAAACAATTTGTAAATTGCCCCAGTGAGAGATATAACTCTCTGCCGAAACCATTATTATTGCAGTTTAATAAAAATAAACTGAGCAGAAGAATCATATATATATATATATATATATATATTCAGTAGCAGATAAATCAATATCTAAACTGATTAGAGCAATAAGCTTATTCATAGCAATACAGCTATGACTTGATAAAGCAGCATGTCACTATTCAACAAGATATTGAAGAAACATGTATTTCATTTATTATTTTAGGATATACTAAGCAATGTACATCCACCAGTGATTCTCGCATTTTGACCTTAGAAAATATGCTACACAGCTGATTACACTTTACAATCATATTTATGCCCCGAGGAGATGAGGTATAACACTCATCCTACAACTGACCACTGTGAAGTCGAAATCAGTACCATATAAGGTCAACGGAACAAACAGATTCCATGACCTCTCACATCTTGGTTAGTGCAAGACTACAAGCAGGACTATTTCAACTACTCAACATAGAGTTCCAAGGTATACTGGCAACTTTGCTACAGAGTTACAGCGGCAACTGCACTCTCATCGGCATTCGAGAGATGTGATGTTTATCTCATATCCACCCGACATTCGTCATCATCGGGAGATTCATGATACATCCATCCCGACACAATTAACGAAGGATTTGAGAGATTTATTGCTTAACTCACATCAATCCCTTCATCAGGGCATTAGGTATTAGTGCTCATTACCCCCACATATTCAAAAGTATGTGTTCCTTAGGAATTCCCGAAGGAAAACCAGTTTCACCATCATCAACTTCTGACGATGATGGATCTATGGTCAGGGCTCTACATGAATAGATCTCACTTGTTTAATTAAGTACATTATCATATTCTTTTACACCAGCCAAGCTCTCAAACATCACTTATTAAGACTAATGCTATAAAGAAACATATATTGTTTTCATCAGTTACTTCTCAGTCTTTATAAGACATTGGGATCTCAGTCCCTTATTTCAATTACTGGAAATATTCATCCCTTCACAAACTCAATGTCATAATGATATGGTTCTGGGTATTCAAACCCTTAGCTCATCACTGAGCATTGTTACCACTTTTTCAGGTAACTATCACCTTCAGGTCATCTGACCAAGGTAAGCATGATACTTGTTACACTAGCATCTCTCATGGCACTTAAGGCCCATTAATTCTCTTATTAGGCAATAAGGCATATTATGGCACATAAGGCCCAATAACAATTTTTAATAAATAAAACATCATAGCTCATACCTGGCTATGCTTATCATCTCATGATACTTGCATGGTTAGTACAGATGATAATAGTTACATCAATTTCATATCGCCACCATGCAAAACAAATATAACATCAGTATTCAATGGTAACACTAATATTCCCTCACTAAGGTTAGGGTTTCCCATTCATCCCATTACCCAAATTAGGGTTATGGTTTTATCACCATATTGCCCAAGATTAGGGTTTACATTCAAAATCCCACCAATAGAGTTTACTATTCATCCCAATTAGGGTTTCATATTCAATTACCCATAATTAGGGTTTACAGTTCATCTAAATTAGGGTTTTACATTTCATAACCCTAACTTAGGAATACTCATGTCATCACCCTCAATTAGGGTTTCACTATTGCCCTGAATTAGGGTTAGGATTCATTAACCTTATTGATTAGGGTTTTCATGATCTCTTCACTAAGGATCATACCCTAATCACCACATGATTAATAAACAAGTATGAATACTTCTCTCTCATCCTCCCTAGGATGTTAGTTACACAAAACTTGATTTAATTAGGTCAACCCATCATTTCAAGTACATACACTTATGGTTGACATAGTATACTGTGTCATTGCTTTCATAAGATTTTAGGGTTAACCATCTTAAAGATATTGAATATCTAAGTACTTTAGAGATTTAACCTATGTACTTATCATTGATAATCATACCTATCCACCATTGGAGCAATGGATCAATCATCACCTTAAGTTTCCAATCGATTTGATCACATTGGTCCTTCATTCGATTTTGAGGTTTCAACACCAAAAGGTTTTGAAACTGTTTGATTCCAAACGGTCCTGAGACCATTTGATCCCAAACAGTTTCAAGACAATTTGGACTCAAATGGTCTCAAGACCGTTTTGCCAAACCAGCCTCAAAACCGCAAGGATCAATTAAGGTATCTTTCAATCAATTGAATTAGGGATTGCTTTGTCGAATTGGCTATCATTTGAGCTATTGAATGTTCAATTAATCAACACCATTGGGTATTCCCCATCAACTACAATCAACCTTGGGTCTCCAAATGGTCCTAAGACCGTTTGATCTGAAAAAGTTTCAAAACCATTTGGACTCAAACGGTCTCAGACTGTTTGGTCCAAGTCAGCTTGAAATCGTTTGGATCAATTGAGTTTTCTTTCAACAAATCGAATAGGGTTTCTAATTGGAGGATGGTCCATACATTGAATTAATCAATAGAATCAAATGGATTATCATTCAACATGTTACAGGGTCCTGACCTCAAATGGTCAACCCATACATTTGGTCAACAATCCCAAACGGTTTGGGACCAAGCCCCCAAACGGTTTGCAAATCATTTGGTCTCCAACGGTTTGGTGAAACCGTTTGGACCAAAGTTATTGAAACCGTTTGCAACTCAATTATGTTAAGATGTATGCTTAAGATGATGTCATCATCATCAAACTTCAACCCTTCGAAATCTACTACCATTTCCATGGTAATTCCATCAATTAATCAAATGAAATGCAAGGAGAACAATTGAATCAAATGAATTGAGATTTTGAGTTCAATAACAATGATTAAGGGTTCAAGTTATATAACCCGCCTCCAATTGACCTTCAAAGCTTGTAGCTTCACGTGAAAAATGGTGGATACAACTCCTTGCACTATCCCAAGGCTCGTCCTCAAGATTTGAGTGAAAAGGAATGGTTAGAATTGAAGATGGGATCGAGATAAGAAGAAATCATGCATTGATTTGTGATTTCCACCATGAAATCAAGATGAACGAAGGTCAGGAAGCTTACCAATATGTTGGGGGTCATCTTCCTGCTGCTTTGAGCTCCCTCGGCCAATTTTTCAAGCAAAGAGAAGTGGATTCGAAAAAGCCTTTGGTTTGAGTGGTAAAAGGTGTTTTTATAAGAAAATCAATGAGAGAGAAAATGTCTTATAAAAATCTTTTAATTCCAAAATTTGTTCCACCACTTCCTCCTCAATTCCGTGCATGCAAAGATATCTTCCTTATCTCCAAATTCCCTTACATTATCCAAGAATTAAGGGAAAATAAATTAGCACCTTAATCATATTATATTAATATCCCATTTTTAGTGGATATTACTTTTCATTAACTTAATGTGAGTGGGTTTTCCAATCATGTAGATATTTCCTTTTCCTTTGTAAGGCACAACGACGTTCATACTTGAGAAAATCCAACCATCTCGTTTTTGGTTGAAGGCCCTTCAATTATTTTATTTATTTTTGCATTAAATTGAAGTAAAGTTCCATTTATGCTTAAATCTTGATTATTTTAATATCAAGATTCTGTCTCCTTCAAAGTAGCTCAAATGAGATGCCCCTCTCATTTTATTGCCTCTACAAGATGCCAAGAATATCAAGGACCTTATTGAAGTGGTAAATTTCATATTAAACCCTGGGTTTTGGGTAAAGTTCACATTACACCAAAACTAGGTTTCTAATGCACAAGCGTTACTTCATCAGCTCTTTCTTGGTACTCAGGCTTTCACTAGCCTTACCTCTGTATCATCTTCGTTCTCATGATGCCTCAACACATGAGGAACATATTATCATGCATAATTTGCAATTTAACCCCTCAACTTGGGTAATTTGCACTTTAGTCCATACAAGAAAAACATTAGTTTCATCATAGTTCAAAATGGACTGAAATTGAAATATAAGTTCCTCTTGAGTCTTAATTACTTTTCAAAAGATAATATCAAGCATATAATTATCTTTCTTAAACAAAACACCTAGGGTTAGAGTATAACCCAGGTTAGGTATGTTACAAGTTATCCACCCCTTACAAGGATTTCGTCCCCGAAATCATCAACAAAAATATTAAGAGAAAAGAGTAGGGTACTTCCTCCGCATCTCTTCCTCTAGCTCCCACGTAGCTTATTCAATGCCACGGTGATGCCAGAGGACTTTTACAAGACAATTGTCTTTCTTTTTCAGCTTTTTAATTCTTCTATCAAGGACTGATACAGGTCCTTCAACATAAGACATGTCATTATTTAGTTCTACCTCCACAGGTTGCAGAACTAACTCTTTGTCAGGATGACACTTCCTCAGCATAGAGATATGAAATATTGGGTGCAATCTATGCAAATCAGGTGGTAACTCCATTTTATATGCTACCTTTCCCATCCTTTCAATGATCGGATAAGGACCCATAAATCTAGGAGCTAACTTCCCTTTCTATCAAAATCTCAGGATACCTTTCCAAGGTGAAACCTTGAGGTATACTCTGTCTCCAACCTGGAATTCTAAGGGTCTATGATGTTTGTCAGCGTAAGATTTCTATCTATCCTGGGCAGCTTTCAACTGTTGTTGTATTACTTGAATCTTCTCAGTTGTTTGTTGTACTAGCTCGGGACCCAAAAGTTGATATTCTCCTATTTCATACCAACATAAAGGAGATCTACAACGTCTACCATATAATGCCTCATATTGTGCCATATCAATACTGTGCTGATAGCTATTATTATAAGAAAATTCTATCAAGCTCAGGGGTGTAGATCCCAACTTCCTACAAACTGAAGGACACATGCCCAAAACAAGTCCTACAAGGTTTGTATGGTCCTCTCAGATTGTGCATCTGTCTGTGGGTGGAAGGTTGTACTAAAACTTAATTGTGTACCCAAAGCTTTATGAAGTCGTTCCCAAAAATGACTAGTAAACTGGGGACCTCTATCAGATACAATAGTAGTCGGAACCCCGAGCAAATGCACTATCTCATCTATGTATATCTGTGCAAGCTTCTCAGCTGTGTAGGTTGTTTTAATAGGTAAGAAATGTGTTGTATTTGTCAACCTATCAACTATCACCCATATGGAATCATACCTTTTGGTTGTTCTAGGCAAACCAACCACAAAGTCCATGGTTACATGATCCCATTTCCACTGTGGTATAAGCAGAGGTTGCATTGTTCTTGCGGGCTTCTGATGTTCAGCTTTAACCTGCTGACACACCAGACACCGCATAACAAACTCAAGTACATATTTCTTCAATCTAGACCACCAATACATATCTTTTAAGTTATGATACATCTTGGTGCTCCCTGGATGCATAACATACATCGAAGAATGAGCTTCTTCCATAATTTAATTTCTTAAGTTATCAGCATCAGGTACTACCATCCTACAATGGTAACAGACTACTTGATCATCTGAATGATGGAAACCATCCCATTTCTCACTACCATACTCTGACCTGATCTGCTGAATCACAATATCAGGTTACTGTGCTTCCTTAATTTGCTGCCTCAGAGTAGGTTTTACTTACATCTCAGCTAACAACCCGGCTAATAGTGACACCTTAAGCTCTATATTTTCTTATCTTAAGGAGATAAACATATCCCTCTTGTAGCACACTAGGTAATTTAACTGTGCTTTATCTAGGGCTGGTGTTGCAGATTTCCTACTTAATGCATCAACTATCACATTAGGCTTCCCTGGATGATAATCAATTTTACAATCGTAGTCCTTGATTAATTCCATCCAGCGGCACTGTCTCATGTTCAACTCTTGTTGTGAGAAGATATACTTTAGGTTCTTATGGTCTGTGAAAATCTGGAATGTTTCTCCATAGAGATAATGTCTCCAGATCTTAAAACATAGACCACAACAGCTAGCTCTAGATCGTGTGTTGGATAATTCTCCTCGTGTTTCTTAAGTTGTCGAGAAGCAAAAGAAATCACTTGCTTATCTTGCATCAACACATATCCAAAGCCATTCTTGGATGCATCACAGAAGACTATGCACCCCTTTCCCTACTCAAGTAACACCATCACGGGTGCACTTGTTAACCTTTCTTTTAGCAGATGGAAAGAATGTTGACACTTGTCATTCCAGACAAAAGGAACTTCCTTTCTGGTCAACTCAATCAGGGGTAAAGCTATAGAACTGGAGTTCTTAATGAACCTCCTGTAATAGCCTACCAGTCCTAGGAAACTATGTATTTCTATTGGTGTCTTCGGCTGTTCGCATTGCAAGAGAGATTCTACCTTCTTAGAATCAACACGAATACCTAAGGCAGATATTACGTGTCCTAGAAAAGAAACTTTTGGTAACCAGAACTCGCATTTGCTAAACTTAGCATATAGCTTATGCTCTGTTATCAATGTCAAAGCCTGACGGAGGTGCTGCTCATGTTGTTGAGCATCTCTACTGTATATTAAGATATTGTCAATGAAGACGACTATAAACTGATCAAGAAAAGGTCGAAAGATCCTATTCATGAGTTCCATGAATGCAGTTGGTGCATTAGTTATCCCAAACGACATAACTATGAACTTATAGTGACCATACCTTGTCCTAAAGGCAGACTTAGATATATCACTCTCCTTAATACGCAACTGATGATATCTCGACCTCAGATCTATTTTAGAAAAGATAGTTGCCCCACACAACTGATCGAACAAGTCATCAATCCTTGGCAGAGGATACTTGTTCTTTATGGTTACTTTATTCAACTGCTAATAGTCGATGCATAAACGCATAGACCCATCTTTCTTCTTGACAAAAAGAATTGGAGCACCCCAGGGTGAAGTACTTGGTCGGATAAAACCCTTCTCAAGCAACTCTTGTAGTTATTTCTTGAGCTCTTCCATCTCAACATGTGCCATTCTATATGGCGTTTGTGCTATTGGTTGCGTACCCGGGATTAGATTAATTTCAAAATCAATCTCTCGGGATGGAGGAACACCTGGAAGTTCTTTAGGAAATACATCTTCAAATTCCCTGACTATCGGAACTTCAGAAGGCTGAGGTCTCTCCATTGTGGTGTCTACCACATGCGCCAAGAATGCAAAGCATCCCTGTCTCATCAACTTCTCAGCTACCATAGCTGACACAAGACAAGTCGGAAGAATCTTTGTGTCTCCACAAAAGATCCATGTGTCATCATTGTCTGTGAACACAGCTTGCTTGGAACCACAATCCAAGACAACCTTATACTTCTCTAAGGTGTCCATCCCTAGGATTATATTCAAACCATGCATCTCAAGTAGTATAAGATCCACTTGAATGTGATGATCAGAAAAGGAAAGATTGTAGGGAGAACACACCTCCCGCAACACTGCATATCCCAAAAAAGGGGTTTCTAGCATCAAACTAGCTACTCTATGACTGAGAATCATGTTACAGTCATATATCACTTCTCGAGGGATAAAGGAATGTGTAGCACCCAGATCAATTAAAACAGATACGAAGCAAGATGAAGACATGTCAGAATAAAATAGTTCCATCTGACCTATCACAACACGAGGGTTGACTACTGCTTTGGGTTGATTCATTGCATAGAATCTCGTCGTTGACTGTGTTGACCATGTGCTCAGTTTTTTGGTGTCGATGATCCATCTTGTGACGCTTGTCCACGTCCTCTAGCACCACTGCCAAACTGCTGCCTCTGAGAGCCTTGCTGGCTCTGCCTCGGTAGTTGGGTCATATTCCTAACTATCTCAGGACAATCATTCACAACATTTCCCTCTTTCCCACGTATGTAACAAGTTATATTTCCCCATTGTGGCCTGGGTGGTCTTGTTACTGACATTGATGCTGAGCTATGAGCACCCTTCAATGGTAAGCTACGACCTCTACCCTTGCTTGACGTCCACTGTGTAACATACTGAATCTCAGGGTCTACCCTGCAATTTACCCACTTTTGAGCTTTTCTTGGCCTTCTAGTCCATTTGGACATTTTTCATAAATTTCCCTTGTTTTATATTCTTTTTGGACCCCTTGTGCAATTTGAGCAGAATTCAATGTTTAAAATCACCTCTCTCCCTCATTTATGATAATGAAGGGGTGTTTGCACAAATAACTCAATTAAGGAGATAAGTGAAGGTTCTTAATGTAATTTTGTCATTAAGGATGGATATAAGTAGATAATATTAATTTGGAGCTTTTTGGATAAATATATTAGCAATAATGTGCATTTGAATTAACCATGAGTATATTAACCTCTTTATTTTCTCACTCTCCTCTTAAATGGATAAAATATGTGAAAATGGGATAATATGGTGAGTTATTTATCTTGAAATAATTAGGAGATGTTTGCCTCGAAATATTACTCCCATATTTCAATTAATTAGTTTTCCATATTATTTCACCTCTTTTAATATATTAATACGTGTAATAATGGACAACATATGAGTTATGAGCCTTAGTGAGCTTAAATACGAAATCTAGTTATATAGCATGATGCTACACTTAAATGTAAACATGTGGTAAAAATTTGGTGGCTTTTGGAGTTGGTTTGACCCCTCAAATCGTTTTTTATCAGCTTCTAATATTGTGTAGCCTTAGATATTGAATCGATATCATTTAAATGCTTGTAACACCTATAGTCCATTGATTATTTGATTTAGAGCTTTGTCACGTGAACCAGACCACTGTGGACCCCTATCGGACGGCCCCATTTCATGCGCGTGTTGATCCGACGACCAGGAGGTCATCTTCCTCCTCAGGACCGTTCGTGCAGCTGAGCGGACGGGGTCCCTCGACCCGATCTCTCTCCCTGTTTGACTGTTTGGCGTGGTTCTTCTTGCGTTCGCTTCGGCTTTCGATGGTGGTCCTAACTAGCCCCGACTCATCTCCTCCCTCGCCCTATGTGATAAACACCCAAGTCACTTCTTCTCCCCCTCTCTGTCGGTCTTGCACAGAGGGTGTAGACCTATCCTCACGACTGTTTAAGGGTGGAGAAACGACCCTTTAGATTTGTACTTTCTTCCCCTCCTTTCAATTTGTTCCCTATAGCTCTAGAGCTCCCTGTCCTACTCCTCCTTTACCTCCGGCGACCTCATCCTAGATTTCGCCTTCCCGGCTATGCCCGTTCGATTGGTTCTGCTGTGAGCATCCTTGAACCTTGGTCATCACTCCACGCTCATCACTTCGACTCAGAATGCCCCCAAGCGCTGGATCCTAGAGCTCACTGTGAAGCTTTGCGAACACCTGGCTCCATCGCACCCTTGCACTCCTCCACCCGTGGTAATATGTGCTTTCTACCCTCTTTGGATCCACAAAGCTACTCCCGACCTCGGTTTCGATTTGGTTGTGTTTCTGTGTGGTTTCCCCCGAATTTGCTTTCCCCTGTTTCCGGCCAGGTTGGGCCTTCTTCTTCTTCTCTAGAGTACACGAGTGTGTGGGTAGGAGATCCTTGCGTTCGGGAGGACCTAGGGAACTCGTTCCCAATTTCCATTCTCGGTTGTGCACCCTGGAAGGCGAGATGTGCCATGGAGCCGAGCTCCATGCTGTACTGTTGGCAGCCATGGCCAGGGTTGGAACAATCATGGTCATGCAATGACCAGGGATCCCCTACGCCCGTAATTGGCCAATTAAACGAGCATGGGTAATTGTGTAAAATCGATGTTCTGTTTTGCTTCCTCGTTGCAAATGTTGATACATACAAATGACCAAACTACCCCTGCGATTGTGATGAACCTATTTAACCAACAAGGGTATTTTATTTCATCTATTATTTACAACGGATTACATTTTGATTTAAATAACTGTCACGCTATGGTTTCCTTGCAATCTGATTGGTCAGATTTACTTAATTCATAGTAAATCGATCCATGGTCAGAAAAATGCAAATAAATAGTCAATGGAAAGGATTTTTCATGTAGAACCTGATTTTATGGTTTTTGAGTCATGATTTGGATTCCTGTTTTGAAGTTTGCTTTGAATGCCTTTTTAAGGGTGTAAAATGTTCTAAAATACATAATTTATTCATTTTAACTCCAAATTTTAAAATAAAATATGTTTTATTAATCAGGAGAATATGAATAATCATTTGGTCAAGGTTTTGAGTCACAAATCGAGTTTTGGTTTTGAAGGTAGAAAATTAGGGTTTTTCCTATGCTTTATGTCTATATATATTAATACATGTGTAATAATATAACTAGGGAAATATGGAATTGTATGCAATTAGATTGGTGAATGTTATGGTAATTAATTAAAACAGGTATGTGCACCCTATTTTGTATGTGAACCATATTTATGTATGTGACACCTATTATGTGGACCCTATTCATATATGTGATCTCTATGGATGAATGTGAATATTTATTGTGCAAACTACCTATCCTTCAGTTGGGTCTTTTCCAACCCCACAATCATTATTGTGCTAGCCTTGTTATCCTTCTAATTGCATTTATTGGCTCTTTACTTATTTTATGCTTCTAATGGCATTGTGGCTCATTCATTTGAATTATGTGAATCTTGCTACTACATATGTTTCCTCATTTACTTGGAAATGCTTAATCTTGCTATTGTCAATGTTGGCTCATCCTTTTGAAATACTTGGAAACATTGTATAATGTTGTTGCTTTGTTGGCTCATTTATTTCTTGGAGTTCTTGGATATTGTTGTGGCCTATGATGGTCTATTTATTTATTTCTTGGGTTTTATTCCCAATGCTATGTTGCAATCTTGTTATACTTTTCACTCTACTGCCAAGTGAATGTTTATGCATGATATAGTTATTGGCCAATTGACAATGTAGTGTACATGAGTACAAACCACCCACAGGGCACTAGGGTTTTAGTCCCCCTGCCGTAGGCACTGGGGCTTTCGTCCCCCTACCATTTTATATATTAGGCACTGGGTTTTTAGTCCCCCTGCCACTTTTTAGGCACTGGGGTTTTAGCCCACCTGCCATTGGTGATGTTCGGTAGGTGACTCACCCTACATTGAGATGATTTTGAGTCATAGTTTATATTCATGCAAATGTGATAATTGTTGATAATGAGATGTGGCAGTTTTCTAAAAACTTATTTACTCAATTGCTTCTCACTTCTTGAAATTCCTTAGTGGAATCTTTTGTTATGAAATACTTAACCTTATGATTGCCTTTATCTTATTATTGACACATACCTTTTATCTTTCTCTTGCTGGATGACCCCAACCATCCAGGCTAGGATCAGAGTGTGCATGGAAGCTTGGTGAACCTAAGACTAAGGATAGGAAAAGAAGAAAAGGAACACATAGTTTGCTTGATCATAGTTGTTTTTATGTTTTAAGTTGTTTTTTTTGGAGACAATGTTGTATTAGTCTAAGTCTTCCTCTACCTAGATCCTATGCTTGTGTAAGGATGTACCCCTTTTGGGAAAATTTTGTAATGTACTCTTTATACATTTTGAATAAAGTCAAGGTTTAAAATTCCGCTGCTACACAATTGATGATTTTGGTTGCCATGGTTTATAGTAGAGACTTGGTCTTTACATCATGGTATCAGAGCATCAAGGTAGTCGGATTCTTGACTAATTCAAATTGTCTCCTAGATAGAACCCTTATCTTATATAATATCCTATAGTAAGTTTTTCACCTTAGAGTTGACCTATCATGAAATTTTCATTTAGGATCATAATAATTTAATATTAAAAAAAAATTTGTCAACTTTTTGGTGAATTGTCTATTGAGAAGCTACTAGAGCAAGAAGTTGAAAGTGATGGTGTCTAGAAAGGGTCAGAGCTTGGGGGCTGGCAATATTTTCCTCCACCCCACTAGCTTGGTAACGAGGATTCCTGAGCTCATATGACATGGCCTGGCCTGATCTGATACAGACAACTCAAAATAGTCTATCTTTGGGCATGTTGCCTAATTGTTGAATACCTTAGGAAAACCATAAGTGATGTTTTGATCTCTTACACAAAAAATCATCCTTAAATACCTTATACTCCTATGTTTAGGGTTTAGTGTACCCTATGTTACACCCTGAAGTTTGGTTAGTAAGTCCTTTTAGTGTTGAGTCTTATGTACCCTTAGCTTAGTTTGACTTAGTTTGACCCTTTTAAGGGGTGGAATAAGGGTAATAGTGTTAGTACCCTATTTGGTTTTACAAAGCTGATTTCGAGGACGAAATCCATTTTTAGGGGGATGGAATCCCAATTAAAAGCAAAATCAATATACCTTTAGAGTTAGAAACCCTATCTATGTGGACATATGTACATAATAACTTATGTGAACAAGAATTTACCAAACACATTATACTTGTAATTCAACTTGTTTGCTTATACACACATGAATATGTAGTAAGTCATATAGAGATAGTTCATATGCTTGAACCTTCACATATTCTTGAATGCACATAATAATGAGTTACTTATTACTAATTGTGAATACATATAATGTTGACTATGCCACCCTAATGGTAAAATTCACCCTAAGGATGCTTTAACATGTAATGATCATGTTGACCTAAACCCTAATATGTAATCAACTAGCCATGACAACATATACATATATATATACCCTTAACGCCTTTCATGACACATTAGTGACATTAGGTGTCATCATCACATAATATACCTTAATGCATGTAAACGGATTATAGTCACAAAGTTATCAATATATATAAGGTATATCACCTTGTTCTCTAATGAACACCTCATCACAACTTGATATATGAATTAATTCATTAATATTGAATGGGTTACATCATATTCACTAAAATGCATATAATGACTCAAATATGATAATGAATAATTGGATTCACATAAATATTCATAAAGTGCCTAATGTGAATTAAAATATGTATAATTTATAATATGGAGTGTAATGGACGAAAATAATTAATGATGTCATGGATATGAGTATGAAAGATGATATGACAATGTGCAATATGAACATTATTTGGAATTATTATAGGCTTAATAACTTGTTGGATAATATTAACTTTTTGTACAAAATAATTTGTGATAATTCTACATGATAGTTTTAAGAGGATAATGGAAAATGAATTCATGTTATTAATGTTTTTTGACCTAATACATTAATTAATGTTGAAATGGCTTAGTAAACCCTAATTGTGCTTAAAACCCTTGATGAGGGAAATACACATGATATAATGTTGAAATGTAATTGTTTTGAATAAAATATGGCACAAGTGATAGTATAATAAATATGATACCTCTTCATGATAGAGATTATGTTAATAAGGAAAAAATGTTAATTTGAGTTTGATAGAAGGCTATAGGTTTTGTGGAAACCTTAGTAACACCTGGCTCATGTAGATTTTGTGTTGTACCCTAGATTAAGGGTTATAACCTAGTGTTTAAGGTTGGGAGGTTGCACACCCACCCTCTCTTCCCTCTTGTTGTGATTTCAGGGACGAAATCCTCTTTAAGGGGTGGTGTGTTGTAACATACTGGATCTTAGGGTCTTCCCTGCAATTTACCCACTTTTGAGCTTTTCTTGGCCTTCTAGTCCATTTGGACCTTTTTCATAAATTTCCCTTATTTTATATTGTTTTTGGACCCCTTGTGCAATTTGAGCACAATTCAATGTTTAAAATCACCTTTCTCCCTCATTTATGATAATGAAGGAGTGTTTGCACAAATAACCCAATTAAGGAGATAAGTGAAGGTTCATAATGTAATTTGGTCATTAAGGATGGATATAAGTAGATAATATTAATTTGGAGCTTTTTGGATAAATATATTAGCAATAATGTGCATTTGAATTAACTATGAGTATATTAACCTCTTCATTTTCTCTCTCTCCTCTTAAGTGGATAAAATATGTGAAAATGGGATAATATGGTGAGTTATTTCTCTTGAAATAATTAGGAGATGTTTGCCTCGAAATATTACTCCCATATTTCAATTAATTAGTTTTCCATATTATTTCACCTCTTTTAATATATTAATACATGTAATAATGGACAACATATGAGTTATGAGCCTTAGTGAGCTTAAATATGAAATCTAGTTATATAGAATGATGCTACACTTTAATGTGAACACATGGTTAAAATATGGTGGCTTTTGGAGTTCGTTGACCCCTCAAATCGTTTTTATAAGCTTCTAATATAGTGTAGCCTTAGATATTGAATCGATATCATTTAAATGCTTGTAACGCCTATAGTCCATTGATTATTCGATTCAGAGCTTTGTCACGCGAACCGAACCATTGTGGACCCCTATCAGACGGCCCCAATTCACGCGCGTGTTGATCTGACAACCAGGAGGTCATCTTCCTCCTCGGGACCGTTCGTGCAGCTGAGCGGACGGGGTCCCTTGACCCGATCTCTCTCCCTATTTGACCGTTTGGTATGGTTCTTATTGCGTTCGCTTCGGCTTTTGATGGCGGTCCAAACTAGCCCCGACTCATCTCCTCCATCGCCCTATGCGATAAAAGCCCAAGTCACTTCTTCTCCCCCTCTCCTCCGGTCTTACACAGAGGGTGTAGACCGATCCTCATGGCTGTTTAAGGGTGGAGAAACAACCCTCGGGATTCATACTTTCTTCCCCACCTTTCAATTTGTTCCCTATAGCTCTGGAGCTCCCTGTCCTACTCCTCCTTCACCTCTGGTGACCTCATCCTAGAGTTTGCCTTCTCGACTGTGCCCGTTCGATTGGTTCTGCTGTGAGCATCCTTGAACCTTGATCTTCACTCCACGATCATCACTTCGACTCAGAATGCCCCCAAGCGCTGGATCCTAGAGCTCACTGTGAAGATTTGCGAGCACCTGGCTCCATCGCACCCTTGCGCTCCTCCACCAGCGGTAAGATGTTCTTTCTACCCTCTTTGGATCCACGAAGCTATTCCCGACCTCAGTTTTCGATTTGGTTGTGTTTCTGTGTGGTTTCCCCCGACTTTGCTTTCCCCTATTTCCGGCCAGGTTGGGCCTTCTTCTTCTGCTCCAGAGCACGCGAGTGCATGGGTAGGAGATCCTTCTGTTTGGGAGGACCTAGGGAAATCGTTCCCAGTTTCCATTCTCGGTTGTGCAACCTGGAAGGCGAGATGTGCCATGGAGCCGAGCTCCAGGCTGTGCTACTCGCAGCCATGGCCAGGGTGGGAACAATCTTGGTCATGCAATGACCAGGGAGCCCCTGCGCCTGTAATTAGCCAATTTAACGAGCATGGGTAATTGTGTAAAATCGATGTTCTGTTTTGCTTCCTCGTTGCAAATGCTGATACATACAAATGACCAAACTGCCCCTGCGACTGTGATGAACCTATTTAACCCACAAGGGTATTTTAGTCATTTCATCTATTATTTACAACGGATTACATTTTGATTTAAATAACTGTCACGCTATGGCTTCCTTGCAATCTGATTGTTCAGATTTACTTAATTCATAGTAAATCGATCCATGGTCAGAAAAATGCAAATAAATAGTCAATGGAAAGGATTTTTCATGTAGAACCTGATTTTATGGTTTTTGAGCCATGATTTGGATTCCTGTTTCGAAGTTTGCTTTGAATGCCTTTTTAAGGGTGTAAAATGTTCTAAAATACATAATTAATTCATTTTAACTCCAAATTGTAAAATAAAATATGTTTTATTAATCAGGAGAATATGAATAATCGTTTGGTCAAGGTTTTGAGTCACAAATCGAGTTTTGGTTTTGAAGGTAGAAAATTAGGGTTTTTCCTATGCTTTATGTCTATATATATTAATACATGTGTAATAATGTAACTAGGGAAATATGGAATTGGATGCAATCAGATTGGTGAATGTTATGGTAATTAATTAAAATAGGTATGTGCACCCTATTTTGTATGTGAACCATATTTATGTATGTGACACCTATTATCTGGACCCTATTCATATATGTGATCTCTATGGATGAATGTGAATATTTATTGTGAAAACTACCTATCCTTCAGTTGGGTCTTTTCCAACCCCACAATCATTATTGTGCTATCCTTGTTATCCTTCTAATTCCATTTATTGTCTCTTTACTTATTTTATGCTTCTAATGGCATTGTGGCTCATTCATTTGAATTATGTGAATCTTGCTACTACATATGTTGCCTCATTTACTTGGAAATGCTTAATCTTGCTATTGCCAATGTTGGCTCATCCTTTTGAAATACTTGGAAACATTGCATAATATTGTTGCTTTGTTGGATCCTTTATTTCTTGGAGTTCTTGGATATTGTTGTGGCCTATGATGGTCTATTTATTTATTTCTTGGGTTTTATTCCCAATGCTATGTTGCAATCTTGTTATACTTTTCACTCTACTGCCAAGTGAACGTTTATGCATGATATAGTTATTGGCCAATTGACAATGTAGTGTACATGAGTACAAACCACCCATAGGGCACTGGGGTTTTAGTCCCCCTGCCATTTTATATATTAGGCACTGGGGTTTTAGTCCCCCTGCCACTTTTTAGGCATTGGGGTTTTAGTCCCCCTACCATTGGTGAGGTCTGGTAGGTGCCTCACCCTACATTGAGATGATTTTGAGTCATAATTTATATTCATGCAAATGTGATAATTGTTGATAATGAGATGTGGCAGTTTTCTAAAAACTTATTTACTCAATTTCTTCTCACTTCTTTAAATTCCTTAGTGGAATCTTCTGTTATGAAATGCTTAACCTTATGATTGCCTTTATCTTATTATTGACACATACATTTTATCTTTCTCTTGCTGGATGACCCCAACCATCCAGGCTAGGATCAGAGTGTGCATGGAAGCTTGGTGAACCTAAGACTAAGGATAGGAGAAGAAGAAAAGGAACACATAGTTTGCTTGATCATAGTTGTTTTTATGTTTTAAGTTGTTTTGTTTGGAGACAATGTTGTATTAGTCTAAGTCTTCCTCTACCTAGATCCTATGCTTGTGTAAAGATGTACCCCTTTTGGGAAAAATTTGTAATGTACTCTTTATACATTTTGAATAAAGTCAAGGTTTAAAATTCCACTGCTAGACAATTGATGATTTTGGTTGCCATGGTTTATAGTACAGACTTGGTCTTTACACACTGCGTTTGGGTATTGAACCTTGGTGATGGTGTAGGTACAGAAAACCTCAGTTTCATAAAGCTTTCAGAACTCTGTCCTTGAAATTGAGTATATACCTTTCTACTCTTGGTCTGACGCTTCTCAATCACAGACCTCTCTATTCGTCTTACGGACTTCATAAAGGTGGAGAACCTCTCCCTATTCTCTAATGTATATACAAGAGCAGTTAAATCATCGTTCAATCCTTTTTCGAAATGCCAAATTCTCTCCTCGTCTGTAGATGCCATATGCGGACAAAACTGTAAAAGTTCCATGAACCTAGCTTCATACTCGCTAATGTTCATATGTCCTTGCCTCAATCTCTCAAATTGAGAGATCTTCTCATCTAGATACATCTTGGGAAAGGATCTAGCAACAAATTCACGTCGAAATTCATCCCATCCGACTTCAACACCAGGTATTTTGTCTTCCTCAATGGTCCACCAATGACCAGCACTGCCCTTCAGCAGATACACCGCATGTCTCACCTTCTCATCTTTAGGAATCATAAGGATTTTAAAGGCTTTCTCCAGCTCAGTCAGCAACAAATCAACGTCTGCTGGGTCAGCTGTGCCAGCATACTCCGTGGCTCCTACCCTCTGAAGTCGTTCAAAGGTTTTTCCAGCTCCCTATCTTTCATCGTGGGTTGGTACCCTTGGTGCAAGAAGTGGCGTCCTATCTGTCATATGAGTCATGGCTGCCATAAACTGTCCAAACATGGCTTGGAAGGCTGGGTTCCCCATATCTTCTTGATTGAACTGGGGTTGTTCAGGTACGGGCTCCTCCCTATTCTGGTCCCTTACACCTCCTCCTGGTGCAGCAACGCTACTCTCAACAGCATGTTTGTCATGTGATCTAGACATCTTCAAGTTCTTATCCTCCTATATGAGCAAAATACACTATCATATAAACTGGAAGACACTAGATAGACTCAACAACCTTAATCCTATGTCTCTGTAGACTCAGCAAACCTAGGGCTCTGATACCACTAAACTTGTGACATCCAACTCACATAAACAATATTAATTAATTCGAAAGCGATCATGAACAACAGATTACTAAAAATCACTAAAAATTAAAACCATTTAAAAAAAGATCCATTTTCAGGAAAACTCTTTAAACAAGAACCAAAGTATGACAATTACATCCTGGTTCACATATATACATATCATGCGTTATCCCTTCTCGAGGAATACAAGCATCAACTGCTCTATCTTAGCTGTGCATAAGCAGTATAAAACCTCGAGGCTTAAAGACAAAATCTCAGATCGATTTATTAAAAGCACTAACTCCTAGGACCTGAGAGTACAGAGACGACACATAAGATTATCTATTCCAAAACTTGACCACCAGTATTTCCACCTGTAGAATTACTGCGGTCCCTGTTGCTACTCCTGCTGCTCCTCCCTAGCTATGGGATTTTTGCCTCTACCTCGTCTGCGTCCACCTAAAATGTTGGATCCTATGGGGGTGAGAGAATTTGTAAATTGCCTCAGCAAGAGATATAACTCTCTGCCGAAAACATTTTTATTGCAATTTAATAAAAATAAACTGAGTAGAAGAATTATATATATATATATATATATATATATATATATATATATATATATATATATATATATATATATTCAGCAGTAGATAAATCAATATCTAAACTGATTAGAGCAATAAGTTCGTTCAAAGCAATTCAGCTATGACTTGATAAAGCAGCATGTCACTATTCAACAAGATTTTGAAGAAACATGTATTTCATTTATTCTTTTAGGATATACTAAGAAATGTACATCAACCAGTGATTCTCGCATTTTGACCTTAGCAAATATGCTACACGGCTTATTACACTTTACAATCATATTTATGCCCCGAGGAGATGAGGTATACCGCTCATCCTTCAACCGACCACTGCAAAGTCAAAATCGGTACCATATAAGGTCAAAATAAGAACCGGATTCCATAACCTGTCACGTCTTGGTCAGTGCAAGTCTACAACCAGGGCTATGTCAACTGCTCAACATATCATTCCAGGGTATACTGGCAACTTCTCTACAGAGTTACAGCGGCAACTGCACTCTCATCGGCAATCAAGAGATTTGATGCTTATCTCATATCGACCCAACATTAATCATCATCGGGAGATTCGTGATACATCCATCCTGATACAATTAATGAAGGATTTGAGAGATTTATTGCTTAACTCACATCAATCCCTTCATCAGGGTGTAAGGTATTAGTTCCCATTGCCCCCACATATTCAAAAATATGTGTTCCTTAGGAATTCCCAAATGAAAACCTAATTCACCATCACCAACTTCTAACGATGATGGATCTATGGTAAGGGCTCAACATGAATAAATTTCACTTGTTTAATTAGGTACATTATCATATTCTTTTACCTCAGCCAAGTTCTTAAACATCACTTATTAAGACTAATACTATAAAGAAACATATATTGTTTTCATCAGTTACTTCTCAGTCTTTATAAGACATTGGGATCTCAGTCCCTTATTTCAATTATTGGGAATACTCATCCCTTCACAAACTCAATCTCATAATCATATGGTTCTAGGTATTCAAACCCTTAACTCATCACTGAGCATTGTTACCACTCTTTCAGGTAACTATCACCTTCAGGTCATCTGACCAAGGTAAGCATGATACTTGTTACACTAGCATATCTCATGGCACTTAAGGCCCATTAATTATCTTATTACCTCTTATTAGGCAACAAGGCATATTATGGCACATAAGGCCCAATAACAATTTTTAATAAATAAAACATCACAGCTCATACCTGGCTATGCTTATCATCTCATGATACTTGCATGGTTAGTACAGATGATAATATTTACACCAATTTCATATCGGGACCATGCAAAACAAATATGACATCACTATTCAAGGGTAACACTAATATTCCCTCACTAAGGTTAGGGTTTCCCATTCAGGTCAATTGGGAGTACTCATCCCATTACCCAAATCAGGGTTATGGTTTTATCACCATATTTCCCAAGATTAGGGTTTACATTCAATATCCCACCAATAGAGTTTACTATTCATCCCAATTAGGGTTTCATATTCAATTACCCATAATTAGGGTTTACTATTCATCTAAATTAGGTTTTTACATTTCATAACCCTAACTTAGGATTACTCATGTCATCGCCCTCAATTAGGGTTTCACTATTACCCTGAATTAGGGTTAGGATTCATTAACCTTCTTGATTAGGGTTTTCATGATCTCTTCACTAAGGATCATACCCTAATCACCACATGATTAATACTCAAGTATGAATACTTATCTCTCATCCTCCCTAGGATGTTAGTTACACAAAACTTGATTTAATTAGGTCAACCCATCATTTCAAGTAGATACACTTATGGTTGACATTGTATACTATGTCATTGCTTTCATAAGCTTTTAGGGTTAACCACCTTAAAGATACTGAATATCTAAGTACTTTAGAGATTTAAACTCTATACTTATCATTGATAATCATACTTATCAACCATTGGAGCAATGGATCAATCATCACCTTAAGTTTCCAATCGATTTGATCACATTGGTCCTTCATTCGGTTTTGAGGTTTCAACACCAAACAGTTTTGAAACCGTTTGATTCCAAACTGTCCTGAGACCATTTGATCCCAAATGGTTTCAAGACCATTTTGACTCAAATGGTCTCAAGACTGTTTGGCCAAACCAGCCTCAAAATCGCAAGGATCAATTAAGGTATCTTTCAACCAATTGAATTAGGGATTGCTTTGTCGAATTGGCTATCATTTCAACTATTGAATGTTCAATCAATCAACACCATTGGGTCTTCCCCATCAACTAAAATCAACCTTGGATCACCAAACGGTCCTAAGACCTTTTGATACCAAACGGTTTCAAAACTGTTTGGACTCAAACGGTCTCAAGATCGTTAGGTCCAAGTCAGCTTGAAATCATTTGGATCAATTGAGTTTTCCTTCAACAAATCGATTAGGGTTTCTAATTAGAGGATGGTCCATACATTGAATTAATCGATTGAATCAAATGGATTATCATTCAACATGTTCTAGGGTCTTGACCTCAAACGGTCAACCCATTCATTCAGTCAACCATCCCAAATGGTTTGGGACCAAGCCCACAAACGGTTTGCATACTGTTTGGTCTCCAACGGTTTGGTGAAACCGTTTGGACCAAAGTTATTGAAATCGTTTGCAACTCAATTATGTTAAGATGTATTCTTAAGATGATGTCATCATCATAAAACTTCAACTCTTCAAAATCTACTGCCATTTCCATGGTAATTCCATCAATTAATCAAATGAAATGCAAGGAGAACAATTGAATCAAATGAATTGAGAAATTGAGTTCAACAACAATGATTAAGGGTTCAAGTTATATAACCCACCTCCAATTGAACTTCAAATCTTGTATCTTCACGTCAAAAATGGTGGATACAACTCCTTTCACTATCCCAAGGCTCGTCCTCAAGCTTTGACTGAAAAAGAATGGTTAGAATTGAAGATGAGATCAAGATAAGAAGAAATCATGCATTGGTTTGTGATTTCCACCATGAAATCAAGATGATCGAAGGTCAAGAAGCTTACCAACAGGTTGGGGGCCGTCTTCCTGCTGCTCCTAGCTCCCTTGGTCATTTTTGCAAGCAAAGAGAAGAAGTGGATTCAAGAAAGCCTTTGGTTTGAGTGGTAAAAGGTGTTTTTATAAGAAAGTCAATGAGAGAGAAAATGTCTTATAAAAATCTTTTAATTTCTAAATTTGTGCCACCACTTCCTCCTCAATTCTGTGCATGCAAAGCTATCTTCCTTATCTCCAAATTCCCTTCCATTATCCATGAATTAAGGGAATATAAATTAAGCACCTTAATCGTATTATATTAATATCCCATTTTTAGTGGATATTACTTTTCATTAACTTAACGTGAGTGGGTTTTCCACTCATGTAGATATTTCCTTTGCCTTTGCAAGGAAAAAATACGTTCATACCTGATCAAATCCAACCATCTCGTTTTTGGCTGAAGGCCCTTCAATTATTTTATTTATTTTTGCATTAAATTGAAGTAAAGTTCCATTTATGCTTATATCTTGATTATTTTAATATCAAGATTCTCTCTCCTTCAAAGTAGATCAAATGAGATGCCCCTCTCATTTTCTTGCCTCTACAAGATGAAAAGAATATTAAGGACCTTATTGAAGTGGTAAATTGCATATTGAACCCTGGGTTTTGGGTAAATTGTACATTACACCAAAACTAGGTTTTTAATGCACAAGCACTGCTTAATCAACTCTTTCTTGGTACTCAAGCTTTCACTAGCCTTACCTCTACATCATATTTATTCTCATGATGCCTCAACACATGAGGAACATATTATCATGCATAATTTGCAATTTAACCCCTCAACTTGGGTAATTTGCAATTTAGTGCAAACAAGAAAAACATTATTTTTATCATAGTTCAAAATGGACTGAAATTGAAATATAAGTTCCTCTTGAGGCTTAATTACTTTTCAAAAGATAAAATCAAGCATATAATTATCTTTCTTAAACAAAACACCTAGAGTTAGAGTATAACCCAGGTCAGGGATGTTACAATTGTGTTCACTGATGATGGTGACACATGGATCTTTCAGGGAGATAGAAAGATTCTTCCAACCTGTCTTGCGTCATCTATGGTAGTTGAGAAGATGATGAGACAAGGATGCTTTGCATTCTTGGCACATGTGCTAGATACCATGATGCGATGATTTTGAGTCACATTTATGGACTTGTTTGATATGTGTTTTATGCATTTATTAGTCATTTTCGTGGTTAATGCTGCATAATGCATCTACTTTGGTCTATGCTACTTCTCTATGTCAAATTTCCCTTATTTCAGCATTTTTAGTATAATTCAAAAGAATACATTTTGTGTAGACTTATGTGGTCTCGTGTTATAATTTCAGGAAAAACAAGTATCTGCTACTGTCGATACCATTGACCAGACCACATGGTGCCAGCCGCAGGGACCAGAAGAAAGTCGATACTATCGACAGGGATGTCGATGGTATCACGAGACCATCAGGTTGCTGGAGAGAAGTGGGTCGATACTATCGAAACATCAGTCGATAGTATCGACGAGGCGGAGTTTCATTGACGGAAAAAGACAAAAGTGATGCCTAAGAATGTCGATACCATCGAACCGCGTCGATGGTATCGAGATAGCATCAGTCGTGACAGAGAAAAGAAAAGAAAACCAGCCGATACAGCACAAGGTCGATACTATCGACCCGCGTCGATAGTATCGACACCGTCAGATGTGAAGTTTGCTTCAGATTGATCTTAATATGACGGTTGTGATTAATTGGCGACCTAACTCGGGAATTATACTTAATGACGATGCCCAAGAGGGGAGGATCACGTCATTAGCCACGACACACATCCCGAGAAGGTGTGGAGAGTCGAACGGAGCCCAAAAGCACACCCCAGCCGATCCGGACACCGAAGAAGATGATTTCCACCACCGAAAGGCGGGAGAACGCGCATTCTACGCCAAGGATCGCTTGGATCTTCTCCGTTCAGGGGTTTCACCACTCAATCACGTTTTTCTCCATGTTTCCCCTTTTCTCTACCATGTTTTACTTTGAGATGAACATGCAGAGCTAATCCCCTTTGTCTTTAGGACCGGGAGTAGCCCGGGAATTCATTGTATGACTATTTTATCATAGTAATTCATATCTTATCTCTTAAATCTGTGGTATAACTTCGTTTTCTCAATTATATTGTTATGCTTGATCACCATAATAATAATCCAATGCCCTTAATTGCTTTGAAAGAAGAATTAATGGTTGAAAAGAGATGAAATTTACATTAATTAACAAATCCCTTGAACAAGGTGGTGTAAGGTTAATGATGGATACCGAGAGATCGTTTTTAATGCACCTAGTTTAGGGTATACGTTACTACGACGGTGGAACCGACCTAGACATAGGTAGTGAATTGTACCACGACAGTGGGAAATTCTGAATTCAAGACACTACCCATATAGAGAGATAAAAATTGAGTGACTACATAGAATTTAATACAATGAAAACCCGCGGTGAAACCGCAATCCTAAAGATCTCGTTTTGAAGTGATTAAACCAAACATTTAATCGATTGCTTTGTTTTGTTTTATTTTTATTTTCTTTTAATTTTAACAACAACTCTCAACTCTTTAATCGGTCTAGTTGATTATGAGTAGTTAGTAGTAGTCTCTGACAATTCACGTATCCCTGAGTTTGACTCAGGCCTCACAAAGGCATATATTACATTGACGTGTACACTTGCGTTTCTATGCACATAAAAATCGTGTCAAGTTTTTGGCACCGTTGTCGGGGATACGGCAAGTTGTCGGCACTACGAGTGCTGCAAGCGGCCACTCTAGGCCACATTTTATTTTTTTTATCATTTTGAAAATTCATAGCTGAGTCTTTTTCACATCTTGTAGTTGTCTAGCACTGTATTGAACTTAATTTACTAGTTTGTAGGTACTGTGCATGGTGCAGGCGCGTAGTACTGACTACACGCAACAAGCACCTGAGGTTCCACTGACGGGACCTAACGATGAGGAAGGCCATAATCAAGACCATCTGGAGGATATAGTTTCTGAACCCGAATAAGAAGAGATGGCAGAGCCACAGACAACATGGGAGAAGATCAAAGCTTCTTCCTCATCCGCTTCCAAGGGGCCGATCAAGAGGTAGGTAGTTAATATTCCGACATATAAGATTGATCCAGCATTAATCAACTTGGTGAAGTCGAATGCTTTCCATGGGCTCAAGAATGAAGACCCCGTCGCGCATATAAGTCAATTTGTGGAGAATTGTGATATGATAAAAATAGATAAATTTCCACAATATGTGCTCTACTTGAAGCTCTTCCTGAGTTCTCTAGAGGGAAACGTACGAGAGTGGTTACACAACCTGAACGATGAATATGTGGAATCCTGGGACCACATGGTGGAGGTTTTCTTTGAAAGGTTCCTCCCGCCCGAGAAGACCAATGACATGATCAGGAAGATCCACAACTTCACCCAGAAAGCAGGAGAGACCTACTCTGAGACCTGGGAAAGGTTTTAGATCATGCTTAGGCGGTGCCCGCATCACGGGCTTGACAAAGAGACACAGGTCAAGATCTTCTATTTTGCTCTTTCCGAGCATGATAGAAGCAACCTCGATTCAGTCGGCTCAGGATTCTTCTTGAACAACACAGACACCAGGTGTTGGGAAATCCTTAAGAACCTGGCCAAGAAGCAATCATGGGGCGATAGGGACGATGTTGAACATGTCCGAGTAGAAGGGGAGTCTAAAGCAATTAAGGAGCTGAATGAGAAGATGGATCTTCTTGCGAAGAAAATGCTTGCAAAGGAGGATACTAAATCCAAGGACGAGGCACAAGTCAAATTCATGAGGCAGCAACAAGGATACAGAAATAATGACTATTCATGGAGGAAAGACAAGAAGTTTTCCAGGAAGGATCCAAACAACTTTCTACAGGATCCAGATGCAAAACCCCAACTAGTAGCGGAGGATAAGAGCATGGAGTTGCTCAATCAAGTGATAAAGCAAAATCAAGAATTAATGACTACTTTTGGCCAGCAAATAAAGCAACAAGGGGAGTTTATGAACCAATTTGGGCAGACACTGCAGAGCCATGGGGCTCAAATGAGGACAATAGAGACGTCCATGGCACAAATGGCAGCGGAAATAGCCAATTTGAAGAAGCCGACGCACCAAGGTTTTCCGGGTAACACTAATATTCCAGGAGGAAACCAGCAGGCGAAGGCCATCTTGCTAAGGAGTGGCAAGAAACTGTTAAACCCCAGAGCCAATGAACCAAGCAATCCCCAAGCAAAAATTGAAGGTGAGGCCACTGAGGAGCTTCTCATACCGGTCACAGACCCAGTTGCGGACATAGCAGTGGATGCTACTAAAGATCCTATTGCAGAGGAGGAGGAGCCACAGAAAAGGACACCTTATGTGCCACCGCATCAAAGGGCACAGGCTGTCCCGGTCCCATATCCGAACAGTGCTAAGGCAAGAAAAGTGGATGCCCAATTTAAAAAGTTTCTAGACAGTTTTAGAAAGCTTTCAGTCAACATCCCTTTATTGGAAGCTATTGAGCAAATCCCTTCTTATGGGAAATTTTTTAAAGACATCATCACCAAGAAGAGAAAAATCCCAGACACAGAGGTTGTTGTGCTTAAGGAGCAGGTGAGTGCCTTCATCATGGGCACATTTCCACCAAAGAGGCAAGATCCAGGTTGTTTCAACATCTCATGTTACATTGGGAAAGTTAAGTTTGGTGAAGCGCTATGTGACTCAGGGGCGAGCATTAACTTGATGCCCCTCTCTACATTCAAAGAGTTGGGATTAAAAGAGTTACGACTGAGCAACATGACAATCTAATTGGCGGACGATTCAGTGGTAAAGCCATACAGGATTTGTGAAGATGTGCTAGTGAAAGTGGATCGATTTGTTTTTCCAGCAAATTTTGTTGTCATGGAGATGCAAGATGAACAAGGTAATGAGCTACTACTCAGACGACCATTCCAAGCTACAACTGACATGATACTTGAGATGGGGAGAGGTCGTTTGACCTTAGGTATAGCTGATGACCGATTTGAGATGGTCATTCCTTCGAGTGCCACTTCACCTAAATCCAAGGAGCAATGCCACATGGTAAAACATTTGGACAACAATATCTCACTTTGTCTAGGGAAGCCATTTTTAGATATGGCCCATGTAATGACCAAGGTGGAAAAAGGGACTTTGGCTGTGAGCATCATGGAGCAGACCAAGGTGGTATCCCTTTGCAAGGTTGTAGGTTTTCCGAACGATGAGGAGGAAGACATTCCTCCCTCTACTGAACATGAGGCTATAGCAAATTCAATTTTTGATGCATATCCAGAATTACCACTTGAGGCCTGTTTAATCAATATCACTCTTGATTGGATGAGAAGAAAATCACTAAAGGATTGTGCCAAGATGCTTCAGATGTTTCCGTGCTTCTATGCGAGGTACTATGAAGATTTAGGCGAACTCCCACCTCCGCTTCAATCATCCTTAATCAGCCCGCCGGAATTGGAGTTGAAGCCGCTGCCACCGCACCTCAAGTATGCGTTTCTAGCTGAGGAAGAAAAGTTGCCTGTGATTATTTTTTCTTATCTGAGTGCTGAGGAGGAGGACCAGTTGCTGATAGTGCTGAAGAACCACCGAGGAGCATTTGGGTGGTCTGTTGCAGATATCAGGGGGATTTCCCCTACTTTGTGCCAGCATAAGATTCGGCTCGAGGAGGGAGACAAGCCAGTGATTCAACCACAACGTCAACTAAATCCGAGCATGATGGAGGTTGTGAAGAAGGAGGTGATTAAGTTTCTTTCCGCAGGTATCATCTATGCAAATTCTGAATCGACATGGGTGAGTCCCACGCATGTAGTCCCTAAAAAGGGGGGAATAACTGTTACTCATAATCTCTTAAATGAACCTATCACCACCCTCTTGGTAACTGGGTAGCGAGTTTGTATAGATTATCGACGACTGAATGCCGCTACACTAAAGGATCACTTTCCTCTTCCGTTTATTGATCAAATTCTAGAGCGCTTAGCCGACCGATCACATTTTTGTTTTCTAGATGGGTATTCAAGGTACAATCAAATTTCGATTGATCCTTAGGACTAAGAGAATTCCACCTTCACTTGTCCCTATGGAACGTTTGCGTACCACCGCATGCCCTTTGGATTATGTAATGCACCGGTGACCTTTCAACGTTGTATGCTCGCCATTTTTTCTGATATGGTAGAACGTTGTCTAGAGGTCTTTATGGATGATTTCTCGGTTTATGGTGCATCTTTTGATGAATGCCTTTACAATCTGGATAAGGTGTTATAATGTTGCGAGGACACACATTTGGTCCTCAACTGGGAGAAATGTCATATGATGGTGTGTGAAGGGATAGTGCTAGGACATAAAGTGTCTAGTAAAGGTTTGGAGGTAGATCCGGTAAAAATTGAAGTAATTTCCGAATTGCCCCCACCAAATTCGGCGAAAGGGGTAAGAATTTTCTTAGTTCACGCCGGTTTCTATCGTCGTTTCATAAAATATTTTTCAAAAATCACCAAACCTTTATCCGAGCTTCTAGAAAAGGATGTTGTTTTTTATTTTAATGAAAAATGTTTACACGCGTTCAACATGCTTAAGGAAAAATTGATTTCCGCATCGGTTGTGCAAACACCGGATTGGACCAAGCCATTTGAACTCATGTGTGATGCATCCGATTTCGCCGTTGGAGTTGTGTTGGGATAGTGGGTGGACAATAAACCCACTGTGATTTTTTATGCCTCTAAGACTTTGAACGATGCCCAACTCAATTACACGACTACCGAGAAAGAATTGATTGTCGTTGTTTTCACTATTGAAAAATTTCGGCAATATCTAGTTGGATCGAAAGTCGTAGTTTGGACTGACCACGCCGCTATTAAGTATTTGATGGAGAAAAAAGATGCCAAACCTAGATTGATTAGGTGGATCTTGCTTTTACAAGAATTTGATATCGAAATCAAAGACAAGGCGGGGATTGAAAATGTTGTAGCGGATCATTTGTCTAGGTTAGAGAGGGTAGATGAAAAAGATTTACACATACCCATTACCGAGACATTTCCGGATGAACAGATTTTGAAAGTGAATTCTAAAGATCTGTGGTTTTCATATATTGTGAACTATCTTGCTTGCAGAATCATCCCAGATGATTGGACGTATCAAGAGAAGAAGAAATTTTTCCATTGTCTACAATATTATTTTTGGGATGACCCTATCCTCTTGAAGCAATGTAGGGATGGTGTCCTACGTAGGTGCGTACCTGAGGTGGAATACGAGAGTGTTCTTCATCATTACCACACACTACCGATGGGCGGACACCACGCAAGCTCTCGTATGGCAGCCAAAGTACTGGAAAGTGGCCTATATTGGCCTACCTTGTTTAGGGACGCGTATGAGTTCGTGAGGCAATGCAATTCCTGCCAAAGGGCGGGTAACATTTCGAAGAGACAAGAGATGCCCCTAAATGTTTTCTAGGAGGTTGAGGTATTTGATGTATGGGGTATAGATTTTATGGGACCCTTTGTGTCCTCAAATTCTAATTTGTATATCCTTTTGGCTGTTGATTATGTGTCAAAGTGGGTAGAGGCAATATCCACAAGGACTAATGATTCCACTGTAGTGTGCAGGTTCATTAAGGAAAATATCTTCTACAGGTTTGGGGTGCCCCGAATGATCATTAGTGATGGGGGTACACACTTCCGGAATCAAAAGTTCTCAGCACTATTGTGAAAATACGGGGTCAAACATAACATTGGTACCCCATACCACCCGCAAACTCAAGGACAAGTGGAGGTCGCCAATCGAGAAATTAAGAAGATCTTGGAGTGTACTGTGGCTTCCATGAGGAAGAATTGGAGTGCCTTACTACCAGATGAGTTGTGGGCATACAGGACGGCATACAAAACACCTATAGGCACCACACCTTTTAGGTTGGCGTACGGTCGGGCTTGTCACTTACCGGTGGAATTAGAGCACAAAGCACATTGGGCGCTGAGAAAGCTCAACTTAAGTTATGATGAAGCGGGGAAGAAGAGATTACTTGAACTAAATGAGCTTGATGAGCTGCGAATGAATGCATATGAGAACTCTCGGATATACAAGGAGCGCACAAAGTTGATCCACGATCGCCATATTCAGATGTGCACCTTCAAGAAAGGAGATCGTGTGCTTTTGTTCAATTCGAGGCTGAAGTTTCATCCCGGGAAGCTAAAATCCCGATGGAGTGGACCATTCACAGTCGAAGAGGTCAGACCGCATGGTGCAATCATGGTGTGAAATGGCGAGACCACATTTTTGGTCAATGGACAAAGGTTGAAGTTGTATTTTGGTGAAGATTACACGAGGAAGGTGAATGAGGTCAAACTCATTGCACTTTCAAATGCATGACGAGCTTCAAGTTGTCTAGCCTAAGACGTTAAATAAGGGTGCTTGTTGGGAGGCAACCCAACCATCGGTACTTTCATTTAGTTTCTTTTACATTTGTAGTTTGATTTGTTTTGACTTTGTTTTTAGTGTAAAAAAGATATCGTGATTGTTTTCTCATTGTGAAGGACTGAGGCAGAGTCGATACCATCGACCCTTGCATCGATGGTATCGACCGTGGTACATGTTGGCGACTACAGAAATCGCACTACGTCGATAGTATCAACGGCCTCGTCGATAGTATCGACGCACCAACAGGTTGATCGCCAAGTCAAGGTCAATAGTATCGACATGCCAGTCGATACCATCGAGATCTCTGGAGATATTCAGAAGAAATCGTCTTAGTAAAGTCGATACCATCGACGGGCCTATCGATGGTATCGACACATTCACACACAGAAGGCGGTGGCCGAGCCTCATGAGGGTTTGCCCTAATCAGAGAGTCGATACTATCGACTCGCGTCGATAGTATCGATGTGCCACGTCAACAATCCGCGAGGAAAGATCTACGGTGATCGCAGCAACCAGGAAGCCGATCCGGGGGACGGGTCGAAACCATCGAAACCTGTCAATAGTATCGACATGTCAGCGATCCGGGCCCCACAGATCCAGCCATCGATGACTGTCGATACTAGCGGCAATATGGATTGTGCTACCCGTGTCGATACCATCGACCCGCGTCGATGGTATCGACAGGCATACAGTAGTGCTGGCCACGGCTATATATGAGTAGGATTGTCGTCATATGACATCACAACTCCAGAGCAATCCTCCTCCACCTGTGCTGAGCGTATTCCAGAGTGATCCAAGCTCGACGACGAGCAACACCGAGCACGTTCTTCATCAAGCGGAGATTTCTTTCTCCGATCTTCACCGAGCTCTCTCTCTATTCCTCTTTCTGTCGCGATCATGGTGCATGTTGCTGGTGCATCTTTGTCATGCGCCGACCCGATGGAAATCCCAGAATTTGTGCCACCACCTACCGTGTCGATTTCACGCCCGCGGCTGATTCATCCATCCACGGAGGTCAAGAAGATTTACGAGGAGATCTTGAAGAGAAAGATCGAGCCGACATGTTATGTTGAACGGGAAACAATCCGCAACTTGGGGTTCGAAGCCAACCTCGACTATGTTCTGAAGGGGCAGGCCCGACACATAGGAAGAAGGCCTGACGAGCTGGAGTTCCATGCAGATGGCCAGCCGTTCTTCGGCGAGTGGCCTACTTACAAGGAGCTGGTGGCTGAGTTTATGGCGTTGCTAGACGTCTGTGTCATACCCAATGACGTCATAGCCACCGACCGTGAGTGGATCAGGGGCCGGGTGTCTTTCCGGTTGTACAACAACGACTACACCCTTACACTCTGACAGTTCAACAAGATCTTCAACTGGAATCATTCGCGGTCTGACTACCGGCGGCCGGACAACCGCACCGACTACGACACGATCTTCGCCGAGCTTGTGACGGTGCCGCCGGGCAAATCAGTGAGCTACCATAATGCGGCGGTAGCAGATTTCGAGCACCCGTTCGTGCGGGTTTTACACCGCATGATCTGCACCACTTTATTCGGTCGTGGTGATCTGGCTCTCAGCAAGTTCCAGGAGACAGACTTGTTTTTCTTGAACAAACTTTTGGAGCGCCAAGAATGCAACTGGGGTGCGTTTTTCTTAACGCGCATTTTGGTGGTAAAGAGGAGTACACAGAAAGCTCCAATTCACTTTGGAGGGCTTATCACAAAGCTGGCCTCCTAACTTGGGTTGAATTTCTAGTAGCTTACTCCTCTCTCCAACAGGAGCAAGGTGAACCTGCAACAACTGCATCGCTCCAACCTCATCCTTCTTCGAGATGGCTTGGCATATGCACACTGCCACGTCAACCATGCATACCAAGAATGCTCGCTTCCCGATCATGTCTTCAATATCGAAGGGGCGCAACATTTCCGATGGCCTATCATAGCCATTGCTGACTCCGATGAAGACGGCGGCGATGACGACAACAACAATGATGATGAGGTTGAAGAGGAAGAGGAGACCTACACTCCTCTTCGGGCATGAGTGGCACCACGGAAGCGTCCTCACATGCATCCGGGTGCATCTTCATCTTCGCAGCCTCCGCCACCACCGCCGCCCTCGCAGCAAAGCGAGGATGTCTATTTGATGCAAGGCATGTATGCTATGCTGCAAGACATACAGCAGACGCAGCAGCACCACACTGCAGTGTACACCGGTATTCATGAGATGACGAACCGGTTACTTGAAAATCAGAGGCATATCTTCGAGAATGAGCGCCTCCTCCTCGACAACCAACAACAGATTCATGACCGGTTGCATAGGATGGAGATGCAGGAGCAGCCCTTTTATGATCACTACTGGAGCCAAAACTACTTTGGAGGCTATCCACAACCTCCACCTAGGGCCTAATTTGATCTGAGCTTCCAGGGGGAGTACCCATCTTGGGACCCCACGACTACACAGTACCCGCCTCCGCCTGAAGAGTAAATCGGTATCTCTGTTCCAACCTTTAAGATTGTTTTTTATTATGAGGCCATAGTCGAATTCAAGCTAAGGGGGGGGAGTTGGAACAACTCTATCTTTTATTTTCTCTGTTTTTATTTTTATTGCTTTTGTTCTTGTCATTTATTTCTTGCAATCTTAGTTTGTTTGTAGGATCCACATTCTATCTAGTGTAATCGTGGATGTCTTAAGTCTTGTGTCATCTCAGTTGCGTGTACATGGGAATTAAGGGAAAATTAAAAAACTTTTGAGTGTTCGCAAGCTTGAGTGTTGTTCAACTTTGAGCACTTAACTTAAGAAAATGATTGGTTTTGTCAACTTTAAAACAGAAAATCACAACTGTACATTCCTAATGATTCATGAAAGTGGACGGAATTGGTTGTTTGAGCCTAAATTGACCAAATGATAATGAGACTCTAATTTGAAGTAAGAGAGAGAAACCTCTTAACTACTACACAGGTCAGTAAGGAGGGACACATAATACTTTTCAAAGGTTCAGTCAATTAGTCTTGTGATCTTTCCACCTCATTGCTTTTCACAATCCACCACAAGATTTGGAAGTAAAGTATGGTTTTAACCTTTTTGATTGCATTTCAGGTTGATAGGACTTGCATTGCAACCACTTTCATATGTTTTGCATGGAAAATAAAAGAATAGAACAATTATACATGCACATTACCCTTAGGTGCATGTCATTTAGTTGCATTCATAACTTTTATGCATAAAGTACATCGTGTACCTCATTTCTTCTTTAATGGTGAATTAAATTGTTCCATACCTTCTAAATAGTTCAAATATTTGAGTTATGCAGAAAAAGTAAGCCCAATAAACTATTCCTTGTTAATTATGGATATAAGGGCTTGAAGAAAAAATATGAAAAAAAAATGAAATTGAAAAAAAAAGGAGAAAGTCATTAAGAAGCAAGTAGAATAAGTAGGAGAAAGGAGCATAATCTCACCTGCATTTTAAGATGAGTAAGTACATGATGTAGCTCAATTATATATACATCTCATTTTGAGATGGGATGTTAGTGCATGCATCATTCCGCCCAATCTTAGGCATTAGGGCATTTTTGTTTTATGCATGTTGAAACTGTATAATGCTTCTAGTGCTTCCATTACCCACCCATTCCATCCACCCGTTGCTCGAATTGGTAGGCCACCATGATTTTATCCTCACTTGTGAATATCAGGAGAACTGCTTCCATATAGTTTGTAGTTAGGGTGAGCAACGTAGTATAGGAGATCAGAAGATGCACTAAGTCTGGACCGACAAATTCTATTATGTTAACTGCCTTGTGTGATAGTGTTCATCAGTTTTGGGGTAGATATATTTTATGGATGATTACTGTCGCGTTTAGGGTAATTATCATTTTGTGGTTAGCGAGGGTCGGTATGCGGATGTCCAGTTGGAGTCATATGGGACGTTAGTTGTGATGTTTTGTTCTTTAGTTGACTCTGGCAATTCTATTCTAAGGTTTAGTTGCTCGAGGGCGAGCAATGTTCAATCTTAGGGGAGTTTGATGCGATGATTTTGAGTCGCATTTATAGACTTGTTTGATATGTGTTTTATGCATTTATTAGTCATTTTCGTGGTTAATGTTGCATAATTCATCTACTTTGGTCTATGCTACTTCTCTATGTCAAATTTCCCTTATTTCAGCATTTTTAGTATAATTTGTCAAAAGAATACGTTTTGTGTAGACTTATGTGGTCTCGTGTTATAATTTCAGGAAAAACAAGTATCTTCTACTGTCGATACCATCGACCAGACCACAGGGTGCCAGCCGTAAGGACCAGAAGAAAGTCGATACTATCGACAGGGATGTCGATGGTATCGAGAGACCATCGGGTTGCTGGCGAGAAGTGGGTCGATACTACCGACACATCAGTCGATAGTATCGACGAGGCAGAGTTTCAGTGACGGAAAAAGACAAAAGCGACACCTAAGAATGTCGATACCATCGACCCCCGTCGATGGTATCGAGATAGCATCAGTCGCGACAGAGATAAGAAAAGAAAATCAGCCGATACAGCGCAAGGTCGATACTATCGACCCGCGTCGATAGTATCGACACTGTCAGATATGAAGTTTGCTTCCGATTGATCTTAATCTGACGGTTGTGATTAATTGGCGACCTAACTCGGGAATTATACCTAATGATGACGCCCAAGAGGGGAGGATCACGTCATTAGCCGCGACACACATCCCGAGAAGGTGTGGAGAGAAGAACGGAGCCCAGAAGCATGTCCCAGCCGATCCGGACGCTGAAGAAGACAATTTCCACCACAGAAAGGCGGGAGAACGTGTATTCTACACCAAGGATCGCTTGGATCTTCTCTGTTCAGGGGTTTCACCACTCAATCACGTTTTTCTCCATGTTTCTCCTTTTCTCTACCATGTTTTTCTTTGAGATGAACATACGGGGCTAATCCCCTTTGTCTTTAGGACCGGGAGTAGCCCGAGAATTCATTGTATGACTATTTTATCATAGTAATTCATATCTTATCTCCTAAATCTGTGGTATAACTTCGTTTTCTCAATTATATTGTTATGCTTGATCACCATATATAATCTAATGCCCTTAATTTCTTTTAAAGAAGAATTAATGGTTGAAAAGAGATGAAATTTACATTAATTGACAAATCCCTTGAACAAAGTGGTGTAAGGTTAATGGTGGATACTGAGAGATCGTTTTTAATGCACCTAGTTTAGGGTATAGGTTACTACGGCGGTGGAACTGACCTAGACATAGGTAGTGAATTGTACCACGACAGTGGGCAATTCTGATTTCAGGCCACTACACGGATAGAGAGATAAAAATTGAGTGACTACATATAATTTAATACAATGAAAACCCACGGTGAAACCGCAATCCTAAAGGTCTCATTTTGAATTGATTAAACCAAACATTTAATCGATTGCTTTGTTTTGTTTTATTTTTATTTTCCTTTAATTTTAACAACAACTCTCAACTCTTTAATCGGTCTAGCTGATTGCGAGTAGTTAGTAGTAGTCTCCGACAATTCACGTATCCCTGAGTTCGACTCAGGCCTCACAAAGGCCTATATTACATTGACGTGTACACTTGCGTTTCTACGCACGTAAAAATCGTGTCATACCACAATGGAGAGCCCTAATCTTTTTGAAGTTTTGATATTTAGGGAGTTTGAAGATGTGTTCCCTGAGGAACTTCCAGGTGTTTCTCCGCCCCGAGAGATTGATTTTGAAATTAATCTAATCTTGGGCACACAACCAATAGCACAAACACCATACAGAATGGCACCTACTGAGATGGCATAGATTAAGAAACAGCTGTAAGAGTTGCTTAAGAAAGGTTTTATCCAACTGAGTACTTCACCATGGGGTGCTTCGGTTCTCTTTGTTAAGAAGAAGGACAGATCGATGCGGTTATGCATTGATTATAGACAATTGAATAAAGTAACCATAAAGAACATGTATCCTCTGCCAAGGATCGATGACCTATTTGATCAGTTGTGTGGTGAAACTATCTTCTCTAAGATAGATCTGAGGTCCGGATATCATTAGTTGTGTATCAAGGAGAGTGACATACCTAAGTCTGCCTTTAGGACAAGGCACGGTCACTATGAGTTCATAGTTATGTTGTTTGGACTAACTAATGCACCAGCTGCATTCATGGAACTCATGAATAGAATCTTTTAACCTTTTCTTGATCAATTCATAGTAGTCTTCATAGATGACATCTTGATATACAGTAGAGATGCTCAACATCATGAGCAGCACCTCCTTCAGGCTTTAACTTTGCTAAGAGAGCATAAGTTGTATGTTAAGTTTAGCAAATGTGAGTTTCGATTACCAGAAGTTTCTTTTCTAGAACACATAATATCTGCCTCAGGTATCCGTGTTGATCCTAAGAAGGTAGAATCTGTTCTACAATGGGAACAGCCAAAAACAATGACGGAGATACGTAGTTTCCTAGGATTTGTAGGTTGTTACAGGAGGTTCATTAAGAGCTTCAGTTCTATAACTTTAACCCTAACCAAGTTGACCAGGAAGGAGGTTCCTTTTATCTGGAATGACAAATGTCAACATTCTTTCTAGCTGTTAAAAGAAAGGTTAACAAGTGCACCTGTGTTGGTGTTACCTGAGCAAGGGAAGGGGTACATAGTTTTCTGTGATGCATCTAAGAATGGACTAGGATGTGTGTTGATGTAGGATAATCAAGTGATTTCTTTTGCCTCTCGATAGCTTAAACACGAGAAGAATTATCCGACACATGATCTAGAGCTAGCTGTTGTAGTCCATGCTTTAAAAATCTAGAGACATTATCTCTATGAAGAAACATTTCAGATTTTTACAGACCATAAGAGTCTAAAATATATCTTCTCACAACATGAGTTGAACATGAGACAATGCCGCTGGATGGAGTTAATCAAGGACTACGAGTGTACAATTGATTATCATATAGGGAAAGTTAATGTAGTGGCTGATGCATTAAGTAGGAAAGCATCATCACCAGTCTTAAATAAAGCACACTTGAACTCCGTAGTGTGCTTTAAAAGAGATATGCTTATCTCCTTGAGGCAAAACAATGCACAACTTAAGGTATCATTGTTAGCCGGGATGTTAGTTGAGATGCAAGTGAAACCTACTCTGAGATAACAGATTAAAGAAGCACAACAAGTTGATATTGTGGTTCAACAGATTAGGTCAGAGTATGGTAGTGAGAAATGGAATGGCTTTTCATGAGTCAGAGGATCAGGTAGTCTGTTACCATGGTAGGATGGTAGTACCTGATGCCAATGACTTAAGGAAGTTAGTTTTGGAGGAAGCTCATTCTTCAATGTATGCAATGCATCCAGGGAGCAACAAAATGTATCGTAACTTGAAGGATATGTATTGGTGGCCAGGATTGAAGAAGGATGTAGTTGAGTTTGCTACGCGATGTCCGGTGTGTCAGCAGGTTAAATCTGAACATCAAAAGCCCGCAGGAACAATGCAACCTTTGCCTATACCGTAGTGGAAATGGGATCATGTGACCATGGACTTTGTGGTTGGTTTGCCTAGAACAACCAAAGGTCATGATTCCATATGGGTGATAGTTGATATGTTGACTAAGGCAGCACATTTCCTTCCTATCAAAACAACCTACACTGCTAAGAAGCGTGCACAGATATTTATAGTTGAAATAGTACGATTGCACGAGGTTCCAGCTACTATTGTTTCTGATAGAGGTCCCCAGTTTATGAGTCATTTTTGGGAACGACTACATAAAGCTTTGGGTACGCAGTTAAGGTTTAATACTTCCTTTCACCCACAAACAGATGGACAGTCTGAAAGAACCATACAAACCTTACATGATTTGCTTAGGGCATGTGTCCTGCAATTTGTAGGAAGTTGGGGTCTACACCTGAGCTTGATAGAAATTTCTTATAATAATAGCTATCAGCACAGTAGTGATATGACACCATATGAAGAATTATATGGTATACGTTATAGATCTCCTTTATGTTGTTATGAAATAGGAGAATATCAACTATTGGGTCTTGAGCTTGTGCAACAGACAACTGAGAAGATTAAAGTAATACAACAACAATTAAAGACTGCACAGGATAGACAGAAGTCGTACGCCAACAAACGACGAAGACCTTTAGAATTCCAAGTTGGAGGCAGAGTATAATTCAAGGTCTCGCCTTGGAAAGGTGTCCTTAGATTTGGCAAGAAGGGAAAGTTAGCTCCTAGATTTATGGGGCCTTATCCAATCATTGAACGAATTGGAAAGGCAACCTATAAGCTAGAGTTTCCACCTGAGCTGCATAAGTTGGATCCAGTGTTCCATATCTCCATGCTGAGAAAGTGTCATCCTGACACAGAGTTAGTTTTACAACCTGTGGAGGTAGAATTAAATGATGATATATCATATGTTGAAGGACCTGTGATGATCCTTGATAAAAGAATTAAAAAGCTGAAAAAGATGAAAGTTCTCTGGCATCATCGTGGCATTGAAGAAGCTACGTGGGAGCTAGAGGAAGATATGAGGAGGAAGTATTCTTCTCTTTTCTCTTAATGATTTTGGGGACGAAATCCCTGTTAGGGGTGGATAATTTGTAACATCCCTGACCTGGGTTATACTTTAACCCTAGATGTTTTGTGTAAGAAAGATAATTATATGTTTCCTCTTATCTTTTGAAAAGTAATTAAGGCTCAAGAGGAACTTATGTTTCATTTTAGTCCTTTTTGAATAATGTTGAAATCAATTTTTTGCCTGTTTTGGACTAAAGTGCAAATTACCCAAGTTGAGGGGTTAACTTGCAAATGTTACATGATAAAATGATCCTCAAGTGTTGAATCATCATAAGAATGAGAATGATGCAGAAGTATGGCTACCACAAGCCTGAGCACCAAGAAAGAGCTTGTTAAGCAATGTTTGTGCATTAAAACGTAGTTTTGCTGTAATGTGCAATTTACCCAAAACCTAGGGTTCAATATGCAAAATATCAATTCTTGAGAGTCCCTAATGTTTCTTGGTATCAATTGGAGACAAGAAAATTAGAGGGGCATCTCAATTGAATATATTTGGAGGAGAGAGAATCTTGGTATTAAAATAATCAAGATTTAAGCATAATTGAAATCTTAATTTAATTTAATGCAAAAATAAATATATTAATGGAAGTGCCCTTAAACCAAAAATGAGATGGTTGAATTTGTATAAGTATAGACGTTTTTTTGCCTTGCAATGGAACCGAAATATCTAAAGTGAGTGGAGAGCCCACTCACATTAGTTAAAGAAAATGTAATATCCACTCAGTTTTGGATATTATTATTATATTGATTAAGGTGCTTAATTTGTTTTATTTAATTCATGGATAAAGAAGAGGATTTTGAAGGATAGGATGATGGCTTTGTATGCAAGGAAGTGAGGGGGATAAGTGGCACCAATTTTGGGAATTAAAAGACTTTATAACACTTTCTCTCTCTTGAAATTCCCTTACATATATCCCATTTTCCACCTACATGAAAGACTCTTTTTCGAATCTAATTTCTCTCCTTGCTTTGTACGAACACAAGGGAGCTTAGGAGAAATAGGAGGACGTGCCCCAACCTATAGGTAAGCTCCATAGTCATCTTCAACCTTGATTTCATGGTGGAAATCGAAATTCAATGCTTATTTTCTTCTTTTCTCCATTCAATCTTCAACTTTAGCCAATCCTTTCACTCAAAGACTTGAGAACGGACCTTGGACAGTTGTGAGAGCTTCATTCACCATTAAAGACGTGAAGCTTGATGCTTGGATTCAACTTTTAAGGTGTGTTATATAACTTGAACCCTTAAATATCATTATTGACTACATTTATTCACCATATTTTGATTCCTTTTTCATTCCCGAGTTTCCTTTCTATTAGTTGATGAAATCATCATAAGAATCACAGCAAACACTACAAAAAATATGGTCTTTAACTACAAAAAAAATTGTAGAGAAAACCCCAAAATTTGTAGCTAAAAGCTTTGGCTACATTTATCCTTACATTTATAATATATAGCTAATACCCGTGTAGCTAATTGTTTAGGCTACATTTTTTAAAGTTGTAGTTAGTTATTCCTCTTTCTACAAATTCATATGTAACCCTAATTGTAGGTAAAAATGTCCTTACAAATAAACATGTAGTTTCAATTGTAGCCAAATGTATGACTACAATTCAATTTGTACCTATGATATGTAGGGAGAGATGGCATTGGTTACAATTTGTATTTGTAGTTCATGTATAGCAAAAATTAGCACTTGCTACACATGTAATTATAGTTAGTGTGTAGTGAAAGACACCATGTACTATACATACATATGTAGTGAGAGACATTATGTATCCAGTCAGTCGCTTGCCAATATAGAGTGGTTTTCAATAAGAAAACAGATGAATGTTATTCAAGATTGAGTTGTGCTTACAATGTCATCAATGATACTTTTATTTATATTTGAACAATGAGTACACATGGGGAGGACATTAATTTGGCCCCTATTTTACAATATGCATGGAAAAAAGACACATGTATACAATATCTTCTTCTGACTACATCTATCCACTACAGAGTACAAAGAACAATATAAAGAGGGCTCATCTCCCTTAGTTCCTCCACCTAATTCACAATGAGTTCAGCAACCCTATGAATCTCATCTTTAGTGGTGAATCTTCCAATCCCAAACATGATAGAGATATGTGACATGTTCTCATCAACTCCCAGAACTCTCAACACATAAGACTGAGCACAAGAGTTGTAGCCTTTCCTGTTGGCAACGTCATGTAGAGGTTCATGTATGGTTAGTTTTGGTTGGCAAATCCCCTGGACCAGAACATATTGGCATTTCTTCTCATACGTTATGTACTTTTGTATGTTGTGGATCTCAAGCGCCATCAAGTTGATGGTAGCATCCACTTTTGTGCGAACCACCATGGATATCTGCAGTTTGGAACCTATATGGAAATTTACTTATTTGACAAATAGTTGTCTGCACCTTCTTTTTTATTTAGCCTGCATTTCTAGAACAATCTCTCCATTTAAGACGTCATCTATCAATTTCTTAAATATGGATCTCTCAATATCCATGATTAAGCCAGAAATTTCCTTAGCATACCCAGTCCACCCATCAGATTAGCATGCAATATCCTGAGTCAGAATAGAAGTAATTCCATCATCCACTTCACTTTCAATGCATATGCATTGTAAGCTATTGGATTCCATCTGATCAATCTCCATGCACAACTCTATTAGTAGACGTTGGCCACTTGGGATCCTCTGTGCCGCCCTCCTACATAGCCAAGAAGTAGGTTCAAGACCTGTGTCTCCTAGCTGCAACTTTTCAACCAATATTTCATTCACAGTATCAAATATGAGAATCCGGGGAGCTCTCTCTTTATTCATCCTTAGTTATGGGACATTTTCATAGAAATCTTCCAGTTTTCTAGAACCAGCTGACTTTTTTTTCTCAACAACCAGAAACAGTTCAGAATTTATTGGAAACCCAGACTTGTGGAGCTCAATAGAATCCATCTCGGCTGTGCCAGTGCTGAAGTCCTTGAGGAGGAGGCCAGATGCCAATAGTATTTTGGACACATACCTGTGATCTGGCTTCTGCGTTTCACATAGTGATGCAATATGGTCACAAGCATCCTCCCTCCCATTTGGCTGACTTAGTTGCGAGAGTTTCTTAACTAGGATTTCTATATCTTTTAGCTTGCTATGACAATTCACTAGTGGGTTGAAAGGTAGGTGAACTCTCAATATTTCCAACAGCTCTCCAATCCTCTCCGTGATGGATATCAGTAGAAAGTCGAGGCTCTTGATCTGCAACAAAGAAAAATAGAGGTGTTAAAGAAGAACCCAAATCTTACAGAAGTTTTTCGCACCAACATTTGACATTACAGAAATAACACAAAGAATACAGTGAACAAACAGGTGGCACACTTGTAACCCTTTAATTCAATATGTTTGGAATTTTGACAATATGTAATTATTTAAAAACCTAATGATTTGGAAAATAATTCTTACTCTATTGTTATTATCAACAACGAATAGCATTAATCATGTGAAAGGAAGGAACAAAAAGATTGTTTATTGATATTCAGAAAGTAACTATCATTACTTAAAGAGCTTTTAGTCAACAATTACTTGATTCTGAAAGTAATTATTGTTGGACAGAGCTCTTATAGTAACATGGATTCTTAGTAAAATCAAGAACTGTGATTTTATGACCAGAGTCCTTATTTTGTTGCCTCATTAACAAAGAGCGCTTGGCAATGAAGGACTTTTTCGGTCAGGGAGAAATATATTAGTGACCATGTAGCAAGGAGGAAGGGTTTGTTGATATATGCAATTACAGAATGGTACTGGTCCTGGGTTACATATAATACATTTGGGTCTGGTTTCGGGTGCTATAAGGCTGGGTCCATATCAATTCTGGGTTGGATAGTTTTGCATAACCCTAGACACTTGTTAAATAAATAATCACATTTCTAACATCTATTCTTGTGAATTCGCAATTTAGATGATTAACAACGAAACGTACACAAACAAGAATGTAACACAACACTTATTAGCCCAATGTATTAGTGTTCCAGTACAATCATTTGTGTATGTCTCGATGTGCATAGTTGTGTGTGGACACATCATAATCCGGCTCAATCAAAATTTAAAATTCATAAATCGGGCTGCCAAACAAATTGGTTTCTGGGTTAACAAATGTATGGGTTTATGATAAAATGTCTAACTTAGAACAAATCTGGAGCTGATGTTTCTATTATTTACTAAATAAAGAAGCAGACCTAGTTGTATAGTATGCCAACCCAGAACTAAATCTGGATCATGTAATTCTATATAACCGATCTGGACCTGATGCCTCTATTAATTACTAAATCTAGAACTATACTTAGTTGTATAATATTCAACCCTGGAACTAAACTTGGATCATGTAATTATATATATAAGATATCAGAATGCAGTTCAGTTTTGTGAATATACCCATGTCCATAAGGTATTAGAATGCATGTCAGTTTTAAGAAAATACACATATCCATAATGTATTAGAATGCATTTCAGTTTAAGCATTATGTTTGGAAACCTATATGCACAGGATGCATTTCTTTGCATGTTTGCTCCATTTGGATCCATATGCACTTAATTTGGAGATACAACTAAGTATCACATTTCTTTACTCAATGAATAGCTAGTTAATAACTCTCAATTTTGACCAAAATTTAATCAAGTATGATAAATCATCAAATCCTTTTCCAAAAAATACAACACCTGATTTTCAAAAACTTAAGTGTTCTATATGGCACCTATTTTGAAGATACAACTAAGTACCACATTTATTTATTCAATGAATGGGTATCACTCAATTTTGACAAAAAAATTATTGTTTTAAGAACTCCAATTTTGGCATTTTTCTCCAAATTTAATCAAGTGCAGCAAATCTTCAAATCGTTTTCCGAAACTGCAGTAAATGGGTCTTCTAGCTTCATGACAGGGCTGAAACCTGCACCACTTAGACTCATTTTCATCTGTATATAGTGTTTGTTCCAATAAATGTGTTTAATATAATCGTATACTAAATTCATAAGAGTGAATACATTCACCTTGTTCATATAAAGATTCTCTATATCTCACTTTCTTCAATGTTTGGTTGTGAATTCATCTTAATTGTTTTTACCTAAATATATTATATTACAACTGCATCAAATTAATCTGAATGTTCATTTATATAGATGTGCGTGCAAATATTGTATTTAATTTGATAGTTCAATTGAGCCTGCAAGTTGTTGTTCAAAATCCACGTAATAAATCTTAAGGTCGCATAGTAGACTAGGATGAAGCCTAATGATACTGTCTGCTGATAGAAGGTAGCATAAGCACTTAGTAGTCTAATTACATGATTAGTCATTATACATGAAATGTGAATGGACTTCAATATATGTCTTTTTTGTAACTTGTATTGACAAATATCATTGTTCAATAGTGGAGTTATGCAATTGCCAATTGTTTTTTAATTAATCTCAAATGAAACAAGACTGTTGTATTTACTCATGTATATATACACAAATTGCTTATTGATCAAATCAATAATAAGAATAACTTAAAGTGTCTATTGTCATGTTTGTGTCCTATATTTTCTAAGTTTGTTATATTTTCTGCTGCATCTATATCCTGGTTGTTTTATATGATAAGCGAAATGGATCAATAAAGATTCTTTATTTTGGTTTTCAAAACAAATCATATAAACCATTATTTTGAATGATAAGTCCCGAACAAAATTCACACTCACCTGATAACTTCCTACTTCGCATGGCAACTCAGATTTGGGTGATGAAATGGGCAAGCTTGCCAAGCATGGAGTCATTGAAGTGTTTTTGCAAACCTACAATCATTCGAGAATATTCACCTGCAATGGTAAGTAAACTATATGAAACATAAAAGACATAAATAGAAAGGTCCTACTATACATATTGTAATTGACATGAAATTAGTTTTATATGCAAAAGCAAATGGGCATTATATATTCCAGATTGAACCACATCAAAGATTTAAACAACCTACTTGATTAGGATGGACTGGAATCTGTTTCTCATAATTTTAGTAATATTGAGTTACATAGGTAGTAAGTTGGGTTCATGTTTTAATGTCCCCTACATCACTTGAAAGAATTGATGGTTCAAGAAAACACTAGATAAGCTTGTATTCTATATTCAAATAGAGATCCTTAGATTCTGTAAAATAACAGAACAACTAATAAGGTTGTTTTAGATATACATGTTTCACTCATTGCTAAAACAGAGTAGAAATGCCCTCTTTAGTAGCTTAGAATTTTGTAAAGGGGGCATTTTTATGAAGGCACATTCCAGGATTTGAAGGCGCCTCCAAGAAGGGGGTATGCAAGAATACATGAATTTATATACACTCATTTCATAATCAAAGGTGATAACAAATTCAAATAGGATAGAAAAAATGTATTGTTTAACTTTCATTTAAAGATTCACTAACCTTAAAAAAGATATTCTTATAGAGGAAAGCATAATCCACACCGCAAAGGTTGCAAATGTGAAAAATCCACCTAGTACAAGCTTCTCTCGGAAGACCAAGTCGACACTTCTTTCAGCTACAACATGGATAGTTGAATGCAATGCAACTACACCATTGAGAATACCGAGGAACAATGGTTTATCACCTTCTCATTTTAGAGAAAAGAAGCTACAATCATAGTTGTAAGATATATTCCTGATAGCAGGAATAAATATGAAAAAAGTGAGCTTTATTTTACAGATATGGAGCATATTTTAAGTAGAATATATGGCTAGTAAGTGAGCCCATACGAACCAATGAGAATGGAATGCTACCATCACACTAGAAGCAGTAAATAACATGTCTTTGGTGACAATGAAGCTTCATCTAAATAATGTTACGAATTTTGGCATATTTGTAGTTTACCTTGCCCCACACTTTTGCATCTTGTATCTAAAATCCAGAAACGGGCATGCATTGCATTTGTTGAGATTGAAACATACTGAGTTTGAACTCTAAAACCCAATTTTATAGAATAGAGAGGCAAACAAATGGAATATTAGTTGAGGCTGGTGACATTCAATTAATACCTGAAAGAATTTTTAGATGATTGGTAAAAGGTTAAAGAAAGATAATATCCCATCTCATGTGAACTCAGGCTATTATATTTTGAAGGCTGAGCAGGTTCCATATCTAGGGGTGAGGGTGAAACTCAACATCTGTATCCAATAGATGTATCATCATGTTCCACAGGACCCTGGACATGTCAATGTTGATGACATGAAATGCAAAAGAGAGAACATGTATTATACCTCATTGATTATCAAAATGTGCACTGTATAGATGTATCATCATGTTCCACAGGACCTGGACATGTCAATGTTGATAATATGAACTACAAAAAATGTTCTATTGGTTAGCATTCCAAATTTATGCTAAATCTTAAGACGGTATGTAAAGCATTTTTATGCATTATAAAAGCTGTCATATTAAAATGGATACTTAGATATTGCAAATCTTTTTTTCTTATGATATATCACTATATGTTCAACTATACATTTGTCATAAAACATTCAGATTTGTGTGCTACCTAACTGGTAGAAAAAAGATACATTGACAAAATGATACCCGCTGCAGTTCTATTTGCTTACACTCCAACTTAAGGCCACAGTTTGAGGTACATGCTAAAATAATTTTGCACATGCTACAACTGCAAGACACCCACCTGAAGATTGCGCCACTGTGAACTTTTCCATCATAAAGGACCTAGATCACTGATACCTGTGATTGTTCCCATATATCTCCTAACTCCTGAATCTTCAGTCTCAAACATCATTCAGAATCGCATGCCTAGAGATACTTGTGCATACATGGCTTTGTTGTACTTTGCTAGAGGAATTACAAACTCTGAAGGACTTCCTCTATTTAGAACAACACCAAGTCATTAAAAGTCAACAATTGAAGTTGTATGTAGATTCAAGAACGCATGGTTAGTTGGTTACCTTGGGTTGTAAAATATCATAAATGGGATATTATTTGCTGCTGCATGAGAAGCAGCAGCAAGAACACCAATATGCATGCTATCAGTAGACAAGACTGAAGATGAAAGAGAAGTCTGCTGTCTATTAGATCGTCTTATGCCCAAAAGAAGTTGAGACTTTTCATCTCTAAGGATATGTATATGATGGGTTGAAGAAGGAAACACGTGAAAGTTATAGAATATGAATTATATAAAAAAAACTAAATCATGTAGATAGATATATAAACCAACCTTATGAAAAGGATAAAATCACCAGCAACGAGACGTTTTAGTGCTCACAAACACACTCCATCCAGTACTGAAGAGGTGCCTTTTAGGTTGCCCTAATAATGTATGTGACAGTACACAGAGAGCCAATATACATTTCTTTGTCAACAAAAAATATCAGTTGAAAAGTAAAACAGACATGAGACCATATGCAGCTATATAAAAGAAAATTGAGCAATTCTTGATCACGCTCAATGTATGATCTACCATGTTTACCACATCCGCATGGGTTGAGATGGGTCCCAGTGGGGTTTGAATCCAACTGCAATCATATGCCCACACAATCCTAAAAGATAAAATGAATGCACTCAAAATATCACCACTGCCTTGACTCCATCTTAACAGCTAAGTCAGAACACAAAATTTTGCACTAACAACATAATAATATGATATATTTGCAAATAAATTTTTGTTTCTCCTAAACCATTATATCCAGGAACATTAGGCACATTCTTTTTCATGGTACTAATAGCCCTTTCAATGAAAACTTAAAATATCATTTCAGTTTACTCCCTCAAACACTTTTCTCCGTCCTTTCAAACTGTTATTAACAATTGTTATTCTATTTGTTAAGCCTGCTACAAGTTACAACCAGTCCAACTGAGAGTCGCCCTTGTCTGGATGCAGACTTGTGCATGGAAGACTTGGTAAGCAGATAAATTTCTTAGATTTTACTACAACATCGGCAATAAATATTTACCAATATCTTTGATTGCTTGTTCTAGGATAATCTTCCACCATTGGAGGCCCATCCACCACGACACCGATGAGACAAGGAATTGCCTCCCATCACAAAACATGGGTCCCAGTCACCACACCAACTACATCAACCCAGTATTACTATGAAATCACAACTATTCACAGACCACCCCAAGTTGTCCAGCAATGAGTAGTAGAAGAATGCAGCACATTTTACCTGTAACCAACAATGGCACTTATAACAGTGTTGGCATGAGACCATAGCCTAGCATTAAAAACATGTTTAAATCCTCTAGAACCTAATGGTATGAACAATTGTTGATACCAACCATTCTCCTATTTTTTTAACATTGAAGTTTGTTAATGAAGATAAAAAGTTTCTACTGTATACATATTACATATACATAGATACATTATATATAAGGTAGTGTGCACATAGTAAACTACCTACTTAAACAACTCATACTATACTGATTAGGACATTATATGGAGCATACTTTTACTTAATAAAACGTGTATTACATTAGGTAGGATAGTAGATGAAACTTAAAAATTAAACTCAGGCTCCTTGAAGTAGCTTCTTCATACAGGGCCTTCCAATATAACTGCTAGTTCAAATTCAGAGAAGGGAACATGTTTCTTCATATTGTCCTTATGCTTCTCGTAGTCCTTGCTCGATCACCAAAAAAAATTTATGTAGGTGCAGACCCCAAGTGTTAATCAATGTCACCTATGACCCATCTTCCTGTCTCATCTTTCACAATAAATCTGCTGCTCTAGAGCCCTTGGTATCTAACATTTCGTCAGTGTTATGTGATTAAGAGGCTTAAGTCTGACATTTTTCTTCGAAGGCTCTATGGATGTTCCTCATCTGGGTATGAATATCGATAATCAATCTTGTTGCTTGCCAGCCTTGATTCTAAAAGATGGTTGCATTTTGTACCTTCTAGACCATCAAATAGGCAACTAAAAATTGTGCCTCCCTGTGACTGAATCATCACCTTGAACAATGTTTGGGTTCCACAAATAGTAATTCTGAAAGAATCACTACTACAGAAACATCATTCAATGTCACTTTTTTGGACGACGGTTATTTAACAAAATTGATGCCTATAATATTCAACGTCAGATATTTAGGAACCCTGATGTCTATATTCAAAGACCAGCTAGACACGGGTACCGCTTTGTATTCAGTGTCGGCTGGGTAAAACAAACTGATGCCTAAAATCGCCCGCGAAATCAAAATTTTGAGCAAAATTTTTTTGCCCCAAAATATCACATACATCGTCGGTTTTTTAACCATTAACCGACGCCGATATAAGATGGAAATTTGTGCGAAAAGTTCCAATTTAGGCGTCGGTTATCCTGTGATAATCGACATTGATAATGGATCCTGCCAAATAATTTAGGGCAAAGATTGTCTAATTGGACGTCGGTTGTTTACTATCAACCGACGCTGAAGAGTGAAAGGCGTCGGTTTTGAAGATAACCGACACTGTTGACCAACTTTATAGACCCGATCACCCGACTCCTCCCACTTTCTTCCAGTTTCATCACGATAATTCTTGTTCTCTCCGCTCTCACCTAAAATCGTCTGACGACCCTGTGCTCGCCGCCGCTGCTGCTGGTGCGCTCTGCTCGCCGCCACATCCTCTTTCTGCTGATGTTGCCATCACTGCTGTTCTACTCTCTTCTCCTAGTGCCAGTGCGAGTGCCGCTCTGCTCTGCTTTTCTCTTGCTCGTCGCTACTGCTACCACCGCTCGCTGCCGCTCTTCTCCACGCTAGCTCCAGGTACCCTAGATCCTTACCCTAGCTCCTTCTCCCTAGCTCCTTATAAACAATAAGCGCGACTGTGGCTATGTTGGTCTACCACAGCCGTGTTGTCCAGCACGGCCGTGGTAGGCCAACACAGCCACGGCCATGCTTGCTGTTGGTAAGGATATGAACAAATCTTTATGTAATGCTTTATGTAAATCCTTAGATACGAACAAATCTTTTGTTTGCATATATTTGTGCTTCTAATCCTAATGTTTGACCTAATTCAGTAAATTTTGATGCATGTTGAAATAAGATTTAAACTTGTCCATTCTAGCATCCTAATTTGATTTGATTAAACCTAACATTGATGAAACCCTAACATCAATTGTGATGAAACCCTAACATTAATTGTGATGAAACCCTAACATAAATATCTATTATTGTGTTTGTTGGCCTAGAAACACGTCCAAGATTTACTCATTAGGAGTAAATCTTGGATAGTCCCCGATTTGGGACTGTTCTTGAACACCTAATCTCACTTAGGATGTAAGTGTATAGTGTGTATTGGGTTTTCGAGAAAATTTCGATAGCATTTCCTCGTTTGTTCTCTAAGTACATATGTACTTCGAGAATAGCGGGAAAATGTTGCCGGAATTTTCTTGAAAACCTAATACACATTATACACTTACTAGTGAGATTAGGTGTTCAAGGATGGGATAGGTGGTACACATTTATTATATATAAGAATGATATCACATGTGTTTGTTGGCCTAGAAACCCGTCCAAGATTTACTCATTAGGAGATCACAATAAAGGATTGTTAATTGATAAAAGATCATAATTTTAGAGGCATGCATGTTTATATTTTTTTATTGAAGCTAAATGTGTGCTTTTTTAATATCAATATCATTTTCAGATTTGATGTTTCATTATCTTCAAATGCTAAATGTTTGCCTTTTTAATGACATTTTCAGATGGCTGACCATGATGAGCATGATGTCCATGATGAGCATGAAGTCCTCGATGAGCATGTTGTCCATGATGAGCATGGCGAGGATACCAATGTAAGTTCTAAAAACATATCCTGTATTTCTATAAAATTCATTATCTTCTAGTTATGTCATATATCCCATATTTCTATATTGCGCTAATTCAGTGTGTTTGTTTTTGTCAAATTTTAGGTTGATGATGTGCATGTACCCATTGAAGCACTGGAGGAACTTGATGCGCATCTCCAAAAACTTAACAAGAAAAGGGGCATCACTCTATTGAAGAAGTTAATAGCACTAAGTGGCAGTGGATCCAGATTGGTTGTGGAGTTTGATAATGGAGGAAATGCAATTGGAGTGAAATGCAATAATTTTGTAAACTATCTTAGGACTGTCACTCGAAGCCATTGTGGTGTTAAGTATGATAATTGGCATAAAGTTCCTCAGGCGAAGAAAGACATGATATGGAAGGATTTATGCGTGAGTTATTATTATTTGAAATTCTATTTTGTAGATTACAAATTCTATTATTTGCAATTCTATTTTAGGATACTAGTTAATAAGAATTATATTTTACATAATATGTTTGCATTGGATGAGAAGCTGCATCGTAAAAGCGTGATGCAACACGCTGGAAAGATGCTAAGGAACTATAGGACAAATCTCAACAAAGAATACATAAAAGATGGTGATAAGAAGAAGAAGTCAGCCCTTGAACAGTGGAACTTCTTGGACAAAGAAGATTGGCACACGTTTGTTGCTTCAAGAAAATCTGAATAATTCAAGGTATTAGGCGTCACTCCCAATTTAATTAATATACGTTGTATTCACCTATTCAAGATTAACATTTAGTGCTACTAACCAAATCATTAATGTGCATACTAACTAGGCCCTCAGTGAGGCGCAAAAAGCAAGGCGTGCACTGAATGTGCATGACCACACTATGGGTCCAAAGGGCTATGCAAGCATTCGCCAAAGACTACAAGTGGAGTCTGGTGCTACTCAGGAGTCCTCTACTATTGGTAGCACACCTCTGCCTCGCCATGATGCTTGGATAGCTAGGAGGCAAAATAAGAAGGGAGAAATAAGGAAGCCCGCAACTGCTGAGGCGGCTGCAAAAATGGTAAAATACAACTCTTAGAGAAATCATTTGAATATTGATTATTTGTGGTGTTAACTTACCAATTTCTGTTGATGGTTATTAGCGGGAGCTGCACGAGTAGAGGAAACAAGGCACGTTCATCCCTCAGGGTACAAGGGATGAATTAACAGTTGCTCTGGGTAACCCAGAGCATCCTGGACGTGTTAGGGGTGCAGGCGCTGGTGTGGGCATCAAAGCATTCTTTGGGCCATCCCAGCGCAAACCCAGAGCGGGACTTTCACAAGAAGAGGTAACCTATTCTTTTTTTAGAATGTTACTGCAAAAGGAAATTCAATAATAAGAAGCTAATATTTCTTTTATCCATATATAGGAGAATAAGAGAGTCGAGGATATAGTTGCTAAGAAGGTCAATGATATAGTTGTTGAGAAGGTCAAGGAAGAAATAGTGTGGTGGTAGGCATCTCAGGCTTCCAATCAGCCTATGGCGACCCACTCTTCTCCTGATGCACAGACTAAGAGTAATCATGTAGACCCACCGCCTAACACGTCTACTGTAAGTATTGTTTATGACATTGTATCTAGTCTTTTCAAGATGATATGTTTTCAAGATGATATGTATATATGTATAATATTATTTACGTAAATTTGTAGGCATTGAAGCCATGCCGCATAAAAATACAAGACTATTTTGTTGCAGAGGTGCATGCTAACCCGTCCCTTCCTGGGGCAACATTTCACAGGACTCCAATGCCACAGGGCTACGTTCGTGTGAGCTCGATACGCGTATTACTCAATTGGAGGGAAGCTACATTGCCATATCCCCATCCAAATATTGATACACTTGCTGAGCCAGAAGGCGGGGTGATATTGTGGCCCAAAGCAGATCTCGTCTACACTACTAAAATTGTAAGATAAATTTAAATTACTTTAGATTGTTAATGTGTATATATGAGGTCAACTGATCTGAAATTATATATACAAGTTAAAAAGAAGACACCTAGAGCACCTAGGCCTCCGCCTCCACTTCCTGCATTACCAAGTTGGGTTCCAACTAACCTAAAATACCCGTTAGGTCCTGCTTGTAGGAGAATGACATGTTGGCTACGGGCACATAATATACATTGCCCTATAATTGTTTCTTTAGAAGCGGATTATGCAGGTCAATCATACGAAAGCTCTTTATTTATACAAGATATTATTGAGCTGTTTATGTATGATTGGTTGAATACATCAATGATAGAGACATGGATAAGGTGAGATCTTGTTTATACATCCATATATCTTATGTAAGATCTGGTGATCTGGTCTCTTATATATTAATGCATATGTAATACATGTTTTGCAGCTACTTAGTCGAAGATCAATGCAAACGATTTGCATTTGATCATGTGGGAATTTTTATTCCATCATTGATTAGTATGGTAGCTAAAGACTGTGATAGTGTTCAACAATACTGTATAGATGCTTTTACAATTTTTAGTCAGCAAAAGAAGACGATAATAATAGCTCCATTCAATGTCAAGTAAGTTTACTTTATTTATAATTTGGACTTAAGAAAATTCCATTTTTATTGCGCATTTTGAGTTATTAATTTTAACTTTTTTACCTCTAGCGGTAGGCATTGGGAGTTACTAGTTATTGTCCCCGGGACGTTCACTATTTATTATCTAGATCCTGTGGGGAGTACATTGAACACTAAAATTGGACACGTAATGAGAATGTCATTATTCTGGTGAGAAATATTTCATTTTTATATCTGTTAACATCTGTTATTACATTACTATTTAATTATGCAATTTACTGTGTTACATTAATATGTAGGGGTTTAGATGCATTCAAAAATGATGGAGGATAGGTCCCAAGGAGAAAGAACCAGCCAATAATTTGGGAGAACGTAAAAGTAAGTTCCCGACTCCAATTTATATATTATTTATGTGAACTGTGCTTAGTTGTATTTTTTAATATATTGTATGTTTCAATTTATAGTGCGCTACACAAGACAACGGCTGGGCATGCGCATACTATGTGATGCGATTTATGTAGATGATTATCCGATATGCCCCATTGGACATCAATACCATACATGAGGTATTATATATAGTCTCATTAGTTGGTATGAAATATATCAATCTTATTTTTATATGATTACTTATATATACATCATTCTCTTTGTAGGTGTTTAAAACTGACCACAATATAGGCAAACGCTTAAAAGATGTACATGCTCCACATACGATGGAAGCATTAAATGAAATAAGAGAAGAATGGGCAAGAACCATACAAACAATGGTGATTGTAAAATATAATTGGGATGCTGATAGCGATGTTGAATGATATTTTGTAAATGAATATTTCTGAATGTTTATACATATCTAAATGTTTCTACATGTATTTGAATATTTCTACATGTGTGAATGTGAGAATTGAATTGATGTCTGAATGTATCTACTTGTGTGAAAAGTATATATGTTGATTTTGCGGGTTTGTGGCCTGTTTGTAGACTGATATCAATGGATGTCGTAAACCTGCAGTTCAAAAAACTGAACTGCAGGTTCTCATCCTGCTGACCAGCCACAGCAGGCCTGCAAACTGATTAGAAAAAAAATATAGGCGTCGGTTATTTATATAACACCGTCATCAAAGGCTTACATCATTGGTTATTGGATAAAAACCGCTGCCTAATATGACAAACAATCTGACCGTACAGGAAAGCACGGCTGTGGCAGAAAAAGCGTCGGTGATTAGTATAAAACCGACACGTATGGTACTAAACACAGCCGTGCAGGGAAGCACGGTCGTGGCGTCTGGAACTATGGCGTCGAGTATTTAGTTGTAAACCGACGCAGAAAGTGTCCTAGATGGCGCCCTTTTTGTGGCCCGAACCCTTTTGGCGTCGGTTTTAGAACCGACGCCGAAGAGTTCGACCTTTAGCGACACCCACATAGGCGTCTCTTGAGAACCGTCGCTAAAAGGGTTTAAACAACCGATGCCAAAGAAATGTTCTGTAGTAGTGAATGTTCCATAATAAATACCAAATGCATATGGATGCCCCTATCCTAGCATGAATCCATCCTTCTCGTAGCCTGATCTACCTTTGTATTTATTTGCCATGAAGGACGCCCATTGAATGTCTTCCTTTCTTGTAGAGGTCCAACTTGCTTTCTTAATCAGTGAATAATTATATTCTCTTATAAATATGATTCTGAACCCTTTATATCTTCTGAATAGTAATATATATTATTAGCAATCATTCAGATGTCAAAAATATAAAACCAATCCAGAAAATGATGCTTGACTCATTTCAAAACATAAAATTACAGCAGCTTACAAAACAAAATGTAATAGAATTACATTCAGGTTGGAGTAGATTATATTAAACATAATTTGAATACTTTGTGTACATTATAAATAAGTGGTAGTTAATACATAATATTGATTAGTTCCACCACCTAAGAGTAGACAAATTAAGAGATAAGTCATTCACAAGAATTAACCTGAAATAAAGATCTGCATACAAGTATTTTTTTTGTATGAACTACATACACAAAAATAATCAGTGGGCAGAAATAGGTTGCACAACGGCACTAACAAGGGGATATCAATCAATGCAAGCAAGCTAGTAGAGTAAGAAATGAGCATACAAATGTAGTATTTGTAAAATAAGTGTTCACAAGAACAAGAATAAATTATTCTTAGACTCCTCTATTTTAGATTTTAGAAGCTCCAATTGAAGTTGCCATTACAAAAATAGTCTCCTTAGTTATTGAATGATTGAGAAAGATGAAAAAATCTCACCTTTTTTTTCCAAATCTGTCAACGCTAGTGCCATGTTATTCATAGCATTTTCGAAGTTTGGAGAGACAGCCAGACATCCGGTATAGAGTAAAATAAGCACAACCTCAGTAGGAATGCAGATCTAATTTGTAGTGTCTAGTGAGATTGAATTTTAAATATTTAATATTTTAACAATAGTGAAAACAACATGCACCTTCCAAACAAGAGATTACGGTCTCCAAATCTCCTCGACTCTAATATATGCCTCCCATATTACAATAAGCTTCTGCATAAATAGGGTTATGCAATGCAGCGTTCTTGTAACAGCTAAGGGCCATATCAAATTGCAACATCTCCGAATACACCACTCCAAGGTTATAGTAGGGTACATGGCTGAGATGAAGTCTTTGGGGAAGAAGAAGCATTACATGGAATTAAATTAAAATAAATGCAAAGCCTAAGTGACTTGAGAGTCTTGGCAAATAAAGCAACACATTTAAAAGCAATGACATCATAAATGAGCTTAGTTCACCTGGAGATTTTGTTGAGGGTCAAGGAGCTTCGGAATGTATGGTCACTCAGTTATAGCAGGAGGAGATGATTTATCTTGTCTATGGTGTAGCAGCCCCTGATCACAAGTCCAAGTAACTGGACAGTTGGTTATTGGTCTGAGAAGAAAAAATGCATGCAATAGAGGGTTAAGAATGCCAAGTTTGAATGCATGTCTTCCGGAGGAAATTAACAGTGTAAAGCTTCCTTAGCTATATGGCTTTGTACTTCCATAGAAGATATTGCTGTAGAATCAACTAAATCCTTGGTCCTTTCATGGAAAATTCATGTAAGGTATTGGTATACAAGCTCCTTTCTTTGATATTATAAAAAAAATCATGTAGATCCCTGAATTCATAACCTAAAAGAAATAAATAAATCTTTAAAGGTTAACAAGTTGAATAGATCACATCACTAAAAGAAGTGGAGGTAGATAAAACATAAAAGGCTGACAAAAGAAACTAAAGGAAGGGCATCTAGCAAATCATTATTTCCTATATTAGCCTTTAGCTCCATGAACCTGGCAGGCATTTAACACTACAGATAGTAGCAGAAAATAAAAAAGAGATACGCCTGCAACTCAATAAACCAGTAGATAGAAAAATTTCTCAGCATGCTTGACCCATGAACTTAGGGACTGCAAATGGGCTAAGATGGTGTGGCAAAACCTCCTAAAAGACTACACGCCAAACATTTTCTACACCAAAAAATTGATCTTCAACCAGAACCATACATGCCACTTGTTCAGTAACTATAATAACAGGGCAATCATTTGATGCATGGGAAATAGATAGCGAATGATCTATAAGAATTTTTCCTTTGAATTTAAAATCAAGACAATGAAATAATGAATGGTACTACAATATGTGTGACATCCACATTTATTGAAAACCAACTAAATATAATAAAGAATGGTTGAATTCTATTTTTACTAAATCCTATGGATTAATATGATATGTGAATCTCTATGTTGATCAAATGACTTCTACTCTTGGTTTCCATGTCTCCAAATGGCTCACCTACAATGATGCATAAATAGTTAAGAAGTGCACTTTTAGTATTGAGATTAATTTATAAAATGTTACCTGACAATGAGTAATTTCTTTGGCCAAGCTATCATTGTCCCAATTACATCCTCAATGACTTGGTGTTGACCAAAAGGCCTAATCAATTGCTCTTGAGGTTGGATTGGTATAGTAATGGAAATGACAGCAAATGAGGATCCCAACAATGCTCCTCCTACGACATAAGTTGGACTTGTAGAAGTAACGTGTCCTCATGCTACAATTGAATTCCCATCCTCAAAACTTAACAAGGAAACAACCTTTAAATTTATAAAGATTGTGTCAAACATTGTTTATACCTAAAAATCAGATTGAAAAAATTAATCAATAAATGTTTGGATATAATAACATGTCCTTCAGTAATGGGTGTTTCACTACTCGATTGATTTGGTGTGGGTAGTATTTTATTGGTAGTCATTGTGATATTCTACAAAATAAATAGTTTACTAAAAGAAAATCAATTTTATTATGTAATCACATTATAAGAATTTGAAGATTTACCTCGTTCGGCTGAAATGAAGCACTCAGGTTAGAATTTCTCAGCATCATAGCTTCAAGATTTTCACATTTTTTCTTCATTTCTAACAACTCCTTTTGTTGAGTCTCGTATATCTGGGTATGAGCATCAACAACCAGTTCTAAGTCTGTGAGTTTATTTTCATATACATTATGAGACACACGAATCGCATGCTTCACAGGAATCTTCTTTGGGCCCAAAATATGATCAAATATCTCATCTTCATCAAGATTTTCATCATTACTTGCAAGTGCCGCATTCATCTTGTCCTACATACTATATTAATGAGAATATTTTCATTAAATAAAAAATAAATTTGTTAAATGATTGCTTACAATCAATTATGCATATTTTGCATCCACAACAGTACCATCCTTCTTCAAATGGGTGGCCTTAAACAAGTCTAATCTGCTAACATTGCCACCGTTTTTCTTTTCTTGTAACTGTTTGTAACAGTAGCAACATATATGAGCATAGTAGTAAGAAATTTTAATACACATTTCAACCAGAAGATAACTCACATTAGCCTTCACACAAGCATACGGCGTTGATCCCGATGTATGTCTTGTCATTACGAACTTTCTACTCATAACATTTTTAGCACTCCTTAACTACATACAATGCATTATAATATAATTATATGCAATATACACTATTAAATTCTACAAAATTAAGGAATAAACTGTTTTACCTTTCCATCGTCAGAATCCCAAAAATTCACAAGAAATTTCCATTGATTAGGATCCACACGGGAGGGGCAATCATTAAGTCGGTAATATTTTTCTTTGTGCCGAATGTAGTGGTTTTTTTTAATATCCGCTTTGAAGTTTCTCCAACAATCCCTCGCTGACCGCAAAATTGAATTCTTCCCCTTTATGTCGATAACAAACTTGGTTTGTAACAAAAGAATAATTTTTAAATAAAAAATTCACAACATTGTATTATATCTCTAAGACTAGAATTACCTCCACATAATTCCATATAGTGGTTTTGTTTTCCACAGGTACTTGTCACCAATCAAGATAGTTTAATGGTGCAAGATCAGAATTTCTAGCAACAGTTCCCAAAAAGGAAGACAGATCATTCTGATGTGGTCCTATTGGATCTCCATTCTCATCCAAAGTAATTGGCAGCTTTTTATCCCCTGTCTTACCCCATAATCAGATACACTTAGAATAGCCCCTTGTTTTTTTATTTGTAGCTCCCCCTACAAAATCATGAATATGATGCAAGCATTTACAAGGATATACATATTATACATATATAATTAAGTATTAGTTTGTGAAAATTATAATGCATATTCATATCTAAATTTTCTTACCTTCACTCTACCCATGATAAAAAGTAGGAGACTCAGCAACAGAATGTTGATCATTATCTAATTTATCAATTTCAACCTCTTGATTGTTACTGACATCATTTACCAAACACTGCATACTTGCTTTTACAGACACTCCTTGATGACTTTTTTTTTCTAAGTGTCTTTTAGAATGACTTTCTTCTCTAGAATTATTTGAGTTTGCCACCACATGACTTTTACCAACGACACCAACTCCATCATTTGACACAGAAGATTTTTTTTATTTTGCAAGGTTCAAAGAAAAACTTCTGTTGTTATTTGCAGCTGATCCCACCATGGTTTTACTATTTCTAAGTCCTTCTTTTGCGTTTGAACACCCCAATCAGCATTTATCGAGCCAAGATACCCTCCTTTTGGCCTTTTGGAAGTACCTGCAACTAAAATGATGATATGAGCGGTTCTAAGAAAGATATTCAATGATGTAATTTTTTATTCTACTTGTCATACTCCCATGAGTTAATCCTTCATTGCAGAAATCATCAGTAAGTGGAGACAATAGCTGACTACGTCTTTTCTTTCTCCTAAATAGACAATTGATATCAAAAATATTCAATTACAAACTGAAATCATGGCATACATTCTCTAATTGTGTTCCTCAAATATAATTAAAAATTTCAATAATATTTTAATTTTGTTGATGAAGCCAACATCCAACAAGCAAACTCATTAAGCAGATTAACCCAAATATATAATTATGTAAAAGAATAAATGATCATTTTATAAATAAAAGGATAACATGAGTGTTTCCAGTAATTGACCCAATTAATAAAATAAAAAGAGTTACATAAGATCAATGATGGGGATCATGACCCTCTTCATAAAAGGTCACACCCTCCATGTCTTCTCTGACTAAATTAACGTCATCACAAACGTCACTTAAGATATCTTCCAAATCACTTAGAGATTTATCTTCTGACAAGAAGGTTCCATCCATGAAATTATCATGAAGCTTCTCCTCCATGTCATAAGTATCACGAGGTGTAGTGTGCACAACAAAGCTCCAATTTTTTTGACTTATGTCTTTCACATAAAACACTTGTTGTGATTGGGAGGCCAATGCAAATTGATGATCAGTTACATCAATACGTTTTAAATTGACCATTGTGAAGTCATTTTCAGATTTTTTGATGCCTCTGTTTGCATTGACCCAGTCACATTTGAACAATACAACTTTGAGTTGCTCGTAATAACTAATCTCGAAAACGTCCCTTAACACCCCGTAGTGCGTAACCTGACCCGTTAGAGGATTTTTGTCCTTGGAGCTGGCAAAACTTTCGGTCTGAGCGTTCACCATAATTCCACTATTTTGTGTTTTCCTGCCGCGTTCTCGATCCTTGGTGCAAAATCTATAACCATTTGTTACATATCCCGCATATTGCATCGTCATTTGTTGTGGTCCTCGAGCCAACACTAAAAGGTTTGGTGACACAGTTGTTGACTTTGCCTTCTCCTCAATCTGAAAATATTATGAATTTTATTATTTATATATTTTTGTTATTTTGCTAATGGAAATAACTTATTTAAACTTACATGTTTCTTAAACCATTCATTGAAACTGTTCATATGAAGATTACTGATTTCCCATTGTCGTGCATGTGGATTGATTTTCTTCAAGTATCGGATGTGCTCCCTGCTAACAAACATGTGTGACACACCTAGACGTAAATATGAAAGTACATAGTGAAAAGTAAACAACGATCTTACTTCACATATGGATCAACTGCATCACAGTTTGCCAAAATATATTGATGCGCAACTTTGAGCATTGTGCTATCAAGCATAATAGGAGTCTTCTTTCCTAGACGACGCCCTTTATGAAAGAATATAGACCACTCTTCATCATTATCCATATCTTCATCTTCCACATCATTTCTAGACAATTTAGTGAACCTTGTCTCAACTCCTGAGAGATATCTCGAACAGAATGTTAAGCATTCATCTGCCAAGTAACCTTCTACTATAGAAGCTTCTGTAGCATCTTTATTTCGCACATATCTTTTTAAAGTTTGCAAGTGTCTACATTAATAAGAAGATAAAACTCTGTAAGAACATCACATACGATCGGATGCAAAGTCTAAACAAATTTAATTGTTAGAAAGATTACCTCTCCACGGGGTACATCCAACGATAGAATATCGGTCCGTCTATCTTCGCTTCTCGTGGAAGATGAATGACCACATGCTACATCACATGAAAGAATGATGGTGGGAGAATCTTCTCTAGGTTACAAAGAGTCGCTGCTATTCTAGATTCCAACTTCTCAAAAGTATTTGGATTTATGACTTTAGAGCATAAGTCTTTAAAAAAATTGGACAACTCAATTACAACAGATCTAACATTTTTGTTGGGCAACGCTACTTGTAAAGCTAATGGGAGGAACTGTTGCATCAATACATGATAATCATGACTCTTCAATGCCATCAACTTTTTTTCTTTGACGCGTGCATTTCTAGCTATATTAGAAGAATACCCATCAGGAACTCGGGCAGACTTCAACAACTTACAAAATAATTCTTTTTCCTCCTTCTTCAAAGTAAAACATGAAGGTGGGATGATATTTTTATTTCCATCCTTGATAATGTGAAGTCTATGCCTTATGCTCATCTCTTCGAGGTCATATCGAGAATTTTCAGTGTCCTTTGATTTCTCCATTCCTAGCAGTGTGTGAATCAAACTCTCACATACATTCTTTTCTATGTGCATCACGTCAAGATTATGACGTATAAGGTTATACTTCCAGTATGGCAGCTCAAAAAATATACTTCACTTTCTCCAGTTGTATGGTAAATTATCTACATCTCTAGTTTGATCTAGAACTTGACTTCTAGACAACATCTTTACGAAACTTATGATCCATTGGGAGGAACCTCCTGTGACCCATGAAACATGCTTTCTTATTATATGGTAGTCTCCATGAGAACGTGTCTTTGTTGCAGAAAGGACATGCAAGATACCCACTAGTTTGCCAACCAGATAGATAACCATATGCAGGAAAGTCGCTTATCGTCCACAGTAAGGCAGCATGCAACTTGAAAACTTCTTTACGATCAGCATCATAAGTATCACCACCAGCTTCCCACAGTTCTTGTAACTCCTCAATCAACGGTTGTAGGTAGATATCTATGTCCATTCCCGGTTCAGATGGACCAGGAATAATCATCGACAGGATAAAATTGGGAGACTTCATGCACAACCATGGTGGCAAGTTGTACGGAATCAATACGATGGGCCATATGCTATATGATAGACTCATGAGGCCAAAGGGATTAAATCCATCGGAAGTTAATCCAAGGCGAACATTGCGAGAATCAGAAGCAAACTCAGCATGCATATTATCAAACATCTTCCATGCTGTAGAATCTCCTGGATGTCGTAGAATCCCATCCTTGGTACGACTTTCATCGTGCCACCGCATTAGGGGTGAAATTTTCGAACACATGAACAATCTCTTCAACCTAGGAGTTAAGGGAAAGTAGCACAGGACTTTACAAGGAACTCTTTTCTTGTTCGTATGAATGTTTTCTACACCAGCTTCGTCAATTTTGATTTCTTTATATCTAGAAGCACTACATTTCAGACATGAAGTCTTATCTGCAAAATCCTTTCAATACAAAATGCAGTTATTTTTGCAAGCATCTATTTTATCATAGTCAAATCCAAGGTCCCTGATTATTTTCCTAAATTCATAATAAGAGCCGGGCAACGTCTCACCCTCTGGAAGCAATTCCTTCAAAAGCTCAAGAAGCTCAGAAAATGACTTATTACTCCAATTATTGACACATTTTATGTGAAACAACCTCACAACGGTGTACAATTTAGAGTACTTCTTACTTCCATGGTACAATTCATGTGACTCTAATAGTTTGTAAAATTTCTCAGCTTCTGCATCATCAACAAATACAAACTGATGGTCGTCGTCTTCCATATTCTCTCCTTCCTGTGATACACCATACGCATCATGCAACATGTCTCTCATGTCATCTTTGGACGTGTCATTTTGTATTTATGAATCCTTAGAACTATCAAATGAACCCTCACCATGAAAAATCCAATTTGTGTAGGTGGTCAAGAATCCATTCCATAAAAAGTGTTCAGTTGCAACTTTCCGGTTCTGCCTATGCACATTTAAGCACTGCTTACAAGGACATAAGATAGTCCCATCCCTGCTGGATTTTAAAAATGCATGCTCTATAAATTTAACCACCCCAAGTAAATATGGTGTTCTTGTTCTGTGTTCCTCATGGATCCAACTTTTATCTATCATGACTACCTATAACAATTAAGGAAAAAAAGGATAAGAATACAAAGTATTAAAAATTGTTACATAACTTAGTTTCATAACTAAAGGCTCGTATATAAACTGTTCATTAAGATGTTTTGTAACTCTGCGCTATTGTATATTCCCATCAGTCATGTAGTTTCTGGTCATTGATCATTTGAAGTACAATAATTCTACAAATAAAACAAAATTCTCAATACTTTTGCCATGGTAATAGTCAATTGTAACCCAACCAAAAGTCCCATATAATCCTAGTATACAAATCAAACACACATATGACATGTGTGGCTCCTTTTGTTTAGAAACAATACAACACAGAAACAGAATCATCAGAATATAGTAAATACCAAATATGCTCTACATAACAGACATAATTTTAATGCTCTATAATCTAGTCGTCATACGAAATTATGTGAAGTATATGTATCTTGGTCCTGACTATTTTTCCATTCCCAATAGTTTTGCCACAACTCTCCCTGGTTCATGGGCCCTCTGAACTAGCAAAATATTGATTGTCATATTCAGTTTTCTGTTCTAGTTTTGACATCATCGTAACTCACCAATATATTCTAGGTGTTTACGGAATTTCTTGAAAATTGCTTCCTTCTTCTCCTCTCGAATACCAACCCATATCCCTTATTCTAGCTCCGGACTTCATGGACTACCAACACCTGACTTCATAGACTGCCGAAGAAGGGGAAATGTAAGGATTAACCAAAGAAAAATCAAATGCAGAGAGGAGAAAGACGCGGTGGGCACAACTAGCTCAGGAAGACCCCTCCCCAAATTCATGTTTTTATGATTTCTCATACCCGCCAAATCATATACAAAATGCAAACATAGGACACACTCCCCATTCTGGAACCCCCATGCCCTATTGCCGATAACGTGAAGAAAAATGACTAGTTCAGATGCAGAACGAATTCAATTAAGGGCCAATTTGGTATGGTGTAATTGTAATTCTTAATATTCAATTGGCTATTTTTCAATTGTATTTTTTATTTGGGTAGTTGTGTTGGTGTCTAATTCATTGATTTGTAGTTACATCCATCTTCACTTTTCGCCCCAAAATCAGTGAGTTGGTGATGCGCCCCTTTCAGGTGCGGTCGGGTGCAGAGCGACCTTCCTGTCATTTTGACGGTGCTTTCCTTCTATGCTACCTTTTATTTCTGGTAATGACAACCACAGACCACACGACACCAATCAAAGATACATGTTGTGGTAGATTTTACTGAGATCACCAGTTATTGTGTGAATTAATTTACATACCAAATGAATGGGAGCATAAATGTGGAGTTTATTACACATCCTACCAAATAGAAACATAGCAGTTTGAAACATAGGATTATGTTTGATTCGTTCTTAAATTCTTCGAACTACACCAGAGCACATCGTACCAAATAGGGCCTAACTGCAACCAACAACACTCAACCAAATAAAATTTTGATCTAAAAATTGGACATTTAATTGTAAAGAATTGTAGCTACCTCCTACTAAACAACCCCTAATTGAAACCAAACACCTTCTAAATTGTTTGAAGTTTCCTAATAAGCACTTGATTTTGAAGATATGTCCTATAAAATTTCCATTGATGTATATTTATTGCAGCATATCAATTTGAATTACTGAAACTGCCTTTATGGTTAGTTGATTAAAACTTCAATCTTCTCATAAGACAACCGCCTCTATGGCTTCCCTTTTGTAGAAAGCACTAGTGCCCTTACAAATCATGTGTTCATTTCATATAGCATGGTGGTGGTGGTGGTTTGCAGTAAAAGGATATGTTGTTCTTACCAATGGAAGAGCCACATAAAGGCCAGGTGAGGCCTGTGCCTCACCCACCTTTTTGGATGAAAATGAATTAGGCAGTTAGAAGGAAGTTTTAATAGCTAATACTCATTTGTCGAGTGATCCTACTGTAGAAAACTATGCTGAATGTAGGCAAGAAATTGGGGGAGCCGCTGTGTCGAAGACGAACCTTGCTTCGCGTGGTCGGGTCAGAGGCTGGGAGGCGGCCGTCGAAAAGTGAAGTTCGTTGTAGGGAGACTCGGAAAGGGAATTCCGCCGTGGGGGAGGGGTCGATGGAGGCGCTCGGCTGCTGGGCTCCGATCAGTGGCTGGGCTCGGAGCAGCGGCGTCTGGGGAGGCAGGCGACAGTTGGGAGTCGGCGATCGGGAAGTAGTGGTGACGAATGGGACTCCTTGGCTTCGTGTGCTAGCGTCGTGCGGGCTGGGATATGCTCAAACGGTTTCACAATGCACGGGCATTTACGGGGGAGAGATCGAAAGAGTGTGGGATTTTTTCCCCTTTAGTCTCTGGCCTTTTGTTACATTTTTTTTATACAATTAAAATGAGTAAAAATTTGTAGCTACATCTTATTTATTGAGGTGGCTACAATTATTTAAGTTACACAATTAAATTTTATAAGTAAAAATAGCTCTCGCTACACATAAATTAAATGTAACTTAAACAATCGTAGCTAAATCATCTTTTTTTTGTAGTGAAATTTTGAAGGTTTGTAGCTTGAAGATGATGATGTCATCATAGAACACACCTCAACGAAAATCTTGAGCAAACGGTTTCATTTTTTGGTGACCAAATGGTCTCAAGACCGTTTGAGGTCAAACGGTCTACAGACCGATTGAGACCAAACGGTCTCAAGACCATTTAAGGTCAAGTGGTGTCATGGTTGGATGATGATCCAAGGGTTACATTGATCTAGTCCCAAAGGTTTTAGCATTTGATGGTTCCTTAATTACAAACCCTAGATCGATTGAAGTTAAAACCCTAATTTGAGTTCAATCAGTTTCATTGTTGAATTGACCATTCGATGTTCAAACTGTTTGAGGACTAAACCATTTCAAACCGTTTAGGGTTTAATAATTTTTAATTCAAATGGTCTCAAACCATTTAGGGATTTTGAAATCAAAACTGTTTGATGGTCTAACGGTCTTAAGACCAATCACAGATTTTGAACCAAGACCGTTTAAGGTCTAAACGGTCTTCAAGACCGTTTGAAGGTTAAGAAATTACAAGACCATTTGGAGGTCAAGTACCTCAAGACCGTTTGAGGTCAAGTAGAGTCATGGGTGGATGGAGATCTAAAGGTTACATTTTGATCCACTTTCAATGGTGTCAATGTTGGATGGTTCAATGAGTGCAAACCCTAAATTGATTGGTTGAAGAAAACCCTAATTGACCCATTCAGTCTCAAGGTGGTTTGGACCAAACGGTCTTCAGACCGTTTGGAGGGAAAATGGTCTCAAAACCATTTGAAGTTTAAGGAGGTCAAAACCGATTGAAGGTTCGAAAGTATCAAAACCGTTTGGAGATCTAATAGTCTCAAAGCTATGAAACATCAATTAACCTTATGATTGTTAATGATGTTTATCAAAGATAATTATAATGGTTGTACCATTAAGTTACTATAGGGTGATTAGTAACCTTTGAGGGGTTAATCTTTGATGCTTAAGGAAGTAATATCTCAACACACTATGCTAACCCTAAATGTGTGTACTTGAATGAAAGGATGACCTAATCTAATCTAGCTTGAAGTAATCAACATCCTAGAGAGGATGAGAGAGAGAGGAATTCATACATGAATGATAATCATGTAGTGATTAAACCTGAACACTCTCAACATGAATAGAATATGTATTTAGGGTATGATCCTTGATAAAGAGATCATGAAACCCTAATCGAGAAAGTTGATGTGCCCTAACCCTAATTTAGGGCAATGATAATTGAAACCCTAATTTAGGGTAATGATGTAACCCTAATCTAGGGTGATGATATGAGAAATCCCATTCATGGTAATATGATGAAAAACCCTAATTTAAGAGGATGCTTCATGAAACCCTAATTTTGGGTAAAGTTATATGGAACCCTAATTGGGGTAAAGTTATAAGGAACCCTAATCAAGGGTGGTGTCATGTGGAACCCTAATCAAGGGTGATGTCATGTGAAACCCTAATCAAGGGTGATGTCATGAGAAACCGTAATATAGAGATGTGATGAGAAATTCTAATCCAGAGTGATGCTATGTAATGCTATAGAAATCCTACCCTAATATAGGGTTAAGGTACGTGAAATCCTAATTTTGGATTATAGTGCATGAAACCCTAATGTTGGAGAATATGATGATAAACCCTAACCCTAATGAGTGAATAGTGATGTTACCATTACATTGCATAGTGATGATATGTAATTGATATAACTGTAATCATGTGCAGTAATCATGCAGGTATCATGAGATGTTGGACATAGCCATGTATGAGCTATGATGTTTTATTATTGAAATTGTTTTATGGGGCTTGTGAGCCATAATGTGCTTTGTTGCCTAGTATGAGGTAACAAGAGATTAAATGGGCTTGAGAGCCATGTGAGATGCTTGTATAGCAAGTATCATGTTTACCTTGGTCAGATGACCTAAAGGTATTAGTTACCTGATAAGTGGTAACAAGTGATTTTGATGAACTGAGGGTTTGAATACCCATATTCCATAATCATGATGATGAGATGTTAAGGGATGAGAATGCCCATGATGTGACAAGGGATTGAGATCCCAATGTTTTATAAAGCTTTGAAAAGTACTTTATTGAAGTATTACTCATTGTTTGTAGCATTTATTATACTAATTCCCATTTGGAATCTTGATAAGATGTTAAAAGAATAGGGTAATATACTTAACTAATCAAGTGAAATATTATTATATAGAGCCCTGTCCATAGATCCATCATCGTCAGTAGTTGGTGATGGTGAACAGGTTTTCCTTCAGGAACTCCTAGAATGCATATTTTTGAATATGTGGGGGTAATGGGCGAATATATCCTTACGCCTCATAGGAATGACTACGGGACATATCTTGTGCACAAGATTGGTTATGGACCATATCTCAATATGAGTATGGCTATGGGCCATAACTCCACAATACCAGGCATTGGCTATGGGCCATATCCTGAAGGGAGTATATGCTACGGGTTATAACTCTATAGAAAAGTTGCCAGTATACCCTAGAAAGCTATTTAGCAAAGACACAAGATGTCCTTCCTACAGTCTCATACTGACTGAGATAGATGAGGTGATGGAGTCCAGCTCTTCCATTGACCTATGTATGGAACCGATGCTTTATGTAATCATGGTTGGTTGGAGCATGAATGGTATACTTCATCTGCTCAGGGCATAAGTATGACTGTAAAATGTAATCAACTGTGTAACGTATTTACTTAAGAATGAAATACATAAATCATTGGTTGATGATTACATTGCTTATTGTATCCTAAAGTGGATAAATATTATATATGTTCTTCATAATCCTTATAAAACTGAATATATAATTTATTGCTTTATCATTGTAGTTGTAATGCCTTAAAGATGATATTTCTCTATTCTGCTTAATAATGATTCAATCCTATTGTTTATTAAAGATTTCCTATATTCAGTCTATTATTGTTCATCTAAAATAATAATGTTTCTGGCGGAGAGTTATATCTCCCGCTGGGACAATTTCAATTGTCTCACCCCCGTTGGATCCAACCTTTTTAGGTGGACGAGGAAGAAAAGGAAAAAACCCTATAGTAGGGGAAGAGCAGCAACAACAGCAACAGGGACAACAGTGATATTCTAGGTAGAGGCACTGGTTGTCATATATTTTGTATAGAGAGTCCTATGTGTCGTCTCTGTACTCTCAGGTCCTCAGAGTTAATAGTTAGTACTTTTAATGAATTGATCTGAGATTTTGGCTTGATGCCTCAAGGTTCTTATGTTGTCTGTGTATAGTTTCAACAAGGCAGTTGATGCTTGTAATCCTCGAGATGAGACGGTACATGATATGTACTTATGAACCAGGATGTAAATGAAGTACATTGGTTCTTGATAAAAGATTTTTCCTGTGTTTGGATCTCTTTGTATATGGTTTTAATTTTTAGTGATTTTCAATAATTCCGCTATTAATGATCACTTCCGCTTAGTTAATTACGTTTTGTTTGGATGAATCGTCACAGATTCCCACAATTGGAACCTTTATCAAATGATTGCGAATTTTACGTACTCTTCCGGATGCAGATGCTAGATATATCAGAGCAGAAGATTGATTAGTATTAAGAAGAATACTACCACCATCTCCAAGGGCAATATGCTATGAAGATCTTGGCTTCAGAATGGTCTATCTCAAATAACCAACTATAACTCACATGTTCTAGATCAACCTCATCCTCTAACACCCAGAGGATAGGGTGGTAGATAAGATTGGGGGGAGGGGTCTGAACATGTGAACTTGGTATGACTCTACACTAAATATTTCAATTCTCCCCCACTTAATTAAAATTTAATAAATGGCCAATTTCAACTAAATATATGTTCATGTATATATTCTTGTCAAACTTTTAATGCACATAATGTTTAAAAAAGGCAATTTTTTAATTCAATTTTCGAGGATAGTGCCATAACCCCAACTCTTATACTTTCTTGTCTTCAGACTAACTCTTACAATAATTACTTCAAGAACGGAAAATTTGGGCTACATAATCTACATAAAAATTTTGAGTGTGTTAATGTCCTAATGTCAGCCTTACCTCGAGATAATTTAGAAATATAGAAGGATGCATGTCCTCCATGTCAAAAACTTCAAAAGAAGGAGGACTCGGTTTGATACGATCATGATTGACCAACATGTTTCAAATTACAAGTAAGAAAGCACATAACCCCCGCAAGGAGGAAACAACTATCCCATCTAGTACAAAAACCCCCACTTTGAGATCAAAAGAGGCATGGCAGCCCAAATTTTCCCAGAAAAATTCCTATCATCCCAAAGCCAATGAGCATGAATAAAAGTCAAGAGGAATAAAATTACAAGAGTTGCACCTGGAAAGATGTTGAAGGACTTTACCCGACCAACGTATTGTTATACTCAAGTATGCAGATATGTCGTGTCGGTAGTGGAGTCTGGAAGCCAACTTTTACACACCTGCATTTCAAAGAGGGACCTCACGCCACAACATGTTGTTACATCAAGGCCCAATAAAAAACAATGTCCTTAAGACAACTTACATGGTTGAGCAATCCTGAGAAATGTAGGCAACACAATAGATTTAGCCTACCCAACACAATAGTTTGGAATCCTAAAAAAATAAAAGATGGGTGTGATAGCTACCTCTGTCGGAACCTCATGCAAGTACAATGTGGAAAAGGATCATTGATGCATCATGAAGAAGATATCTTTTTGCTAAAGGAAGTCATCGTAGGCAATACGAGTACCACAACTCCAACCTAAGTGGAAGAGCCCAGGGATCTACAACATCTTACCCTGATGCATAAGTTTCAACTTAAGGCTGACATTATCACATTTTTCACACTCGCAAAAGTGATAACCAATAAAGCTCTTTTAAGTCATTAGATGCTTTCATCCTATTTGTTATCCTGAGAATATGTTGGAACCTAAGTTTTGGGGAGTTGTTAAAATCCAATTTTGTGGATATTATATGCCTTATTTTATCAATATTCCTCTCCTCTTATGAAAACTAGTATTCACTTTCCCCCTATCTTGCACATAGTTTTTCTCTCTACCCCATTTTGAAGGTAACGAGAACATTTTAATGCAGATATGATCATAAAACAAAACCTCCATTAGTTTCCAGAACCTTTGGCCATTTCAAAAAGACTGACTAAAAACACGACCATCGGATCTCAACAGATGATCTCTCATGTAAGTTTGTCTGACTATCTTTTAATGTCAGATAGTTCTATTTTTCCATCAGGCATCTCTGCCTTTTGTCATCCGGTGGACAGATCGTACACCCACCAACCGATGGTCAAGATGAAGCATCAACCGGTGGTGCAGCAACGTCATCAATCGATAGTTACACAAGACTTACCAGTAGATGGTCCAACAGACTCACCAACTGGTGGTCCAACAAACTCACCAGCTGGTGGTCTGCCTGCACCAACACCTGAAAGTTTCCAGTCAATGGAAGCCCTAATAGAGTTGTGACTCGGGACCGTTAAGCACATGGCCTGAGAACGATACCTAGGATGCTTGGGGTACAAGTAAAGGATCCCTGCTGACGCCTATATATTCCGAACCCCCTACTACATCCATGGGGTGGGGAACTACATAAGAGACACATAGACGCTGCCAGAGAAGGAACTAACAACTACCTGTCGACATTGTCACCGTTTGACAACAACGAAAGATGAGAGTCTGACGTAAGCTGCTCTGCCATTCCAGCCTTTGCATCCCGCTCCATTCCAACTCATCTTCTTAGATAAAAGGAGGAAGAAGAGCGAACCACCCCACCACTATGCCATGCCAAAAAGAAGGAGAGCAGAACCATCCGCTGTGACCACCTCCTAGTCACAGTTGGTGTATCCCCTATTTCTCCTACTTCTATAACTTATTTTCTCTCTTTTCCTAAACCCCTTCTTCCGACGGAGCTCTATGTTCTTATCCATTTGTAAATCTGTAATTCTACTCATAAAAATGAGTGGCTAAACTCATTTCTTGGGTTGGGAGTAGCCACTAAGGCTCTCTCAACATGTATATACTTACATCCATTTGAAGACATATACTCTTAGCAAAGATTACCTTCATTTTCTTGGTCCTAATGCTTCACTTGTATGATTAGGTACCATCTTTTAATGTTTGATTGTTAGTTTCTTAAAAGAGTAATACCAACCTTATCTAAGTGCTTCATAGTTGCATAAATGCATGAGAATCTTGGAATGCTAAAGCTAATGGTAATATGGTTGTTATTGTGATTATTTGTTTGCCATCTCGAGAGAGAGACAATCTTATAATGTAGATCTATCCTAAAATCGAGAGAGGACGGAATGAACCTATATGGTGATTGTTTGTAATCTTGCTCAGGGTATGCAAAGGGTGTGAGTATTGCCTATTGGTGAAAGATCTTAGTAGGTGAAACCCAATCCAAATTATCATTTATCTTTTTTTATCATGTTCTTGTTTTCCTTTATTATCTTATTTTGCTTATCTATTTTTCTTTTACTTTTTTTGTTTGTTTGAAGTAATATCATTCCGTTAATAACACCATCTTAACCTATCCTTCCATTTGGTGTATCTGAGCGAATGATCCTAGTTCTTAACACTTATCTTTCGTTGTCCTTGTGGTTTGAGGCGTAAATTATGTGAATAATTACAAATATACCACAAAACAAGTTGGATAACGATTCAATCCCTAATTCTGCTAAAAGGGTCTGATTTAAGTCTAAATTTGGGATTTCGTTGGAACTAACCAAAAGTCTAATAACGGTTCTAGTCGATTTTTACCAAACACCAATCTGGTGCGGGTGGTTGGTTTTGTGGTGGGACTGCAAGTTTGGTGGTGGGGGTGTTGGTTTGGTGCTGGAAGTTTCATCAAATCCATGTCTACTTATTGTTACTTGCTTATTGTTGATTGCTTACTCACTTATTTGCTTATTTGTTAGTCATATAGTTTTTAATTATCAAGCAACAATATTGGTTGTTTCTATTTGCCTGTTTTGTCTAATTAGCCCATTTTCTAATTGTTTCAGGTGAGTGAAGAGAACCCAAGCAACTGCTGCATGGACTGAGAATCCAAGCTACTGCTGCCCGTTTCGAATTAGCCCGTTTCGAATTAGCCCGTTTTCTATTTTGTTGGTATTTTGTTAGGGGTTGATCTCAAGTTGTTGCATCATGAATTTTTCTGTTAAGAGGTTGTAGTCTATGTTTAGACATGGTAGAATGTGTGGTGTTATTTTGTACAATTATGTAGTATGCTTGGAATGGTTAGGGGTTCAACGTCGTGTGCTATTTCACTCTTTTGATGTGGCTGTTGTATTCGAATTTGTAGTTGATTCGTGTGGTGATTGTGATGTGGTTGATCACATGACATTTTGTACTTTGTGTGAAATTGTATATTTGATTACACAGTTGAATGGTTAAAATTCGAGAATGATCATGTCACAATTTGCATATCGTATGGGAAAATCATTGGTGCAAAGGTTGATATGTATGTTCAAATTGCCCACATTATCAATTGGGTTGTGTACCTTGTAACTATATTGATACAGATATGTATACAAAAAATTTGGTTAAATTCACATCAACATAAAATATGAATACAAATGCCTCGTGTATTAATATGGATGACTTGTAAACAATACGTTTGCATGTTTTTGTTAAAATTAGTATGTAAACAATACATTTGTATGTTTTTGATGAATTCAAATCAATGTGAAATATGAATATGGATGCCTCGTGCCATGTAGCAGGTTAAATATATAATTATGTATTGATTTTATGAAAAAAATAAAAATATTGCATTTCAAATACATAATTACCAAACAACGTAATCTGGAATGTCAGTAATCATAATTACTGCATTTCTGAATAATCACTCAGCCAAACAATGTAATTAAGAATCTCAGAATTTATTACTTAGGTAATCAGAATCTTGTGACTTGCTGATTACTGCAGCAGTCACAAATGGGGCGCCCAAACGCAACGTTAGTGTTGTGTCAAGCCCAGACTCAGAGAGCCGAGATGATGTTATAGACGAGGGAGGATTTGCGGTTCCCGATTTAATAAGGAGTAGGCAGCTCCTTGACTGATCTTTTGTACACGTGTATATATTCAGTAAAATTAAAATGACATGTGTCATTTATCCCAGCCAGGAGCAGCGTACTCCTTGCGGAAACAGGTTCAGCAAATCCTTTAGCTGTTATAGACATTCTGACAAAGCACCCTTCAACAATTGATCGTATAAGGGTATAAACTACGAACATAAAAGAGTATACCAGAGTATCGCTGAGGCGTGCGAGATGCACCGTCCTTAAGAGTATCTCCGCGGTACTCGACGACGAACGTCTGTGCAGTAGTCTCCTGCGCGGTACTCTACCAGGATCCAACAACGTGTGTCGACGTGAAGCGTGCACACACAGTCACGGCGACAGACGAAAGGTAAATGATCGTTCTTCCAGTGGGTAGACTGCAGGCGGAGGAGAAGAGAGGAAAAAGAAACTAGAGAAGTTTTTCGTCTGTACCGAACGATAGCGAAAACAACAGAACGATAGCGAAAACAAACATAAATAACCAGGAAAAGAAGCGTGAAAGGATGCGTTTGGTTGTAAAACGCGGTGCGGTTTGGAACTGCGCATAGCAGCCGCCCAGGTTAAAAAATGGTTCAATGAACCGAAGGGCAAAACCAAGTCGGGGCAGCGCAAGGGGTAGGGGCTCCGAGAGGCCGGATTTGCACCTACCCTGCGCGCCGGATGCGACGTGCGCCGAGGCGCCCGATTAAAGAGTTTCCGGACCGGGCCGGCCCAAACCCCATTGGTAAGGCCCACCATGCGTGTGCGTAGGACCTATTTCCTTTCATTCTCAATTGTACTATGGACAATGGTCCATATATAAGGAGGAGAGAAGTCTCCAACACAAACAATATGAGACTAAACCTTAACCTTTTGCCTGGTTTCAAATACAGCAAAAAAGAAGTATAACACTTACTACTCATTACTAGACGGTCAAGAGATATACATTCTTTCTGCGCGGCGGTCGGTTAGTATATGCACCCACCAGTTGTCATTGTTTGGATTCAGCAGAGCAAGCAACAGAGATACAAGATACATATGCATCCATGCAAAGCAAAGCGGCAGGCTCGCGCCTGACATTTGGTTGTTCCGTGGCATTGTCGATAACTTTCCGCCCAGTTGGATTACGAATTCCCCACCAACACTAGAATTGCATGCCAGACAAGATGACGAACCGGTATAACGCAAGAGTTTTCGGGAGTCGTCACCGATCCAAGTTGCTCCTCTATTTTCTTATCGGATGTCTCGGCGGTGCACGCACGGCGGAGCATTAATTCTTGACCTAGGAAGCTCACCGCTAAGGCAAGTGGCATACAAGACAGAACCAGCTGTCGTGGCAGCCAATAAAATTGCGTTATCTTTGTTCCCACGACCTGGTCTTCTACCTTTCCACGCCAACTCCTGCTGCTTATGGAGGTTGCAGCCAGCTAGCAGCCTCTGATTAATCCTGATCCCTCGACTGTTGTTAGCCAGCACTGTGGACTGGCCGCCCTTGATTACCTTTCCTGACACATACATACTCTGTACAGTACTTCTGCATGGGGATAGACTGAGTACGTAGACTGATCTTCACGAGATGGACTGAGTACGTAGACAGATCTTCAATCTCCGATGAGTTCCGCTGTGTATTGATCTGCCTGCGGATCACGAAACTGGGCAGCCTCCACAGTTAATTCCCCCGTCTGAAACTGCAATCTAAACAGTAAACTGCTCGTTGCTCGGATAGGACCTGGCGTGTCAGTTGCAACTCTGTAGCCTTCGTTTGTAGTGATGGTGTTAGTCCAGGTACTCATGGGAAAATTATTTTTTTTATAAGAAGTCCATCACAATGCAAGTGATTCCTCTATAATATCTACTCCCCCCACAAACAAAGAGAGTTATTATGTATTATAATACATACTGATTGGATTTCATAAAATTTTTGTAGGATACGTCTACGTCTATCGTAAGAGTTCAGATTTGTTGGTCCACTGTTAACATGGCGTAGGCTATACCTTTGTTTATCTTTTGACATGTGTGCAGTGTAATTTAAATTATTAGTTAGGATTAAATGGACGTGACATGTAGCCTTGATCTAGTAGGGGGTTAGACTACTCTATGTTCATATATGACTAACAAATCCTAAACACTATAATAAAGGTACGAGTCTAATTTCAGTCTCTATTGTTTGAAAACTTAGTTTGGGCTATTCAACAACTAAGTAAAACTTTGTCTAGCTGCAAATCTATTATAAACAAGGTTAGATTAGAGAAGAATTTAGATATTTTGAGAGATCTCGACTAAATTAATCTCAGTTGTCAAATAAAGAAACATGAAACATGCATTGTTAGCCGATGTCCATCCAAACAACAATCAGATGAGATCCCGATCGAATTAGACTTACATGATGCAAAATCTAAATTCAATGCAAATCCCTAGACAAACAGGGGCATACATAGATAACTATCCATGTTGAGCTACAATGGGCGGCAACAACAAAGAACCAAAGCAATCCCAATAAAATTTTCTCATGGATGATTTTTTTCCTTCACTAAAAAAAAACACAAATCATCAAGTTATAATATTTTTCAATAATAATAATAATTATTATTATTAAGTAGTTGTAGTATATATATATATATATATATATATATATATATATATATATATATATATATATATAACCAGAAAACTAAGAAGGAAGCTAGTACTATGTGTTTACTTGGCCTAACATATATACTACAAGGGAAACTAGAAATAAAGAAAGCTTACAGAGAGTGGAGAGTGTGCAGGGATGCACAAAGAAACTGTAGCGTGAAGAATCACGCCTACAATCATTGTTGCACAGAGCACGACGGAGGCACGACGGAGCACAACGAACACAACGGAGCACAAGCACAAGTAATTATGCACACAAAATTATTATATCTTTACCAATGGATGACGATTACAATATATGAAAGAAAGGGGATTACACAAGGGAAGAACACAAGGAAGAAGAGTTTACAAGACAGGTAGCCTACAACTATAACTACTAAGGAAGAAGGGAGAGAGAGAGAGAAGGTGGTAGATGGGAAATACAAGACTCAAGTGTTGTAAGCACAAAACTACTCAAAACTAGCTTTCCTTCCCTTGTTGCCGTAGAGGCTATTTATAGTATTTTGGCCTTAGAAGAGGCCTTTTGGAGTAGTGTCCACATTTTCCTCCATTATTCTTTAATAATTGAGATTCCTTTACCATAGAATTTTATTCTTTTCTTTCTTTTTGCAATTGTAAAGATTCTTTTGTTTCTTCTTTATAAATAGTAAATGTCACTTCATCAAATAGTTGATATATCTTTTGCTTTTGAATAAAAAAGATACTTAGTACTTTGTAAATAGTAACAAGCACTTCTATAGTAGAGATTCACACTACTGATATGGGAAAGTATTTAGGTGTGCCGATTATCCATAAGAGAGTAGACAAACACACATACAGAAAAATACTTGACAAGGTAAATAGCAAGACCTCCGCCTGGTCATCTATGACCCTATCACTGGTGGGTAGAGTGTTCCTTGCCAAATCGGTCCTCCAAACCATTCCCACATACGTCATGCAATCTGCGCAATCCCTCTGCAATTGAGCGACAAAGTCGATGGAGTTATCAGGCGTTTCATCTGGGGGTGGTAATCACAAATCCCATCCTCTTGCCCTAGTGGCCTGGGACAAGTTAACATGTTGCACGAAGGACGGTGGTTTGGGCTTGAAATGCATGCGTGAGTGGAATTTGGCACTCATGTACAAACACCTTTGGGAGATCTACAGCGGCCGAGACTCAATCTGGAACCAGTATATGAGGAAGAAGAAAGGGAATGGAAGCAGCCGCACAGCCAGTATCTCGAGACTCGACAGGGCCGTGTTTGGTGGAGACGAGTTCATCAGCACAAATTCTTTCTATATCCCGATGAATGGCGACACTATTAATGCCTGGACTGATAGGTGGCTGACGGAGGGACCTCTCCTCAAGGAGGTCTCACTCCAACCCATTCCGGAGGATTTGGAAGATCTGAAAGTGTTGAGCATTGTAGACCTGAACAACAAATGGGACACGGAGTTCTTGAAGACCTGGGTTCCAGACCACACTGTGGAGGAGATAGCCAAGATGAAACCCCGACACCCTTTGATGGCGAGGATGTCAGAGCGTGGGCCTTAACGCAGAATGGCCAGAACACCACCAAATCAACCTATCAAAAACTAAGAGAGGGGAAAGGAAATCATATGGATGGTAGTTGGAACAAGATTTGGAATATGGATCTCTCCAGCCGCATCATGACATTCATCTGGCTTATAATGCATGATGGCCTTCTGACAAACAGCAAGCGGGTGAGACACAACTTGTCTTCCTGTAGCGAGTGCCCGAGATGTCACGACGGTGAAGAGTCGATCCTACACGCCTTGTGTGATTGTCTTTTCGTGCAGGAGGTCTAGGTTGTCATTTTTACTGACGAACCTTGCCCGGAGTTCTTCTATGCCGATGACAATGTGAAACAATGGATCCATTCAACTTTGTAGCAGGAGAAGCAGTGTTATTCTCGCATCCTGATTTCTTGTTGGAGTATTTGGGCTTCACAGAACAAGCTGACGTTCGACAAGGTTAGGGTACCTGCCAAACAATAGTTCAACCAAATCCATAGAGAGATGACTGCACACGACGAGGCATTCTCTAACCTCCAACCGATGATGAAAGTGAAGGAACATGATGGTTGGAGGAGGCCCGACCAAGGTGTACTTAAGTTTAACACAGATGTAGCTATCAAAGGCAGGCATGCCTGTTGTGCCATCGTTGGCCAGGATGATCTTGGTAGATGGGGTGGCGGGGCCGTGTTCAGATTACAAACCATGGATGTAGTTGAAGCGGAGCTGAAAGGCATACTGATGGCAGCGGAAGCCGCCACTGAGAATGGCATAGCAGAAATGGTGATTGAGTCTGACTCTCTCAGTCTGGTAATGATGATCAATCAAAAAGAGGAGAATCATCCTAGATATGCAAAGCTTATTCGCAAATATCAACGGCTGAGGCGATCTAGATGGAGGATCGATTATGTTCCCAGGGAGTGCAATAGAGAAACAACGCCCAAAACCCCTCGACATACACTGTGTATGCCCTTCCCCCTACGGGGGTTGATGTTTTACTGTCCAAAGAGTGTAATGGTAGTAGAACTACCATGTTTCCTATTTCCAGTTTGATTAGTGATTGTATCCTATCATTTGCTTTTGCACGCAAGGGGAGGGCAGGCTGAATAAGATAGCCTCCCGACTTCATAAAAAAAGAGATTCCTTTGAATAGTTGGTCTTTTGTCTTCTTTCTTAAATAGTATAGATTCCTTTGAATAGTTCATCTTTGTCTTCTTTCCTTGTCTTTCTTTAGATGCAAGCATATTACTTTGTTTTGTCTTCAAAGATGGGACCTTTTCTTCTTAAGTGATATGTTTAATATATCTTTAAGGATTTATTTTGGATATGGAACTAATCCATAACAATCATCTCCATTTAGGTCCACAAAATCTTCATCATCTTCTTTATTTACTCCTTCTTATGTCTTTATATCTTTGGTTAACTCATTGACCGGCCTAAATCGTGGGTCCAAAAGAAGCGGATTTGAAGTAGTGGAACTTTTAAATTACCCGACTCTCAGGCCCCCGCAACGATGACGGGGTCCGAAGTAGCAATCGGGGTCAAACCACAGGGACAAGGGTGGTAGTGTTAAGAAAGCGGAATCGACACTTTACACTCAGGTAAAAACAATATGAGGATAAAATTCCCAAAGGGAAACAACAGGTGAAGATCGGTAAAAATAAAAGAAAACTATCTCCAACTGGAGCTAAAAGGAAAATTAAGGTTTTTAGCATTTATCAGTTTTTAAGGGTTTAGCGCAACAGAACCAGAGGAGATAACACCATTGCCTCGGTAAGGAACGAAGGAGGAAAACTTCGGCATAACAAGCGGCAACAAGAACATCCAGTACCCCTTCTCTCAAAACGGGTACCTCTAACTAAGCTCCAACACCCTCTCTCAAAGTTGATGGACTTGGGTTATAGCAGAAAGATACCCGAAGCAACTCCGATCCCGGGTACTCTTGTACTCCCTGATCGGACCAAACACTAGAGCTACAACACCTCTCTCGAGGGAGCTGCAATGGGAAATACGATTTGATAGCTAGTCAAAACATGATCCAAACATACGAGCTAGAGTCTGGATGCTAAGCAAAGTAATCATCCAACAAACAAGAACCAAACATAAAGTCAATAGATATTTAAAACTCCTTTAATTCCATTGGTATAAGCATTATAAAAAAGGGGTTTGGTTACATTGTGTAAATAAAGAAAGTAAATGACTGAAAAAGGAAGATAAGTATCACCTCCTTGATTTAGTAGGGTGACATGCAGCAGCAGATCCCTAAGGTTCCTCTATCCTGATACCGGGCGGGAGCCCTGCCCGATACACCTGTGTCGGGTGGCACCCCCTGTCAGGCGATAGACCATGACGTGCATACGTATCGATGAAAGCATTCATGCCCAATATGGTCGTGTCGGGGTGTCACCCTCTTAGGAGACACGTCGTGATGGGTGATTTGTATCGGGCTCGATATTGTGTCGGGCTAGAGACCACTTAGAGTATCGGGTTCCTCGTATTGGGTGGCCCCTCTAGTCGATATCGGGCTGCTGCGGCGATCGAGATGGATTCTAAGTGAACCATTCCCGCCCTCTCGGGTCGGGGAAGTGCTCACCTAGTATCGCTCGGTACGCCTCTAGGACGCGACACACTAGCTCCAGGTGCTTTCCAAAGTTAGCTTTCGAGAGATTTCGACCCGTCCCATCGAGGTCTTGTTGTTGTTATTTATAGGCAACAGTTGAAAGAAGTTGTGGTTCTCGAGACGCCATGTGTCCTCCATCGACTCTATTAGCACAACTTCAGGGATGTTCGACATGCGTGTCGCTTGACACAGCGAGTGTCAGGCAGTAAGCGTGTGGGGTATCGTGACGGGTGGGCGCCTGCCAGTGGGTGGCCTGTATCGTGTGACAAGCTTCATTTGGAGAGTAGTCATGGCTGGTACAACTCCCTGTCAGCTAAGCGGCATATCGCCCGTTAGAGTCTTCTCGCGCGGCACACCCGTATCATGCAGCATCTGTATCGGGCTGCTGTATGATGGGTAGTGAGTGTATCGGCCGACTGGTAGGAGGCTGATGCAGGTAAAGCACGTTCATGGGCCGGGACGGGCCTTTTTCTGATTTTTGAGTGAAAAAATGAGGAAAACTCTACAAAAGATGATAAAAATGAGATAAGAGCGTAGCTTGGCCTGTTTGTTCAAAAACATGACAAAAGGGAGAGGAAAATAGTTTAAAAGGGCAGTTTTGACAACAAAATATGGGCCATAAATATCACAAAATTTGATGTTATCAATTTCCCCAAACTTAGCATTTTGATTGTCCTCAATCAATCTTTTAAAACTTTGTTTGTGATACTTCTTCTTAACCGATATAGTTTTTAGACAAAGGGTTTGAGTGAGTATTGAGATGTCTTAAAGAGAGCACTGCCCGACCATGAACAACATACTTTACTTTTCCTGCCTTATTTGAGAAAAATTTTCTCCACATCTTCGGCAAGACTTGGGTGCATGATTTCGAAGTTAGCTTTCACACCAAACAACTTTTGGGAATAGAAAGTTGTGTGTTTGGGTAGGCTTAAGGCTTTTTGGGTTTTTCTTGTTTCCCATTAGTCCATCCAGGTACGGGTTCATTAGCAGGCGAGTACTCCCTGCAGTCCAAGCCAGTTGGATTTAGAGTAGTGATTTCACATCCTACATACCACTGCCCTGGATCTACCATGCCTAAATATGGGTACTTTTGGAAAACAAGTGTCTGTATATCTTTTTTTTCATTTGGCACAACTCTCATGCTTTTATTCACTCTCATAAGGTTATTCTCTCTTTTGGGGATTTTTTTGGGTAAGGGAAAACAAGAGAAATTTTTGCTGTTTGGGCAGCTTTTTTCCTTCTGCATACACGTCTCTTAGCTGTTGCGAGATTATTTTTCGAAATTTTTGGCGTGGAAAGTCCTATTCTTTTTTTTTTTGAGGCTGCATTTTCAAAAAGACATAGAAAAACCTGCACTTCTTTAGACACAGAGAAAACAAACTGGCGAGAAGTCGTATCAGGTTTTTACTATAATGTGTCATTGTACATATGTATAGAGGAAAAATAAGCAAATATTTGTATGAGGCATGTATATGTATATGTACACATGTTATAGAAAGAGAACAAAAGAAACAAAAGAGATGAAGTTCGAAGGGCTTTTAGTACCTACCTCACTGGTACATAGAATCCCCCCCCAAACTTACTCCACACTCTGTCCCAGAGTTGTGAAGTAGATAAGGTAGGGTAATGTTAACTCAATGAGGGTTAGCTGGTGAGCGCGCCTTTGCTAGATAGAAGCTCCCACACATATTCTCCACATTTGCTGTGATAGTCGATGTGGTGGAGCTGGTCAGGCGTCTCTTGATTTGATATCCATTCCAGCATGAAGATGTCGCAGTCGTTGGATAAAAGAATTTGTTGTGGACTGCGGTGGCAGAACTGAAGCTCGTGCCATTTGTTAGCTGTTGTCTCCAGGAATGGTTGTATCAGCGCTGCCACCTCGTCGTAGTATTTTTTTACTAAGCGCTCGAGGGATGTCAACGATGTCGATGTGCACTATACCAGATGATCTTTGTTGTTGTCCGAGCTGTTGTAGAAGATTCCCGCTTGTTGTCGAGTGTACATCGTCAGGAGCGTCCAGTGGTTGTAGTGCAGGATAGGTAGGAACATGATGCGTGGAACTCTGCTAAATAACTCTCCCAGAAATGATTGTTTCACTCCTGACTCATCGGCTAGGCAGATGTCATTGAACAACATTGGATGGGCTATGTATGCGTGTTCAAACTTCTTTTGTATTATCTAGATGTAGGCGGCCGCCACTGATATCGCCAGACATCCTCCTTATTTTACCATGTCCCTCAAATCATCAACTGGGACTATGACATTGCCTGCCTCATAGATGACGTCTACGGGGTAGAGTCAGCTAACTTCAGAAGAATTGCATTGACTTGTTCCTGTGTGAGCATAGAACACGAGAAACGGTCGAAATTGTTGATCATTTCTTCTGAAGTGTTAGGCGAAGCGGGGTCTTCAATTCCGCATACTTCTCACAGGATTTCTAACCGCTTGCCCACCCCATAGGCGTCTGCTTCTGTCTCAGCTTCTATTTCTGGAGTGTTGTTGGGTTGTGATGATTCGTCTACTTTGTCACTATCCAGCAGCTTGTCTGGTACCCCTGTGTCTTGGAAGTAGCACTTGTGTTTGATCAGCAATAGAGAGTAGGTGTTCCTGAGTTGGAAGAAATCTTAGCCCTGGAGGTGCCTTATATTTCCAAATATGTTGAGCAGCTCCATGGCGTGCAAGACGACAAGTGCGCTATTCCCACTTCCTGATTCTACTTGGACGGGGAAGTCTTTGATAGAGAAGAAGTTCCAAACGCCGCTATGATGTTGGACTCCTTGCTTGATAGCTCAGAGAAGATGCATCGGTAGAAGCCTGAGATGTTTATCCTCTGGGTGACTAAAGATAAGTCCTGAGTGTGGCACCTCCTTGTTGCAACATCTGAATAGCTAGACATCATGGTTCTGGAGGTCTGCCACATATAGGAACCAGTCGTTGTGGTGCTTGTATGGGGCCAACACTGGGTTCGTGTTGTGCTCTTCAATATGCCGCAGCATGTTGGCCACTGCGATGGAGTCTGATACTCCCATCATCAATCTTCTTGCCAAGGTCGGGGTGGCGTTGTATATCATTTGCCGACCTGTCCTGGTGCTGACATTCTCGATGATTGCACCCTCCAAGACCCTGAACAACATTTTTCTGATGACGTCTGGGGAGCGGAATAAGCTTCTAAGTGTTCCCCGTTGTTCTGAAAAGTAGTCATCGGTCCAGATTACTTCTTCTTCGTCATCCTGTGACCTTAGGACGTTATTTAGCAGCTTCTGGTCCCTGATCGTTAGGTATCTGATGGCCATTCTGTTGAAGTCTTCCATCTCAAAAGAAGGTATTTCTGACGACGCAGATCATTTGATGTCGAGCTTTTTCCTCTGGGGGGTGTCTTTGGTTGGCAGCATCAATGTCCCCCCCATCTCCCTCCGATTCATCAGAAGAATCCTCCTTTATGCTGACTGATTCGTCATTGTCTTCGGCTTCATCAAAGGAGGTGGAGGGAGCGAAGTCATCTACACCTCGGGAGCTCTCCTCTCTTGTTGGAGACCTGTCGACAGACTTTTGTGTCGTTTCTTTGTCAGGCATTGCAGAAGTCTCGCTTGAAGAAGACGACACACTAGAATTCGAGGGCGTGGATGAGGAGGGTGCAGGTCCTGAGCCTTGGGGCAACGGAGACCTTATCGGCTGCCTTGGGTGCAGATGGTCGTCCCCCTATTCAACCTCTCCTCAATCATGTCAAGGCATTGTAGGGCCTACTGTAGTGTGGCATTGAGTGCGTCGAGTTGGCCGGGAAGGCCAGCTAGAGTCAGCAGTTGCCGCTCCTAGCTATTCAGTTTCTACTGGAAAATAGAAAACTTGCGGGTTAGCGAAGTAAAAGTAGCTGAGTGGTTTCCCGTTACCTCCCGCAAGTGATCGAATTCGTGCCCCAACATTTGTCAGAGCGACGGAGGGGCTCCTGCAGATCTACCTCTCATCCTCGTGACACTCCTCTCGCGTGAAGATCAACCCGATGAGTGTGAAGCCTCACTCAGCGTAGTATCGATCTGGATTGTTCGCGAGGTTATTGCTTCTGGGCGAGGTGTCAACACTTTTGCGGTTGTCTCTCCCTCGCCTGCTTGTGGTGGTGAAGAGGGCCGCGGTGTGGGTGGATATTGCTCCACCTCTATGTTGTTGGTGACCTCCTCTGCAGCTGCCACAGGAGACACCGACGGCATTGTCGGTGTGAACTGCGCAGCCCCCAGCTCCATTTCGAGGGTCTTGGCGAACGCCCCATTACTAGCGTCCGACTGCACCACTTCTTCCATCACTGAGGGCGCCACAGAAGTTTCGGGAGCTGCAGTTGTTTCTTTCGCGGCAGCTTCCCTTAGGGCTGTCGAGGTTGTATCAGCCCCGGTTGTCTCAGCGACCTCCATGATCGCCGGTACTTCTTCAGCTGTGGCAGATGTTGTCGTGGTTGCGGCTGGTATGGCAGGAGCGATGAAAACTCTATTAATTGCTGCCGTCGGCGGCTCTGGAGTGGTGGGCGGCTCGACCGGAGTTGTGGAAGATTTTTCCTGCCGTGTGTCGAGAGGAATTGGTTCTCCTCTTGTAGACGCCCTCTCTTGTACCGTTGTGGTGGCGGCGTAAGCTGCTTCGATTACCATAACTTCAATCTCAGCTGTGGTGAAGACCAGCTTTTCTGCATCATAGTTGGCGCAGCGAGGGAGTGGAAGGAGGGTGTTTGTTCTCGCGAATTTGTAGAAGTAGATTCACCCCTCCTTCTTGATGATGTTGGCCCTCATGAGGAACTTGAGGTCGATCTTCTCGTCACCCCTTGTCCTTGAAAGACTGTGTGGTTCCCTTGGGTATCCTAACTCGACCAAAATTAGATTGACGATGCCACCCATTCAGTACTCCTTGGTGGCATCCTTTATGGGGTGTAGCCTATTCAGCAAGAAATGCCCCATGTTCATCATGTTTCCCTCCATCATGTGCCACATGAGATGGAGTTCTTCGGTGTAGATGTTTCTTGATTTGTTCTTGCTGAAGAGCAGGCACGCCACAAGCTTGTGCACTATTCTCCAAAAGTTGGAGTGCACCGCCGCCACCTTGCTTCCCGGCTTGAACGATGATTCACCGATCAGCTTTCTCCAGAGCTCCACCGGGTTGAACCCGTCTCCTTCGGTGATCCTTGCACCGTTGTTAAGGAGTTCCTTCTCTGCCTCGCTGGAAGAGAAGATTTCATTGAGCAACTTCTCAGAGATGACGTGCTCGGCATTGTATAGCCGCCCTTGTAGTCTGTCTGCTCCGCTATGTTCGTCAATTTCCTCGGGTTTATTCTGCACCCAGTGGAGAGATGACATGAACTCCCTGGTGAGTTTAGTGTAGGAAGCGGAGTGGCTGAAGCAGATCTTCCTCAGCCTAGCTGTAGCTAGGACATTTTCCAGCCTGTCGAAAATGCCTAGCTGTAGGAAGGACGACTGGTGGCAGAATCTTCTCGGCCTGTAGATTTTTGTTGCCAGTTCTGAATATTGACGCCCGTGCTCGTTGTCTCTGGGCACAAACCTGCCTGGTGTGTGATCCAGAGGTTCTGTCACTGTGGTTGAAACTGTTGTTGGACCCATTACTTCTTCCGTCCTTGGTCTCTTTTCGGCCGTGGATGGCCCAGCTGCTTCAGGAATTGGACGTTTCTGAACTACTGTTGTAGCTTCTGCGGTGGCCTCGATGTCGATCCTCCAACCATGTTCGTCAACTTGAATGACAGTTTTCTTGGTGCGGGCCATTTCTGTTATTATAAGACAAGTATATTAAACATCTAAATGTTTCACCTTACCTGATATCATGTAGGTAAAAATGTAAATTTGATATCAGTGTCTAAAAGAAAACTGATTGCATGATAAGCCTAAAAGTTCAGTCTGCGACAAGAGCTACCCAACACCACCGCATCGGCTTCAAAACTGAATGATATGATGCTCCCCCGATACGCCTGTATCGGGCGATACGAAGTTCGGCTCAAAATCACCACAGGTTCATCGTGAGACACCGGACATCACCACGAACGAATATCATGCCCGGTACGATCGTTTTGAAAAAGGGTGTCACCCATCAGAAGAAACACGTGAGGCAATACAAGACTGGGTGACAAGGGAAAATCCAAACAACATGTCCATTGCTCGATACACCTAAAGTTCAAGGCGTGTCGGGCTACATAGACATGCGATGCGAAGTGCCCAATACAGTTGCTCTGACAAAAAAGGTGTCGCCTGACAACAGAAACACACGAGGCGACACAAGACTGAGTGACACAGGCATTGCCCGATATAGGGTATCGGGCAAGTGCACGTTAAAGATGTGTCGCCCGACACGGTCAAAAGGTAACGCAGCTAACACAAACGTGTGTCGGGCGATACAAGGAATCAACTAAAGTCTTGAGTCTGATACAAAAATGTGCGATATGAGGGTCGTGTCGGGGAAGCCAAACGATACGTTGGTCGGGTTATACCTTTGTTATCTGAAGATAGCTTGCGCGACACGGGAGCAGAAGCTAGGTGCCTGCTACTAGAGTAAAGAGAGAAGTTACTACACGATACGGGAGTAGGTGAGGAGTAAATGTCAGTGCCTGACACAGTTAAACTTCCCTTACTATATATAGCAATCTAGGTCGGGGGTAAAACAGGTAAAATAGGGGCACGTGTCGGCCGAGGAGACAAATCATTCCCGAGACGAGTAGTCCCATCCGTCAAATCAATGGTTATTACAGATGCTGCCCGACACAGTTTCTCGCTGCTCAGCGTATCGTCCGACATGGCCTATTGCTAAGGTGTGACGCCCAATACGCCTAGTCCGTTAGCGGCGTGTCCCGCGTTGTTCCCGAGTCCCTTGCCCGATACATGGCTTTGGAACAAAATAACTGATCAAAAACTAAAATTAAAGCGAAGGGAAAAAGTGATTAGATAGTATTACTCATCAATTCTTTATAAAACCGAGCGGTGGCCCATAAAACAGAAGAGTCAGAGCATGTGATGCATGCACTGACTCGGGCCTTATTACAATCATAATGTTTTTCTTACAGAAAAGGAAATAACGTCCTATTCTAAGAAAAGTATAAACTCAGGCTGCCTCCCGAGGAGCGCTATAGTTAGCGTCGTCAGCTCGACAGCTTCAGATCCTTCACTTCGTGCCTTCAGTTGTTTCCACATCCTGCAAACTTATCTATGTCCTTCTCACGAATGCTTCATGTTCATAGAACTTTTTTACTCTGTGCCCGTTCACTGGAAAAACTTTGGATGGATCGTCTTTATCATACAGCTCCATCATTCCTGATGGATATATCCTTGCCACAGTGAAGGGTACAGGCCACCTCATTTGCAGCTTAACTGGAAAAAGATGAATAGATGATTTAAATAATAAAACTTTGTCTCCTTCACTCACATCTTTCTTCCTCAGGTGGGCATCATGACACACCTTGGTCCTCTGCTTATAGATCCTTGCATTCTCATAGGCATGTATTCTTAGCTCTTCAAGTTCCTGTAACTGTAGATATATCTTCTCTCCTACCTTTTCCAGATCCATATTCAGGAACTTAATCGCCCAAAGAGCTTTGTGTTCAAGCTCTAAGGGCAGATGACATGATTTCCCATAAATCAATTTGTAAGGGGTGGTTCCAATGGGTGCTTTATATGCCATTCTGTAGGCCCAAAGGGCGTCATCAAGCTTCATTGACCAATCTTTCCGTGTGTGGTTGACAATCTTCTCTAAAATTTGCTTAATCTGTCTATTCGAAACCTCCACCTGCCCAGAAGTTTGTGGGTGGTAGGGCGTAGCGACCTTGTGTTTAACCCCATACTTCCATAGGAGCGCTTCAAACTATTTTTCCCTGAAATGTGATCCACCATCGCTTATCACAGTACGAGGTACTCTGAAGCGAGGGAAGAAAGTTTTCTCAAACAACTTGATCACTGATTTGGAGTCGCAAGTTTGGGTGGCAACAACCTCCACCCATTTAGACATGTAATCCACCGCGACTAAAATGTATTGATACCCTTTTTATGGGGGAAAAGGGCCCATGTAGTTTATTCCCCATACATCAAAAATCTTGACTTCGACCTAGTTGGCCAAAGGCATCTCGTTCCTTCTTCCAATGTTTCCTGTCAATTCACATTCTTTACAAACCTTTACATAATTTGCAACATCCTTGAACAAGGAGGGCAAGTAAAACCCTGATTGCAACACCTTAGCGGCGATCCTTTCGTTCCCCAGGTGTCCTCCATATGGTGAGGCATGGCATTTTTTCAGAATGTTTGGAACTTCTTCTTCAGGAATGCACCTCCTATACAGGTTATCTGCGCATCTTCTAAAGAGAAGGGGATCATCCCAATAGTAATTCTTTACATCCAAAAAGAGTTTCTTCTTTTGATTGTATGTTATATTAGGAGGTAACTCCCCGCAGGTAAGATAATTACAAATATCTGCAAACCAAGGCAAATTCTCATCTTTGGTTTCAACCATTAGCAAGGCCTCATCAACATAGTTGTCGTCGATAGGTGGCTCCTTCTTGTCTTTGTCTATGATCCTTGACAAGTAGTCGGTGACTATGTTTTCTGCACCCTTCTTATCAACGATCTCATGGTCGAACTCCTAGAGTAACAAAGCCCACCTTAACAGCCTGGGCATGGTATCCTTTTTCTACATAAGATATCATATCACCCCATGGTCGGTGTAGACCTTTACCTTTGTTCTGAAAAGATAGGATCTGAACTTGTTGAAAATGAAAACAATCACAAACATTTCCTTTTCTATATTCGTGTAATTTACCTGAGCTTCATCCAGAGTATGACTGGCGTAGCAAATTACATGGTGCCTTTTGTCCTTCTTTTGTCCCAGCACTGCTCCTACAGCAAAGTCACTGGCGTCACACATAAGCTCGGAAGGTAGCTCCCAATCCAGAGCTTGAAGGATAGGTGGTGAAACAAGTGCATCTTTCAAGGCCTGAAAAGAAATTAGACAATCGTTAGAGAAATCGAATTCAACATCCTTAACCAAAAGACTTGACAACAGTTTCGAGATCTTCGAGAAGTCTTTGATGAATCTTCGATAATAACCGGCATGCCCGAGGAAACTCCACACTCCAGTTATAGACTTCGGTGGAGGAAGTTTATATATAGCTTCAACCTTGCTAACATCTACCTCGATACCTCACCTCGAGACTTTATGCCCTAGCACAATGCCTTCTCGTACCATGAAGTGGCACTTCTCCCAGTTGAGGACCAAATTCTTTTCTTCGCAGTGTTGCAAGTCTAAAGATAGGTTTTTCAGACAAGCATCGAAGTCCTTCCCATAAATAGAAAAATCATCCATGAAGACTTCCACGATGTCTTCTAGAAAATCTAAAAACATCAAGATCATGCAATGTTGAAACGTTGCTGGAACATTGCACAATCCGAATGGTATCCTTCATAAGGAATAAGTACCATAGAGACAAGTAAAAGTAGTTTTCTCCTGGTCATCTCGTAAGATGGGGACTTGATAAACCCAGAAAAACCGTCCAAAAAGCAAAAATAATCATGGTGCGCTAATCTTTACAGAACTTGATCAATGAAAGGAAGTGGATAATGATCTATTTTTGTGGCTTGGTTCAGTTTTCGATAGTCTATGCACATCCTCCATACGGTGACGGTCCGGACTGCCACTTCATCACCTTTGTCTTCTTTCACAATTGTTATGCCTCCTTTCTTTGGTACCACATGGATGGGACTTACCTAGTTACTGTCACTGATTGGGTAGATAATTCTTGCATCCCTTAGTTTGATCACTTCTTTCTTCACAACTTCTTTTACCATCTGGTTCAATTTTCTCTAGGGTTGAGCCAGAGGTTTAGCCGATTCTTCCAAATTAATGTGATGCATGCATATCGTAGGGCTAAGACCTTTGATATCCTCTATAGAATATCCTATGGCCTGCCTATGGATCCTCAACTCCTCGAGAAGCCTTTCCAATTGATCCTTCTTAAGACAGGCATTAACGATGACTGGATTTCTCCCTTCTTGATCTGGAAATTCATACCTTAAACCCTCATGCAGTTGCTTCAGCTCTTGCTTATCCTTGGGTGCCTTTTCTTCTGGTGTCTCCTCTAGAGAAGCAAACTCAACTGTCTCTATTACCTCTTCCTCGTCGCTTAGATATTCATCAAACCAATTTAGATAACTGAGGATCTCAACAACCTCTGGATCTTCAGAATCAGAGTCTTTATTTCTTAACGCTCTCACAAGAGGGTCTACCATTACGATATCTTCTTCCACCTCTTCACAAAACTGGTTGTAGCTTTCTATTAACTAAGAGGATTCTAGAAGGGATGGCCCTTTCATAGCATCCTTTACATTGAAATCTAAGTGATCATTTCCGACCCTCAGAGTGATTATTCCTTCAGCAACATCAATCAACGCTCTTCTCGTAGCCAAGAAGGGGCACCCAAAGATGATAGGACAGTTTGGGTCCTCCACAATGTCAATGATCACAATATCGCAAGGAATGAAGAACCTTCCCACACAGATAGACACATCCTCAACAACACCTACAGGTATTTTGAAAGAGTGGTATGCCAATTCAATCCTCATGTTGGTTTTGACCATATCAATCAAACCCAAACGTTGTGTAAGGCTTAGGAGCATAAGGCTGATGCTAGCCCCTAAATCAGCAAGACCTTTCCGTTCGATGTTATCTCCAACAGCAAAGGGAATAGTGAAAGCCCCTGGATCTTTCTTCTTGTTAGGTAAATCCACTTTGACAAAAGCAGAAGACATACCAACTAGGTGTACTGTCTCGATCCTTCCTCCTCTTTTCTTCTTGGTGATCAAATCCTTGAAAAACTTAGCGTAGGTTGACATTTCCTCCAAAGCATCAAGAAAGGGTACCTCAAGGTGAAGCTTCTTTACTGACTCCATAAACCTCTCGTAATGCTTTTTAAGATATGCCTTTATGAGTTTATAAGGGAAAGGCAACTTCGGAGAGTAAGGACTTCATTTACCGAATAGGTCCTCTACAGATCTTGTTTCTGGCTCTCTGACGTGAGCTTGTCGGTTCTCTTCCTCTACTGGGTTTTTTGCCACAACCTTTGGTTCAGGTTCCTTGGGTCTGGCTGCTTCTGGGAAATTCTACTATCTTCCCTGATCTGAGCACCATCATTTTAGCAGATCTAGTGTTGGATGGTATCTTACCTGAGGGATTCTTTATTAACTCGGCCATCTGGGCCATCTGCTGATCTATTTGGCATTGGTGCATCTGCATATCTGCTATTTGAACCTGCATAGTATTCAGAACCCCTAAATTGGACAACGCGCTTTGTGCCAGCTGGTTGTTAATAGTATCTTCCCTTTTTACAAAATCGAACAATTGACCCACCAAGTATGGTTGATTCGAGTTCTTGTCCTGACTCTGCTCCTTAGCTTGACTCTGGCCTTGACTAGGGTTAGCTGTTTGGCGGTTTTGGTACTTTCCTTGCCCTTGAAAGTTTGTCTTGTTTGATTGGAAATTGGTAGTTCTGGTGAACTGACCTTGTCCACCCCTTTTTTTGAACCCTTGCATTTTCTTGGGTGGATTATTCAGTTAATGCGAGTTTTCCACCGCATCCTTGTTCCCATAGTTAAAACCAGGGTGATCCGGTCTCTTGAAGTTGACAAAAGAGACATTCTATGCTTCCTCTTCTTCGGATTCACTTTCACTTGACTTTTCGGGTCAGGTGTAAACGCAGTTATCAATACCATGTCCACCTTCTCCATAGGTGACACATCTCATAACTTTCTCAACCTATTTCTTCCCTTTTCCACCTGATTCTTTCAACTGTCTGACATCAGTGGCTATCCTTTGGATTTGAGTGGTGATAGCTTCAAGATCTTTGGATTCGATGGAGGGCCCTTCATTAGAGGCCTTTTTAACATGTCCTCTATCAGACCTATCGTAGTCAGTATCGGCCTGTAATTCGGCCATGTTTTCGATTATCTTTTTGGATCTACTGGCTTCTTTCCCAGAAAGTTGCTTCCTGCAGCTGCATTCAATGATGCCCTTTCTTCAGGGGTCAGGCCATTATAGAAGGTGGTTATCAGGAAACTCTTCTTGTAGTTGTGATGAGGGCAGTCCCTATGATACTCCTGATACCATTCCCAAGATTCATGAAGATTCTCGTTCGGCTTCTACTTGAATGATGTGATCCTTTGCCTATTCGTGACAGTTTTCTCCATAGGGTAAAACTTGTTCACAAAAGCATCCGCCAACACATTCCATCCATTCAGTGCTTGATGCGGTAGCCCAAGGTACCAGGATAGGGCCTTCTCCTCTAAAGAAAAGATGAATCCCTTGCAGTAAATGACTTCTTAGGGAACTCCCCGCATTTTAATGGTATCACAGATATTCTTAAAAGCGTCAAGATGATGGTAAGGGTTATCGTTCTTTGAATTCCCTCGGAAGCTCTTGTTCTAGATCATAGATATGACAGATGGTTTCCGCTCAAAGTTTGTTGCATTGAACCTTGGGATGACAACAAGACATCTTGAGTTATTGGCCTTTGTGGTAGACAACTCCCTGAGGGTCTTTTCTTCTTCGTTAGAATCTTCACTGTCATTGTCTCCATGGTTCTACCCCTAATTATGTTGATTTCTTCGGTGTCTGAGTGATGATGATGTCTCTCATGACGGTGATCATCCTCATATTGTTCTATCTCAGGTTCTTCATGTTGATGGTTGTCATTATAACGGTCATTGTTCCCACACGGAGGTGAGTGAGGTCCAACTCTAGCATTTTGCTCACCCTATGAAAGAGGTGGTTCAACGCGAGGTGGCATGACTAGCGGTGTCGGTGCTCAAATGAGCAGAATGCTTCTATCCTAAGTACCTGAATAGAATCTATAATCAAGTTAGAAAACTTGTATCAATAAAACAAACTACTCTATACTCATTGCAGGTTAGAAGATTAAAAGAAACAGTGTTGTCAAACTTATTACTAAGCTTGAGGCACATGAGTGTAGTTAGTGGATTCAGGTTTGCTAACAGTACCATTTTTCCTTGTCCCCGACAACGGCACCAAAAAGTTGACCGGTCTAAATTGCGCGTCCAAAAGAAGTGGATTTGAAGTAGTCGAACTTTTAAATTACCCGACTCTCAGGCCCCTGCAACGATGACGGGGTCCGAAGTAGCAATCGGGGTCAAACCACAGGGACAAGGGTGGTAGTGTTAAGAAAGTGGAATCGACACTTTGCACTCTGGTAAAAGCAAGATGAGTATTAAATTCCCAAAGGGAAACAGCAGGTGAAGATCGGTAAAAAAAAAGAAAACTATCTCCAACTAGAGCTACAAGGAAAATTAAGGTTTTTAGCATTTAACAGTTTTTAGGGGTTTAGAGCAATAGAACCAAAGGAGATAACACCATTGCCTCGGTAAGGAACGAAGGAGGAAAACTTCGGCATAACAAGGGGCAGCAGGAACATCTAGCACCCCTTCTCTCAAAGAGGGTACCTCTAACTAAGCTCCAACACCCTCTCTCAAGGTTTATGGACTTGGGTTAGAGCGAAAAGATACCCGAAGCAACTCCGATGTCGGGTACTCTCGTACTCCCTGATCGGACCAAACACTAGAGCTACAACACCTCTCTCGAGGGAGTTGCAACGGGAAACACGATTCGATAGCTAGTCAAAATATGATCCAAACGTACGAGCTAGAGTCTGGATGCTAAGCAAAGTAATCATCCAACAAAAAGGAACCAAACATAAAGTCAAGAAATATTTAAAACTCTTTTAATTCCATTAGCATAAGAATTATATAAAAGGGGTTTGGTTACATTGCGTAAATAAAGAAAGTAAATGACTGAAAAAGCAAGATAAGTATCGCCTCCTTGATTTAGGAGGGCGACATGCAGCAGCAGATCCCTAAGGTTCCTCTAGCCCGATACCGGGCGGGAGCCCTACCCGATACGCCTTTGTTGGGCGACATCCCCCTGTCGGGCGATAGACCATGATGGGCAGATGTATCGATCAAAGCGCTCATGCCCGATACGATCGTGTCAGGGTGTCACCCTCTCAGGCGACACGCCGTGACGGGTTATTCATATCGGGTTGGGCTAGAGACCACTTAGAGTATTGGGTTCCTCATATCGGGTGGACCCTCTGGTCGATATCAGGCTGCTGCGGTGACCAGGACAAATTCTAAGTGAACCATTCCCACCCTCTCAGGTCGGGGAAGTGCTCACCTAGTATCGCCCGGTACGCCTCTAGGACATGACACACTAGCTCTAGGTGCTTTCCAAAGTTAGCTTTCATGAGATTTCGACCCGTCCCATCGAGGTCCTATAGCTGCTATTTATAGGCAGCGGTTGGAAGAAGTTACGGTTCTTCGGGCGCCACGTGTCCTCCATCGGCTCTATTAGCATGGCTTTAGGGATGTTCGACGTGCGTGTCACCCGACACAGCGAGTGTCAGGCAGTAAGAGTGTCGGGTATCGTGATGGGTGGGCGCCTACCGGTGGGTGGCTTGTATCGTGCGACAGGCTTCATTGGGAGAGTAGTTGTGGCTGGAACAACTCCTTGTCGGCTAAGTGGCGTATCGCCCGTAAGAGTCTTCTCGCACGACACACCCGTATCATGCAGCATCCGTATTGGTCTGTTGTATGAGGGGTAGTGAATGTGTCGGCCGACTGCTAGGAGGCCAATGTAGGTAAAACACGTTCATGGGCCGGGACGGGCCTTTTGCTGATTTTTTAGTGGAAACATGAGGAAAACTCTGCAAAAGATGATAAAAATGAGATAAGAGCGTAGTGTGGCCTGTTTGTTCAAAAACATGACAAAAGGGAGAGGAAAATAGTTTAAAAGGGCAGTTTTGACAACAAAATATGAGCCATAAATATCAAAAAATTTGGTGTTATTACTCATTGAATAATATAAGTTGTAATTCCTCTTCACTGGCAAGAGGGTGTTAGATTCTTAATCTCTTAGATAATTTTGTATTTAAGTTTTCAAAATTTCCATTCTTATTTGACCTTTTCTTTGGTGAACATGGTAGTATAATTTCTCTAATTGCATTGTCTAGATTGTACTTATTCCACCAACTTACTCTAGCCCTTCTTGTTAGAAAGTAAGGGAAATTTCTTTCATTTAAAATCCAATTCCATTTTATTATCCAAGGGACTCTAAAGATAGAGAAACAAGGGAGAATTCTTAAATCGTCTTCAACTTGATTTTCTCCCAATTGGGTAGCTAGACTTAATTTTTCTAGAAATATAGATCTGATCGCTCCAAATTTTTCCCAAATTCTGAGTGTCCACCAATTTGGGACTTTTACTGAATAAGTGAATCGGATGAACCAAGAATGGCTCATCTTTTCATTTTGTACATAGAGAATGTTCTCCCAAGCTTGTTGATAGTCCCAGTAGTTGTAGTATTGTGGATTTATTTGTGATCAAAATTTTTGATGAACATTTGGATTTCCTTCCTCGCTCCATTCTTTGATACTAATTATATTCTTGATCTTCAAGGTAGAATAAGAAATATTTTGTCTTAAAGTCATACTCTTGTAGTAGTGTTGTATTTTTGCACTATCTGTTTCTTGAAGGATTCTTTCATAATATAGTTGAGTTTTACCCATACTTGATGGTATATAGTGATAACCACGTGGTATATATTTTTTGAGAATATTGAATATATCTCTTTTGAGATCTTCATCTTCTAGTATCATGCAATGGTCTAGAGACCGAAGGGTATATAATAAATGTGCGACTTCATTACCTTATTTTATAAAATGTTGTATCCTCATTGGTGAGGTTACACAGATAAATAACAAACCTGAATTTGATGATGATGAAGTATCCATGACGGTTTTTCTTCTATCACCCTGGGATTCCATTTCCCTATAAAAATTCTCCAGATAAAAAATCAGGAAGGGAATTTTCTTCCCCTTTTATAAATTCTATTTTAAAATAAAATATAGCAAATATTGCTTGCCATCTAGCAAATATTTATTTTGATGCTAGATTTTTTACATCTTTTTCAAAGACAAATTTAGTAGATTTACAATATACTCTTAGGTGGAATTTTTGGTTTAATAGATCCTTTTGGAATTTTGTGATTACTAGGAAAATGGCCAAAATTCCCTTTTTTTACTGTGGAATAATTTTGCCGTGTATCATTCCATTATCCTGAGGTGTATCTAATAAGTTTTTCTTCATTATTAGTTTTTTACTTAAGGATTCCTCAATATCCTATTTCAGAGGCATCTGTCTCGACAATCTTAGGAGCATCAGGATCCAAAATATTTAGATAAGGTAGAATTTTTTATTTTTCTTTTATTCCCTTGATTGCCTCTGTGTGCTCTTTAATCCATTCAGTATGGTTCTTTTTAAATCTATTAGAAAGTATCTTTCTGTTGATTGCTACATTTTTGTAGAAGTTAGCAACATAGTTTAGGCATCCTAAGAATCTTTGTAGTTGTGTTTTCTCTTTTATCTCATATGGGAATTTGTTAGCAAATTCAATTACTCGTGGAATAGGATGAATGGTTCCATATTCAATTTTACATCCATGGAATTTGATTCTTCTTAGGAAAAGTTTTAACTTTTTTTCCGACACCACTAGTTCATTATGTTTTTTTTATATTATAAAATATGTTTAAGTATTTCTAGTGTTGATCACAATCTTTTGAAAATATCAGTACATCATCTATGTATACGATGCTGAGCTCGGTGTGAGGGTTAAAGTTTTCATTAATTATTTTTTGGAATTTCAAAGGTGTATTTTTTAATTTGAAAGGCATTACATTCCATTCAAAGTCTCCAAAAGGTACTATGAAGGCGGTCTTGTACCTGTCTTCTTCCTTTATTTGGATTTTCCAGAAACCAGATTTCATATCAAATTTGGAGAATATCCTTGCCCCATGGATTCTTTTGATTAAGTAATGTTTTCTAGGTATAATATATCTTATACATTGAAGAACTTTGTTTAGTGGCTTATAGTTAATTACTAACCTAGGTGCTTCTCGTTCTAGCTCTACAACATTTTCTACATAAAAGGCAACACAACTCTATAGAGATGAGCTAGATGTAATGATGCCTTTTTCTCTTAGTTCATTTATTTTCTTTTTGCATATGTATAGCATACATTGATTCATCATAATAGGTCTAGATTTTGTAGGAATTTTCTTCTCATTAAAGTCCTTTATATAGGGTAGAGTAACTTCATGTTTCTTTCTATGCCAAAAAGCTGAAGATAGATTAGAACAAATGTTCTTTTCAATTTTATCTTGTAGATATTTTATTTTGATTTGGAATTCACCGTTATCTATTCTCCTAACTAACTCATTGGTATGTATATCATTAATTAGTTCTTTAACAAAATTTTCTTTGTAATAGATGGTGGATTGAATGTTTTGCCAATAACTGTGTTTAGGATGTTCTTCAAAGCTGAAGGTTACTATTTTTCCATTTATTTTAGCATGCACTCCTTTATGGCCAACAACTAAAGGTAAAATCTTATTTATAAAGGGGATTCCTATTATGATATCTTCATTTATATTTTTAACAAGAAAGAAAGATGTTTGCATACATGTTTTCTTTATACATATGTGTGCCTCAAGAATTTTGTATTCTATTTGAAGGCAATCATTAGTAGTTGAGCTAACATTATTAGTAGTTTTCTAAAAATATCTTGTAGGGACAAGTCCTTATCTAATGCAATCGATGTCTTCCCCTGAATCAAAAAGGGAAACTCCATTCAAGGTAAAATTAGGCTTTATGTTTATAGTGATTTTTTCCTTTCCATCTTCTTTTAATTGTATGATTAAAAGGTTTGTTGTAGATGTCTTTTCTTATTATGGATTTGAATCTATTTATTTATTTTTTGTGTTTTTTTTCTCTCTTCTCAGGTCATCATTTCTAGAGGCTCTTTATTTATAATTATTTTTTTCTATCTTGTTGATTTTCATTTCCTTCCTTGTATGTTTGGTTTTGCTTTGGTTTAATAGGGTCCCTTTGTTTTGATGACCCTACCTTGTTATTTAGAACATTTTTAGGGATCATATTATTAGTTTCATCTTCTAAAGAACAACTCATGTTAAAACATTTATTTTTAATTGTTCTAGTTGATTTCTAATTTCATTAGTTATATCTTCTAGGTTTCTATAAAATCTTATTAGAGATTTTTTATCTGCAGTGAGAGTGGTCATCATATTTAAATGATTATTACTAAGGTCATTTTTATTATAGGAAATGGTGGATTTTACTTCCTTGAGTATGGATTCTATCTTATCATTTTGTTTTGCATTTGTTTGAAGGCCATAATTGGTATAGTTGTTCTGTTGCATGATGTCAGAATTTTTTTCTTGTGTACCAGATTCAAGCATGATTTTTGTAGTGAGAATGGGTGTGCATGGGATATCTTCCTTAAACGCCTCTATGGGTTCAAAAGTAGGATGTATGTATTCCACTTCTTTATTTTTTAGACCTAACTTCTTTGTTACTGAGGCTTTTGTGATAGCCATACTTTTTCTTATTTACAGGAATGGTGTGATGTGGGTTTCTTCAAACCATTCAATGAATAGAATTTTTTTCTTAACATCCTTCATGTGGTCATGCCATTGTTCTCTACTAAGTGTTCTTTCTTGATTATTATAGTAATCAAAGAACCAATCAACTTTTGCTTTATTTTCTTAAGAGAGAAAGTTATTTTTTAGAAAGTCTTTATCTATTTCAAATTCTTGCTTCATAAGGACATTTTTAGTATATTGTTTTTCTAATGGCTCATGGCTAAAACATGTTTTTTCATAGATTGGGTATGTTAAACATGTAGAACTAAGTGTAATATCTATATTATCTTTATTCTTAGGGAGTATAACATAATGATCATCAAAAGGAGTTTTTCTAGTAGTCTTGGGAACCTTAGAGGTAGATACCCTAGATACTGAGTTTGTGGTTGAAACACTAGAGGTTTGAATATTTAAAGGTTTTAGAGGTCTTAACACAGTTAAGGATACATCAAGATCATTAAACAAGATTGACCCATCTGACATGATAGATTCGACTAAACCCAACAGAGAGTCAGTAAGCCTATAATCTCTTAAGTATATGGGGGAATTTATTAATTCTTTAGTTAGCTCTTTAGGCAACCCTAAGTGTAGGTAGTGATACTTTTTAGGATTTTCTATATCCTTTCTAGAGAGGAGTTCTGGGCTTTCTAATGATGAGTTTATAGAGATTCATTTCTCTATTGTTTTATATGTTCAAATTTTATGTGTTCACTATTCTTAACAGACATCGTTCTAATGATAGAATTAGCGGGAAGTGTAGAATCTTTGCAAGATAGGAGGTTAAACAACTTTGACATCCTTAACAAGAACTAACTAGTGTCCTATCAATAGTGAATACAACTCTGACTCATTAAACCATGGGGATCCCACTACGACAAGGAGGCCTCAGACCTAGTCAACTCGTATTAAAGAGATCTAGGATGATTAAACACTTCTATTGTTCTACTTCAAAAGCAGTATAATGATTTCTAAAAGAGCTTTCTTTCTTTGGATTCAGAGTTCCTAGTGGCCTGTCAATAATATCAACATTCTCAAAACCCTAATGCCTATCCACGGAAACATGGACACCCGCAGTACCACTATGACAAGGAGGCGTCAGACCTAAGAACCCTTCCTTCCAAGAAAGAAGGACACAAGAGGGAGTAACGAAATAAGAAGATGAAGATTTTGTGAACCTAAATAGAAGGGTTCTATTTATTGTTATACACAATAGGCCAAGTAAACACATAGTACTAGCTTCCTTCTTAGTTTCCTGATTCCAATCTAGTATTAGAGCCATTGAAGGGAAAGGTTTTTTAGAAGTACTCGTTCTCCACACTTAGTTGAGTTCCTCTTGTGTCCTTTATTGGTGGGAAGGGATCTTAGGTCTGAGGCCTCCTTGTCGTAGTGGTACTATGGGTGCCCGTGTAGCCGTGGATAGGAATTAGGATTTTGAGCATGCTGATACTATTAGCATGCCACTAGAAGCTCTGAATCCAAAGAAAGAAAGTTGTTTTAGAATTCATTAGATAGTTTTGGGCTCATATGCATCATTTATTCGTGCCATACATGTAGATGAAAATTGAATAGGAGGAGTATCGATGGAGGGGATGCCTCCCCGAACTTAGGGTTTGGCATATGGTGAGAAATTCATTTTTTTCTTCATGTGAATGATGAAGAGGTAAGAGATGATGGAAGAAGAGTGAGAGCAAGAGGCAGATGTGTGCCTATCCAATTTATTGCTGCATATGAGTCAGATCATCATATTATATTAGTTATTTTAATAAATATAGGGTAAAGGAATAATCATGAATATTGTTGCAAATCATGTTAGAAGCACATGTGGCTTGACATATCAGACTCCATCTTCTTACTATCAGGGGGCTCCCTGTGGTTTAACGAGGCCGAGCTATATTCCCTATTGCCAGACCACTAGTTAGTTCTTGTTAAGGATGTTGAAGTTGTTTAACCTCCTATCTTGCAAAGCTTCTGCACTTCCCGCTAATTCTATCGCTAGAACGATGTCCGTTAAGAATAGTGAATAAATAAATTCTGAATATATAAAACAATCAATCAAAAAGTGGGAAATGCCTAAAGGGCCTATAAAAGACATTTCCACTAAAGGAAGTTTTAAAATCATATCTGACTATTATATAAAAACAATAGAGAAAACAATCTATGTAAACTCATTTTTGGAAAATCTAGAACTCCTCTCTAAAAAGGATATAGAAAATCTAAAAAATAATACAAAGTACCACTATCTACACTTAGGGTTGGTTTAAGTTTCAGCCAAAGCACTAACTAGAAAAGGAATAAACTCCTCGATATTATTATGCTTAAGAGACTATAGACATCTGAAGTTTACTGGATCTCTTCTAGGGTTAGTCAAATCTAGCCTATCAGATGGACCGGTCTACTTTAATGTTATCCCTAATTTCTCTGTATCCGTAAGTGATCCAAGTTTATTAAAAGCTTTAACATTAAATATCCAAACCTTAGGGTTTCATATGGAAGCATCATCCGAGAATGTTGCCATTTGTTATAGGGTATGCTTCAAGGCCATGAGCACAGTTACACCACAGTCAGTGATCTATCACGAAAAAGGAACAACAACACTCTTTCTCACAACTGTTAGAAATAACGTAGTCACCACAAAATCTTTAAAATGGGATGATATTAAACAACCAGAATGTTGGAGTCAAGCCCAAGATAATAATCCTACACCTTTACAAAATGAAAATGTTGAAGAAGTCATAGAACATCCAAATAGTGATGTAGAAATCAATTTTCTATCATCAAGTAGAAGAATCACTCTTGACTCTAGACCTTCCACTAGTTACTCCAGGGGTTTTGATGCTCCTAGGTCTCCACTATCCTCAAGGATTTCAACCTATGAAACACCTAGAAATTCGTTATCATCTAGGATATCTGCATCTGAAGTTCCCAAGACAACTAGGGAAATTCCCTCTGAGTACCATTCCATTATACTCCCTAAAAATAAAGAGAGGGATGAAGTAGTAAAAGATAAGATAGATCCCACACTTAGGCCTACAAGCTTAACTTATCCAATCTATGAAACATCATGTTCTAACTATGAGCCATTAGAAGTAAAATTTACTATAACTGCTGTTATAGAATAAGAATTTGAAATAGATAAATATTTGTTGAGAAGAGACTTTCTCTGTAAAGAGAATAAAGAAAATTTTGATTGGTTCTTTGATCATTAAATTGATAAGCAAGAGCACCCATTAGAAAACAATGGTATAAACACATGAAGGATGTCAATAGAAACGTCCTATTCTTTGAATGGTTTGAAGAGAACCACATCACACCATTTCTGAAGACCCCAAAAAATATGGCTATCACAAAAGCCTCTGTTACATGGAAATTAGGTCTTAAAGATGAAGAAGTAGAATCAATATATCCTCCTTTTAAACCCATAAAAGTCTAAAAAGAAGAAATACCAGCCACACCAATTCTCATGATAGAAATTAGGCATGAACCCACCACACAAGAACAAATTGTTGGAATCATGCAACAAAACAATTATTCCAATTCTTGTCTTCAAACTATTGCAAAACAAACTGATAGGATAGAATCCATACTAAAGGATGTTAAATGCACCATTCCCTATAAAAAAATGATCTTAGAAATAGTCCTATAATTATGCCAACTACACTCTCAACATATGTTAGATTAGGTAAGAAAGCCCCAATCAGATTTGATAAAAACCTAGAAGAAATAACCAACAAAATCACAAATCGATTGCAACAATTAAGTGTAAGAAAAACAAGTATAAGCACCTTAACCCAAGACAAATCATACAAAGATGAACCTATACATATATCACCCGAAGATGTTCTTTCCTTTGAAAATAACTTATATGCCTCTATCAATAAAATTGGATCCTCCAAACCAAGGTATTGTAAAAAAAAATTACTATAGCAGGCCAACAATGGTTGACCTACAATTTGAAGAAACTCATGATCTTTTCTTAGTCCAAAATTATGGACAATCCCATGTAGAATGGAATATAGATGGGTTATCTGAATATCAAAACATGTAAACATGCAGCCAAATGCTTATCTATGCCAGCGCATGTCGTGCCCATAGAAATTCTAAACATTCTATCACAAACATGATTGTTTCATCTTTCACTGGAAAGTTAAAAGGATGGTGGATTAATTATCTCAATGAAGCTCAAAGACTTGAAATATTATATGCCACTAAAAGAGACAAAATGGGAATCAAATAAAAACTAAAAAACAATGGAATTATTTTTGATTTAGTTTATACACTGATTGTTAACATATTACAACAATTCATAGGACATACTAGTATTGTAACTCAAAAAACTAGGGAACAACTTATGATTCTAAGTTTTCCTTATTTGTCATACTTCAGATGGTATAAAGCTATTTTTCTAACAAAAGTTCTCATATTCCCAAACAATAGCAATGCAGTTGGGAAGGAAAAGTTTAATTCAGGTCTCCCTGTTCTCTTTGCTGAAAAAATTAGAGAAAACATTAGACAAAGTCAGTACATTTATATCCTTTTAGAACACATATCTTATGGAGAAATTATCCAAGTAATAAATCAAACATGCATGCCTCTTTGTAATGACCTCAAACTAAAGGGTCACTTAAAGAAACAAAAAATGCTAGGAAATAAGGAACTAGGAGATTTTTGCTATCGATTCGGATATCAGATGAATGTCCCTAGATCATCATATAAAAAACAAAAATATTCAAAATAGAATAACCTAGGGAAAATAAGAAGATAAAGTTATTATAAATAAAAGAGGTTTAGAACCCCTAATAAAAGAAACGAGAATGAAGTAACGTGCTATTCATGCAACCAAAAAGGACACTTTGCTAACAAGTGCTTTAAAAGAGGATTCAAGAAGAAGGTAAATAAATTACTCCTAGAATCAAAGAGAATTACACCAGAAGAGTTAGAAAATTTTGTTTCAAAACTAAACCTTAATTATTCCTTAGATTTTGATACTAATGAAGAGGGAAACAGAGGATGTCTATGTAAGTGTTATGAAGTATCAAATTCATCTGATGGTCTAAACATGATCACCTATGAGAAACAACTTATCCTAAAAATTATAGATTCAATCCCTAATAAAGAAGAAAGATGCAAGAAACTAACACAATATCTAGAAATGATAAAGTTGAGAGAAAAACAAGATACAAGTAAAATTGAAGAACACTACTCCTTTGATCATGTAGTAAAAAGACTAGAGAGAAAGAAATATAAGACCATATCAAACACATATATGGTTGACAACATAAGAGAAATGAAACAAGAAATAAGAGATCTAAAAGACAGAGTCGAGACTCTTGAGACACTAAAAACACTGATGAAGAATACACATATAAAACATTCCCTACAAACTTCAGAGAAACATCCAATAGTATAGTAGAAGAAGAAAGGAAAACAAATTACATCTATTCGATATAAGAATACGTCAAGAAAAAATGGATAGCCCAAGTCATTATAAAAATTGATCAAAAATTTATCCTAAAAGGTATAACATTATTTGATTCAAGACCATACATAAATTGTATAAAAGAAAATTTATTCTCAAAAAAATATAGAAAAGAAACCACCCATCAAGTCAATTCAGCTACCAATGACTATCTATAGATTAATTCCAAAATACCAGAAGCATATATATGTACCGAAATATTGATATCAAAACATCTTTTGTTCTAGCAAAAAATATTTTAGAAGAAATTATCATTCGAGCACCCTTTTTGAATAACATTCTACCAATTATTGTTGATAATGAGGGAATACATGCTATGATTCAAGAAGAGGTAATAAACTTCAAATTTAGAAAATGGTCGGATACTTTCCTGATTAACAAAATTAGAAGTTTTTAATAACTAAATTAATATTAAAAAATAAACTACACAGCAATAAGCAAAAGGATCTTGTAGATAGCATTAATTCTGCACTATTTGATACAATTTCCCTATTCAGAAAATGTCAACAACCTCAAGCCCAGGGTCTAATGTGATCCTCTAAGAGCCATTATCAATTAATACTGAAAACATTGATTCTCAAAATCAAAATTACAAAGATGAGGTCGTTCCAATGACAAATAGAACAATGGATATCATGACTCTGAAAGAAAGTGAATACTGGCCAAAAGGTTATGACACTTTCTTCACACCAGGGGAAAATGACCTTTCTAAAGGTACTAATTATATTATTAAAAAATATTTCCCTAAGGGATACCTATTTATTCCTACTATGGTTGGAAAAAAAATTATTATGAGAGAGTTCTCACTGAAACAAAGAGCGTAAACATTATGTACTACTCCAAGGAGATCTCCTCAGAGATTGAGCTAGAAATTTAGACCTTAAAGATTTAAAAAGTCCTCACTCTCGAAGAGTGGAATAGAGATGGGAATCCTAACATTCCTAGAAAGTTCAATAGCGATCTCACTCCACGCTATTTCAACTATTGGGACTACTAGAAAGCCTGGGAGAACGTCATGTATATAACTAATAAAGATTACAACCACACATGGTCTGTGAAGTTTGTTTATCAAATAGATATACCTCAAAGGTGGATAGCCAAATTCTGGTCAAGATTTGGGCCTGACCGAGATATCTTATCTGAAGCTTTAGACAAAATTATACCAATAGGAAAAGATGGTGTTGAAGAATAGACCAATGTCTTACATCATTTCTCTATATATGGAGTGCCATGGATAGTCAAGTGATCTTGGAATATATTTACATGTTATTACCCAACCTCGTTAACCAGGAAAATAGAAATTTGATTGTGGGAAAAATGCAGTGTTAACAAATTTGAAAAGCAAATCCCTCTACCAAAGATTGTTCTTGGGAAAAGATTTTATGAAAAGGTATTAGCTGATTCAAAAGAAAGATATACAAAACTATGCAAAGATCTTACTGAAGAAATCATAGATATGTTTCCAGAACTACCTGAGGAACAAATACAATTAATAGTATTCCAAGAATTAACAACAATAATGGAAAAGGATTAGAGACAAAAAGTCTCAACAAAAAAGAATATTCACTATTGTAAAGAAAACATCACTATTCTCGATATGAAGAAGAACTAGCAAAATGCATATCCACTATACAGAGGAATATCTACTATTTCAAGAAAAGCTAAGAAAGACCGAAGGAATCATCACTATTTACAAAGAAGAAACAAAAGAATTTTTACTTATTCTAAAAAGAAAGACAAAACTAAACCTTTATGATAACAAAATCTCAACTATTGAAGAGCAATGTAAGAAAACATGGACACCACTCAAAGAGGCCTCTTCTAAGGCCCCAAAATACTATAAATAGCCTCCAAGGCAATAAGGGAAGGCAAGATAGTTTTGAGTAATTTCATGCTTACAACACTTGAGCCTTGTATTTCCCATCTACCACCTCCTCTAGCTCTCCCTTCTTCCTTAGTAGTTACTTGTAGTAGGATACCTCCCTTGTAAACTCTTCTTCTATGTGTTCTTCCCTTGTGTAACCCCCCTTCTTCCATATATTGTAATCATCATCCATTATCAAAAATATAATACTTCTATGTGCATAGTTACTTGTGCTTGTGTGCTTGTGCTCCGTTGTGTTCTCCATGCTCTGTCGTGCTTCCTCTGTGCCTCTGTCGTGCTCCATGCAATAGTGATTGTAGGCATGATTCTTCACACTACAGTCTCTTTGTGCTTCCCCACGTGCTCTCCACCTACTGTAAGTTTCATTTTCTTTCTATTTCTTATACGATAGGCCAACTAAATGAATAGTATTAGCTTCCTTCTTTGTTTCCTGGCTCCAATCTAGTATCACAGCTAGTGAACGGAAATGGTTTTGAGAAGTACCCATTCTCTACACTTAGTTGCGTTCCTCTTGTATCCTTCTTTCTTATGGGGGAGGGTTCTTAGGTAAGATGCCTCCTTGTCGTAGTGGTACTGCGGGAGCCCGTGTTGTTATATATATATATATACATATATATATATTTATTTATTTATATATGTATATATATGCATACAATTTATAGTAAATTTTGCTTCTAATGGCTCATAGTTAGAACATAATGAATTATGGATTAGATAAATTAAGCATGTAGGCCAAAGTGTGGGATCTATCTTATCTTTTCCTACTTCATCCCTCTCTTTATTTCTAGGGAGTATAACAGAATTGTACTCATAGGGAGTTTCCCTAGTTATCTTGGGAACTTTAGATGCAAATATCCTAGATGATAATGAATTTCTACGTGTTTCATAGGTTGAAATCCTTGGGAATAGTGAAGACCTAGGAGTATCAAAACCCCTAGAGTAACTAGTGGAAGGTATAGATTCAAGAGTGAATCTTCTACTTGATGATATAAAATTGATTTCTACATCACCATTTGGATGTTCTATGACTTCTTCAACATTTTCATTTTGTAAAGGTGTAGGATGATTAGCTTGGGCTAGACTCCCGCATTATGGTAGTTGAATATCGTCCCATTTTAAAAAATTTGGGGTGACTATGTTATTTCTAACATTTGTGAGAAAGAGTGTTTTTGTGGCCTTTTTGGGAGAGATGACTGACTGTGGTGTAAATGTGTTCATGGCTTTGAAGCATACCCTATAACAAATGATAACATTCTCAGATGATGCTTCCATGTGAATCCCTCTGGTTTGGATTTTTAATGTTAAAGCTTTTAATAAGCCTAGATCACTTAAGGATACTGAGAAATTAGGGATATCATTAATGTAGTGTTCTAACTATGAGCCATCAGAAGCAAAATTTACTATAAATGCTCTTATAGAACAAGAATTTGAAATAGATAAATATTTGTTGAGAAAAGACTTTCTCTGTAAAGAGAATAAAGAAATGTTGATTGGTTCTTTGATCATTACAGTGATCAAGAACAATCATTAGAAAGCAATGATATTAACACATGAAGGATTTCAAAAGAAACATCATATTCTTTGAATGGTTTGAAGAGAACCATATCACACCATTCCTAAAGACCCTAAAAAATATGGCTATCACAAAAGCCTTTGTTACATGGAAATTAGGTCTCAAAGATGAAGAAATAGAATCAATACATCCTACTTTTGAACCCATAAAAGTATTAAAAAAAGAAATACCACGAATACCAATTTTCATGGCAAAAATTAGGCATGAACCTGCTACACAAGAACAAATTTAGGGAATCCTACAACAAAACAATTATTCCAATTCTTGTCTTCAAACTATTACAAAACAAACTGATAGGATAGAATCCATTTTGAAGGATGTTAAATCCACCATTACATATAAGAAAAATGATCTCCAAAATAGTCCTATAATTATGCCAACTACACTCTTGATAGATGTAAGATTTGGTAAGAAATCCCCAATCAGATTTGATAAAAATCTAGAAGATATAACAAACAAAATCACAAATCAATTACAACAAATAAATGTAGATGAATCATCTGAATATGAACCTATACATATATATCCTAAAGATGTTATTTCCTTTGAAAATAACCAAGATGCCTCTATCAATAAAATTGGATCCTCCACACCAAGGTATTCTAAAACAAAAAATTACTATAGCAGGCCAACACCGATCAACCTGCAATTTGAAGAAACTCTTGATCTTCCCTTAGTTCATTTTAATTGGAAATCCCTTGTGGAATGGAATATAGATAGGTTATCTGAATATCAAATCATGCAAACATGTAGCCAAATGCTAATCTATGCTAGTGATAATATCGAGAATTTATTCCTTTCCTAGTTAGTGCTTTGGCTGAAACTTGAACCAACCCTAAGTGTTGATAGTGGTACTTTGTATTATTTTTTATATTTTCTATATCCTTTTTAAAGAGGAGTTCTAGATTTCCCAAAGATGAGTTTACAGAGATGGTTTTTCTATTGTTTTTATATAATAGTTAGATATGAGTTTAAAACTTCCTTTGGTGTAAATGTCTTTTATAGGCACTTTAGGCATTTCCCAATTTTGGACTGATTGTTCTATATTTTCAAAGTTTATTTGTTCACTATTCTTAATGGACATGGTTCTCATGATAGAATTAGTGGGAAGCGTAGAAGCTTCGCAAGATAAGAGGTTAAACAACTTTGACATCCTTAACAAGAACTAACTAGTGGCCCTTCAATAGTGAATACAACTTTGCCTCATTAAACCACGGGGAGCCCACTACGACAAGGAGGCCTCAGACCTAGTTAACTCATATCAAAGAAATCTAGGATGATTAAACACACACACACACACAGATATACATATATATATATGTATATATATATATATATATATATATATATATATATATATATATATATATATATATATATATATATATATATAGGTCCCATCTTTATTGCCCGCGTGGGTAGCTACCCGCCCACCCTTCCCATCACGTTTTTTCAAAAAAAAAAATTCGAAATTGTAGACGACTATTTTGTCTAGCTCTCCAAAAAATTTGAGCCAAAAATAATATCATTTGTCCCTCCAAAATCAAAAAAACCCGTCCTTATATATATCTGCTGTATATTTTGTACAGAGTTACTTTTTTGGCCAGCAGAGTTACTTTTTTGACACCATAGTTACTTTATTTACAGCAGAGTTACTTTTTTAGCTAAGAGAGTTACTTTTTTGGTTGCAGGGTAGTGAAAATCCATGCTACCCGCGCGGGCAATGAATGAACACCCATATATATATATATATACACACACACACATACATATATATATATACATATATATACATACATACATATATATATATATGAGAATGTATTCAGTGAGTAACATAAGTTTGTTATGTAACTGATTTTGGTTACAATCCGAGCTGATTATAGTATTGACATTCTGGCTACAAAGTCTCTTACAATTTGTGGTAAAGATTTTTTCTCACAAATGTCATTTTTATAGTTCTCTGAGAACATAATAAATAATTGATGTCAGGACAAAATGAATCTTTTTAATATAAATTTTATCATCTTATAATTATAATTTGATGCCTTCCTATTACAAAATTAGATCCACATATACAAACGTTTCTTACCCGATCTGAGTAATGACTATATGGCATGTCCTCAATCGCTTAATCTTTTTGGTTGGAGGATCAACACCCCACATATTTAGAACATAATATAACTTAGGTCTATTGATGGTGTGGAATGTTTCTAAAGGGGAGCCCACCTTCTTAGTACTCCACTTTAATGTTTCATAGCCTAAAATCCTCACAAATACTATGCTAATAATTCTATATACTTATTCTCGAGGTACAAGTGTAGATGTTGGTGGATATCATGTGCGGGGCGGGGGACGTAATCTACCAAAAAGATACCAACCTATCCTAATATAATTTCAAGGAAAGTTATTTATCCAACACCACATCAACCAACATCTACACTCATACTTTAGGAATATGCATAGAGAACTATTAGCATAGTGTGTGTGTGTGAAGCATTTAGGCAATGAAACATGAAAACAAAGTAAAATGTCAAAACAAAGTACTAGGGAGGTGGACTCCCCTTTAATACATTCCACACCATTAATAGAGTTAAGTGATATAATGCTCTAAATATGTGGGGGTGGGATCATCCATATTACAGTGCTACTAAAAAGGTAGGTAAACAAATGAGAACGTGTTGACATGGCATTAAATAACATTTGGTCCTCCCTCATCACCTGTAATGCCCGGGCCCACTACCCAAGGCTCTAGTAGCGCGCTTTATCTTCACTCACGCACAAGATGGGGTCAACTTCCCGACTGGTCACCCATCCTAGTACTACTCCAAGCTGAGCACGCTTAACTATGGAGTTCTTTAGTGATGGGATCCCAGAAAAGGAGGTGCACCTTGGTGATATGGGTAGTCTAATGATTCCTTTTATGATCCACTTATCCGAGGCCTCAAATCCTAGAAAGTTACAATCTCCTCCACTTAGACTCTTGACGTCCTCGTCAAGTCTCAACTATATGGCCTCATAATCTAACCCCATTTCAGTGCAGACCCACAATGGCCCATGAGCACCTAGCTCCCGATCACATAATACCAGCACAAGGGTGGCTGCGTCAACCATGGACAACCCTTTCCTACATGTCTGGACTGCACGACTCAACACTGGCATGCCATGCTCATGTGGGCCCCACCTATTGGAGGGTTTATGTCTCTGATACCATTTGTGATGCCTAGGGCCACTGCACAAGGCTCTAGTAGAGTTTCAAGAATGACGACTAGCCCCACAGATCACCACTAGCCTTAACTGTGCGCTTTATCCTCACTCGCGTGCAAGCTGGGGTCAACCTCCCGACTGGTCACCCATCCTGGTACTACTCCAAGCTAAGCACGCTTAACTATGGAGTTCTTTAGTGATGGGCTCCCGGAAAAGGAGGTGCACCTTGGTGATATGGGTAGTCTAATCATTCCTTTATCCATTAGAAAACCCTAATTACTACATTAAGGGTATTTATCCACAATTAGGGACTTTTATACTCAAAATAGCTTAGAATTAATGACAAATAGAGTTCATATGTGAGTTAGACCATAATGAACTATGAATTGATGATAAATGAGCATAATGATCTTGTCATGGATTAAAAGGATAAAAATGGTAGCTTTAATGTAAAAGAGGCTTAATGGACTTAATTGATGTCTAATTGTGCCTTTAAATTTGAAAATAAGGTTATATGTTGTTAAAGGATAACCTTAATATCTTTTGTGAAGAATAGATGAGATAATTAGGGTTTGTGAATAATTGTATAAAATTAGGGTTTAAAATAGTATGAGATGAAGGGAACCCTAGTTGCAATGGAAACCCTAAAAGTGGAATAGAGACCCTATGAAGCGAGCTAGGTTTAATAGATCTTGATGACTGATGTGCATCGTTTTACACACAACAATCACTAGGAAAAGTCCTAGAGTTTAACCTTCTAACCCGGTTGTCAACTTATTGTGAACAACAAATCAACTTAGTATAGATAGGTATCGATCCAAGGGACGACGGAAAAAAATTTTTGAAATCCAAATCTGATCGTAAGTACAAGAATTAAATCCCGATTTAAGAGAGTTGTTAATACTAAGAACAAAAATAAAAGCACTGAAATAAAATTTAACTAATCAAGAAATAAAGATCTGGGGTCTGGAAGATCACTACCAAAACTATGTTCCTATTCAACTAATCAAATTCTAAACCCCAAGAATCAAATTAGGACCTTGTGGTTACATGTCCTTACGGACAAAATCACAAGGGTCAGACTTCCCATGAACCTGTTGGTCCCAGCGTTCACGGATCATTGCCCAACCGTTCAACATGCCATTATCCACGATCATATAAAAAAGCATGTGAATTCAAACTGGCATTCAAACCTAAGGCTTAGGTGGTTGCATCACCAAGGATTATAACAAGAATAATATTAAAAAGATGAAAAGATGATAATCACAATTAAGGGACTACTGTTTCGTTCTTACAGAGATCCACGGTCATATCACTCCATTAGAATATATCAGATCATCCAAATAACCACGCATAAATAGAGAGAAGATATTTGTTCGATAGAGGAATATAATTGATTATATTGAATAGAACCGGGATAAGAGGCTACTCCCATTACCCAGAGAGATTTACTCAGACATAACAAGACCAGAAGAAATGCAAACAAAAATGAGATCCAACATTATACAAGATGTGGTCTACAACTAAAAATTAGATGAAATGGAATGAAGAATGGAGTGCCTTTACAAGTGAAAAGTCCCTCCTTTTATAGGAGGGGGAAGGGATAGGCTTACCTTAAAATAGGGGGAAAAAGAGAGGGAGATCAAATTTTGAATTTTCTGGATCAGGTCAAATCAAAAGTTGGTTGTCTTCAATTATCTTGACCATGTAACTCCCTTTAATACAGATTCTCACAGAAGAGATTTCGAACATATTTTTCTCCCGTTAAAAGAACAAAATAAGTCCAAATAATAGGATTTTACTTTAGGAAATTAAATTCCCTTTCCAATGAATACTTGTACACTCAATTTGGAGTTCGAATGCAAGAGTTATGTCACTTTTGGTGGAGGGTATATATGAATTTCAGAACTGCTGGAAATTGTGTAATTTTCCTACAAAACCCAAGAAAATAGAATTAAAACTCCAACTAAAGAGAAAAATCTAAAATAACACAACTAATTATGAAACTAAGAGAATAAATAACAAAATAATCCTAAACAAATATCAAAAATATATAAATAAAAGGGATAAATATACATTTATCAATGACTTGAGTAATAAAAAGACAATTGTATGATTGTTTCAGGATCTCGTTATGTGCTTGCTTGCTTATTTGGAACTCTTGTTTGATTGGATTATTCTATCTCAAATCATACTGACAGGTATGTGGTTACGCTTATGAATATCTCAAATTAGTTTTTCGAGGTTTTCCGAAGTTTTCCTCGATGACTTGAATTAAACTGTTGGATGTATTTAATTCATACAGACTATAATGTGGATATGACTATCACTTAAGATATGTGCCTACTAGCTTAGATCCTAGTCCCCTCTGTGGCTTAATGGTTTGACCTAGTACATGGCTACCTATGGGGTAGGTCCATCAGGTCATTGGATGACTTAGTACATGTCTACCAATGGGGTAGGTCCATCAAGTCACCTTGAGTCAGGGATTGGGCTACCTTTAGGTAGGGCCATGCAACTCCATAACCCTAAGTATTGGCTACCTGTGAGGTAGGGCCATGGGGGTAAGGATCTACCATAGAGAGAGGTAGTATCCAAGTCCACTACAGGGACAACACAGAGATAGGGGATATGTAAGGATTGAGTAGTATTTCTTAAGACGTAATCTTGGTTGTTAAATGATAATTGGATGATTACATTGTTATCATAGTTGCACGATTATTGTTTCCCCCACATACCAACTTTATGCTGACCGACGTTTTATTTGTCGGCATTTTAGGTACAAGTGAAAAGAACAAACAGTAAATTGGCATATGTGGATTTAATTGAGGATTAAAGTACAAAGGAGGATTAGTTAGAATAGACTCCAGTTATGGATAGAAGTAGTTACCCTCAGTTTGAAAAAAAAAGGTATGCAAAGTTTTATTTTATTACAACTTTTCAGTTTAGTTTAGTAGAATTTGATAATTATTATTGATTATTTTTTGAACCTTTGATCTGAAAATGGGATAACAGCTTTGATTTCTTGGTCTCCCTTAAGTGGGGGTTACTGGGAGGAGGGGTCGTTACATCACCCCATTACTTTTATTGTCCATGAAAATAATGACTTCCAAAAGATTCAGTCCTACACCATTGGTATGGATGGTGAAGGGTGAATTATTTGTTTTAGTTTTGAAGCCAAAAGATACATCATCTAAAAAGTTTCGTCTGGGAGAAAAGAGAAGAACAAAAATTAGGAATAATTATATTATGTTGATATGATCTTTTACTAGGGAATATATGATAGTGGTTGAATGACTTGAAATGTTCATTTTAGAGTGGGTGTCTCCTTCCTAGAGCAACTTTAAACCTCTATAGATAGTCCACATAGACCACCAGGAACTCTAATCGTCCTGATGGACAGACTAGAAGGAGTTGTCCCCTTTTGTTGGTGTACTACTCACTGACGCACTCTCCAACCATCAGTTGCTTTTCTGCAGTTGTCTTTCCCTCGTTGTTCCTCCCTGGACGGGTGGAACTTGCTTGGGCTCTCTCAGTTACCACAACTAGAGAGGACAAAAACTTTATAGAGCAAATGATGTTTTGATTTGTGTGTTCTGAGAAGCCCCATGTACCCCTATATGTATAGTAGAGGGAAGGTTCAGGGTTCCCAGTCTATGACAGAGTAGAAGGGTCTGTATTTTACACAAACTAATTACACTACATCAGACAAACCAATCGGTTCACAACTGAACTGATCATTTGGGCAGGTGAGCCGATCATTTCATAACTGAATCAGTCATTTGGGCAGGTGAGACAATCGGTTCACCTAGTGAACTGGTCATTTAACTTCCTAGACTTAGCCTTAATTGACTTTCCTTATTTGTTTCTAATTAATGCAAAGATTAATTCTTGTCCCAATCAAATTGAATAAGTGAAATGATGAATTTTTTCTCACGAACTGGGAAACCCAACACTTGCTCGTTTGGTCCATGTGAACGGATCGGTTCACTAGTGTGACCACTCATCTCACTGACCATGAGCCGATCAGTTCTCCTAGTGAATCGGTCAGTTGGTGGTCCAGGTTGTGCAAAACTCAGTCAATGTAGTTCTCAATCAATCTGACACTCTAATAAATTGGTTCAACACTTGAACTTGATGTTGTTATGTACTCCCATGGATGAACCAGTCGGTTGGTAGTCCAGGTTGTACAAAACTCAGTCAATGCATTTCTCAATCAATCTGACACTCTAATTAATTGGTTCAACACTTGAACTTGATATTGGTATGTATGCCCATAGAGCCAGTCATGTGATGATTGTAATGGCATACTTTGTAAATGATTTGAATAAGAATAATAATGACAATTTTTGTCTATATGTTTTTAACTATTTTGAGATAATAGTATTACATGATAGATGTCTAGAAAATGACAAAACTAAATGACGTATGACTTCAAGTACATGACTTGAACAATGAGATCATACATATGTTAAGAGTGTGTACATTCTCACTAATGTCCCTAGTCGGTTGTTATTGTGGAGATAACCATAGAAATCAATAACACAATAGACAAGGGTGTGTGTTGGTTGATGTAAGGAGGCAGGATCACCCCCTTACTAAAATAAAAATTTGAAGAATTAAAACATCCATTCCAAACACACTCAAAGGTATGTTGGAATAGGTGTAACATTTTCAAATTTCAATAAATGGTATTCAAAACTACCAAAGTATAGCAGCGGAATAAAAATAATGACTATATTCAATTTTCACAAAAGATTAAAAAAGTGCATCATAATATCCCATAAGGGTTTACATGCATGATACAACATAGGGATCTAAGTAGAGGGAAATCTAAACCATAACAACTTTGTCTCCAAGCTTTAACTCCTTAAGCTAGTCCAAAACTTCATGCCTTATCATCCAAGTCCTTCACCTAGGGTTGGAAGCATACCCCAGTAAGAAGAGAAAATAGATGACATCAGCAAAGGCTTGTGCATACTAAATAGGAAATTGATCAATATATGGAATAAAGGACATCAAATATAAAAGGCTTCCCATAGAAAGGATAAGGACCACCCAAATGGGTATCAAGAGAAAAGGAATTGAAATCATATGATAATAAAAGAATACTTGCCATTAATAAAACATAAAGATTGTGCCACACAAGCACATGTAATGAATTAGAGCACACACCCCATATGTTCAATCTGCATGCATGTGAGATAAGCATAGCCCTAGAACAATATAAACATAAAGGTGGCCAAGTCTCATAACTTGAAACCTGATAGAGAATGGAATACTAACAATCTCCCAAATATATAAAACATGGGTCAAGAATCACACATCTTGCCCTGGATATGATGTTCCTTTCCATCCCAAAAGAGAAGGAAATATCACATCTACTCGGCAAGAAATAACACATATGCCATAAAAACTAATGCAATTACACTACTCTAGTGCTACTGAATCACATAGCATGTTAAATGTAGAGGCAAGTAGAAAGTATAATCAAAATATATAAACTAGTCACCACATAAGTGACCAACATATACATCCACCTCATAAGTGGGAAAAAGACATCACATGTCATCTTTTAGAGTTCCATCATGAACAAGTCATGGCACCCCCCTGCCCTCATGCAAAGGTGTAAGCAGGGTAGAAGAGGCATCAACCACCCAATTGAGATCCAACAATCTAGAGAAAGGGAAGGTACTCATGGTGTGGTGCGGGAAGAATAAGGGATCGAGAGGAGTCAGGATCACATTGGCATTGGAGCGGCAGTAGGAGTTGGAATAGAACGACATGGCATCTCCTGTAGGTGGTCATGGGGGTGCAGGAAGAGGTAGAGGAGGTGGATCAACTCATGATGGAGGCAAGAGTTCATCGGATAGGGGAGGATCACGCGAGGCTATCTTGCGGAGGGAAGCTGATCGTCTGGCGGAGAAGGGGAAATCGGTAGTAATAGATGCTTCCAACCCTGACGTTGAGGTACGTGCTATGTAGGATCACCTTTCGCTTGGTAGCTCGTGAGGTAGAGGAGGTGCTTGGAGAGGATGAAGTCGACATGTGTCGGTGTCAAGTAGATGATCCTTGGATTGGGTTTCCGATAGAGCCAACCCTTCTTCAGCAGATGGCGGCGACGGCCTGTCCACGATGATGGCCATGGGAGGGGGTAGACCACCTAGGGCTTGGACGTTCAAACCTAACCCTATTTCTTGGACAAAAGGAGGTGTCGGTGAGGAATCCCTAGAGGCGTGCTCACCACACCTTGTGCTTAAGAAGGTGTCGCTGGTGCATAATGGTGGTGATCAGTTCATGGTGATGATATGTAAAGAACACATGGATTTCATTCAAGGAAGGTGGGAGAAGGCATTGATCTTTCATGTCATCGATGCTAACCCCCATCTTGTTCCCATGAAAGCTAGGGTCCTACATTCATGGAGGCCTACTGTTCATGTGGAGGTTACCAATATGGAGAATGGATTCTTCTTTGCTTCCTTTGAAGAATCTTCAGATCAGGATCAGGCTATGGCGACTAGGCCTTGGTTCTATGATGGGAGAGTGATGCTCATGCAACAATGGAGACCATCTTCATCTTTGGAACGAGATATCTTGTCCACTGTTCCTTGTTGGGTCAAGTTCCCGTCTTTGGGATTGCTCAACTCAATGGATATCCTCAGTACAACGACAATCTTTTTAGGAAACCCCCTACGCATGGATGTTAATACGACAAGGGGTACCAATCTTGACTATGCAAGGGTGTTGATTGAGTTCTCGGTAGAAAAGGATCCACCTATCTCAGTTGATCTTTGGGTGGAAGGTGGTGAAGTTATTCCATGTCCTGTGGAGTATGAATACTACCACAGGTGATGCAAAGATTGCATAGCATTTGGATACACCGAGGATAGCTACCCTTCCAATGGTGGTTTGGTGTGAACATGGCACTCCCAATCAAGAAGACCACCACCATCGCGACAACAACAACATAGCCATGTTGCGGTGATGGAGGATCATGTCAGTGGCAACAACAATGTGGGGATCAAGACCACCGCCGATGGTGACATTCCAACGATGGCCAATTCAACAACATCACTGTCGGTGGAGCTAGAGACGACTGAGGAGGTCAACAGGTCAAACGACCCTCCCCCTTCCTCAAGAAAATCATTATTGTTGGACAATAATGGTAACAACCATTTTGAACTAGATTTGAATTTGGAAAATATTCTAAATATGGACCAAATCATCTCTAATTCAAATGACTCCAATCAATTTGAAATCAACAGCGAGGGTAACAGAACCTTTAATGAGGTCTAAATGAGGTGTGGCTTGGACTAGGATGCAAATATCAATGCATCCACTACTCTTGTGGAATCTATAATTGATCTATATCTGGTGGGTATGGGAACCCACATGCCAATGATGCTCCAAGTCCCCTAGACCACATCACTTTCAACCACCAGTAACGAGTGGGATGACATTGAGGTCCTTACCGAGCAAGCATCGTCGGTACATCATGACATGGAACATGACGAACATCAGCCCAATGACATGGACGGACATTTGGAGCCAGCTTCCGGGGCCACACATCCCAAACCCCAAGATGAGATGGTGGGTGGTCAAACACTCATAACGGACCCGATGATCATGGAGGTTGCACGGGACAATGAAGATGGTCACACGCCCCATAAGGTAGTATCCGCATATAGTGAAGAGGAGGATTGCCCACACTTCTCTGAGGAAGATCTACTGAATACCATCTATCCATATACACCGGGGGTAGTAATCACTCCAAACTCGGCCATGATTCCGTTCAATTTGGACGATGATGAAATGGTCGTCCCTAGGGACACCCCTCTTAATGAAGATTGTGCAAGCATGGAATCCACTGACTCAACATCTAAGGGGTCTGCGGAAGAGGAAATGAGACATAGGACGGCGTTGAAGACACCAAAACACAAGCGGGTGGGACCTAAGTCCAACAAGGGACCTCCTAAGAAGACCCAAGTAGGGAGGCAAGCAACTGCTGACCCCGTGCTAGGAGATAGGGAGGTGAGGAAGGAAAAAAGAAGGTTGATGTGTGAGCAGGAGGAAGGCAAGGCATGTGAGTAAGAGGCAGCGAGCAAGTTAACATATCACCATTACCGCATGACAGATGACAATGTGGCCAAAGTGACTAAATGACCCTTCTAGCATGGAATGTGAGAGGAGGTGTGGAATCCTACCATCAAGGTGAGATTAGAAGAGTCATCCATGAAGCAAACTCCTCTCTTGCTACCATCACTGAGACTCACATCATGAGGGGCAACATTGCCAAGGTGAGAACACTTTTTCCAGTCGGTTGGAGTTTTCTCTCTTACCATGAACAGGTGGAAGGTGGACGAATATGCTGGGGCTTTAACCCTAGGGTTTGGGAGGTGGAGGTTATCTACTCTACCCCCCAGACAATCACTACACGCTGCCACAATAAAGGAAGGGTGGACTTATCCAACACTGCGGTGTATGGATACATGACAACAAGTGAGCGGAGGCACCTATGGTCCAACATCAATGACATATCCAACATGGTGAGCGGGTCATGGTTACTGATGGGGGACTTCAACTGCACATGATTCGCTTGGGAGAAGAAATGAGGTCGTGAACATGGCCTACGAGCTATCCTGGACTTCAATGATGCCTGGGCTACTTCTAGCCTGATGGAACTCCCTATGCAAGGGGGGATATCACGTGGATCAACCTACAATACAAAGACATGAGGGTAGCATGCAAGCTTGACTGCGTGCTGGCCAATGACCCATTCACGCAAATATTTGGGAACGTGGCGGTAGGCTTGACCTTCTCTGTAGTGATCAACGACCATGTTGCACTGGTGACACGACTGCTTGGCACACTGGTGACCACACACAAGAAGAAACCATTCCGATCTCTCAGCTACTAATTAGAGTGGGATGGTTATGACCAAGCACTCAAGGAAGGATGGGACCTCCAAGTAGAAGGCAATCCTATGTTCGTTATGGCTAAGAAGCTCCAAAACACGAAGAAGTGCATCAAGAGATGGGCTGCTGAAAAGTGGAATGTAGTCAAACTAAAATGTGATGCTCTTCATGAGTTTGAGAATGTTAGTAAAGAACTTCAACACCAACCTATGAACCAAGGGTTGATTCAAGCGGAAAGGGAACTACACACCCGGTTGGAGGCACTAGCTAAAGCAGAAGAAGGCTACTTCTACCAAAGGAGTCACACAAGGTGGATTAATGATGTGGATCGCAACACTTCCTTTTACCTAGGTGCGATGAAGAGGAATATCATTAAGGACACCATATATGAACTTATATCTGATGATGGATGGAAAGTGAGTGTGCATGATGACATGTGCATGGAGGAGGTACAATTCTTCACTAACCTATACAATGGATAGGGAGGCACATACAACCAAACCACGATGAAGCCAGAATGCATTCTAACCGATGAAAAAAAGGTGAGTCTGTGTGTTAAGGTCTCACCTCTTGAAGTGAAGCAGGTGTTATGGTCCATAGGAGTGCAAAAGTCCCTGGGCCCGGATGGTTTCAATGCCAAATGGTACAGAGATGCATGGCCGGTCATATGCAATGATGTATACAATGTGATAGTTTGGCTCGTAGAGGGAGGAAGCATGCTACGTGAATGCAACCATACATTCCTAGCCCTCATTCCTAAGACGACGATGGCCTCCCCTATGAGGGATTTTAGCCCCATAGCTTGTTGTGGTGTATTATACAAGATTTGGGCAAAACTACATGCATATAGGCTCAAGGTGGTTCTGCCCACAATTGTTTCACAAAACCAAGGAGCTTTTATACCAGGCCGAAACATCAGCAACTGCGCTCAACTTGGTGGGGAGTTTCTCCATGGGTTTGATCTGAAGAGGAACAAACTGAAGGTGTGCATCAAGCTCGCCATCTCCAAAGCCTATGATCATGTTGTTTGGGCAAGCCTATGGGCACTATTGGAGGACTACGACTTCCCACACACATGGATACGATGGATAAAGGAGTGTACCCAATTTGCCTCCTTTTTGGTGTTGGTCAATGGACAACCAAGCGGCTTATTCACAAGTAATAGGGGCCTAAGGCAAGGTGACCCGCTATCACCGTTGCTATTCACCCTTGTTATGGAGCAGCTCACGCTCATTCTAGAAGAAATGGAAAGAAGAGGCAACCTCAAATCATTTAAAGTGAGATGCACACTGGTGCTTTCCCACTTAATATTCGTCGATGATGTCCTCATGTTCTTAGATGGGACGATTGCGAATCTATGAGCAGCAAAGTAAGGACTTGAGAAATTTTCTACCATCACTGGGTTACATGCCAACCAAACCAAATCCATGGTGTTTCTTTCAAAGATGGCCAGACAAATGAGTGAGTTGCTATCGTTCACCATTGGCATGCCCATCCATGAGCTCCCATGTACTTATTTGGGATTTTCTCTCACTGTTGGGATGGTCTACGCTAGACACTATGGTGCATGCATGGACAGATTGAGGGTGATGATTGATCGGTGGCCACTCCATCAAATTTTCTTTGTAGGTAGAGTGGCTCTTACGAGAGCCAACATCATGGGACTTATCACCTTTTGGGTCATGCAAGGACACATACCCAGCATTATTTTAGATAGACTCCATATAATTGTTGCCCATTTCCTATAGGGTGGGAAAGTGCACACTATTTCTTGGGAGAAGATGGCCTACCCAATCGATGAAGGAAGACTTGGGCTTAAAAATTTCCAAGATTTGGCAAAGTGGGCAATGAGAAAGAAAGTGGAAAGGTTTCTCACTAATACTGACTCAGTCTGTACACGATGGATGAGGAGACGTTATGGGTACTCACTAGATGTACAACACTCTATGAGACAAGGTTTCTCATGCACGTGGAGGACAATGGTAGAGGAATATAGAAATTGCCAAGCCCTATATTCACTCAATGATAGAGGTGAACACTTGCACAGTGAGACATTCCCTGATTTTTGGCAAGTTGTTCGCCCACACAGGCCTGAGTGTAAGTTTGCCAAAGCACTCTGGCATGCACGTTGCATTCCCTGATGGGTAGCAACAGTCCATAAGGCAAGTAACAATGGACTACTCACGGCGGATCGAATTGCGAGATGGAGTGCGGACTATGACACATCGTGCTCGCTATGTAACTGTGGTGAAGAATCAATGTCGCACCTTTTCTTTAAATGCCCATATACATCTGTTGTATGGTCCACACTCATGAGGGGCCATCAAGGGGTGATGGATCTGAATCCTTGCATGCAACAAGATATCACCACTCTGTGGATTGATGCACCCATGAGGGACCTTGTGTTCCTTGCACTTGCTGCAGCTACTTACTTTGTTTGGATGGAAAGAAATAAAAGAATACATGGAGAACATGGACAACCTAGTGCCACACTGACGGCATGGGTTAGGAGGTCGATGAGTAATGTGTTGTTTGCACACCCAGAATGGAAGGAACAGCTACCACAGGGGCTTGCCATTGCATGGGACGTCCACTGAACTAAAGACGCCATACGAGGCTAGGTGGTGTGAGGAGACACGACACACATCCTAGTCATTGTATCAGGATCGAATTGTTTTGGACACAAGCATGATCACGTGCATGAGGAGTACGACTGAGATCAGTTGTGCCCATCTTACCAGTATGCTCTTTCTATTCCTTATGTGGCCAAGCAGACTCTTTAGACTGACCCAGAGGAGTGATTGTGATATAGTCTTATTAGGTAGCTTGTACAACTCACCTCCCGTGCTTACTGTTGGCCCTGAACAACCCTAGGTTGGATAGACACATTTGGTAAATAGGGGTGAGATTTGGCCTTAGGGAAATTTTTAGTTTTGTTTCCATTTTGTAAACAAATCATTGTATGAGGACTTAGTGCTAATGCATGGGGTTTTCCTAAGGCCTTTCTCAAAATAAAATTACCCAATATTCGAGAGTTCCATCATGAATAAAACATAAGATAAGAGTTCAAAAGAATATCCATGATCACATATGAATATAAAATAAGGTAGTTCACATGAACCATGATTTTCAAAAGAAAAGACATTGTGTATAGGATAATGTCCATAGGACAAAGAGAATGAATAAGCATAGGTGAATTGCTCAACATAGAAGAATAGGGACACATCATACCTAAACTTCAGAGTATAAATAGTCCAAGTCAAGCCTAGGCCTCCAAAGAACCTCTAGGGAAGGTGGACCAGTCCAATAAGTAAGGTTCCCAAGCTTAGAGAGGTTGGTTTCTCCAACAAAGCTCCTATCTCGAGCAAGAAGCACCTTCTCCACTTTAGAGGTGAAAAACCCTAACAAAAGAATACAAAGATGAGGTTTTTATGGGTTCTAGGTGGGGTTTCACCATGGAAGGCCATGATTATGACCTGGAGGAAGGTGGAAGGAAGACTAACAATATAAAAATAGGGAAGGAAAGGAGGACAATGACTAGTTTTGGTTAAAATCACCAAGTAGAGGCTTAAGAAATCCTAAATAGAGAAATTTGGAACCCTAGGAGCCTTCTTCACCAAGTTAGGCACATCCTTTTACCTTGGGACAACACCTTCGTGGAAACACAGAGTAGGAATGATGCTCTAAGCTAGAGGAAATAAAGGAGAGCAAGACTTTTTGAATTGGGAGTAGGGAAGCGGTAGATATGGCTATATAAAGAAAGAGGTCAAGTATGAGGTGTCTATGAGACTTTCCATGTGTCAGGTATAAGGGTGTCCATGGACATGCAAGCCTTTATGGATAAGGAAGAAGTCAAGCACGAGGTTTTAAGTTACTTTCAATGTGTCCCTTGCTAAGGGTGTCTATGGACATGCAAACCTTTATGGATACGGAAAAGTCAAGCATGAGGTGTCCATGGAGCTTTCAATGTATCCTTAGCCTAGGGATTTCGTGGCCATGCAAGTGGACAGCTCATAAAGTCTTCTTGAATATCAAATGTTGGTTTATGGACACTTATAGGCCATCCCAACTGACCTCCAATCAAAGAAATAACCCCATTGGTTGATAGTTTTTAAAGATAAGCTCATTTATAAAGAGGGTAATCCCTATAATGACCTTGGAAAGTAACACCTTCAAACCAAGGTGCAACTAGGTGCCCCATGGATCATAAACTTGAGAATGGAAAGGGAATATATAAGTATTATAATGCATGTGACAATTTGCAAAGAAAACCTCCCAATTGGGTAAATCATAGAAAAGTCCAAAATGTACCTAAAATTCCATAACTTGCACAAACAACATCCAAATTGAACCAAACTTCATCCACGAGTTATCTTTGATGTGTTGAGTATGAATTTTACAATATATTCATATTTTGAAGTTATATAATCACATTATTAATTACTTATTCCTTTTAGTCATTTTCTCTCTCCTAAACGTATCCTAATATTTCAAGGTTATCCAAATTAGATGAAATTTGACGTGTAGGCTAATTTTGATATGTAGATTTCGAATTTGAAGTTTGTTTCCACTTTTGAGCTTTCCTTTTATGAGATATTTCATATGGCCCATTAACGACCCATTATCTAAATTATTCATCCAATTAAGTTCCTTATCTTCATATTACCACCAAAATGAGTTGTGGCATATTTTATGTATCCATTATAAACCTAAGATTAATGTTAAAACATTAGGTTACATTAAGGTGATCTATACATGCTCATTCGGGTTATACTAAACATCTATTTAGGTCTAACCTTCTACCTTGTTTGGATAAGTCCAAAATGTCAACTTCCAGGGTAGGGTCTGAGATCTAGTATGTTACAGCACACCACCCCTTAAAGGGATTTCATCCTCAAAATCAAAACATCCACATATAAGAAAAAAACTTATTCACCACCCCTTAAAGGACTCATTTTATTAAGTCAAAACTATTATTTAGGTACAAAAGGCTCAACTACACTTCCTTACATCCAACTACATAAGCATCATGCAAAAAAAACATAACTTCTAAAGACTAACTATGAACTATGGGTTAACTTGATCTTGTCAACCCTCAAACACGTCTTTACACCTGGGAGACTAATTCAACATATTAGGGTCCCTAAAGATAAATCATATAGATGTCTAAGGCTACTATTGCCTAAAATCATGCTATTTTGAACAATTCATATCAGCTCAGGCTAGGCTAGTATCGTATGGATTCGGGAGTCCTCATAAACCAAGCTAGTGGTGCAGAGGAAAATCTTGCCTTCCCCAGAACCATGATCCTTTCTAGACACCATTCCTTTCATCTTCATGTCCTAGTAGCTACCTAAAGGCCAAGCTAAACAACCTCAACTTACTATGGTTACTTGTGCATCTTTTACTTGTAAGTATTTTAAGGATCTTTTCATCATTATTCTAATGTGAAACTATATGATCCTAAATCAACCCTTCATCATCTATTAATCAACTCTAGGGAAAACACGTCACTTAAAGGTAAGGCAATGATTCTAACTAGGGAGACAAAATTGAAATAGTCAGATTCTGATTACTATGGTCTCTGATACCATGTTGTAAGGAGGCGGGATCACCCCCTTACTAAAATAAAAATTTGAAGAATTAAAACATCCATTCCAAACACACTCAAAGGCATGCCGGAATAGGTGTAACATTTTCAAATTTCAATAAATGGTATTCAAAACAACCAAAGTATAGCAGCAGAATAAAAATAATGGCTATATTCAATTTTCACAAAAGATTACAAAAGTACATCATAATATCCCATAAGGGTTTACATGTATGATACAACATAAGGATCTAAGTAGAGGGAAATCTAAACCATAACAACTTTGTTTCCAAGCTTTAACTCCTTAAGCTAGTCCAAAGCTTCATGCCTTATCATCCAAGTCCTTCACCTAGGGTTGGAAGCATACCCCAGTAAGAAGAGAAAATAGATGACATCAACAAAGGCTGGTATGTGCATACTAAATAAGAAATTGAGCAATATACGGAATAAAGGACATCAAATATAAAAGGCTTCCCATACAAAGGATAAGGATCACCTGAATGGTTACCAAGAGAAAAGGAATTAAGATCATATTGTAAAAAAGAATACTTACCATTAATAAAACATAAAGATTGTTCCATACAAGCACATGTAAAGAATTAGGGCACACACCCCATATGTTCAACCTGCATGCATGTGAGATAAACATAGCCCTAGAACAATATAAATACAAAGGTGGACAAGTCTCATAAACTTGAAATGTGAAAGAGAAATGAATAATGCCAATCTCCCAAATATATCAAACATGGGCCAAGAATCACACATCTTTTCCTGGGTATGAGGTTCCTTTCCATCCCAAAAGAGCAGGAAATATCACATCTGCTCGGCAAGAAATTACACATCTACCACAAAAACTAATGCAATTACACTACTCTAGTGCTACTGAATCACATATCATGTTAAATGTAGAGGCAAGTAGAAAGTATAATCATAATATATAAACTACTCACCACATAAGTGACCAACATATACATCCACCTCATAAGTGGGCAAAAGACATCACATGTTATATTTTAGAGTTCCATCATGAACAAAGAATAATATAAGAGTTCAAAATAATATCCATGATCGCATGATAAATATAAAATAAGGTAGCTCACATCAACCATGATTTTCAAAAGAAAAGACATTGTGTATAGGCTAATGTCCATAGGACAAAGAGAATGAATAAGCATGGGTGAATTGCTCAAGAAAGAAGAATAGAGGATACATCATACCTCAACTTCAGAGTCTAAACAGTCCAAGTCAAGCCTATGTCTCCAAAGAACCTCTAGGGAAGGTTGACAGGTCCAATAAGTAAGGTTCCTAAGCTTAGAGAGGTTGGTTTCTCCAACAAAGCTCCTATCTCGAGCAAGAAGCACCTTCTCCACTTTAGAGGTGAAAAATCCTAACAAAAGAACATGGAGATGAGGTGTTTATGGGTTCTAGGTGGGGTTTTACCGTGGACGTCCATGGTTCTAACCTGGAGGAAGATGGAAGGAAGACTAACACGAAAATAAGGAAGGAAAGGAGGATACTTACTAGTTTTGGTCAAAATCACCAAGTAGGGGCTTAAGAAATCCCAAATAGAGAACTTTGGAATCCTAGGAGCCTTCTTCACCAAGGTAGGCACCTCCTTTTACCTTGGGACAGAACCTTCGTGGAAAAACATAGTAGGAATGATGCTATAAGCTAGAGAAAATTTAGGAGAGCAAGAGTTTTTGAATTGGGAGTTGGGAAGGGGTAGATATGGCTATATAAAGAAACAGGTCAAGTATGAGGTGTCTATGAGACTTTCCATGTGTCATGTATAAGGGTGTCCATGGACATTCAAGACTTTATGTATAAGGAAGAATTCAGGAATGAGGTGTCAATCTACTTTCCATGTGTCCAATGCTAAGGGTGTCTATGGACATGCAAACTTTTATGGATAATGAAGAAGTCAAGCATGAGGTGTCCATGGAGGTTTCCATGTGTCCTTAGCCTAGGGATTTCATGGACATGCAAGAGGACAACTCATTGAGGCTTCTTGAATATAAAATGTCAGTTTATGGACACTTATAGGCCATCCCAAACGTCCTCCACTCAAGGAAATAACCCCATTGGTTGATAGTTTTTAAAGATAAGCTCATTTATAAAGAGGGTAATCCCTATAATGCCCTTGGAAAGTAACACCTTCAAACCAAGGTGTAACTTGGTGCCCCATGGTTAACAAACTCGAGAATGGTAAGGGAATATATAATTATTATAATGCATGTGACAATTTGCAAAGAAAACCTCCCAATTGGGTAAATTGCAGAAAAGTCCAGAATGTACCTAAAATCACATAACTTGCAGAAACAACATCCAAATTGGACCAAACTTTATCTACAAGTTATCTTTGATGCATTGAGTATGAATTTTCCATTATTTTCATATTTTTCAGTTATATAATCACATTATTCATTACTTATGCCTTTTACTTATTTTCTCTCTCCTAAATTTATCCTAATATTTCAAGGTGGTCCAAATTAGATGAAATTTGACATGTAGGCTAATTTTGATATGTAGATTTTGAATTTGAAGTTTGTTCCACTTTTGAGCCTTCTTTTTATGAGATATGTCATATGGCCCATTAACGACCCATTATCTAAATTATTCATCCAATTAAGTTCCTTAACTTCATATACCACAAAAATGAGTTATGTGGCATATTTTATGTATCCATTATAAACCTAAGATTAATGTTAGAACATTAGGTTACATTAAGGTGATCTATACATACATTATCTCATTGGGGTTATACTAGACATCTATTTAGGTCTAACCTTCAACCTTGTTTGGCTAAGTCCAAAATGTCAACTTCTAGGGTAGGGTCCAAGATCTAGTATGTTATAGTTGATGATAGAATCTCATTAGTCATGATATATGATATCAAACCAAGTACATAGATACATGTTAGAGAATAGTGTATCAGACAGACCCAACATAAGATTGATGCTTGGAAACCACACTTGGTTAGTCAGGATCATCTCTTATAGTATTGGTGGTGACTGTGCTTCTTTGACCTGAAATCACTGCACTCATCACATGTTATTGGATACACTTTGACATCATCAAACACAGTCCTGAAACATGGGTTGTTATAATCGTGATGATTGGGTGACTTTGACACATGGGGACTTGACTGTGAATGATAGATATGGAATTTCTCCCTCCTATGGAAGTGTGATATCCTGGCCACTTGTGGAGCGAGACTGAGAAATGCATGGCCATGCACATGTGAGTCAATGTGTGATATTGAGCTTTCATATATCTCAGACAGTCTAGTTTGAGTCAATAAACATGGATTGAACATTTTTAGAGGATGAAAAATCCATGCCTCGAGTTCAATCCGGATATCAGTGACAAAGGGACTATACATTAACTATAAAACCAATAATAGATTGTAGGTTGGAAGTTGTTCTCCAACTTTCCTCTTCACTTGGGTAGCACTGATGTGCGACTAGGCACCACTCTTTTCTTGTGATGTCATAAGTTAGTAATGGACATTCACTACCGACATGAAATGGAACCTATAGGGTCACACACATAGGATTAACCTAGAAGAGAAGTTAATCCATGAATGTTGTTTAGATTGACTACTAAAGTGTTTAGGTACTCAATTAAAACATTGAATCAATAGGATTGACTCTGAATCATCAAGTTCAAGTGTTGAACCAATTGATTAGAGTGTCAGATTGATGGAGGACTGCATTGACTGAGATTTTTACAAACTCGACCACCAACCGACCAGTTCAGTGGGTGAACCGATCGGCTCATAGTTATGAGATGACTGGTTCACACTAGTGAATTGATCGGTTCGCATGGACCAATCGAGAAGGTGTTGAGTTTCCCAGTTTGTGAGAAAAGAATTTCGTTTCACTTGTTCAATTTCATTGGGACAAGAATTAATATTTGTATTAATTAGAAACAAACAAGGAAAGTAAATTGTGGGAAAGTTTGGGAAGTGAAATGACTGGTTCACTAAGTGAACTGACAAGTTCACACTCCCAACTGACCGGTTCAAAAGTGAACCGATCGGCTCACCTACCCAAATGACTGGTTGAGTTATGAAATGATTGGTTCGTTTGCCACAGTGTAATCAGTTCATGGAAATTCCGAACCCTTCTACTCCCGCATAGACTGGGAATCCTGACCCTACCCTCTACTATAAATAGAGGGGTACATGGGGCTTCTCATAACACACAAATCAAAACATCAGTTGCTCTGCAAAGTTGTTGTCCTCTCTGGTTGTTGTAACCAAGAGAGCCCAAGCAAGTTCTACCCATCCAGGGAGGAACAATGAGGGAAAGACAACTATAGAAAAGCAACTGATTGTGGGAGAGTGTGTTGGTGACTAGTACACAGATAGAAGGGGACACATCTTTTTAGTCTTTCCATCTCAGGATGACTAGAGTTCTTGATAGTCTGTGTGGACTATCTATAGAGGCGGGAGGTTTCTGCCACTCAGGAGGACGAATATCCACCGCAGTCCGGGTCTACACTAGGAGCTACACAGACCCCGGCGAAGAGTAGGTGGTTGAAGACCACACTAGCTATGAGGCATTGTCACTGAGCAAGCCTCAGGACTAGGTATATCTCACTAAACCATCTTTCCTATTGCATAGTTGTTAATGTGATCTGCTGGTTATGGGTTTGTGGTTAGATAATTTTTTTGTTTTTGGTGCCTGTTCTGTGCCCCAAAACCCAACAGTGGTATCGATCCCATGTTAAAATACTATATTTTAGGATTAATCGATATGATCAAATTTTTGTTTTTATCCATTTATTTATTGCATACAACACGGATACTTTAACGGGCTAATGTGCATATCCGATTAAACACCAAAGATCCCAATATACATTTATGATATGGTATATATATGCAATCGATACGTGTCTCCCAAAAATGGTTTTGATGGTGGATGTGTAGTGTGGTTATGGCATATAAACGCCTATGTGTGTGCTTGGTTGGTTGTGGTTGTTAGCATCTCAGTCTGTGTACTGAGTTCTTTCTTTTATTCCAGATGTAACTCAAGATAACTCAAGCCCTCTCTTCTACCTTTTCTCCCCCCGAATGTAACTCAGGGTTTCTCAAAGATATATGTAAAAGTAGGATAGTTTTATTTCCTGTTATGTCGAAAATCAGTGGGCACCCAAATGAGTGGTTGGAGGACCAAGACGAGTGGCTGATGGTGCAGACGAGCAGTTGGTGGCCTGAAGAGGAGTGAGACAACCCGATAAACCGACCGTCTGGAGGAGCCAAATGATCAGTTGGTGAAAATCAACTAACCGGCCAAGAGGCGAGTCAATTAGTCATAGGACGAGCTGATCAACCTGGAATGGTCCAGGCATAGATCTTCATCAACTACAGGTTGTTGCATGTGATGTAGACCTAGATGATCATAATTCCTTGTAGCTTAAGGAATTGTAATAGGATGGCTATAATCATCACTTTATCACTTCACATGTTTTCTTGTGGGATATAGCATGTATATGGTACATACTGTATATGTGGTGATTGGATATGTATATGTATATATATACCAAACCCCTCAATGTAAATATTAAGTTTGAGATGCCTTCCAAAAGCAGCGCCCATGAAAAGCCTGATCAACTTAGTGTGGGCACACCCTAGCATGGTGCACCGTCTATATCGTGGAAGTGTGATGGTGAATATGTGGGTCTGCCCTAGCAGGGTGCATATTCATTGTGTTGGCATTTGGGTTGGACTTAACAAGGTGACCTTGATCAGATCAAGCACCTTGAGGAATGGAGATGTACATGACAAAGAGTTGTGCATGAAATCTATCAAGAGTTGCATATGATGCAATTGGTAAAAGTTGCCTACCTGAAAGAATCTAGATTTGGGTGACAACCCTAGCTGGTCCATGACTGAGAGGAAATTAGGATCTTACTCACTAGAAGGTTGTACGCTGCAATCTTCTGAATTGATGGTGAGGGATATCAGTTTGATCAAAGTAGTGGGAGTGATAATTAACTAAAGGCCTAATTAAATATCATCAAATTTTATTCAAATCAAAACAAAAAGGAGTTTTGATAAAATGCAAATGTTTTCTCTTGTAGAATTAAAATGGAAAAGAAATCATCATTGAAATTGGATGATTTAATTGAGATAAATTTCCATAACTGGTTAAGGACTATGAGAAGTGTTCTGCATATTCTAAGATACCAATGGTTATAGAATCCCCTCTATGTACGCTTAAGGTATTATTTGAGGAACAAAGAAAAAGGATAGTTTCATGGTAGTTATCATTGGAATGGGAGTCCAAGGAGAGATGCAAGGAAGAGAAGTGTTCTCCTGCCAAACTGAAGTCCAAGTATTCTACGCTCAAAATATGGAGAGGATTAAGGAAATCAAGGAAGATGAAGCAAGAGATGGACATCTATACTTCCAATGTATACATGATTGAGATTAACTTTACTACTTCTTCATCATGGGTACTTGATACTGGATGTGGATCACACATTTTTTCAATTGTGAAGGATCTAAAAAGAAGTAGGCCTTTAGAAAAAGGTGAGGTTGAACTATGTGTTGCTAATGGAGCAAGAGTTGCTACCAGTGCAGTAGGAACCTATGAGTTATCTCTACCAAGTGGGCTGATAATACAGTTACAGAACTGCTATTATGTACCTACCATTAATAGGAATATCATTTCTGTATCTTGTTTGGACAAGGATGGATTTGAATTTCTTATTAAGAATGGAAAATGTTCCATTTCTAAAGATGGGATATTTTATGACAGTGCCCCTATGTCTTTGACGTGGTTTATTATCGCACTAATAAATTCACTCAGGGGTGAAATCCCAGAGCTTTTACCAAAACTTTGTCCAATAATACCACCTACAAGCGGATGGGTCTTATTGCAGTATAGTTAAGGATCAAATCCTAAGGGACAACGCTTTTAAGAATTGTTTCTAGTCTATTTTAGTTCAAGTAAGGCTAATATTTAGAACAAAGGTTGATTTGAGGTAGATTAAACTAAATGCAGGAAGTAAAGAGCAGAATTAAAGTTGATTCTAGATTAATGATATGGAATCACTGGGAAGGTCACGGGTTTCACCACCACTATAGATGCAAACCCATCCAAACAACAAACATCCAGGCAAGATATAACCATCCAAATGGAACTACTGTGAACCCTCCCTGAGGGATGTTTAGGTTCACATAAGCATCACCTTAGGCATCAGATGTCTTGTCGCCATCACGATCATGTACTTACAGTTCCAAAGATATAGATATCCAACTGAACCTGTGGCCCCCCTATACAGGTGTTAGGCACATAGAAGCATCACTATGGGCTAGATGGCTCGTCCCCTCACAGATCATACACTTATGACCTCAAGGAATCCCTTTCTATTTCTAGTTAGGAAGTCAATCGCGTTAATCGACAGACACGCAGGAAATTGATCTACAAGCAAACATCGATGATTAACAACAAAGATACATATATCCAACTGAAGTTGTGGCCCTCCCCAAGGGATGTTTAGGCCACAGAAGCATTACCGTAGGCTAGATGGGTCGTCCCCTCACGGATCATACACTTAAGACCTCAAGGAATCCCATTCTATATCTAGTTTGGGAGTCAACCTCATTAATTGACATTCTACCCTACATAAAGAAGTTCTCGCAACATAGGAAAGAATAAGATAAAAGCAAGCAGGTAACCAATTCACAAACACTAACGATTAACAATAAAATGAAAAGTCATATACATTGCCATGGAATGTTTAACAAGAGAACATGCTTGCATGGGCAGCAGGGCTAGTCCCCGCACCCCAACGAAAAGGAACTACTCACTCATGATGCGCTAAACAAGAAGAATAAGAAAGAGGGAAGGTTCCACCATGAGCATGATGCAGAAGGTAGTCACAACTCAGTGAAGATGATGTGGTCTTCTACGTCGTGTTGGAGCAGATCTGGACAAGGAGGAAGAACCACCAAGGTAGATCGGGCATATCTTCTTCTCCACCTTATTTCTTGTCTTGACTTCCTTGCTCACAGCAGGAGTAGCAGGTGAAGTGGCAATGTCATGGATGATCGGGATCGAACCTATGTTCAGGCAACCTGTCGGCATCCTGGGTCTGATGCCCAAATGAGGACCCTGTTGGTCCTATTTATAGGCTTGGGTCGGGTCTTGAATAGTTTCGAGAAACTAGTACTTTCTTCACAATCTTGAGTTTAAACAGTTTGGAGACCATTTGCTTCTCACGGTTTGAGGACCGTTTGGGCTTGCGCGGTCTCAAGACTATTTGCAGCCCATGCAGTCACATCCAAATGGTCTTGCTCTAATCGGTTTTCGACCTCTGAATGGTCTCTACTCCAACCGGTCTTCATTTCCAAACGGTCTTATGTCCAAACAGTCTTGAAGATTGGTGTTTCTTCCTCACTACTTCGACTGGTCTTGGCTTCTAACAGTTTCTTCATGTGCCCAAACGGTCTTGGGAAATCGATCTTTCACCCAACCGGTCTCGGCGTCCAAATAGTCTTGAAGATCATTTGCTCTTGATCAGTTTTGGAAACGGTCGCTACCCTTGCGGTTTATGTGTTCCATCCAAATTAGTCTTTACTCCAACTGGTCTTCACTTCCAAATGGTCTGGGTTGCTTGTGGTTTGCTACCTCTGATCGGCCTTGCTCGTCCTAACGGTCTCGGAGTTTGCTTGTCTTACGGTCTTGAGACCGTGCGCCGCCAAACTGTAACATACCGAATCTTAAACCCTACCCTAGAACTTTGATCTTTTGGGTTTTTCCAAACAAGGTTGAGGTTAGGATGATCCTAATAATCTAATGCATGAATAATGTAAATAATATGTCACATAATTCAATTGGTGATAATAAGATGATAAATAACTTAATTGGATGCATAATGATGTTAATGGGCCTCTAATGGGCCATATGATGTAATCAATGTAATAAATCCTCAAAATAAATAATATACTTCAAATTCGTAATATACACATTAAAATAAGCTTACATGTCAATTTTCATTTAATTTGGACAACCTTGAAATAATATGGTAATATTAAGAGAGAGAAATTGCCTAAAAGGTGTCATTAATAAATAAATATAATAATTGACTCCAACAGAGGAAAATAATCTTAGATTCGTAATCTACATAATAAATATAGCCTTTGGGTGAATTTCTATCCAATTTGGAGAAAGTTTGCTTAAAAGGTGAAATCAGGAGAGAGAAAGTATGAGGAACCTTCAAAATATTTATTAAATACTCAAACAACTCTAATATGTAAAATTTATGGCAAATTTGTATCCAACACATTAAATATGACTTGTGTGTCAAGTTTCATAAAATTTGGATAATCCTAAAGCCATTAATAAAGGAGGAAAGAGAAAATAGTAATGTATTTATTTGACACATTAAAAGGTCTTAAAAGGCAAATCTAATTTTATATTCGAAATCTACGTGCTTTAATTAGCCTCTGTGCAAAATTTTACCTAATTTGGAGTTCTTTTTCACCCTCGAAAGAGGAGAGAGAAAAAGAAACATAAATAAGTGTACACTTTAATCGAATTGTTTTAGGAATCGATTTATTTGTCACGCAATCGGCCTTGGTTTTACTTTCCTATTTCGGGTGCTTTTCTGTCCATCGGATCAAGATCGCACGGCTCCTGTAGCATCTCCTACCTCCGTTTTCTTTGCGCCGTGCGAACTGGGAAACCAGTTTCCCTTGCGTTTTCCTTCTCCGATTACTCCCTTTCCTTTCTTACTTTCCCTCTGTTTTCTCCTCCCTCACCTTCCTTGCTTCTTCCCGAATCCAATGGTTCTATAAAAGATAGGACACCATCTTTATAGCTCATTTTCACCAGGCGCCGCGAGAGTCCTCTATTTCGCGCCCTGTTCTTCCTTCTTCTGCTTCTCCTTGCCTCTTCGCTTCATCGGACCTCCTGGGAATTGATCCCCAGCCTCCGTCGGGATCATAGGTCCTCGTTGCCTGCTTTGGTTCAGCTTCTATCGACCTGAGAACCCTTCCCCATCTCTGTTTGTTCTGGACTTGGGAGGTCAAGTTCTCCGACACTCATCGGACAATAGCGAAGCTCTGTTCTAGTCCGGTAGGTTTCTCTTTGAGGTTGTAAATCTTTGTCCGCCTTCAATTCGACCTTGGTGTGTGTGTTTGCAAGTCGCCGGTTCAGTTCCTTCTTCGTTTTCCGACGCCTCTTCCTTCTTCGTTGGTGCTTCTCCGACTGAATTGATACTTTCGGTGAGTTCGGTTCCATCTTTTCTCGCTTTCGGATGACTCAGTTTTGGGTTTTCTCTTGAAACATGGATTCACCCAAACTTGGCCAAGGTAGCAGCTCGCTGCTATAGCCATGGCGGGGCTCTGCGAAGGGGATGAATCCCCCACTTGGTTTCCCAGTTTTACCCCTCGACGCTTCTTCTTTTCTTCGTTTTCTAGTTAGGGCATAATCGTCTTTGTGCCTCATATTTCCTTTTCTTAGGCGAGTCAAGGCCATGGGTTGATGCGGTGACTTGTTCAGCCCTGATTGGGCCAAGTCATGCGGGCCCGGCCTGTTTTTGTGGATTTTATCGCCTATGTGGCATTAAGTAATTACCTGATTGGTCGGATTTATAAAATTCATAACTAATTCATTAATGATCAGAAAAATATAAATAAATAGTCGTTGGATTCAGAAAAATGCAAGCTTTCTTATGATGCTGGTTTTATTGCCTGAATCTGATGTTCTAAAGATGTGTTTTAATGGATATAATTAAATAAGATAATAACTTATATAACTCATAACTAATAATTTATAAGTCAGAAAAATATAATAAAATATGTTTTGAGTTCAGAAAAGTATAACCTAAAATATGGAATCGTTTTGAAAACCTAATTCATATATTAATAAAAAGGTGATTTTTAGGGTTTATGAAATCAATATAAACCTAACCCTAATTTCACATATATTCTAATAGGTGCTTTGGAAGCCTAGGCTTGGACCTAGAAGTGGCTTTGGATCTGTTTGAATCTGTTGTTGAGGTATGCTTGCATCCCATATTATTCTTGTTGAGCAATTATCCTATTTTATTCTTTCTCTTGGTCCTATGGACAATAGCCTATACACATTGCTCTTTTCTTTTGATATCATGGTTCATGTGAACTACTTTGCTTTGTTATTGATCTTGTGACTATAGATATTCTCTTGGAATCTTATCTTGTTGCCTTGGTGCAATTTGGACTTTTGATATTATATGTCCACTGTGATGTGGAAGTTTACTTGGTGGTATATGCCCACTTTGAAGTGGATTTGTTTATATGTTTGTGTTGTCCATTGTGTGATGGCAACCTTGATAATTTTGACTATACTTTTTACTTGCCTCTACATTATACATGCAATGTGATTCAGTAGCACTAGAGTAGTGTAATTACATTGGTTTTGGGGTAGTATTCCCCTATTGTTTATTTGGAGGGTGGTAGTATACCATTCCTCTGTAAATCAAGTGTGGCAGTAATCCATGCTCAAATTATATATATTTGGGAGATTGGTAGTATTCCTTTCTCTATCAGGTTCAAGATGTGAGATTCTTGACCGCCATTGTTATTTATATTGTTCTAGTGTTATGCTTATCTCACATGCATGCAGGTTAATGATGATATGTGCTTTGTTTCCCACCATGGTAGTGGATGTTTATATTGATAGCACAATCTTATTTGTTTTGTTTATGGCAAGTATCCTCTTTTATCCTTTTTGTTGTAATCTTTTCTTTTGATGCCCATTGGGTGGTACTTATCTCTTGCATGGGAAGCCTTTTTACAATTGATGTCCTTCGTTCTATATATATTGCTCAATTTTCTTTTTAGTATGCACATACCAGCCTTTGCTGATGTCTCTTTTTGTTTCTCTTTTGCTGGGGTATGCTTCCAACCCTAGGTGGAGGAAATGGATGGCTTGACATGTTGACCTGGACTTAGTTTGTGATGATGAAGCTTGGAGACAATCTTGAGGTGGTTTAGGTTTCCTCTACATGGATTCTTGTGATGTAAGTCTAAGTTATAACCCATTGTTTTATAATTGAATAGTCAAATATTTTCTTCCGCTGCTATACATTGGTCTTTTGTTACCATTATATAAAGATTTGAAAATTTTACACCCACTCCAACATACCTTCAGAGTGTGTTTGGACTGGAGGTTTTATTGTTCAAATTTTTAGTAAGGAAGTGGTTTCACTTCTTTACACAAACAATTTCGAATATGGTGCTTGATTGGTTTGGAGACCGATTGCCTCCTCATGGTCTTGAGGCCATGAAGCTTCACACGGTCTTGAGACCGTATGCAAGGAGGGTGGATCACTGGATCAAGATCATGTGGATGAATGGCTAAGATTGATAGGTCAAAACTAAATGAATGAACTGTTTTGATCGAGACCGAATGGTCAAGATTGATTGAGCAGACCGAATGGATCAAGACCATTTGGTCAAGACTGTGGCTGAGAGGATCTTGAGTGAATGTGAATTCTAGTTGATGGTTTAACCTCACCTTGACCTGCATGATCTGCTTGAAATTCATATAAAACTAGTTAATAACTTGATAATCTAATCAACCAAGAAAAATTGCACATTGTAAGATTTAAGGAGATGAAATCAAATTTATTTAGTCAAATTGGGCCCAAAATGGCGACTGAAAATCATGATGAATTTGGATTCATCAGTCTTATGATCTATACTTGAACTTGATAGAACTACAAACAAGTGTATACAACGTAAACACCAAAAGGCAAAAACTCAATGACTTAAACAAAACATACCTTTGGCATTGCTATCTAGGGCACATAAATGAGAACCGCATATCTAGACTCCATATAGATGGTTATCTGGACTCTTTTGATTTTGAATCATTAGAGAAATGTGAATCTTGTTTATTGGGCAAGATGACCAGGACTCCCTTTTTAGGAAAAGGTGAGAGAGCTAGTAATCTATTAGGACTCATACATACTGATGTATGTGGTCCTTTTAGAACATATTCTAGAGGTGGGTATCAATACTTCATTAACTTTATTGATGACTTCATTAGGTATGGTTATGTTTACTTGATGAAACATAAGTTAGAGACCCTTGAAAGGTTCAAGGATTTCATGAATGAGGTACAAAATCAACTTGGCAAAAGTATTAAGGCACTTCGATCCGATCGAGGTGTAGAATACTTAAGCCAAGAGTTTGAGGACCTTTTGAGAGCCCATGGTATTGTATCACAATGGACTCCACCTAGAACACCACAATGTAATGGTGTGTCAGAAAGAAGGAATCACACATTACTGGACATGGTGCGATCTATGATGAGTTTTGTCGATCTTCCAACACCTTCTAGGGTTATGCTCTTAAAACTACCACGATTACACTTATTTGTGTACCATCTAAATCGGTTCAAAAGACACCATATGATATATGGCACGGGAAGCATCCCAATGTGTCTTATATGAAGGTTTGGGGATGTGAAGCTTATGTCAAGAAAACGTTTCTTGAAAAGCTTGGACACAAATCTGATAAGTGTTATTTTGTTGGATATGCCAAAGAAACAAGGGGATACTAATTATACCACCCAATTGAAAATAAAGTGATTGTTGCCAAGAATGTTGTATTCCTAGAAAAGGAATTTATTTCTAAAGGAAGCAGTGGGAGGAAAGTGGAACTCGAAGAGATTTGAGACCAACAAGAAAACATTGAACCAATAGATGAACAAGAGGAACATAGAGAATCACAAACTGTTGTGAAATCTCAAATTCCTCAAGTAACACAGGAACCTCATAGATCTAGTAGGACACACCTTGAGCCTGAAATATCTGGATATATTGTGACTCAAGTAGGTGGTGAGTTGGCCATATATGATGAGCCAACTACCTATCTAGAGGCTACACAGGGACTAGATTATGAGAAATGGCTTGAGGCCATGAGATCTGAGACGTCATCCATGTATACCAACAAGGTATGGACCTTGATGGAACCACCTGAAGGGGTAAAACCCATAGGGTGCAAGTGGGTCTTCAAGAAGAAAACTATCATGGATGGCAATGTGCAAACTTATAAAGGAAGATTGGTTGCAAAGGGTTGCATACAAGTTCAATGTGTTGACAATGACAAAACCTTTTCACCAGTTTCCATGATTAAGTCCATCAGGATCATGCTTGCTATTGCAGCCTACTATGACTATGAGATTTGGCAGATGGATGTTAAAATTGCATTCCTTAATGGGAATCTTGCTGAGGATGTGTACATGACACAACCTAAAGGTTTTATAAATCCAAAGGATGTAAATAAAGTCTGTAAGTTGTAAAGGTCAATCTATGGATTGAAGCAAGCATCTCAGAGCTGGAATCTTCGATTTGACGAAGCAGTCAAAGAGTTTGGCTTTAGTAAAAATGAAGATGAGCCTTGTGTGTATAAGAAGGTTAGTGGGTGCATGACTACATTCCTCATATTGTATTTATATGACATACTATTGATGGGGAATGACATTCCTGTTTTACAAAAGGTAAAGACATGTCTTGGAAATACATTCTTACTGAAAGACTTGGGAGAAGCATCTTATATCTTAGGAAGCAAGATCTACAGAGGCAGATCCAGAAGGCTTCTTGGACTAAGTCAAAGCACATACATTAAAAAAGTGTTGAAGAGTTCAACATGGAGAACTCAAAGAGAGGGAACATACCCATGGTTCATGGAGTTCCCATCTCTAGAGCTCAATGTCCCAAATCGTATGAAGAGAGGGAACACATGAGTGGGATTCCATATGCATCAACAATTGGATCCATCATGTACACAATGTTGTGCACATGTCCCAATGTCTTGTATGCACTCAACATGATGAGAAAATACCAGTCAAATCCCAAAGATGCTCACTGGACAGTCACGAAGAACATCCTAAAGTACTTGAGAAGGACTAAGGATCAGTTCCTTGTCTATGGTGGTGAGGAAGAGTTGGTGGTAAATGGTTACACCGATGCAAGCTTCCAAATCGATAAAGATGATTACATATTGCATTCAGGATTTGTGTTTTGCCTCAACAACAGAGTTGTGATCTGGAAGAGTTCTAAGAAAGAGATAGTTGTGGATTCTACGACAGAGGTCGAGTATATTGATGCATCCCATGCAGCAAAGGAGGTTGTGTGGATCAAGAAATTCATCTCTGAACTTGGGGTGGTTCCTAGCATCAATGATGCAATTGAGCTTTATTGTCACAACAATGGAGCTATTCCACAGACTAAAGAACCCAGATCACATCAGCGGTCCAAGAACATACAGTGGCACTTCCATCTCATACGAGAGATTGTATAGTGAGGATATGTGAATATTTGTAGAGTACCAACCGAAGACAATATTGTTGATCCCTTGAATAAGGCACTTTCACAGTAGAAGCATGATGGTCATGCTAGATCACAAGGACTGAGGTTCATGGGTGATTGTCTCTAAGTGCAAGTGGGAATCTGTTGGTATGTATGCCATAGAGCCAGTCATGTGATGATTTTTATGGCATACTTTGTAAATGATTTGAATAATAATAATAAAGGAAATTTCTATCTATATGTTTTTAACTATTTTGAGATAATAGTATTACATGATAGATGTATAGAGAATGACAAAACTCAATGACGTATGTCTTCAAGTATGTCACTTGAACAATGAGATCATACAGATGTTAAGAGTGTGTACATTCTCACTAATGTCCCTAGTCGGTTGTTATTGTGGAAATAACCATAGACATCAATAACACGGAAGACTAGAGTGTGTGTTAGTTGATGACAGAAACTCATTAGTCATGATATATGATATCAAACCAAGCACACAGATACATGTTAGAGAATAGTGTATCAGACAGACCCACCATAAGAGTGATGCATGGAAACCACACTTGGTTAGTCAGGATCATTTCTTATAGTATTGGTGGTGATTGTGATTATTTGACTTAAAATCACTACACTCATCAAATGTCATTGGGTATACTTTGACATCATCAAATGCAATCCTGAAACATGGGTTGTTATAACAGTGATGATTGGGTGACTTTGACACATGGGGACTTGATTGTGAGTGAGATATGGAATTTGTCCCTCCAAAGGGAGTGTGATATCTTGGCCACTTGAGGAGTGAGACTGAGAAATGCATGTCCATGCTCATGTGAGTTAATGTATGACATTGAGCTTACATATATCACAAACAGTCTACTCTGAGTCAAGAAACATGGATTGAACATTTGTAGAGGATAACAAGTCCATGTCTCAAGTTCAATCCAGTTATCAGTGACAAAGGGACTATACATTCACTGTAACACCAATAATAGATTGTAGGTTGAAATTTGTTCTCCAAATTTCCTCTTCACTTGGGTAGCGCTGATGTGTGACTAGGCACCACTCTTTGCTTGTGATATCATAAGTTAGATGTATACATTCACTACCAACCTGTAATGGAACCTATATGGTCACACACATAGGATTAACCTGGAAGAGGAGTTTATCCATGAATGATGTTTAGATTGATTACTAAAGTGTTTAGGTACTCAATTAAAAAATTCAATCAATAGACTTGACTCTGAATCATCAAGTTCAAGTGTTGAACCAATTGATCAGAGTGTCAGATTGATTGAGGACTGCATTGACTGCGTTTTGCACAAACTGGACCACCAACCGACTGGTTCACTGGGTGAACTGATCGACTCATGGTCATGAGATGACTGGTTCACACTAGTGAATCGATCTGTTCACATGGACCAACCGAGCGGTGTTGAGTTCCCAGTTTGTCATCATCATCATCATCATCATCATCATCATCATCTAAGCCTCAATCCCAACTATGTTGGGGTCAGCTACATGGATCCTTCATTTCCATTCAGCTCTATCATGGGTCATATTTTGATTGAGATGTAGAGATTCAAAATCTCTCTTTATAAGCTCATCCCATGTTAATTTAGGCCTTCCTCTTCTTCTATTTATAGTGTTTGGCTCAATAGCATTGCTTCGTATAGGCGTACCAGTAGGTATGTGTTGCACATGTCCGTAGCATCTGAGTCGGCCCTCACGCAACTTGTCCTCAATGCTTGCCACCCCCACTTTATTCCTGATATAGTCATTTCTCAAACGATCTTTTCTTCTCTTCCCACACATCCATTTCAGCATATGCATTTTAGCCACGTTCATCTTGTTGAGACCTTGTTTCTTCACCGCCCAACATTCACTCCCATAGAACATGGCTGGTCGTGTAGTTGTTCTATAAAACTTACTTTTTAACCTGAGAGGGATCTTCTGATCACATAAAACTCCAGTTGCACTCCTCCATTTCAACCATCCTGCAGTGATCTGGTGACAAACATCATTTTGGACATCCCCATCTATTTGAATAATAGAACCTAAGTAACAAAATTTGTCACATTTTAGTATATCTACTCCGTCCATCTTGGTTCCATCATTCACACTACGAGATTGGCTGAAATTGCAATGCATATACTCAGTTTTGCTCCTGCTAATCATCAATCCATTTGATTCCAATGCCTTTCTCCAACATTCAACTTTATCATTCAATCCATCTTTTGTTTCGTCAATCAAAACAATATCATCAGCAAATAACATACACCAAGGAATATCATCCTGAACATTCTTTGTTAACTCATCCATAACCAGAATGAATAGATATGGGCTGAGTGTGGATCCTTGGTGTACCCCAACTGTAATAGGAAAAGTTGGTGTCTCTCCTCCAGGAGTCTTGACACTTGCAGTACAGCTATCATACATGTCTTTGATCAAGTCAATGTATTGGATAGGCACACCCTTTTTCTTCAAAACCATCCATAACACTTCTCTGGGTACTCGATCATAAGCCTTCTCTAGATTGATAAACACCATATGAAGATCTCTTTTTCTTTATCTATACTTCTCCATAAGCCTCCTTATCTGAAAAATAGCCTCTGTTGTTGATCTTCCAGGCATGAAACCAAATTGGTTGTTTGATACCTGCGTTATAGATCTTAACCTCTGCTCAATAATCCTCTTCCAAAGCTTCATCATGTCACTCATCAGCTTGATACCTCTATAGTTTGTACAGCTCTGAACGTCACCTTTGTTCTTGTAGATTGGGACTATAATACTATTTCTCCACTCATCTGGCATCTTCTTGGTCTTAATAATCTTGTTAAAGAAATTTGTTAACCATGTAACTCCCTCACCCCCATACTCTTCCATACATCAATGGGAATATTGTCTGGTCTGCATGCCTTTCTCATTTTCATCTTTTTCAAAGAATTCTTGACCTAAAATGGTGAAACTCATCGTGTGTAAATGATATCTCTTGTATTCATGTCACACGAGTCGCTAACATTATATGCAGTATCTCCATTGAAAAGCTTATGGAAGTAATTTCTCCACTATTTTTTGATATCATCGTCCTAGTTTGAGTTCCTAGTTTGTAAGAAAATAATTTCTTTTCACTTGTTCAATTTGATTGGGAAAAGAATTAATATTTATATTAATTAGAAATAAACAAGGAAAGTCAATTTGTGGGAAAGCTTGGGAAGTGAAATGACCAGTTCACTAAGTGAACCGACTGGTTCACACTCCCAACTGATCGGTTGAAAAGTGAACTAATCGGCTCACCTTCCCAAATGACCGGTTGAGTTATGAAATGACCAGTTTGTCTGCCGCAGTGTAATCAGTTCATGGAAATTTTGGACCCTTCTACTCCCGTACAGACTGGGAACCCTAACCCTGCCCTCTATTATGAATAGAGGGGTACAGAGGGCTTCTCAGAGCACACAACTTAAAACATCGATTTCTCTACAAAGTTGGTGTCCTCTCTATTAGTGGTAACTGAGAGAGCCCAAGCAAGTTCTACCCATCCAACAAGGAAAAGTGAGGGAAACACAACTCTAGAAAAGCAACTGATTGGAGGAGAGTGTGTCAATAACTAGTACACTGACAGAAGGGGATGACTCCTTCTAGTCTGTCCATCTCAGGAGGACTAGAGTTCCCGATAGTCTATGTGGACTATCTATAGAGGTGGGAGGTTTCTTCCACTCAGGAGGATGATTGTCCACCACAATCTGGGTCTACACCAGGAGTTGCATAGATGCCGTCAAAGACTAGGTGGTTGAAGACCGACACTATCTGTGAGGTATTGTCATTGAGAAAGCCTCAAGACCAGGTATATCTCACTAAACCATCTTTCCTACTGCATAGTTGTTGATGCGATCTACTAGTTATGGGTTTGTAGTTTGATAAAAAATTTGTTTCTGCTTCTTGTTCTATCCCACAAAACCCAACACTTGATGATTTTAAGTCAAGTCTATTTATTGAATGTTTAATTGAGTACCTAAACACTTTAGTAATGAATCTAAACATGATTCATGGATAAAATCCTCTTCTAGATTAATCCTATGTGTGTGACCCTATAGGTTCCATTTCATGTTGGCAGTGAATATCCATATCTAACTTATGACATCACAAGCAAAGAGTGGTGCCTAGTCACACATAAGTGCTACCCAAGTGAAGAGGAAAGTTAGAGAACAACTTTCAACCTACAATTTGTTATTGGTGTTCTAGTGAATGTATAGTTCTTTGTTGCAGATATCCGGATTGAATTTGAGGCATGGACTTGTCATCCTCTACAAACGTTCAATCATGTTTCTTGATTCAGAGTAGACTTTTTGAGATATATGTAAGCTCAATATCATATATTGACTTACATGTACATGGACATGCATTTCTCAATCTCACTCCTCAAGTGGCCTGAATATCACACTCCCTTAAGAGGGACAAATTCCATATCTATCACTCACAATCAAGTCTCCATGTGTCAAAGTCACCCAATCATCACCGTTATAACAACCCATGTTCAGGACTGCATTTGATGATGTCAAAGTGTACCCAATGACATGTGATGAGTGCAGTGATTTTAGGTCTTAGAACCACAGTCACCACCAATATTATAAGAGATGATCCTGACTAACCAAGTGTGGTTTCCATGCATCACTCTTACGGTGGGTCTATCTGATACACTATTCTCTAACATGTATCTATGTGCTTGGTTTGATATCATATATCATGACTGATGAGATTCTGTCATCAACCAACACACACTCTAGTCTTTTGTGTTATTGATGTCTATGGTTATTTCCACAATAAAAACTGACTAGGGACGTAACAAGAATGTATACTCTTAACATCCACATGATATCATTGTTCAGGTACTTAACCTGAAGACATGCGTCATTGAGTAATATGATTCTTTAGACAACTAACATGTTATATCATTATCTCAAAATAGATTAAACATATAGACAGAAATTTCTTGTATTGTTATAAAATCAAGTATCATATGCCTCATTGCAATCATCATATGATTGGCTCTCTGGGCATACTATACCAACACTCTCAACATGTGGCATTTTGCAAGATACCCCTCATTCATGGGTAAACTACAACCTGGTCCAAAACAAGCACATATATAGCAAAGATAGCTCAAAAATCAATTAAATTGGATCAAAATTAAAATACAAGCATGTAACTTCTTATTTAGAATATCCCAAGAGTTTAGATTAAGGTTTATGCATCTCATTATACAAGGTGAACACAATCAAGTATAAAGTTAGGTTAGGGGTCTTACAAACGTAAACTCATAATAGGGATTTCACCCTCAAAATCCAACGTAAAAAGAGACAAACATTTCTTCCACATCTTGTCCTCAAGCTCCCATGTGTCTTCTTGTATGCCAAAATGATGCCATAAAACCTTGACTAACACAATTTCCTTCTTCTTCAACTTCTTGATCCTTCTATCCAGGATCAGAACATGACCTTCTATAAAAGACATATCATTATCCAACTCCACTTTAACATGTTGAAGAGTCTATTCCATATCCGGGTGACACTTCCTCAACATAGAGACATGAAACACTGGATGTAACTTATGCAACTCAGGTGATAACTCTAGCTTATAGGCCACCTTCCCAACATGTGCAACTATAAGATAAGGTCCCATATACCGGGGTGCTAGCTTACCCTTCTTTCCAATTCGTAGAACACCTTTCTAAGGAGAAACTTTGAGGTACACTGTGTCTCCCACTTGGAATTCTAAAAGTCTATGATGGTTATTAATGTAAGATTTCTGTCTGTCCTATGCTGCATTCAGTTGTTGCTGAATCACTTTGATATTTTTTGTTGTTTGTTGTACAAGCTCAGGACCCAAAAGTTGATATTGTCTCATCTCGTACCAATATAAAAGAGATCTACAACGTATCCCATACAATGCTTCATATTGTGCCATTTCAATGCTCCTTTGATAGTTATTATTGTAGACAAACTCTACTAAACTGAGGTTTATATCCCAACTGCCCAAAAAACATGCTCTCAATAGATCCTCCAAAGTACGTATTGTCCTCTCAGATTGTCCATCTATATGTGGATGGAATGCAATGCTGAACCTCAAATGTGTACCCATTGTTGTATGCAAATGTTCCTAATAGCAACTAGTGAACTAAGGACCTATGTCTGACACTATAGTAGATAGGATATCATGTAGACGTACTATCTCATTGGCATACACCTGTGTAAGCTTCTCAGCTGTATACGTTGTCTTTACTGGTAGAAAGTGTGCTGACATAGTCAACTTGTCCACTGTTACCTAAATGGAATCATGACCTTTGGATGTCCTTTGAAGTCCAACCACAAAGTCTGTCATGATATGGTCCCACTTCTAGAAGAAATTGAACTTCTTCCACAAATAGTCCATAACATGCTAGTTCATCGAAGTTGTCAAAAGTTGGTGTTATCACATCTGTCGTTTGTAGTCTTGGTGAGTCACCATCTTGTTCTACCTCTTCTGAGTGTACCTCACTTCCTTAGACAACATGCTCTTATGGGGTTTAGGTTTTTACTATGGTGATCTCAGTGGAAAGTGGGACAGAAGTTGGTTTTATTTGTTGCAGGCTATTTGCTTTTATTTCAACCTCTTGAGGTGGTGTTCTCCTAGAAGGTACAGAACCTCATACTGAGATTTCAAGGACAAGTGTAGATGTCATAGGTTCATCATAGGGAGGTGGTTTAGAAAGGTTCTCGTCAGATGGGGTAGTATTTCCTTCTTCATTTTCTAAAAATTCAGTTGTATCCATGAGCTTTCTAAGATCCTCTCTCCAAGGCGTTGTTTCGGGTAGAGGAATTTGAGAATACATGCACCTTGGTATATCTGCCATTTATTTGTTATAGAAGAATATCTTATCATGAATTATTTCCATGACATATTTCCCTCATAGAGTGTGGAAATCTTCATTGGAAATCTGTTCCATCGGGATTCCTCTATTAATGGCTTCAATCATTCACAGTGCTATGAAAGCACTGTCCCCTGAACTTTCCTTTTCTTGGGCAAAACTGTAGTTGATGTAAATTCCTTTCTAGATTGGGCGATACCACCCACTGACTCCTTGTGTGAATCTTTTTAGGCATATTGAGACTTCTTGTATCATCCTATGTTCTGGTTTCTCAAATACCATTCTTCCACATGGCAGGTCTTTGGCACTAGAGTTGTGTGTAATAACTTTTCTTTCAGAAAGGTCAGCCACTATGAGGAGCCAATGGTTGAAGGATTTGAAGGACAGAGTGGCAAACTTTTAAGTTATTCTTCTATCCAGGGCATCTTGCATCTCTTGGATGGATGTGGTATCACTTCTTTCTTTGAAAAGATAGGCTTCTAAGTTGGATGTTGCATTGAATATTGTCCCATTTTTATCTTTTTGTATGAACTCTTCAATGATGGTGCCACACATGATCTTAAAAAAGGATCTTCTTATATTTGCTTGATGATAAAAAGCAGAGCATAGGTTGTCCCATGTCAAATGGTACGGATTGTTGTGGTAGATGATATCTTGTCCTAACTGTTCATCATCTAAGATGTCTGCTAGGACATGGACGTCTCCCACCAACATTCCAGTTATTTAGGTCATGTCTATCCTTGACATTTTGCATGGAAAAGGAGGTGGTAAAGCTGGAATTGAATCCTCCTTGGTGACACCTGTTATGGGAGGGTTGGGGAACACTGCTTTCTCCCATTTTAGTGGCACGTCGGAAAACATGTGATCCATGTTCCCATTATTGATCTATGATGCCATTCGTTCCAACTCTTCTTCGAAGGAGATAAGTTGGCCTCAACTTGCAATCAATTCATCTAGAAGAATTTCATTCATCAAACTTTCATAATCATGTGGATCAGGTGGAGCCTTGTAGTTGAATAGTGGGTCTAGGCCATCCATTATGTCTTTAGTTGTTTCAGTCATCTCCCCCCCAACTTCAGGTTGTATGGTTTTGACGTCATTTTCTCCCACTACTTATTTGTGCTCTGTGGGAATTTGTATTTCAAAGGTTGAACAACACTCTGCCTTGGCAATACTTCAAGTCCCTTGTCCTTGTTGTTGTTTGTTGAGTGCCCTACCAACGTCGAGGAGGTGGCTAGATTATCATCTTCAATGGGCACTCTCCTACTCATGGCCGTTTCTTTTGATTCCTCTTCCTTTATTGGAAGGGTGCATACCAAAGTGGTGGATTCATTCATTTGCACTTCTCATACTATTTGCATAATGATCATCAACATGTCCACCATTTGATGTACATCAATATCTGCTGCAAAGGATAGCTCGGTGGTGATTGTTTTCTACTTTTCAATCGATGCCCCATTGCTAATGGAAGTGGCTTCTGTCATCTTCTCTTCTTCCTCTTTCAGATTCTAGTTCTCTTGGCATAGATCATCACACTCCTTTTATAGGGAAGAAAGTTTGCTGGTTACTCCTGCCATGTCATGCATGACCTGCACTTGATTTGCGGCCAATTGTTGCATTTGGAGAGGTAAACTGAGGATTGGTTGTATGTCTGCTATTAATTATTGTACCTTTGTGGTTAGTGTAGTCATATTTTTAGTTATGTGAAAATTATTTAGGGTAGAGTTTGAGATGATCTCACTAAGATTGTCAATCTCCTACCATATCTCCATGAACATGGTTGTTGTTTCTATCTTGGCTTGTCGATGATTCCTACTTTGTGCACCTCTTCATTGACTTTGGAAGATTCTTTAACATGTTCTTTACTTGGGTTGTGGCACCTCTTTCTAAGGAGTTTCTCCTATCACCTTTCTCTCTATTAAAGGATCATTCACCCTACTTTCCTCCTCCACTTCTTGGACAGTTGGCTTTACTGCAGCTTTGTCGAGGATGATTTTCCTTTGTTTAGGTACAGTTGCTTCTAGAGAAGCGTGTGGTAGGACTCTTCAAATCTTCTTTCTCCTATATATCTAGATCTATAACCTTTGGTGTGGGGGTTTTCTTTGTTAGTCTTTTGGGGACGCACACGATTACCCTTTTCCTGGTTGTTTTTTTGTGGCCGCCTCCTTTGGTTGTTTCTTTCATTGTTTGATTGGCCTAATGGTGCTTGCACCTTGTCTAGATATTAGTCTTGAGATTTATTCTTATTGGAAGACCAATTTTTCACGATCGTAGTTTCTCAATTTTTGGAGGGGTAATAAGTATTTCTTCCTATAAAACCTATAAGTGTACCCCTATTTTTCCCTTTCCAAAACATTTGCCGATACTAGATATCTTATGTGAAAGACTGGATTTTTCTGACTTAATTTTGAGGACAAAATATCTTTTTCGGTGTGTGGGATGTGATGGAGCATAATTTTGGAATCCTAAATGTCCAATGACATAAGTGAATTGTGCACGTTGAGTTATCTTAAAAGTTACATGTGCTTTGGTAAAGTTGGTTGTTGATTGGTATTTATATTATGATTAATATTCCAAAATTTATGGCTCGTTGAGGTATTTCTTTGACAAATCAAATAGTTGAGTTTTTACACCAAAATGGAACAGAATGTAGCTTGAGTGATGATGGATCTATGGTTACATTTTGGTGGCAGTTGGAGTATCATAGAGAGAGTTATGTGGGTTTGATCCTTGTGAAATAATGGTCGTAATTAGTTATTGATATACCTAAGTTTGATAGTATTGTCTAAGTTCGAATTGGGAAGTGTCATGCGCTCACCAGGATGAGGATCCAAAGATTCACATCGTGGCCTCCTAGACACTGTTAGATGAGTTGGATCCAATGGCTAGAACTTTGCCTTCTAGACCAGTTAGACATGATCGTGGGTGAGTGGAATTGGAAACCGCGAACGCCGTTTTGTGGGTGATCATGGTTCCAAAATGGAACTAACTGAGCAGTTGGCTCCGTAGTGTCGTGAGCTTCGATTTGACCCCTTGGGTGAACTGCCTCACCACTCTAGTAGAGAGAACGATCCTCCCTTTCTCGTTGTTTGTCTACAGCGGCAAGCTTGGGGTGTGGATAAGTCGAAGATAGGTTGGTCTTCATGTGCTAGTGGTGTCTACCTAGGTGACGAGATCCATCCTCACTGCAGACAAGCCCGAATTTAGGGAGGGGTCCTCCACAACCCACATCCATATATAAGAGGGACATAAGGTCCACTAGACTTGGCTAATGCCCCAGAAACCTTCAATCACAGATGAGGTGCTTCAGAATTGCTTTCCCCCTTCCTTGTCCACTCTGGCAACAGGCTACGGTAGAGCCACCATGGAGACAGACTTGTTGTTGGGATCTAGAAGCAAATGCCGAGGAGGAGGGATGTGGATCCCTCATCGATTCCCTACACCACAGTAGTGCTTCACGGAGAAGCAGGCAGAGGAGGCGGAGGTCTCGTGCACTGGAGAACTGGCAGGCATGAGGTCGCGAGGAGGAGGTGCGCACGACGACATCGCCATTCTGTAGACATATCACGTCAAACAAGGAGATCACGAGAGAAGGAGGAGCCACCTGTAGTGAGGTTGGAGGCAAGGAGAATCATGACAAGGAGCAGAATCTTGTCATCCATCACACGCCAGAGTAGAGCCCCAGGCGGCGGCTGTGTTGCGGAAACAGAGAGTCCGCAGGGGATTCATGTGTGGGAGAAAGCAAGAAATAGAGAGGGATTGGACGGTCCAGTTAGACCAGTAATGAACCAGACAATTCCATTATGAACTGGCCAATCTGTGTAAACCACCAGGTCACCCTGACCGAAGGAGGAGTGAGCCGCGCCCTTGATGGCCACGTGCCAGCGTCTAATTGGCCAAAAAAGGTAAAATGCTCAGATCTTCATTAAATCACAGTAATTAGCTCGATTATCAGAAAAATGCAAACTAGGTATCATTATTCTCAGAAAAATTAGTAGAACAATTTGAAACCATAATATCAGACTTTTGAAGATTAAATATTAGCAATATCATGTAAGATGTGTAATGCTTGTTTCATGGATAATAAATAGAAAATGATGACATAAAATCATGGAAACATATCAGTAAGTCCATAATTATATATAGAATGCATATGATGTTAGATATGGTCATGTTGATGTACTAAATTACATAATTTAATTAATATGTCTAATTAGGGCTAATAACACTAAAGATGATGCAATTAATACATGCATGCTCAATAAATGATGAGATTTATAGAAAACCCTCATATCTATAACTGGAAGATAATATATAAATCTGAGGTCAATTATATACATTAAATTTGGGTTATATGAAGAGAACCCTTAATAAATGTGATGTAACCCTAATATGGTTAATGAAAGTGACATAATGTTAAATATGTTCACATAATAATGTGACACATGAGTATATCCAGTTGATGAACTATAATCTGGAATATGACATCAGTAAGATAAATATATGATAAGAATATAAGTAATCATGAGAATATCCCAATGACTAAGTGAAACCCTAATGAACATGATTAGGGTTAAGATGAGATATAAGATGATGATAACCTGATGATAGTATATGACCTTGTCTTGATCAGGTTCAACAAGGAAATAGATGAAATCAGGAATATTGTTTAGAATGATCTACCTCTTGGAAGGTACGCCATTACCTCTTACTTGGCTTATTATACAATATGCTTGAGTTATATGTGTAGTAAAATACTTGGCATATGGTATTGATTGAAATGATTGTTCATGTATGATATCTTGCTTGATTTTTCATACTTATGGCTATGAACACATGAAACATAAGATATCAGATCCATCATATGATAGCACTAAACTCTTTGGTAGTACAATGCATAGAAGTGATCTCAAACTCTTTGGTAGTAGATCACATGTGTTAGATCTCAAACGCTTTGGTAGTAGATCACATGTGAAATTATCTCAAACTCTTTGGTAGTAGATCATAAGGCCTAAAAACATCAAAGCCCTTGGGGGCATATGTACGAGATATATGATGGAAATGTTCTTACAATATATGTGTTCTCTTTCTTGTTAATGAATATCTTTTTGTAGTATACACTTTTCTTTATATTTGTTTAATGCTGCCAAGTATTAGTTTTATCTTATTGCCAAGATATGATGAGAGGTATATAAAATACACGTAGGCATACTCAGTACAATATTCTTGAATATTGTGCTAACGTGTACCGCATGTAATCTTTTGTTTAGGTTGTGGACATGTGTTCTTGAAGATCCAGGATAGTGAGAGTTGTATAGCGAGCTGATGTACATGTGGACCTGTTGTCTTAAGATCTTGTAGTTTAGTGGTAGTACATGTATATGTTTAAGTTTGCTGCTCAATATGTAATATCAAATGATGTAACAATTCATGTTGTAACTATGTGTTGAATGATGAACATGTATGTATGGTTTTATTATTGTTCATGTACATGTGCTACTGTTGTTTCCTTCTGACTCCCTTTGTTTTTGCTTTCCTAGCCTAGTGTGTGATGGTTAAATTGGGATTCTTGCTGAGGTGAGGGTTTCAATTTGGACGTCGCACATCAGATTAAGTTTTACAAAATTTGGGGATGTCACAGGTGGTATCAGAGCATGAATAATAGAAAAGCCTGACATTTGCTCATTATACGACATAAAACTAAAGAACCTTGAACTTAATAATCTTTAGGGTTAGATTTGTCATCTTTTAGAGACTAGATCTGACCTAGCCCCTAGTTTAGCACCTAGATGTCCGAGAACTAGGTCTAGACTAGTGCTTGTTGTATAGCAAGTCCTTAGATGTCGTTCTTTCCTTATAGTGCATTGGTATGGGATGTTGCGTTATTTGGAAATGACGTACATCAAGGGAAGAGAAACCCTAGACATATTGTGCATGTTGTCTAGAGTAACTACACTAGTCTACCCCTTGTTCTCACCCTTTTCACTAGTTTTCTTGACACTATACTCTCTACTATGTGTGGGACACTTGTTTTTAGGATTTGGTTTTTGATTCCAAACGGATCGAACCCCGATAGTTTTCTCTGACACTTGTTTTATCAGAGAAAAACTATATCATATTTTATTATATATATGTATTACAAAAAAATGTGTCCCCACACATGTACGAGTAGGAGGTGACCATACAATCTAAGTGAAAGTGAATGACGTCAGTCTAGAAGAGAGAATAGTTCTAGATTAGATGTCTGGAGCATTGTTAGAATATATGATAGTTGGAATAGATGAAATAAGTTTTAATGATATGATGTAAGTTTGATGGAGATGATATAAGATAATTTATGATGATATATGTTTGTCTTTGAAGACTTACGTTTAGTTTTGAGGTTTTGAGATAAGTTTTGATGATGCAAGTATGCTTTCTTTTATGAGATAAGACAAGGTTGTGAATCAGTATGAACCTCAAGATCTTTTATGAAGAAGGCCTTCTAGTGTTAGGACCAGTTATAGGGTTAACTCTAGATTGAGTTAGACCCATAGGGAGAAGGTCAAAGAACCTAAACTCCAAGATATGAGAATTTTGAGAAATATGCATTATGATATGTCCTAAACTAGACTACTCCTGAGTGAATGAGTTGTGTTGCTTAATGCATGATTCCTATAGTCTTGTTGAACCCTAGATGTCCTCGGGAGGACCAAACCCTAGAGACAGAGAGAGGCTGGTTATATATGTGCATATGTGAACATCAATATGAGTGCCTTCCATCTGGGTGAGGGAGAGAACCCAAGACCCTGGAGGAGGTACCTATATTAGTTTCTATGAAGCCTCATGCTCGGGTTGGTGGTTTCCCAGATAGGAATCTTGGGGTGTATATAAGAGAGTTTTGGGTAAGCATGTTTCATGGGTAAGTTCTGTGAAGAGAATGTCATAGCATGTTTTGGTTTGTGCTACGTGGCTAGAGCTAACGAAGTTATCACTAGTGCCAATGAGGTATACCTGAGAACCCTAGATAGAGAGGGAAGATATGGTTTGTGCATATGAGATACTCATAGAGTTGAGTTAGCTTAGAGAGTCTTAGTATGGCCCTACCCTCATGATATGGGTCAGGAGAACCTCAGTTGGACTAGATAAATGTTTCGATATATGTTTAATAAGCTACTCACATAAGTTTGTTTAGCACAACCATGGTATAATATATGTAAGGATGTTATCTAATCTTGAGACGTGATATATAGACATGATGTGATGGAAACCTAGAGATGGTTTAATAGATATCAATGCATAAATGATTAACCATATACATGAATAATGATGATAATGTGAAAATGTTGTTTAATCTTGTGATGAAATCACATGTAAATGTTATAACTTATTATGAGCAATGAAATAAGATCATATGAATGAAACTTGTTACATGTGGTGTTAATGTTGGTGCTTAATAAAAATGAAAAATATAGTTTGACAGTTAGCACAACATAATGCTTTTGACACCTTGATATGATCCAGATGGACAAAGAGACTTAATGATAATTAACTCCCTCCTAAAAGGCATATGTTAATTTTGAACATGTTCTAAAATTAGCTCAGTAATATGTTGATGACACCTTGATATAATGGGATAACTTTAGTTAACTCCTGTAAAACATGGTAATATGATGCGGGAACCCCAATGCATGGGTATATATATGGATGCAACCCTAACATATGAGATATGGCATGACATAACCAGAGTTCTAAATCCTAGTTTTAACTTTATATGAAGGGGATGGTTAACCCTAGATTCTTTTGGAATCTTCTAGAAAGATATAGATAAAGTTTTGAAGCTTTTGGTGTTGGTTATGATACACATAAAGTGGATCCATACATGTGTTTGAAGACCTTTTGGTTTTTCCTTGGAGTACGAGAATGGCTTAATTTTGAGGACAAAATTTCTTTTAAGATGTATATGATGTGAAAGACTGGATTTTTCTGACTTAATTTCAAGGAAGAAATATCTTTTTACGTGTGTGGGATGTGATGGAGCATAATTTTGGAATCCTAAATGTCCAATGACATAAGTGAATTCGTGCATGTTGAGTTATCTTAAAAGTTACATGTGCTTTGGTAAAGTTGGTTGGTGATTGGTATTTTGTTATAACCCCAATTTTTGGGTTCAATTGGTGAGAAATGTAATTTCTCATATTTAAAATAATTGAACAAATAATGATATGATTTGTTTTGAATAAATGGATTCCATTCACAATAGCCTTGGTTAGTTGCTTTGTGGGCTTTATTGGCTATTGGGCCCAATAAAAAGAAATTTCAATTAATTAATGAATAATTGAGAATTTGAGAAAAGAAATATGTGGCAACCTCTAGAAGGCAAATTAATGTAATCCAAGGATGGATTTCGTGCCTCTTGAGTTCCTTGGATTCCAAGGAGTCCAAAATTTCATAAAGAATACAATAAGAAAAGAAAAGATCAAATGAGTATTTCCTTGTTAATAAAGAAAATAAAAATAATGATAAATGTGGAAAACAAGTGGAAAAGGGGGTAATTAAGTTATCTTTGAGGTATTTTCGTATCCAAAAGGAGTCCTAATGATCAAAGGAATGCCAATGAGGGAAATAGAAGAGAAATAAAGAGAAAGCCTTAAAAAGAGTTATTGTAATAAGAGATATTTTGATAATGAGAAATAATGACTAAAAGATAAGTAAAAGGCTAAGGTTTATCCCCAAGATGGGATTTCGAGCTATTAAGGTTCCTTGAGGTTCAAGGAACTTAGAATGATAAATTAATAGCAAAGGAAAGAGAAAAAGAGTGAGAAATATGCATAATTGGATAATATCTTGCATATAATAAAATGGTACGTTTTCTTCTAGATAATGAGCCCAATTTTGGGGGAAAGGTAGATTAAATCATTTATAAGATTCCCTCAAAATGTGGGATAAAAAGGAGCTGTGGATTAAGAGTTATGATTTTTCCAAATCATCCTAAAATGAAAAAGATTTTCCCTAAAAAAAATAATAAGAGGACATGCTTTTCTTTTGTTCAGGCGCGAGTGATGAGGATCGTTGGATCCTGATCCAACGACGGCCGCTTGTCTTTTAGTTCTAGCCGAACTAGGAACAGGTTGGCGACAGTAAGATTCTTCCACTTAATTTTACTCATGAATCTTCGCATCTGAGGGTAAGGAAAGTTCATGGTTGAGTTCGGGAGCGATTTTCACATCCAACCGACCTGGGATTGCAGATCTTTCCCGAATTGTACGAGTTTTTCCCAATCCGCAGAGGTGTCCTCACTAAGTTGGATGTCTAAGCTATAAAAGGAGGGTCCGAGGTCTTCTGCGAGGGTATAAACTAAACGACGGAGTTCCGTAGGATATATAGAAGGTTCCTCTTGCGCTAGTTCTTTGAACATGGCAAGGATTTCCAGCCTTGCTCCTTCCCTGCCGGCGAGGGTGGCTCCACGAGTGCCCATGCTCCATGCCATCGGACATATGGAGAAGCCCACCATTGAATTTTCCATGATGCTGCGAAGGTGGTGAAACCTTTGCCCTAGCCTCCCACGCCCTGAAGCTCCGAGTCAACTCGGGAGTTGACTAGCCTGGAGCCGTGGTGCGCCGTTTGCAAGATCTGGAGGTAGAAGATGAAAGGAGGAAAAGACCTCCTTGACCCCGATGGCTGTGAAGGAAGGTAAGGGTAAAACCGTTATTCGCACTTAAAATCTAAAGTTGGCGCACAGTTTCTAGGCCTTTGGATCCGCGTGGTCCCTGGGACCATGGATCGGGCGGCCACTAGTTTTCTCGACTTAATGAATAAATAAGGAAAATGTTTTTCTTTGCAAAATTCATAGAATCTGCTAGGAAGCTCTAACGAGAAAAATTTATACATGAAAGTTTCTTAGAAAAATGCAAGGAATCTGATAAAAATGATTTGATAACCTAGTTCTGCTCCGTTTTGCAAAAGTATCCTAATTTGCTAATAAAGTGTATTAAAAGTTGATGAGAAACCCTAATTGAATGTTAAGAATGTAATTTGGTGAATTAATAGGTCAAATTGATAGGTTCAACCCTGTTAATGATAAAAGTGGTTTGATTATCCATTTTGAATGCAAGGTTGCCTAATAGAGAGTTGTAATCCATAAATAAAGGATAATATTTATTGAAACCTTAATTTGGGGATAAAGGAAGAGAAAACCTTGATATTTTGGATTAAGAAAGTAAATTGCCAAATAATGATTCTAATACCGTTGGGAATATTAAAATGAAAGGAATTGAGGGTTTTATGTAGTTTTGATAAATTAAAGATCATAATATTAATAATGGAGGCAAAACCCTAATTTCTAAGGAAACCCTAAAATTGGAATAGAAACCCTAAGGGATATGATGGAATTGGATAAATATTAATAAAAGTAAACTTGTACTTTTATTTTAGGGTTTCTGTGCAATTTTCTTGATTGATTGGATTTTCTCTCTCTACAAATTAATTCTATCTCAAAATCATCCTGATAGGTATGTGGTTATTCTTATGAATAATCGCTCTAGTTTCACGGGGATTCCCGAAGTTTTATCAGTTGCTTGAAAATAACTGTTGGATGTCTATTTATTTCATGCAACTATAAAGTGACTATGATTATCACTATAAATGTGCATATATAACTGGCTAGATCCGGGTCCACCTCTGTTACTTTGAAAATGGATAAAAAAGGGGTAATCCTAGAGCAAGGTCTAGGTTACCGTGAGTTAGAAACTGGGCTACCTACATCTAGTGCCATGAGACTCTTTAGCATACCCCGAGTTAAGGAGTGGTCTACCAATGAGTAGTTCCATGTGACTCAACCCTAGAAACTGGTTCACTTGATAGGTGGATCATGAGGGGTTTAATTGGGACAACACATAGGATAGGGTACCCTTGGATCGCGGAGTTATATCTAAAACGTAATCTTGGTTGTTAAATGATTAATTGAATGATTATGTTGTTAACATATTTACATGAGTATTGTTTTCCCCCACATACCAGCTTCGGATGACTGATGTTTTGTTTGTTGGCGTTTTAGGTACAATGAAAAGAACCAACAATAAAGTGGCATATGTTGTATTAAATGAGAATTAAAGTGCAAAGGAGGATTATATATATTAGTATCTGTATGGATAAAAGTTTTGAAATCCTAGTTTAAAAAGGTATGTAAAAGTTTTTATTTTTACCATACATCAGTATAGTTGGTAGAATTTAATAATTGTTAATGATTATTTGTCGAACCTTTGATCCGGGTTATTGGTTAACGGCTCTGTCCTTTCGGTCTCCCTTAATTGGGGGTTACCGGGAGGCGGGGTTGTAACATATTTATATTATGATTAATATCCCAAAATTTATGGCTCGTTGAGGAATTTCTTTGATAAGTCAAATAGTAGAGTTTTGACATCAAAATGAAACGAAATGTAGCTTGAATGATGATGGAGCTATGGTTAAATTTTGGAGGAAGTTGGAGTATCATAGAGAGAGTTATGTGGGTTTGATCCTTGTGAAATAATGGTCATAATTAGTTATTGATATACCTAAGTTTGATAGTATTGTCTAAGTTCTAATTGGGAAGTGTCACACGCTCACCAGGATGAGGATCTATGGATCTAAATCGTGGCCTCCTAGAAACTGTTAGATGAGTTGGATCCAATGGCTAGAACTTTGCCTTCTAGACCAGTTAGACATGATCGTGGGTGAGTGGAATTGGAAACTGCGATCGCCATTTTGTGGCTGATCGTGGTTCCAAAATGGAACTAACTGAGCAGTTGGCTCCGTAGTGCCATGAGCTTCAATTTGACCCCTTGGGCGAACTGCCTCACCACTCCAGTAGGGAGAACAATCCTCCCTTTCTTGTTGTTTCTCCACAGTGGCAAGCTTGGGGTGTGGAGAAGTCGAAGACAGGTTGGTCTTCATGTGCTAGTGGTGTCTACCAAGGTGACGAGCTCCATCCTCACTATAGAAAAGCCCGAGTTTAGGGAGGGGTCCTCCTCAACCCGCATCCATATACAAGAGCGACATAAGGTCCACTAGACTTGGTTAATACTCTAGAAACCTTCAATCACATATGAGGTGCTTCAGAACTGCTTTCCCCCTTCCTTGTCCACTCTGGCAACAGGCTACGGTAGAGCCACCATGGAGACAGACTTGTTGTTGGGATCTAGAAGCAAACACTGAGGAGGAGGGATGTGGATCCCTCATCAGTTCCCTACACCGCAACAGTGCTTCACGGAGAAGCAGGCAGAGGCCGCGCAGGTCTCGTGCGCTGGAGAACTAGCAGGCACGACGTCACGAGGAGGAGGCGCGCACGACGGCAGCGCCATTCTGCGGACAGATCGCGTCGAACAAGGAGATCACAAGAGAAGGAGGAGCCACCTGCAATGAGCATGGAGGAAAGGAGAATCACAACAAGGAGCAAGATCTTACCGTCCATCGCAAGCCAGAGTAGAGCCCTAGGCGGCGGCTGTGTTGCGGAAACAGAGAGCCTGCTGGGGATTCATGCATGGGAGAAAGCAAGAAATAGAGAGGGATCGGACGGTCCATTTAGACCAGTAATGAACCAGACAATTCCATTATGAACCAGCCAATCTGTGTAAACCACCTGGTCACCCTGACCGAAGGAGGAGTGAGCTGTGCCCTTGATGGCTACGTGCCAGCGTCTAATTGGCCCAAAAAGGTAAAATGCTCAGATCTTCATTAAATCACAATAATTAGCTCGATTATCAGAAAAATGCAAACAAGGTATCATTATTCTCAGAAAAATTAGTAGAACAATATGAAACCAAAATATCAGGCTTTTTTTATTAAATATCAGCAATATCATGTAAGATGTGTAATGCTTATTTAATGGATAATAAATAGAAAAAGATGACATAAAATCATGGAAACATATCAATAAGTCCATAATTATATATAGAATGCATATGATGTCAGATATGGTCATGTTGATGTACTAAATTACGTAATTTAATTAATATGTCTAATTAGGGCTAATAACACTAAAGATGATGCAATTAATACATGCATGCTCAATAAATGATGAGATTTACAAAAAATCCTCATATCTATAACTGGAAGATAATATATAAATCTGACATCAATTATATACATGAAATTCGTGTTATATGAAAAGAACCCTTAATACATGTGATGTAACCCTGATATGGTTAATGAAAGTGACATAATGTTAAATATGTTCACGTAATAATGTGACACATGAGTATATCCAGTTGATGAACTATAATCTAGAATATGACATCAGTAAGATAAATATAAGATAAGAATATAAGTAAACATGAGAATATCCCAATGACTAAGTGAAACCCTAATGAACACGATTAGGGTTAAGATGAGATATAAGATGATGAGAACCTAATGATAGTATATGACCTTGTCTTGATCAGGTTCAATAAGGAAATAGATGACGTTAGGAATATTGTTTAGAATGATCCACCTCTTGGAAGGTACACCATTACCTCTTACTTGACTTATTATACAATATGCTTGAGTTATATGTGTAGTAAAATACTTGGCATATGGTATTGATTGAAATGATTGTTCATGTATGGTATCTTGCTTGATTTTTCATACTTATTGCTATGAACACATGAAATATAAGATATCAGATCCATCATATGATAGCACTAAACTCTTTGGTACGTAGTACAGTGCATTGAAGTGATCTCAAACTCTTTGGTAGTAGATCACATGTGTTAGATCCCAAACTCTTTGGTATTAGATCACACATTAAATGATCTCAAACTCTTTGGTAGTAGATCATGAGGCCTAAAAACATCAAAGCCCTTGGTGGCAGATGTACGAGATATATGATGGAAATGTGCTTAAAATATATGTATTATCTTTCTTGTTAATGAATATCTTTTTGTCAGTATACACTTTTCTTTATATTTGTTTAATGTTGCCAAGTATTAGTTTTATCTTAGTGCCAAGATATGATGAGAGGTATATAGAAGACACGTAGGCATACTCAGTACAATATTCTTGAATATTGTGCTGACGTGTACCGCATGTAATCTTTTGTTTAGGTTGTGGACATGTGTTCTTGAAGATCTAGGATAGTGAGAGTTGTATAGCGAGTTGATGTACAGGTGGACATGTTGTCTTAAGATCCTGTAGTTTAGTGGTAGTACATGTATATGTTAAAGTTTGCTGCTCAAAATGTAATATCAAATGATGTAACAATTCATGTTGTAACTATGTGTTGAATGGTGAACATGTGTGTATGGTTTTATTATTGTTCATGTACATGTGCTACTGTTGTTTCCATCTGACTCCCTTGATTTTCTCTTTCTTAGCCTAGTGTGTGATGGTTAAATTGATATTCTCACTGAGGTGAAGGTTTCAATTTGGACGTCACACATCAGATTATGTTTTAGAAAATCTGGGGACGTCACATCTTGTGTCTACCAGATCATCTCCTTCCAACCTCAGGATTTTTTTTAGTTTTGTAGGGTATCCTAGTCTATGCGCAATGTACATAACTAGTCCCCTCATATAGAAATCACAACGGCCCTATAGACCCATTGTGACAACCAAATTTTGGATTAGAAATTTTCCAATATTGATGGCATTTGCTTCCATTAAGCTCCACATGATGTATAGGTCTAATCTGGTTACATTCCCTATATCTGATCCAAAATCAAGCAGTTTGTGAAGATCTTATGCACCACCCTCATGAAACTGAAGTGCATCATACTATCCTTTGATTGGATGGAATTGTACATGCAGTCTCCTGAAAGTTTCTCCCAGGTTTTATCAGTCATGAAACCCCTTGCATCCCTATCTCCCTGTGCTTTGCTAGCATGTTCTTATTTCTCAACAGAGTCAGTGAATATTGAGCTTAACCTCCTCTCAATCAGAATGTAGTCCTTCTTGTTAATATGGACTTTTAGTTTGTAGTCACTTCTGCACTCTGATATTTCATCATTTGTTACCGTCATCTTCTTGATAGAGACATGAACTCTTATGTGAGATCGTCGTAAGAAGTCATGGTGTTGAAATAGATTGTATAGATCCTTAGCTTCTCAAAGCATTGTTTTATAGCTTTGTAAATTTCTTGTTTCTCTAGGGTATTAACATCACCAAACCCGGTGGCCTTGTATTTCTTGTTTTGGAAAATATACCACCAAATCTCATGGTGCTCCTCATCTCTTAGTACAAGTTGATTATCTCATTTTTCCCTTATGATCTTCTGTGATGGTTGTTGAGGGATGTCAACGGTTATTACTGGTTCAAGAGTGGCTTCCTTGACTGCAAAACCTTCTTCATGCATCTTGGCTGCATTTCTAGGTCTCTTCTAATAAGGGTCTGATACAAGTCTTTTCTTCAGGCTTTTCACTTCCTCAGATGTTGTGTACTCGGAGACTTCTATCCCTATTTGTTCCTCATCTCTTTCTGATTCATATGGAATTGGCTCAGATAAGATCCTTGCTTTTTCTGCTTCCAGCGTGCCCTAATGCTTTCTGGAGTGGGTTCTCCATGAAATTTGATGTAGGTTGCATAGTCATCTTTTAGTTTCTCTATCCTCTCTATTTCTTCCGTAGTCATTGAGTACCTAATCCACCTATTTTTTCAGATTCAATCATTCCTGTAATTGGATTGGTATTGCCTGCCATCTTGTGCTTTGTTGATACTTTAAGTATCTCTAAAAAGATTTATTAGATAGATGAAGATAGAAATTCGTTAGGGTATTGATGAATAGTTTCCAAGTAGCACTTGATGGTATTCAATAAATCGATTACTAATGACTGGTGGTTTAAGGAACAAATCAACAACCAATTGATGTACATTGATTGAAGAAAAGGAGGTGAATGATTCGAAGGTTATAATAATCTTAGTTATTCTAACTTATGAAGGTATCTAGATGTAAGGTCTAGATCAATGGTTAGGGAGGGTGACAATCGATGGTCACATCTAACGATGGTCCGAGTCAGAGGTTACCAACCAGGGGTACAACCAATGGTTTTCGAGGTACCCCAAATAGTTGATGGTGATGAACGATGGTGAGAAGTGGTGGTTATCAGATGGTGGTCAAAATATGATGGTAAGGATTGATGGTGGTTGAGAAACAACAAATGGTCACTTTAGTGGTCACCAACCGATGGTTTCACTCTAATTGCAACAACCGGTGGTGCCCATGAAATGATGGAAGAGCCAATGGCGATGGAACTAGATGGTGGTTAGGGATGAATACAAAGTGGCAACCGAAGGTTAAAGAGACCATAACTGGTGGTTTTGGATGACTAAGCCACATTCGATGGTCGACAGTGGTTGTAGGCGAATCAGATTAGGGTAGAAAAATGAGATAGTTTTAAAATGAAAAGGTGGCGCAAATGGTCTAGAAAATTGAGATTTAGGTTTACCTAATCGTTGGTGCTCAGAGCTCCTTCTGCTGGTCATTACCTTTCGACAGCTTGGAGATGTTGTTCTAGAGCCTTAGAGTCTTTCTTCTTTCTCGGTAGTGATCAGTGAGAAGATGATCTCGATTGTATGACATCTTTGGCTGTTGTTGTTTCAGAGTGCTCTAGCAATTACTGTTTAGGTTGTCAACTTAGTTACTATGGTAAAAGGGGAAGTCATTAGGCCTCCCTTTTTATAGGTTCTATCTCTTAAACTATCCTCAAATGTTTAGATCTAATGGTTCGGCATCTTGACCATTAGCCAATGATGATTCTGGTATGTATCATCTGATGGCTATTATGTTGAGCAGTCGATGGTCCCACTAGATCTATCATTCAATGGTGTATCAGTTAGTCAATAGTCTATGGTGTCACTACTCCATCAATGAGTGGTTGTCCGGGGTTGACCAACTAATGGTAAGGTAGGTTACATCAGTCAATGGTTCCTCAGGGTGCCAACACCCAATGATAGGTTAGTTTATCATTCGGTGGTCATCCTGCTTGACCTGTCAACACTCAGTAGTCGAGATCAGTTGGTCATCTGGTGTCTTTGGTTGATCCAGCAACCAATGGTTGTTGTGAATGACTCATGTAATGAAAAACATACACTCCAATTCATTAAATTTATCCTATGTACGCTTGATGTTACCGATCAAGGTGGAAATGGCTAAGGATGAAGTTAGAATAGGTTTAGAAAATGTCTATTACTTTAAGAACAAAACACACTAGAGTTATACTAGAGTTATATAAACTACTTATAGTCTACTGGTAGAAGAGAAAAACTTGGAAATTTAAATAAAGAGGGAAATCCTTGGGTTGCCTCCCAAGCAACGCTAAGTTATAGTCTTTAAATTGACTCTTTGTTTTGATCTTTTATGGTTCTTCCGGTGGAATGGGTTGAGGCTCTTCTAGCTAGAGTTTCGATCTCCTCACAAAAGCATCATCCTCATAGTACTTTTTTACTCTATTCTCATTCAATTTGAAGGTGCCAGTTTTTTCACTAGAAATTTCTACCATTCCATATGGGTAGATCTTCACAACAGAGAATGGGCCAAACAATTTGGACCTGAGTTTTCCTAGAAACAATCTGATACTAGAATTGAATAGAAGAACCATGTCCCCATCAGACACATCCTTGCTTTTCAGGTGGGCGTCATGCCACACCTTGGTTCCCTCCTTGTAAATGTGGGAATTTTCATAAGGTTGCATCATGAATTCCTCTAGCTCCTACAATCACAAAAATATTTTCTTTCCCGCTTGGTTGAAGTCCATGTTTAGGAATTTGATCACCCAAAAGACCTTGTGCTAAAATCCCACTTGGAGGTCAAAATATTTTCCACATATCAGTCTATAGGGAGTAGTCTCTACTGGAGTCTTGTATCCAGTGTGGAAGGCCCATAATGCATCGTCGAGTTTCATGGACCAGTCTTTCCTAGTTTGGCTCACTGTCTTCTCCATGATTTGCTTAATGTTTTTGTTCGACACATCCACCTACTCCGATGTTTGTGGGTGGTAGGGTGTTGCCACATTATACTTGACTCCATATTTCTTCAACAGATCTTCAAACTATCTCTCCCCAAAATGGGATCATCTTTCACTTATCAAGGTGTGTGGGACCCTGAATCTTGGAAAGATAGTTTTCTCAAAAAGCTTAATCATTCCCTTTGAGGCACAGGCTTGGGAAGCAAAAACCTCTACCCATTTTGAAACATAGTCCACAACAACCATAATATATTGATTTCCTCTTGAGTATGGGAATGGTCCCATGTAGTCAATCCCCCATACATAAAAAATTTCTACTTCAATCTAGTCTGACATTAGCATCTCATTCCTTCTTGAAATATTTCCTATTCTTTGGCATTCATCACATGCTTTAACAAAAGTTTGAGCATCCTTGAATAATGTAGGCTAGTAGAATCCATATTGTAGGAATTTTGCCGTTGTTTTCTCTACTCCTAGGAGCCCTTCATAAGATGAAGAATGACATTCCTACAATATTTGATGTACTTCTTCCTCCGTCATACACCTTCGATACAAGTTGTCAACACATTTATTAAACAAGAGTAGGTCATCCCAATAGAAATTTTTGAGATCAGAAAATAACTCCTCTACTGATTATAGGTAATATCAGGTGGTAGCTGCTTACATGCTAGATAGTTGCAAATATCAGTAAACCATGGTTAGTTTGGCTCAACGGACCTTGCCACCATCAAGACATCATCGACATAGTTTTCATTAATAGGTAACAAATCTTCCTTTGTAATCACTATCCTTGAAATTTGGTCTACAACCATGTTATATATTTCCTTTTTGTCAATGATCTTGTGATCAAATTCTTGAAGAAGTAAAGCCCATCTTAACAATCAGGGTTTAGTATCCTTCTTTCGCATAAGGTACTTGATTGCTCCATGGTCTATATACACCTCTACCTTTGACCCTATTAGGTAGAATCTAAACTTGTCAAACATGAACACTATCACTAGCATTTCCTTTTCAGTAGTGTGTAGTTGATCTGGGCATCATATAACATTTTGCTAGAATAATATATGACATGGTGTTTCTTATCTTTTCTTTGACCGAGGACCGCACCTATAGCATAGTCACTGAAATCATACATAACTTCAAATGGTATCTCCCAATCTGGTTCTTGTAATATAGGGGTTGTTCTCAAGGCGTTCTTCAGAGTGTTAAAGGGTTCAAGGCACTTGTCTAAAAAATCAAACTCGACATCTTTCACCAGAAGGCTCGACAGAAGTTTTGAAATTTTTGAGAAATTTTTAATAAATCTTATGTAGTACCCAACATGGCCCAGGAAGCTTCTTACACCCATTATTAATTTTTGGTGTGGGAGTTTGGACACAACTTCTATTTTTTTTAGATAAACTTCTATTCCTTTCTCAGAACACTTATGTCCCAACACAATTTTGTCTTTTACCATAAAGTGGCACTTCCCCAATTCAAGACCAAAATTTGTCCTCATAGCATTATAAAACTAGAGATGGATTTTTGAGGCACTTATCAAAATCTGAAGCGCATACTGAAAAATAATCCATAATGACTTCCTTTATATCTTCCAAGAAGTCCACAAAGAGAGATATCATGCACCTTTGGAATGTAGTTGGTTCATTGCATAAGCCAAACAACATTCTTTGAAAGGCATATGTGCCATAGATACATGTGAAGGTGCTCTTCTCCTGATCATTGTGGTGGATTGCTACTTGATAAATGCAACAATACCCATCTAAGAAGCATAAGTATGAATGATGAGCTAATCTCTTAAGGACTTGATCAATGAATGGCAGTGGGAAATGGTCTTTTCTAGTTGCAACATTCAATTTCTTATAGTCTAGGACATTCTCTACCTAGTCACTGTCCTTGTGCCTACTTCATCTCCCTTCTCTCCTTTCACGACAGTTATTCCTCCTTTCTTTGATATTATGTGAATCGGACTTACCCAATTACTATCGCTAATTGGGTATATAATCCCTACATCACACATTTTTATGACTTCTGATGAAGCTTCCACTCACGTGGAATTGCGTGCACCACTAAAAATCCTAAAGATAGTAAGTCTTTAGGTTTAGCCTTGCTTATACTAGATTGAGAACTCCACCCACGTATGCTAAGATACGTGGAAGTATTATCATAGTATAGTTAAGGGTCAAATCCACAGGACAACGATCTTGTTGGGAACAATAAGATGGAAAACGTTAGAATTTCACTGAATTCCTTAAATGTTGGTATCTAGATCGAAAAGTTGGATTGGTTGTTTTAAACTAAGTGCAAGTATAACAAAGCGTGGAAGTAAATTTAAGGTTGTAAACAATGATAAGAAACCACTAGGATGTGATCGACTTTCACCACCATTATGCATGGATCAAAACATGCAACATAAAAACATAACCTGCAATAAGAGTTTAAATAGTTAGTATCTTTGTAGATTTAGTTTCCTTTCAGAGAACTAACTACGAGAAGTGTGGGAATGTTGCAGTGCCAGCCATCCCCGAATGAATGGTCACCTACTTTACATCATTCCCTTCATAAAGTGTGTTCCTCGACTTATCAAGGTTGTACTTTCATATGTCAACTAATTCTATTTCATAGTATGAAAATACAACGATGGAAGTGAGTTTACCCCACTTCTTGAAAAACACTCCTAGATACCGAAATAGATGCATGGTGGATACATGCATCGAGAACCAACATTCAATTGAGATTCAAATCTAATAGTACAAACATAGACAATTTATACTAAAAGATAAAAGGTAACAAAAGTTGGTGATCAAGCAACAAGCATTCATTAAACGATTAATGTTGAACTGAAAAGAAAGTATATATCTATTGCAAACTATGGATTACATTGCATGAAATGAAAACATGGGTAGTGGGGCTACTCCCCACACCCTAGTGAATAAGACTACTCGCTCATAGCAAGGACAAAGGAGGTGAGAAGAGAGAGAGAGAACGTCATCCCCATGAAGGAGAGAGGAAGCTCAACCCCTTGGAGAGAGAGATATGATCTTCGCACTTCGCAAGTTGCTCGATGATGAAGTCTCATCTTCCCACCTTCTTGGGCGATCAGAGAGAAAGTAGCTTCTGGATGGAGTGTGGATCCCAGACTGGCAGCCTCGGGGCAGAGGATGAAGGATGAAATAGCTCTGGAGCAGCAGAGGCAGCCTTTGGGCATCTGAAACTTGATGGTTTGTCAGCACCCCTTGGGTCTTATTTATAGGCTTTAAGTGAAGTCCAAACGGTTTGGGCAGTTTTGGGTCCAAACGGTCGTGAAGACCGTTTGGGCTCTGAGACCGTTTGGGCTCTACGCGGTCTCGGGACCGGTTGGCTTCATGCGGTCTCGGGACTGTGTGACTTCATGCGGTCTCAGGTCTCAGGACCAGTTGGCTTCATGCGGTCTCAGGACCGCGTGACTCCATGCGGTCTGGGGACTGGTTGGCTTCATGCGGTCTCGGGACCGTGAGACTCCATGCGATCTTGGGACCGTTGGGTCTTCATACGGTCTCCAAGGCCATTTGGGGCTTTTGTGATTTTTTTTGTGTTTTTCTGTAACAATAAAAAGGAGAAAAGTTAGTCTAGTGTTGTATTTGTAATAAAGGAAGAAAGTTAAGGGTTCTATCTAATTTATCTGAGAAAGAGTATGGAAAACTATGAAAAACTATTAAGATATCATCACAAAATGGGAGGTTATCATCCCCCCTAACTTAGAGTCTAGCTTGTCCTCAAGCTAGATAGAGCTGAGGCATGTAATAGCGAGGTAATTTTATTTAGTTAAGATTTCCATACTCTTGATCCAGTTCTAAACCAGAGGTCTCCTAAGGTTGTATCAGAGCTTTTTCTTGCCTTAACTCTTCCAGGTATTGAGAGTTGACTGGATCTCAGGTTTCTTCCATATCTCGTAGTCCGCATTGGGACCACTTTTTATTCTGTGCATGTCGTTGACTCTAATCAGTTTTATACTTCTCTTGAAAATCCTACCGGAAGCTAGAGTGGGTATGAGGGTTGGCTAAAGGCTTGTTGTGTAACTCCCCCTTCAAGTGGGGGAAGGGTTGTCTATGCTTTTAGGATCTCACTACCAGGCACGATACATCTGCCTTTGTGAGGGCAACTGAATGTACCGGTCGGGCGAGTCCTTTATCATCCTTTCCTATATTTGGATACCTTAGTGTTTCACTACAGGGCACGACACATCTGCCTTTGTGAGGGTAGTTGAATGTACCGGTCGGGCGAGACCTTCATTGGCTCTTCATATAGATCCTTATTAATGGCACAACTCTCATGGTTTTATTCAACCCTCTGGCTTTTATTCGTAAACTCACAGGCTTGGGATTTGGGTTTTTTGGGAAATTGATTGGGAGGCCAAGCCTCTTTTATTTGAAGAGAAGAAAGTTGTTCTTAGATTTTCTCGGCACACACTTATTTGGTTTCTACTTAGTGGTCCACTTGCGAGGCTTCTTGATTTGGATGTCACATGATGTCCCTCCCATCCTTGAGAGTGTTTGTCTTAGTTTGGCCCTGATGTTGACCTGTGGAGAGTTAGATGTAGAAATGAAGCAAAAGCATGAAAATTGAGTGTGGAGATAATTTATTAATTCACCATTACATGTCTATATGCTATTCTTGTTATTGCTCTTGAGGACTAACTGGATTCTAAAGTTAGCTGGGGATGACTTTTTTCTAAGAGGGATGTTATTCTTATGTGCAAGGTTTATTTTAATGGGGAAATTACTTAAAACAAAATCTAAATTTGCATAGAAAACTAAAAAAAATGTACAGAATTGAAAAAGAAGGTAGAAAAGGAAGGATTTAAAAATGATACCTCGCCCTTATCCAGTGTACTCCCCCCCTTAACTTATCACTCACTCTATCCTCAGAGTGTCAAAGTGATAGGTTGAGAAGTACAAGGACAAGGGCATCAGGCTTCTATTAGTCCTTTATTAGCGCCATTTGTGTGAAGAAGATTAGCAATGAATTTTCCACATAACGTGTGGTAATCCACGTCTGTCATGTCCTCTACTGGTCTTCCAAGGGCCATGATGGTGTACATCCAGTAGAGGACATGGAAACCACAATCATTTGACTCGCGAAGCTGCTGGGGACATTTGTGGCTGAAGGCAGGGCGATGAAAGTGTTCTTTACTGTATGCGTGTGTGTGCTTGCTGAGAAGGTCATGTAGTTGGTTAGCACACTCCTTTGCCACCTCCTCTGTGGGTGTTCTTGGTGTTGTAGTATACTGTTACTGATCTGGATTGTATTGGCTGTCGAAACGGTTGTATATGATTGTTGTTCCGTCATGAAGATTTGTTGCCAGCAACATCCAGTGCTTTGAATGAAGGGAAGCATGATAAACTTTAGAGTCGTATTCTTGAGGAAAGAAATGAGCACCTCAGTTGTTCTGAAGTTCTTTAGCTTTAGGAGATCATCCTTCATATATGTTGATGCCATATAGATCGTAGGGTGATTCTGTCCGAGAAGGTATTGATAGGCGGCCATCAAACTCACGGATAGAGACCCTTTGATCTGTACAGTTTCACATAGTGCATCTACCGTGACCAGAATATCTCTGGCTATAAAAATGAGGTCATCTTTTTCGGCATAAAGCCTTGACATGATGAGCCGAAGTTCACTGTCGGAGAGAGTTTTGCAGGCATTGAGGTCAAAATTAGGGAATGTTGGTGTGATGGTAGAAAGGGGGGCCTTTTGTGAAGGTGGTCTGTTGATGGTAACCCCAGTTAGCAACTCGGTGTCCCCTGTATCATCCGCCAAATCAAAAGAGTACGGGTCCCATTGTTTCTTCTTGGGGGCCCTGGCGGGCTGTTCTTTCTCCAACTCCTTTATTGTTTGTCGGAATGGTTTTTTTTAGGATGTTGGATGGCCGAGTAAAGGTAACAAGGAACGTCGTTAGGCACCATAGTTGGGTCCTTGAAGAACCTTCTGTCACATATTAGCTCCATAGCATAACGTCCGCGTAAAGAATGAAAATCCTCTACGGCCAGCTCAGTGAAAGGGATTTGTTGGTTGAGCGCCTGAATGTGGTGTATAGTGTAAAAGGTGCAATCCCTAGATCCTTCTTGTGTTTGGACTTGTGGGTTGATGATTTGGAACCAGGGTTGGTTCCAACCATCTCGGAGGGATGGTCATGCATCCCAAATCAATTTTAGAAGCCAGAAAGGGATGCATCTGGCCTCCCCAGCTTCAATACCAGCAAAATTAATAATTCTGGCCTTTAGTTCATTAGCACAGAAATTGTACACCTTGGCGTCTCAAGCCGCGTTGTTGACAATCATAAGCATCTAGTGACTAGAAACTTGAAAGGGCATGGTTATATAGCATGCCTTTCTGGCAATCCCCTTCTGCAACCGTTGATAGATTTGCTTTGTAATTTTTTATATATAAGACTCATGGCTAGAGCAGGTGAAGCGTTAAGAGCTGGTTGCTGTCGTTTAGAGCTTTTGTAGGTTTCGATAGAATTGGCAAGGAGGACACAAAAGATTGCCATCTTCACCGATGAATGTGGTCGAAGGATGGTGTAGAAGTCTGCGCGTGCCAACTTGCGTTGGGTCTTTTGCACTATGGTAGATAACATCGCCCCCTTCTTTAGCATCATCTACGATAGTGTTTAAGATGATGATATCTTGAGCATCTAGAGTAGAGATGGCTGCCATGTCTAGATCGTGCATCTTGTGAGGTAGAGGTGGCGGCGGGGGAAGATCTTGCGGACGGTGGGAAGAGGTCTGCTCCAAATCGTCTATGTAGTGTTTATGAACTTCATCTTTATATGAATCAGAAGCAGATTCGAGATCTTCATCAGTATCTAAACTGACTCTTTCTAGATCTTCTTGTTCTGGGGGAAAGGGCACCGATTTCTCTGGTGCAGAGAATTGTTGAGCTGGTGTTGCTTGTTGTTGACTCGTGCTAGTTTCGAATAGACATTGTTGGAACTTAGCAAAAGCTGCTTCTTTGGCAGTTTCCCCCAGAGATCCCATTGCAGAATAATCAAGAAATTGACCCCCATATGACATATTAACGTTGTCATTGTGAGTAGGGGATTTGGGATCTTTATCACCTTTGTGGTGATCTTGCTGTTGTTTTGGTGTAGCTCCTCAGTTGGGGCCCTCCCTAGAATTGTTTGGGTCATTAGATTTATCGTCTGAGGAGGTGCTATTGTTGGAGTCAGCCGAGGAGTTAGAATCCTCATCTTCATTTTCATCATCTTCTTTGTCTGCCGCTTTATCAATTGTCTTCTTTGGTGGAGGCTTCTTGTACTGCCGGTGGAGTGCTTGTAGCTCGTCGAAAGCCACTTGCACACGCTTGTGTGTTTCAAGCAGTGTGTCGTGGGTTCCTTTGAGGTATGAATAGTGAGCCTCGGCGGAAAGGAGTCATGCAGAGAGGTCAGTCACTTGAGTTCTTAGTTGGTTGATTTCGTTGTTGGATGACTCCTCTTGGCAGTTAGTAAGTTGTGTGAGGGTGGTGTTGATGTCATCCAAGCACGTGATTAAGGCAATTTGTTGCTGCTTAAGCTTGCATAGAGTTTTTGGAAATGGTTGAGTTTGTGCAGAAATGTTGTTGATGTGCTTGACCAGATCATCGTGCTATCTTTTTACTTCAAGCATCAACTGTGGCAGTTGTTGCAGGCGGTCGTCGATGCGTTCGGCTTTCATGGCCACTGCTTTCTATTGTTGGTGGATGCTTGAGAGGATGTCTGGCAGAGCACGATTTTACGCATCAATATTGGCGACCTGTGTAGTTAAACCCTGCACACAAGAAAAATAGATTGTAAAATGTTAGAAGGGTCGGTGAGGAGGTTTTGGATAGCGCCGAATTGACGTCTGAATTCCTCACCGGCGTTTGTAAAAGGGACCCCAGATGTGGAAGGGTGGGGTGGCTGGGGTCGAGGTGGAAGGGTGAAAGTGTCTTGCGAAAGAGACATTGTTGATGGTCCCACAACTGGCATGGTAACTGTAGATGGAGTCACCAACGGTGTCGGGGTGGTGGCGGAAAAAATGGTGACATTCTCGGTGAGAATGGTGAGACCAAAAATGTTGAGGGGAATAGGGTGGGGATGGGGGAGAAGGAGGTGAAGTCGGGTGTTGGAGTGGAGAATGGGATACCCGAAGGGAAAAAAGTTGAGGTGGAAGATGTGGGTGGAGGAACTGTTGTTTGGATTGTTGTGGAGAAAGGTGGGAGGGTGGTAGATGGTGGGATAGTAATGGATGGTAAAGTGGTGGGGGTGGTGGTGGTGGTGAGCTCATCATGTAGACTCATGATGAATGAGTCTAATGATGAGGTAATGATAAGTTCCTCCATATGCGGGCATTTTGTCTCTGGATTAAGCTTTGATGTCGGTGTCCCCGACAATTGTGGTGGTTGTAGATGTGCCTTAGATGGTCGTTTTACTAGTATTTTTGTTACCCTAGCTGTCGCGGCGGTAATACTAAGCTCTGTCTGGCCCGCCTTGATCGTCTTCTCTTGTACTTTGATTGAAGCTAGGAGTTTGGTAAGCTCTTCATCATAAAGAGTAGTTTTTCCTTGTCGTAATCCGCGAGCTCGAGAAGTGGTAGCAGAGTTCTGGAGGATCTTATGGTAGAGCAGAAAATGTAGTGTAATTTCACATCCTTTTCTTTGATAATGTAAGAGTTCTTTAAAGTTTTCTCGTTGGTAAGGATGTCACCCTTGATATGCGTGCACCTGGGGAGTAATCTGTCCATCTTGAGATATTTGATAATAGAAGTTATGTGCCTGTCCATGCAGATTTCTTTCCCTATGGCGTAAGCTGAAAATTTTTGTATCATGTGCCGTCCAATGTTGACCGGAATTCCACGCAGAATGGACCAGAGAAGAAAAAGTTCAGCGATGATAACATTTTCTCCTTCTGTTCTGGGGAAGAGCGCACTGGTGAGAATCTTTTGAAGTGTGCACACTAACCCAGAATGAATATTGGAGGCCTTGCAGGTCTTTTCCTCATAAGTTGGGATCCCTGTTAGGGTTTTCCAGAAGTTGTGTCTATTGAATTGGGAACTCTCCGTGCTATCAACTTTAGCCTTTTTGAGATGCTCTGGGTTGTCTATGAAGATTTCATTCAATAGATTTTCTGTTATGAACACGTTGTTACCAAAAAGTTTGGTGACCAGCCTGTGGTCTTCTTCGTCCCTTGCTCTGTTCATAATGTCCATCGCTTCTTTGGTGAGATGTGTAAAGAATTCTATTGTGGGTTCGACGTATGAAATCTCGGGGACAAAGCACAATCTTGAGAGATTTGCATTATCGAGCAGGGTGAGGATTCAGTCATTTATTCCCATCTTCATTAGTACACTTGAGCAAACGTACTTTGTTGGTTTTAAGGTTTTGTCAATGGATGGGATGGTGTGGATGAAGAGGTTTTATGGTGGTGGTGCGGTGGTGGTGATGACTGAGAATACAGGGGTAGTGGTGGTTGCAGGAGTGTTAGTGGGGGTGGTGGTAGCGGTTGGTGGGATATATCCTGCTAGGATTTGTTCCCTAGCATTGGCGGGGCGGACCTATTTTATGGCCCATTTTTTGTGGGTTGTTCGGTTGCAGTTTCTTGGACCTTTCATTTCCCCTTGAGCCTTTCGATTGGAGATTCATCCTCGGAGTTTGGCTCATATTCTGAGCCTTCATCACTGGAAAAGATTTCTTCCACTTCTTCTTCAGGCTCCTCGGCAAGACATCGGTTGATGCGGTCAATTTCACACATGACCGCTATCATGTTGACCTTTGGTGGGGTCTATTTAGTCTTTTTATAGGTGTCTACTATCTTCTGGAGCCTGGCGCAGTCCTCCATGAGTTGCTCCATTGTCCAGTGTGGGTTTTCGGCAGTTCCGACCATATCTGAAATTTTTTGCATAAAATCATGTGTTAAGATGGTTTGAATTTGCAAAGATATCAAGTGTATTAAAAAGAGAAGTTTAAAGTTATGTAATTGTTAATGTTTTAGCGGAATTCAAGAGGTTTGTAAGACCAAACGGTTTCAAGACCATTTGGCTCCAAATGGTTTCAAGACTGTTTGGCTCCAAACGATTTCAAGATCGTTTGGAAGGTGGAACGACGGGGGCGCAGTAGACATAGGAGAAGCGATATCGGTGGCGATAGCAATTGCGGCGGTGATAGAGATGACGACGGCAGTAGAGAAGGGGGCCGTGTCCGTGACGTAGATGTCGGCGATGGTAAAAACGGAGGTGGTGCAAAGACGAAAGTGGCGATGATGGTGGTGGCGTTGGTCTACCTTGTTGTTGTGGGTGATGATGACAACGGCGATGCAAAGAGCGGTGCTAATAGAGGTGCAGACGTCATGAAGACATGCGAAAGTGGGAGTGATGGTGGTGGAGAGAACCAGCGTCGTGAGCTGTGTGGGAGTAGGAACATGAGAGATGAAACAGTGCTTGCGAGGGTTTAGAGGGTTCGAGAATTGAAAGAAAGAAGAAGGAGAGGGGGTAGGGTTATATTTATAGGATTTGGGGGTTGACCTTACAAACTCCTGAGGTCAAACGGTTTGAGACCGTTTGGGCTCCAAACGGTTTCGAGACCATTTGTCTCCAAACGGTTTCAGGACCATTTAGCGCCAAACGGTTTCAAGACCGTTTGGCTCCAAACAGTTTCAGGACCATTTGGCTGAAACAGTTTCAGGATCGTTTGGCTCCAAACGGTTTCAAAACTGTTTAACATGATTTAGGTTTTTGATTTTTATATTTTTATATTTGTTTTAGTTGTTTATGTGAATTTTTGTATTTTCAGATTAAAGATGATAAACCTAAATTAAATAAAGGAAATAAAAATAAAAGATTAATGGTGATAAATAGATCTTGGGTTGCCTCCCAAGTAGTGCCTGGGTTTTACGTCGCTGACTCGATGAAGTTTTGATTTTGTTATGGTGATGTTGTGGGGTCTTTGATTTCAATAGTCTATCTTGGAATTTTGTCTACTGGAGTATAGTATTTTTTCAATCTATGGCCACTGACTGTCCTTTCTCCTCCATTGTCGTCAACAATTATGATGGCCCCAATCGTGTATATGTGCTTGATAGTAAAAGGCCCAGACCACTTTGTACGAAGTTTCTTGGGGAACATTTTGAGTCTGGAGTTGAAAAGAAGGATTTTGTCTCCAATGGCGATGTCTTTTCTATTTAGATGACCATCGTGCCACATCTTGGTTTGTTCTTTATAAATCCTGGCACTTTGGTATGCGGTTATTCTGAACTCCTCTAATTCCTGCAACTGGAGCTATCTGTTTTCTCCAGCACTTTTAAAATCGAAGTTCAGTTGCTTAATGGCCCACCAAGCCTTATGTTCCAGTTCTAATGGAAGATGACATGATTTACCTTATACCAAACGGAACGGGGTTGTTCCAATTGGTGTTTTATAAGCTGTTCGGTAAGCCCAAAGGGCATCAGGGAGCTTGGTGGACCAGTTGGTACGGTGTCTATTGACGGTTTTCTCTAAGATTGCCTTCAGTTGTCTATTCGAAACTTCAACCTGACCACTAGTTTGTGGATGGTAAGGTATGGCAACTTTATGGTTGACTCTGTATTTCTTTAAGAGGGCTTCAAAGCTTTGCTCCAGAAAATGGGTCCCTCCGTCAGATATGACAGTTCGGGGGACTCCAAATCTGCGAAAAATGATATCTTTAAACATCTTAATGACTGGTTTGGAATCGCTGGAAAGTGTGGGTATAGCTTCTACCCATTTTGAGACATAATCCACATCAACTAGTATGTAGGAAAATCCATATGAAGAGGGAAAGGGACCCATGTAGTCTATCCCCCACACATCGAAAAGTTTGATCTCTTTCCACATAGTGAGGGGCATTTCATTCCTTTTAGTTATACTGCCAGAAAGTTGACATTTATTGCATGATTTTACAAAATCATGGGAATCTCTTGCTATCGTTGGCCAGAAGAAACCCGATTGCAGAACTTTCATAGCGGTCTTTTTTGAACTCATATGTCCCCCAGTGGGGCCAGAATGACAATGTTCTAAGACAAGAGTAATCTCTTCTTTAGGTAGGCAGTGACGAAAAAGTCCGTCTCCGCATAGGCGAAAGAGATAAGGTTCGTCCCAGTAGTATTGCTTAACATCGTGGAGGAATTTCTTTTTGTTGTGATGAGAGGTGGAAGGGTGGATGATTCATGTAGCCAGATAATTCACTATGTCGGCATACCAGGGGAATCTGGTGGTAATTTTCATTAGTTGGTCGTCAGGGAGGGAGTCTCGGATAGGTACTTTATCATCCTCAACTTCAATGTGGCTGAGGTGATCAGCAACAACATTTTCCACTCCACTTTTGTCTTTGATTTCTAAATCAAATTCCTAAAGCATTAGCACCCAGCGGATAAGTTTGGGTTTTGCATCTTGCTTCTGAATTCGATATTGTATGGCGGAGTGGTCAGTGTAAACTATGACCTTTGATCCAATCAGGTAGGAGTGGAATTTCTCAAATGAAATAATGACAACTAAGAACTCCTTTTTGGTAGTGGTGTAGTTCTCCTGCGCTTCATCAAGAGTCTTGGACGCATAGTATATTACATAAGGCTTTTTATCAATTCTCTATCCTAACACTGCTCCTATAGCATAGTCAGTGGCATCACACATTATTTCGAATGGTTGTGACCAATTAGGTGCTCTCAGAATAGGTGCAGAGACTAGAGCATTCCTTAAGGTTGTGAAGCTTTGGAGACATTCTTGGTCAAAATTGAACTCGGCGTCCTTGGTCAATAATTGGGTCATGGGTTTTGCTACTTTTGAGAAGTCTTTAATGAATCTTCAATAAAACCCAGCATGACCCAAGAATGCTCGTACTGCTTTTACATCTTTTGGCAGCGAAATTTTCGAGATGACATCAATTTTTGCCTTGTCTACCTCAATCCCTCTGTCACTCACTCTATGTCCAAGGACGACACCTTCAGTTACCATAAAATGGCATTTTTCCCAATTTAAAATAAGGTTCATTTCCTCGCATCTTTGTAAGACTTGTCCAAGGTTAAGTAGACAATTGTCAAAGGAATCTCCGTAAATTGAAAAGTCATCCATGAATACTTCCATTATGGATTCGGTTAATCCTGCAAAAATAGCAGACATGCACCTTTGGAAGGTAGCCGGTGCATTGCATAGCCCGAATGGCATTCTTCTGAAAGCTTTAGGTCCCGAAAGGACAAGTGAAAGTTGTTTTTTCTTGGTCTTCCAGGTGTATAGGAATTTGATAGAACCCAGAATAACCATCGAGATAACAGAAGAACTTTTGATGGGCTAAGCGTTCGAGGACTTCGTCAAGAAAGGGTAGAGGGTAGTGATCTTTGCGTGTTGCTTCGTTTAGTTTCCTGTAGTCGATATACATTCTCCATCTTGTGACAATCCTCGTGGGCACTAGCTCATTTTTATCATTTAACATGACAGTGGTTCCTCCCTTTTTGGGGACCACTTGGATAGGGCTGACCCATTGGGAGTCTAAAATTGGGTAGATAATACCAGCTTTTAGCAGTTTGAGGACCTCAAGGCGAACCACCTCTTTAAGATTGGGATTCAGCTTTCTCTGGTGCTCTCTTGAAGACTTAAATTATTCTACCATGGGCAGTCTATGCATGCATAAGGCTGGGTTTACACTTGTCAGGTCAGTTATTTTGTACCCAATGGCTTTCTTATGTTTCTTCAACTCAACGAGAAGCCTTTCTTCCTGGTCTTTCATTAGAGTGGAATTGATGATTACTGGACATAGTTTTTCTTCATCCAAGAAGGCGTGCTTAAGTCCCGTTGGAAGGGTTTTCATTTCGGGATCCTTAGGTGTTTCTGTTGTCTCTAAAATAGTGACATATTTGAGCTCTTCAAAGGTGGCTGTTGGTGCTTCTTTAGCTTTCTCTAAGTGTTGCAAGAATTGTTGAACTAATTCATTGGCTGAGATTTCGAATTCTAGAATTATTAGGACATTTTCTAACTCATCAGATGGTTTAGATATTTCCAATTGTGACATTTGATGTGTTGCATCTAGGAGAAAAACTTCCTCTTGAATGCTGGGGCCTTTCATGCTGTTGAGGACCCGGAACTGAATTGCTTCTTTTCCCAGTCTCAGAATGATCGTGCCAGCTTCAACATCAATAAGTTCCCTGGCTATAGCAAGGAAGGGTCTGCTGAATATTATTGGGTATCTTAGATCTTCCTTGATGTCCATAATGACAAAATCACATGGGACATAAGAATCCCTGCCTATCCTGACTGGAATGTCTTCAATAATTCCTATGGGTGCAGTGATAGTTGAATCAGCTAATTGAATTGTCATCGTTGTGGGTAGCAAGTCAGTAAATCCCAATCTTTTACACATGCAGTAGGGCATAATAGATATGCTAGCCCCTAGGTCATCTAATCCCTTTTTGCTCGAAGCATTTCCAATACAACATTGAATACCGAATAAACCAGGGTCCTTCTTTTTCTTAGGCATCTTATTAAGAATGATATCAGAGGTGGTCTGAGCCAGTTTGACCATCTCTTACTCTTCAATAATGTATTTCCTTGATAGCAAAGTTTTCATATATTTAGACCAAGTTGGTACTTCAGAGAGAGCATCGAGGAGCAGGATATCGATATAAAGTTTCTTCATCGCTTCCTTCAATTTTTGGAACCTAGTGTCCATTTTAGTCTCTCTCAATCTTCCTGGATATGGTATCCTAGGTTTATATTGTGTAATTTCTGGCTCTTTGGGAGCTTGTTCCTTTTCTTTGCCTTTCGTGGTCTCTGTAGATTTCTCAATTCCTAGATCCGGGCTTGCATTCGGAGTAAAGGCAGGTGTATCATCATCATTATGAGCGATTCTCATAGTTTCATGAAAGACACAACCAGATTTTGTAGTGACGACATTTAATTGCTCTGGTCTATTTTGATCATGTCTAGGGTTTGACTCTGGTTGACCAGCAAAAGTACCTGCTGGTGGCTTCAGTTGGGCAGCAATTTGTGCTAGTTGAGCCTCCATAGCCTTCTGATGAGCTTGCTGATTGGCAAGCATGGTTTGTTGTGACTGTAACATCTTCCTGATCATAGTCATCTTGTATGTTGGCTGGGAAGGGGCATTTTTCTGAGTGAGTTGTTTTTGTCCTTGATGTGGTTGTTGCGGAGGTGATGTTAACTGAGGTTGCTACGGTTGCTGCAGCTGAGGGTGCAATTGTGGGTGTAGAGGAGGATGGGTATATTGATAGTAGGCAGAGGGGTTTCTAGGGTAGTTAGATCTTGGGAAATTATTTCTGAGGTTCCCTTGATTTTGGTTAAAGTTACTTTGAAATCCATGTGGCAACCTATTGGAGGATCCGCCTTGTGTTTGATGTTGTGGGTTAGCAGTCCCTGTAGGATTCCCATATTGAAAACCGGGGTGGTTTCTTAGTTGATTTAGATTATAGTAAGCTTGTCCTGCTATGGAATGAATGGAGTTAACTTGTTCGGGTATCTGATCTTCGAGGTGTTTGATGATTGGTTCATACTGCTGTTGTGATGGTTGCATATCCATCATCACATTGTAAAGTAGGCCACATGACAGTGTAGGGTGATCAGATGCGTGACAGGCTTCACAAGTCCTTGTAGCGGCTTTAACTTGTTGGACTTGGGGGGTTTTCTTCTTATCATATTCCCCAAATGAGGTTTCAAGTGCCTCTTTTTTGTGATCTATGGTCTTTAAAGCTTCAGTAATAGCCTTCATTTCCATTGATTCCTCAGCCTTATAAACTTTCAGGACTCCCTTACCGGGTGATCGTCCCCAATTGGATTGGTTCTCAGCTCCAAGCGTAACGATTTTCCAAGTATCCTCGTAGTGTTTCCTCATAAACTTTCCTCCATATGAGGAATCCAGAAATTGTTTGATATCATCACTCACGCCCCTATAGAACGTTTCTATTAATTGATTTTGGGAGATACCATGATGAGGGCACTTCCTTAGAAGATCCTTGAATCTTTCCCATGCTTCTGTGAGCAATTCTCCAGGAAGTTGGGCGAAGTGGTTGATTTGCCCCCTAATTTCATAGGTTAATGAAGGAGGGAAAAACTTTTCCAGGAACTTTTCTTCCAAGGGAGCCCATTAGTGATGATTGGCTCCCTATCAAGTGAGTTGTACCAACTCAAAGCCCTTCCAGATAGAGTGAAGTGGAAAAGATGTAGCATTATTGCGTCAAATGCAACTCCGGCTTGTGGGACAAGCCGGAAAAGTGCCTTGAATCTCTTCAAGTGATCCATGCAGTCATCTCCAGAACCACCAGAGAATGAGATGCCCTGCATGATTTGAATCCATTGTGTCCGAACTTTGAAATTAGGTATGTTGATGATTGGTGGCCGGACTGGATGATTATCTTCATAGTTCTTGGGAACGGCATAGTCCCTCAATTGCTTATTTCTTAGCTCTAACTGGGCAGCTTGGTTAGCTGCTTCATTTTCGGCTCTGATGTGGGCCTGTTCTTTATCTCAGATCTCTACTTGGATCTAAGCACGGGTGTCAGCAATGAGTTGTGCCCTTTGAGCGGCTATTGTGGCGTTGACCCTTTCCATTACTAACGCGGCTGGACGTTGATCCTCAGCCATTTGTCTGGCTCTTTGGCGATTGAGTCTGATGTGGCGGTGGAAGCTTCTCTCTACCTCAAAGTCGTACTCTAGATCAGGGGAGAATCTGAGATTATGCGATGGTTGCATACACGTCTTCTACCTGAGTAGAGAAAGAAACACACATTTTAGATGATGTAGGAGATATGATGAATTCAGGAAGATATGGAATAATGTTTAAGGAAAAGTGTAAAACCCTAACCAACTAGCAAGATGGTAAATGAAATTAAAACATTCCGTTGTCCCCAGCAATGACGCCAATTTTTGATGAAGCTTCCACTCGTGTGGAATTGCGTGCACCACTAAAAATCTTAAAGATAGTAAGTCTTTAGGTTTAGCCTTGCTTATACTAGATTGAGAACTCCACCCACATATGCTAAGATACGTGGAAGTTTTATCGTAGTATAGTTAAGAGTCGAATCCACCGGACAACGGTCTTGTTGGGAACAACAAGATGGAAAAAGTTAGAATTTCACTTAACTCCTTAAAAGTGGGTACCTAGATCGAAAAGTTGGATTGGTTATTTTAAACTAAGTGCAAGTATAACAAAGCGTGGAAGTAAATTTAAGGTTGTAAACAATGATAAGAAACCACTAGCATGTGATCGGCTTTCACCACCATTACACATGGATCAAAACATGCAACATAAAACATAACCTGCAATAAGAGTTTGAATAGTTAGTATCTTTGTAGATTTAGTTTCCTTTTAGAGAACTAACTACGAGAAGTGTAGGAATGTTGCAATGCCAGCCATCCCCGAACAAATGGTCACCTACTTTACATCATTCCCTTCACAAAGTGTGTTCCTCGACTTATGAAGGTTGTACTTTCATACATTAACTGATTCCTTTTCATAGTATGAAAATACAACAATGGAACTTAGTTTACCCCACTTCTTGAAAAACACTCCTAGATACCGAAATAGATGCATGGTGGATACATGCATCGAGAACCAACATTCAATAGAGATTTGAATCTAATAGTACAAACATAGACAATTCATACTAAAAGATAAAAGGTAACACAAGTTGGTGATCAAGCAACAAGCATTCATTAAACAATTGATGTTGAACTGAAAAGAAAGTATATCTCTATTGTAAACTATGGATTACATTGCATGAAATGAAAACATGGGTAGCGGAGCTACTCCCCGCACCCTAGTGAATAGGACTACTCGCTCATAGTAAGTACAAATAAGGAGGCGAGAAGTGAGAGAGAGAACGTCATCCCCATGAAGGAGAGAGGAAGGTCAACCCCTTGGAGAGAGAGAGAGAGAGATGATCTTTGCACTTTGCAGGTTGCTCGATGATGAAGTCTCCTCTTCCCACCTTCTTG